>JARUPZ010000033.1:4517331-5972331 GCA_031213475.1 Nereocystis luetkeana
TGGGAGGTCCTGCTGTTGTTGAGATGCGCAGCAGACAGCAAAGAAAGACTTGAAAAAAATGTCCCGGAGCTGTAGATAGCAAATCAAAAAGACACCCCCCACAGCCATTTTAGGGCGACGTTCGTACGTATCTATTCTCGCCTTCAGATGAGGCCGAAGGGTGAGGGAAGATCCAGCCGTTGTTTCCCTCTGGGACGGGAACACGGACTTATTCTTGTACTTGCACATTTAAATATGTACGCACGTATATGCCTATCAGGCGGACGTGTGTGTCGTTCGTTGTGAAGCAGGGGGTGTCCGGCCATGGTCGCAATGATCCTTCGTTATCTGTACGAGTATCGTTTCATGACATATTGAATCTACTTTATTGATGCAATTTTGGACACCTTGTTGGTAGCACGAGTACAGCTGCTCTGTACATCGTGTTTGTCAAGATCAACAAGGTAACTGTCAACAATAACAATAATATTTAGGGAATCGACACAAAAACAAAACCCAATCGATGACTATACCAGGTACATACTACTGCCGCTGTACCTGCGGTGCATATAATACATGCCCCAGGTATGGTACAGCCAGTAAAGAGCATACAGTACTATACTACTGCTGTAGCAGTGATGGAGATTGACGTGTCTACAAGACAACGGTAATCGTCTATCATGAGAAATACTACGTACGTACCTGGTACGGCTGTATATATAAATATATTATATATATATATATATTATATGTACCAGGTACATAAAAGCCAATCACGAAGGCCGTGATTATTACCTGGTAGGTAATTTCAAAGCATAACTACAGCAGTAGTAATATTAACACTACACATTGTCGGATGGCAAGCATAATAATAGTAATAAAATATTAATAACAGTAGTAGTAGCCTTCATTTGCACAGCAGAAGTGCAGGGGCTTTTAACAGAGTCTGGCACATACGAGTTCTTCCTGTCCGATGATGACTTGAAAAACATATTTAGGTAGGCGTTCTCGAATCGCCCCCAGAGCACCAATTCACATTCCTTTATTACTTTTCCCACTTCACGTACGTACGTGGGTACACTCCACATTATTTTTTATATTGATAGTAGGGTACGTATGCGACGTATACAAAAATCTTTCTGACCAAACAGAAGAGTAACACACAATGATCCCACCGAACTATTACGCGTAGTATTAATAATAAACAACGAGATACCACTTACTACTGGTATAATATCAATACAGCAGCAGCATTGCTGCAGTAGTAAAACAATCAAACATCAAGCAACCGTTTGGCTACCGTAGTTGAATCGGATGTACCGTCCCAATAACTTCCAAGAGATATACCAGGCCCCAGGTAAAAATAACACAATACGCTCTTCGAAAGTTTGTCCACCACACACACCACACCCACATTCACCCCGCCCATGACTATCCGATTGATATCGACCGCTGTGTTCTTCAGATAATCGGCAGTTGGGCTTGATTGGGCGAAATACGTGAGAGCTGACAAGCACCTACTACCGTTGTCTCGATCAAACAGGGGACGGGCGTGCCAAGGATCACCACCACCCTACCTAGCCTTATTTCCCTTGAAGGGGTCTCCCTTGCCAGGCCTTCTGCTGGCCGAAACCACATCGCATTTCGAGTATATTTCTCGGTATCCCCTCGGAGCCGGGTAGGGCGTCGAGGTATCCGAAATGTCGCAGAAGCAGAAACTCCAGATGCAGGAGCAACAGCAGCAGCAGCAGCAGCAGCAGCAGCAACAAATACGCCAACCTGCTCGAGACACGTGCAAACGGTGCGACTTCTGTGCCAAGAAGAGACTACGCTGCGACGGCCTTCTTCCCCGCTGCAGGTACGTGTGCGACTCGACTTCACATCAAAGCAACACAGCAGCAGCAGCAGCGGTGCTGATATAAATAGCCCGTTTTTGTCACAGGAGACGAGGCATTCCTACCGTACATCAGTAGTCGCAGTTCTGCCAGCAACAAAATCCGTGCGCGCTGCACGTAGCTTACTACTACTGTAGTACGCTCTTTTTTCGATGCATCGATTTTTACTTACCAGCTGAACCCATATGCACATGGGAGGGTTCTACCCTCGTGGCATGTGGACTAACTCTTGTGTTCATTATTATTGTATTCAGGCTGCATGATACATGGCCATGTCATATCTGAAATTCCGATTAATCGAATATCGTACGTATCGCTTAAATAATCGGAAAATTGAAAATATAGTGTTCCGATATCCGATAAAAAAGAGTTTGTCTACAGGACCAGGTAGCGGGTTGGAGGGTTCGCTCTACTGCCTCTCCCCTCGCCCCCCCTGGTTGAGAGTGTCTAACGTGAACATTCATTGTCGAAAAAAAGGCAATGATTGATCCTCTGCAGTACCATGAGGACCTTTGTTTCCGTATGTCCGGCTCGCTTATCGGTTACTGTAAAGGCATGGTGGTACTCGGCGACCCGATCCGAGGACAAAAATAGGTCTGAATATCGGATATCGGTTACATACATCGGATCGCAACAACTTTCTGCTCCGATATCCACACCACAGATAGAGATGATTCGTTTAATTCGAGGCAATTTGTGAAACTACTAGTAACAATACCTGGTACCTGGTATATGCATGTTATACGTACGTGTATAGGAAATTGATACCTTGGTATATTGTTCGTCGGCGTCACATGTCAGTTCCACTCGTGTGGCTTCGCGTTTGGTGGCCTCGCCATGGGCTCATTTTGCGTTGGTGCTAAGCCCTTCCGCATCCGAGAGCTACTTAGAGGCTCGTACAGAACATCCGAGATTTTGCAATCAGACAGACCAGGAGTGCTCGACAAAAAAAGGGGAAACGACTTACTATGTACTCCATCAATAGACTCCTTCCCAAGCAGCCAGGCGAAAATTAAAATGAGTCCAGAGCGGTGGGGGTGCTGGGTTTTTAACTACGCAAGGAAGGTTTTTCACAGATTGATACTTTTATACCTCCTGGTATGTTTTACTCGGTTTTAGAACGCAATATATATTCCGCCTCCCTGTTCTCTCCCAATGAGTGTCGGGAAAGTATGATGCCCCTGTGGACGGATTCATCACTTTTTCAAAAGTATCGTCGTACAAAAAGAAAACTTCCCCCCACAGAAAATACCAAACGGAAGCTTGTGAATCAGTTGAACGTTGTCGAGATAAATTTCCGATGATGATCATCAGATAGATGTATTGTGCTGAGTGAGGAGGTATCAAAAGTGATCTTGAAGACTGTGGCGTTTGTGCCTGGGCTACGAATACCTTGTGACTTTTGCTCGTTTGACGTGATCCAAGAGGAGCATGTATGTATGTTATTGCCCTTGGCCACAAAGTGGTGCACAAGCTCGAATACAATCATCGTCGGGCAGCAGATTGACAGCATTTATTTCAGGAACACTCACTGGCTGGTGATGCAGGTTGTCCATTCTCTTGATGCCTACTACTGCTGCTGCAGAGATGTACCGCTTGATAGCAGACAGCTGGTACCCTCCGACCTGGGTGATAACAAACTTCTGTACACAGCAGGACCAGGTGAGTGACGGTGTAAACCCAGCAAATTAACCACGATGATACTGCGATTCATGAGTGTTGATATACTCGTAGACATGTAAAGTCCACTTGAAGTTCGTTAACAAAATACATATTATACCAGATACATGCTTGTTTACAAAATGAAAAGCGAATAACAGATAGATATAGTGAAGATAATAACCCTAAGAAATATAACCCACCATGATATTGCGCGTCATATAC
This sequence comes from Nereocystis luetkeana, assembly GCA_031213475.1. Taxonomy (NCBI): domain Eukaryota; class Phaeophyceae; order Laminariales; family Laminariaceae; genus Nereocystis; species Nereocystis luetkeana. The sequence continues at coordinate 4,521,090 of JARUPZ010000033.1, forward strand.
AAGTAAGTAAGTGTATTGTCAGTTTAGATGATTAAATAATGTCATGAGGCTTATATTGGGTAGGCGATTGATTAACCTTTTACCTCTAGCCCAACGGACTAAGGCCTTCACAAAACACAGATACAGGTAAATTTAATGTGAAAAAACAATTACCACCATCGAGAAAATATGTTTTCGGCAAACAGAGTATTTGGATGTTCCCTATTTTTTTCTCTGCCGACCCTGCATTACATACCGGGGAGTTGCGTGTACCAGGGCTCGTCGTGTCTTTATTTTTATCGAGGGCGATCCGTCAACAAACCCCTCAGTTGGTTGGTTTGATGCCGACGGCTGGTGTTCTTGTGTGTTTTTCACAGTAACACACGCCCTAGGTGGGATACACTTCTTTCAGATTTGGTTTTCTTAAAACGTTCTAGTATTGCAGTCCCCCGTTTTCGAGACAAAACGCTTGGAACTGGACTGGTTTGTCCCCAAATCGGAACTGCAGTACTGAAGGGACATACATGTGGCACACACAACAACCAAAACGATCGACGGCGTTGGAAACATATCATCTAATAATGCTTCCACGGACACGTCGCTCGGCGTTTTTGGCGCTCTCATTGTTGTCCTCGTAGAGCAGACCAGTTTTTTTTTGGCATTTATTTGTTCGAGGAGGTGTGTTGTATTGCGTCCCGCTTTAGCGCTACGTAATGAATGACAACCCACCTCCAACCCAATATTTTATGCCCAACAGCAGCAAGATAAAATCGTGCGAAAAACACACACTATTTTAATATACACACTGTTGTTGTGTGTTGTACTGTACCAGGTATACTTCAGCTATCCACGTGTATATCACGTTAACAATCGCATCGTTCGAATCGTCTACATTTTTTTTTTTTTTTTTTTTTTGTTTGCTCATCCCATTTATTATCTTCGCACATCTTCTTCTCTCTCTCCTTCCAACTCGTAACTCAGATCCGGGGTCACATAGCAGGCTCTTCTACCCCCTTCCCGCTACGGTACGTGCCTTCATTTTACATATACAACAATACTGTCCCGGCTCCATGTATGTGACATATATATACGATATACCGGGTATAAGTATATACGATATACCGGGTATATTATACCTGGTATATACGTATCCTATATCTCCCATTCAGAGTGCCGCATACGACTGCCTCACTGCTGTTCTTGTGGGCGTCCTACTGCTGTAGAGCGCCCTGCATGAAAGCACCCCCCCGTGGAGCAGTCGGTATCTCTATGCAACTCCCCTGAATAGGCCGGCGTATTTCGCCCACCACGACAAGCTAGATATTTCCAAGGTGCCGCCATCATTATTGGTGGTAGGTGGCCTCGTTTGGCAAGTCACCAGATTTCCTTGCAGTCCGTGCATTTATGTGCTCGTATCAGGCATCTGGTACATCACATTCAGGCATCTGGTACATCGCATTCACATGTAACAACCGCGAAGTGTGACTTGCACTCGAGTAGACCAGTTCACTCTTCGTAGTACTCGTACGTTCAATTGACTATGAACAACATTATTATCAGTGGTGGTAGTGATGGATGATGGATAGTGCTGCGATGGGAGTGGCACTTCATGGCCATGTTTTGTTTTAGGACTGACAGAGTGATCCACAATCCCCTACGGTTTTGGAACACCATCACGGCAGCAGTCGTAGGTTATTTGTTGTTTCGCCAGAGACTTCGAGATACACCTCGGCCCTGCGATCAATCCTTGGGTGATACTTCTACTATTTTACCAAATTTGTTTGGATGAGGTATAATATCTGATCCAATAGTATGATGGTACTAATACTATGTTTATCATCTACCAGGTACACGATAGAGTACACCTGGTACCAATTACGTTTCAAGAGTACCTACGTCTTCAAGCGAGTAGCCTCGAAAAAATAGGTGCTACTCGTATACCGCAGCCATTTGACTATAATAACGAAAATATATATAGATATAACCATCAGGTACAACAGTAGTAGTACCAGATATCTGATCCCAAAAAAAGTAGAGGTTACAGTTAGTAGTGGATGGCCCGCTTCAAGAGAAGGGTGTGTCACTGTGCGCACAGCTAGCTCTCTTATATCCGAATCCTCTCGCTTTCGATAAAGTAGAGGATGTCTCCTGTATCGGATGAAGGGTAATCAAAGCTACAAGTCTTACATCGGCATACACACCTAATATGCAGTATATGGTCCGATACTCGGGGCGAGAGTGGCAACTTTGATATGGCTAGTTTTTTGCCGCGGTACAGGATTCCCAAGTGCAAATATGCGACGCATTTCTCTGTTGTGTTGCACAGTAGTAGTAGCGTCTCTACGATTACGTTGCTTGATTTACTCTCCTGTCGTGTTGACCCGGCACCCAACCGCAGTGCGTGCCAGTACAGTAGTAAGTAGTAGCACTGTGGAGCGACCACGCACACGCATTTATTTGGCGCCCGTTATACGAGAAAGGTATTTTCGGGTTGTCGAACTACGTTCAAATCTAGTCGCAATCGTTGCATCACGAGGAGGTGCGATATACATACACTGCGCTGTAGTGGCAGACTGAGACGACCACCACAGGCAAACGTTTCCGTTGTATTGCTCGTGCTCGGCAAAGAGGAGTGTTGGTCATCCCGGGCCCCTAAAGCGCTCTCTATCGGAAATAGTCGTTCGATATAAGAAAAAAAATACTTTGTAAACCGCTTGTTGTCCTAAACCTGCCGGATGTGTCGCGCGTTTAGAATCCTACCAGGGTGGTATCAGATATCTCTTTGTTTCTCTTTTGACAGGCTCTCTTATATATATATATATATATATATATATATATATCTGTGCACCCACTGATGTACTCGGGTTGCATTATGGCCATCGTCACCCAAATTTCTGAGAGTATGGGCGTAATGACGATCTGTATGCGTAGGGGACCAATCCCGGTGCTATCCCCTGGTGCTGTACAGAATGTGCCCCCTGCGTAGCTATAAATATATACCAGGCAGCTTTGGCGTCAAGGCTCAATTTCTTACTGTGTTGCCCTCGTTGCGCAAAAGCTACTTCAGAGTCACCTCACGGTAGGGGTTGCGCTTTTTGGGCCAAAGGTTTCTGGCCGATTGAGTTCCCAAAGTGAAAACCCAGCAGTTTTGGGATGAAAATTATGTTACTCGTGTATTCGTTTGAGGACTATTACAGAGGGACCACAGTCAATAGGACCAAATATTGTTCGTAAAAATGGTTAAATATTTAGCTTTGTATGTATACCATGGGTCCTATTAACTATGGTCCCCCGTAATTGCGCACAGAAGTGCCAGTCGGGTGGCGTAACCCTAATTTCTTCCACGTACTGTATCGGTTGAGATATCGAGCTCTTAACGTGAGGGGCTCAGGAACGTCTGGTGCACCCGTACCGTCGGATGGACTACTATTGGTATTCGTATGGGATTTAGAATAGAATGGCCCCAAACCTGACCGACGACCTTGTTTTGTTTCGAAGTTTCGCCTTTATCCTTAGAAAATGGGCCTCAAATTACGACCGAACACCGTGAGAGTGCGTTCCCTCTGTACGTACTATTCTATTGGATTTCGTGTTCAAGTACACGGTCAGGTACTCCTCTGCGGAGGTATTGATAGCAGAACCATTGTATCACACCTCCGCTGGTGCAGTATAATGGTTGTGAGCTGGAAAAATGTGGCTCAAACTTTTGCCTTCCGTGCCCCGTCTCTCCCGGACTACGGGAGTCAGCATCAGGGAGCGTGAGCCGTATCCACTATTGTGCGTTTGTTTACCGTAACAACACCCACTGCTGTCATGTTTTTGCGAACACCGTATGGTATTTGAATAGGCGGTGCATACCTGGTACGTGACTCTAATATTTTCCTACATCTCTAATATTTTCCTACTTCGACTCGGGTAAACCAGCACAGTCAACAGGGGACACGACGTGCAACCTACCAAGGTAGTGCATTAGATTCTTGCCGCATTCAACCCTTTCAAGCCGCGCAGCTCTAGGTGGTTCTGCCGTTCGTGGAAACTGAACCGGAGATCGCCCTATGACACTAGCTGCAAAAGAAAACAGCCGGCAATTGGCGAGTATTCCTCAAGATTTTGTTTCGTATCTTTGTTACGATTATCAATATAATAAGCTCGGCCTCTGCTGGTATAGATGTCGTGAATAGTACCCGTACGTTGGCTGGGATTCCGTACAGTTGATAGAATGTTGTTTCGGCATGCCATTGTGGAGGGTTACGCTTTTCTTCTTGAAAATTGGATAGCAAGATATTCAGTGTTCGTTTCTGCCGTGGAATATACTGCTGTTATGGTGCTCGAGAAATAAACACGGCGCGACCGCTTAAAACAGCGCAATACCACACAACGTGTCCGGCGGGCGGGCGGGTGGGTGAGTGACTGTCGGAGGGGATAGTCAACCAGACCCATTCACTCAATGAATGGGTGTTGCAAAAGTCCCTTTGTCTCGTACACAGTGTGTTCCGATTGTCTGTGATTTGTACTCTGCTGGACGAGCCAAACAAGCGACTAACCGAACCAGCCACCAACGGCGCGACTGGCGAGGGGGCCTGAAGGCTGCCGAACAGTAAAAAAAAGACGACCGGGAGGTCGACTGAATCAAGAAAATATTTACGGATTACCTTCTCAGCGCCCAGGAGGAAAATCCTTACAAGCCCGTAAAACAGTTTCCCCTAGACCCGCTTCGTCTACACATAGAGATCTGGGCCTCTACGTACAATACAGTAGGAGCACCTCCAGAGCGATCGACGGTCTGGATATTTATGCCTGGTAATATAACATGCTCTTTTGTCGCTATATTGTTGTTCACCCGTGCCCTGCCGCCGCGCTTTGCTCCTTGCTGCTGGCGGACTCTGGTCACCCGACAGCGGTTGCATCAAAACGAACCAGCCGGACTGCCATTACCGCAAGAGGAAGCCTCGGACCAAGCCAAAGATAAAGGCAACAACGCCTCCTCAGCTGAGGGGGTCCATCGGTATCAAGCGTCCAGTGGAACCGCCCCAATTAACATCAGGGGGGGGCGCGATAGCACCATCACCCGGGTGGAGTATGTCCGATTCATCGAGCCCACTCTTCCTCAAGAGGTGTGAAACGGAGGATTGTTTCATTCCTAAACACTCCAGACCCTAAGCGGTACCAGTGCGGGACTAGTTGAACTGCTTTGTCACCTACCGATATTTAAAGTTCAGAGCTTTTCCAGCTACGTTTGAGTCACACGTTCGCACCAATGGTGGCAGCAGTTCCAGAAACACAGTGGACGCACTGAAGCATGGATAATCGTTTGATCAAGATCAATCCGCGATAGAATTTCACACCACAAAACCTCGGTTTTCGCATGTCCGCCGTATATAGTAGAATACGCATTTTCGCAGGTGCAACCGTACGAACGGGCAGGAGTAGTAGCGGTACAACAGCCACACGTGCACAACCAGGCCGTGAGCTCGGTTCCTCGTTTTTTCACATGCGTGGGCGTGTTGATGACACGACTACTTGTTCGGTATCGCCTTGGGCACGCCATTCAACTACCAGATACGTGTCTTCGTAGTCAATCAAGCCAGGAACTGTCGATATCAAGTGTCAAGGTCAACTAGTAACACGTCGGACACTGCCCGATCTGTCGCGTTAATTTTCTTATATCCCAGGTGCCGGTTGAGCGCGTCTCCAGCAACGGGTCTAGTTGGTTTGCAGGAGAATGCCTTCTTGAATGACTATTTCGCGTGCCTGGGCTTCCTTCCCCTCGCGAGCGCAAGGTGAGCGGTGTAGCCTTCAGCCGTGGGATGAAATAATTGCTTCGCGGGCGTTTCGGTTTTCCCCCCGCATGGCTAGCATTGATATCTGACAGGCAAACCTAGTGCAGCTGCTGCTGGCAGCATAACGCCGTGAGATGGGTAGATGGACCGGCAGCAGAGGTACAGCGAGAACCATCGTGAACACGATCCATGCAAGCACGACGACAGCCCACCGAGAAGCGACAACCACCGGCGTATCGTGTACTGTGTATAGTACTCTGCAGTAGCTGTTGTAGCAACATGAGCACTCTGCGCGTTTCGTCGACAGCTTGGTTCGGCAGGCGATGGTGAAGATTATGCTTGACTCCATGCCGCAACAGCACAAGGAAGTTGTTTCTGGCGGAAACGTCGGTCTAGCGCGGGGGGGGGAGTCGCAACTTCTACAGCAAGGCGGGGACGGGGGTTGGAGCCAGGCTTCGCCTCGTGAAGATAGTACGAGCTATCCGTCCGAGTGCATCCTCTGGTGTACGATTGCCCTCGGAGCGCTCGTGCAGGGTTGCTCCTCAGAGTTTGTGAGTCCCCCCCATGCCGGGTACGAAGCCGATATCTGCCTCTGCGGTTCACCTACACCAGCCGGTGCTCATGTTGGACAAACCTATGAATACGGCACGTACGGCTTGCCGGTATACACGCTCTAGAATGTCGGGACCCCTTGCTTTTTTGGAGGCCATGGGGCTTGTGGAGCGCTGAGCAGAACCTGCCAACATCACGACAACGCGTAGAGGGTACGGGAGATTGCTGTGCCGAACGCACATTTTCGTTCTGCCGTAAGGGGTTGAAGCTATCCATCAACATTGTGTGCTGATCCCGTCAAGACAAGATACGAACACTCATGCTATTGCCCGTCTCTGCCCAAGAATATTTTCGATCATAGCCTGTTTCTGCATAGGGTCGATATGATCTCTAAACCCAGGCCCCATGGAAACATGGCGTGTATGACATATGCTGTTGCACGATGGAAGTTCTTCCGAAATGGACGCCTCGCTTCTTCTTTCGGGATGAGTTCCTACCGGTGTTGGATCTGGAAATATCGTTTTGCTCGGCATGGTCTTGTAGATTTTACCTTGGGACGGTCCGGAGTCGTCTTCGCCCTGCCGTCGGATCGTACTCGGATCGCGTTCGGGTGTTATCTCGACTTGTTGCTGGGTATCTACTTGTCGGCTACATCTTGCTATGCACTGAACCCCAATACAAGTGCCTGGGTATGCTTTAGAGGTAAAAACTCTTTCGCAGACACATCAACCTGGTCGGAAGTATCGGTGAAAACCGCCGTCTAGGTTTGGGCCCGCGGGTACACACACAGTAGCACGGCCCATGTCAATGGTGGGCTGCGTCCATATCAGACAGTGGGCCATAGAAGCGATCCACGAAGCGTTGGGGAACACAAATTAGAGTTTGGAACATGCGGCCCTCTTCTGTTGCCGGTCAGTATCGTCGCCCAGCCGTTGGAAACTGAGGATAAGACGAGTCGTATCGGTAGTCAACAGTACAAGGGCGGGCCTGCTATTGTCTCCCGCTATCGCCCGCCCGCGTCATGGTGCTATGGCTACAAAGTAACTATCCCCGAACCTAAACAAAACACGCTTGTGTTTTCTTTCCAGGTGGCGGGGTATGTGAAGCTAGCGCGCAATTCCCTGGCAGAGTGCTTCGACGGAACCTCGGTCGAAACGGCCAGGTGAGGAAATGTCGACATCATGCATGTGCCCCTTGTGTTGTGTATCATCGCGTTTGAGGCTCTCGTGTCGTGAAGGGAACGGGCGGGTTTATTATTTCTCCGTCGCATACCGATTCAATGTCATTCCCCGGTGCACCAGGAAGTACCGTATACCGGGTATAATATATTGATCCGGACTCGTCCGGCGGCTAATCGAAGTCAGATCAGCGAGGTCAATATTAGTGTTAGCCACCGGTAGCTCAGGGTATCGTACTTTCCGTAAGTATCGCAAGTCAGACTACTACTACGTCACCGACGAGCGAGACCGTAACGCCGTCGACGAAACAAGAATAATAAACGTAAACCAACGTCAAAGGCACAAACGGAAAAGCTTTAAAAAGATGTATGCGGGACGGTATTGAGCCGAACCAGGTGGAATGAACCTATTTATATTCATCATCGACAAATGAAACACGACGACGGTCGCCGTATAGCGTTTTTGAGTATGTGTTTATGTATGTATGTCCACCATAGCATGAAGGAACGGCTGCGCCAGTGTACGCAGTACCTTGCACTTAGTCGTATGAGTAATATATCTTGTACCTTGTACCAGGTACCATCTCTGTAGAACCAGCGGTGGGGCGGACGCGCGAGATAGGCAAATTCTGCAACGGTACTCTCTTTTGAGGGTCCCATTATTGAATGATCGTGATTACGATTAGCGTGATAATCTAGCGCAGATGTGTGAGTTTGATACGGCTGCAGTCGACCTTTCCATGAGTTGACCAAGCGACAACTGTTTCGCTTTGACTGGCCTTGGTGGACTGTTGTTTCACTGGTGGGCGTGCTGATGCAGCTCACCTGATGCCCCCTTAGGACCCCGCTTAACGAGAAACCTTTTTCATGATAATCGAGTAGGAACAAATGAATATGATTGGAGTGGAATATAAATCGTGGAAAAAGTGTCTTTGGGTCCTATCGAGGAATAGTGTATTTTTGAAAAAAAAAAACGAATAACGCGCAAGGGTCAACGAACGCCGGAAGGCAACCATCGAGGCGAGCGACGGCCCGCGTCCTCCCCGGAGCGCCGCGGGCAGCGGTCGATTGCTTTTACCGGCACCGCCGAAGAGGCTGCCGTTCTTGGGGTGCCTTGGGTGGCTGGTGCAGCCCCGAAGTCCCACGAAGGCAGCAGCGACGGGAAAACAGCGGTCGAACTTCTGAGCGAATTCGTGACCCGGTCGGTGCTCGTATGGGTTGCTAGGATATCAAGGATGATAAACTGTGTTTTCGGCGGCCTTGTAATGTTTTGAGGCGCCGCGGATGCTCTACTCTCTGTTGAGGGCGGTCGGACCTCGCGCTGCGGCTGCTCCGGAGGCGCTGTCTCTCGGGAATGGTGGATCTCACCTGTGAAGAAGTTAACGACACGGCTCAATGTTTCGTGGCTTGCTTCGGTTTGAGGAGCATGCCACGTCGAGTTGGACAATATCCCCAAATTGAGTATCGCGACGAGCAAAACAATCGCAAGATACTTCTTGCTGGGTTCGTTTTTTGTTTCGTTTCACTCGAATCTAAGATCAAAATGTCTGCTTGGGTATTCACTCTGCGACCAATCAGAGACAAGTCCAGCCAAACGAGTGAAACATTGACGGGAGTATCATAACAAAAGGTTTCTCGTTAAGATTTGCCCTTACAGATGCTCACATTCCTGCCATCTTGTTGATGCCTCTGTCTTACGTATGCACATCGTTCCCCTCGTATCACCTTGCAGGGCCTACCTCGTTATGGCCTTCTTGCACAGCTTTCTGGGGGATCAGGTGAGGTGACCCGTACGCGGATCTCGAGCTACCAAACACGCAACGAAGTCGCACAGTGTCAACCTGGGCGACCCACCTAACGACCTTGTTGTTGCCACCGAGTATCCGGCCCGATCAGGCATGGTTGGTAGACGCAGCGACACGTTGCTATTTTCGGACGTCCAGTTGGTGCGGTTGCAGCCAGGGCAGCTAAGTGTTAGGTGTGCCCTCCGCGTTCTCTTGTCGTTTGATCTTGCCAGCTGTTCCTGCTTATCAGTCAAACGTTGTGGAGTTAGATGTCGATCCAACGCGTTCCTCTGATCGAAATGTAGCCAGAGGTTGATATTCCATGCTTACTGTGGGCAACATGCATCATTCGTTCAAACATAGGGGAGTATATGCAGTGGTTTCAGACCGAGGCCCTATACAAAACGTTGGCCAAGTTGAACGTGGGCGCTATGAATCACAAGCCGCGACACCCCGCGTGGATTCTCCCTGACAATGCTATTTGCGACGCATTGTCCGTCGAGTTTTGACGCCAATACTTCCTTCCGTTCTCACGCTCATCTGTTATCCTCTTCCTGTCTGTCGCCCTCTCTATCCGCCCTCTTCCGTCGCACACTCCACCTACGTCCGACGCCTGTACATCCGTGCCTTGCCTTGCCCTTTGCACTGCTATGACCGTCACTTGTGGTAAGAGCAGCCGAACAATCAGAAGTACCTTGCCTTCGCGAACAGCATCGTAGAGCGGCTACCCCAGAACTTGGTCCCATCGGTGAGTCAACCATCGAGGCACACAGAGACCCCTGCGTGACGTACGCTAGGAGCCGTAGCGTACACCGCGTATTTTTTGGGGCGCTGTCAGTTGACTTCAACCATTAAAAACCATCGGTTTCCATTGAACGGGCTCTGGTGTTGCCATATCGAAATGTCCTTGTGCGTACATTCTGAGGGCCTATGGTACGGGGGGGGTGGGGGTGCTATGCATCGCGTTGGAGGCCCGGCGTACAGGGTCTCAATCGTGTGTTTCAGAGACATTCCTGCCTTCAATACTGGAGTCGATGGCTGCACCATGCCTCTGACTGCTCTGTTCGGTTAGACGGAGGGAGTTACGAGTTCACTACTTGTTGAAACTCCCACTTACTCGTTTTGAAGGTAGGGTAGCCATCCACAAAGGGGTGCGCGTTTTCCCCCCGAACAAAACGCGGGCATGCTCAGTTTCTCTGCCCGTACTTGTAACGTTTTCGGCGATTCTGTTCGTTCGGCCCACTCCTATCGTTTGTGTTCGGGCACACACAGGATATGGAACTAATGCTACTCTCGGAGGGAGACGACGCGAGACTGTTCCACTACGGTTGCCGTGGCTCGGGTATTGGAGTCAAGCTGCAAGATGAATCGAAGTACCGAAATCAGATCCCGGCGGTGAGGCCACGTTGTCTTTCGGTCGGATATAGAATCCGAACTATTTCGATGGTTACGGTGATTGAACGATGTGCGTGGTGGGTATATCGTCCGGCACAAGTGGCGACCTATGGAAAGGCTTGAATTGTGTACATCAAGCCCACGACCGCCCGGCTGCACCTCCGAGATCACTGTATCCCACCCCACTCGCACAAGCTGCACCAGCCTCACGAGTTCCTAGACAACGCGTTCTGCCATAGAGGCAGCGCGTTTCAGTCTGTAAGATTTTGTCTGATGAATAATAGCTCATCAAATGACAGACCACCGAGTGCCGTCGGAACGGCAGTCATAATTTTCAGTACTGTTCGTTACTATTGTTCATGTATTGATATATATTGTCACTGTTTCGAGTGAGATGGGCAGCTCCTCGAAAGTGGGTAGTAGCCACGGAAACGTTCGGACCTACCCCTGCCGAAGCTAGCGTAACTCGCAGATACCGTTGGTTTTACTACGTGAATGATGTCGGACGGTATAGCGTATCTGCCGCCGGGATCTCCGACAGAATTGCGAAGATTTCTGTGGTTTCGTTAATCTAACTTACGTTTGTTTCCGCCCTGATTCGTTGTTGGCTGGGTTAAACGTGAGGGCACACATGTGCCTGCAACCACAGTACATACTTTCTCCCACCCCGCTTTATTTGAAGACGCTGCAAACAAGGTTAGACCCCCGATTTAACCCCGGCGGTTCCTAGGCGAACTTCGTCGATTACCCAGCTACCCGTTCTGTTGTTTTCGCTTGCCTTGGTGTCACCGTGCATCCGCAGGCGAAAGAAATCATGCATGAGAGGGACCTTTGCAGCTTTTTCTTCCTGGCAGATCGGTACTGGCACAACGCATTCTTGAAGGACATCCGGGGCGGGGGTTATTCAGCAGACACCACAGGGTGGGGCGAAGGGGCGCCGGGTAGGGGCGTGAAGCCGGAGACGGGCAAGTTCCAAGAGCAAGGAAACGTCGGAAAGATGGCGGGAGCGGGAGACTGGGATCGGAGCGGTCTTGGGGTGCCCTCGAGGTTGGGAGTGGTCTTCGAGGACGCAGTCGAGCGCCGGGGTCGAAGGGGCCCCACTCCTGCTGGAGCGGCGATGAAGACGTGTATCGAGGACACCTTACCGGCCCTGGCGAGTCTTATCGCGGCGATCGAGAGGTGTGTGTGGTCAAGCCAATAGAGAGCGTTTCGGGCACTGTACTGATGGACGTTGCTTGTTTGTTTCCCTGTATGTATGGATTGTCAGTTGAGCCGGGGAGGACGAGGTTAGTTCCACGACCCATTTTCCACCTTCTACACCTTTAATAGTTGGTTTTATTGGAGGGGATTGTTGCGTTGTCATGTATTGGTTATGGTTGTTTTGCTGTCCGCATGCGATTTTCATGCAGGGGTCTACCATTGTGAAAAGGCCGCTATTGCGGGGGACCATAGGTAATAAATAGGACCAAATATTGTTAGTGAAAATGGTTAACTATATAGGTTTTTATGTATACCATAGGTCCTATTAACTATGGTCCCCCGTAATAGTGCGGGCGACGAGAACCAGGCTTGGTAAACGTGGGTGGCACCCAAAGCAACCCGACGTACTGTTCGTACATGAAATTTAGCATTTCCGCCGGGCGCTCTTTGCCATTGTGTCGGATCACGAGGTCAGTAGTCTTTTCCCGCCCAGCGAGAGCAGCTAAGCGCAAGGTCGCGGTGTTTGATGTACGCCCTTCGGCATTTCTGCTCTGAGGTAAATATCCAAGCTACGATCGTCGTGCCTCTACGGACACCAACAGGATGTAAAAAGAGATAATATGTTTTCGCTCCAGTTCGGAAGTTCGTTTCGACCTTGTAGTCGGTAGCCGTCAGACACGGCTTGCAGAAGAAATAACAAAGTCCCATTCTACTCAGTGATACAAATGCTCGAATCCCGATACCCACACCCAGAGTGTTCAAAATTGCAATGTTGGCATTATTCGTATTCTGAAGCGGTGAGTTGGTAGTCGAGGCGAAGGGAATAGGCGCCAGTGTACGATTAATACCTTGCAGAGGTTTCATTGTGCTGAGGAACAAACGTGAGATGCGTCGTGAAGTAGGTGCTGCAATTTGAGTATCTAAACCCCTGTGATAAACGCATTCCAATGTGGGTAACTCCCTAGACTCCATAAATGTACCAGCCCCATTAACATTAAACACTGAACTTATGTCGGTACCCTCTGCTTTGTGTCATGCGCTCTCACCCGGTACACAGGCCAGGCGCGTGTTCAGGGGTAGGAAGATTCACCTTGCACGGGTGAGCGGAACGCCGTGCAGCCCTCGGATCAGTGTTCGTATGAACTTACGTCGAATTCGAAAATACGTGGTCTCACCAGTATCTACCGGTCACAACCTACGGTCTCTGGTATCTTGCCGAACGCGCAAATATTGTCAGTGTGTGACCGACCGTTTACCCTGTCCCCGTTTGTTACTGTTCAGGGGCATGGCTTACATGAAAGCCGTCAAAGGTGACATGCGCGGCTCCTTCGAGTCGCTGAAAGTCTGCGCCAAAGTGCTGATGCGCTTTCCCGGAATATGCCGCTACAGGTTAGCATGGCTTTTATTATATGTCTCCGACCTTTGGCGATGCCCCCGCTAACTTCTCCGTAGCATGGGAATGAACCACTAGTATCCGCTTATTGTACTTAACAGCATCGCCCGTACCTAGCCCAAGTTGTCGTTTGTATCTCTGAATCAGCGCAGAGTCGGTAGAGCGTCTGTGTTTCTTCGCGGTGTCGCTTGTTCAAGAAGATGTCATGAAGGTGGCCTTCCTCCCCTATTGGTGTTGTCCACCCATCTCACATTCAAACTCAACCGCCTTCCAATTTTTCGACCGCCCGCGAGGCGTTCTACGATAGAGGTTCACCCTATTTTTTCTGAGACTCCTCACTTGAGGAGCTCCATATCTCGCCCGAAAACAGACGTCAGCAAGACTCAAATTGCCTCCCGATGCATCATCCCATGGCCCAAATATACAAATACGTCGTTGTTCGAAACAAGATTGGCATTGCGATGATTTTGGGTGAAGGAGCCCCGTCATTCAGAAACCATTTAGCTGAAATGTGCTACCTCTATCGCAGAGCGCGTCCCGCGCGCCTTCCAATTGTTCGCGCCACCCGCGTTCCGATCGCACCAATTGACGTTGAGCCGTCCACATCACCAGGGTACCTAGCATCGAGGGGTATGTCTTACAGTAATGCGGCGACAGAGAGCAATGTTCCAGAAACACACCGTGTGTAGTTTGCGGCGGTGACATATTCCCGGAAATTCCCCCCAAACAGATGTGTACTATGCTGTGTGTAGCGTGTTTGGTGCGCCGTTGTACCTCGAAGATGTCGCGGCACTTGATTCCGTTCCAACGATGCTGTCGCGCGGTACACAGACCGCACCTGGTACATGCTGTGCTGGCAGCGTCGGCCTCCAGCGTGTGCCGGCCCGTGTACGATCCGGTGAGAGCCATCTACAACTCGATCCTACCTTGGAATGGCACGCCTGCACCGCCGATGGAAGAGTGGGGCGGGATACGCTGCATCTGCAACCACGTGTTCTGCAGGTATGGCGACGAGCACACGGCGCGTCGTAACCCTCCTGTTTACTTGAAAGCAAGGGGCCAGTGGTGAAGTATTCCACCGGAAAAGGGGTCACTGATTCCGTAGCAAAGCAGGCTACAGTGAAATTCCCCTAGGTTGATATGCTGGCCCACCACCAGGTTGAGGAGGCACGAGCAGTGACGAAGCAAAGAAAAGCGAGCTGGTTGTGCAATTAACATTGCCATTCCACGCATGGCAGTGAGGCCCGCAGTAGTGACGATGACCATCGACAGCTGTCGGAGGTGGACCCTGGAGGTTCTGTTCGCGGGTAGGTGAAACCACCCGAACAAAGGGACCCCACTCAGACTACCGTCGTGGTGGTGCTAGCCCGACAATCCATGATCTCAAATGGGTAATGGTGTCCCAAGTATATCACAGTACTTGCATTTACGGGGCGATTATGTCCGAGGGATACTCGCCAGGCTGTACCTATGGTTGTCGTACAACGGCGATGGTACCGATCACACGACGTCACCCGCTGACCCTCCTCGTCCGTCGATCGGCCCAGTCCATCCCGATATCGTCGATATTTGTGCGTTCCCCTTTTCCACCCAATCAATGCCTGCTGTATTCCTCGCCTGTCGTGAAGGTCTTTACAGGCCGGAATCATGCGGGACGTTCCCACCAGCAACAAGTTTCTTTCGGGCGGACGAACGTCCGCCGCCTCTGTTCCCGCCGCGCCATCAACCGGACTTCAGACCTATTCGGCCACCGGAGCAAGTCGCCAATCGCTTGACCGCCGAGTATTTACAACAACGTCTGCGGCGGCATCGGTGGGAGTAGCGGGAACGACCGCCGCGGCGCCGCGCTCGGCTAGGGGGGCTTTCCTGCCTTCTTCGAGTCTCACGCAGCCATCGCCGGAGCATAGATAGGCCCAAAGTGGCTGAACGGCAAGGGGTCAGTCTACCGCGGGTTCAGAGGCCGTAGCCTCCGCCCCTCCCAGACGAATATGAGTGTCTGGTGGCACCAGGAGAAGTAGTGAGGCCCGGGAGGTGTACGACGGAGACGACGGGAGCTGATCACCGTCGCAAGTGCCTTAGCCAACGAGTGAAGAAAGTAGCCTTCGGCTTCTGTAAGGGCCCGCTCGTCGAAGCCAAATAAGAAAATAGGTCGCACACAATGAACAAACCTGCGGTAGCTTGTATAATACCCCGCTGCGACTTTCGTTGGTGGAACCTTCCGGGGGGTCGCGCTTCCGTACTATGAGTTTAGCGATATTTACGTCATTTGATGGGGGCCCTCATACAAGGGGAGCTATTCTTCCCCCTACGCCGAGTGTTGATAGACAAATGTTATACACATTGTGCACTCTACCCGGTGAACGCCCATATCAAAGGCTAGGTGCATCGCAAAACCTATGTGCAATACGCTAAGGGTAGGCATGGCGGGCCAGCTCCTCATAGTGTTGGGCCCTAACGTACAGCATGTCCACCGTGTCACCGTGGAAGTGGGTGTTTCGAGGGTATCGGACAGAGCGGACTATATAGCTGCTGCTCTGAAAAACCATACAATCGCGTGTGCCTTCGGGTTTAGGGGGGGGGAAGTGTGTAGAAAGTTGTTTAGTTAGGATTAACAGGAGCATACTTAGTGAATGCAGCGGAGGTAGGGATAAGGTCGAGCCTCCCTGACGAAGCGCATAGCTCGTTCGCTAGACGCGCCACCCTTGGTCGTATTTGAGTACTTTTTTTTTTGCAACGCACGCTACTATGAGGTTGTTGTTTTCGCGGAAACGGCGGTCCAAGGAATCACTGGCGTAGGTAGTGCATCGGGACTACCCACGCCAGAGTGCATGGTAAGTCGAACAGGGAGAAGCAAACCGTGTTGGGACTACTTGTACCCCCAACCGCCTCCGCTGCAGTTCGGAGGATTATAGCGAGCGAATAGTGCTTGAGCGGTTTTCGCCGTCTGATCCGTTGGTAAGACGCGCCAAGAGCGGGATCCAGTAAAATCGGACGCACCACTATGTGTCACTGCACCAGTCGTTAAAGTACAGGATGTAAACGTGATGTTCCTTTTGGTTTGACCGGCGCTTCTGCTAGACAACATTAGTTGTCGCGGGATTGCAATCGTGACGTGAACGTTCAGCAGCAACAATCGTCTGCACTGGGGCACGTACAGACCCACAACGGTGTCGCAAGTGTTATACGTCTATACTGGGGTGTACGCGCACGTCGTACACGTGGTCACAAAGGCCCCGAAAAGGCACCCACTCTATTTGCCACGGCAGGCTATTTCCGTGTACTCGCCGCCGATGGTGTACAGCCGTGCAGGTGCTGATCGGCCAGGTTAATTGCCGATTGCTGCGCCGCCGTCTGGAAACATACTGCAGTCGGCTGTATATGCCGAGGGGGGTGTATCCGCAAACGTATGGAATATGAGAGTGTACACTGATCACCACTCTGTGCTCGCGCGCCCTGCCTCTTCAAGGCAGGTAGGATCTCTAGTTTGTGCGATCGTAACAAGATCATGGCCCATAGTGTATACTGATATTCGATGCCATTGCGAGCTACTGTATCTCCTCCGCTTCGTGTATTTTCCAACTACGGGAACAACCACCTTGCGTAGTAGCTAAGTTCGAGTTTTCCGCGTGCTTTGCATTTTGGTGACCTTGCTCCCCTTTCTGCATTGTCGATAGTAGCTGCCTGTTCTTGGTTCGCGCTGTCCTGGTAATAGGGTGGCTGCTATCTCGATGTGAGTCGTCCCCATAGTATCACTCGAATACAACAGGGAGGTGATAGGCAACGTGGCAATATTTCAAATTTTCTTCGGAATTAATGTCGGCTTCTGCGTCAAATCTGTCATCATCGTCGGCCTTTCTGACTATTTTAATTAGTTGATTATTTTGTTTTTGGTTTAATTTGGATTTCATATGACCTTGATTTCTCGATTCCCTTGCGGCGTCTTATGCCTCTTGTCTCAGGCTCGGGTTTTTCCGTCTTGCTCTTAGGGGGTTTCATAGCTGGAAGCAATCAGTTTCGGCGTTCGTATTTGCTTGTTGACCTTTATTTGTGTCTTACATACTTTGGGATATATACATATATATCCGCCTGTTGGGTTTCGTTTTTCTCGCATTCAATGTGTACTGGTTTCTAGCGAATGTATGCTGTGTTTGTCGTATCCAGTACAATGGCATGGCTTTGCATTCACTAGTCCCCTCACTGCATTACACTGCAGGGTATCCGTGGCAAACGTTGCCCTGGGCTGGGCAATAGCTCGGAAGAAAACACATTCCCATTTGACGTCGTCTAGCATGGGTTCGAATCTGGTTTCGAGCGCTTTTTATATAGAAATGCCTACGCGTCCATCCCTGAAAAACACGTCTCTCTGGCCCGCCAAGTAGGTTTTAGGTCCACGTACGGGCGTGTATGGTACCGTTACTAATCCGCCGTTCAGAGGGTGGGGTGAATGTTAGTTGGCTTACCCTGGGTTGGGTAGTCGATCTATAGATCACCCCTGTAGCTCAGCAGGTAATACCTTCATCTCACAGTGTCGCACAGTAGTATTGTGAAGACAGAGCTTGTATCGCTTTGGGACTAACAAGCAGCGCGGACCCTGAGTGTTTTGGATGTCGACGGGTAGAACGAAAGGTATGCCCCTCTTGGGACTACAACGAGGGAAATAAATTATAGCCAATGACGATTGCAGCAACGGTCATCGCGTAATTGGGGGATCATCCACATCGGTGTCCGAGTTACAGCGCAAGGAGTTGCGCGAGACGGGTCCGGCATACTTGAATCCTTACTGCTGCCCGCTCTTGCTGCTCGGAGACCGTTGGCAGCACCGATTTGACCAATGTTCTGTTCCCTAACTCGGGGCCCCAAAGGAATTGATCTGAATAACACAAAGTTCCGAATTGCGGACCCTTCGGTACTACTACTGCTGTAGTGGTTGATGGCGCTCGCGCCTTGGACGTAGTACGGTTTGGATCGGGGCTATTCGAGCTACAAAAACGAACGTAAAACATATTCGAGGGTGTCTTCCTGTAACATCAGGAAGCCTACTCTTGCAGGTTGCTCCCGTCCACATCAAGCATGGCACGAAGAGGGTATGCCTGTCAACTATGTCCAATGGTTTCTGTGTACATAGGTTTTGCATTGGAAACCACGCCTTCAGGTATACATGGTACCTCTAGAAGAACTGCAGATTTATCCATCTCAAACAGGTGCATGATTTATTCCAGGCAGCAGCGCATCAATGAGCCGATCACGTATTGCTTCGGTATAAACCAAGGCGCTGTAGTAGTTGGGCTGCCAAAACCACACGAGGGTAGATGAGCTCCATCAGTATTTCAACAGCGTAATGTCACGTACGGCGAATGCATGGCAGCCCTTCGGTAGCAACTGATAATGTGCGCCTAGCCGCTTGTCGCATCATTGCGTACCGTGAGAGTTTGAGCGTTGTCCGTTATCCTTATTGCCACTCGCGCGATCCGCAGCTGGTATGTACGTACGCTTTCTGCACCAACACATCTCGGCCGTGCCTGCCCGGACACAGATGGCACCCACCACCCAGCGTTGACACGCACCACGACTGCAATCCCGCGACTAGCGATGTCGCAAGTAAGGAACGCTACTGAACACCTAAACGAAGACCGGTGATCGATCTAATCCTTCATCCCCAGCTGCACTGGCCCACCAAAGTGTACTGGCACTTCCAATCAGCTTGTCTCCGAAATTGAAAGATTACGTTCTCGGGAAACACCGCCAATACCGGTCAGAGAAACGGCTTCTGGCTCCGTCCAAAGCCGAAACCTCGTTGGCATCAGCCACGCAAAATGTGGCACCCCCATCGGCTTCCCACGCACTCTCGCTCGAATGGGTCCCGAAATAAGAGTAAGCCGCGCCGAGAAGCAACGATTCTACAAAAAGGATAGCTTCATCGCATGGGCTCGGCAACGTGCATGTACGTCCAATGAGTGAGACAACCGAACGCCGCCCACGGTGGCGCGTCCACCCATGGCCAGCGATCCTCGTCGAGAAAGCCCGGCCCCGCTCAGTTCCTCCGCTGCGCCCATCAACGTTGCTTTCGTCAACCGAAAGCCAGAAAAAAAACCCAGGTTTCTCCTCAACGAGCTCGATGTTACACTTGGGATCTGCAGTGTTCTGGACATCATCCACATCAATCACTCTCCAACAGCAACAAACGTCCGCGGTCGCATCGGACTGCTCTGCTGACAAACAAGGCAGAGAGACTACACATCGGTTCATCGCCGGTTCGTTCATCGTCGGCGACCGATATTCCCACCTTGTCCGCGGAGGCGAACCCTCGTCCAAGGCGACGTCTACCCCTTCACTTCCCGAGTATGGCGCTCATGCCTGCGGTGACCCGACCGCGTATACATCACCGATATCACGAGCTCTCTGGCCACCACCGTTGACTCCGCAGCAGTCTGAGCCCCTTCGCTTGCACCAATAAGGAGCACATGATATGGCGAAATGTGTGCGAGAGTCGGAGAGGCTACGGCCACCCCGCCGGCGAAACGCGACAACCCAGCCGTCTCTGTTTGTCCCGTGGATTACGCAACAGGTTCTTCGCCACACCCTCGACAATTACACGGCCTGTTCGTTTCTCCGCTGACCGAAGCGGCGTGGGGGACGGACGAATGTGCGCTGGGGACAGAAGCAGCGACAGCCCTTGCGTGGGAAAAACCCAGGTCGTTGGATGCAAAGTCCATCTTGTTGGTCTCCGACAGCAAGGACCTAAACGACCGGCAGGACAAGCCGCAGACGGTAAATTAGTACAGAAAGAGAGCATGTGGGTATCGAATGTGTCCCATCAGACCGCACAAAAAGTGACGCACGTGGGAAGGGAGGAGTTGTAGCGTCTATGATCACAGTTGCATGACGACCGGTTATACGGCTTAGCGTATAGACCTCGACCGTAAATTCAACTTTCGCAAGTTCGGTCAGATAGTTTCCAGCTGAACGTCTAACGCCGGACGCCATCGACGACACGGGATCGACAAACACCGACGGTACTACACATGAAGCTACGGGAACTCTGGTCGGGACGTACGACAGATTTACCTGCCAGGGAATGCTCTATTCCAATTTAACCCCTGACCGCAGTTGTTGACCGTCGGTAAAGCTGAGGGCCCCAGGTCGATGCTCGGAATGGTACTGCGGACTGCATCATCACGTACTCTCCGTCGCCTTCCACTACTAGCATCCCCCACGTTTGTCGTGAACCAAGGATGTGTCCAGCGGTATCTCATCGTCCCCTGCCTGCATATGCCCATCGAATCTACAGCCCCGTGTTCCGTTGTATAACCTCAAGATTATCTTATTTACTCGAGTGTACACGACCGCTACAACACGCCGTGTGCACGTCACCATGCCTGCAGAATACATTGTTGCAAATGGAGGTCATCCCGCTCCACTCCTCCATCGGCGGCGCAGGCGTGCCATTCCAAGGTAGTATCGAGTTATAGATGGCCCTCACCGGGTCATACACCTCCCGGCACATGCTTGAGGCTGCCGCTGTCAGGATGGAGTGCACTAGGTGCGGTCTGCGTGGCAAGCGGTAAGGTCATTCCGGTGGGATTAAGCGCCGCGACATGCGTATGTGAGTTACAGCAGCGCACCCCACACTGAAAAGGCTATACATCGAATAGACGTACCAGCTTGAAGAGGAAACAAGAGACTAGATCGTTACCTGAAACAGTCCACAGCGTGCTGCTAGCGTGACGTTGCCTGTTGACAACCCACGAAATGCTCCTACCACTGTACATTAGGTACAGGCCCCTAGCTGCGCTCAGCGTCTACTGAACGGGTGTAGGGGCGAACGACGAGAACAACAGGAACACGGTAAAGGTTCGCTGTGAAAGGCGTGGAGTGTGTCGAAGGGAATGCGCCCGCTCGATGAAAACGGGAAGGAAAGCGCGGAGGAATAAACAACGCACCGCCGATTTTATGAAGCCCACGAGCTCCAAACCAAACACTCCACCAATTAACAAGACGGTCATCACTCCAACTTGCAGCTAGGTGCATCGAACGGTGCCAGAGTTCACCCATACCAGCTATGCAACCCCGATGGTATCGCTTCGTGGATACCAAAGTTCATAAACGAGCAATATCACGGTAAGGTTGGTGCCTTATCCTCTTGGATCCTCACATGGGGAGCTCAGTATCTCAAGCGAAACATGACTTCGAAGAGGTCTATTCGCCCAACCTGACGAACACTTCATTTCGCGAGCCTTCCAATATATCCACAAGATAAAATATCTCGCTAAGCGGTGATAACTCAGTTAAGGTGTTCAATCGGTCAGACAACTGTGGCCCCAAGAGTGCTACCCCTACCATGGCATGAGCCAAACCTGTAGCGGCATATCCCTGGAAAGCGCATCAGCACGTTGGCGCAGACTGTCATGGACTCGAAGGAGCTGCTCATCTCGCCCTTCACCGCGTTCATGTACGCCATACAGCTGAATCATGTTTGAACGGGGAGAGGGTAGACGTGTACTGTAAGCCAGCCACACAAGGGTAGCACCCAAAGTCTCGCGACCAACACATTGAAAGTGCGGCAAAGGCTGCCGCCTCAGCATGCTCGAGGGTGCAAGTTGCGAGCGATAGACGTCATTGAAGCCAAACACTTCCAACTCATGCATACCGACCGCACACTCGTACAAACACTACGATCGCAGGGCGGCACACGGTTCCCCTCACCCATGTAAGACAAACGTGCCCACTCCCGAACATGTGCCTGGCCTGTGTACCGGACGAGGGCAAAGGTAGCAACAGAGAGCGTAGCGGCACGACGAAAATTGTGTTCGTTCGGTTTATTGGCACAGCACTGGTCATTTCCGGGATCTACTACTACTGTAGGTGCACAAATCGTTATATGTTTACCACGGGGGTTATACAAGTTGCTACTTGCGCACCGTGCCCCAAGACGCATTTCGACGAAACACACAACCTTCTGGTGATGGTCCTCAGACATTCGTGACATACATGTCAAGGCCATTCACTGTCGAGTACGTCAGGTCTGACGCTGGGAGGAAGAGCGGCAGTGAACGTGCCCGAGGAACGCGGTAATGCTCTACAGTAGAACGAGTTGCTGTACGTTTGTCTCGAGCCTTGCACCAACTAAGGGGTGATTTTACTCCACTCGAAGCACGGAACGTGATCGCTCCCGGGAGGCAAAGACGTTCAGTGCATTGGTAGGGAGTCTACGACAAGGGTTGTCGATTATTTATTTTTCGTACTGTAGTGTGCACCACGAGATATCTCTCTATACAACCTCCATCTCATACCAAATACTGGTGTCTCCACTGTATTGTATGCTCTCTTGCGTGTCTTTAGAACCCCTGAAACTACTCATGTGCCGTTTGGTTTATGCGTCCGGCTAGCTATAAGTCCACACCGAGGAAATGTCGAAACAATGTGCAGCAAGCAACTTTATGTAGCACCCCTGTCGGGATTGAAGATCCAACCTCTCTACGGGCCACATTGCTGTTCGTCGAGGGCGTGTTCTCCATTATTAGCGAATATCGTGTGCGGTTGCAGTGCTTTATTTACTTTATTACCTCCGCTCGAAGCAGCGTGCTTGGGGCCGTCGCGCTCTCGCTCCTGTCTGGTTCTTATGAGCAAGTGTTCATTTCGAAAGGGGACGGTTTTCGCCCTACAAAATGCCGTGGTGCACGCGCGGCAGAAATATGCACCCCGTATACTACTGTATGCAAGAGGCGGCGGACGGCTGCAGAACGGAAGCCTGAGACGGAATTCCAGACTCGATCAAAGACAGGAATATTTTGTACAAGAATCGTGCTGATGGCCGTGAAGGTCATCACCGATAACACGTTGGGGCCCGAGCAAGGAGATGAAACGGGAGTGAGTGTGCGTACACCTGACGTTGCGCTCTCTCGCTTCGTTTCTCGCAACATCTTGGCAAATAAATTGCTGGTGCAGCGGCCCAGACACAGTAGAACACACGACATATGGATATATTTAAATAATCAGAGTCCCGATGTTTTGTATACTTCTTTAGTAGAATACAGCCTATTGCTGCAGCAGAGTTTCCTTGTTCATCGCCTGGCTGGGCGGCCCGAGCAACCAACTTCCAACGACGAGTCCAGGAAAGAAACTTGTACGCCAGCATACACACAGAAAAATTGGCGATTGATAGAGGCGTAGCAACCACCTCCAGCAGAACAGCAAGGCCACGGGAGCGGCGATATCGCGTGCTGTGCCACCAGTCTCGTCCTCCCCGGCCATGCTGATAGAGCATAGGTACAGTTGGAACTAGCACCCCTGCCAGGTCTAGCCCCCAAACGCTGTATCGCGTCTGGCCCCACTCACCTATTTATTGCCGCTACGCGAATCGCCATTTCCGGGAAGAGATCCTTGATGCACGTCTCTATGGCCCCTCCAGCAGGGGGCGGGTCCCGGTGGCCCTGGCTCCTAGCGAATTCTTTCTCGACGCTACTCGACTGCAGCGGCGCCCCGAGGCCGCGTCCCTCCCAGTCCCTGGATTCTTCCGTCCCCCTTCTCTTGCCTTGCCCGCGACACTCGACCGGTTCCTCGCTTACTCCCCTGCCGTGGGCGCGCCCCGCTAATGCTGTGATGTTCGCTAAATCAACCTGTTTTCGAATGTCCTCCGAAAAGGCATGGTGCATGCACCGGTCTGCGAGGAAGTAGAAGTTGCAGAGGTCCCTTTCATGCTCGAATGTGTTCACCTGCGCAGTCACCGTGACAATGCCACAACGACAACAATAGACTGGTCAGCAAGGCGCTCGATCCAGTGGGCTTAGAAAACGTGGACAAACCGGGTGTCCAATACGGTTAACAGAGTGTGATATTATGGGAGGGGTGGGGGGGGTAGTGGGGTATCCGTGGCGTATTCGAGGGCGCACATATATATATATATATATCCCTCGGGTATGCTCCCCGAATCGTGCAACATGGAAGACGCGACCTCGTTAAAAAAACACCAAGAACACCCAACCCTCGCGAAAATACCGCCCATGGTGACCGTAGACACGGCATGTCTTTCGACACGTTCCGCGTAAACTGGGGGGCGGGTGCATTTAGTAGAAAATGAGATCAAATAGTTGCTGGGATGCAAATGAGTTGCGTGGGAATCAATAGCATTGCAGCTACGGTTTTGACTGTGGCGAGCATAGTTCGACTTACACTAATCGGGTGCTCGCAATGCCGAGCTCGTTTCTTGGGCCCCGACCGTGACGGCTATAGTCCGACCTACACTAGTTGGGTGCTCGCGCTGCCACGTTGCTTCGGCCACGAACAGATCCCCACGGAATCACATCCACACCACCCAAATTTCAGATCAAAACTTATCAAATTATCAGCTAACTAATCAACCGATCTCTATGGTCACCTCGGGAATCTGGACGCAGGGCTCCGATTTCTCCTTGTCCTTGACTGCATCGCTCGAACCACTCCAACCGCAATGGATAAAGCTTGACTCGTTTCCTTGCGCAAGTATCATGTTTTCCAGGCCCTGTTTCAGACCAAAACGAACAGTACGAACATACGAAAAACGTCATCCACCACAGAAGGTACACGTTAACGAAAATTGAGCGAACCCCCCCTCTTATCCCGAGGGGGAAACGCCGACCAAGAGTAGATGAGACGACCCCTACAACCTAAACGCTATATCGACAGTTCCATGAAAACGTTGATCCGCAGTATATTTCGTATATCCGAGTAGCACCACCGATGGCATGGTTCAGCAAGTAGTCCGAGGGTTTTACAGCTAAAACTATTTTGAAGGTGCGGTTGGCCAATTCTCCGACGGACGTCTGAGGCAATGGGTCGAACTGGGAAATCCTGTCCCTGCAAACGATAGCCCGTCCATGCAAAAATACCAATGTGACCATTGAGGCCAGACGATGACGTCTGTCAATCGCGTGGTGCGTACTACCGGTCCTACAGTAAGCAACATAGGTATTGCACTTTGCTTCCGTATTTTCCTCACAAAGGGGGTGGCGTCCTGGGGTAGCCGTTCCACGATGCTTTTCGAAAACGCAAGATATCTCCGGTTCTTATCCTTCTCGTATAACAAAGGACGATAGAGGTGTGGAGTCCGGTGCGGCACGAGGATGCAGCCGTCGAATGTAGGTTAAAAGTTCCATGTAGAGGAGAAAAAAGGGAAAGGAAGACAGACAGAGAAAAGAAAACGAAGAAAGGTATTAAATAGATAAGGAAGTATAGATATAGAGAATATGTATTGACGGCACTGGTTGACAGAATCTGCAATGCAACACTGCAACCGAGCATACCTATTGGAAATGGGGGGTTCACCGCGGGTAGTCCGTACTTAGCTTCGGTGTTAAGCTTGTCACGCCGAGTTTACCATCGCGTGTCGCGGTTCGGATATACATAGTTGTGGTTTGTACTACGCAATATCGTGAGTTGGTACCACAGGGAAGCCAACTGACGTATATCGGGCGAGAACATCACTATCGCCAAGGCTGATCGACCACAGAAAAACCCATCAATTTTTTCGTTTTACCATTTGCTCCTTTTATCTTACGGACTATCAATGTCAGCGAGACGGCGAACGACCAGGTAAGGCGGGGAGCACACCTACCGATCAACTACGCTGACTGCTAGGGCACCAAGCAGGCATCAAAACGAGCAATCCGTTGCTACGTCGGTCCGGAATGCACCGTCTGGCTGACACACGTCGTTGTACAAACAAGGGCAAACGGCGGGCGTCACAGGGTGACATGGCGGACAGCGTTCTAATCGTGTAAAAGCACGTAGATGGCTGCGTGCTAGCTCTTCACTCGCCTTATCCCCCAGAAATCGGTACAAAAAAGCCATGACAAGGTAGGCCCTGCGAGTTGAAACGAGGTAAAAGACGAAATTGCGCAGACTAAGGGATCAGTAGGGTGATCGGGGCACGGCAAAGAGGGAGGTATTGCCTTAGCCGGATAAACACGCCTATTCATGCACCAACACATCAGTCAGACCGAACCGGTACAAGCGCCGATGAATCAAACCGCACCCGCCGGTGTCACTGCAGCCCGCACAACATTAAAGACTCGACGAACCTAATCTTTGTCGAGCGTCCTTTGATCGATAGATTTCTGCTTGCTCGCCGATCACTCCGATTACGTGCGGTAAAATCCTCCACCAAGGGAAACCTAAACTCGATTCTTACGTATTTCCCTATCGATTGGTCTCGCTACGTGTCACTCCAATGTTCATCTTTGGTCGTTCAAACCGATCTACCGGCGTATCAGCTAACCTTAATGACGACGCGGGGCGGGACTCAGCAGCACCTGCTGCTATTCAATGCGTCGGCCTAACCAGCGCGCCATTCATTTGTATCCCTTTATATTGGAGTCGTTACACACCTAACCTATGGATACAGTGTAGCTCCTATCCAATTGTGGGCATAGTTCGTACTCACAGTGCGACTACCAGGTAGTTACTATGGCAGTGGTGCGTGTTTGTCCAGGTGGGCAGTTGCTTTCGCGACATGCCTTTACCTATCATCGACCTACCACGTGGGGAGATTTTTAAAGCAATCGTGGTCTAGGTAAAACGCACTCCTCTCTGGAACCACTGAAATAAGTTTCAGAAGGGAAAATGATTCGATTGGGTACAAAATCTGATTGGTCCGTGTTTCTACGCCGAAGTAGGTTACGGGTTTACTCGCCAATTTGAAGACGCTCACAATTTGGCACCTGGATTTGACTTTTTCAGTATGAAACGGCTACCGCAGCGGCACTTGTTGTATAGCCCACCAAGCGCCACCCCACCAGCCCCGATAGCGAAACTAACCTACAAGACGTATTGAAAAACGCTATAAGACAGCCCCTCCTTCGAGGCGAGACATAGACAACGCAGGTACAACACGTAATAACACGTTTGACGTTGACGAGGCCAGCGCATCGTAGGTCGTATTGTTCATATTCGCCATGTTTCATTCGTGTCCTCACGACATACTAGTTGCAAAAGCGATTCCGCCAGAAACACATGCACGATGCCGGGAGTGTCTCACCTCGCTGTTTCGACGGTGGTTCCGTCGAAGCACTCGGTCAGGGAATCGCGCGCTAGCTTCAGGTATCCAGCCACCTTGGAGACAAAGACAATTTCTTTCGGGTCAGACTCCGGGGTTCTCATGTTCCCGCTGTTGCATTGCACGGCACAGATGCTGCCCGGATTGGGAAAGCTTGTGTGTATAATATTGAAGTGTATGACCCCTACTCTGTCGATTCAACCAATCGATGGACAAACATGAACAGCCACAGAGAAGAGCCGAAAGGTTAAAACCTTGCGTGTCCCGCTCCCCGCGGGGCATCATTGAACGCCTTCATGTCGTCCCACTGTCCTCATTAAATCATCCAAACCTAGGTTTGAGCGGCGTTATATAATCGCACCCGATCACTCACGGATAGCAATGTACCCGACGTACCCGACGAGAGCGATCTGATTCCAAACGGAGACTACTCCGAGTACGTTCCGAGAGCGATCCGTGGGCGACCCGAGCGTGATCGGAAAACAGTGCTCAAAGCTCAGGCCGCGGCGACCGTTGAAATTGCGTGGTAGTAGCGAAAAATGAAGGGCGTTGTCTAGCGGGGTAGGTACTGTGTCTTCGCGGGAATAGTGCTGGGCCCAATACTAACGCTACCCCACTACCCGGGTATAGTATCCAAAATATTATTATTCGCAGCTATACGCCACATAAAGACGGGTAGGGCATAGGGGTGCTGTACTATATAGGAACCGTATACCCGACTGAAGCTGTTACTTTGTTCTTCCTCGGCAGAAACATGCTGTAGAAGGGGTTTGGCGCTACTCTAAAGGCTACTCCACTGCCCGAGAACATCGTCCAAAACATAACATTCGCACAATATTCCGATTTGCGTTATATTGGGGGGTACTGTAGTATCATAGTGTAGTAACATATGATTATAGGTGGGTCATGCTGGTGTGGGTTACCCGTGTACCCAAGCGTACACCCTACCGAACGCAACCTTGAAAACTATCAAAAGGTGAGGCGGGGATACGAGTATTTAGGGGGCGTTTCAGAATAGGTCTGGGTTAACCAGGAAGATTTACTCCAAATGCAAACTGCCTCTGATTGAACATTTTATTGCTCCCGGCGGTGACCGCAAACGTTCACGCGCCCGCGCCTTCTCGTGACGGGAACAGCTGAACTTTCCGACGAGGACATTGAGTGGCACGACGAAAAACAAAGAGCTCACGGTGCAAACCACGTCCACATCCCTATCCACGTTGTTGGTATGGGCATTATCCGCCGAGTGATGCGAACACCACATGCCCATACCACATAACCTAGACAGTCCGCCAAGATGCAGACTCCATAAGCACACAATGCCCTTGTCGCATGCAAGTGCTCTCACAGTACAAATATATGTACTGTGGTACAGTAGGCGGACTAGAGCGGCAGTGGCCGGCTTTATACAGCACGGAATTACTCACAAACGCCGAGGAGCAACCCTGCACGAGCGCTCCGAGAGCGATCGCGCACCAGAAGATGCACTTCGAAGGATAGTCCGCCCTATCGTGACACGCCAACACCTCACCCCCGCATCCATCTTGGTCCTGCCGCGGGTCTCCCGCTTTCCGTCTCCCCGACAGGCCACCCGCGCCGCTACGAACCCTTCCTTGACGCTTTTGAGACATGGAATCAAGCATGATACTGACCATCGCCTGCCGGATCATGCTGCAAACGGAACGCGCCGGGATTCCGGGTTACGAGGATAAGAGATACCTAATACACGGTAGACGGGTCGTTTTGGGCTCTTGTTAGTCCTGGGTTAGTACCTCATTACAAACTCGTGCACTGCCTTTTCACGTGGCGTACGTTTTTGCCACTCCAAGCATCTACCCCCCTGCACCGTGCGGCCACTACCAGTGGCCGTACGATTGCTTCAGGTCAGGGAACGCACCTTCCTTGAAAATGTAATGAAGTATTTTACGATCGCGACGCGAAGGGAATACGGAAGCATCTTCCAAGTTAATCGTCCGTGGCACGGCTGAAGGCTGCGCCTCTCACCTTTCGCTCGCGAGGGGAAAGAAGCCCAGGCACTCGAAGTAGTCGCTCAAAAAGGCATTCTCCTGCATACCCACTAGACCCGTCGCCGGAGACGCGCTCAGCCGAAACCTGCGCTTGCCACGGTCACAACGCGGCAAGTCGGACCAAGATACTTCCCGAATATATTCGTATCGGGGTCATCGCCGGTTTCAGACCTTGCTCCATGGGCTTACACACGCGTTGGCTCGCGTGGCCAGCACACTGGTGAACAGACAGCCGCCAAGTCCGACATACCTACGCACGCGCAACGTGAAGTTCACGGCCTGATCGTTGGCGTGTGCCTACTCCACAGCTAGCATTTCCGTACGTTTCGTGCGACTGCGCCTACAGAAGAGAAGTCTATGTTACGGACGACGTTGAGGAAATGTTGTGTTGCCGTACCACGTATTTATCGTATACTCGCCTTCAACGATGTATGCTGCTTAGATGTGGCTACTTGATTGCTCTCGCACTGCCGGGACGAAAGCCCATGACGTGCAAGCCATCACAGACACGAAAGCGCAGGGCAAAACTGTCTGTTGTGACTATCAACTCGACCGGGTCCACACCGGTATTTCGTCCAAGAATCCATAGTGATCGAGGAGCAAAACCTCCTCCATTCCGCACCTCTTGAGAGAGAGTATGCCTGACACGTTTGACCCGCTCCGCTCGCGTGGTGCCGCCGTCGTGCACCCGCCTGACGCGCCTGGGGTTGGTTGGGGCGGTTCCATCGACCGTTTAGTGCCCACGGAATCCCTTCGCTGGGGAGCCGTTCTTTCCTCCAGCGTCGATCTGGCTGCCTGCTTTTCGCTGTTAATTTTCATGTAAAACCTGCCAGGCGGCGACAGTCGACCCGGTGTAACGAGCAAAGCGCAGCGGCAAGTCGCGGATAAATACTACAATATACATACAGTAGAACCTTGGGAGGCGTTCTACGATAGAGGTTCACCCTAATTTTTCTGAGGCTCCTCAATTAAAGAGCTCCATACCTCATCTGAAAGCTGACTTGAGCAAAACTCAAAATGCCTTGCGGCGAATAATCCCGTGGCCCAAGTCTACGAAAAGGTTAGTTTTCGAAGTCAAGATTGACATTCAGACGACTTGGGGTCAAAGAACCCCGTCTTTCAGAAACAAAAAAGCGTGAATGTGCTACCTTTATCGTAGAATGGGTCAAGGGAGAAGTACTATTAAGCAACAGACGTAAGATGATGGCGTGGTCAACAAGGGCTCCACGGTATGGAAGCAAAGTCGATTGTATTGGGTGCATTGGGTCTGTCGTTTCCCGCAGCTTGGCAAAATAAACTCAACGAAGATATGGGCGCGGTCATTTCATGTAAGGGTTGTCTATCGACAAAAACGATTATACATTATGGTGTCTCGATTTTCAGTAGGGCGGGGTGTAAGTTTTACAATGCTTCGCGCTTGTTCCAATACACGAAAAAAAAAGGCAGTGCTGTTGTACCTCGTGTTGGTGGTAAGATTCACTAGCCGCACGATGGTGCCGCAAATAAAACACGGTCGACGGTGACCGCTTAATCCTCAACTGAGTGCTTGCGCTTTCCTCGGCACTGATGTCCTCAAACGCGCAACATTGCATACGGTCAGACCTCACGATCATTGTCTTGTACTGGTACGCCAAATCGATCTAGACCAATGCCGTCTGGACTCCGGCACGTTTCCGGGGCAAAGAGAACTACCGTAATGGTGACAAAAACACCGATATAGAATGGTAGAATACCCGGCGGTCGCTCCGTCTTGTCACTTCCAAAATAGGTTCGTAATTTTGCACGAAATAACCCACCAACTCGATGTTTGGGTGTGTACGGGGCGTTTTGTGGGCGCTGCTTAGCAGAACCTTCAGACCGTAAATTTCTGGATATATTTATAAAGTTGATAGACTACAGCTGTGAGATCGAGGATTTGATCCAAACTCATCTTTGAAAGCTAGCTGTGTGTGATACTTCGATCGCTTGTAGTACGGGTTGTATATGGCCTCATGCAGCGAGTACAGCCCGTATATATATGAGAAAGACAGGTCTGAAGCTGCAGAATTCAACGAGTGGGTGTGTCTATACTTGGGAAATAAAAACAAAAATCGAGGTTGACGTAGCTTATCACGAATGGGCAATTTCTGGACACATGTCCTGCATGAGGTCACTGCCATATTATAGCCCGTAGTACGCGTGATCAAAATATCTATCACGCACAACGTACAAAATAAGAGCTTCGACGAAATCCTCGATCTCGAAGGTAACGCATTTTAGTGTTGGCTTGCTCCGTGGCCATGACTGTAAAAGACCCACCCTTCGACGCGGGTCGATTCTGAGGGAGGTTTTGGTGTTGGTATAAAGTATTGGCACAAGGTTGCCTTGTAAAACCCGATGGGTGAGTCTTAGCAGACAAGGCCAGGTAGGTGTGGGGGCGAGCTCGTGAAGCCCCAAGTATGGAAACACGAGCAAGGACGAACGCCAAGGATCACTGCTGTAGAGAAATAGAAAATCAAACCGTAGTACTGCAGCTCTGTATGAGGGTGGGAATGAGATACTGGGCACCTCGAAAATACAAGGAGCGTGTCAGTGAAGATGAAAAGCGAATAATAGCTATAATAGCTGTGTCGGATATCTAGACCGGAGATTTCTTCTGTCGATGAGCTACAACTGCCTGCTGTCTTGTCACTACAAACATTGGGGCATGGAGCATCAAGCATTGGCGGACAGAGGGATACGCATCGAACACCCATGCCCTCTCCGTGTTTCTCCCGTTACTGTTGTACGACGTATGTCTTTCGATGGGTGTATGATGAAAGAGGCTCGTCGGCATGAGCACCTCGACCCTAACAAATTACAACAACCACCCGAGATAACTCGCGTCATCGTGTTGACCTGCTGGTACGAGTAGCAGGCTAAAAGCTACCTGCCGATACTTTCTGTTCGTGGGTGTATAGCTCTTCTACTGGGGGATTTCAGCGTTGAGGGTGTTGCCCTGACTACATCAAATTTCTACGGGGAATTGTAAATGCCGCCAAGTTTCCCGGAGAGAGCCCACAAGAAGGCTTTGGCACAACCATCATTTTCAACAAGTTCCCAGGTATCTCTGTGACGGGACAGCTGAAGGACTCTCTGTGGGGGGACAGCTAAGGCTGCTCTGTCACGGAAACCCGTTACTTGCTTGCGTTATTCCCGATTGTGTATATTGTCTAATACTGTACCTACTTTATATACTCTATGTACTGTAGTAGTGGTAAGAGTTCGAATTGTGCGTTAGACTTGAAAGGCTCACCTGTAGCTTCAACGAGTAGCCCCGGGGTGAGTAGGTATCGAGAGAGTAGGTATCGAGAGCCTTGTATCAACTACGACGACAGGAAAGAAATGAGTACAAGGCTATTATTGTACGGCACTGAACATCGAGGTGAATATAGTGCCTGCAGTATGCGTATTATCAGAATGTTATTGGGTCGCACGCCCGCAGGATGCATGCCAAATAATCCTTCATGTACATTTTTGTCATTTTCGCTACATATGTCATGCCGTGGCATACCGTGGCACCACCGGCGGCATCTTCCGTGGCATCTTCCACGGCATACCACGGAACCTTTCATGGACCTCCACGGTATACCATGGAACCCTAACCATAACCCTAGATGCCGTGGGCATTGGGATGCCGTGGGGGTTGCCATCACATGCCGTGGAATTGCCATGAAATGCCGTGGCAGTTGCCGCGGGGGTGGCCATAGTACCACCCATGGCATGCCACGGCACCCCCCACGGCGCCAAGGAATCCTATGCCACGCCATGGGATGATGTGGGGAAGTCACGATATACCATGGGTGGTACCATGGCCATACCACGAAAAAGCCAAATGATAGTGTACCTGGTAGGACATTGCTGCAGCGGCTTGGCCTGTTGCGGTCCATGCACAGCCCCACAGGAAGACCGAAACGGGAATAGTTTAGTGCGCTGTGATTGCGGCCAAGAGCAGGAAATTCACTGACCGTGAAGCAGACTTCAGCAAAGCAAAACGTTATATATTCAGTGTTCCTTGCCTGAGCTAATCCCTGGCACGCCCGCCCCCGGTTCTGTTCCCATTGGCCCCTGGTGGCTTCTAGGAGTTTCAGTTGCCCAAGCCTAGAGCTTCTGAAGAGCTTATACCAGCACCGACATGTATCGCCAACTGCTGATGGTGTAGGAACATCGAAGATTGTCTACACCTTCACGCACGGGTGGGTGTGGAATGGTGGATGTGGCGTGTGGAGGACGTACGTGCGTATGTAGCTCTAAGAACTGGGAACACAACTAACATTGTCATGACAAAATATTGCTACATACAGCAACTGCTGTCGGCTTTGACCTTCTAAAAAGCGGTCATTGTTTTAGAGCAATATAGCCTATCAGGTCACCATAAAGCTTGCAAGTTATGGCAAATATTGTGACTTGCCTTCAACCATACATCCGTTGGGTCGCATGTGATATTTGATCTGCTAGTGATTAGCGTTGGTTATTGTTTGAGGGATGTGGACTCCGTCCCCATGCTGCCATGACAATGGGGTCTCCAGTGGCATGTTACAATAGCCACCCGAAGCCCTTGCCCATTCCGGTTAAGAACTTACGTTAGTATTGTACTATAGTATATGTGCACCGGTCCCCTAATGCATTATAATATACTGTAGATACATACTCGTATACGGTGTCTGCGTCTGCCTAAACAACAACAAACTACGACTACGTATAACCAACTTCTACAGCAGCAGGAATTACCCTTGGTCACTTGTTAGCAGACAAGAAGCAGTTTAATTATTCCGTTGGAGCACCTACAGCAGTACTGACCGGTAGTGGCATATATATGCCCTGATACGCATCGTGTGCGGAGAGAAATCCGAGCACGTTGGTCCTGGGGAATGACCACAAGAAACATGGGCAAACTACAGCAGCAGTATCGCGAAATAAAATGGTTGCAGAAATTTTGTCCGTCGAAAATTGACCACCAGGGCAGGCGGATACGAACTTTGGATACAGGGCAGGGCAGAACGCACTCGTTCGTGCATCGCACACTAACGACCAATCAACTGCTCTTTATCCATATATACTACTGTTTGTATAATAATCCGTACGAATTCGAGACATTGATTATTAATAGTGTACCGAGGCACGCGATACACCAACGAAGCTGCTATTGATACTACAATAGGACCACCGTGGTGATGGCAGTACGTTAAATATGCAATCAATCGTGGTAGCGAATATGTCACAGGCACTGACGTTGAACCGCCCTCCAGTTTCCCGTTCGCCATCTGGATAAGCGCAGTACGGCTCGCCTCCTACATGCATTCGCCATATACATGCCGCTCTAGTGGCGTATTCCCTACTTTGTCGACAGATATTAGGGCTGGTAGACGTACGACGTAAACGATCTCAACTTTCCAAGATAAGTGTCCAAAAATAGATCGATGTTTCGTAGTTCTGTGTGTGTGTTCTTCACATTAAACCGTTCTTTCTACCCGTCGACATCCAGCACAACCAGTGTCCGTGCCGATTCTTCAATCCTAGAAGAGATACAAGTTATGTGGTCACAAAGCTACGCCACAGAGATACTACGTTGCCACGTATGTATGCAGTAAGCACAGCAGTGAGCAATGCAATGCCATGTCATCAAACTATTAATAGATACGACAGGCACATTCTATAAAATAGAGAAACGAAAGGAAACAATCAAAGAGAAAACAAAAACAAAGAAGACAAATCGAAAGAGAAAAAGAAAAAGAAGTAAAGCAAAAAATAGAAGAAACAATCTGTCGTGCCCCCCCCCCCCGCAGGCGAGGTGGCCAACACTTGAAAAAGAACGAGCAGGGAGAAAAAAAAAATAACAAGAACAAACAAAAAACAACAAAAACAAACAAAAACACCACTGCTTGTAAACAGAGCAAGACAAAGAACCAAGGAAAAAAATAACAGAGGGAAAATAACAGGCAGACCAAAGCCCAAAGCACCCTCCAGCTGGCGGCAGCAGTTTGTGGTACGAGTAGTTTAGCCAGGCTCTCCCTGCTAATCCGCCTGGTACCTTGCTACCCAGACTGTCGTCTCCGCCCTGCGTTCGTCAACTATGTCCAGCCCCTTGGCGTGAGACAATACGAAACGAGCAGAGCAGGTTCGTCATCCAACCACGCCACACGACTTCTTCAGTACGGCTTATCAATCAGAAAAGGAAGAGAAAGAAATAAAATAAAAATCACGGAGAATCAGCGCAAGAAAGAAAAAACAAAACAAGAAGAGAAGACAAGGGAAGACCACGTTCGAACCAGCTGCACCAGTCCGTGGCACTATTAATAGCAGTATGGCCATGTTCTACTTCCTAGTCGGCCTGGTGCCTTGCTACCCTGTCTGCCATCTCCTTCCTACTTTCGTCTACCGCAGTTTCCCTTCTACTCCTCCTGTTCCCCCCCCTCTCCGCATTCCCTTGGTCGGGCTTTCTGCCACTTCTCCTGTTGCCCCCTCCACCCCCATTCCCTTGGACACCATCCAAGGCAGATGCGCGGCGCTGCCTACTCATCTCCGCCTCAGCCTCGTGCCACCTCACCATGAACCGGGCGGCTGCTTCAAGGATCCCCTGGTACCACTTCCCCGCCTTTTTGGCTGCAGTGGACCACATCGTGGTCTGAACGCCAAACACCAAGGGGCCAACTTCCGTTGACCCTTCGGTGGCTCGGAACTCCCTAAGGTCTTCGACTATGCATCTATGCCAAGTTTTACACTGTCCGCCTGGTCTCGGGTTCTCCCCACCAGCTATCGCCCCGAGCATTACCCGACTGGGTAATCGCTCCTTGCTTTGCCATGCCACGCCCCCCGCAAAGAAGAGCCGCCGTTTACGAATGGTCGTTTCGATGCTCTCGCAACGTGTCATCTTGAGGGCCTTCGCGCACGAGAGGGTGGCATGGTCAGTATGAAGTCGGCGCTGGAAGCCAATGACTCGCAACAGGTCTGGGTCCACGTCACACACCCGTACAGCAGGGTCTCAATCACCTCGGCCTTCAGCATTCGGACTTTAAGGCTAAGGGGGCGGGGTCGTCCTATCATACAACTCCGGGCCGAACCGTTAGAGGCATGCTCGCATGAGGCGGGTCTGTCGGTCGATTTTGAGCGAGAGGTCAGCGTTTTCGTGGATAATGCCGCCTAGGTCTAAGATCTGGGTCGTCTGCTTATGCCTTTGGCCTGCCGCTTCGATGACGAGCAGTGGTGCGAGGGTTGTCTGGTCTGGTGTTTGTAGGAGCATTGTCTCTGTCTTCTTTTCCGACACCGTGAGGCCTGCTGCTTGAATGGCTTTTGATCACATGATAATTAAAATACTAACCCATGAACGAAGAAGGAAGATGCTGGGTGTGCTATATTTGCCTCACAGGCAGATATACCTGGCACACGAAATAATATAAATCCTGCATGACTGTCGCCGTCATACGTGCTCCGGGGAGGGGTGAGGGGGGTGAGGAGTTGAGCGGTTTCGTGCGAGGTATCGTCTTCAAACCTGTTGTCGTGCGTGTTAGAGGTATAAAGACAATGTCAAGTGTTGGGAATTAGACGGCACCAAAGCTGCAAGAACGGGACGAGGGGTTAACATGCAACATTCCTTTCATAAAAAAACAAATAAGCGGAAACCGCGAGAGCGTGAGTTAGCTACATTCAATGAAAATCGACGAGCAGTGGGAATGCTGAACCCTATGAACGACAAAACTAAAGACACGCACAGGGGGGGAGAAGGGACGACTCCTGTGACCACGGCTTGTCCAGAACATCGCCGAGGGTAAAAGGTCCTACGAGTTGGGCTGGAAAGCAAAAGTGTCCAACTCCAAAATAACCACAAGATCGTACAAAACCACTCAAAAAAATGTAGATACATTTCTGGTATCGCACCAAAGTGCACTATAAATGGCACGAATGACCCTTACACCGAAAAAAATCCTAGCAAAAGCAGGCTAAAGCAAACAAAAGCGCAGTGCGTCTCCTAACAAACTCCACGGCGGTACCATACTCCACGCACACATTTCCTTGATTATGGCGACTTGTCTTTGGCATTTCTCCCACAACACGGTATCCCGCCCGCCATGAAACCTCCAGGCGGGTATATCAGGAATTTACAGTAGTTTGTCACTCCATAAGTTTTATTTTTCTGCTGAACCAGGACGGACACAGAGGTGTCGATGTCGTTGGGTAGGCTCACTCAAGTCAATAGTAGTAGTAGTGGTACGATTGGTGTACAGTTTAAAATCTTCCTGGTACACTTCGTAATCAAACCGCAGCATCAAACCGCATCAAGCAACACCATCGAAAAGCGGTAGCTCCCATGAATAGCAACTGGAAAACAATCCACACCAACCGCACCGGGGCCAAGCAACCCGCACAGCTGAAGCGGCAGCAGGATCAGCCAGCAGCATCGTTAGGCAAAAGCAGCGTAAAGTAGCTGCAGCAGCAGCAGCAACAGCAGCACAGCAGAAGCAGCAGCACAGCAGCAGCAGCAGCAGCAGCAGCAGCAGCAGCAGCAGAGCAGCAGCCACGGCCAGCAGCCCCACCAATACAACCTACATTGGAGGGAGCCGCTGTCGTGTTTGAACAGGTTGATATAAAATGTTTGACATTTTCGTGTCATTGCCGAAGCCGTACCCATGGCATGCCGAGGTATCGCCCATGGGCTGCCCCGACATGTCGCTGCATGCATGTCGTGCCAGCCCACGACATTTGCCAAGGCAAGCCGCGGAACGATGCCCGGCGGCAAAACCTACGGTAAGCGCCCGTCAGGTAACCCTCACGGCACGGCACGGCAAGCCACACTGTAGAAAGCATATGTCACGACACACCACGGCAGTGTTTACCGCTTATTACGGGAATACACACGACAGTACCCACGATAACACCCACCGGAAGCTCCGTTGCAAGCCCGTCGCCCATGACCACGGCGAAGCCACCGTGAAGAAAGGGATTGGATCTGTAGGTTAGCCCCTTTGGAACCGCAGTCCCGTTTTGTGGGCAAACGACTTGACATTTGAGTAGTTTGTCCCCAAAAGCGGACTGTGGTTCTAAAAGGGTTAGGTTGCCCGTCAGTATTTTCTTGGTTTCTGTGTCATATATATTTCATTTTCTGAGCCCTTACCGCCACCGCTGTTGCTGTAGTTCAAATAGACCCTATAGTCGTGTACCTGGTATTGTTTTCCGCGGAGAGGGGATTGCCATGCGGGCTGAATGTTGAGCAACGATGGTCGAGTATTTGTTGTTCGTGCTGAGCTTGGTTCAGTAACCGACGACGACGAAATCGTGAAGGGTCATTTTTGACCTCGGCAAGGAGGTGGGATATTTAGCTCAGGTCGCCCGTTTGGAGTTTGATTTCTGGTACCATATACCAGTTAAACTTTTTATCATCTGAATCACTACGGTCATCGCTGCTGCTGTTACAAGTATTTCACAGCACAGCAGTACACACGTCCATTCATTTCCGTGTATGTACCGTGTTTATCAAGCTGGCTGGACGTTGG
This sequence comes from Nereocystis luetkeana, assembly GCA_031213475.1. Lineage (NCBI taxonomy): Eukaryota > Phaeophyceae > Laminariales > Laminariaceae > Nereocystis > Nereocystis luetkeana. Next base: position 4,559,912 of record JARUPZ010000033.1, read on the forward strand.
GCGAAGATGTTCGGGGGCTGGATGCTCGAGGGCTGACTGGCTATACTTAGTTTGATTCAGCCACAAGTACAGAAGAAATTGAAGACGATCGATTAGGCGTCGACGAGGAGGTCAAGCCATTGACTGCTACCGCTTGAAAAGATACTTTACTGGGTAGTTGCCAAATCCACACGAGGGCGGGTGTCTGCATCACTGTATCAGTAGCGCAATAGCATCTACCGCGTGTGCACGGCGAGGCTTATCGAAACCGCCTATCAATGTGTGGCTGGCCGCTTATCAAACAATTACGTGACATTTTAGAAGCTTGTCTGTGGCCCTTAACACCCCTCATACGATCCACGCCTGGTACGTACGTACATTTGTTACAACATCATGCTTGGTACTACCTGCCCAGATACAAACGGTCAGCCTCCCATGTTTGACAGGTATCACAAGTGCACTCCCGTGACAACCGGCATTGTGACGTACAAATGCTACCAAAACCACAATATTATCAACGTCCCACTCTCCAAAATATGGGCTTCAACTACAAGGTATGCTGGCCCACCAGTTGCATTGGGAATTCCAATCAAACCGACTCCCGCACGTTCCAGATCACGCACATGGAAGAAACAACAATAATGTTGTATTCGATGGCTTTGCTTTGGCCGACTACAACAGAACCCTTTCAGAATAACCGCGCCAGAAGCGTCCCCCTTGTCGACGTTCCGTGCGGTTCGTGTGGATGGTTCCTGATACGCAAACCGACGAAGGCTGGAAAGCGCCGTTTCTGCCCAAGCAACACGTTTAATGCGCGAGCTTTATTGTGGGCTCGGCGACATGCACGTCTGCCGCAACACAATCAGACGAATGAACACCACCCACCTATCCACAGGCAAGTCATGGGCGACACTCCTCATCGGGAAGGCCTGGCGTCAGTGCCTCCGCTGCGCCCAAAGTATACAGCTTCCGTCCAGCGAAAACCCGTAATGTTCCATTGTTCTCCTAAGAAGTCGACGTCAAACGCGGCGTGAAGCTTTACAATAGTCGTATCGCCCACTCTATTCGGTATTATACGTCGAAAACACCAACTCCGCGGACCGCAGGTTCATTCATGGCCTTCGGCCGATCTTCAACCTTGTCCCCAGAGGGGAAGCTCTCGTCACAACGTTAGGCGTATCCCTTCACTTCGAGGTCATGCGCCCGCGCTTGTAGTGGACCCGCGACACATATCGCGCTGGTGGCACAACCTCTTCTGCTGGTGTCACTGATCCCGCGACAGTCTGAGGTCATTCGCTTCCAGAAAGCTTGGTCCATGGTCGTGTGGAGTTTGTTCGAGGGTCAAAGAGAAGGTAGGGACCTCCCGTCGGCGATGCACTGACGCCGTGGCAGTCCTCGCTGCCGCTGCGGTTATCACAGCAGGCTGCACCCCGCTCCCTCGACAATCGAGCGATCGTTTGTTCATTATCTGCTGATCGGAGAGGTATGGAGGTCGGATGTATGTGTGCCGGAGACCGAAGCAGCAAGAGCTCTTGCGTGCGAAAAACCCAAGTTGTTGGATTCGAAGTCCTTCGTGTTGGTTTCAGCTAGTAAGGACCTAACGAATGGGTAAGACAGGCAGGAGATGGCGGATGGGTGCGGAGAGAGACTATGCGGGTATCGAAAACGTCCATCAAACTACACGGTTTGACGGGTGTAGGGGAGGGTGCCAGGGGAGGGTAGCGTCGTGTGCTGGCTATTACTTTACCTCGCTTGCACCACGTCTGAAAAACATACGTCCAGTTGTATCGTCTGAAAAACATACGTCGGCTGTAAAATCATCCCGTTCAACTCCGGTCCGATCGTTTCTGGCTGAAGGAGAAACGTCGGACGCCACCATCCACACGGGGTCAGCGCACGTCGACGGTACTACACGTGGAGCTGCAGGGACTCGGGTCTAGTGGTCGGTTGTCTACCCACCGTGTAACGTTGTAACCCGAGTCAGCGTCAACCCTTGAACGTTGCCGTGGGTGGTAGGAAAAGCTGAGGGCCTTACGGTCATGCGGAGGCGTTCTACGATAGAGGTATTACACTTAGGCAAAATCAGTCTGAGCCACCACGGCATCCTTGCCGGGCGCCAGTTGATGAATGTGTATTAACTTGTGCTCTACATTGTTGGGCATAATGCATACGTACGCGTACGATATGCGCGTAGCATCAGTCGTAATCATATGTGTGTCCCCGTTCTAATCCTCATTATACTGTACCTTGAGGGGACATAGAAGCCTCAGCAAAATAAGGGTGGACCTCTACGGTAGACCTCGTCTGCGCGGAATGGTACCTCATCACCTTGTAAGTTCCGTTGCCTGCCACTATTATCCTTGCCCCACGTTCGTCACGAACCAAGCACGGGCCATAGAGTACGTCACCGTCGCCTGCCTGTCTGCCTGCCTGCCTTTGCCCAACAAATCAACGGCCTCCTACCCGGTGGTGTACCTTCTCCACTCCTCCTTTTGTCGTGCATACAGGGCAACTACAACACGCCGTTCACTCGTCGCCACACCTGCAGAACACGTTGTTGCAAATGGGTTTGCTACCGTCCCACTCCTCCACCGGTGGTGCAGGCCTGCCGTTCCAAGGTAAAACCGAGTTGTAGATCTCTCTGACGGGCTCGTACACGTCCCGGCGCATGTTCGAGGCTGCGGCCGTCAGTATACAGTGTACGATATGTGGTCTGCGTGTCGAACAGCAACGTTAGTACAACGGAGTCAGGTGCCGCACCACACCCGAGGCATACATAACGCCGAACGGAACTCACTACAGTACACGGTGAGGCGATGAACCAGCTCGAATAAAAACGTTGACAAGAAGCCGTCGCCGTGAAGGGCCAACAGCATCGTGCTGGTGCGACGTCGCCTGTTGGCGAACCACCAAGTGCTACCGATGTCCGTGCCTCGTTGGTGGTGTGCTGCATCCAGTGTCTACTGAACGGGTGTTAGAGAGCTTGGTGCGATGAATAGGAAGGCCGTAAGGTCTCATTGGGGAAGGCCCGAAGTGCACGCAAACGGCAGGATCACAGAAACATGTTTTAAACTAGACGGCCATTACCCTAACATGCAGCTCGGCACAAGACGCGGTCTCAGAATTCACCCGTGCCGTCTGAAACAGCACGACTAGAGGGGAGACATCGCTGGGTGGATTGCGGATTTAGCGAACCTGTAGCGGCATAACCCGGGAAAGCGCATCAGCACGTCGGCGCAGATTTCGAATGATTTGAAGGAGCTGCGCATCTCCCCCTTGACCGCGTTCATGTACGCCATGCATCTGAACGGTTTTGAATGGGGAGAGGGTACACGTGTAGGTCAACCTGATAAGGATGTACGCACTCCTCGAACAATAACGTTGTGATTGCCACAAGTGCTGCTATTGCTGGCTTTGAGTCCGTACCAACATGTCGGCGGCTGCAGGTTTGGAGCGATAGATGTTGTTGAGGCCAAATTCTTCCTAACCGGAAACAAACTCATGCGAACACTGCAATCGCAGGGTTGCACGATTTTCCTCTCACCCATGTAAGGCGAAACTTCCCACTGCTGAACACGTGCCTGGCCTGTGCACCGAATCAGACAGCATATTGAAACGGAGAGGGTAGCGACACAACGGGAGGGTGTTATTCTTGATCTTAACGCGGAGATTCTTTTTTCGTCAGGGAGGATATTGCAATGGAGGGGGGCAGCGACACCACGGGGGACGGTTTTATTCTTGATCTTAACGCGGCATCTAGATTTTCGTGAGATTGACGGGTCGTCGCCACGCGACATGATTCTGACACAACAGAACACACGACAGAGGTATACTCTAAAACCGTCCTAAGCGCAATGTTTTGGTTCTCTTGGCGTAACGTATACCGCCTACATGTGCACAGTATTACAGTAGTACCCTTACCCATAGCCTAGCTGGACAGTATCCTTAGAATTGTGAGCCAACGAAACTTGCGTGTTGGCATGGAGACGAAAGCAGCTACTGCATATAATTGCAACAATCGCCTTGTTCAAAGAGAACAACGCCAATGAAGAGGAGCTTCGCGCATTGTGCAACTAGTCCCGCCCTTTCCACTCACGCTAACCGTGAAGACGGAAGGCTGAAACCAGCAAACTCAAACAATATATTGCTCAACCATATGTACGATTTTGGTCGAACTCACTTCTCGATCGCCGCTAAGCGAATCGCCATTTCGGGTAAGACGCCCTTGATATACGTCTTTAGCGCCCCTCCTGCAGGGTTGGTATCCTGACAATCCCACCTCGTGACGGATTCGTTGATATTGTCACTCGACCGCAACGGCGCCTCGAGGCCACCTCCCTCCCCGTTCATCGTCCCCTTCACCCTCCTGCCACTTTGTCGTTCTTGGCACTCGCCCGGATCTCCCTCCACCCCCCTATCCTGCGCGCCCCCCGGCTCTCTCATGCAATTTTCCCTTTCACCCTCTCTTCGAATGTCCTCTAAGAACGCCTTTTGCATGTACCCCCCTGCGAAGAAGTAGAAGTTGCAGAGGTCCATCTCATGCACGAACGTTTGCGTCTGCGTCTGCGGAGCCACGGTGGCAACACAACAGCGACAACAACAAGGTGGCCAGCAAAGTAAAATATTCTGTACCGCCAGCCGATGTAACGTGTGCCGGGTGTCCAACACCGTTTACAGCGTCCCTAACACGATATAGGCGGGGTGAGACGGTGTCTATACCGTAGCTGTGGGCGCGTGTTAAATCCATGCAATAAAGTATAAACGCCTAGTCAACAGTCAAACACCGGACGCGGGGGGTGTACTCATGTCTTGTATGGCCGCAGTCGTTTGAAGATAGGTCCTCGCTTCCCTTTGTTGCCGGGATGGAGCACGTCGGGCCTTCACCGACCCGGCAGGCATTGCTCGCCCCAAGCGCGTAGAGCCGTGGAGAGCCCGTTGAATGATGAAAAGGGTGATGTTGTTCCATCTGAGAACCGCTATTCCGGCGGGCGTTCTTAAATAGCTCGATATATGTTCTGGTGTGGCCACGTCCAGAGCCCGCAATAGGTATAGTATGCAACTGGCTCGTGGATGCCTTACGAGATACTCACTACATGAAACGACAAGTTCCCCTTGTGCGGAGATACGTTTCTTCACCCAGCACAAATGATGTGACTCGACCGCCAATCATGGTGACCGCCGAAGAACAAGCTCAGAAGAAAAAAGAGCACCTTGTTTGTCTAGCTCGCGTAGTGATTGGGCGCGTATTTCAGCGTCGATGCCAGCCGAAGTATGTATACATAGAAGGTGAGGGAGGAGCCACTCGTCAAAACAACCAAAGGACCCAAACCCTGATGGATATGTTGGAGGCTTTAAACTTGTCACAATAGATATGTATGTGGACCAACATCCTCGCAGCTGCAACATTTCAACTGAGACAGTCATACTTTAGTTTATGCTAATCGGACCCTCTTTGGGCCGTTCGTTTTACCGCGAAGGTTACGCACCGATCACGCCTATCAAACACCTCTCACATCGAAACATTTAATCATATATATATATATATATATATATACCAACCAATCAACGGTCCCGCCTCACCGTGGGGATCTGGTTGATATACACCAGTTTCTCTTCCCCCTTGCCTCCAACGCTCGAACCTCCGCAGCTCGGGTGGATGAACCGCGATGTGTTCGTTTGCGCCAGTATCATGTTTTCCATGCCCTGTAACCGGCCATCGTGTACATACAGTAGAAGCAAACCGAAAACGTTTTACCCAAAGACGTTGGGCGTTGGGGGATAGCGAGTAGGCCCCTGCCTTATCTCAAGGGAGGCACGCCCATGCGTAGTGAGTGGAACCTCTACATTCAAAACGCCACACTGGAAAACACCATGAGTGGGGAGTCCGTAGTCTCCTTTGCGGTGGTGCCATCGGATGTACGGTTCAGTCAGTAGCTCGACCGCTCTTTATTCGAACCCCTTCAAAATTCACGGTCGGGAAATGTGTTGCCGGATTTCCAGGGCGATGCTTAACACTGGGAACCCCTGTCCCTACGAAACTAGAGCCCGTGACATAATACCATTTATATGTTTACCGTCGAGGCCCAATACTGGCGCCCGTTCAATCGCGGGGTGCGTGCTACTGGTCCAGCAGGGCGTAACGCAGGTTTCGTTCTTCGCTTTTGTGTTGCCTTACCAGGGGTTTCATATCCTGCGGCACTCGCCCCACGATGCTCTTCGCGAAGGCAAGGTACTTCCGGTTGCTTTCCTGCTCTTACCACAACAGACCATAGAGGTGCAGGGCATAGCACGGCACGACACGACCCGAAAAGGCAGAGGTTAGTAGTTTGAGAGTTCGACGGAGAGGTAAAGAAAGATGGGGGAGAGTGAGACAGACAAAGAAGGGAAGGGTAGAACGTATGGGAGAGAGGGGGGTCAAGCAACACGAGGAGATGAAGCCGAAGTGTTCACGTCTAACGATGACAGGAGATGCACCTCCGATGAAGGGGGGTCGCTCTAAACGAACTCGATGTGCAATGTAGCTCAGACCTTCAACATGGGAATGGCATGGCGAGCGTACTGTCGCCTGTCGCAGCCCGCATGTACGCATTATGGTTGACATATATATCAAATATGATTTGTTGGCGATTTGTTGAAACCAACTGTCTAATCGCGGGCGATTGGAGTACAAGCGAAATGGTTGGCCAATCACGGACGAATGTTTACAAACAAATGCTGGTTACCCAGAGTAAACAAGTATTATTATCTAGCCACAGAAGCGAACGGGGGGGGGGGGTGATAGAGCTGAGTAGCTACGCCTAACGATCAGCTGCCTTGATCGAAATTGCACCAGGCAGATGGCCTAATTCGAGGTTCGTCTCTGTATCGTGCTTTCATGCCTTTCCCAGCCGGCACACTCTGTGGTACAATTAAGGTTAAAGGCCGGGTGGGAGATGCGGGCATGCCGTTGTCCTTCTCTGTGTTACGCATATATTAGCAGTACGTAGACGGCCGCGCGCTAACTCTGCACTCGCCTTGTCCCCCAGAAATCTGCACAAGAAGGCCATAACGAGGTAGGCCCTGCAAGGTGGAACGAGGTAACAAAGACGCACACGTGCGGACTAAGGAATCATAAGAATGGCAGGGACAGAAGGGCGTGCAAGAGGGGGGGGGGGTATCTCCTGAACTGGATGGACACACCTACCTATGATTCAACGCGCCAATCAGGCCCCCGCCGCACAAGCGACGATTGATCCATTAGCGCTCTTCGAAGTAACGTCGGCCCAAAACCCCTGAAACCTGTCTACGAATACAATAGCATGAAGTATCCATTGCTCGGTTGACAACTACCCCCTCACCGAATACGCCAGCTACTTCAACCAGTTATCAAGCAGCCAAACAAGTATGGCGTCACACTTGATCAATTGACCCCGTTGGCTCCTCGATCCACGTATTGTTGTTTGTTGTTGTTGTTGTTCTCACATTAACTCACAATACAATGCAGTCCGTGGTCGCAGGACAGGCTCCAAGAAATACCTCAAGTAAAACAGAGGCAAAAACAAAAAACAAGCATACGAACTCCACCACTGCGGACACCAGGGAAGCAAAAAGGAGACTCTTAATAGCAGATAAAAACCTAAAAAAGAAGATGAAGCGAAGCAAAAAAAAAACAAAAAAACAGAAGCAGATAGCAAAACGCGAAAAAAACACAACACGGACCATACTAACAAAGACACAGAGAGGTACAAACGGGAATGAAAGAAAAATGAAAAAAAGAAGGGACAAAAAAGCGATAATCACGGGCGGGGGGGGGAGAAAATACGAAAGGCAAGCACTGGAGCATACAGACACGCAAAGTTGCCCAGGTGGCACCATGCTAGTTACTTGCGTCACAAAGAAGGGAGTGCATCATGACGATGATGGCCATAACCAGGCTTCAGTCTGTTCGACAGACCGCCCCCCCCCCCATCCCCCCCTTATTTCCCCTCGTCCCCCTTTCGCCCCCCCCCTCTTCCCTGCCATTCTGCGCACTCGCGTTGGCGTCAACGGCTGTGGTCGTGGTTGCAGCTATTCTATGCCGTTCTGCCGATGCCTCAGTCTCATCTGTATGCCATTTCCGCATGAAGGCCTCCACCCCTTCCCCGACCCGTCGGAACCATCTGCCGGTTTTCTGTGCTATTCGCCTTTGGCTATGACTACGTCTTCCACCTGCTTATCAAGGGACCACAATCCCGATGGGGTGAAGCACCCCAAGAATGCTCACTCCTATACCAAAAAACCTGGTAATTCAAAACTAAAACCATGGTCGATGCTGGCAATTACGTCATTACGGCTAGATGCGAACACACTGGTACGTTTACATCCGACCCAACATTTGTGGCTTATGATGTATATACCTGCCCCGCGAAATAGCCGCATGACAACATTTTAACTGGCCGATTGTTTGGTCGGACGAATATTGGCTATCTGCAACAACTGTATTTAAAAGTATACCGTAGGTACCTTATTCAATTAGATAAATTTGATTGGTGCGCGGTTCCGCGCCGAAACTGATATCGCTGGCATATTCATAAACTCGCCAATAAACTCGACGTTGCAAGTATAAACGCCCATAAAGTGAAACCGACCACCCCCGCTACGAACGCATTGTCACAGCAGTTTAGTTAAACCCTCGAATGTATTCCTTCGTCCGAGGAAGACAGACACAAGTAAGGATACCGAATAGCATGTGCGACGTTGGACGAAAACACTTGTAATGGACGCACGGTGAATATTCGAAAAAAAAAAACTTCCCATCACCACACGAGAGTCACAACCTATATGGTAGACGCCAATACACCACCTGAGGCAGGTATGCACAATGCCGAGGTTGTCGCACCTGGCCGTTTCGACGGTGGTTCCGTCGAAGCACTCCGCCAGGGAATCGCGCGCTTGCTTCACGTACCCCGTCACCTGGAAAACCCGGACGCGCGCAATATTGTTAGCCTCGAGGGTTCCACTAAGACACTGCAGTGCATAGAGGCAATAATGATTGTGGGGGGCAGTGGTTTGTTATTCCTCGCTACCGGTATGGCCCGTCTTCTGTCGACCAACCCACGACTGCACAAGACTAGTCGGCGGCAAAAACGACCCAATAGATTCGATGCCTCCCTCACCTCCCCCGGCACATCAGTGAGCGCCTTTGTACCCTACTCCCTGCAATAACGCAACCAATAATCAGTTTGAGTAGCGTGGTTTGTTCGCACCCTCTCGCCTACGGTACCAAAATACGGCAGTCGGTGGTTGTGCTTGATAATTCCGACGAGAGCAATCAACTCCGGACATGTTCCCGAAGTAACACTTGCGGTATACCTCGAGACGAGAGCAAGGATTAGAGAGAAAACAAAGTAACAGGCGTATCGGACGAGAGCGACCCGATCACAACCGCAACCAAAACCAAGAAATATCTGAGAGCATTGTCAACGATTACCACGCACCCGGTGACAGTTCCAATGTTCGTAGAAACGATTAATTGCGAAGCGTGAACGAGTTTGTTGTGGGAGTCACCTTCGTCATTCATCAAACGAATCATGCAGGTGGCTTCAGAATGGGTCTGAAAATTATCCGCCCGATATCGTCCCACACGCACGCTGCTTCTGTTTGAACATACCCCGGTAGTATGCGTCCGGTGAAGACCACGCTATAGTCTACGTACCCACACGTCTTTTCGGTGGAATAGCCGAAACTGCGAACGCGTAGATCGAGTGGGACGACTGAACATGAAAGCGCTTACGGGGCAAACGTTAATTCCTGGTCACGTCGCTGTAATACAGGTAAAATGCGTTATGTACTCCACACGCAACACGCTTACACCACAGAAACAAGCAAGCACATCACGAGACAAACTGCTCTTGCGTCCCATACGTGTTGGTACACCAATCGACTTGGTAGTCAGCACGGGTTTCACTCACAGATTCCGAGGAGCAGCCCTGCACGAGAGCTCCGAGGGCGATCGCACACCAGAAGATGCACGAGAGGGGAAAGACCGTCCTATCCTGGCTCGCCAACATCTTAAACCAACCCCCATCTTGGTCCTGCTGTGGCAACCTCGCTTGCGCTCTCCCCACCATGCCGCCTGCTCCGTCGCTAAATCGTTTTTGCCGCTGTCGAGGCAGAGAGCCAAGCATGATCGTGACCATTGCCTGCCGAACCATGCTACGAACGGAACGCGTTGGGCTTCGGTTACGAGGAGAAGCTGTATCCAATGCACGATACATGAGCCGTTGTCGCCTCTTATTCAAGCTGTGTTGGTATCTGCCTCAATACGAAGTGTTCCTTCGTTTGTCTTGGTGTACCGGTGTTGCCGCCCACCACCAAACCTCGGCGTGCTCCCAGCAGCGGCACAATTGTGTCCATCACATACCCTTTAGACATTAAAAACATGTTAAATGACAGCGACGAGAATGACAACCTGAATAAGGAACACAGTGAATCGTTCTCGTGACACAGCTGAAGGCTACTCTGCCGCTCACCTTTCGCTTGCGAGGGGAAAGAATCCTAGGCACTCGAAATAATCTCTCAAAAACGCGTTCTCTTGCATCCCCACTAGACCCGTTGCCGGAGACGCGGTCAGTCGACACCTGGCGTTGCAATAGACACAGCAAGGCATATAGGACCATTACCTATTCGGAACGGACTGGTCTTGGGGGGTAATATCGCCGGTTATCGGCCTGACTACGTGGACTAACGCAACAGTTGGCTGGCGAGGCGTTCTACGATAGAGGTTGGCCCAAATTTTATGAGGCTCCTCACACAAGGAGCTCCATACCTCTTCCGAACACTCCTTCAGAAAAAATCAAAGTGCATCGCGGCGAATAATCCCGTGGCCCGAGTCTACAAAACGTTTTTCTCGAAATCTAGATTGACCTTCTGACGATTTGGGTCAAGGAACCCCGTCTTTCAGAAACAAAAAAGCGGAAATGTGCTACCTCTATCGTAGAACGGGTCTGGCGTGGCAAAGGAAATAACGAACAAGCAGCAGCGGTGTCGACATGGCCAAGCACGCTCAAAGTGAGGTCTAGCGCATGGCCTACTGGTCAGCTCTATACCTCTGCTGTTTCTGTAGCTTCGAGTGACTGCGCCTGTGGAAGAGAGTCTTATGCTACCGCTGACTTCGGGGAACTCCTGGGTTGCCGCATCATACGTCTGTCGCGCATTTACATGTGACGACTTCTGCTACATACGCATGGCTCGGGTTGCTCTGATACTAGTGTTATCGAAGCTGTTAACGTGTGGCGTATCGCAACCGTAAAACCTCTTCAGCACAAATGACGAACAACTTGATCAGTTCCATGGTGTTTCTCAAGCCCTGAAGTACTCAAACCGCGAAACCTCTCCTTTTCTCACCTTTTGAGGGGCAGTACGCTCGACACGCTCGATGTGCTCCACCCTCGTGGTGTCGCTACCATGCCTCCGCCTGATGTTAGTTGGGGCGGCCCCATGGGCCGCTTGGTGCTGGTGGAATCCCCCTTTTGGGGAGCCGTTGCCCTCTTCGGCTTCGTTTTGGCTGGTTGTTGTTTTCGACGTTGGCTGTTCGCTTTGATACCAGAGCTGTCCGGTGGCAGCAGTCAGTCCGCCGTCAAGAGTAAATCGTGGCGGCAGGGCACGGATCAACACGAAATAAATATATACTCCAGGGATTTTAGAATACACCAACGGTAAAACGGGCGTAGTGGACGTTGTCAAGGTTCCACAGTATGTAAGGCTTAATCAATTGCGTCGGGCGCTTTGTGTCTGCCGACTACCGCAGTTGTTAGGAAACCTCCACCCAGAATGTTGACGCTCAAAGGTATTTCCGACTGGCAACAAACCAGTTAGCAATACGCGTTCCATTTTAGCGGGGCATGATTTTTACACGGCTTCCCGCCCACTCGATCCCAGAAAAAAACATACGAGTGGTAGTACCGTCCTCAGTCGCATCGATGATGCCGCGAGTGTAACACGGACAACGGGCACTTCTCGGCCACTAATGGGGTGCTTCGCAATCACAGCGTTCATGACCAGATGTTGACTTTGTTGCATTTGTTTGCGCTTCTTCGGGTGTGATGAGTACCCTAGAGCAACAGCGTGCACCATCCGATCGCCCGATCAACCATAAGCATATGTAGTATGCAGGGATGCATATATTGGAATCCCGAGTGATATCCGCGCTTCGAGGCCCTTTTACCGACGCGGAACAGTTTCGTATGCTGCTTCCGCTAACATGCCCGCCTGCCTCGACCTCACTCCGGGAGGGCCTGCCCCGGGGCCTGCTAGAGGGCTCCTGCGGCCGAGGTTCCCGAACAAGTAAGTCAAATCGTTCAGACGTCACCGTGTGCATGCCCACTTCAAAATTCGAAACACTCGTGCTCGAAGGCGTAGTAGTAGTAGTAGTAGTAGTAGTAGTAGTAGTAGTAGTAGTAGTAGTAGTAGTAGTAGTAGTAGTAGTAGTAGTAGTAGTAGTAGTAGTAGTAGTAGTAGTAGTAGTAGTAGTAGTAGTAGTAGTAGTAGTAGTAGTAGTAGTAGTAGTAGTAGTAGTAGTAGTAGTAGTAGTAGTAGTAGTAGTAGTAGTAGTAGTAGTAGTAGTAGTAGTAGTAGTAGTAGTAGTAGTAGTAGTAGTAGTAGTAGTAGTAGTAGTAGTAGTAGTAGTAGTAGTAGTAGTAGTAGTAGTAGTAGTAGTAGTAGTAGTAGTAGTAGTAGTAGTAGTAGTAGTAGTAGTAGTAGTAGTAGTAGTAGTTGTGATAGTGGTATAGTAACAGTAGGAACAGTAGTAGTAGTAGTAGTAGTAGTAGTAGTAGTAGTAGTAGTAGTAGTAGTAGTAGTAGTAGTAGTAGTAGTAGTAGTAGTAGTAGTTGTGATAGTGGTATAGTAACAGTAGGAACAGTACTCGTAGTATTACGGGGGACCATATTAAACAGGACCTCCAGTTAATACAAAAGCCTGTATATTTTTATTTTTTACAGACAATGTTTGGTCCTATTTACTATGGTCCCCCGTAATAGGAACAGCATAAGGATGAGTAGTACTGGTATAATAATTATTGTAGAAGCGTTCCTTTTTCCGTTTAATAAGTGCAGTCACAGGTAGGTTTAGGTGTCTCACAGAAGCAGCAGGAATGTTGTGTTGTTGTGGGTGGACGCCACACGCAATAACAACCGAAAATCACGAGAACGCCAACTAGACAGCGGCGGGGGTGTCGTGTGTAATCGGTAAACATTTTTGTTACTAGAAAAAACGCTCTCCGATAAGAATGAATCTGAATGTCCCACCTGTTTCATTTCTGCATAGATAGTAGTACTGTTTGCGGTTCGATACATGATCATTACTTCCGCCTCCTACGGACTGCTGTCCATTGCTATCCCCTTTCGATTATTTCGCAAATAAATGCATCTTCAACCTCAACCTTATGTCGTACACCCCTTGGCAGCAATGTCGCTTTTACCGGCTCGGTATATGCTGTCGTACCTTCAGCCTCAACCTTATGCCGTACACCCCTCGGCAGCAATGTCGCTTTTACCTGCTCGGTATACGCTGCCGGACCTAGTGCGGGCCCACTGCGGGCACACACCGAGCAGCGGCGTGCATCAGCCCGCGGCGGTGAAGCCCTCATTGTACGAGTGGAATATAACATACTTTGGGCGTTGGCTGCTCTGTATTTGGAGTGGTATCTCGTGCCTTTGCGCGAATAAGTCATGTGAGCTTGATGCTGGGTTGTGCGGACTTTTGTTTGTGGGCGCTGGAGACGGGTACAACAATTAACTGGAACGATCGTGCTGCTGTTGTAGTAGCCAGAACGAGAAAGTATGCGCATCCGATGTGAGTTGACGGAGGTGGAAAGTCCTGATTCCATCATCCGGGAACGCCCTCCAAGGCAAAGCCGTAGTGGCGAGGGGCAAGTGGCATGGGCAACCTGAAACCTCAAGTTTTTGTTACTATTAATACCTGGTATGAAAGAAGAGCATGCACAAGAACCAACCAAGGACAGGAGACACTATTATATAACATCAAAGCGTATTATAGTAGTAGCCGTGCATAGCGGTAAAAAGAAACATGTACGCGTATTTATTATTAGTATAGAAGCTTCAGAAATTCAAGTAGTCCTATTGCATGGCTAGACCGAAGTGAGGTCCGTCTCTCGTGTAATAATGCAGAACTACAACTGCCTACGGTCTCGTCCCGACGAGCGTTCGGAAATTCGGCGTAGGGCATGAGCCATCGGGTGTGATTCATTGGCACAGGACTGCCTTGTCCACTCCGCAGTTGGTACGCTGTGTGATGGGCGGTATTCAGTGCGTGGGTGATGCCAAAAAGATCGTCGGCACGAGCACCTCGATGATACGGGAGAACTCAGGTCATCGTGTTGGCATTCCTTGTGCACCATCTATTAATGGAAGCTGTAGTAGACGTGAATGCTAAAAGATTTTCTATACGTAGCTTTACTCTGCGTTTAGTCCCTGGCCACAAATTACCATATACCAGGGGGATTTAGAGTATACCGGCAAGACTCCCGGAGGGATCACACAAAAAGGCTCACACGACTCTTAGCGCGGACAACACCCCAGATCTCGAGCCTTCGCTGTCACGGAAATCCGGTTCTTGTTTGTGTGGCATGCGAAGTCTGTTGTCTGTTACACATACGATATTCCGTTTTAGCCTCTACGCAGCTTTTGGGTGCGTGGGTGTTGAGCGCCTATCAACTACGAAAAGCTGACGCAAAGGAGACCTATGCCGAGGATATCGCGAGGAAAACCAGGCAAGACGAGATACTACGGAATGCAGGACTTCTAAATTTTCGAGATATATATCGGGTCGTGCACCTGCAGCAAGCAAGACGGCCCCCGCCGCGTAGTCTTTCTTTGTTGCAGAAGTCGCACGTCTCGTTTGTGTCTCGAGCAGGCTTGCATTCCTGCTGCTGTTGTTGTTGTTGCTGTTGTTGCTGCTGCTGCAGCAGCTGCTGCTGTTGTTGCTGCTGCTGCTGCTGTTGCTGCTGCTGTTGCTGCTGCTGCTGCTGCTGCTGCTGCTGCTGCTGCTGCTGCTGCTGCAGCTGCTGCTGCTGCTGCTGCTGCTGCCGTTGCTGCTGCTGTTGTTGCTGCAGTTGTTGCTGCTGTTGTTGCTGCTGCTGCTGCTGCTGCAGCTGCTGCTGCTGCTGCTGCTGCTGCCGTAGCATTGTCTGTTTGCTGTCCGTACCAAGCAAGCACCACAGGAAGACCAGGACAAGGAAAAAAAATGAAAAGCGCTGCGATTGCGGCCAGCGACAGCTGCTTTATGTAAACGAAGCAGACTACAGCCAAGCAAAAAAAAAACATTCCCAGCCTTGCCCCGGCGCCGAGGTGGGGCTGATCCCCGTCGTCCCTAGTTCGGTTCAAAATGACCCCCTGTCGGCTTCTTTACATGCTTATATTACGGGGGACCATAGTTAACAGGACCTATGGTATAGATAAAAACCTATATGTTTAACCATTTTTACTAACAATATTTGGTCCTGTTAACTATTGGCCCCCGTAATAGGAGGTTTTACGAGTAGAAATTTCCCAGTCTAGATATATATCTGAAACATGTACCAGCACAAGGTATTATTGCGGTTGAACTTATGTTATTACCAGGAAAGACAAGATCACGCCGACAAGGAGCCCGGGAAATTATTTACACAATTTCGCAGAGTGATTGGGAGGTGTTGTGTGTGAAGGGAACCTGTAACTGTTTGGGCTTTGATCACAACAACACCATACTATACATCAACCTGCAACAACATGAAGATTGGATATCAGGCATTTTTTATGTTTTCACATGTTGTTAAGATCAGAGCATGCGGGAGACTTTGTATCTCTAGACAGGTCTGCTTATTAAGTCGGTACTCGTTGGTACTTGCGTTGTCGTTTGCTTAGAGATAGAAGAAGAGCAGATTTATTCCTTTCGTGCACGACGGAGACTGAGACCACGCTCGCTCGTGCCTCTCTGGAAAACCCCTGTTTTTCCACCTGAAATACGCCTTCCAAGTACTACAAACACAATGATTATCCCAGTGCCAGGAGCCAGGCAATTACCGGGCTTTCAACCATATTCAAAGCAGTATCATGACACCAGCCCACTCTCATGAGCAGTATATATAAATATACAGAATTATGGGAAATGAATGGAAACCCCGATTCCACGAACTAGAACATGAGTCGGAGATGCTTCTCCTCAAAACCCACGCCCACACCTCTGAACGGCAAGGCAACGAAGCCCGCACAGTCAGTGCATAAAAAATCGAAGGAAGACCCACAGCTTTCAGAGGCAGGAAGAAATCGTCAAGGAAAACCATCGTCCTGTGGGGGGGGGCGAGGAAGAACACTACTTTTTAATATTGACAGATTTTGCTGATTTTTTCCCCAAAATATGTGAAATTTAATATCCCTGATTTTTTCGCTTCAGAATCTGGAGAAATGCATAGATAGTGACAGAACGCCTCCGTATCTGGATACATATCTCCAATTATTTTGAAACCTTGGAAAATCTGGATTAAATGGCTCTCCGATAAGAATGAGTCTAAGCAGCGGTTTCCCCCCTCGGCGAACTAGAGCTATCGCAGCCAGTACATCGCCCATACTTTACCGTGTCCCTCTCCCTTCCATGAAACGAGCCGTACGTGTTCCGCTGACCTGCACGAGATGCCTTTTCAAAAGGACTGACTTCAGCACAAAGCTCCGCTGTATGTCTTTCCTTAAGCTCGTACCAAATGTCCCTCATACTGACAAGCCATATGTGTGTGTGTTCTTCGCATATTATTAAGGTCGTTATTTCTGACCATCGACTGATCGTTACACCGCGTTTTGTAGGATAATTGCGTTCGCGGCGGCTGTTACTCTGACCACGTGCAGGCGTGCTGTGCAAACATATCCCTGCGCTGGAATACAATACGTTGGGAGGCAGCACCTTCACACCTTGGCAAACAGCAATTTTCCCTTGGCATGCCTTGACTGAATCACGATAGGAAACTCCTAAGTTTTGGTGGGGCACGGCCCTACAACCTTGACAGCACACACTTTACCTTGCGTGACATGCCTCCTGAGATATTTTCTATTTAATAGGACACGGCGGAGTTTATGTGCGGAGGGTGTTGGGAGCAGGGTCGTGGGAGCAGGGTCGTGGGTACTCCGAGCAGGGTTATCTCTCGGACTTGCCACAAGAAACCCGAGAAAACGTACCTGGTACGAATTAATTACTGGAAAAAATGTTGCTGAATGTTTGCCCGTGGAACCTTAAAAGGAGGCGGCTAATTAGCCATACATACCTGGTTGGTGTACAGTATAGAGCAGGTATGTACCGAGAAATCCGTCAAGCATAGACGCACACTGCTGTAACAATTACTTGAGAGGCGCTAACGTTGGGCCGTGCACTTAAGGCCTTATGGGTTTACCTTGGTGGTGAGCAGAGTACGTCCCGCCTCGACCAGCTGGTGGTGTACTTGCCCTCGAGGCGTTTTTCGTCCATAACGATATTTGGCGGACAGACGCAAACTCTTACGCAGTGATCTCTCAACGTTCCAAGAATTTTCCTGCAATGATGTAAGTATCTTGGTGTGTTGCCTATGACCACACATAAATCACACATATGTATATTATCTACGTAGGAAATAGCATCAGCACTGGCACTTGGTGTGCTGGACGTTACGTTAGGTAAGGAGGAAGGTTTCAGAAGCATCGCTCTTGTCCTTGTTAATATTTATGATCGCTTCCGTTTGTCAGGACCATCTGTATAAATAGGAAAATTATATAATGTTGCTGAATTTCGTCGAAGGAAACAATGGTGGGTCCAATTCGAAGCGAGGGCGCACAAAATATGCACTTCACCGACAGCCAATCACATCGATTTGGTCGACTTGAATCGTTTCGCCAGTTACTCTGTGTAGCTGTCCCGTGGGTGCCTTATAATTTGCCGGTACACACGTGATACGACAATTCTTCTTTTGTGTGGAGCCGAGGTTTCTCCGCCGACCATAAAGGTCATCCGTGGAGACCGCGAAAACAAGAAAAACGGTACCCTGTCTTTCTACAGTAGAGTAGCTCACTCAGTGATTGACATTTTTTTCAGCGTCGCCGCCAACCGACGCCAACCCAACCTATACATATAGATATTACGGGGGGGCATAGTTAACAGGACCAAATATTGTTAGTAAAAATGGTTAAACATATAGATGTTTATGTATACCATAGGTCCTGTTAACTATGGTCCCCCGTAATAGTACATTCTTACACCGGAGGGGGGGGGGGGTAATGGCAACGTGGGCACTAATAGGGGTGACGACGGCATTAATGTCGCATGGGGAGGTGCTAGTGCTTCCACGCTAAGCATTCAAAGAGGTAAACAGCACTATTACTGCAGAAAACACAAGGTGCGGGGAAGAAGAGTTACAGACGAACTTAAAGAAGGAAAGCCTCCAAGCCACCTGGTATTATGGCAGAGGAGGCTGGGCGGTGGAACGCAGCCTATATGTGTCTTCAGGGGTATACTGCCCGGGACGGATTGATGTATGGCTGGAAGGGTTTTCGAGACCGATTGGAAGACACAGGTAATCTGGATGACGACCCCGCCAAAAGGGTGTTGCCTGCCCTCAGAATGTGGGAGGGGCAGGGTTGGGGAAAACAACAAACGCATCTCGTAGCGTTCCGATCCTCAAGGACAAGAACGAAAGAGGAAAATGATGGAGGTCAGTGTTTGCCACCAGTAGTTAGTGGGATTGCCGTAGCCTGTATGTAGCCTACTTAGATGTGCGTATGTTGAGCCCATGCATGAAGGAAACGCACCCAGAGAGAGAGCTTGCGACTAGTGAATAGATTGTCGGTAACAGGGGGGGGGGGGGGGGGGGGCAGCTGGAAACAGGGAAGGAAATATCGCGCATGGGGTAGAGGTTGGGAATAGGGGGTCAGCGGGTAATCGAAACCGATCAGGGGGCGTGCTGGTGAGAGCGGAGAACGGAAGAAGGGGAAGGGTGTACTCATCTCGTGCATGGATGTAGTCGTCGGAGGACGGGGGGGGGCGGAGGTCAGGAGGAGAAGGGGGGGTGGGGTTGCTGACTGAGTTGTGCGGATGCTCAAGGAGGGTGGCGTACTCGTTTGTTGCTTGCCTTAGTATGTTAACCATGGGCCGCGCATCCCTTTCGAGACGGAGGGGGGAGGTATGCCAAAAGGTTATAGCCTCTGGCGACTGTTGAAGCGGCGGCAAGTGGAAGGTGAAAATGAGGGGGAAATTGACCCACTGCCTCAGGAACGGCACAGCAGTACGTAGTCGCAGAGGATCGGAGGGGCCAGGCGTATGAGGGGGTGGGGGCTGGTTCCTGTGATTTTAGTTAGCGCTGTTTTGGACCATTCAATGTTGGTAATCGAAAAGATGAGGCCTCCTTTCCCGAAGCAGAGATGCTTCTAGAGAGATGCCCCATCCGCGTTACGTGCGCGCTCCACACGGCTGCCATCCCTTGCAACGAAAGTGATCTATACGCACGTGGGGTGGTCGGGAAGGCCTGAACTGTTGCTCTGCACGCCCTGTTGTCGTGCCTTTTTGATGGGCCTTCGGGAAAAAAATCGTTTTCTGTAGAAGTTTAAGAATGTTCGAGCTAAACACTCAGAAGTTTAAAACATGGTTACAATCCTGAATCTATCGGTTTAGGTCACGAGTGTGCTACAGGATCTCCAGCGCCATCCAGCTACAATACAAGGCATGCCCTTTGTCTTCGGCAGTCGGGAAATAGACATCTCGCTTCTAAATACCATGTGTGATGTAGTCTATACGCAACAAACAGTGACCGTCTATCTGGAGCACACCGAGAAGGGTCCCGATCGACTCAGGCACCATCTTCGGTGGCGAGCTCTTCTATTGAGCGTAGTAGACGATAATCACGATTGATGCATTCTTTTTTACTTGTTTGCTGTTGATTTTCACTGAGATCGCGTCGAATATTTAAAGGCCTAGAAGAAGAAACACGCACATGGAGAATGTAGTGCGGTGTTTTTGGTAGTAAGTGTAGTCCTCCGTACCCAAGGTTGCCACCGGGGGTCCAGGTGAGGTCACGCGGCTGAGGCGCTCCCATTTCAGATATTGATCATTCGTTGTCTGCCGTCCGACCGTGAATGAAACGTCTTAGGCGGGGAGAATCGTAGACATGGACGTTGAGTCTTGCTTGAGAGTGTACAATGGGCTAAACATTATTTCGAAGGCCCATGTTTATGTCGTGTTCTGGGCGTGGTGTAGCGAACAGAATGCCTTTAGTTCGACACTCTTCAACACGCGTACCCATGCGTTTGCATATCATATTTGGGGGCATGCCCAGTAAGGGCCGACGTTTTGCTTGCACAGCAGTTATATTCTACTGTACGTACAAAACAAATGTTCAACTTTTAGCACGAAGCGCTAACTGCATTGTATGGGCATTCGTTGTAGATACAACACTACAGCACAAAATATGCGCACGACAAGCGAAACACAAACTAGGCAAGTCACTCCGCCGGGAAGATCTCCAGTTTGGGGACACTTTCGGTCTCGGATAAAGAGCTATTCGTGCGGTTTCGGGATCACCGAGCATTACTAAACGCTACCAAGTGAGTCTGAGAAAGTAATAGCCGAGTGATCTGCGATACCCGCTCTATCAAGCCCCCTCCCTAGGGCTCCGCCTTACCCGCCGTGCTCACGGGGGTATTCCTCTCATGTTGTGTCTTACGGGTCATACTGCGGTCACACGGTATATATACCCCATGGTTCTAGGATTCAGTTTAGGGTTAGGGTGCGCCGTATGCCATAGAAGAGGCCGCGGTTATCGTAGATCTTGGAACATTCCACGGCGGGCAACTATTGAGGAGCATGGCATATACCACGGGAGTATGTTCGCCATGGTTTCATATTTGGGATACACCATGGGACGCACCACGTAATATCCCATGGGCTGCATTGTCCATGGCGTACAACATGGCCTGCACCATGGCACCATGGGGTATTATTCCATATAGTATGGGCCCGCCAACAAGAAACATCTAATCTGGGCAAGCCTGAGATTCTTATTCGGACGCCCTCTTGAAACAACCTTGAGCATTTGCTCTTACATGCCTGGTACCAGGTAAGATTGTGTGTAGAGTTTACAACTGAGCCGTTTTTCTTGACCCAATTTTCTTAGCGTTCTCCAAAAAAAGTGATAATTCTGTCCTTATTGGGAACTTACTTGTTGGCGAGCCTATACTGTATGGTGCAACCGTAGAGACCCATGAGATACCCCATGGAACCATAGAGACCCATGAGATACCCCATGGAGGCAACTGCCCCGAGGATTGTGCCTGTGGATCGTGCCTGCGGATCACGTCATGGGATACCCGATATCCGATGTATCAAATACGCCATGGGTTAGGGCGGAGTACCCCCCATGGGATATGCCATGGCCATGGTGTGCAACCATGACAGACATCAACGTTATCGCGCACGTGCAATGAGATAGGCCATGGAATACGCCACGAAATACACCATGGGACGTGCAATGGGACCCCGTGGGGTACACCATCGAGATAGCCATGAAACTTTCCACCAGACGCGCGCTATAAACGGTAAAGATAGAACGTTTTGGCGAACAAATCTTGACTGGCCGAGCGGCTTAACTCAGTATAGTTGGAAGACAAATTACTATGTTGCAATGGAAGTATCACACAGAGCTTGCAAAAAAGAGTTATGCCGAAATCCTCGCTTTCACAGCTGTTGTGTTTCTTAATTTTACTAATATTTATTGCTCGTGGTATCTCTATTAACAGCAGGCTTTGGGATTGGTCATCAGGTTGCAAGTTTCGCTTTCCACGTTCTGTTTGTTTTCCTTTTGTTGAGGAATAGAGATCCTATACCATAATAGAGAGAGGAGCGCCTCAGAACAAGTACTAATACATGCTGCCCCTGCCGTTCCATGCGTCGCCAAGTATACGTATACTACGCCAAGGATTATCCACGTAAAGTCTTATGAATATTATCTCAACCATGGGGTGATTTAATGGCAGATAGCTATCCCGTGTCATGTCCCATTGCGTGCCCCATGGAAGATTGTGGCATAGACCATGGTATGCCCAATGGGATTCTGATGTCTCATGGACTATCCCATGGTATATGCAGCGGGCAAGTATTCCCACAGAGACTGGCGCACACCTACCTCGGAGCACCCGATGGCACAAATCGTGGTTTCCCCATCATTATGGGGCAACGCGGCAACCCATGGAACACCCCACATGGCTGTCGCCGCTATCACGTTGTGGCCCATGGATGCTTTCGTCCCCTGAGTCACCATGGCGTATCCCTGTCCGTAGTACTGTTAACAGTTGCTTGTAGGATTCGAAACCGAAGACTCACTTCCAACGGAAGTCAACAGGAGCAGTGTATGTAGCATTCGTGTTGTGGTCGCAAGTAGTGTCTCATCGCCAGATTCTAGAACGTATCACGAACTGGTACGTACGGTAGTAGTAAACAAATTGATAGATTCCGAAAAGCTGGCCCAAGCATATCGCCCCAAATTCTGCCCGCCGCGAATGACGATTGCAAAATCTTCTCGGAAGGGCTGCGCAGTTGACAACATACGGACCACAATGAATTGCGGGAGAGCATGACACAACTCTTGTTTTTGATGAGGGCGTAGGGCTGGCACTCGCGGAACGATTGTGTCCCGGCCAACCACAGGTGGTCTCAAAAAGGTTCAGTAACAGCCGAGGCGTTTCCGTGGGTAGAAACCAAGTGTTTTCCTTTTTTGTGAACGAACCTCCACCAGGTACTCCAAGGTATGTGTGCAAAACAGACCTCGCAAAGGTTCGACTGCGTAGGACCAATGCCAGGTCATATTTAACTCTCAAAGTTGATAATATGCTAAAATTAAGTACTTACGATGCAACACCATTTTTTGGCAGTTTTACCGCACAAACGTCTAAATGTCCTAGCCGTTTTTGGAAGATAGCCCCTGAAATTTGTCACGGGTGTTCTTGAAACATCTATTAAATACAAATCGATCACAGTTTTGTTTTGTTTTGGAGAAAATTTCACCGGAAAGTTTAGACCTTATAAGACCCAAACCTCAAAAAATCCCATAGCATACGGAACAAACCATACCAACCCAAAAAAAACAAAGAAATACCGGCATTCTGTAACGATTTGGCAGGCAGGGATTCATAGAACACGTGTGCCAAAGTTCCGGGTCTATCTAGGGACATTGGACGGTTAAAAAGTTGTGGGTGGTAGGCTTGAGCCAGCTCTTATGAATTCAAAACGTTAACGTCGCGACTACATAGTTTGCACATCCGGCGCAAAACAAATTGGTCTTGATATGGATGGTCCGCAAGCGAGTAGCTTGGGTGTTCGAGTTTCAAAACAGGGAAGTGCGGTGGCATTTTCTACTCAGCACCACGTATGTATTTCCTGTTGCCTGATTGGCCGGCTGCCTGCCGTGCTGAACGTTCTGGGAATTTTCGGCGGGTGAAGTATTAAGTAGCAACGCCAACACTTGAGAGTGTTCCCGTGTTTCTCGCGGCAATTCCGCAGGGTCACTCTGTACTGAGATTTCCATCTGCAAATTGAATGTATGCTTGACAATATCTATGTACGTCATCTTCGCTTGTCGGCCTGAAACAGAGAGTCACGACGGTAGGGCCAGTAATGATATACCAGGTGAGTATACCTGGTACCAACCACAGCAGCAGTGATTGTGACTGTGCAGTTACTGTACTACTGTAGTCCTTTGCTTGCTACTGTCTAGGCAAGGGGGCCCCGTAGAGATATACCGTAGGATGTAGAGCACACAGCACTAGTACAGCACAACACGTAAGGGAGCCGCGTCGGAGGGCTACGGGCCACCGGGGACCCCACTACCGGGCCACTACCAATAGCAGCACCATAGGGGCGGAATTCATTCGCATCCCTCCAACCTCCCGAATGGAAAATCCAACCGAAATCCCAAATAAAAAAAGCAGAATAGCATGACATTGTATGTATGTCAACCAATGGGTGTGTCCACTTCAAGACGGGTCGCGCCAACACAACGAATCTCCAATCTTCTTGGTGTGCGTTGTGTGGTGTATGTCGACTTCGGAGGGTAGGTGTGTCCTCCACACACCACATCCACCCCCCCGTACGTGACTGTGTGCATAATGTTGGGTGTTGCAGTTGATGTGGTCTTGTCTCAAGGGCAAATAAATGTACGCCTCCAAGTAAGTACCTGGTGCTTGTATTAACAGACGCTTTTGATCATCTACATGTATGTGGACTTGGGCATCTGAAGCCCCCATCAATAGACGCCGACTGATGTCATCCGGACCAAACCGCGGAACAGGTGCCATTCGGACCAAATCGTGGGCTGACGTGCCGAGGACCACCTCCTCTCTAGCCTTGGAGAGAGACTACCGCACTGTGCAGTAAGAACAAAACATACTTCTTCGCTGGAGCTCCTTCGCCTGTTGTTACGAACACCTGTTGTTGCTGGTCACAATCTCAGCGCGTAGCCGTTATTTCCTCTGTTCCTGTGGTGCCGCGTCCGGACCGAAAGGCAGACAATGTCGCAGCAGCAGCAGCAGCAGCAGCAGGAGCAGCAACAACGACAACAACAACAGCGGGAGCATCTTCGAGACAGGTACAAACGCTGCGACTTCTGCATCATCAAAGAGAGACTACGCTGTGACGGTCTTCTTCCTCGATGCAGGTGACCCACGAAACTATATTCGAGTTCGAAAAAAGTTCAGTACAAGAGTAATGACTGCAACAGCAGGCAAAAAACAATTATGGCCTCACCTTCGAGTTTTCCTTGCGCCAACTTGTCGTACCCTGAAATTTGACATATATATTGCAGGCTCTTATCACCTACGGGCGCACTCAGGAGCTACCTCGAGGTTACAGATAACTATTGGCATCGTGGACTACTGAAAACACTACTACAGCAGTGTGCAACACATACATACTGGTACTGACTGTACTATAGTAGTACACTACAAACAGCCCCGACCCTCTCGTATAGAATGCCACACCAAGAGACCGGGAAAGAAACTCGAAAGCTGTCTTTAAACGAGAAATTTGGGAACGGTTATAGTGACGTTTTTAAGTTTCAGTACTACTTCGTACTGCTGTAGCGCTGAACACGCCCAGTCTCGGATACAGAAACTCCAGCAGTAGTAGTGCGTAGCCTGGGCCAGTTCCCGGGTTCTTACGATTATCAGAGGGCCGGTTCTGACTGTAACACAGACAAGACACAAGAAACGAACTTCCGCAGGAGAAACCTGACAAGTTGTTGGCTCTGAGGATTGCGTCCGCTATTTGTCAAGTGGACGCTGGATGTAAGGGGCTCAGGGATGGCGTGTGCTGGAAACGACGCGCCATACGAGTACCTATCGTTACACTATACCGGAGGTAGCTTATGTATTGACCAGCTCGCTACTAGAGTCTCGAGGGGGGGGGGCATGGAGGGTCGATGGCGAGGAAGGAGGTGGTGAAGGAGCATCTGCGACAATTCGGCTCGGTGACAACACAGATCGCTATTTCGCGAAGGATGTTGCGATTCAAGCTCCAGCTGAGGGATCGCCAGGGAGCGAGAAGAAGACGGAGGGGGGGGGGGGGGGGTGACTGACCCACGCCATCGGCGTGGGTATGGAGTAGGGCATTACACATACATTGTGTGTTGTCTGCCGGGAGTCAGGAGTGTTGTCATCCTTCGTGTCCTCCCGTACATTCCGTGTATCGAACGTAATTTGGCCAGGGAGGGGAACAAACCGATTTTTTTCATTCCGGCTGCCATTGTGCTTAATTCATCAAACAAGCTGTCAACGAGTGATAAAGTGCCTGCTACAGTAGAACGGGTAACAAGGAGGTCAACAAACTGGCATGAGTCCTTCCGTGTCACGGAGGTGTTCCATCAATAGCCGACGACCCTTGCACAATGCACGTGTGGCACGGCACATATCACACAGCGTGTGAATTGCGAACTTGGCAAGGCAGACCGATGCCAATTCTTCATGCCCCGACTTTTTGCGTGACGTGTGACCGTAGGCAGTACAGTTGCTACTGCAGTAGCTCCTCATCGCTGAGACAGAGACCCTGGGCTAGCTATCCGACGGAGCTATTCAACGTTGCCTGGAGTATGCGTACCATCTTGATAATCTATGCTATACTCCGTATTCTCATGTATGTGTGTTTTTGCCGTTAAATATGAATAATAGCTCTTAAATATTAAGCCACATGAAAGGGCAAGACAATGGTTTTCGGCGAAAGTCTATGAATTGGAAGACTTAAGTGTCGAGACAATTGATTTCGAAGACCATCTATAAACAATGGAATTGTGCGAGCAATGGGTTTCGAGTTTTTTTTTCAAGTCATCACACTTCACTTTCCAGCTTTATTCGTAGGAGGTTTTACCCTCAGCGGTTTTCTTCTGGACAAGCCGTGGACACAGGTGTCGCCCCTTCTCCCCTCCGGTACGTGCCTTCATTTTTATCGCGCATAGGATTCAGCACTCCCACTGCTAGTCGGTTTCATCGCATGTGCCAGGTAGCTAGCTCACGCTCTCGCGCTTTCCGCTATTAAGTATCAATTTGTTTGCCAGAAATGTCCTTACGTGATAGGATATAGTATCAGGCTGTTGAAGTGGTTATTATGAGATATCCCGTAGCATCAAAGCCCTAAATACACTGAGAGTATTCACGGGGCTCTGAAGTTTCCTTTGCAGTACAAAGTTTGAGATAGCCAACAATAGGAGAAGAGTAGACAAGCGCCCGAGGAACGCTCCTCGGGCAAGTGTATTTACCCGTCCAGCGGGTTAATAGAAGGAGAGCAGAGTGGGCTTGATGCCTTCAATCAAGCCCCTATCGAATTACTTTCTCGGCAGCTCCCTTTACTCATCATGAGGAATAATACGACAACAACACAAGAAGTCGTCTCCTGAACAGGAGAAGCTGCCTTCCTAGCCAGTTCCGATAGTACTTGAATTCCATCCCCTTACCACGATACTCTGGTCATACTACACTTTACTATTACGGGGGACCATAGTGAACAGGACCGAATATTGTGAGTAAAAATGTTGTAATATATAGGTTTTTATGTATATCATACCAGGTAGGTCCTCTTAACTATGGCCCCCCGTAATAGTAGTAGGCACCCGGTGAGACTTGGACCCACGAAATTGAAATCTTCGTAGGCGCGCGGACGACCTACTGAGCCACCGGGGAGTACGGATGCCGAGTGTTTAGTCTATGAATTGGAATTGTCTAACCACTTGATTGATTGCGGAGACTGCTAACAAATTGGAATTATCCAGCAAGTTTGATGCCGGGTATAATATGTCTATTAATTTAAACTGTCCAGACAGTATATTTCGGGAGCTAACAGACAAATCGGAAAAATGGGAACGAAGCCTAAAATGAGAACCAAGCCGTATCTTCAGAACCATGTGGTGTATCAGAGAACCAAAATGATCCTGCGAAACCCCTTGGCCAGCCCTGTGAGAGGAGCTCGTCAGAACGGTCATGCTCCATCTCGTGCCTTCGGGTGGGCGCAAAAAGCGATATATACGCTGGCTCTATTGTGATTTCTCTAGATGCTGGCTACCGCGGCGATGCCGAGGACTTCCAGCCTGAGCGACAGCTCATTCGAAGGCTGCTGTACAGCCCCACAGGACTGTCAACTTTTTTCTTGGAGTTGTACACAATTGGTTTGCTTTCTAAAAAAAACCGTCCGTTCTCATTTTTTGTTTCGTTCCCATTTTTCCGTGTTGTCTGTTAGCTGTCTATCAATTGGTTTTGTCTGAACAATTGAATTCGGCTGCTGCTTAATAGATGGAATTGCCCAAACAATTGATCTCGGGAGCTGTGAATACAACGGAATAGTTCAAACGGAATTGGGCGATTAGAAGGTACTTGGAGTTGTCAGTACATTTTGTTTTTAAGATGCCGCCCAAGAAATGAATTGCTCGATAAATGTCATGATCGTTCCATATAGGCGATGTTCCATTGAATTGGTCCTACTCGTAATACGGCACAATAAAGCACCTAGCAAACGAATGGGTATACAGGGAAGTTCCCGATCCTGTTGTAGATGCCATGATCGAGGCCGGGACACTTTGTATCCCTGGACAGGTTTGCCTATTATAAGTTGGTTCTCGTTGGTACTCACGTGTGTTGTTTGCTCAGAAATAGAAGAAGAGCAGCTTCATTCCTTTCGTGCACGCGGAGGCTGGGGGCCAAGCTCGTGCCAAAAAAAAAAGTGGTTTGCCATCTAAGATACGCCTCTCAAGTACTACGAATATGATCTCACTACCCGAACCCAGGTAATTAGCGGGCCTTCAGCCTCATTCAAAGCAGTACCATAACATTAGCCCACTCTGATGGGCCTTCTATACAGAATTATGCAAAACTCGTGGAAACCCCGACTCCACGAGCTAGAACATGAGTCGAAGATGCGGCTCCACAAAACCCACTCCCACACCCTCTGAACGGCAAGGTAACGAAGCCGGCAAGTTACGTCAAGAACACTACTAATAGCATGGTCTCTTATTGTGTACTGACCAAATCAATGTAGTTCTACAAGTAGCTGTCATATTTCAAATGATAGAGCCCTCTTAACCCTTTTAGAACTGCTGCCCCGTTATGGGGAGAAATCACTCTGCATCCAATTAGTTTGTCCCCAAAAACGGGGCTGCCGTCCTAATAGTCATAAAAAATCAAATTAGTAGATCGCTTCCGAAACCAGTTGTCCAGACAATTCCTATGGATGGAAGTTATCCCAAAGCAGTTGCCCCGACAAGTCCAATTCATGCAAATCACCCGAAATCAATTGTTCAAGCAATTCCAAAATATAGGCAGCCTGTGAAATAATTTGTCAGCATAATTTCAATCAATAGGCATTCTCCGAGATCATTTGTGTGGACAATTGACAACTTATAGTAGCACCAAACATCATTTGTTCAGACAATTTCAATGAATGGGCAGTCTCTGAAATCATTTGTCGTCAGTTGGAAATAATGGGGATATCAGCACGTTTGCACGAGCTTTTGCCCCGAAAATGTGCGAAACATGCTGTTTCTCGCTTCAGAATGACGTGGACTTTTCTCCAAGACCTGTCTAGAGCTGTCTCCCGCTTCTCCAGGTGGGTGTCTAGAGCTGTTTCCCGCTTCTCCAGGTGGGTGTCTAGAGCTGTTTCCCGCTTCTCCAGGTGGGTACCCACCTGGAGAAGCGGGAAACAGCTCTAGACAGGTCTTGGAGAAAAGCCCAGCACCTGGAGAAGCGGAAAACAGCTCTAGACAGGTCTTGGAGAAAAGTCCAGCACCTGGAGAAGCGGGAAACAGCTCTAAACAGGTCTCGGAGAAAAGTCCAAGTCATTCTGAAGCGAGAAGCAGCATGTTTCGCACATTTTCGGGGCAAATGCTCGTGCGAACGTGCTGATATCACCATTTCCAACTGACTGCGAATCCGACTGCACAAGAAGTGGCCTTAGACCGTACGAACCAGATATCAATTGTTCAAATCATTCCGATCAGGCTGGGTTTATGCAAAAAAAAATGAGTCATTGAAAAAGGCAGGAAGTCGGATTTTCCACCGGCAAAAAGCCACACCAGATCGGTGCGCCATGTATCATTGTGCCGTCTTATCGTGATTTTGGTTTTATTTCATGGGAGAACTAAAAAAAAAGAACACAACCGACATTTTGAACTCCACGTGGACCACGACACGAACGAGAGTCGCTTACGCCGGGTTGGGCGATCAACCTTCACCACCAGCTCCTCGAAGGAAGCAGCGGAATGTGGAACCCCCTGGAGAGCTGCGTAAGGGGTTTGCTAGTCGCTGGACCAGCAAGGAGCTCTCGCCTTCGTGGAGCATGAGCTGCTTGCGGCGGTCGTAGTCAGAAAAATACCGTTTGATTGTTTTGATACTACTGTTGCTGTAGTCTCGTCCTATTCGTTTCCAAATTTGTTTTGCCTAGAGCAGCTGCAGTTGGGCAGCCGCAAGGGACACGATGGTGGCCAAGGTACTGATGCCCTCCCTCTCCGTGGTGGCCGATGCACAAGTAAGTGTTGGAGCCCAGCTTTGTACAAGCGTAACCAAGCATGTAGCGTCGTGACCCGTCATGAACCCAGTCTATAACCTAGACAAAATTGTGTAATGCCACCGAGGTCTAGTGCAAAGCCAAATTTTATCACTTACTTTCAGAGTTGATCAGAAAAGGCTGCCGAAAAAAATCATTTCATGGAATTTCAGGAGTGATAAAATTTCGGAGGAACATTTTTTCCACCAAACAGGCAAATATGACCAACTATTATGGGAAATTATTTCTGAGCTCTCAGAACTGAGTTTCCAGGCCGAATATACGCGTTTTACTCGGCGGGAAAGCCAAAAACACCGATAGACTCCTCAAAATGCTCCCAGTAGTTTTTTGCCAGCTTTCAGGAACAATTTTCCGTTTCTCCGGAGTCGTAGTTTTGTTTTTGGAGCAGCCAAATCAGTTTTCTCTGGAGACTCAGAAATAAGGCTGTTGGTCAGAACTGGGGCCAAAAATAACGGATCTTGGAGGATTTTTGATCAAAAACCATGATGTCCTCAGAACTGGAAATATGGATGAACAGTCCTACTACGACTCTGGAGAAACGGAAAAGTGCTCGAGAAAGCTCTCGGAAAACTAACGGGAGCATCCTGACGAGTCTACCGGTGTTTTTGACAGTCTAGTCGAGTAAATCGCCGATTTTCGGCAGAAAAAGCCAGTTGTGAGGCCCCTTCAAAAATTTCCCATAAAAGTTGGTCAAGACGTGATTTTGATAAAATCTGATCAGATATGGGACCAGATACCCCGAAGCCTCCGTAAACAGTCATATAATCACCTCAAAAAAAATGCGTAAGATCCGGCCTCAATAGATAGTATCCAAGATCATTTGCCTGAACTATTTCGTTTGCTACACAGCCTTTGACATCACTTACCCGGACACTTCCAATTAATGGGCAACTTCGTGACTCTACTCTAGGGGCAATAGTCTATTCATAGGTCTATTGTCCAGGGCATAAGCAGAAGAGGGCAGCACACCCCAACTCTGAGGTTGTATAATATGTCCGTACGTCGGGCGTTTGGCTACCGCCCAGCCCATGTGCTCAGATGTAAGTCACTAAGAAGTAAAGAAACATCTCGCGGAACAAAGTAATCCGTACGCGCTGATATTTTGAAATGTAAGGGTATTGATTTAGGAGACTGTCTACCAATGACGTTGTCTGACGAAGTGGTTTTAGATATTTTGTAGAATGAATTGTTGAACTTGTCCGGAACATTGCTTTTGAATTTCATTTCATTATGTTCTAATCGTCACTTTCGGCTTCCAGATTATTAATAGCTCGTAGGAGGTTTTACCCTCAGCGGTCTTCTTCTGGACAAGCCGTGGTCACAGGTGTCGTCCCTTCGCCCCTCCAGTACGTGCCTTCATTTTTTATCGCGCATAGGCTCAGCATTCCCGCTGCTCGTGGATTTTCATCGAACGTAGTTTACTCATGCTTTTGCGCTTTCCGCTAATCAATTTGTGTGAAAAAGCCCTGACGAATACGGACTCGGTGAGACTTGTATCCACGAAATTGATCTTAGTAGGCACGAGGATAGGACCTTTAACAATCTGGGAGAAGGGATCTTTAGGTTGGTAGGCTGTTCCGATGTTTTGGTTCCTGTTGGGATGAAGGCACGGGCGAAGACCCAATCCAACCCCTGACTCTCACCCTAACCCTAACCCTAACCCTGACACCAAACCGCAGCCGAAACGGGCCAAAACTCGCCATAAACGAGGCTACGCCGAGTTTGCATCGACCCAGGAAAATTCTCAGATGCGGACGACGATTCCGAAGTGCAGACCACGCTACACATTTTTCAAGTAAAAAACATCCCTGAAGATCCCTTCTCCCTGACTGCTAAACCTGACCACTTACCAAGCTACCGGGGATGCCGGCTTCTTCATACCTGGTATGCTGTTTATTAATTGCAATTGCCCGGACAACTGATTTAGAGGGCGGTCTGTTTTTTTTAATTGTCCGGACAACTGATTTTGGAGATTGTGTATAACTTGGAATTAAATTGTCGGCCCAAGTAATCTGAGAGACTGTCTGTTAATTGGAATAATTATCGGGACAATTAATTTTGGCGGCAGTCTATTTATTCGAACTTGTGTGGACAATTATTTCGGGGGGGCGTCTATTCATTGGAAATGTCGGGACAATTGATTTAGGAGACGGTCTGTCAATTGGAATTGTCTAGACAAATGATTAAGTACACGGTTTATTTATTTTAATTGGCCGGACAAATTTATTTTAGAGAAGGTCCAATACTTGGAATTGTCCGGACCACTGATTACGGAGGCTTCCTGTAAAATAGAAGTGTCTGTACAATAGAGCCAGGCAGAGGTCATTTAATAGAAATTGCATGTATAATAGAACTCGATGCGTTTCAATGAACAATAATGAGATACCACAATAGACAGTCAATTTTGCAACAGGAAGCTATTAATAGTCAGTTGGGCCACTGTCTATTGTCCAGGGTGTGTAAAAAAAATGTATACCAGGTACACAGCACTGAAAAATACTGCTTGTCTTTCCACTCCTGCAGTCCTCGGCTCTTTCCCTCGCATTTACAACAGGTTTGATTGCAGCCCTCCCACCTGCCCCTGGCCGCTTTGGCTCTTGCCGAAGAGTGTTCCCGGGAAATAGGGCCACAACTCTCCCCCCTTACCAACTCACGTCGAACGGTGCATACGTTCTCTCTATGCCTACGGAGTAATTAATTATGGAATGCGTTTTCTGCTCGGCAGCGTCCGCAAGAAACGTACGTACACCCGAACATCAAGGTGACGATTTAGATTACGTGCAGACTCAGACAAGTACTTACTGCTGACACGGCCGGCGCGACCGGTTTTTATACACAGTGTACAACGGCACACCGGTGCATGTTGTCACACGCGGTGCTCCGGTTCCCCGGGAAAATGTGCCGGTTTCCGACCTCCTCCGGACAGCGCTGGTCAAAAGCGACTTGCCGTACAAAGCACGAGACCGAGAGATCTGATAGTACACCCTGATGCTCTACGAGTAGCACGCACAAACACTCCGTTGAAGGCCAGTGGTGACCTTCGTCCGGGTTTTTCTTGGGGCGTCATCGCTACCACTAACTAATACCGCTCGTACACTGTACAACGGCTCCCTTGGGTGGTGTCTTTGAATTAGCGGCAAGCAGTCAGACATTGTCCGCCACTCAGCCCTCAAACTAAACGAGCATTTCTATCAGTGCTGCCGTCAGTCGAACAATGTGTAAACTACAGTTTTACTATACGTTTTTATTGTCAATTGCGGCTGATGGCAAACCCGAGTCGACCCGCACAGTGGAAACTTCCTGCAATGCTGTGTAACCCTTGACCAGGGCATCACACCCCTTTTACCACCCCTTGTTTCCAGTATTTGGTCTTCTATCTGCATTAATTGTTCACCCGTGCCCCGCCGTTGCGCGTTCCTCCTTACGCCTGGCTCACCGTTGCTACCGAACAGCTTTTGCACGGAAATGAACAGGGTGCACTGCCACTACCGAAAGAAACAGTCAGCCAAGCCGAAGCCGAAGGGAACGGCGGCTCCTCGAAGCAGGAGTTCCAACAGCACTAAGCGCTCGGTGCGACCGCGCAAACTGAAATCAGGCAGAGACACCGCAGTGACAACCCGCGAGCAGCTCGTGGCGGACTTTGCTGGCGTGCTACCTCTCAAAAGGTGTCGAAGGGAGAGAATTTGCTTTCTGGGGCACTCAGAATCCTATGTTATACCACTATTGGGCTACGTACTGCCCTCAACTACTGCAGAATAGATGTTGCTGTTTTCCGAGTTTGAGGCTGCAATGAACCGCACGTCTGTAGCGTTGATGGTAGGAGTCCCAGAGCAGTACGACAGTATCCATTCGCAAACAGCATAAGTCGTGAAGAGTTGTTGAGCGAAAGAAACGTCACACGGCAACACCACAAGTTCTCCAAATCAGCCGTATCAGAAGACGCTCTTCCGCCGACGTAATTAAACGAAAGGAAACGTCTGCAGTGGTAGTAGTAGGACAACCACGAGTCGACTGGCAGACTGCGAGCTCGGCCTCACGTCGCGCGCGCGAGGGCGTGTTGGTGCTGAAGCTAGGTTTTCGCGAGCTCCTCGCCCACGCCAGTCAACTCTAGCTTTACGTCCGAGGAGTCAGGCCGGGAACCAGGATATTCCTCCCCAAGGCCAGCCAGTTACGAATCGGCCAGGGCCTGACCTGCCGCGTTGTTGTCATTGCAACCCCAGGCATCAGCTGAGCGCTTCTCCAGCTACAGGTCTGGTGGGGATGCGGGAGAACGCGTTTTTGAGCGACTACTTCGCGTGTCTGGGATTTTTGCCCCTAGCGAGCGCAAGGTGAGCGGTGCAGCCTTCAGCGGTGACATAAGCGATTTACTTGGAGTTATTCCAGGGTTGTTGCTGCTGCTGTTGTCACTGCCGTTTAACATGCGTGATTTCGATGACGATGAGTTCTCTGACCTGACAAAAAATTTCAGCCGCTGGTAGCACGGTGTCAGGGGGTGGATTCGTGGGGCGGAAACAAAGGTACGACAAGTGAAACGGCATAGCTCAAATTTGTGATGAGGCTCGAACACAGCACCAACAAGAGCCCAAAGCGACCCTTGCACGGCTTATCCTCGCAATATGGAATCCCGGCGCGTTCCGTTTGCAGCATGGTTCGGCAGGCGATGGTCAATATCATGCTTGGTTCCATGCCTCTACAACGTCAAGAACAACCTCGTGGTGGAGCAGGTGGCCCCGCAGGCAGGGAGCAGGCGGGTATTCCGCAGCAGGACCAAGAGGGGGGTTTGGGTCGGGTGTTGGCGTGTCAAGATACGACGGACTATCCTGCCAAGTGCATCTTCTGGTGTGCGATCGCTCTCGGAGCGCTTGTGCAGGGTTGCTCCTTGGTATTTGTGAGTAATTCCGTGCTAGAGATACGAAGCCGGTCGCTGCCAGCGTAGTCTACATATTTTATCATGGTGTGCGGACAGTTTGTGTACCAAAAGGGGGACTGTTCGTATACAGTGGGTGCACTGATTGACTGTCTTGCTTTAGTCGCGTGGGCATATGTGGCGGTTGGAGTGTTGAGCGGTGCGTGCAAATATCAGCAACGTGGCTAGGGTATGGGACGCCTTTGTATCTTATGCTTATTTATGCTATGTCGTGCCACTCAATATCCTTGCCCTCGCTTTTAGCTGCTCGCGCCAAGAGAAGGCGTGGGTACGTTAGCCATTACGATCTACGCCGGGAGCGTAAGAAGTCCAAACAGAAGCAGTTTTTATCAGGGGTTTTATCTGCCTGGTACATCCAGACCCATTCTGAAACCAACGTGTACGATTGTTCCGTTACAAACGCCTCCGAAACCCACGTGTCCAGACCTCACTTCCGAGGAGACTCTGCAAAGTCATGAGCGGTCGCGGTGTGTGGAGTGGCCTTGTGCCGTTCGTCTTGGATCACGCTCGGATCTCTCTTGGGGCGCTCTCGGATCGTACGCGGATTGAGCTTGAGTAGTTTTCGGATCGCTCCCGTTGGCTGCGTTTCGAACGTTTGCTACGCATCGAAACCTTGTTCCGGTGTCTAGGCATGCTACTACAGCTGAACGGTTCCGCAGACATATCACGCTGACACTTCTCTTGGGAAGGATGGGCCTCAACCCCCTGCTAGGATGAGTGCTGTGGGTGATAGATTGCGAGGATACCACACCGCTCAAGCCAGGTTTAGGTGTCCTGAGTACAGGCAGTGAACCGTAAAGGCACTCATTGATGTGTGAGGGGAGACAGGGCAGAGTGTGGACCTCGTGGCCCTTCTCCCTTGTCGGCCAGTCTTGTCCGACTGTTGGTCGGTCGACCAAAGATGGATCATACCCGTAAAGGGAAAACCACACTATCGCCCCCCCCTTGACTACACATGCCTGCTGCAGTGAGATAGCGAGATGAAGAAAACCCTCGAGTCTGACTAGAAAACGGTTGTCTTTGTTTCAAGGTGGCGGGGTACTTGAAGCTAGCACGCGACTGCTTGGCGGACTGCTTCGACGGAACCACCGTCGAAACGGCGAGGTGAGACAATCTTGGCAGCGTACATGTGTGCCTCGCGCAGTACATTCGGTGTCTCGTATGCGACTCTCCTGTCGCGGCGAGAGGAAGCGCGTATGATATATCTTTAGGACGCACCCCATCGTGTGTTACTTGTCTGTGTCCCGATCTGCAGAAGGGTTACACTTGGACGTTTCGCGACACCTGTGTTTAGTCTGTATTAGCTGGGGGCGGATGGGCGTTTTCCCTTGGTGGGGTATGGGGCAAGCCTGGCTACAGTTGAGCATACTCGCAACGCCGAATTAGGGGGCCGAAATCGTGCACGTGTGAACATCGATCATTCTACCCATAGTATGGCTGCTCCGGCGAGGAAACGCGAACCAATCAAAGCATGCGAGTATCCGTATCAAGTACCGTCTGAGAGTGAATACAATGTTAGTCCGCGAATACGCAATGTTGGCAGCTAGATAAAGTATTTAAAACAGAGAAACATCTCCAAACACTAGAAATTGAGTACGAAGACTCAGAAAGCAAGAGGGGGACTGCTGCCGATGTGAGTGTTCGCTCGCCCGCACAAGAGCCACGATAAAACACGACAATGAAGTTTCAGACAAACATTGTGTCGGACCTAGCAAACGACCGGTGTAAACCACGCCATGCAATACGTCGCAGCCCTCGAAAAAGAACACCGTAAATCCAAATCGCGCTTCACCTCTATCTAAATGACTGGTCCCACTACCATTAAGAGCAAAGCACTATCGCTAATATCCGTATCGAGAACAGTAGTACTAGTGTACAACGCGCTGGTTATCTATTTGTGTGCGCTCTCCTGCACGCCTTACCTCCTTGCGCTCGTGGTGACTTGATAGGCAGGTGGGTCGTCTTATCACGGCTGTACACGCATAGATGGGTGAATGTAAGACCCAGCGGCATCGATAGATCGATCGAGTGAGAAAACGTTCTAGTCTGGCTGCGTGATAGTGAGTTTCCTCAGCCGGCATGTTCGGCGAAAAGGTAGAAGAATGTATTTATCGATCACTGGATCCATCAAGTTCTCGTGTTGGTGCATTGGTCATGGAATGCGGGCTAAAGTGATATCGGTGGGTGCGAATGGGTCAATCGATATTTGTCCCGCTTTTGACCGGATTAGCTTGAGAGCTCAGGGGTGGGTGTGTTTCATCTATAGATCAGGTGTTGTCCATTATGTCTCCTCGCGTTCCTTTCGTTGTATTGATTCTCCGTCATTCTATTACGTATCGTTCGGGCCTTTTCACCTTGCAGGGCCTACCTCGTTATGGCGTTCTTGCACAGATTTCTGGGGGATCAGGTGAGTGTGAAAGTAGCACGATCGTCTGTAAACGGCGGCAAAGCAAAATAACACACAACGGGAACAACGCAGTGACAAAGTGTGTAGCCCGCCCCTCGGTATTTTTTTACAGCCGAGCGTACCAGCCAGCTGGCGCACGGCGGATCGACGCAGCGACGGATTGTCCAGTGTGCCGTCTGTCCGGTATTCATCGTTAGACATAAACCCCGCGTTAACTCGTCGATCCCTCGCTCTTCTTTGTTGGCAGGTAGCCGAACCGAAAACGAAGTATCTGCTTGGTACGGGTAGTCCTTGCCGTTCCGTACTTTCGTCCGTGGTTGACCCTTCATGTCGTTAGTGCCCCTTCGCTCGTGATTGACCAGTTGGTTACTTTTGGTACCGATTAACAAAACCGCACATTTTCGCCTATAAACATGTAGACGCGGACAGAAACAAGCGACACGATGCTCGCCAAGTTCAGCACCTGAGTGAGGTCACGATTGACTTCGGTGCAACTCCCCCCCTCGTCCCCCGCTGTGTGTGTTCCCTGACATTGTTGCCACGCTTTTTCTGTCCGTCCGTAGCGTCAACACTTCTCCATCTATATACCTGGTATATGTATGTTTTTTTCACC
Organism: Nereocystis luetkeana; assembly: GCA_031213475.1. NCBI lineage: Eukaryota > Phaeophyceae > Laminariales > Laminariaceae > Nereocystis > Nereocystis luetkeana. The sequence continues at coordinate 4,597,895 of JARUPZ010000033.1, forward strand.
CTTCTCTCCCTCCCTTCCTCCTCCTGACTGCCTCCCCATATATCTTCTCCTCTGCGTTGATTCATCGATCTACCAACGCCGGCATCCTCGTGCTGTACCATGGCTGACACCACTATAATCATCCTTGTTGGTATTTTAAGAACAGGAGAATAACCAGAAGTATCTTGCCTTCGCGAGCAGCATCATGGAGCGACTACCACAGAACGTGGTCCCTTCGGTGAGGCAACCATCAAAGCGAAAAGCGACACTTGAGCTACGTACTGTCGTAAGACGAAGCAACCGCCCAATTTTGAGAGGTTCAAGTGATACGTAATGGAGATGATGTCTGAACCATGCCCTTGACGTTACCCCTCAGCCACACGGAGGAAAACACGCAGTAGACGTCTCGGCGCTTTTAGCACGGCGTTTCAAATGTAGGGGACCCATTCGCTCTGCATGGACGTTGTGTCCTTGGTATAGGGAGGATGGGGGGGGGGCGGTCATTCTCCTGTACGCGCAACGCCCTTTGATGAAAAACCTTCGATTCTCGCTTGCATGTTGCTCGGGCACAGGGCATGGAAAGCATGCTACTCGCGCAAGGGGATGAGTCGAGCTTTATATACCACGGTTACAGTGGTTCGGACGTTGGAGTCAAGGCCAAGAACGAACCCGCGAATAGCAACCAGATCCCCAAGGTGAGACGGGGCCTTTGATTGGTTCGCTGATGAATCAATATATTTCGGTGCGAACGTTTTCAAATACATACAATTCGGTGGTTAGCGCTTGTGGTTCAAGTACCGACCTCGGGAACGCCCGACTAGTGTAAGTCCAACTATGACCGTCCCAGAAAACGCTTCAGTTAAGATATTGTCGGGTCCCACGCAATTCATGTACATCCTATTACCGCATCGATCTGTTACGTCATACCCACAGTCGCTATGTTTCAATTTTAGAACGTCGAAGGGTGTGCCGTTTCTGCAGCCACCACCCCAATATACTGGCGGTCGCGATGATTGGTTCCTTCAGTTTCTTTGGCGATCACCCCCCCCTATATATAGACATACATGGTTTGAACATACCTTGTTTATTATTTATATGTTTGGGTTTGGTAGACGTCAATTGGCAACGACGCTGAAAAACACTATACAACGCGCATACGTATACGATTGATATACGGGTTGGGCTCGCATCGGTTGGCAATGGCGCTGTTAAAACGTGTCAATCACTGATTGACCTGGAAAACAGGGTGCCTTTTTTGTTTTGGCGGTCACGATGGGTGTTGGTCTATCTAGACGATATTGTCCAGGGTGGAGAAGTCTAACTTCACACAAGGGGGGTGATCGTGCCACGTAGTGTGTATGGCCAGGCACCCACGAGGCGGTCACATGGTGTACCCACTGCCGTCCCTGGAAGTGGTCGCACCGAAGAACAAATCAAGTCATTCGACGCTGTCATCAATATGCAAGAAAGTACGCGCAAGGGACCGAAGTCTACCCTACAAATAGTTCTTGGTCGGATGCACAGATGCAGCTCACCCTCCATACAATTCGCCCAACACCTCACGGCGCTTTGAGCTTGGCGCAAACAACGTCTGCCTGGTCGGTGAAAACTGGACGTGCGCTATCCCGACGTTGTAAGGATGCTAGGGTATATGGTCACACGATTACGGCAATGCAGCACAATGAGTACACCCCCCTTCTAGTATGATTCGCTGTAGTATGGTTTTATGTATGCACCTGCAACTACCGCATAGATAGCCACTCACTCCCATATCAGGTACATAATATGGGTACGTTGTAAACTGTGTTAAGCACCCAGTTTAACCGAACCATTTGACGCTGCTTAGTGGATTACCCTGCTGATCGCAAAAGCCGCTGACTTTTACGTTTTGTCGCCGTGGCCTCAAAGGCAAAAGCATTCGTGCAGGAGAGGGACCTCTGCGACTTCTATTTCTCTGCAGGGAAGTACATGGTAAAGGCGTTCTTGGAGGACGCTCGAAGCGACACCGACTTGGCGAACACCACGGGAGAGGATGGGGTGACGCACGATATGGGGGTGGCGGAAGAACCGGGCGAATGTCAAGAGCAAGGGAAGTGTAGAAGAATGAACGGGACGGGAGGCTCGGAGGCAGGCGGCTTCGGAGCGTCGCTGCGGCCGAGGGGCGTTGTCGACAAACCAATCAAGCCCCGGGGTCGCCGGGACCCCCCCCTTGCTGGAGCGGCTATGAAGACATGTGCCCAAAACGTCTTGCCGGAAATGATGAGTCTCATAGCGGCAATCGAGAGGTGGGCACGGCCAAACGATCAAGAGATTTTTATGTACGCTGGGTTTGCTTGGTGTAACTGTACGTACGCCTGTCGGTGGCGGTGAGTAGGAGGAGCCGACCGTACAGCACACGATATATCCCTTCACAATCGTTGTTGCCACAGAAAAGGGGGTTGCGACGTATCTCCATCAATGATGCCGTTGTCTCGTTTCCGGCGGACAGATTTCGTCCTTTCGTTCCTGGATGTGACGTTTCATGCAGGCTCCTCAGCTACTCGACGGGAAGGGAGCTGCGCACGAGTAGGCCGTGAATCGATTCACCCAAAAATCGCATTTCAGTGTATTTGGGGGCATTAATGTGTCGTTCTGAGCCATTCTACGGTAGGGGGTGTACCTACTGTGATAGTTGCCTGGTTCCTCCCACCAGCATCTCTGAACCTCGCCCAAACTCAATTTTGACCGGATAGTGCACGCACTACCTGATGAGCAATGCCTAAGGCCACGTCAGGCAAATCTCGATCAAAGAACACAATACAGCATAAAAGGTCTTGCAGAGATATTGGACAGTTTTTAGGTTGAAGAGCGCCGTCCATAAGAACATGCTGGGCCCGAAGGTACACCTTCTAACGCACTGTAGTAGCAGAGCTTTTCTGCCGTGTCTTGATCACGACGACAGCAAGCACGTTCTGACCAACGAAAGCAACGTGTGGACAAGATTAACTAACAGGATGCTTCGAGAGGGGTTTGCCGTTGATGGCCCAGTCTGGAGGCTATTCTCAGGTCTCGTGATGCTGCCGTCTGTCACGGTTCGTAGGTTATTTGAGGAAATGTTTTCTGCTAGTGTTCACTGCGACATTTCCAATACAACAAGCCGCTCCCTTTTGGCATGGACACTCGCCGTACAGAGCTAGTCTGGACCGAGAGCACGAGGGCTCTGAGCAGTGCTGCTTTGGACGGACGCCCCAAAAGCAACCGCTGTAACCGCGCATGACATCCTCGAATGGAGCATAAGCTCTTGAAGAATAACACCTGTACGCCTCAACTGCAAGTGACACTGGACCTGTATTTCCGACCCGGGTAGTGCATCTAAACTCCGGTTGCCGTTGTTTCGATGCCTTCGTAGGCCCTTGGTGTTGAGCGGTAAATTAACCAAATACCTAACGTCACGAGGCACAATCGGGGGCACGAATACCACTCTCTCGAGCAGTAGGCAGCTCCGAACACCATTGCAGAGACAACCAACACCGGTGTATCAGAAGCTTTACCGCGGTCATAATGCTCTGATGAGCGTGCGAAAACTCAAGGTATAATGTAGATTGCCATGATATGCAATGGGTGGCGCATAGAGACCATCCATGGATATCATAGTATCCTACCCAGAGGGGGCGGGGTACAATCGCAAAGTATCCTACAATCAGTGTCCATGTGTATGGGTGCTACCGCCGTCGCAAACGTGTCGTTTGCTTTTGCAAGTACTGATGCCTACGAGAGGGCGAACAGTAGCACGCCGACGCATACTGCCCGATTAACTGAGCTTTGCAGCAGCGGCAGACGCGGTGGTAGTGTTATCGCATCATTTCCCGTGATCTCAGCTTCTCGCGGACATCCGGGGGGGTTGGATCGCTGTTGGGGTGATCGTTGCCTGCGCACTCAATGAGTCGGTGACCGGGTTGGTTATTCTTGGGGGGGGGCTGCAGTGGCCGCAACAGTGGAACGAAGTCTTTTATCATACCAACAAATGCTACTGCGTGGCAATAAAGGCACCTGAACTGGTTGCTCCCCAAGGGTCGCCACCACGCCCACACCAATGGCCTTGATTGCCTCGTACATTGCGCTGGCGGATACCACTAGCCCCTGTAGAATATTGGCCACTGAAACGGCAGACAAAGCATGCTAACGCCCCCCCCCCTCCGTTTGCCAACTCAAATTCCGAACACCGCTCTCCAAGGTAATCCTCGACCTAAATGCGCGGGGGAGAGCCGACGCCTAAGCTTGCGGCCTTCTGGCAAGTACTCCGCGCAGAGGTATAGGACGAGAGTTCGACTTCGAGCTTATAGTCGTCGAGGCACAATAATATATTCGTGACGTCGTCGGCGTGACCAGTCCACGTTGAGGCGTCCCTCCCCTGTTGCATTATCATGATCTTGCGCATTTCTAGGCAGTCATATTATCGTGTTTTAGCGTAAAGTAGTACCAGGTATGCAACAGCCTTCCAGCGTGAACTCGGTGATCCTGCCTGGTAAATACAAATTATGACGTGAATATTTCCTTCTAGAACAACCCAGGCGAGTGCCGCATCCTAAACGGCACGCGTGAGGTGTTGTCACCGCAGCTCGCTGGACATCACCAGCACATCGCCGACAACCTTTGGAGCGTCCCAAATCGAAACGGCCAGCCACTTTAAATACTGAGTGTCGTACCCACTGAGTTTAGACTTTTTACCGACTATGGGCGACCAAATACGTGCCTACTCGCGCATCAGAGGTTGGTGACGTCGCCCAGCATCCCACTGTGCAGTCGTTTTCGCTTGCTCCCGGGATCATTGCGAGATAGTCAGACTTCTCCGACAATCTCACGGGTTCGATGTTCATCGCCCGAGACTAACCCATTGTGGGCGGACATCATAGTAGGTTTGCTGGTCGTCTGCTCCTAGACATCCCGGGCATCAACCATGTTCCAAACATATCGAGTGTTCACCCCAATATCGGAGCGGGCTTCCTTCATCATTGGTATGTCCTTCCAAGAGCGATATATGTCTCTGGGTAAATGTTAGAGAGTAATCGGAAACTCGAGGCCAGCTATTCATACCGTGTTCGAAGTCCCCCCGTGTGGGCAGACGCGTGTGACAAAGCACATCGGTGATAGGGGGGCTCCGGATGGAGGGAATATTGCTTTCTTATAGACGTACCTACACGATGTAGGGGGGAAGTGGAGGGATGCATCCGGGGTACGGTCTGCCATTGGAACAACTCGTGTACCCCCTGTAGTGGATACATGTCAATACGTACAGTTATGTGTATCTCAGAACAATACCACAAGTGTGCTACGAGTGTACCAATACCTAACAATCTTTGTTTTGTGTCGCCACCCTCTCCATTGCTGCATATGCTCTAACCCGTTGCATAGGTCGGGGAAGAGTCCAGGTTTGGGCACTTTTCTCCTCCACAGGTGAGCGGGAAATCCTGCAACTCTTGCGGTCGCAGTGTTTACATACACTTGAGGCCATTTTGAAACAAAATGGCCACAATAAGATCTACCGCTACCCACCCACAGTCTTGAACACGTTGACCCAGGCGCTAAACCATGAAACGGCAGCCTTTGTCTCATTCACATTGCTTGGCCGCGAGGTTTTGTACTTGTGGGATCGGCTTAAACGTCTACCCTTCCCCTTTTTATTGTTCTTCAGTTGTGCCGGTTATATGAAGGCGGTGAAGGGCGAGATGAGCAGCTCCTTCGAGTCAATGAAAGCCTGCGCGAGCGTACTGATGCGCTTTCCCGGGATATGCCGCCTCAGGTGTGTGAAGCTTTACCATCCAGCTCCCTGAGCTGCGTGGTCGCATTGCACCCGTCTTGTTACCTGGCCGCGTGTCTCGTGGAGCCCGCAGTCGGTGGTGAAGTTGCATTCTGTGGAGGCGGCACACCCCAGTTTAACATTCTCCATACCTTCTCCAGCTTAACCCTACCGCTTTTGTAATATTCGTGGTACTCGCTCTGCCGTTAGTTTGTCAAACGTTAAAAGGTATCGCCCATCACTAGTGAATCGTCTACAGTCGTATGTCGCGGTGCATCAGCAAAATCGTCGCGCCGGTAGCACGTTGTAGGCCCTTTGTGGCGGTGATAAATAAATGCTCTTTTTTTACTCCTCAGACTGGTTGTTCTCCTTCCCCGCGTAGCGGTTCGGTGCGTCGGGTTGCCTCGAAGATGCCACGGAATCTGATCCGGAAGCAACAATACTGTCGCTTGACACGCAGGCCGCACCAAGCACACTCCGTGCTGACAGCCGCAGCCTCGAGTATGTGCCGGGACGTGTACGACCCAGTGAGAAGGATCTACAACTCGATCTTACCTTGGAATGGCACGCCTGCACCGCCGATGGAAGAGTGGGGCTTGAAGAATTCCATCTGCAACCATTTGTTCTGTAGGTATGGCGTCGAGAACATGGGCAGCTATTGGTGGAAGTGTATCGCAGGAAAGGTGGAGTGAATTTGGTAAGAATAGGAGCATAGTCAGTCAGGAAATGGTCCTCGGCGCATACTTGACCCGTGACAAATATATTTGTGAGTCGTCAAGGACAATGGCACGTGATCTGGGCTGCTTGGTGCTGCACCCTGCATTATCATCTGGTGCATCACTGCTGTGATGCCCTGACCTTAGGCGACGGCACACGACACTTTTGACGGCTTGACTCGTGTGATGTCCCTTCCCGATAGATATCAGCTGAGCACGAGACTCTAGTATCGCCAGCTTTGTTGTGGTTTAGCGTTGAACTTTTACAATCCCGAGAAGGTGAGGGCGTGTGTTTCAGCTGGTGACGAGCAGGCAGAATTTTCGTAGAATGTTCCTAAGGTCGATTAATACACTTCAGAATGCAACATGGTCGTTGTGCCATCACGAAAATAGCCACCCCACGGCGTCACCCTCCCCCCCCCCCCCCTCCCATGTCCGTCGAACACTTTTATTTGACGCGCCATATTATGCACCCGCATGGTCCTCCTATACTAAGTGCCCATTCGTTACCTGCTTGCTTCTCCCGCTCGTTGTGCAGGTCCTTGCTGGCTGAAACCAACATGAACTTTGCACCTAACAGCTTGGTTGTTGCCCATGCAAGAGCGGTCGCCGCTCCGGTCCCCATCGCACCTTTGTCCGACCTGGATAGCTCTCCGGGTCACCCGAGACAATCGGTGATTCCGTGATTGTCGAGGGTGCGGAGCACAGCCTATGGCGGGATCCGTGGGGCAGTTTGTGGGGGCAGAGGGGACGGTGGCTGCGTCACGTTTCGCCAATGGGGTGTCGCTACCTTCTCCGACTCTTGCACAAATCTTGCCATAGCATAGGATCAGTGTTACTGCAAGACAAAGAGCTCAGACCGACGTGGGGCCAGCAGTGTCAGCAGGAGAGGTTGTGATACCGGAGCGTCAATACATCGCGGGTTCATTGTAGTCACGAGTGTCTTAATCGAAGGGTGAAGGGATTAAACCTACCATTGCGAAAAGTGTCCCTCTCCGCGGACGGATCTGAAGATCGGCCACGGACCGTGAAAGAACCTTCGGTGTTGGGTAAATCATCCTGCTGCGATGTGTGTCAGTAACACCGACTAGTCCGGCCACAGAGTTGATGTTTTCTTAGCATCATACAGGACGGTGTGGGCGATGTGGATGCTGTCAATAGAATCACCATGTATGTGTGGCATCGATTTCTCGGGATAAGAAAGGAACGCTGTTGGTGTTCACTAGACGGAAGCAGATAGCATGACCGCAGTGGAGATACTGGTGGGTTCGGGCCTCCTGGAGATAAAACGTTGTCCATGAGTTGGGCGTGCCTTCGTAGGCTGTGTTCGATTGCTTTGGTTCCAACGTACCGTACATGGATGTCCCCGAGCCCGCGTAGTTGACCTCTCGTTTTGTCGAAACGGTTCTTTTCGACTTGGTGGGGTTGCGTAGCGAGAACCATTCACACGGGAACTCAAAAAACGTCGAAGGGGCAGCAGCTGTTGGCCTATCTACCCCCGAGGGGTTCCGAGAGTATTTTACCGGGGCATGAGACCGCCCGTTTGAACGGTGTTGTGGTGTTCCGTGTGAGCGGTCAATCAAAGAGCGGGAGCAAGTCCTATCGGCAGTACCAGTATGTCTGGCACACATTTATAACTGTGGTTCAAGTAAGAAAAGGAACATCGATCTTGTACTGGCTTCAGTAATGTTTATACGTCACGACACCTGTTTTCACGGGATTGCAGCCATGCTACTTACGTATAAAATCTAGGCAGCAGATACCGTCTGCATCAAGGCAGGTATTACCAAGACACTTTTGCGGAACGTGTATGGGCTGGTTAGCTGTGGATTGTACTAGCGGTGGTAAAGGCCACAGACAACCCGTCACGTTTGTGGTCTCTACCACAGGCCTGCAATACACTCGCCGTGCAGGTGACATGGCGCTACTGAGACCCTGCTGCAGCCACCCGCCCTCATGCGGTTCTGGCAACGTTCCCACCACAGCACCCTGTAATAGTTAATTGCCGTAGCAATACGTTTCAACTGAATCCTGATTGCTGCGCCGCTTTCTGGAAACGAACTATATGTCGAGGCGTGTCGTTGATGAATCCCCAAAGCAGAGCGTTCCTATCGCCGGTGGGGCGGAGAACAAGTGGGCACCAGCCCAAGAGCAGTCCGTCTAAAATACTTGTAGCGTGTATCTCCTCTTGTTGAGCACCACGTCAACACCAGCAGGTGGATAAGGTACCCACAGCTGTCTCACCAAAAGCCCCCAGCCATACTAAATTCCTTCCAGTCACATACAGTCCTCATCAATCCAAAGAATCAACCGTAACGCCTCCATCAAGCAGAGAGACAAGGCACCATGCCCCACGAATTTGCTGACCGTATAATTCAAGAACAAAGCCTCTCTGTCATTGACACTCCCGATGTTGCGAAACTGTGATCGCACTCGAACCCTGCTGCAAGCACCAAGCAACGTCCGCTTTGCTGTGCACACAATACGGCGCGATGTCATCGTATTCGTTCACTCAGGCACACAATCAATATCCTCCCTACGTAATCGATATATTTCCTGCACAGCAAATGCGAGACCCAGAAAATGCAGTGCCAAAACGCTGTACTCGCAGACCATCCCTAAAACCTAAAACCAAATTTCGGAATCCGAATCGGTAGTGCTATATACATCACCGGCGATGTATCTTTCGTGTACATCACCGGTGATGTATATAAGCCCTGTTATACATCACCGGGACTCATTCACCTCACACGCCTCGGGCGGTTCAGGAAACAGCTGAAGTACGTCGGTATGGGCTAGGGCTATCATGACAGCTATCGTGAAGCCGAAACGGCAAGTGTTCCAGGAGTTGCGGGCCCCTGTAAACTAATGTGGGATATATAGACCGGTGATGTATATTATAGCCAACTATCCTTGTGTGCATCACCGGTGGCGTATGCAAGCGTAAAGATACACCACCGGCGCTCGTTCGCCGCAACGGGAAAGGGAACAGCCGGGGTGTGTTGGCATGACCTAGGGCTGCCATGGCAACTGTCGTGGAGCCGGAAAAGCCCAGTATTCCAGGAGTTGTAGGCCCCTTCGAAATAATTTGGAACTCTTCAACCGGTGACGCATATAGACACGTATCTATATGCATCACCAGTGACGTATACAACGCATGTATACATCACCGGCGTGGGTTCGTCGCGCAGATCTCGGATGAGGAAGGGGACAGCCGGAGTATGTTAGCATTGACTAAGGCTGTTATGGCACCTATCGTGGTCCCGAAACGGGCAAGTCCTCCAGGAGTTGTGGGTCCCTCTAAAATATTGTAAACATCACCCGTGATGCATACCAGCGTTTATATACATCGCCGGCGTTGATTCGTGGCACACGTCTCGGACGAAGATGTGAACAGCCACAGTGTGTTGCGATGGACTAGAGTTGTCGTGGATGCTATCGAGAAGCCGAAACGGCCACGCATTTCAGGAGTTATGGAGCCCTCTATGATATTATTGTGGAACATTGAGGCCGGTGATGTATATAGCCATATACCCTCACATTCCGTCTCCGGCGACGTACACAAGCGCCTATATACATATTTGCCACTCGTTCGCCGCGCACGTCTTGGGGGGGCATTGAAACAGACGGAATATGTCGACGTCGCCTTGAGCTGTCGTGGTTGCTATCGTGGAACCGAAGCGGCCCAGCTTTCCAGCAGTTGTGGGCCCCTCTACAGTCTTGTGGGAAAATTACTGCAGATCGGTGATGTATGGTAAAACCCTTTTTCCTCATAAATATCACCACCGGTGATGTATACCAGCGCTTGTCGTAGAGACTTGACCGTGGTTCGTTCGCCGCACACATCTCGGGCGGGCAAGAGAACAGCCGGAGTATGTGGCGATCCTCCATTTATTTGCTGCATTCTTCCCTGCGTGGGTGGCATATATATGCCTGCGGATACCTGTCATGCGCTCGTCCCACGTTGGGCCTCTTTACCTCCATCTTCGTGGCACGCTCACATTTATAGCAGCAAGGGAAGCTGTCGTTGTTGCCTAGTGCAAGAAACTTCTGAAAAGTCAATGCCGATTTTATTTGTGGGTAACTTGGAAACCTTACCAGTAGAATGGCTAAACGTTTTGTGCAGTGTGTTTCATCAAAAGCTACAGTACGTACAGTAGAACTCGATGTCTTTGGCGAATAGGTCAATATTACCTCTGAGGCAAGTATGGCAATTGTACCACGACACACAATTCGATGCAAGTCGACGAGGGAAGAAAAGGCTGAAATATTCTCGCGATAAAAATGAAGGCACGTACCGTAGCGGGAAGGGGGGAGAAGAGCCTGCTATGTGACCTCGGATCTGAGTTACGAGTTGGAAGGAGAGAGAGAACAAGATGTGCGAAGATAATAAATGGGATGAGCAAAAAAAAAAAAACGTAGACCGAGTGCGAGCTAAACATGTATGTGCGGTTCAAGGTCTCGGTGATGTTATAAAAGGGGCGTCGGACTGTGCTCCGTACAGGGCCCGTTCTTTCCCACGCTCCCGCAAAAGGCCGTTGTTCAGGTTTCTATTATGTCCACCGGCTTTTGAATGATGGGTGTCCCACTACTGCCCGGTCGAAGGGAGCACGCCATGCCCAGCAATACTGGGCCGTTTCGGCCCCGCAATAATAACGGCCACTACAGCAGCAGTTCGAAGCTACGCACTGCGGCTGTTTACATCTCCGTCTGGAATGTGTACGACGAACAAACGCTGGTAGAGTATACAAGCGCTTGTATGCGTCACGGGTGATGTAGACAAGGATATGTGGCTATATACATCACCGGTCAAAATATTCCACAAGATTTTGGAGGGGCCCACAACTCCTCGAGTACTGGTCCGTGTCGGCTCCACGATAGGCGCCATGACAGCCCTAGCCAAAGCCGGCATACTCCTGCTGTTCCCTTTCCCCTCCAAGGTACGTGCGGCGGGCGAACGCCGGTGAAACGCCGGCGAATCTGATAAACGCTTGTATACGTCATCGGTGATGTATATAAGGGCATGTGGTTATATACGTCACAGGTCTACAAAACCCAAAAGACTTTAAAGGGGTCCACAGTTCCTGGAACCTGGATTACCTGGCTTGTTCGGCTACATGGTAGCTGCCATGGCAGCCCTAGGTCATGCCAGCACACTCCTGCTGTTCCCTTTCCCGTTGCGCCGAACGAGCGCCGGTGATGTATTAGAGCGCTTGTACACGTCACCGGCGATGTAGGATATGTGGCCATATACACCACAGGTGCACATACTTCAGAGGTCCTGGAACACTTGTCCGTTTCGGGTCCACGATAGCTACCATGATGGCCCTAGCCCATGCCAACATACGCCAGCTGTTTCCTGGATCGCCCACGTGTGGGTCGAACGAGCGCTGATGATGCATATCAAGGCGAAAATACATCACCGGTGGTGTATACCGATAGATACATCACCGGTGATGTATATAACATTGCCGATTCCGAATATCAAATGCTCAAATCGCCAAGAACTAATATGCCGTCCTCAGTACAGGTACTACAAATCAGCAGCATCGTCAAGGCATCGTAACAGACACACTACACCGATTGTATGTACATTCTCTTCCCGGTAGTCGGTACAACACCGTCGTAACTAGGGTATTACCCGGAATCAGTCGAGCACCGGCATCGTGAAATAGGGTCGAAGCAAGTATATCGCACAGCATCATCCATCATCACCGGCATGCGTAAGAATTTCAATCCCCACTAATCAACCTCGAAGCGCCCAAAAAAAAGCAAGGAAACTTGGCCTGCTATGCACTTCGAGTGATCAACCCGCAAACCCCTAAGGCGTTATATCTGAGAGAATCGAAACTAGAATCCTCCCATTTTCAGCATGTCCGGCCTGGCCAATAGTTGGAGTAAGCTCCGTCTATCGTAGAGGATGAACACACGCATCATGTTACCTACTTGGAAAAAAATGTTTCTAACTGTGCGGGATACAAGTGACGAATAATAATGCCCTCCCACAGTGAACGGGATTGATGGCACTACAGCAACGCAACGACATGGTCGCTGCAAATCCACCAAAATGCAAACTCCGAATTCCAGAACCAGATTCCAAAACCCCATCCAAATCTCCAAATATCAAAATCCCAACTCCAGAAGGTCCAGAAAACCTGACCAAATTCTTCGAACTCCGAAGCCTAACTCCAGAAACTAACTCCAGAAACCCGATCAAATCCCACAATTCGAATCATTGTATGATTCTAGAAGCATATATATTATCCATTATAAAGTGCTTATAGGAAAGTCCTATTGACTTCATTTCAATATCCTGCGGCGCGAACGACAAAGTGCCAAGCATTTTCGGTGCGAAATCGAAATCAGAGATGAGCACCGGATAGCATTTATTTCGAAAAAAACGAAAACTAGATAGGATATGACGGTGATGAGTCAAGATCACCAAAAATTAAAATCCAAGCTATAATCTAGAAACACAATCACGAAAGCTAAACTGTACAGGCTTAGACACCAACGAACATAAAGCCTTCCGTTGTCGACGCTACACCTCTCTACCACCGATGGGCGGGTGGTCTACCACCGATGGGCGGGTAGGATGGAGGATGTACATTTTTGTCCTTTTTCGCGACATGCTGTGGCATTGCCGTGGCACCAGCTGCGGCAAAACCTTCCACGGCACACCACGCAACCTTCCACGGACTTCCACGGCATGCCATGGAACCCCAACCCTAACCCTAGCCCTAACCTAGGTGCCGTGGGCATTGGGGTGCCGTGGGGGTTGCCATGGCATGCCGTGGGGTTGCCATGGAGTGCCGTGGCGGTTGCCGCGGGGGCTGCCATTGTACCACCCATGGTATGCCACGGCACCCCCCATGACGTGCCATGGAAACCTATGCCACACCCACCACACCATGGGATGCCGTGGGGATGTCATGGGTGGTACATGGCAATGCCACGGCATGCACGAAAAAGTCAAATGGTGTGGAACCCTGGTGGAATTGTCTGTTTTCCCTGACGTGCTTGTCGTGTTGTTGTAGAACTGCGATGTCGCTCACGGAGTGAGACTCAGCCACTCTCTCCCAATATAACACTGAGGCTTCCCCGACAAGTGGTCCACCATGTCGGTGTCCCCTCTTGTTATGATTTCAAGATTTATAGTTGAAACATTTGCGTCTTAGGTTATTTCGTACCTGGTGTACCGTTCGGGATCAATGAGAGCTTTCTACTGCGGCATGAAATCACCCGTGCTTGTTGACCCTTCTCTTTTCTCGATGTCGTGGCGCGTTTCACTCGTATCCTTTCTGCGGGTTCCTTCTTTTCAGTACTGTTCCCAAAGTTCTAGCCTACCCGCTTAGGGAGTCTGCTATTGACACACCGTTTTGGTTGTCCCGTGGGAACGTCATGTACAATTCTCCGAACCCCTCCGACAGTTAATAAGGCGCTTCGTATGTATGCGGTTGGGATATGAGGTAACCGGGAACGCGTCTATTAATAGTCGGTACCGATGAGAAACTTCAAGATAAGCGCCGCACCGGTACACAACAGATTGCTCATTTAATGCCACGTAGTAGGTATTGTTTGTAGCGAGAGAGAAGCACTACGAACCCATAGTACCTGTAGGAAAGATAAACCAATTATCAAATTGTTTTTAGACGGAAAAAAATCCACCCTCATGTACACAGCGAGCATACTGTTGTTGTTGCGGTTATTGACTTCACTTTAAATCGTCCTTTCTACCCAGCTTCATCGGTACACCCAGTGTCCGTCCTGATTTCTTATCCTAGAGAGATACTGATTCTGTGGTCACAGACTGTGAGGCAGAGGAAGACCAAAAAATAAACATAAATCGAAAATTCAAGTGTCAAGCAAGTGAAATGCCAGCGTACCGGGTACGAGAACACAACAACACAAGCAAGACTCGAAAAATAAGAACAACAAGACAATAAAACCGAAAAAAAAATCTGAAAGGAAAAAAAACAAAAAACAGAATACAAACGACGCAAGGACTTCAGAAAAGCTGCTATTAATAGACGGAAAGCATACGTACTCAGGAAGGGCAGGTATCTGCTGCGCGGACGAAGCAACACGAAAGAGAGAGAGAGATACAGGCAAAAGTCTGTAAGGGCTAGTCGAACCGATACCTAGCCACCCGATCTATCATTTCGTTTCTGCATTCGTCGACAGCTGTATCAGTACAGCTGCCCCTCCCCCTCCCCCCCTCCCCTTGTCGCCGTTCTTGGCGTCTTCTGCAGCGTGGCGCAGCCGGCTCTTCTATGCTTCGTCCCTGTGCCACCTCGCCATGAAACAGTCCGCCGCTTCGACGACCCCCCGGTACCACTTCCCGCTCTTCTTAGCCGCCCTCGGCCATAACAACGTCTCTTCTCCGAACAGCAGAGGGGAGCTTGCCGTGGATCCCTCAGTGGCTTGAAAAACCCTGAGGTCGTCTGCTAGACATTGGGCCCAGTTCTTTTCCGGTCGGCCTCGTCCTGGGTTCTCCCCATCAGCCATCATCCCAAACATCACCCGGCGGGTCAGCCGCTCATTGGTCGTCCGCTGTACGGCCCCCGCAAAGAGGAGGCGCCGTTTGCGGATGGTCTTCTCAACGCTCTCGCATTGTGCCTTTTTGAGGGCCTTGGCGTACGACCTGAAGTGGTCACTACGTTGTCGGCGCTGGAAGCCAACTTTCCGTAGGAGGAGTTTGTGGTGTGCCGTTCTGAGCTCAGCGAAGTGCTCCTGACCAAGCGTCCACGTCACGCTCCCGTGCAGCAGGGTCTCCATCACCTCGGCCTTTAGCATGCGCACTTTTAGAGTGAACGGGCCATCTTCCATATCATACAGTTCCCGTTTTTGAACCGATTGTAGCATACCCATGCGAGTCGGATCCGTCGTATGATCTCTGGCATAATGTCAGCGCTTGCGACGACAAGACCGCCCAGGTACGAAACCTGCATCGTCTACCTGTGTATCTGTCCTGCTGCTTCGATGATGAGCGGTGAGATCCGGGGGGCCTGATTCGGTGTCCGCAGCAGCGTGGTCTCCGTTACGGATACGGTGAGGCCCGCTGCTTGGAACACGGTTACAATGACGGTCATCATCTTCGCAAGGCCTTCCGCCGACTTGGACACAATGCCTGCATCTTCCCCGTACAGCATACCCCACACTGCCATCCGTACGTAAGTTAGTGGGTTAACCTTCACCCCGTTCTCGCCGAGGTCCTCCTCGAGGTGAACCAAGTCCCTCAAAATGTCTGGGTTTTCACTGAAGCGTATCAGCACGGCGTGTGTCACAGCAGCGAAGAAGACATTGAACAGAACTGGTGGCAAGACACACCCTTGCCGCAGCCCCTGAGTGACGTCGAACCGTTCCGAGTGCTCGCCGTCATCCGTACGCACGCGGGCTCGCATGCCTTCGTGAAACTCGCGGATAACGGTGAGCATCTTGTGTAAGCACCACCCACAGTAGCTCACGGTCGACGGAGTCATATGCTTTCTGCAGATCGATGAAGCACATGTACAGGGGGGTTTTTCTAGTTCGTCGGAGTTCTTGCAGTCGGCACACAACAAACAGCGTGTCGACCGTTGATCGCGCTGGGCGAAAGCCGCATTGTTCCTCGGGGAGTATCCCTTTTGCCTCGCAGTAGTTACTGAGGCGAGCCACGATCATTTTCAGCAAAAATTGGCCTGAAAGGGCAACAAGCGAAATCCCTCGGTAAGTGTTGCAATGTTGCAATCAGAGCGGTCCTTCTTTTTATGAAGGGCCTTAATGGTCGCATATTTCCATTGCTGGGGGACACCACCCGTTCTCCACACGTTGGCACGTAAGTTGTAAAAGTACCGG
Organism: Nereocystis luetkeana; assembly: GCA_031213475.1. NCBI lineage: Eukaryota > Phaeophyceae > Laminariales > Laminariaceae > Nereocystis > Nereocystis luetkeana. The sequence goes on from JARUPZ010000033.1 coordinate 4,614,203, forward strand.
AGGAACTCGGGGTGGTCGATTTTCAGTAACTCGGCCGGAAGGGCGTCTGGTCGCACCGCTTTCCAGTTTGGCATACCCCGAATTACCGCCATCATATCATCCATGGTCGGTTCATCTCCAAGCGATGGTGCCAACGGCCGTTGTGGAAATAGGGCGCTGGTTGGGTCAAGCTTGGACAATTTCGTGGTCAGGAGGGTGCCGAAAACCCTCGCCCACAGTTCAAGAAAGCGCACATTGTCCCTTAGTAGCGTGTCATCCTCATCCCGGATGAACTGTTCGCTTCTCGCCTTTCGACCGTCCTACCGCACCGTGGCCTTCAAGTGTTTGTAGAAACCCCGCTGGTCGTTGGCGGCGAGCAATCTCTCCGTTTCAGCGAGGTACTCTTCGAAGTAGGCGTGCAACGCTGCATTAATGGCCCTTTGTAGATTTGAGCACGCCGTCCTCAGCGTCTTCCACGCGGCTTTGTCCTTTTTGATGCGCATGACTCGTCGGGCATCCTCCCTCGCATCCCATGCTAGTTTTATGGCGGCTGAGGTCTCCGCGGTCTCGCACCACCCGGGTTTGTGCGAGTGCCGTGGTGGGGGGGGTACGTCTTTCGCTACTGCATCAAGAATAGTGTCAGCAAAGGATTCAGCCATCTCAGAGATACTGTTCGGTTGCGAGGGAAGGAAGGGAAGCTTTGAAAGGATCCGCGCCACGACTCGCTGCCTGCAATATTCGTCGGATCGAAAATTCTGTAGGTCGAAAGGCCCAAAAACAAATTTCGTTCGTGCGTGTCTGTTGGGTGCGAAACGACCGCTGAGGCGGACCATCGCATAATACGATATTATGGTCTGAATCCGCCTTGTCTGGGGGTGGAGGCTGGGGGTGGACCTTAACATCATGCACGCGAGATCGGTGTGCTTGGCGAGTTAGGATGTAGTCAATCCGTTTTTGGTCGTTGCGGCTGCTGATGCCGTTGAACGTATGGGATATTCCACCCTTAAAGCTTGCGAGCGCTAAAAAACGTGTTCGTGAGAGCGAGCCCATTGTCTGAAGCGAATGCCAGCAGGCGTTCGCCGTTACTGCTGAGCTCATCACGTCCGTACGCTCCAAGCACCCTACCGGCACTGCACCCTTCCATCCTCTTTCCAGTCCGTGCGTTTGCGTCTACCAGTACGAGCAGGCATTCCTTCGTTGGAATCTTCTCAACCATGTGCCCCCATTTTTTCCCAAAACTCCTCTTTCATCTGTGTGTTGAGCATCGGCAGCATGACGACGATAACGGAGCCAAAAAATACACGCAGAGTGTAGGTTGAAGATGGTAGGCTGATCATGGGTGGCAATGCCGCAACTGTAATCACGACTACAGCCATTGCCAAGGCTGGCAGGCTGCTCAGGTACAACCCCATGGCCACCACTACCTCATTGAAGGCAAGGGTTTACGTAGTGGCAAACTCCACCGCCACGTGGGCCATGCTTGCGGAAAAGCGTCCAGGCACGACGCACAGCTGTTCAAGGGGGGCACAAAAGGAGGCTGGTTTCGTCAATCCCAGTGAGAGGAGGAAATATTCTCAATTGGAAGTGGTATGGGTCTCCTTCTCAAGGAACTGCCCATGGCAAACACTATGCGGCAAAGGGGAACACAAACTGTAATGTTTTCTAAAACTGGGCACAGCAAGAAGTGCATGCGTCCCACGATTCGAAACACGCTCTTACGTGTCACACGCATTTTGTTTTGCATGCTGAGGTTTAAGGTGCATGTCACCTTGGGCAAGGAAGCGAAAAACTAAATACATCGAGGCTGCAGAGTACCGAACCCAACATACACGATGCTATTTATTCTATCATGCGCGACTTCGTCATCATCTTATTCTTCAGTCTGATCTAGGGCCATGCAACATCTCCGACACTTTCCAACGCACTAAAAACGTGCGTTCCTTGAGCGAAAGATGCGGTGTACGTTGAGTTGAGGGTGCGGCCTCCTCATCGGTGTGCATCAACTCCTTCTGCTTCATCTCTTTTCTTCCTCATTTTTTGCACTTGAAGAAATGCCTTGACGAGGGAGCTGTATCGCAGCGGGCCTCCACACGTTCCTCACTTTTTTGCCAACACGAGCTCATGAACCCTGCAGCACAATAGAGTATGAGACCCTAACCCTATGTGCATACCACACCATCTCGTCCTCTCCGTCCTGGCCTGCGCCTTGTACATGGCGCAGATCGGTGTGCAAGGCAGCCGGGATCGCTGGTTTTTCCCAGTTGATGAATGTCGGTGTCTACCTCGTTCTGGACACCGTTTGGGAAGCCACCTGCATGCTTGCTTGTGCCCGGTTTGCCGTCAACTACATGCTGGACAACACTGTTTACTTGGTCAGTATGCACCCTCTGGGCTTCTCTATAGGTACGTCATTTTAATGGAGGCGGTAGATGCCTTTTCCGTGGTTTCGATTGTGCGGTCGGTTAGGTTCCTTGTCGATTCCTTCGGTACCCATACCTCAGCTCCCGGAAACAAGGTGTAGACAACAGTGTGACGTGGACCAACTAGCGGCTGTCCAGTCAGGAGTGTTGTTTTTATTGTGAATGATTGAATGTCTGAGATCGAGCAGTTTCTAGCAGGCAGTTTCAAATGCAGCCTGCGGTAGCCGCGGCACACCTCCAATATTAGACCATCGTACGGCGCAACTTAAATACATGCTACCATCCAGGAGGGCAGGATTCTAGGGCACGCAAGCGCAGCCAAGATGATATGAATCTTGAGGAGCGCGGCGGTTGGATGTATGGCATGACAATCGACTGCATGTTTGTTTCGCTCCCGTTGGCTTCCGTTGGGGCATAGGCAACTAACAACTAGGTTGACCGCAACGCTTTCACCAGTCAGCCCGAAGCGCATAAATAGGCATAAGGCGTTCGTCAATTAACTGGTGGGTATAAACAGACCTACGTCGTATCGTTTCCTTCACTGCCTAACCAACTCCGAATAGTCCTTGCCTGCCATCCGTTTCTTCTTGCCCAGAGCAGAAAACCCGGTATCCTGCTGCGGAAAACTCGGCTTTACCAGGTCTCCTTGTTTTCTTGCAGGCCAACGAAGTCACAGCCCAGTTATCGGGCCTTCGCCAACACACACTCGGCATGCCCGTACCCGTTCCTCCCTTTTACAGCCAGGGTACGCACATTGTAGGCCGCTACCGTCACGAGTGCCGCCTTCTGTCTCGCTCGAGCCTCGCGTGCTGCAAACTTTGCTAGCTGACGCGTGGTCCGACCCCTCCGTCTTTTTTATATTTTGCTCCTTATTTTTCCTTTTTCACGATGTAGGTTCTTTGTTTTCTAGCCCGGTGCGTGCCTTCGTTTCCAATGGCTGGATTCAGCCGTCCCAGCCCATCCCAACCCCCACACTCTCGTTGTCGGGGTGTTTGCCTACCCGAGAATGCCCCGCCTCTCCTCTCCCCATGCTGTACCCAATACGCTCTCCGCTGCGGCGATGCTCCTCCTCTGCTGTTGGAACGAACGACTCGGCATTGGGGTTGAAAATAAAGCATATCGCCACCACCCCGCGCCGTCAGTACTTCACCTACCAGACCGCACAGGGTTCCTCTCTACCGAGGCTGGGGCTCGTACGACCACCAGTAGACCGTCGTAGGTTCCGATGGACTCCGGCCCACCCCGAGGTCGGGGCAGGCCGAAGCGAGAGTATTATCAATTGTACTGTAAAGAAATATAACTCGTACCAGCTGTTTTTTATCTGCAAGTTTGGCGTTCTGCGGAACACAATTCACGAATTATGGGGGCGAAAGGGGTGAATCACTCGCTTGTACAAAGAAGCACAAAATATCTATGGAGTACAGCAGTGATGTGCGAGTTCTCCTGGTAGATCTCCAAACAAAACTGGCAAACGGCGTGGATTTCAGACGCTTCAAAGAAAATGGGGCAAACCAGCCTTTATGAGAAAAATGTCGCAGTTTAATAACTCCTGGTCTAGATGACCTCGTTGTCACCTATATGCCGCTCCTCCTGCCGTTGGAGGCAAGTGGCAAGTGTGCGGACATTGCACGTGCCCACGGCAAGTTCCTCAATTCTGAATTTCACTCGACGCACCTGCAGGTACAACTTCCGTTCTGCCCTCCGCATCCCACGACAATATCTTCTCCTGTTTCCCGAGCTAGCTCAGTGTTTCCTCTGCTCCGGTCCTCCTTTGCCCGCCCCGGCTCTTGCCAGAATTAAAACGTGCTTGGGGGGGGCAGTTCCAACGGGCCCACACGCCCATCTCCTCCTTGCCGACTTGGGTGTGTACTAACGCGGGTCCTATCAATAGTCCCTCCTCTCCGTTCGCTACGTACTCGTACTCGTAACGAGCTTTATCACACTTTCCGCGACGACGACGACGACGAGGTCAACAACGACAACGACGACGACAACGGTGAAACGACGCGTCGAAAAAAAACGTTGATTTGTTTTTTGAAAATCCGCTCCAACACCCCGGTCCCTGCTGACCCGTTGAACGTCAACCTTTCCTGCTGTGCAACACAAGGCCTCCGACCTGCGTTGCGTCGAGTCGCGTATCTGCATTCTGCATCTCGTTATCTCTCCCCCCCTGCCCATCTGGCCATTGCGTTGTGGGTTGTGTCCGAACTTTGAACGTTTCAGCTTGAACGTTTCACGTTCAATCAACATTTTAACATCTCAACTCCATTCGCAAGTTGTATCGCCTGCGATATAGTAACAAACCCTTGGCTGAAGTGGGTTGCTGGTCATCAATGGGAATGTTGATCATTTTATGTACTGTCCGATGCGCTGAACAAATTCCAAATTCCCCGCCTTGAAAAAAATCGGGGGTATCATACTCGTATAGTCGGACAACGTGAGTCCCTCGTGGTCGATAGATCCCGCCATGGATCCGAGCGAAGATATACCGGACGCCGTCTTCGCTTCAGCCTCGGAGAAGCACTGGGAAAGCCCGGCTCCGACGGAGTCTGCTTCGTTGCCAGACTTGAACCTGCAGTTTGCCGAAATCACACCGCATTTTGCAAACAGTACTCTTGGTGCAGATGGCACGCAGCCGATGGCGCAGCAGCAGCATCAACAACAACAGCACCAACAACATCAGCAGCAGCAGCAACAACAACAACAACAACAGCAACAACAACAACGACGACAACAACAGCAACAGCAGCAACGACAACAGCAGCAACGTCGGCCGCATCGAGACACGTACAAAAGCTGTGACTTTTGCGCTAGAAGGAAAAGACGCTGCGATGGTCTTCTTCCCCGCTGCAGGTGGGCGATACGTATGCGACATTATATTATGTTTTGAAAAAACTTGCCTGGTACCAGGTACCAGGTACCTGGTATAAAACAGTTCGAATTGACGTTTGGGCAAGAGAGGCATATGCATCGTGCTCGTCTTGCTCTATCATACCAGGTACCTGGCACTACACTGTTGTTCACGGGTCGCGCTCGATACCGTTCCTCTGGCACGAAAGCATAACCTACTGCTGTACTTCGAAATGGGTCCATACAGCAGAGTACATTGCCATAGCCCTCTCGATGCCATGCATTTTGTGATGTGATCATTGTTCGTGAAACACACTCCAAGTCGTGTATAGTCAAAGAAAAAAAATCACTTGGTTTATGCATCATGCAATTGCGGTACCATACCATGCATACGATGCGAGTCGACGAGGGAAGAAAAGGCTGAAATCTTCTCGCGATAAAAATGAAGGCACGTACCGTAGCGGGAAGGGGGTAGAAGAGCCTGCTATGTGACCCCGGATCTGAGTTACGAGTTGGAAGGAGAGAGAGAAGAAGATGTGCGAAGATAATAGATGGGATGAGCAAAAAAAATAAAAAAATAAAAAAATAAATAAGAGTAACACAACAACAACGTACGGTAATGAACACAAGATCGAGACTCGAGACAGGACGTCAACCCGCTGCTGCTGCTGCTGCTGCTGTGCGCTCCAGCTGCTATACCGTAACTGCTGTAGTTAAGGTCGGCCCGACAAGCTTAACGCCCGCTCTGTGTCCTCCAGCATTGTTCGAGGGCCCTTTCGCAACTTTCGAGGCCTGCTGTGTTTGCGTCCGTATACGTACAGCGTATGATACAAAATGCACCTGTTTTCAATACGGGTTGCACTCGTACTACTCTGTAGTGTGACCCTATGTATGACGGTGCTGATAACATTGTTTCCGTCACATATACTCGTACTTATTACGGGGGGCCATAGGACCAAATATTCTTAGTAAAAATGGTTAAATATATACCTGGTAGGTTTTTATGTATACCATAGGTCCTATTAACTATGGTCCCCTGTAATAGTACAGCACAGTAAGAAACAGGAGAGCTTGTCCAGGCTGGATTTCGTATTTGAACATGGGTGCGTTCGTGCGTTCTACAGGAATGTCAAGAACGACTCCAGCATTATATTTTGTTCCTGCCAATTTCAGCCTGCCCTTTTAGATAGGTATTGCTCGTTTTCTCCAGTCTCGTATTAATAGGTGTCTTGTACTGCTGGTACACAGCAGAAGATTAATAGTACAGCAGCAGTAGCGGTGTACTCCAGGTTTAGCAGTATACCGAGTACCAGGTATGCCGACGCACGTAGGGCGGTGAGCGGTGAGCGGTGAGTTGACAAAACGCCAGTCAACTAACTGACGCTAGTCGAATGGTTGGCTGGCGCTATTTGGCGTCATATCACGCGCAAAAAACACGGTACATTGTGGAAGAAATACTACCTGGTATTAACAATGGCCTTCGGCGCTGGCGATGGGTGTGCGCCTTGAGTTGCGGTAGACCTTTAACCCTTTTAGAACCGCAGTCCCACTATGGGGACAAACCCCTCAGATTTCAAGTAGTTTGTCCCAAAAACGGGACTGCGGTTCTAAGGGGGGTAAGCTCTCTCACGGGGAAATTTGCAACCTGTATCGAAGTATCTTCCCATTAACAAGGGAGCGCAAATAGTCGGATAGTTGGCGCCCCTGTAACCACAGCAGTGGGACTTGAGCCTTTTAGCACTGCAGTCCCGTTTTGGGGGCACACTGCTTACAGTTTGACTGGTTTGTCCCCAAAGCGGGACTGCAGTCTTGAAAGGGTTAACCCCTTTAGAACCGCAGTCCCGTTTGGGGACAAAACTACTTTAAATTTGACTGGTTTGTCCCCAGAACGGGACTGCGGTTCTAAAAGGGTTAAGGGGAAATTAAGAGACCTCAGTAGGGAAACTTAGATATTAAATTTGGGCGAGCGACGGCCACTGCGCGGTTGGAGGATGATATAAAGTGCTGGTACATCAGTCAGCAGTCAGTAGTGTCCGAGTTACAATGGTTCAATGCAAGGAATTGTATGGCACGGGCGCAAAATGATCCGTCCCGTACTTATCTCGGTCCTCATGCTGCTCGCACATATATACGACGGTTGATAACACTTAATAAAGTTATCATTGCTTGATCGCAATCTCGGGGCCTCAAAGGGTTGAGAGTTGAGAGCTGAGACCATCCATTTTACGTGACACTTTTTCGGGACATGAGACCAGGTGAATCGGCTTGTCACGAGAATCCTGCTTGGAATTTGTATGGTATGTAGTAAATGGCACCAACATATTAGAGGTACGTACAAAAACCGCGTTTATTGGCTTGCCGCGCAGTGGTCTTGGAATAGGTACCTCACCTGCCACTGTCAGTGATGGATACCGATACCGATACCGAACCGAACCGAATATACGACGTACCAGTATTCCGGTATGGGGGTGCGATACCGAAACTCGTAAAAAAACGGGATCGGTATCGGTACTATACCGATACCGAAATACCGGGAATATATACCGGAATCCGGTATTTCGGTATTTTGTCTTCCCTCTGTCCGAATGCCCCCCCCACACGCCATGAAACAACACCTACCGCCTAAAAGCGAACCACAACGGACCACAAGTCACGACTTATCGGGTATTCAACCGGTACCGGGATACCGATGCCGTTCCGTAATACGGTATTGTTTCGGTATTTATCATCCCCCTGTAACAAGGCCTTAATATGACACATACAAGTATCTACGGCCTGCAGCCTACACAGCTCGCAGCTCACTCACTGGTGTTGCAAGAAGGGGGAATACGTACCCTAACCTGTACCAGGTGGCATGCATATCTACCTACAACAGTAGCGGCGCCCGCCACATCCGCTGCTTCGGAGTGAGATTTTTCCGCCGCGGGAAACACTGTCATCCATCAAGGAAGGAAACAATTTGCCTCCTGAGTCAGTTAAACAACATACGAGTGCGTTCTTGCACGGATACTACGGAGCGGGGTGGAAAATGCGCGAGACGTGACATACACCGAAATTGCTGTAGCGTACTCTTGAATGCGTCGGCTGGGCCACCCTACGACCGTAGTCGATACGTGTTGAGTGTGTGTGTTTTTAGCTCGTTATCTCTGTCCCCCTTGTAGTCTCTTGGTCTTTCGCTGTTTTCTTGTGTCCTGCTTGACCTACCAGCTGGGCAACTGCTCCTCCTATTATTTAGCTCGTTTTCTTTTTACCTGGTATAGTTTTAGCCATCTTCGTACGTCATACATACTCCTATTTTTGTTTAGTTTTTTGTGTTTTCTTCCTGGTATTATTCGGTTCGAAGGTATGCTTTACGGGATGGTATGCCGCAGCTAGCACTGCTGCCTTGCGAAATGGTGGAATCGTATCATACTGCAGTGCGTGTACAAATTCGGGAAAGTTACGTACTTGTATGTAGTTTCCCATCGAGACGCTACTTGGAGCGTTAGGTGGCCACAGGCTAGCCGTCAAAGAAACGAACTATCTATGTTAGTACGAGAACATCATCATAGCCTAATCATCAGCCGTCAACCAAGGCAGTTTTTGCTGGGCCCGCGGTGGTGTTGTGATGTGCGATCATGCTACCCGTACACACTATATCACTATATACGAATACACACTACCGGGGGGGGGATCTTTAGCTCGAAATCAAACCGCGTAGGAAACAGCTTAATCACGCCGATTTTCGAATAAACTGGAGTCTTTTTCAGGTTCGGTTAACGGTTAACCGGCTAAATCGGGGAAACTGGTCGACCAATATACACTAAAGCTTGCCTGCAGCAGAGAAGAACGTGTTGATACTGCAATCGCGACAACGTCAAAACTGTTTAATCCAACGTTGATTGTGCCTACTCTTGATTGTATAATACCTGCAGCAGTGGATAAGGTGGTCAAACGTGACCGCCTGAAAGTGGGTAGACCCATCGTCCTAGTTGTACTAAAAAGTATGTACTTACGAGCTGCAGCAAATGGGAGTTCTATTAGCGTGTTCGCGTGGTTGGTTGCGTGTTTTCTGTTTCGGCGTTGACACTGCTGTAGCCTAGAGCGCTTGCATAAATCGCCATTACACAGCTGTAGGGAAGACGTCAATGCTGCTCGGTTCATCGCAGGAGCACATTGGGTACGTTGCCGCAGGCAGGCGTGGACATTTTCCGAGTGTGATTGGCATGGCTTCTGGCGGAATGTTATACCTTGATTTTAATGCACTACTATTAGTAAAGTTAGTTGTTGCTGAGCCGTCGTAAAGTTAGTTTTTTTTTTTACGGTTCGTCTATATGGAGCAGACAGTCTAGACAGCAGTACCTGGACCTGGGGTCATGTTTGTAGGAGATCGGGAGACTGACACAGGTTGGATTTCTTGTTTGTGGAAGGTTTTGCTCCACACCATTAATAAATTCATTCAGTATGACCGCTCCCGAATCGGGAACATTAACCTTTGTTTGAGGTCCACCTGGGACATCATGGATCATGGACACGACAGGATGTCACGACTTGCTTGCTGTGCAACACAGCTGTTTTACGGTATTTTTATGTACCCCTAATCCCAACGCCACGTATATCTCAAGTTCAGCAACCACTCACTGTTGAAAGGTTGCTGCTGCCGATCGGAGCATCGCCTCGAACGTGAACGGCCAAAGCTTGATTGAGGCTTCACGCCGACCGCGAGAGACCGCAGACTCAGTGCACCGATAAAAAAAAAAAGAGAAAACGCCTTATTTCGAGTGGAACCCTCGACCAGCCCACCGCGCCGCCCTTACCGCCCGTCCCTGCCTCTCCTTGGATATGTATTGTTCAAGCTTATTATGAAATTTTTTACTTTTTCGAACGTATCTCTCCGCACGAGCACTCTTTGGCAAAACGCTGAGTAGTCGTTACGGGAAGCCCCTCCGGACACATCGGTCGAGGTCCCGGCACGATCCCTGGTTTCTGCAGCGCGTGGCAAGCCCTCGAAGTTTTTTATTTTCGGCGGGAGTGGATAAGACGGTTTACCTGGTTTCAGTACGAGAGGCATTATTCTGTACGTACGTACCGGTAAAATGTCGTCAGCTGTTTGCTCTTTCACGAGCACACAGCCCCGGTGTACCAGGCAGAAAACAGACAACGGACAACAGGCAGAGAGCACAACGTTACAACGCGGTGCTGTTTGTGATTCGTTCGTACTTTCTCCAACATATGTCTTTGCATGAGCGCGTTTCGGCAAAACGCCAAGTAGTCGACACGGGAAGCCCGTCCAGACACATGGGTCGAGATCCGGGCGCGACCCCTGCTTTCTGGAACGCGTGGCAAGTCCTTAAAGTTGTTTTTTATCGCGAGTGGAAAAGATTATTTTCCCTGGTTTCAGTACCAGAGGCCTTATTCTGTACGTACGTACCCGTACAATGTTGTCTGTTTTTTGCCCTACTACTATCGGTAGGCTCTCATGAGCACACAGCCCCTTGGTAGACAACAGGCAACGTGCACAGAGCATAACGTTACAACGCTGCCGCCCATACGCCGTGTGTGTGCGACACATCCATATGCGTTGTACTGTTGTGGCTGGTTGTGTTTTGTCGGAGCCTGCGGTCCTCAATCCACCATCTGTCTCTCTTTGCTGCTGCTCTATGTGTGACAGATCCACGCACACTCTGGGCGGAAATGTAGGGACCGTTTGGATTAAATACTAGTAGCTCAACTGTCCTTCTACATTTTCGACGTTTTGTGTCTCCTGCCTGAGGCACACCCCAGAAATCTAGACATCAGACAGCATGCGGAGAACACAAACAACGTTACAACCCCGCCTATTCGCAGCACAAGCAGCGGCGGGCCACGCCACACGCGTGTCGCAAGTCTGTGGTTGACTTGTTGTGGCTAGTTGCTTTATCGGAGGCTGCTGCCCGTCATCTGTCACCACAACCTCTCTCTTTTCTGGTACGCTACTGTGCATGTGTGTGCGGTGTGCCGTGCGCGCCGCGAAAAATAATACCAGGTAGTATGGATCTTTGTTTGTATAGTAAAATGGTCACGATACCCAATTTTGGGCTTGAAGGCGCGAGTTCGATGCTCACAGAGGTCACGTCTGTTTTTTCCCCCCATGTTTTTTATTCCGTGTACGTACGTAACCCAGACACCACAGACAACAAGCCGCACATGAGCAGCTTGCTACAACCAGCTGGCTGTAACGCTATACACGCCTGCCGCCCGCCAGCTGGGCAGGAAGCAACATCACACGTGTGCGGTAGTTTGTCCGCGCTGTGTTGCTGTGGCTTCCTATGAATATTGTAGTTGCTTTTTATTGGACCCTGCGATCTGTAGAGTTGGGGATCTCTGCTGTTGTGTGATGAATGCATGCTGCCACAGGCACAACACTGCTGCTGCTGCTGCTGCTGCTGTACAGCTCGATTTTCGTGGGCAGCCGAGTGTGGCCAAGAGTTCCAGCCCTTCTTCGGTACATTATTTTTCCGTCCTATTTCTGTAAATGTTTTCCCACCAATATACTGCTGTGTTTCGTGCGTCACGCGTGTGTGTGCGGTGTGTGCCGTGTATTACTGGTGGAGTGCTTTCAAACCTCTTCTTTGTCGGCAGTTCCTCCGTTTCGTGTGGGAGAGGCCGTCTTCGCCGTGAGCACCACGACGAAAACATGCATCAACACACAAATGAATACGATACAATGTTATCATTTTGAAAAAAATGAAAAAGCGATTCAGTCAATAGTAGCATTTCCACACTATCCCCATGTATGTTTTTATCCAAAAAAAAAGCGGTGCAATTCTAAAAGGGTCTACTGCTGTACATGTCTATATGTACAGCAGTAATGCGCAGATATTTCATAATGTCGTAATATTGTATCATATGCGCATGATACAACATTGTATGATGTATCGTTTTCAATTCGTTCTTGCGCCACTCCCCGAGGTACGTTCCGGAGGGAAACCTTGTAACGAATATGTGTCCGCCCTCGCCCTGCCTCCACGCTTTGCTCCTCGCTGCTGATTGTCTGTTGCCACCAACAGTCTCTGCATCGAAAAAAAGCAGCTGTACTGCCACTACCGCCAGAAGCAGCCGACCAAGTCCCAGCTGAAGGCACCAGCGTCTTCTCGACAGAAAGCCTCCAGCGGCGCCAAACGGCCCGTGGGTCCGGCCCAGCTTGGGTGCGCCGGGGACATGGTGATGACACCACACGGACGGACGTCGGAATTATCGAGCGTGCTCTCCCTTAAGAGGTGCGCCCCGGCGGAAAAATTATGTACAGAGGTATTTGGCTGATGTCCCCGCCTCGTACCGGAGTTAAGGAATAGCGCATACCTAATGCTATTTTCGGCTGCTAAACAATATTTGCGCGTCGGCGGTACTGCAGTCGAACATCAATACGACAGCCACGAGTCCGCAGCAGCAGTAGTCTTAATCATACACGTAGACAGTAACAGCGACCACACGACATTACAGCAGTACGTAGCCATTGAAATTTTCGGCTACCTACCGGAATGGGCGCTTGGCTCTTTTACGGGGGCTTAGTACGCGGCAGCATTCGCAGGACAGTCACGAGTCCGCAGTAGTACTACCTCCACCCAGTATACAGGAGTCATACGCTGGCAGTAGTCGAGCGTAGGCAGTAACAGCGGTCCAGGACAATACAGTTGTAGCCTCACATGAGCTATAGCAGCAGTTGGTTGGTTCATGGAGTACAGCAGCCACAAACCTCCCGTATACAAGCAGTCCTAGGTCGGTATACAGAGGTAGCCACATGCGGGAAATAGCTCTACGTAGGCATCATACGACAAGACAGTAGCCACACCTCAGGTACGCGGCAGCCCCCTTCACTCTACAGTAGTAACCATGTGAATGCAGTAGTAGCAGTAGCCACAAGTCAGATGTAGTAGCAGTTACTTGATGGCACCTTAGGCACGAGCCAGCTGTAGGGGTTCTCCCACATCCGTATTCGGTAGGCACACGTGAGCATTAGTCGCACGTAGGCAGTAGCAGCGTTCGTACGACAATGCAGCAAGGGCAGTCCCCGCCAGCATACAGCAGTAGCACGTCAGCAGTAGCATCGGTCACACGACAATGTAGCTGTAGTCACTTGTCAACAGTAGCAGCAGTCGCGTGGTACATCAGGAGCCACAAGTTGGCAGTAGCACCAGTCTAGTCCCACGTCAGTAGACAGTAGTTTTTCTCAGTCCGGTGCGTCATTAGGCACTAGCCATGCGTCGGTAGGAGCACTATTATTAGTCACGCGACAACAGTCAGCCTGGATGGTACTATTAATAATAGTCACACGGCAATACAGCAGTAGCCGCACACGTCAGCAGTACCACCGCGAACTATTGCTACCGCAGGTGTCGACTGAGCCCGTCTCCAGCGACGGGTCTAGTGGGGATGCGGGAAAATGCCTTCTTGAACGACTATTTCGAGTGTCTGGGCTTTCTGCCCCTCGCGAACGAAAGGTGAGCGGCGCGATCAACACCTGTGATACGAATACTCACCTTGCCTGCCTTCGAGGTTTGTTCAGGTTACCTGTTTCGGCGTTGCCGAGAAGAGGTGACTATCGAAAACTATCTCTCTATTCGGCGAGAGTAATGCAGCTGCCGGTAGCACGGCATATAGATGAATGGAGCGGCAAAAGCGATGCACCAAGTGAAAGGCGTCAAAGAGTTGTGTCAATGTGGAAACACAGCGCCGACGAGAGGCTAGAAGATTCCGTGTATCGTTTATTGGATTATTCGGCATGCTGTTAACACCACAACTCCGTACGTGGCTCTGGCAGCATGGTTCGGCAAGCGGTGGTCAAGATCATGCTTGGCTCCATGCAGCAGCGTCAAGAAAGGTTTCGTATCGGAGCAGGCGATCTGGCAGAGGGAGATGAAGGAGAGTTTCTCCAGGAGAGCGAGGAGGGGGGCTGGGGCCAGTCGTTGGCGTGTCAAGATACGACGAGCTGTCCTTCCAAGTGCATCCTCTGGTGTGCGATCGCCCTCGGGGCGCTCGTACAAGGTTGCTCCCTGGAGTATGTGAGTCGCCCCCTGCTGGACTCGAAGCCGATTGCTGACGGTATAGCCTACCTTCGCACTCGCTATCTTTGCGCGCGAACGATTGTGGGTAATACAGATTCGTAGCGTATGCGTGCACGGATGTACCCTGTCTGTCTTGTTAGCGTTTTCGGTTTGCGCGTCGCGTTCGGTTCGTGGACTGCTTTATACCGATGTCGACGAAGTCATGAGAAAAGGGGATCTGTCTGTACCGTCCGTACAAGTTCGTAATATTGCACCACACCCAGATGGGGTCGTGCTTTACGCGTGATCCCGCGTAACGGAGGGAGGCTTTACGTAAAATGCCGCTGTATCTGCCAGCACTGCTTGCAACCAGAACCGGTGTACTCCGAGGGGCTGTCTGGCCGCCAAATCCGGACAAACGTTGAAACCGCCATGCGTGAGTTGGTTGTTGGTTGACAAACGATTCAAAACGCTCCCGTCGATGCCTCACTTTGGGTGTTAAACTACAGTATAGGTGAAAAAAAACGCTCTGTGCATCGACCTCTATTGGAGGTGGTCTCGGTTTGTTATCGATATTTCTCGGCTTGTTACCGAGTCGCCCTAAGATCGCTCGACCGCAGTCTCGGACCGCTCTCAAATCGTACCGCATACGATATTTTCAGGACTTGCTCTCGGATCGCTCTGATTGGTTACGTAGCGTTTCGTGCTGTGCATCGAATCCTGGTTGCGTTGTTCGGGAACGTTGCAGTAGCAGAGTTGATTCGCGTGTAGATCGACAGCTCTCGGCGGCAATACCGGCCTTAACGGCATAACGGTCGAGTTAGCTGTTAGGATAGGTGCCATGGGTGAGAGGGTGAGGGGTTGCAAGCGATGTAACAACATTCCTATGTGAATTTTTCTTGTTTTGGTGCTCGCAGTGGACCACTAAGGCGTTCGGTGATGCGTGTGGGGGTGGCACGGAAGGGGGCGGGTCACGGAACCCTTTTGGTGTTGCTGTTCCGGGGACATATTATCCTTTGGTTTGTTGGTCAATGTGTGATTCCTATCTTCCCCCGGGCATCTACACGCGGCGGCGCGATAGTAGGAAGCGGAAAACCCCTGAGTCTGAACGTAAAACACGTGTGCTGCGTTTGTTCACTAG
Source organism: Nereocystis luetkeana (assembly GCA_031213475.1). Lineage (NCBI taxonomy): Eukaryota > Phaeophyceae > Laminariales > Laminariaceae > Nereocystis > Nereocystis luetkeana. The sequence continues at coordinate 4,629,595 of JARUPZ010000033.1, forward strand.
GTGACCGGGTACCTAAAGTTAGGGCGTGATTCCCTGGCGGATTGCTTCGACGGCAACACCATCGACACAGCCAGGTGAGGCAACCTTGAATTGCATTCGCGCGGGGGCGTGCTGCATCGGTGGCGACTTGGTAAATCTCCCGTTGCGACTAAGGAGATATAATTGGCACGAGAGCGGTACGAGTCCCGAACGGGAGAGAGTTTACCGTGACTTACGACCCACCTCGTTGTATTCGCTCTAATCAACTGCGTGCCTTGCTTGGTTGGTCGCATGCGCTGTCCGTGTCATCCCCCGGAGGACGAGTCACCTCTGTATGGTACATAGGAGACCGTTCTTTCATGTACAGCATGTGATTGTGTTCGTTGTAAGGGTGGCCGGTTGCACTTGGTGAGCTATACGACAAACGCCGCCAGACATTAGCAAACATGCTCGCAACGCAGTCCCTGGGGCAGAGTCGTTCATGGGGGCCTGTTGGCGTTACCTGCGGCTATCTCGGCATAGTAGCATGGTTCGATCAAAGCTGGTTCCCAACCGAACCGAGTATCAAGTACCCTCTTCAACATCGAAGGCAACGCGCATAGGCAGAGTCCCATGCAACAAAATTGTTCAATGTATCCCACACCATCTCAGCCGCGCGCCAGATGGAAGCAAGCGTTGGTTGCAAACAACAAGCTCGGAAAAAGGTGCCCCACTGCACCTCTACTCTTGTTTTCATTGTCGCATGCCAATCAGAGCATGGCAATAGCCAAAGTTGAGTCAGGCCATAGCTGCAAAACGGGAAGACAGGCCGAGGAAAACGCCAACGACTGTGTTGTCGAGGAAAATCATACCTATTATTCATGACGGCCGCCTACATCCCACAAAGCAATACCGAAGAGTGGAAGCGCAACAGCGTGGGTGTATGTGTGTTATGGTCTGAGGGTTGGATCGTGCAGCAGCATAAACCAACGTCAGTGCTTTAGTACCAGATACAGGGAACGAGAGGAGGACAACCGGAAGAATCCTGGGGAGGCGGCTGTGGCGGCTCCAACGGGGACAGCGACGCTCGATTTTTCCGAACCAACCGACGTTGGCCAGACGGCCAGCGTGGAGACTGCGTGTGGAGCAGAGTGCCCTGAGCCTTCGGTGGAATTCTCGGCCTCGCAAGAGCAAGACGCGGAAGCGTTAGCCGAAGCATCGACTGCTTCCGTGGACGAGGTCTGATCGGTCTCGACCTCCTCCGCAAGAGCAACCTGCGCCTCGGGTAAATATTCCGTGTTTTTCTCTTTGGAGGCTGGGACTTCCATCAAGGGCTCAGCACCCTCTGCTCCACATGCGGTCTCCAAGCTGGCCGTCTGGGCAACACCGGCCTGTATGGGAACGTCTCGTGTCTCCATTGCTGCCGTAGCCGTCGCAGCCGCCCTCCCACTATTATTCCGCCCGTCCTCCTCTCGTGCCGTCCTCAAATATTGATGGTGTGGATGTTCGCTGCTGCCGATCTGACTCCTAAACAAAGTAAGAATACACATACTGCTGTTGCGCCCCCACTCTTGGCACTGCTGTGTTGACTATGGCCGGCCGTATTCGACACCAGGTATCTGGTACACACATCGCGCAGATCATTTACAGATAGATCATGTCCAGATAGATCATATAATAGATCGTGTAGATCCTCACCTGCCGTTATGAGATGTTGTGCAGGATCTGCACAGTACAAATCCAACCCAGGGAACATGCCCTAGACCGTACAGGTTTTTACGGCTCCCACCCGGGAACATGAGCTACTGTGATCGTGCGGGTCAGGAATATTAATCTGCCCCGATATATCTAGATCATGAAGTGGAAATCGTTGATCTGTCCGCGGTATGAATTGGTACTATTTGGAATACATCAAAAACGTAGTATCAGCCGACGTCTTGCTGGTACGTTGAAATCCTAGCTACAGCTTCTCGTAGACAAAAATCATTTTACGTCGAGGGCACGTGGTGAATCTGATAACCCTCACAACCTATCTACCGTATGGATAAACACGTTAAGGCTGATGTTGAGCTGACGATGTGTCATTTTTCATTAAGGTTGTTTTTAGCGTGTTGTACTGCTCACATTTACTACTACAGCCCCCATAATATTCGTATGTTACGGCTGCCGCTACTATTGATGAATGTTGTCGACGTTGATCAATGTACGTTAGTCTAGGTCTGTCGACGTATCAACAAGGTCGTATGGATTCTGGTGCTCGTGCTGCTCTGCGTGTAGACTCTAATTGTTCCAGCACCCACTACCCGTGGCATGTACTGATACCAGGTATGCTCTAGCGATGTACCCGGTGCGATGGTTTTTTACGAGTATGATACCTGGTATGTTGTTAGCAATTCATCGTCAGTGGTCTAGGAAAACTACGAGTGATACTACTGTAATGCCTTACGTCGAACCGCCCTCACCCGGAATAAAACGACCGCGTTGGGTGCGCGCTCAACGCAAGCGACTGCCTCTGGGGATGAAATGACAAGACGCACTCTAGTCGATCCCGAGGGTGTGTATAGCCGCTTTTCGAAGATTGGTGGATGCCGGAAGGAACGACAACGCTTGTCCGAGTGGGGTCTTGTGTTGCACCTTGTCTCCGTCCGAGTTGCGGTACCGGCTGGCGTTGGCCAGACGATCAGCGTGGAGACCGCGAGGAGCGGAGGGTGCTGAGCCTTCGGTGGAACCCTCAGCCTCCCAGGAGCAAGATGCAGGGCCGTAGCCGGAGCACAGGCTGCTTCGATGGACGAGGTCCGATCGGTCTCGACCTACTGCGCCAGGGCAGCCAGTGCCTCGGGTAAAGCGTTTGCTTTTTGGGGGCTGAGACTTCCATCAAGGGCTTAGTACCCTCTGCTCCACACGCGGTCTCCACGCTGGCCATCTGGCCAACATCGGCCTGCCTGTACGGGAACGTCTCGTGTCGCTATTGCTGCCGGAGCCGTCGCAGCCGCCCCCCCACGTTTTGTCCGCGCGTCCTTCTCATGTACCCTGTCCTAGAATACTGATGGTGTTGATGTCCGCTGCTGCAGATCTGACTTGAAAACGAAAGTAAGAACAAACGCACACACTGCTGTTGCGCCTCCACTCTTGGCACTGCTATGTTGACTATGGCCGGCCGTATGCTATACCAGGTATCTGGTACACACACTGGGCAGATCATCTGCAGATAGATCATCAGATAGATCCTAAGCTGCCGTTATGAGATGTCGAGCAGGATCTGCATAGTACATATCCAACCCAGGATACCCTTCCTAGACCATGCAGGTTACACGACTCCCACCTGGCAACAGGAGCTAGATCATACAGATCAGGAATATATCTGCTCTGAAATATCTAGATATGAACTGTGCGAAATTTTGATGGTCTGCCCGAGGTGTGAACTTTACGACGTACGATGTATCAGAAAATTAGCATAATCCGATGTCTGGCTGCGACGTTGAGTTTCTAGCTACAGCTTCAACTCGTTCTCGACGAAAAAGTAATTGCGTTGAGGGCATGTAGTCAACCTGGAAACCAACGCAAGCCATCTGTCGTATATATTGTGTAAAGCCTAGTGTTGAGCTGACTTGGTGACGATTTTTAGGTCGACGTTGTCCTGAACATGCTGCACCTCTCACACTCACGACTACTGTTGGTCTGCTGCTGCTGCTGTTGATTGAAGTTGGCGACGTCAAACAATGTAACATTACTCTGTGGAGGGTGTTCTCTTGTGAAAAACACCGTGGTAACTTTGCTGCTCGTGCTACCCTGCATGTAGACTATAAATGTTCGAGTACCTATTCCCGTACTGGTACCAAACATGCTCTAGCGATGTACGTACCTGGAACGATGTTTTTTATGCAAATCAACAATTCTTCGTTACCGGGTATCAGGTGGTTGTTTAGGAGCATTGCCCGTATGAGTGATAAAAATGCCTCATGTCGAACCAAGACGCACTCTGGTCCACCCCCGAGGGTGTTTCCAACCACTTCTCGAAGGTTTGTGGATGCCGGAGGGAACACCAACCTACCTGGATGTCCGAGTGAGGTCGTGTGTTGTGTTTTTGCGGATCCCGCCCTTGCAACGAGTCCGAGTTGCCATACCGGCCATATTTGGCCAGACGACCAGCCTGGAAACCACTTTTCGAGCGGGGGGTGCGGAACTCTTGATGGAGTCCTCCGCCTCCCGGGAGCAAGACACGGTAGAATCGCCGAGGCACCGGCTGCTCGTGCGGATGAGGTCGCGGCCTGTCAAGACAGAAACTATTCAAGGCGGTGAAAAACGACCTCGCCCGCTGGAGCGGCTGCTGCTTCGACCACATCTTCTGCGTCCTGTTTGTGGGAGGTTAAGGCTTCCACCAAGGGCTTTGCATCCTCTGCTCCACACTCGATCTCCTCTCTGCCTATCTGGCCGACGTCGGCCGATACGAAAACGCCTTGTGTCACCATCGCCACCGGAGTTACAGGAGCAGCCGTAGCCGCTTCCCCGCCGTCCTTCCGACCGTTCTCCCCTTATACCCTGTACTAAATTTTTGAGTTTACTGAGGCACGCTGCTGCACGATCTAACCCCAAAAAAATAGGGCACACACGTGGACACACTGCTGGTGTGTTCCAACTGTTGATACCGCTGCTGTGCGCTCTGGCTGGCCGCAATGTTTGCTACCGCAAAAACACAAACGTAGCATCCGCCAACGTTTCGCTGCGACGTGTGGTGGTGGCGTTGACATGCATTGCATACTCGTATGTTGCTTGCTGCAGACCTATTCACAGGGAATGTACTTCGCCGAGGAAACAGCGTTCTTTGAGTGATGACGATGTTCTGACATTAGCTGATTTCCCTGAAATCTGGCCCGCGGTCACTTATCAGGCTAGGCAGAAAGCGTCTCGATGGAAAAAACAAACAGGTACAAAATAATGCGTACACCGCAGTACCAGTACGCAAAGAATTGTGCAACGATGCTCCCAGTACCCGGGAGTAAAGTAAAGAGTTTCCGACAGAAAATACCTCAGGTTCTCCGAGTACTCACAGTATCAGAGTACGTGATACCTGGTAGGTATTTATGTAGTGCGGGAAACTTCGCGTACTCGCAGTATTTCGAGACTCTTTGCTGCGGATACTGCCGTACTCGCAGTATTTTGGGGTTCAACACTGCGGAATACTGCTTTAAAGCGAGTATTTCAGGGTTCCGTGCTGCGGGTACTGCCAAGTAATGACAGTATCGCGTCCGTTGATACGGCGAGTACTGCGAGTACTCGGAGTACCTAATACTCTCAATATGCTCAGTATACTCGGAGTATGAAGTATACTTCGACCAGCTGTGCGCCTTTTCGATAGTTTCATCTCCATTTTATTGCAGAAATCACTCACGGATGTCCCCACAAATGGGAGTTGGAACAAACTACACTCGGTGAAGGCAACTGGAGTACTTAGAGTACCGGCGGTGTTTCCGGAGTATATACCGCGAGTGCTCGCAGTACTTACGGGTGCAATATATGGGTACGTACTCGATTACTGCAATTATTTTGTACAGCGGATACTGCTTCTAATCGGGGTTCTGCACTGCTCATACTGCCAGTACTCGCAGTATTTAGGCCGCCAATACTGCGATAGTCTCAGTACTCCGAGTACGAAATGGATTCGATAGTCTGAGTATACTCGGAGTATCAAAGTATACTGGGAGCATCTGTGGAACGATGCTGTTGGGTTGTGGTATACCATCCCTTATCAATCGGAACCAAATAATACCAGGAACAATCCATGGTACGTACACCCGAAACGAAGAAGTAATAAAATGGGGACAGACGAACATATCCAAACCCTGTTAAACCCTAAAAGAGCGCTGAATTCGCATCAAGGTGCGACCGTTTTCCGGCGCTCATTTTTTCTGGAACGAGAAGGAGGGTTGAGGTTGCCAATGCAGAAAAGGGTGTTTTCGGGACGTTTTGGTCGAAAGCCTTCCGAAACTTTATGTTCGACTTTAGCACCCTAACCGTCGGTTGTCGAGAAAACGAGTGCTGAAAGACGATTGCACCCCTGTGTGGACTCAGCGCTTTTTATGGCATTATGCTATGGCCCGCAACTCTTTGAAGTTGAGGGCATGCGTCGACCTGAAAAGAAAACTGAAAATCGTCGTGACCAATGTATCGTATATGTAAATACAGTAAGTCCAAGTCTCATGCTAGCTGGCGTTACAACGGTTTTAATGTTGAAGGTGTCCTTGATGTAGTACACTTCTCACACTTACGACTACTGCCCTCGATGATGTTCACCTGCTGCTACTGCTGCTGCTGCTGCTGCTGCTGCTGCTGCTATTGATGAGTGTTGTCGCCGCCGATTAATGTAACTTTAGTGTGTGGAGGGTCTGTCCACCTGTGAACAAAATCGTATTTTTGCTGCAGCTCGCGCTGCTCCGTGTGATAGAATTGAATGCCAATACACCCAGCTTCGCCCGCAATAGCTACTGAAGCAGCAAGCCCAGTCGCGAGATAGTTATGGTTTTGGACAACTCGAACTCCATACGAGTGTGAGTACGAGTACGTATCGCAATTCTGAAATATGATTATTCATTTCAGTACGAAAGTAGACATAGTTTTCCCTCCGGAACTATTAGAAGTGTGCGTGACGACGTACGTTTATGAACGTATTTCGAGTTTTTGCTTTCGTTCATTCAAGGGGGGTCAATAGCATACGCGCAGGAACGTCGAATTGACCACGCAGCAGAGAACCAAAGGCATCACGTGCATCGCTAGGGTTAATGTGGTAGAGCATCGGCGTGTAGTTTTGCTCACTTGGTGTCGTACAGCATAAGTGATATACTCGTATATAACCTTTAGTCGCACAGTACGTGTGTTTTGCACGTACGAGCACGGTATACAGCTGAAATATGATTTGTCAATACTAACGGTCAAGAGAAACGGCGATCCTAGCTGTGTACTTTATGGCTAGTAGTCTCTACATGTACGTGGTTGTTTTTTCTTCTCACGGCATACTTTTTGTTTGGCGTTCGCAGTAGATATACGTAGCAGCGCGCACAACTTTTATCGCAGATTATTGTTTCGTCTGTGTAGGGGGGTATAGCGCTTCTCTATCCCGTCGGCCCAAGCTAGGTTAGGACAGCGAGAGAGCATGACTAGAATAGTCCTCTTCCGCCGAAGTTCCACTACTGGTATGTCACTATCTCCACGATTACAGCAAACTCAAACAGGGGGTCGGAGAAACTACATCCAATCAAAGCATGTGGTCGACGAAACGATAGCCAGGGAAAACTGGTCGTCGTCGAAACGACAATTGAAACAGGTCGCAGATGAAAAGCGTAAACGATGTAGCCGATGTGACCACGACAGCGGCCAGGGTGCGATATCGGACACTTTATTTGTGTCTTGTACTGTGCCCATTACATCTTGTACCTTGCTTATCGACGCTCGTCCCGCTTTTGGTATGATTGGCTGTTCAGGCAATGGCTCATGGACGGGCGCGCTTGGGCTGTTTGACCAATGCCCACCCTCCACGCCCTCACCCCCCTATTTTGTGTGTTCCGTCTCCCTGGTTGCTTGAACGTCACTCCCTCCTCCCAGGGCCTACCTCGTCATGGCCTTCTTGTACAGCTTTATGGGGGATAGGGCGAGTGCCCAAGAACTAATGGCATGCTGTCTGCTTCTCGTGCTCTTAAAGCTATAGGGGACTCAGCTAGACAGCATTGGCGGCAGCCAGTACCAACCACTGGCCTTGTTTGTACCGCCGAATGTCCCTGCCAAATGAAGCACACGGGGCCACGCAGTGGAGTATCGAATTTTGTTGCGGTTGCGGTTGCAGCTATGGCACCTGGTTGCTCGCCGTGGTCAACGTTTGCCTGGTCGTTCGTTCGTCAGTTTTAATCCTGTCAAAGGATGCTGTTGCCGTATTCAGCGACAATTTAGCGTCTTGCCTGGTCGAGAAATCGCGTGCGCAGTGCTGCCTGCGGCTGTGTCCATTCAATTGGGCGCCGTGCGTACTCTTGGGTAACCGTAACCGCTCGGTGCGTGCACTGTGCTTCACCAATTGGGTCGCTTCGCGCTCCACTAGCTGCCGGCCAGTCCGTTGGTTTCTTCGCGATGCCGCGCTGCTTCAGTGCGCCCTCCTCAGCCCTAGAAACGTTTGCGTGAGTGGCCAATTCTAACGTTTTTTTTTCCGTGGGTAGCCGAGACCGTGACACGAAAGAGTACGCTCGCCGTGTGAAACATCTGGTCTAGTAAACGAGTTGGTATCGTCGAGCGACCTCGCCCCCCTCCCATGCGCGCACCGTTATCGCGTTTGCTGGGGCGTATTTGCTGTCAATGCGTGGTGCTAACTCTTTCTGTGCTTCCCTCTCTGCCCTCCCCTCTGTGAATCCCTCTCTTTGGACCCCGCTCTTTGTCCCTCTCTTCCGTTCTCGGCCGAACCACCCCCCTGGCTTCGACGCCCCTGTTTTACCCCCGCGCCGTGCGGTGCCCTACCCTCGCTATCATGCAACGTGGCAAGAGCAGGAGAAGAGCCAGAAGCATCTCATATTCGCCAAAAGCATCATGGAGAGGCTGCCTCTGGGAATGGTCCCCCCGGTGAGGCAGCCACGGAAGCGAAGAGCGACACTTGCATGATGCTCTACTTTAGCGTAGACAGGTAGCACGCACCACGCAACTGGCCGGACGCCGTCCTCGGACGCCCACGGTCTCAACTTGCTTCATTTAACGCGCGAATGGACACTTGTGCCCCCGGAATGGGACTACCCAATGCAGGCGTTCCGAGGATCAATGGGTGCCGGGGGAGGGGAGGGGGGGGGAGGTTGCGACGCCTCCCCCTGAAAGTCTGGTGCCAATCGATTCAATCGCGGTTTGTTGGAGATGTTCTAGTGGGAGCATTGCAGGAGGCGACTGACCCATGCCTGAGATGGCTTGACTCGAGCACACGAAGGAAGTTACGGACCCACGACATGCCCTAGTTCTATTAATAGATGGTTTGGCATATCGAATTTTAGGAAGCCGTTCACTGTGCACGGATTTTGCCTGATAGGGACGGGGGCTTATTCCGTTGGTCCGTGCTTCTAACCTGTTTTCTGCGCGATTTTTAAGTATGTTTCCTGCTGTCGCTGGGTCACAGGACATGGAAAACATGCTTCTCGCGGAGGGGGACGAGTGCAGATTGTTCCGCGATGGTGGTGATGGTCCAGGCGTCACAGTCGAGCTCACGGCGATATCGGAGGGTGTCAACCATGCCCCCGATGTGAGATGAAGCCGTCGATCGGTTGCCTCTGTGATGCGATGCGATTCGCCGGTACCGATGTAGATGGTAGGATATACATTGTGATTGAGTACCTATTGACTGAAGTGGTGCGTAGTCGATGTAATGTTCATGGTCCAAGTAAATTAGCGACCTCAGGATTGTTCGATTGTTTATAGGATAAGCCGACCTTTGGCGGTCCCGATTAAAATACTCTTATTTCAAATTTTATGTTCAAGAAGGTTGTTGTTGACGGTCCCGCATACCATCCTGATCCCACCTGGACCTGGTCCCTCCAAACTGGCCCTGGGTGTAGACATGCCGCCGCCAGCACTGAAAGCGAAGAGGCGGGTTTGGCCGCAGCCACGATAATCGGGGGTTGCCCGCAACCACAAAGTTGCAACAACAATGACAAGAGTTAATTCGTCCAACCCCCGCCCTGCCATTGGCGCTGTTCCCAGGATCACTCGGGTAATTGTATCATACCAGGTACCTGCATTATTTGTCATCACAACGTTACGTTAAATCTGCGTTTGCGCTAACTCCCCCACCGACCACCAAACGCTCATTTTTGGCTATGTCAAGCAGAGTTGCTGGTTACCTTCTGTGTACCAGGTACGTAACGACACGTACAAAATCCAGGAAACTTACCTAAAAGAGTATTTCTACGGAGGTGGGGATGATTCCCCTTTTTGGCAACCACCACGACGATACCTACCCCCCATGCGCTCGCACACACACCATGTTGTGCTTCTGGTGGTTTTACAGTATGTTGCCGTTGATGTGCGCGCAACTAACTATGGTATGGCTTTATCTCCCCCGCCGCACCACTCGGTGTGGGCTGCGTTGGACCCCCCAATATGATCGCCTATTCTGAGTCCACTCGATCTACTGCACCGCCGACCTTCATGCTATTATTTTTCCCTTATTTTCCACCGTGGCATCGAAGGTGACCGAAATCATGCATGAGAGGGACCTCTGTAGCCTGTTCCTCCTCACGGACCGACGCCTAAACAAGGCGTTCTTCGAGGACATGCGCACTAAAGGAGTCGTGGCGAACACCTACCAGAGAGAGAGCGAGGAGACGCTTGATGAGGGGATGGAGGAAGCGCCAGGGAAGTTCCTAGAGCAAGACGAGTGCGGGAGGGTCGAGGTCACGGACTTGGAGGAAGACCTTGTCTTGGCGCGGTCGAGCTTCATTGTCAGCGAAGGCTTGAAGGGCCGGGTTTGCAAGGACCCCCCCCCGGCTGGAGCAGCGACGAAGACGTTCATCAAAGACGTATTGCCGGAACTAGAGCGTATCTCGAGAGTGATCGAGAGGTGGGCGTAACCGAACGCGATAAGCAGATGTGCAACTTTTTGTCGTCGTTCTGGGTGGATTGGGTTCGTTGAGGGGAGCTACGCATTGTTTAGCACTCTTTGTGACGGGGTGGGGCTGGCACGGCAGCAGGCAATACGCCGCTTGTGTTTCTTGGTTCAGGAGGTGATTGCTGCACCCCGATATAATGGCTGATGCTGCCTATGTGTTGTTGTGCGGCTTCCGTTCCTAGTCGATCCGTGGCAAGCAGACTGTACTACACACGGTGCTCAAGGGGACTCTGAGCCCAAGGGGGAAAGTTTTTTTTTGTTTCTCCTTCACGCCAGTCTGCCATGCGTTCCGTCGCGTCCAGGCCATGACACCGACAATCTATTTCCGACTAACGAGAGCTACGCAGAGCAGGATCGCGACTCGTGATTCATGCCATTCGCACGCGTTATCCAAAGGATGACCGCTGGAGACTTCAACGGTTACCAGCAGGATGTTTTTATGGTTTTTGGTGTGTCTTGCACTGACTGAAGTTCCGTTTCTCGAATCCGCCCTTTGTTCGTCTCGGCTCGTAGAGCGTTCAGGGAAACCTTATTTGGCTACACTTGCCCGTGCACCACGATTTTTTCCGACCAAGAAATCGTTTCTTCTTTCGTTACCCACCGCCGCAACAATGTCCTGTTACGTACCTGCAAAATCCATTGAAGCGTATTCTGTTGGCGTCCTCAATTGACGAGATAACGACCTCTGTACGAATTACGTGACAGAGCATAACCCGTTGCTCTTTTGCGTCTTCGCTGCTGTTTGTGCTCTCATCCGGTGACACGCAGGTCGGGCACGTGCTCAGGGGTGGGCGGCTTGTTCTACCACGGGTAAGCGAAACGGTCGTATGACCCTGCGAATGGATTTTTCGAATGCGACTGAGGCGAATTTTGTCAACCGTTGGCCTCGAGACGGTCTTGCTTGCTACCTAGGGCCTCGAATTGACCTGTTTTCCATGACGCGGAACCCAACGATGTACGGCAGCGCCTGGCGCAGTCACAGCGCTGTTGAGAGATACATTGGAACACCTCACCTGCTAAGCTAGAAGCCAGACGGAACCCGGGCTATGTTGGGTTTTTTTTTAGAAAATTGCCATGGCGAGACAGAGCTGCTGTAGCAGTCGGTGCTGGCTGCTAGCCCAGTGGTGATAGTGTACATAAAACAAGCGCTTGGCCTCCAAGTGTTTTTTCACCGTGGGGTATCCCTGCGCATCTGCCCTCGCGACCGCCCTGCTGGCCTCCATCAGAAATGTCGCCTACATGAAGGCGGTCAAAGGCGATGTCCACAGCGCCTTCCAGTCGATCAAGTTCTGCGCTAGAGTGGTGATGCGCTTTCCCGGGATATGCCGCTACAGGTTCGTGGTGTTTGTCCTATCTAGGCTACATTCAAACGGCATTGCTCCCCGCTAGCGCTAACACTGCTGCTGCCCCGCACAGGGGGTCGTCAGATTCCACTCCCTAACCATATGAGACTCGTTCTACGATAGAGGTAGCACATTTCCGCTGAACTGTTTCCTGGATGACGGGGTTCCTCAACCTAAAATCGTCGAAATGCTATTGTTGTTTTGAAAAAAGGCGTTTTTGTATACTTGGGCTATGGAATTATTCATCGAGACGCAAATTTGATTTTTGCTGTAGTCAGTTTTCGGGTGAGGTATGGAGATCCTTAAGTGAGGAACCCCAGAAAAAAAATAGGGTGAGCCTCTATCGTAGAACGCCTCATAATCGAGATACGCCCGTTTTGGAACCTGGTCGGAGATTGTGTGACACGTATGGAGTCGCTGGTGCATTTGTATTATTTCGCCTTTCTCTCCTGTTCACGTGGAGTCGGTACCCGCTTTTTTTCGCATCGTTGAACCTGCACGCACCTTTCTCGGCGCAACTTACTTGGGATTAATGTGTTGGATTTTTTCTGTTGGAAAAGTGAAGGGGTTAGGCCACTTCTTATGCAGTCGGATTTGCAGTCAGTTGGAAATTATGCTATCGGCACGTTCGCACGAGCTCTTGCCCCGAAAATGTGCAAAACTGTTGTTCCTCACCTCAGCATGACTTGGACTTTTCTCCAAGACCTATCTAGAGCTGTTTTCCGTTTTTTTCGATCCGATCCCTGATCGTAATCGTATTTGACCCAGTTGGATCCGAAAAGTACCGAAGGTGATTTCCTGCAACTGGGCTCCTGGAGAAACCGTAAACAGCTCTAGATAGATCTTGGAGAAAAGTCCAAGTCATTCTGAGGCGAGAAACAGCACTTTCGCACATTTTCGGGGTAAAAGCTCGTGCGAACGTGCTGCTAGAGCACCGTTTCCAACTGACTGCAAATCTGACATCACAAGAAGTGGCCTGAGGACCATCAACCGGCTACGTTTTCGCTTGTGCCACTCGTTTTAAGCGCATGGGTCTGTTAGACGCTGGAACAACGTCACCACCAGGGTGTCCGTAACCTGCATTGGTGCATATGGCGTGGTGCGCCAACAGCGGGTGTCGGGCCAGTCGCGCGGTAGGCACTCCACGGCGATAGAACCTCGCTGGTTTCGCTTATCGTTTGGTTTGGTCTCCTATCGGGGTAACGCTCGCGGTGTGCGTAGCGCATTGCCTACTGCAGAAGGCGACCCCCTACCTGTCCGAGTTGTCACACACGACCTGTCCGAGTTCTCACGTGTGATCCCGCGGATAATTGTCACCGTTCGATGCGCAGGCCGCACCTCGTACACTGCGTGCTGACAGCGTCAGCTTCGTGCTTGTGCCGGCCCGTGTACGACCCGGTGAGAGCCATCTACAACTCAATTCTTCCTGGGAATGGCGCGCCTGCTCCGCCGCTGGAGGAATGGGGCGGGATGAGCTGCATCTGCAACCACGTATTCTGCAGGTATGGCAACGATCGCACGGCGTGTGTATCCGTTTTGTTATACTTAAGGCACCGCAGTTATCCAGGTAAAGGAACTCACAGCGGAGGCGGGTTTGGTAGCGTAGGCATAGTCAATCAGAAAACGGTGGAATGAATGCCCGGCAGCGTGCTGGATCCGCGGCGAACGTGGTGCGATTCAAATAGTGCACGCACCGGACATATCATGTACAGATAGATCATGATGTCGATCATCTAGATCTTCACCTGCCGTTCTGAGGTGTTGTGTAGGATTTGTGTAAGTACAAGGATTTGCGTCTGACGACGCCCGCTCAATGAAGCGAGCCGAAGGCCTTGGTTTTGGTGGGCAAAACACGTGCGTGCGCGGATATATTTTTCTATGAGCGAATGTTAACCACCATCACCAAGCTCGCACCTACAGAAGGCATCGTACATAGAGGGCGCAATGTGCTGGATGGGTGGGTAGACGAGAAACGAACGTAGCGATAGTAGAAATACTGGAAATTGTTTTATCCGCAGGCTGTACTGAATCGTAATAACAACAACGCTTCAGATACTTGAGCGAATGTTCCGGGAAACGTCTACAATAGTGGGAGGCCGCGAGAGTGAAGCGGTGATACGTGGCGAAAAGTCTAGAAAATTACGAGCTCTCACTGGCGCGATGGGCAATCTCCAGCAAGCACATGTTCTCTTGGGAGGCCGCGAGAATTAAGCTGTGATACCTGGCGGAAGATCTATAATTATGAGTTATGTAGCGCACGGCAGGCACCCTCCAGCGTGAAATGACGAGGGCGGCACGGCTTCTCGCTCGGAGCAGAAAATATTTCAATGGGAAACACAATGGATCACAAGATTACAGCTCCAACCCAGGGATGTTGTGCTAGATCTTGCAGATTCTACTGCTGCCACCCGGCAACATCCGCTAAATCATACCTATCAGGAATCTATCTATCTATCTGCCCTTAAACATCTAGATCATGAACTTTGGGAATCTGATCTATCTGATCTGTCTGATCGGTGAAATAGTGGCACGACGGGGTCTTCGTGGTGCTGCCCTCTACATTATCACTCAAGACCACGCCGTGAGACCCTTAGCTGTGCCGTCACCCCGCCACAGCTTTCACCGATGAGTTTTGTCAAGGACGTTTCTGTGTTCGGGTAGGTAGACCTAGGTCCACAGTTTTTTTGTTTCAGACTACGCCAACAGTTTTTGTTTCAGCCGGTAGCGGTCTAGAAGGACGTGTGCGAGATTTTTTTCCGTCGATGGGTTGGACCGCCCCGGTGGTCGCTGCGATCCCACGACATTCAGCCGTGACCCCGGTGCCCTCCCGTCCGCTTACCGGGGGCGGGGGGAGGGGGGGGGTGGTACTCATTTCTTGCTTGCCATAGTATTATTACCATTGACCACGCATCCCTTTCGAGACGGAGCGCGTCTGTTAGGCAGTAGGTAACGGTGTCGACCCATGTCGTCCGTGCCACGTGACGTGCCGCACGCGCCGTCTCTTTGGTGCACGGTACTGTCTTTGTTAACCGCATGTCTCCCGGTCGCAATACACCGCCTCCGTCTCCCGCCTCTCTAAGGTCCTTGCAGGTTGAGATCTACGATGTAGACTACACATCCCATGACTGGAGTGCCTCGGACGAAGGCGTCGCCACTCCTATCCTCGGGGCGCGTCCGTCAAGCACCCACTCCTCTCCGCTCGCCGGAAGTGGTCACCTACAGGTTGACATCTCGACGTACGAAGAACAGCATGTCGAGCCGTCGGCGGCGGCGGTGGCTGCGGCTGGGGGGGGGGGGCGACGGGAGACGGTAGCCGCGCCGCCGCCGCCGTCTGTCGCCGACGCTTCAGCCTCCCCCCCCCCGACGGTATCCCCCTCTCCCCCGACTAGTGTACAAGCGTCGCCACAGCACATGGTCGATGTTGGTACAGGCGAAGGAGTGCAGCCTGACGCGGCGGCAGAAGTAATCGCCCCTGCTCCCTTAGAGACGGGACGGGTCGGGGGCGGCGCCGGCACAGATCGCGAAACTGGAGTGGTTAGCGACGGCGATGGATGTCGAACACCAGTCCTTGAACCGAGGAGTGCTCGAGTGAACATTGGCTTGCCAAGGGTTTTACTTTCTGGCGACGAGGAGGAGGGTCGGTCGCAGACCGGCAACAGACCTGCGATGGCCAGCGACAACTCCGGCCCGTTGCTTGGTGGCAACAACACCAGGTGCGACGGCGGAGTTGACGTCTGCGGGGTACCGGACAGGGCGCACGGTGTGGCCGTTGTCGACAATGTTGACGGGTGTGACCTCGTGTTCTTGGGAGAAGAAAGGGAGGGCGCTCATCTCCGTCTGACGGACGCGGATTTGATGGACGCGGCGGAGGTGCTGATGAACTCGGACCTTTTCGATGAGGAGTTGGGAGAGGAGGCAGTTGGTCGTTTGTAGGTCGGGGGTGTAGCTTTGCATTTCGGAGTCACTACATTGCGTAGTTTACGGTGCCGTAGCGCACAAGACAATCATTTTAAGGGGATGCTCGACGATTTTTTGCGACGTTGCTAGACTGTGCTTCACAAGCAACGCTCGTCGGCGAAAAGCTCCGCTCCCTATCGAGGGCGGGGGGGGGATGGGGGGGTGGAGGGCATATGATGCGGTTGTGAAGGGTACTTTGCGTGACCGCTGTCGGTTTGACAGCTGTCTGTGCGCGGGACGTTCGGTCTCCTTCTTTCGTTTGTAACGATTATTGCATCATACATGATGCAAAGCCTACGATGAACCGTTCTTGTTTTGTTTGCTTCTCAACACAATAAAGCGGTGCACATCCGCGTCGACAGGGTGTGCATCGGAGACCCACGAGAGTCGATCAATAGTCGAAGGTGGGGGCAGAAATTTGTTTTTGCCAAGGGTTAATGTAGTAAGTGGCCGGACCATGACGCCAATGTTGAAAGATGTTGGTGTGCTTCGTGTGCGCCTTGTGCGGAAAAAAGGAGCCCGCCCGATCGGCAGTGCCAATAAGTGCTGCCACTGTAACCGTAGGTTTTTAAATTGTAGTACATATCTGATGCATTTTTAGTCGCCGTGTCGTTTCAGCGGCGTTTTGACGTGTTAACAATAGTAATCGTACTTGCACAACGCCAAGTGCCACGGCACTGGTGGCTGAGTTTGGCAGCAGTTGCCATTTGCATTAGGGCGGGTGAGAAAGAGTACGAGTAATGACATTGCGGGAAGTGCACGGCTGTAAGTTGAGCGTAATACGTAGCCGCAGTAACAGCTCCCAAGATCGTCGTATTTTTTTTTGTGGCTCTAGGTAAGCGTTCCAGGCTTTTGTTTTTTCGGTTAAATGATCCGAGAGTAGGCTTTATTCACATCTGTAAATGATCTGAAAATGGGCTGTTCTTTGCGGAACCATTGATTTTTGCACTCTCGGTCGGTATCATGGAATTGCACTCGCACGTTGAGCGTAGCTGGTACAACCTGCCTTGCAGCTATTTCGCAAGCGCACAAATGCAGTGGGTTTCGCCTGGTCTGCTACGCCCTCTGCATTTTGACACCCAAGTCGCCAGGATGTTATGATGGAGCGCTGCGGAGGTATACATATGAAGAAGCGGAGTAAAATAGTGCCCTCAATACTCCGAGTTTTCGGATGTGTGCAGATCGACCTCCTACTCTTACACGAGAAATAACATCAAGTTGCCCGGGTTCACGTTTCAACCTACGTTCCCTACCCATTCATAAATGGTATGCAAATATGATGGTACCACGAGTCCCCCCCTGTCACACGTATAAGGATTATTGCCCTGGGCTGGGTAATGGATTGATCTTCTACCCCTATAGCTCAGTAGGTAGCACCTTCGCATTCGACGTCGTCCAGGCCACGGGTTCCAACCTCACTTCGAACGTTTCTTTCATAGAAACGCTCGCGCGTGCATCCCTAAAACACACATCTCCCTGGTTCCCCAGGTAATGAAACGAAGCGGGTAGGTCAGCGTTCAGACGAATATACGGTTCTGACGCCCCAAAGATCCCGCCGTTCAGAGGGGGGGAGAGCGTTAAAAGGATTACCCTGGGCTGGGTAATCGATCGATATTTTACCCCTATAGCTCAGTAGGTAACACCTTCACCCCCCCCCTACCCCCCCACCTTCTTGAGAAACCTCCAATTTTGCGGTTCCAATCAGTGAATGCTCACCCGGCGGTACATCCAACTCGCCGTTGGTTTTGTCATGGAAGCGTATCGTCATCGATTGCCGGCCCAATGGAGGAGGATGCAGCAGCTATTTCCAAGGTGCCGAAAACACACCTTGGCTTGCTTTAGATCAATGCATTTCTTGTGTACGCGCTGCGATTTCTCCTCCGCTCGCGCACGATTTCAGCGACTTCGGTTGTTCCTTAGAGTTAATACTTTACGAGGTTTTCCGTGTTTTCCGTCAGGAGTGAATTTCAAACCACTACGTATAATAGCAAAATTGAGGCGGAGATCTTAACCCGGAAACCTGAAGCGGAGATCTGAAGGCGATCGTTTGGACCTCGGGGCGTCACAGGAATCCACATACCTATTTATAGGATCTATCGACGATCCCCCCAAGGAATCTGCGTCCACTCCTAAAAACGGTCCGTCCGATGTCGGCACTTCACTCTCCTCGCCGAAACGGGGCATGCCACGACCTGTCTTTGTACCCTACAACAACAGTGGTTCGCCTACTACATGCTTGGTGCTGTTGATAGCTGCGTGAGATTAAGATGATCCCCTTCCCCCCTTGCCTGGCCCAGCACCGGAAGTTCTCTCTGTTTTCTTCGTCGTTTGCCGCACGCCAAGGGGGGTCAGCACTCCCAACTCTCGCGGTCCTTTGCGTTTTGTGCATTTCCCGATTGATGGCCTGCGGCTACATGTATTCACGCATCCACCACACCTTTACACCCCAGGCTTCCCCCCAAGAAACGCCGAAACGTCGTCTGCTGTGACATGGAAGGGGAGAAAGGGGGGGGGGAGTGGGAGGGGAGGGACTAAGCTGTAGTTCAGGAGTCGTTGTATTTGCACAATATCCGGCCAGCATTACCGTTGATAGTGCAGGTACTTGTGAAGGTCTTAGTCCGTTGGGCTAAAGGTAAAAGGTTAACCCATCGCCTATCCACAATCTAAGCCTTAAATACCAAATAAATACTATTATTATAGGGCATATGTGAAGCGCCCGTCGAGGGGCTACTACAATAATTACACAACAATATATTGATGCAATAATACAAATATTACAACATCAGTAAGTAGCCCCTGCCGTAATTCGCGCGATCGAAGTATTCCACGCTGCTTGCAAATACATACCAATACGAAATTAAACCAATGAGTTTCGGCGAATTCCTTGACCTCACGGTTGTATATCTGTCTGTACCAGTATTATTGCGGGGGCGTTTTGATACTTTTACGTACGTACGAGTAGTACATCGTGGGCATGTCTATTGGAGGTGAGTGGGTGGGGTGAGCCATCGAGAGCAAACCTGTCTGAACTCACTACCTGGTACTCGTTTATGTATGTTGTATACTATTAATATCAATATATACTACCTGGTAGTATATAAATCGTCAACCATGCATACAAAGAGAAATAAATGTGAATTTTGATAACAACCCTTCGAGTTCACTGACCGCACTACAGCAGTTGTTTAATAGTCATGGACTCTATGCGTATGCGGGCTCTACACCGATATAACGTTTTATCCTCGGGTAGAAGGCATGGAGGACCGAAATAGGGGGTCACGCTCGAGTATATACGTTCACCGTCACCGCCGCCGGCCAAGTGTACAAACAAACGACCGAGTTTGTGTATCTGGGCGGGGCTATCAGCGCAGATTGGACGGGCAGAAGTGTCGAGGTAACGCGTCGACTCCAGAGGGCATGGGCATGCTTCGGACGGTATAAGATGGAAATTTATGACCGCCCGGGTGTGCGCCTACGCCTGAAGGTGCGAATGCTGAGAGCCGAGGTGATCGAAACGTTGCTCTACGGTTGCGTTACTTGGAGCCCGAGCAAGACTGATTACGGTAGGCTACGGGAGGTCCACCACAAGATGCTCCTCCGATGCATCGGGTGGCGAAAACGAAAGCGCGAAGACCACATTCTATCCTATGCTAGCGCGCTTCTCAGGACAACATCTGAAAGCGTTGAGACGACGGTACGCAGACGTAGGCTCTTGTTTGCGGGCTTTGTGACACGAATGGGAGAGGAGCGTCTGCCGAGGAGGGTGATGTTTGGGGAGATGTGTGGGGGTAAGGGTTACTCCGGAGGACAGGAGTGGGACTGGATGAGGTACCTTGAGGAGGACCTCAAGGAGTTCGGCATCAAGCTCGAAGGGTGGCGCGAGACAGCACAGAAAGCCGGCAGATGGTTCCAACGGGTCGAGGAAGGGGCGGAGGCCTTCATGCGGAAATGGCATACAGATGAGAAGGAGGCATCGGCAGAACGGCATAGAATAGCTGCGACCACGACCACAGCCGTTGACGCCAACGCGAGTGTGCAGAATGGCAGGGAAGAGGGGGGGGGCGAAAGGGGGACGAGGGGGAATGGCGGGGGGGGGGAGGGGAGGCGGTCTGCCCAACAGACTGAAGCCTGGTTATGGCCATCATCGTCATGATGCACTCCTTTCTTTGGGACCCAAGTAACTAGCATGGTGCCATCTGGGCAACTTTGCGTGTCTGTATGCTCCAGTGCCTGCCTTTGGTATTTTCTTTCCCCCCCGCCCGTGATTATCGCTTTTTGTCCCTTCTTTGTTTTCATTTTTCTTTCATTCCCGTTTGTACCTCTTTGTGTCTTTGTTAGTATGGTCCGTTTTGCCTTGCCTTTTTTTCGCGTTTTGCTATCTGCGTCTGTTTTAGTTTTGTTTTTGTTTTGCTTAGCTTCATCTTCTTTTTTTAGGTTTTTGTCTTCTATTAATAGTCTCCTTTTTGCTTCCCTGGTGTCCGCAGTGGTGGAGTGCGTATGCCTGTTTTTTGTTTTTTTTTTTGCCTCTGTTTTTACTTGAGGTATTTCTTCCACTCCAGAGTTATTGGAGCCTGTCCTGCGACCACGGACTGCATTGAATTGTGAGTTAATGTGAGAACAACAACATATACGTATGGCTCCTCTGTTTGATGTACTCGTATATTATGCGGGCATATATTCGTATAGCTGCGCGTGCAGAGAAGAAGAAGCACGCGAGCGAGTAGACGGCACGATACTACTGCACGCCGCCGAATGATAGACGTAGACTATACGTAACTGTTCTGTTGTTAACAGTTACCAGGTACCAGGTAGTTGTTGTTGTGGTTCCAACAAAATCATGTACTGTACTGCGCTCGCCTATTAATAGGCGCGCCCAGCAAAAATTTACCCACGACCAACCCCCGCCTTTTTAGCCTACGTATACTCGTATACGTTCCATACGTACTGGGCGCACTGAGAAAATATCCATCATGTCATGCGCGATTCATCATCTTGTTTGTGATCCTCCTCATCGTCGTCTCTCCTCGTCTCACAACCAACAACAAGAACGAACGAATAACCATACGTCCGCCTGGCCAGTGACCAGTCTGCAGCGATGACATGTTTCAGCGGATATATATACGAGTATTATAGCAGGATTTATTTGACCAGCCAGTGACTGGATGGACGCATAATATTGCTGCGGTCACCGGTAACCATGCACGGAGAGCGTCGGTCGGTGGTGTGTCGGCATCTCCGTATCATATCTCTCTCGCATCTATCTGGTGCATGTATCCTGCCTGGTGGCTGGTGGCGCACATCTTGCATGATATCATCGTAGAGGAGAGAGGTTGTGTACACCGCCTTATTTATTAATATATTACGCCCGTTCGTTCTACGTAGAAAGTACGTATCCGCCTCTTGTTAGCCGAATGCTACCGATTTCTCACGGAACGTTCCTGCGAGTAACGTTCTCAGCGCTGGCACCTCTTGGCTGTTGGTTGGTACAAATTCGATCGATTCGGGACAACCAATTACCGCACAGGCAGGCAGTGGGCAGTCGGCAGCAAGAATCGTCAAGAGAGGAGAGGGCACAACACAGACAGGAGGACGAATGGATAGCGGCCCGTCCCGGAGGAGAATAAGAAGCACCTGCTGCTACCGCGTTGCTTACGGAGAGGAGATCAAGCTTCCCTCGCAGCGACCTGTCGGCGTTCTTCCTGCGTGGTATACCTGAGATCAGCACCACCGATTGTTCTTGCACGTGTGCCCTGCCTGCGAAACAGAGGGCGGGGGGCGATAGTATGTCGAGCCCTGCTCCTCCTCCTCCTCCTCCTCCTCCTCTTCCTCCTTCTTTTCCGCGTGTCGAAGGTGGGGGTTGGAGCCAGTATGGCGGTCGTATCCCTCCTCGCCACAAGAGGACGTGCGACCTCTGCTGCCAGAGGAAGCGAAAGTGCGATGGAGATGGGCGCGGCTCCTGCAGGTATAGTAGGAGGTGACAGATTCTTCGCCAGCACTCTCTATTTCTCATTTAGTTCCAGTCTAGTCTCATGATCCGGGTCACAGATGATGATGAACCGGAACTCGTGCTTGGAAATATGCTCGACTGCAGACAGCAAGAGCAGGCTTGGTGCTTGTGATCTGTGTACTGCTATAACTGCTGTCGGGTGCCGAACGATTCCTGGAACGAGAAAGGGGAAGACATGTGGAGGGGTATATTTGTAGGCGCGGGTTTTCAACAATAAAAGCTCTCTCTCTGTCTCTCTCTCTCTCTCGGGGGCATTGGTATTAGAATTGGGCTCTCTTCGTTGCTTGGTTTTGTCTCTGGATCCAGCCAGGGGGCCGCCGCCGCCGCCGTGATGGTCATCCAGCTGTCTTTTAGGACAACAAATAACCCTGAATAACCTGACTTTTAGTATCTCCCAGCCCAGAGACACTTCAACTCACGATTTGAGTCGTAGCAGCGGTTCGCAGAAAAGACCATCTTCTTTTGATGAGAATACCCCGATTGCGCACGCCTAAACTGCTACTACTGTACAAGCAAGTAAGTATTACTACTTGTTCCAACTCTCTCTGCACTCATGTGATGAGGGCACATTGCCGAGCACGCACCGGGCTCTGCATTCTAGCACTCGGGATCTAGACTGCAGCAAGCAGTAGCGGTATACAGCCAGCAGTAGGGCTACAACAGCAGTACACCAGCAAAATAAATACCAGGTAGCTGGTCGACAATAAATAGTTGTTATCACATTACTGCTGCTGAAGTGCGTTGATGTCCCCATCGCCCAGCCTAATAAATACCTGGTATATAACTCCCTTTTTGTTTTATCTCATTTCGGGTAGGCACAATTCGATGCGAGTCGACGAGGGAAGAAAAGGCTGAAATCTTCTCGCGATAAAAATGAAGGCACGTACCGTAGCGGGAAGGGGGGAGAAGAGCCTGCTATGTGACCCCGGAGCTGAGTTACGAGTTGGAAGGAGAGAGAGAAGAGGATGTGCGAAGATAATGAATGGGATAATGAGCAAAAAAAAAAAAAAAAAATAGTTGCCACGCTCGCGTTCGCTTTTTTTTTCCCGATACGAGTACTCGTACAACAAATAATATTTTTAATCACAGAACTGATGTCAACAAACAATTTACCATTTTATAGAATTTTCGGTCTCTCGTCTCTCATCAAAGTATTACGTGGTACGCAGCCCGGAGTACCCAGTTATTGCTGTCGTACGAGTATTTACATTATTTTTTTAGTTTTGCAGGTTGTAGTTAGAGTATCGCATTCCATCAAATGATGTGAGATTATCGTTTGGCTTGGACTCCGGGCTGGGGGCTGTGTTGACTAACGCCTGCACGGGGCACGGAGCAGAGGCAAGCCTACGTGCCCGGCATGGTACCGGCTCCCTCAAAAGAAAGCAACTCGTCATACAGTAGGAAGTTTAGCTACTGACCGCTGTACTGCTGTTTTTCATCGGCAACATGAAAATAGGGAACGGTCATGCTGAAGCTGTTAATAGTGTGGAGACACGAAACCACCCTCGTCCTCCAGTGAGAAATAGGCAGTCGGTATCACTGTTGTACGGGGGACCATAGTTAATAGGACCCGTGGTATTCAGAAAAACCTATATATTTAACAATTTCTACTGACAATATTTGGTCCTATTAACTATGGCCCCCCGTAATAGAAGTACGTCCTGTTTTTTGGGTTTATTATGAGAGGGCTTGATCACACTGTGCAGCAGTACTGGTACTTGGTACGAGAACGAGGATAGCGATGGGATTTTGTATGCGAATACCTGGTAAGTATTATTGTGCGCAGTTCGTCTGGGCAAACGTTGTGACGCCCTCGCCGGCAAGCTCGGCTATGTGGCCTGCGTTCCATCACCAATCGGGCGGCCGAAAAGGCCGTTTCCAACTACTGTAATATCTACAGCAGCAGCAGCAGTACGCAGGCAGAACACGAGCATGCCCTTGACATTCTTTCTCCACGATTGATCTGCATTTCTACGTGTAGTAATGCGCAGCACAAGAGGAAACCCACGCCTGTGAAGCAAAGCTTTGAATGAGCCAACCAGTGCCAACCTACCTTTTCCTGGTGGATGCTTGCCCGTTTTTCAGCTTTTGTTTAGCACGGGGCACGATTTGTCACTACAGTTCGCGCCGACCGAATCGACCGCGAGCAAGCTCTTTAGCGGACGCAGGAGGAGGGGAAAACTCGGGATCCGGTTCAGACGGGGTTTCCACGGCAGGCGTTAAACTCGACGGGAAGAAGGGCTGGATTGGCAAGCGCGCCGTGGCAGAGCAGCGGCAACCAGTTGTCTTCGCTGGCTTGAAAAGGTGCGTTTATATCGTATGTACCCTCGGTGTATCTGATACGGTGTACGTCTGGTGTGTGTTCTGGAGCAGTACTGCTCTTTCTACCCGTCGACACCCAGCACCTGGTACAGGCAGTACCTGCTGGTAAGGTGTTGTTGATAGTTGGTATTGATAGAAATCGCTTCTCCGTTCAACAAAATAAAAATAACTGTCGGGCCCTGCGGAAAGAATGCTTGTCGTCCTTACTAGTACCAGTACCAGTATAGCCTCGTACGGGATGAGAAAAATATATATACCAGTGGTATATCATTTTGGCCGGAGAGGTGGCCCGAATTTAATTATGAAGAAGTCAATATTAATATCAAACGGTAATATCACTCGGTAGAAATATTTCCGTTCAGAATTTACATAATACCTGGGTACCTGGTGTCAGGTTATAACATCTCGACAGCAGCAATTCAGTGATGTTTTCAGGGGGTATCATACGCCACGGGTAAGGGTACGGCAGAAGTTCCTGGGATTGAGGGTAACACTTGACAACATTCCGTGACACAAAATTATCGATCCTCGCCGGTACTAACACGCCTCCAAATGTGTTGAAAACCCTCCCATGTACCTGGTATTGTTCAACACCGCCACGTAGCCACGCAGTGGTGTCGGTGGTCAAGTAGTCGTTTGGGACCTTCAAAAGTTGTTCGGTTGTATTATTCCCGGAGGAGCTCCGCCTCTCCCGAGCGAACACACGGTAGTGTCATGCCTCCCTCGCACAGCAGCCGTCGGTATCCCCGGTCCAAGAACGGGCGCCGCCGTCCTTCTAACTCGGCGAGCGGGGAGCGTCAAAAGGTGCCCCCCCAGAACGGATTGCTCGCTCCCCGGGGTTGGGATGGACCCCCGATCCCCGGCAAATGGGAGGGGTACCCATGATTTCCGTGGCTCCGTGGTATACTGCATAGAACGCTCGACTCTGCACTATAGGTAGAACCCTGGTTTCAATTACTCGGGTACCCGGCGGGTATACCCGTCAGGGTCCTACCCGTTTGACGGGTAGGGCCCGAGCTCTAAACCCGGGATTTTTCGGAGCCCGGGAGTGATTGGGTCGTCGGGAACCGGGTACCCGGGTACCCGCGGGTAATTGATATTCCCGGTTCGTTGTGCTTGGGCAATATATTTAGGGAACCCTTTTAAAACACTCCCTCACGCAAGGCAACCACACAAACCATGAACCATCAACCATCAACCATTGATAGCTGCATTCAACGCTGAAGGGGACGCGCACGGCACTCGGCGGTATCATCACGCGGCGCCAGCTGGGCACAATGAGCCAGGAGGCGAGCGATCCTGGCGCGGTCTCTCAGGAAACTGAATTGCTGGCGGGGGGCGAGCTTGCTGCGCCGAACGTTTACAGGCGCTTGTGCAAAGTGCCCTCGAAAGCGATGCGGACAGCAGCGGCAACGACAGCGAAGACTCTGCAGGCCCTGGCTTTGACGGCAGCAGCGGCGGAAAATCGGAGGAAGAAGATACCGATGGCTTCGTCGAAGAGGTGCCAGCGCCCGCGGGAAATCCGAAGGCCGTAAACGGGGGTTCGGGTGGTGCGCGCGCAGCTACTGCCAGTTCGCCGGCCCAAGCCCGAGGAGCCGTTCCCGCGCGCAAGAAAGCACAGGTTTGCTGCTGGTCCGGCAAACACCAATGACAATCGCCGGGGAGGCCTCCCCGGCATCCAGCAAGAAGACGCCCGGTTGTTGATGTGCCATGTACGGTAGTTCCGCGTTACTATTAATATGATACAACAGCTTGTAATTCAGCATTCGATTCACGGTACATGGTTCCACATTACTACGATGGTACAACGGATTGGAATTTAACAATACACGGTCAATCATTATGTTGATGAAGTAGTGCTTCATTCGATATCCGGTACGTATTGAGTCGGAAAATGTTTACAGCAGCCTTCTAAGCGGGGGAGACCATCAACCATCGATCGCCCCCATCGTACATATTTGTATCTCCACAATTTTCGCGCATTGAAACCCTTAATATCACGCCCCCGCAAAGGACATTCTTATTTTTTTTCCCAATTTTTCGACATGTTTTTCGCGCAAGTTTTTCGACATTTTTTTCGCACAATTTTTCAATCTTCTGTATTTTCGTGTTTTTTTTCCAAATGTATGAAATTTAACGAACTGGATTTTTTTGCTTCTTGGAGATTTTCACAAATAGTGACAGAACGCCTCCGTATATTGATGCATATCTCCAATTATTTCCAAACTTTGAAATATCTGGAAAAAACGCTCTCCGATAAGAATGGGCCTAATGTCAATAATAATAATAATAATAATACACGACAAGGCAAGTTCAGGCGGTTTATGTATCGAATCAACAATAAGAATTGTTCGTGCTGTCAATAGTCGTTTCGGCATAGAACAGTTAGTATTAGACACTCTTAGTATTAGACACTCGTAGTAGTTCTTTTTTCGTGGCCCTGGAATAAGGAGAAAAAAAACTTCAAAATATATGCCAGGTACCTGGCAAAGAAACGAGCACCGGGGTACCCGGTCGTCAAAATGGCATTGCCCGGCGGGTAGGGTAGGGTCCAGGCTCCAAAACTTGGCGGGTACCCGTTTGTGGCGGGTACCCGCAGGGTCCAACCTTTACTTTGCACGTCCAAATCAGTGGGTCGAACCCAACCATTCGAGTTTTGTTTTGTATGCTGTTTTTAACGTGTGAGGGTCTTACGTTATAGTACCTGGTATGTTTTTTCTTCGTTCTAGTTGTATGGAATTTTAGTGTGGTTGCCAGGACACCAACCATACGTCTCCTGTTTAAATGGCGGTCATAGGGATAATGAGGTCCCGTTACAATCAGGGAGAAAGGATCTTTAGGTTGGTAGGCTGTTGAGGTGTTTTGGTTCCTGTTGGGATCAAGGTACGGACGAAGACCTAACCCTGACTCTAACCCTAACCTTAACCCTGACCCCAAACCGCAACCAAAACGGGCCAAAACTGCCCACAAACGCGGCTGCGCAGCGTTTGCATCGAATCAGGAAATTTCTCAATTGCGGACGACGATTCCGAAGGGCAGACCGCGCTACGCAATTTTCAGGTCAAAAACACCCCTAAAGCTTCCTTCTACCAGATTGCTAAACCTACTCGCGATAATTATTGAAGTTGTGCGATAATCGCATATTTTCTGTATTCCGCTTCTCGGAGTTGCGGTGACTTGCACGAGGTGTAAATGGTTATTTTATAATATTTTTGTGTGGCGTCGTGGTTGTGCACGGGCGGGGAATACAGAAGAGGCTCGTGTACAATACCATCGGTTGGCTTGTGGTAGGGCTGGTCACTGGCACTGTTAGTGTGTGCTGGCAATCCCTTAATTAGTCTTCTATTAATAATGACTGAGTCGGCCAGTGTATGTACGACTCCCCGTGATTGGATGCGATGCGTCAGCTTACGATATGAGTTTCAGAATCAAAAGGAATCAACAACCAACTGCTGAGAGCGCGTATTGATGACGCGCGAAGCGCAAATCACCGCGAGTCCACGAGGGAAGGAAAGGCTGTATGTAGTCTTTCGCGAAAAAAAAGGCAGGGCGCCTACAGCAACGAGGGGGGGGTACTCATTTGTTGCTTGCCCTAGTCATTCGACCATTGACCACGCATCCTCTTCGAGACAGGGCACCGTTCCTACTCCCAATAGAGACACCGCCAACAGTTGGGCGCTCATTACGTTTCCATATATGGCATACAGTCAAAACTCTTTGCTAAGTCTTACCCCCGTCCTGGTTGGCCGCCTGTGGCTACCATGTATCTCCTAGGATAGCGATCGTTTTCTCGCTGCCGTCAGTCTAGTGTACTAAACGCCTCCATGTCACATTCGTCTATTTCCCTCATCCCCTCTTCTAACGCATCCGTTCTTCCTTGTACATTTCACATTCTCCTACTATGTGAAATATACTCTCTATTGCTTTGCCACACGGGCACATCTGTGCATCTACGTCCTCCTCCTCCCGGCTACTGGTATACCTCTTTCTCCTTTCTGGCAGGTCCAGGTCATCTACACGATATCGCAGTTTCAGCGTTTTCGCGAAGTCCATTGGGCCGTGCAAATATCTTTTCATTGCCATTCCTTCTCCCAATCCCCCGTATATCTCTTAAGTGTGTTCCCGATTCCACCTTGTTTATTAGCGCTAGCCCCTTCCTTATTTCTATCATTCCTTCTACTTCTGTCTTGTACCTCCCAAACTTCCCGGCGGGCATCCGCTCTTTTTG
Organism: Nereocystis luetkeana; assembly: GCA_031213475.1. NCBI lineage: Eukaryota > Phaeophyceae > Laminariales > Laminariaceae > Nereocystis > Nereocystis luetkeana. The sequence goes on from JARUPZ010000033.1 coordinate 4,658,031, forward strand.
GTTCCCCCCTGTATCCTTCCAAACTTTCTCAACTACGCTATCTCACCTTACTCCAGCTGGCCGTTTTTCTACATTCTCCCAGAAAGCTCCATCAACTATGGCTGGCAACGTCTTTTTTGGCATGTTCCTAGCTTTATATTGCCATTTCAACTTTTGTCATGTCTCTATTTGTCTTGGGTGGGTTCATTTCCAGTTCTGCTCTCAATGCTGTTTTACTATTAATAGCCGCACTTCAGCATCCAAGTTTTTTTTTAGCTGCTGCCGTCTGTACTGTTTCCAACTGTTTTACCAGCTCCGCGTTCCCTTCCCATACTTCGCCTGAATATTCTATTAATAGCTTTGGGACTATCAACATTCGTCCGGAAACATGTCTTGATCGTATGTGTCAGGGTGCGAGTCTGTTAGGATGGCATCCATCTTGCCTACGTGTGATTTACGCCTTACTATTACTTTTGCTATATGTGTATCCCACGAGCAGTCTTTTGATATCTCTACGCCAAGGGTACGTATACTGGTGTACGATCGGCAGCTCGTCTTCTCCCCACTTCGAACTGAAATTTACCGCGTGTACCTCATTTTCGTTGCTAACAACTACTGCGCATTTCTCGGCGTTCGCCGTCACCCTCCACTTCCTCGTGGTGTTCTCTATTTGTTTCTGCAGTCGGGTGTTTCTGATATCCCCACGAAGTCATCCGCAAACATCCATCCCGGCACTGTATCTTCCCCTACCGTGACTCCCTGTCTTGCTGCTTCGACTGCTGCTATCAGGTCGTTCATAAATATCTTGAATAGGTTAGGTGGCAACATACATCCCTGTGCAACTCCTTGTACAATATCAACACACTTCGACATTTCCCCATCCAGCATCACAGCACTTCTCGCATATTCCGTCACATTTTTCTTCATTCTCCGCATGTTTCCTCCGATTCCTATTTCCCGTAAGTTTTTCCACAATCCAGTTTTCCATACTGTGTCATAGGCCTTCGGCACATCTAGAAATGAACGATAATATGCGTTATTAGTCCCGCGTCTTTCCCACCTTGGAAGGTGTGTACATGGTCTACGCAGCTACGGTTTGGCCTAAATCCTGCTTGCCCTCCGCTTTTTCCGTCTTGCCTTCTCCAACATTGTTCCCATGATCTATCGTTCATACCCTTACTAAATGTTTTGCCTTCGGTGCTTTGTAGCGTTATCCCTCTACAGTTGCCCGGGTCAGCCTTATCTCTTTTTTTTACTAACTTTACTACTACTCCTTCTCTCCACGTCCTAGGTTCGTGGTACTCGTTTTTCCATACCCAGTTATCCAATGTAACCATGATGGTAAGCGTTCCTTCTCCCCCGTACTTCAATTCATTCACTGTTTGGTCTGCCCCTGCTGCCTTTCTATGCTCAAGTCTAGGTACACACTTACGTACTTCTTCCCTTGTGAAATATCTCTGTAACCCTCCTGAACCACTGTCTTCCCTATTCTGATGCAGTTACATTCTCCTCTGCTCTCGCGTTGATTTCCTTCTCGAATTCTGCGTCGAACGTTTCGTTAGCTGTGGGTGTTCCTAGCTTGCGGTAATGCTCTAAAAGTAATTCCCTTTTACCCTTCGACCTACTAAGCTTTTTACCGTTCTGTGCTCTTAAGGTGGCTATTCCCGTGTCTGCCTCTCCTACTTGTTTGCCCAGTATCCCTTTTTATCTCTACCCACATCTGCTTCATCCCGTCCTCAAAGTATTGATTCGTTTTATTTTCTACCTGGTACGTCTTTCCATATCCCTTTCTTCTTCTCTCCCATTTCTTTTTCTTTCTTTCTAGGTATTGTAGCATATTCTTCCCATCCTGTCGTAGTTTTACTCGATGTATATCTTGCGTGTGCCTTTCTCCGTACTCTTAGGCTGTTTCCTATGCGGTTCGATTTCGAGCTTCAGATTTGTATTTTTCGATCTCAAAAACGAATGACTCTGCTTATGCAGTTGAAATATGCAAAATCTGACCGGAATTTTTTTGAGAATCCGATTACCCAAGTCGTCGGATTTTGGCCCAAAATCCGACCAAAAATCCGACGACCTGGGTCATCAGATTTTCAAATCGAAAGATGGCATGCTTTCTAAATTCAAGATGCTATCCATGACAGCAAACAGCAGCAGAACGATCGATGAGTTGGAAGGTGACACAGCTGTACAGCGGCGTCGCTTGGCGCCGGACGCTCGGGCGGCGGGCGGCGCGACCCTCCGTGGCCAGACGTCAGTCGCCTGGCGCGGGCTCGGGCCTAGAGACCAAGAGAAGCGCATTCGGCACGCACCTCTCCGTGGATACGTATGAGTACTTGTACGTGCACTGCTGTACAGCAGCAGCAGTCAGTCACAACATGGAACCCAAAATACCAAGACAGGTGGCTCTAGCGCTCTCGCCACGTCTCTTCGCCGCCAGACCAGAGGCAGCCAGCCTTGGCTCGCACACTTGGGTCCTACGCGCAGTGCAGCGCACCCAGCGCGTCTCTTCGCGGCGCCAAACCACAAAAACAGCAGTTGGTCTCGGCGTTTGCTCAAATTTCTACACACGCAATAAACCTGATTTTTCCGCGTAGGAAAGCTGTTTCGATTTGCCAACTTCACATCTGAAAATGCGATCGGGCCAAAATCTGAAGCTCAAAAAGCGAACCGCATAGGAAACGGCCTTTTTTACAGCCTCTTTCACTTCCTCCTCCCACCTTTTTGCTGATCTGTTGCATACCATCAACTTATTCCCTATTACTTTACTTGCTGTGGTGTTGACCAGTTGCTCCCATCCTTCTATTATCCTATTTTTATCCTAGCTGCTGCATTATACCTCTCTGTAGCATTTCTTGTTATACCTATTATTTCCAACAGCTCGGAAAAGTGCTCTGAATGTTTGGCGATCTCTTTTCGGAACTCTTCCCGTTTTTCTTTTCCCTCTATTATTAATAGTAGTTTTATCTATTTTCCGAGGGGGGGGTAATTGCTTGCTCTGCGGGTCTGAATTTCGGCTATCAATATCAATAGTAATAATAGTAGTACTTCGTATATAGGGAGGAGAAAGAAGAGCGAAGATGATACATGTGATAAAAGAAGGAGAATAAAGCGCGAGCAACATTCTAGAACGGTTTTTAAGCTCGTGGGCCTGCGTGGGATGTAACATAATTACGTCCTTGCTGATGTAGTACATGCAGTCTATATACGAGTAGTCGTGGACAACTTACTCCTATACATGAGGAGACTGTTATTTACCAGGTATTATATGACGAGAAATGAGTATCATATACACAAGTGTATTTTGTATGTTCAAGTTAGTTATTTACATGTTACAAAAATGTGAAATACGTCAGCTTTGAGTTCGAAATTTTGCGGGTCCCCTCGGTTTCCGTTGCAACTCGCCCAATATATGTATGGTGTTCCCCTTCGCCCCCGGGGGTTAACCCTTTCAGAACTCCAGTCCCGTTTTGGGGGCAAGCCACTCAAATTCAAAGTAATTTGTCTCCAATTGTCCCCATAACGAGACTGCAGTCCTAAAAGGGTTAACTTAATATCAATAGTGTAATATGTACCAGACACCTGGTACACAAGCACCTTGGGAATGAGGAGCGTGACAGGTGCTCTTTACTGGCGATACTCTTGAGCGGATGAATCTGCTGTGTTGGCGGTTTTTCTATTGGGCATGAGCCCGGGGCCAGCATCGCTGCACACCCTACTTGCTAGGTGGACCCAGACCGAAAAAAAAAGAGAGAGAGATGAGCGTATATGACGTAATATGCAAATAGAGTCGCTGACGTTCCCGGGTCTCTATATAACGTCGGTGGCATGTTTCACGGCTCGCCAGACACAGGTTCCACCGAAAAATTGACGATGACAAAACGAAGAAAAACAAGTACAAGTTGTACATCGACAACCTCCCGGTGATGAACAAACAGCGCCTGCGCAACTATTACGGGGGACCATAGTTAATACCTGGTAGGACCTATGGTATACATAAAAACCTACCAATATATTTGACCATTTTTACTAACAATATTTGGTCTTAATTGACTATGGCCCCCCGTAATAACGCGGCGGGGGAAAGCTACACCGGGGATTCCGTCCCTAAGATTGTTTCGCCAAGCTGTACAGCCCACATGCCGAGCGTCGCGCTCTGGTCGTTCTGCGTTAGGGCCTCCTGGCGGTTGGCGAGGACCGACGAAGGGTAGATTATCTTGCAGGACGACGCTGCCGGCCTCCCCCTGTCTGTGTCGTCGCAGAAGCACCCTATCGCGGTGTACCCAGTCGTTCCACCCGGGAGGCCGGTGGAAGTCGACCGCACGACCCTCTATACCCAGTACAGCCACGAGAGGCAGGTCAGACCTGGGCAAAACAGGCCGCTCGTTGAGGCGGCCAAGTGCGTTGCCGATTTGAACCCACTCTTATCATGGCGCTGTATCTGTAAGTCGGGTCCTAGCCTGGGTCGTCCCGTTGACGGCATTTTCACGTCATGATATCGAGTTCACTCCCCGCACACAAACGGTTTTTACTTTTTCTTTTTCTTTTTGATCTTCCTTGGAGATCTGGGATGCAGCTCGTCCTTCATGCGGCTCGCCGAACACCTCACGGCGCTTCGCGCTTGGTGCAAGCAATGTCTGCCTGGCCGGTGAAAACCCGACATGCTCCGTCCCGGCATTGTATATTGGGATGCGAGGGTCTATGGTCATACGACTACGGCCATGCATGAGATCGAGTACCCCCCCCCCACCCGCTAGAGGATACGCTTCCACCTTTCCCCCGGGTCCACCGCCACCGCTCCCATCACCGCCGCCATCGTTATCGCCGCCGCTGCCGCCGAATAGGCCCCGTATTGCCGGAAATTGAGCGAGGCCGACGGTTCCGTCCCTAACGTTGTTGCGCAACTGCACCACTCTCATGGCGAGCGTTGCGCCGCGCTCTGGTCCTCGGATTTCGTTATTGTTGAAAGATAAAGATGAGGCGTCAGGTGTAAGGCTGCGAGATCGAAAGTGTGCGTTCCCCTCGGTGTCGTTAGCAACTCGTGAAAACGGACGAGCTTCCCCTACGGATGCGGTTGACGTGAAACCCCGGGAGTGTCTTATTTATTTTCAAACAATGAAAACATGGATATGATGGGAATTACATCCATGAGCAGGACGCGATTCGACGATGCGTGGCTAATTTCGAAATTGGATGTTGGAAATGGAGTCACGATTGCATCTCCTCCTGCAGTCACGATTGCATCTCCTCCTGCAGTCACGAGTGCATCTCCTCCTGATGACAACTGCGCACAAGCAAAGCACCGTGGCTGTCGCAATGTCACAGAGGCCAGAGGGTGGAGCGCGGTTTTTTGTACCGCTGCTGTTGTACCGCCGCTGCAACTCCCCCCCCCCCCCCTCAGCTCACCCTTCATGCGACTCGCCAGACACCTCACGGCGCTTCGCGCTTGGTGCAAGCAATGTCTGCCTGGTCGGTGAAAACCCGACATGCTCCGTCCCGGCATTGTATATTGGGATGCGAGGGTCTATGGTCGACTACGGCCATGCATGAGATCGAGTACATCTCTCCTATCGAGTACACCCCCCCCGCCCGCCCGCCCGCCCGCCCGCCGTGTTGGTCGTGTTTGTTTCATGCACTACTGCTGTGAATGCGCGATTGCTTTACATACACAATTGTTGCGGATGGGTCAGCTATGAGTTCGACCGATAGAGAGGTTGGTGCTCGACTTTGAAGAAAGCTGTGTGATGCGGCGGGCGGGTGTGCTCTTGTGATTCCGAGGAAATGTTTCTCTTTTTCGCCCTGCCCCAGCAGTGAACTGCACGCCTTTTTGTTTTTGATTGTGTCTTGGCTCCTCTTTCCTACTACGGGGGTCCATAGTTAATAGGACCTATGGTATACATAAAAACCTATATATGTAACCATTTTTACTAACAATATTTGGTCCTATTAACTATGATCCCCCGTAATAGGACAACAGGAATCATGGTTCACACCCAGACGCGCCGTGCGTGGCCGTCATCGAGGGAAAGGCTTTTGATCTGCGACTGCTGTTATACCACCGCTGCCGCAAAGTAGAGAGGTTGAGAGCTCGAGGGACGGTGTGATGCACAGCGGAAACAGAGAGAAACAGCTAGAATTGTGGGGCTTCCATGGTCCTCAGCAAGAACTCGATCCCTTGCAAAAGCGGAAACCCCCTCCTTGTGCGCTACTACAGCAGTTTATTTTTGTTTTTGTTTTCTTTTTTTAAAATCACTTTTACTTTCCAGCCTAGCTCGTAGGAGGTTTTTACCCTCGGCTATCTTCTGGACACGCCGTGGTCACAGGTGTCGCCCCTTCTCCCTCCCGGTACGTGCCTTTATTTTAGCATTCCCACTGCTCGTCGATTTTCATCGAATGTAGCTAACTCACGCTCTCGCGCTTTACACCAATCGTTTTCTTTCATGCAAGAAAAAGTCCCTTCGTACGAGCATGCACTCGGTGAGACTTGAACCCACGAAATTGATCTTGATAGGCACGCGGACCACCTACCAAGCCACCGGGGACGCCGGCACTATCTTTGCTATCTTTGCTCTGGATGAATCGTGGTGGCGGTCATTCAGTCACTTTATTTGGTGGAAGTTCCTGACTATCGTCGACGCCGATATGAAGCCCCTGTTGTCGGTCCTAAGTGAAGCGGAGCGGCAGCATTCGCCCGTTTTGTTCCTTAACCCTCTTAGGACCCCAGTCCCGTTTTGGGGACAAACTACTTATAATTAGAGTGTTTTGTCCCCACTTATGGGAGTGCGGTGCTAAAGGGGTTAAAAATAGGCCAGGAGAGATTGCGAGCTCGGGCGGGCCAACAGTGCGTGCCTCGGCGGTCGGTCTCGGGTTGTTAAGCCGAGTGCTGCGTAGGGCAGCTTGTCGGGGGGATTTCCCCTTGGAGGATGAGTCCTTCTGGTGTATCTCTCGTCCGTACATGTGTGACGACCGTTCTACGGAGCTTTCCTTAAAAATGTGCTCCACAGCAGTACCCCCCCCCCCCCCTTTCCTCTCCATGCCATGGCGCTTCGAAGCCATCTTCGCTGAGAACGCGTGGTGGCGATCATACCGATAAGGAATGACGCTTTATATGGCGGAAGTTCGAATCTATCGTCGACGCCAACATGAAGCCCCGACTGCTGTCGGGTCCCAAAGGGTAGTGCTAGCTCCGACCCTCCACCGAGCGCTGAGGTTTTCTTCATGAGATATAGGCGAGGAGAGAGCCCTCCACCCGTGATTGACCCTTTTAGGGCCAGTCCCAATATGGGGACACACTACTTGGAAGTTGAGTGCAGTCCTAAAAGGGTCCAGGTGGAGATGAAGAGAGTGCGAGCTCGGCAAGGGCGCAACAAGGCTTCGCCTCGGCTCTCGGTCTGGAGTTATTAGACCGAGCAGGGTATTGCAATCCGTCGGGGGAGACTCTCTGATACGACGATCCCTTCCGATGCATCTTCCGTCTTGCATGTGTGACGACCGTTCTACGGACCGTTTTCCCAAACCTGCCCTCCACAACATTTTTTGTTGAATTATTATACTACTGCTTTTCCGCTCGATTATTCACGACCCCGTCTTCGCAGGTTCTCAGTTGTTGAATGAAGGCTGCGTGTTTTTTACGTGCGCGGTGCGCGACGAGTAAGCTAAGGCTCATTCTTATCGGAGAGCTTTTTTTCCAAAAATTCCAAAGTTTGGAAATAATCGGAGATATGTATCAATATACGGAGGCGTTCTGTCACTATTCGTGAAATTCTCCAGAAGCAAAAATATCAAGCTCGTTAACATTCCATTTTTTTTTTTTTTTTTATAAACAGGAAAATATGGAAGATTGAAAAATTGCGCGAAAAAAATGTCGAAAAATTGGAAAAATAAAGCTCTCCGATAAGAATGCCCATAAATCACGTATTCACCCGGATAAGGGATTGCTGACACCTACGTATGGACACATGACCCCACCTGTATGGAGAGGTAGATGTCCCGCCATTCCTCCACTTGTGACGTTTGACGTATATACGGCTGGCTGTAGTCATCTGGACGGAGCCGGAGCCAATGCATACGTACGGCATAGCCATACAGCGGAGCATACAACGTATACAGCGGACCGGGACGTTGGTATGGTGCTATGTGGTATGTAGCGAAGCACTCCGCCCCGACGCTCCTACCCGTAATCGTACACTGGTGCAATAGAACTGCCTGGGCTGACGTGCGTCTACGTATCTCCCGCAGTATGCACCCACGGGCAGAGCTGATCTCGAATCTTACGACTCTGTCTTCGATTACGACTCCGTCTCCCCCACTTCTAACCGGTCGCCCCGGTGGTTCAAGTGGTTAACCTCGAATTCTACTTGTTTGAGTCCTGGGTTCGAGCCCCAGGTGGGTCGGACCTTTGACTTTATTTGCAAAAATAAAAATAAAAAAGGATTCAATTGTTGAGAGCGCCTTACAGCGTGGGTAGGCACAATTCGATGCGAGTCGACGAGGGAAGAAAAGGCTGAAATCTTCTCGCGATAAAAATGAAGGCACGTACCGTAGCGGGAAGGGAGCGGGAAGAGCATGCTATGTGACCCCGGATCCGAGTTACGAGTTATACGAGTTGGAAGGAGAGAGAGAAGAAGATGTGCGAAGATAATAAATGGGATGAGCAAAACAAATATATATATATATGATCAAAATATTCGTATTTTGTATACACAAGACGAGTGAATAGGGCATTCGCGCGGGAGAGGGGTTGTGCTGACACGTGTACACCTGGTACCAGGTGTAACATACAACTTTCCCCCCCCCCCGCTTGCTGTTAAAAGGGTAATGGCTCTATTGGTGACGTTCGGCGTATTGTAGGTGTGTAGGTATTATCCCGCTGTGCTTGATCGGTCGGACCCGGAGCCAACGCCGCATACCGTATAAACAGCAGCACATACATACTCGTAGCGGGACGTATAAAGCGGAGCGGGACGTTGGTATACAAAGGGACACTACGACGCTCGTACTCGTCCTCGCGCTGTTGGCTGTTGGCTGGACATCTGCAGACAACAAACAGCAGTAGTAGTAGTAGTAGTAGTAGTAGTAGTAGTAGTAGTAGTAGTAGTAGTAGTAGTAGTAGTAGTAGTAGTAGTAGTAGTAGTAGTAGTAGTAGTAGTAGTAGTAGTAGTAGTAGTAGTAGTAGTAGTAGTAGTAGTAGTAGTAGTAGTAGTAGTAGTAGTAGTAGTAGTAGTAGTAGTAGTAGTAGTAGTAGTAGTAGTAGTAGTAGTAGTAGTAGTAGTAGTACCTGTCGCGGTTTGCCCCCAAGGACAGAGCTGGCAGCCAGCCATATTTCACGACTCTGTTACTGTTTTTTTGTTTTTTTGTTGTGTTGTTGTTGTGTTGTTATTCTCCCATTAACTCTGAATCAAGGAGTTCGTGGTCGGACAAAGCTGGTGGACCATTGGCATAGGTCTTAGCAAACCTATTTTTTTTTCATTTGGACAATATCACGAATAGTGACAGAACGCCTCCGTGTCTTGATACATATCTCCAATTATTTCCAAACTACGGAATTTATGGAAGAAAAGTTCTCCGATAAGAAATGAGCCTAATAGGAGGATCCGAAAAACCCTTTAAAAAAACACAAAATGCGGCTGGGAAGCACACGATGCTTCCCACCAAAAAATAACCAAGACGAAGAAGGCGTACACAGAATGAAATCGATGTGCGAACGGAACTCATAAAAACGTGGCCGCGGGTGTCCTGTCAACTAAAGCGTAGAGTCCCCCCCCTTCCCACAACTAATCAACCCTAACCCTACTGACTAATAGCGGTTGCTGTCTGGAGTGCTTCCTGCACCGTACGGAACGTACTGTGGTAGTCATCAACACAGAGAGGAACACGTCTGCTGTCTGGCGTGCTATCAGAGTGACGACTCGCGGACAAACTGTAGTGGCAAAAGGGCAATCCAACCCAAAACCTCAATACAAGATATTAGCGATCGCCATGTCTTCCCGGACTGTCTGACAAAAGGTGCTGCACAGCTATGATACGACGTCCCTTACATTGTCGGGGGTCATTCATTCCCCATGAAGGGTATACGACTCGCCAACACTATACCAACAGGTACACACTACTGCCTCCTAAAAAGATAATAATAAAAAATAACGATGACTGCTGCTCTCGTGATTGGTGTGCGCGCCGGTCGTAGGTCTCCGTGTGCCGCCCTGCTCTGCCGCTCTCCATGGCCGCCTCATCGCCTTGTAGCCCAATCGGCCCTCTCCTTAGCACGTGCTCTCGTTGCTATTCCCTCCAGTGGGTTCCCCTTCTCCCCCGTCCCAAAAACAAAATGCTCCTCGCAGTTTCGGTTCTGATCTGGAAGAAACAACTTTTCTTGCGCAGGGTGAGTTCGATCGGTCTCTTCCCCGTTCGTCGGCGCTCTATCTCCCTCCTCCTCCTTCATCGTCGTCGAATCCAGCCCCCCGCCAGCGCAATTAGACTGTGCAGTTGTTCGACTGTGATGGCGCCTGCCTCTGCGCACGAGACATCCCGATCGAGAATTGCTGCTCTGCCGCCGCTGCTGCCTAAAAAAGACGCGTGGATCATAGGTGCCCTCGACTGTGATGGCGCCTGCCTCTGCGCACGAGACATCCCGATCGAGAATTGCTGCTCTGCCGCCGCTGCTGCCTAAAAAAGACGCGTGGATCATAGGTGCCCGCGCCTGACGCACCACTTACGAACCCAACTCTACTGTCATGAGTAAGTCTCGCGGCCACACGCAGCAGCAACAAGGTAACGCTCCTTGAGGGTGAGCCGGCCTTACACCCGCCAGAAAGACCTACCTGGTACCCCACTCGCTGTCAGCCTGATAGAGCACTGCGTCGCAGCATGCCTCGCCGAGCCAGCGAGGAGCAACGGAGACAGTGCTCGATCATGACTCCGTCTTCGTCGGTTCTCAATTAAATTTTTGCGTATTTTCTACACGACGAGAAAATAATGCCTTAGACCTATGCCAATGGTACAGCGAAGTTGCAATAAAAAGTTTGAATTTCAAAGATACCCGCCAAAAAAAATCAGAACACGCTTCCTATGGGCCACCTAAAAAAAAAAAAGTTCCTAGCTTTTGGAAAAACCCGAAAAAAGCAAATCTGGGGCCGATGTTGGGCCAACATCGGCTTGAGAAAAACTCAGGCCGATCTTTGGTTCGAAGCGGCGAGATTCCGAGTCCTCGACAGACATCGATCAACAAAACCAACGATTGCGTCACGAATTCTGAACGGAGTGCGCTCGTTAGGGGCTCCGACCCACCCTAGGGTCACCGTCTTCACACCATGGCCGGTGTCATGTGGCGGGAGCTGACCAGGCGTGTGATAAAAAAACATCTGGCCGCTGGTTTGCACAAAACAGAAGACAAAACTGCTCCATCCGTCTCGAATGGCAAAAAATAGTCTTTTTTTCAGGTTTGGGAGAATACCGTACGACGCCGCCGGCAAGCTCTCGCCCCCTAGACCATGGATCCGCCTGATATCTTCGAGGCCGTCATCTAAACTCGTTGGGCTTGCCAGATACCGAGTGGGTTGGCCGTGGGCTGAGTCTATGTCGAGATCGAGGGTCGATCGTCGCACGAGCTGGTTTCGATCACCGTGTTGACAATTTGCGACCAGAAAACACACAAATTGCGCCGCCTGCAGCCGTTGGGGAAAAAAAAAGAAAAAATCAAACATTTTTCTCTTTTTTCCCCACAGCGGCGGTACGAGAAAAATTTCGGCTGTTTTCTTAAAGCCATATATTTGAAAAAAAAAAAATCAACTTCGCGTTTCCATTGGCATAGGTCTTAGCTCGGATAATGGATTATCCGCCCCGGCGATATTTTCTGCCCCCGACAACTCTGCTACAGTACTGCTGTGCTTGCACGTGTGTTTCCCCTCAAAAGTCGAATGGCCGGTGCCGCAGGGGGGGCAAAAGGGGGTACGTTCATATCATGCATACCGGTGCCCCATCCAGGGTGAACGTATCCTTGAGGAAAAAGAATGGTAGCGTGGATAGGCGCAATCGATCGATCGATCAATCAATCAATCAATCGATCAATCAATCAATCGATCAATCAATCAATCAATCGATCAATCAATCAATCGATCAATCAATCAATCAATCGATCAATCAATCAATCAATCGATCAACCAGACGCGAGTCGACGAGGAAAGAAAGGGCTTCGGTCTTCTCCCGTTAAAATGCAAGGTGCGAACCCCAGTGGCGTAGTGGTGTAGTGGGTCGATAGGAGATATGTACTCGATCTCATGCATGGCCGTAGTCGTATGCGGGGGGGTAAGAGCCTACCAGGGGGGGGGGGTAAGAGCCTATCAGGTACTATGTGACCCCCGGATTTAAGCTACTACTAATACTACTACTGTAGGGAGGAAAGACGAAAGGAGGGCGAATATAGGATAGAAAAAAAGAAGTTCAATCAGCCGCCTGCGGTTGCATACGTATGCATGCCAGGCAGAGCTCCTCTCGATTTTTGTGTTGTGGTTTTGCTGGTGCTGTGTGGTCGATCACGACTCTGTGTTCGTCGGTTCTCAGATGCCGGGTACCATTCCGGCATCAAACATAAGAATAGTTTCAATTGGATATGAATAGCCAACCGGCCGTTATGTTTTGGCACACAGTGTGGCGTTGAAAGCCTAGCGATTTCTACACGGCGAGTGAATAACACTTTTGCCAACCCTCGCGTTGATTGTCCAATGGTCTTGGGGTCGCTTTCGTTGTAATCGATGCGCGTGAGCGCATAAATCTTATATAGTACGTAGTCGTTTGTTTTCTGTCATGACGGGTGAAACGGCGTTCTGGCCCGCGAATTAGCCGCCGAAATCTTCGGGCGGGACATCCGCATTGGCATTGGTGTTAGTAACACCGTTAGACTGTTCCCTCGGCAACTCGACGGACTTTGATACCGAAACGAATCACGACGTTGAATATAATGGGCTGGCTGGAAGGATTACTCACTGACATAAGTGATCTGACCGGTTGGTGAAAATGTAAGGGCGTAAGGCTATGAACCCTCGGCCTCTTTCTGGTAGCTGGTAGGTTCGACACTGGAGGCAACGGCATCAGCAGGTTGTGATGCAACCATCGTTTTTGTTGGTGGTGCTGCTGACTCCCTGGGACCTGGCAATGGCGTTGGATATCGTATCGATGCATCGTGTCGAACGTACAACAGCTTGCCATCTCCATCCCCTGCCATCCTGAAGGGCAGCTCTCATGTATCGAATATCGAATATCGAATCGATTACGATTTAGGCTTTGGTTCGTACGATATCGTATCGAAATCGATTCTCGTTCGATATGCAACATTTCACCTGGCAGCAGGTAATCACAGTTACATCAAAGTATGATATCAGTAGAATGTTCTGAAATACCGATATGTACATATAGGTGGAAGAGAGAGAAGTCGGACAAGCCCCTCCTTCCAGGGCGGAAGAACACGTCAAAAGTTCAAGTGGGAGCTCTAGGCAAAAGGCTCGTGGGAAGGGGTGGCGAAGAGGCGGAGGAGAGACGCGCGCCGATGGCCGATCATACGGGAAAAGTAGAATGGGAAGCTATTATGTTTACGACGATTCGTTTCAAGGGGCGAACGGACGCAGCGAGTAAGGGCCCGCCAAGCGCAGGGAGCCGAGACTAGGCAGTCAGGCATCGGATATAGATCGGCGGAATCTCTGGATGCTGCTGTGCTTGGCCCGGGCATGAACCTGATGATGATGATGACGTTGATGATGATGATGATGATGATGATGATGATGATGATGATGATGATGATGATGATGATGATGATGGATGATAATGGTTAGTGATGGTGACGTCGATTATTTTCTCACGGTTTAGCTCATCGCTAAGCGGGTAGCTCGGTGGTGTATCCTTTCTCAACGAACAAACTAAGTACCTCTGGGCCCAATTTTTCGCCCTTCTACCGATAACATTTTTCGGGAGTTGATCAAGCCCCAAATCAGTGCCTGGTTTTCCCTTCGTATGGGGTCTTCTCTTCAAGTCGTGCGTTCTTTTATACCTACTGTAGTGGGTACAGACCACTTCCGACTCTTTGGGCAACTGGCATCTTTCATTTTTTCTGTGCACTGATGCCTCGTTTGTGCTCTCCGGGTCACCCTCTGGGGTGTTTCGGGTGTCGCCGACGTACTTGTTCCCCAGGTATGCCATTGTTCGTCTTGCGGGCAAACATTGTCATTTAGGAATAGTAACAGCCCTCTTAGCTTTTTAGCCGTTCGCATGCCGTTGGATTGATACCCGAGGTCGAATTGCCGAACAAAAGGCTGGATGTACAAGCAGCAGTGGCGCTGGGAGAGAGCAAGAGCCGGACATGTTTCGGACAGCCCGGTTATGCCGTATTTTGATTCCACGGGGGTCGGTGGTTTCGTACGTACTCGACGCACTACAAGCGCTCCTCTCTGTCGCTTTGTTCATGAGCGACATCGCCCCCATCAATATTCTTGTCTTTCGCCGAAGCTACCGACATTACAGTAGCTGCCATTGCTAGTGTACGACCCCGGAACGCGGCGAGCGGTTCAGTATTTTGGTGCCCGCCCAAGTTTTCTGTACGTATGATACCGCCAACACATGCCACAAACTCCATCGAACCCTCCTCCCGTTCCCGCTCTCACTCCCACCGTCCGCGTGAAACAAAAACGTCAAACCAAACATGGCAGGGCGCGACTCGGTGCTTCTCCGGCGACGGGACTTGTGCACACGAAGGAGAACCAATTTCTTGGTATTTTCTTCGACTCCCTCGGGTTCTTGCCCCTAGTGTACGAGAGGTATGTTGCTTGTCTCGTGGTGCTCCTATTGGGCGGACGGTAGACGTTTTTGCCAAGAAAAAAAAAGTAGGGGTTTGATTAGGGCTGGCTGGCGTGCCCCCGCGCTTCCCCTTTTGTTTGAAGGAAGCGAGGCGTGCACGATACCCGCGAGGGCAAGTGAATGGGATGAGCAATGACCCGGCAATACTCTTTTCGCCGCCACCCGTACAACTGCCTTTATTTTTTGTCAGAGATTCGATGGGGGCAATGCTACCGGTACAGGAGCAACACACGCTTTCTGCTCCTAGCGGATGGGGCACGGAAAGCGTCACAGATGTGTGCCGTACCGAGCGCACCGAGCGCTCAGTTTGTCTCTTGTGACCCGCTTCCCTCGGCCATCTTCAGCTACTTGCCTTCATTCGAGGTGGATGGCGTTTCCGACCCCAACCCGTCCTATGGAGTACACCCCCCCCCGCCCCCCCCCTCCGCCTCGGAAGGGATGCGTGGCCTACGGTCAAATGACTAAGGCCAACAACAAATGAGTACGGCCCCCTCCCCCGCCCACTCATGTTTCACCGCGCAGTCAAATCCGGCAGGCAATCATGGAAACGATGCTCGCCTCGCGCAGCACAAATGCGGCAGAGGATAGACATCCAAGCGTTACCCGTGGCTTGCGCCAGAGAAGCCTAGACACCTCCGATGAAAAAGCAATAGCCGTGGCAGCACCAGCACCGAGGGTGTGGTCCGGAGCAGGTGCTGGACCCGAGGAGACACAGACTGTGGGCACCCCTCTGATGTGCATGCTGTGGTGCGCGATTGCCATCGGAGCCCTGGTGCAGGGGCAGCCGCCGCTCACGGTGAGCCGCCAACCGAAACAGAGGCCGCGCGCCAGTTTGTCACACAGAAATTTCGGTAGTTTTGGTCTCTAGAGGAGGAGCGATTGTTCGGGAAAATGTGGTAGCATGATCGTCTCGGGAGCTCGTCGTTTAGATCCCGGTGTCTGCCAGTGGTTTCGGCCTTTTACTAGCAAGGGGATGACCGCAGTGGGGCCGAGGTGTAAGGGGGAAGCGAAGAAACAACTCATAAATTAGTTCGAACCGTTTTAATCGCGGAGGATGATCACAACAGCAGTATCATCATTGTCTTGGACGCACTTACTGTAAGACACGAGCGATCGAGGAGACGTAAAAAAAGACACAGGAGCCGTGGCGGCGTCGGCTCCAGGCCGTACCCCCCCGGACCTGTTTTCCTCTTCACACGCGTACCCCGACACTTTGTGCGCGGCGAAACGCCAATTCGCTGTCGAGCCGCTCCGAAAAATCGCTTTGTCAATAGCCCGGTCAAGTGCGGGCATGGTCCTTCTTGCTCAAGACTGCCGCCGTTCAGACTGACAGCACTTAGTGTTGTAGTTTCCGGCACGAGTACACGACCGAAGCATTGTAGGCGGTTCGGAGAGGGTACAACGAACAATCGGCAAGGCCACAAGACGAAGCATGGGTTGGATTTCCTCAGATTCCCCTTCATTTTTTGTTGCGTGGCACCCGGGTAGAACCATAGACACCCAGACGTCGCTGGCAACTGCAGTACTAACTGTCGCATCAGAAACTGTCGCGCCAAAAGGCGCGAACGAGGTACAACCGTCTACATGCTACCGCTACAATATGATGTTGTACGTACAGAGGTAATGCTGCTAATACTACTATTTAATACAACAGCAGGGTAAGACAGTCTACTGCTGCTACGTACGTTGATGTACGTACTCGAGTCGTACGACATATCTCCAGACGCACTCGAGGGTTGCCGTGATATCGGGGGTGGGGGGAGAGGGGTTGGCGTCGGCCCACAGCCCTGCCGAAGCAACCGCTACAGCAGTAGTAGGGTGAAACAATAATGAGGGATGCTGCTATTTTTACTGGTATGTCGTTGTATGCGTTGTTAGGAATATGACTACCGAGCGTCGAAACAGCGGTAGGCCCAGTCGAACCCCCGGCGACAGTTTCGCTCCTCCGACAAATCCGATAGATGATATATATATATATATATGATCAGATCCCACAGTTCATGATCTAGATCTTTCAGGGAAGATATATGTTCGATCTGTATGATCTGTATGATCTAGCTTATGTTGCCGGGTGGAAGCCGTATAATGACCTGCATGATATGGCACATGTCTCCTGGGAGCTGGATCTGTGCCATACAGCTCCTGCACAACACCCCATTCCGGCAGGATGGGATCTACTGTAGATGGCCTCCAGCAGATAAATAGATCACGATCTGTCCGGCTGTCCGATGCGTGGGGGGTTTCACATGTAGGGTGTATACCTTCCGATGCTGCATCACCTGCACGTGTGCAGGTGGTTCCGTACGCACGATTGGCGTGGAAGGCACTTTCGGACTGCTTCGACCACAACACGGCTGAGGCTGCCAGGTGCTCAGAGCGGCAGGCAGCTGTTGCTAGATGCTACCGCGGTCTGTCGTCAAAAAATTCACTGCGGTTTTGCCGCGGTGCATCGTATTCGGGCGTAGTAGCTGCAAACGCCTACGTAGTTGTGTAACTGTAACTCCTGGTTCGTTTGATTGCAGCCGTCTTGACGCTTGGAATGGCGGGGGTCCTGGTAGTGAAGGTCGCTTTGCTTGGTGACACCACGGGTGCTCTAGTGATGCTTCCAACGATACGCTGATACGCGGAACAGTTGTGGTGATTTGCCACTGGACGAAAAATCTGCCGCTCTCCCGATCTGATTCGACTCCGAGTACCGTGGCCAGTACCGTGCTCAATTTTCCTGTATGGGTCTGCTCGTATTGGCTCTTCGTCTCATGATTGTACCTGCGGTAGTATTATTAACCTCGACTCAATCGATGGACTCAATGGGTTTTGTTCTGTCTGCTTTGTTCTTGTACCGTCTCGGGCCAATACCCTGTCTCCATTCGAGACACCTCAGCTCGCTCGCTCATTTAACTTGCGTTTGTCCCCCCCTCGCTCCACCCCCCGCCAATGTTCGCCTACAGAGCGTACATGATGATGGCGTACCTCTACAACTTCCTTCGAGACGACGTGAGCGCAGTCTTCACCGTGTGTGACGTTCTCCCTTTCATGATACCTACGTCGGTGTTCGCTCTCGATCCCACCGTCCTCGCCTTCTGCGCGTTGCGGCATCGCACAGTGCCGCTGCGCTTGCATGCTTTGCGTGCTAGTTCATGGAGAAAAGCGTGTGGGGTCCCTCTGTCCCTGTTCTGCATATTCGCGCCAGCAGCGGCCCTTCGTGAGCACCGCGCCGCATTTCACGGGCTACGTAAACCCTTACGTGTATGCCTGCCTGCAAGGGGCGCGGCCGTAAAGAGAACGTTCTTAGAAAAATATGTGTGCGGGATTTTTTCTGTTATAGGCTAGCCGGTGGGAAGGAAGCAGCGGAAGTTACGTCGAATGCCGGCGGCTGGCTCCCAGAGTCAACAAAAACGTGCTGCTTCCGGTCTGCATTGGCCGCTGGTTTTTGTTTTAACGTGCAGCGCGTTTGTGGGTAGCTATAGCGAGATTCAGTTGTCGAAAAAGATTGACGGGTATCCGCTTGAGCGTCCATAAAAACGAATGCAAAAAGTTTTTCTGGCGTGGTCAGTTGTATTGTCGGCATCTCACTTTGTGCGTTTTTACTTTTAGTTCCAGCGCAGAAGGCATGCTTCACTCTTCCCGCCCCCCCCCCCCCGGTCCGGGCGTGTTCTACCTCCCTCCGTTAAACCGCATCCAGATAAAGTTTTGCAATTATCTGCGATGTGCGGTGACCATCGTCGACCGCCTGGAGCCGGGGGAAGCCGCAGCAGCACAGGTGAACCCGTAACCCCCAACTACCGTTTTGTTTTCGCTTTCGGAGGCTTTTCCGCCCTTTGTCCTTTGTGTGTGCCCGTGTGGTAGTGTAAGGGCTGTGGGTGGTGTTTTCTGTGCTTGTTGTAGCGCTGCCTCATTTCCTTAGAAACGTTGATTCAGCGATTTTCACGCTGTTGGTTGGGTGTGATTTCCTCTTGGTTCGTCGATTGTTTTTGCCTGGTTTCACCTGGGCCTTTTTTTTCTTGGGTTTACATCTTTTTTCTTGTTCCACCTCGGCCTCACCAATAATTTTTGTTTGCTTCGTGTAACTACACGTGGCTGGCTGGGCATGAGTGACTCTTCCGCGCTGGCAGTGCACTGGCCGAAGCGCACGCGTTGCAGTAGCACCATGAGAAGCATGACTCCACAGTTTGTTTGAAAAGCTATGATCCTCATATTTTGTGCTACTGTAGACCTGCGGTGCGACCCTCGCATCGCGTGACACGGTATGGGTCCACCACGTTTGGTTTCAATTGGCCATGGCGTCCTGGATCTCTGTTTCTTCGGAGCAAGCAACCGCGCAAATGCGAGTTGCAGCAGTAGACCTATACACGCCTCGAATTCCAGAGGATAAAGGCCGTGGCTGACCAACCCAATTTCTGACACCGTTCCCCTTACGGCTGCGTTGGCCGCCTCTGAATAGAGCATGGCAAGCGAACGCTAAAAAAGCGAGCTGCAGCGGTAGAGACATGTAGAGAGTTCTGGAGGATGCGAGCCTCGGATTCCAGATGGCGGGGCTGGTAACGTTATGACACCGCTCCCGCTGTGTTCGCGTTTACCTCCGGTGCACAGGACATGGAGGTGCTGCTGATGAGGGGAGACGAGACGCGATCCTACCACACCATCGAGCAACGTCCTTGGGAGCTGAAGGCCTACCAGTTGGACGGGCAGCGCACCCTTCAGGTGCAGCTCAAATGCGAACGGTTACCCCTTGCAGACGTGCATCTAAATATATATAAAAGGTTTTTTCGCGCGTAATATACCAAACAGTACCGGAATACTATCGCCCAATTGTTCGCTTTTTTCGTGGCACGAGCCCTTAAAGATATACCGATACAGGTATCAACGCGTTGCTGTTTCGCTCGCAAAGTACAGTGCCGCTATACTGGCACCGATTGTTCACAAGTTGTGGTGAGACTCCTGCGTATCCCTGCCGGCGCTTCTCTTTCAACCTCGCATTCGACTGTTTCCGGTAGTCCCCCCTGCAGCCTCGCGTTCGGCCTCTATTTGGTGCATGCACCCCAGCGTAATTGGGAACGCCAGACCATGTTTGTGTGGAAACGCGCCGTTCAACAAAGTGCGTCAAAGTCAACATGCTCCGTACGAGCGTAGCCCGATCACAACGGACCCGAAGACAACTTTTGAACCCCCCCCCCCCCCCCCCACAAACGTTCCGCCCCGGCTTTGTAGGATGCGAGGGTCTATGGCCATAGGACTACGGTCATGTATAGCATGAATACACCCACCCCCTCGCCGGTAAAATATAACGCCCCCTTGAATACTGGCTTGTCCTTCGCGTATGCAGGTCCCGACGTTTATCGTGAAGAGAACCTTGTGCAACTTTTTGTTCGAAGCGGATAGGCGCATGTACGCAGCGTTCCTGAAGGACCAGAAGGCGCTACTGCCCCCCCCAGAAAACGACAGGGCCTCGCCAGGTGACGGCAATGTCGACGGCCTGGCGGGAGACCGCGCAGGCCCGGGTCACGGTGGTGGTGACAGTAGTAGGAGTGGTGGTGGTGCTGGTGGTGGGGGTGGGGTGGGCGGCGCCGACAGGGGGCGCGCGGTGGTAATTGGAACTTCCGTGGCGGGTGAGAAGGCTACGCCAGTTCGTCAGCAGGGAAGCAGCTGGGAGGTGATCCAGGAATGGATACCGCTTTTCACACAGATGGAGCAAGCGGCAGAGTTGTAAGTTTCTCTAGCATGGCAGTCGGTTTCCTTGTGCTACAGCAGCAGTGATCCATACATGCGAAGACACTACAGAGCGGGCACGGCCGTCGACTTTCTTAGGCTGCAGCAGTGATGAGTAAAATGCGGAAGATGCGAATGGAGGGGGGCTTGTGAGGCGCTGTACGTGACAAAATGATCGGCAGTGCTCCTCCGCACGCGGCGAGCGAAACCCCTTCGGTGCCGCGTGGGACCCTGACGGTGCTAGGAAGGGTAGAGACCTGTCGCTGTTCTGCGCAAGGATAATCTTTATGCCGCGAGCCGATCGCCATCTCGCCGGAAGCAAGAGAGCGGGCAGTAGATGCGTCCGATCGGTGTAGTTCCGTATTCGGGTAGCGGGCCTGTGACTAGCGTGCGTGTATGCGTGCATCCAAGACCGTATTTGCGGGGCGCACTGGGCTGTTCTTGAGACACCGTTGTTGGCGAGACATGCTCGCACTCCGGCTCAAGCCTTTTCCTTCTTGAGACACGACGACATAACGACACGTAGCAGCGACTGTAGCAGCAGCGGCTGGGGGGGGGGGGCGGCGGCTGATCCAACACCCCGCAGGAAATGTCATGCCTAGGGGAGCGTACTACGGCCATCTCTGCTGTTTTTCCCGCCGTAGGATGTGCTGGTTGGTTGGTGGCTGGTTCATATATCGCCCTGCTGTTCTGGCTGAACGTGGCATACGTTATTCGCTTGTCCTCGGTGTTTTTCTCTGTTTTTCTATCCCATCGACTGTTTTTGTCCTTCTCCATCTTCCTCCCTTTCGCGATTCAAATCGGGGTCACATAGCGGGTACTCTTCCCCCCCCCTACCCACCACGGCGCAGGTTTTCGCGTGTGTCGCGGGTGAGAGTTCAGCATTTTCTTCCTTCGTCGGCTCGCGTCGATATTTGGCGTACAGACGCTATGAGCGCTTTCTGAGTACGCTGATCCGTCCTTGCTCGTGACTTATCAATAGGCCCGAGATTGGCGACGGCGTGGGGGGTCTCCTTTACAACGGTGTCCACGCGTACATAGAGATGGCGGTCGGCAACACCATGTTGGGGTTCAACAAGATCACTCGCTCGGCCGAGGTGTTGATAAGGTGCGAACTCATACCTCGCACTACAACTGCATATTCCGCCGCCCCTGCTGCCTTAGAGGCGAAGCTAGCTGCTGCTGTATAGGCAAGGCCAGCTTCTTCCGTGGAGACTGCGCCAGCTGCTGCTGCTGCTGCTGCTGCAGAGGAACTCTAGCTGCTGCTGTACGAGGCAGCGCTGCTGTAGAGGCAACGCAGGGTGCAGTGCCTCAGAGCTGGAATCGATAGGCTCCGTGCGCGTGATGGCCACCGAGGCCCGGCTGCCATGAGCTTCACCCCCTTCCAGGGGTTGTGAAGCGAATCGAAAAAAACAAGGCGTGCGAGAGGTGATGGTATTTCGTAGCGTTGGGGTTTGAAGCTTGTCGCGCGATTCGTTGTTATCTGGCTCACCACGTATAAAGTGGTCATTCGATCGTTCTGTGAGCTGCTGTATCGTAGCAGATGGGAGGGAAGTGCGTTCATGCGGGTCCGTTGTCGCACCAGTACACAGGCCTCTCGCGCCCTCCTCCCTCGTACTGCAGCTGCTCTTCCTGCTCGAGGCGCTAACTTGGTCGTGTCGCGCTGCATCCTTGCGCTGTGCCGTGCAGATACCCGGGTCTTTGCCGCTTCTCCGTCTGGTGAGCAATCTTCCGTTGCCCACATTGGTGCATTGTAGCTGCTTTGTGGTTGACAGGATCACTGCATTTGCGGTCGTGCCTTATTCATCGGCCCGATCTACTGCCGTTTCGATGTATCCACTTGCGGTGACTGTGTTTTTGTTTTTTTGTCACGTGATTTCTGCCGTGCACCGGCTTTTGTTTTTGGTATCGATCTACTGGAATGGTGCCTGTTCCGTATCTACGTACGTTCCACCGTGGTCGTTTCCTTGGTCACCCTGATCCCGATACGCATGCGTTGTCGCTCAAGCGCCAATTGCGCACCTGAATAATCGCGGTCCTCGAGAAGATTGTTTTTTCAGGCACGCCGTGCGTAGTGCGGCAGGAGCTGACGCCTCTCACTGACAGGTATCGGCATCGCTCGTTTGCGCCGTATCTCGCCCCGTGTACAGGCTGCACCTGTCCCACTGCCTGCTGGCGTTCCTCTCGGCGTTCAAGTCCGAGGAGACGTTTGGGAGGCTGCGTGACGCTTACAACAAGGTTCGCGCGCAGGGAACGGCGGCGGTACCGACCTACTCGGAGTGGACGACGGTCGGCTTCTGCAATCACATTTTCTGCAGGTGAGGACGGCATGCGAGCACCGAGCCTCGCTGTCCGGAGAGGACGCTCAAATTGTAGTGCCAGCTGTACCGTCCTCTAGTATATCGCATCTAGCTCGGTGTTTCGCGTGGAACGGGGGTGGAGAAGATGTTGATGATGCGACGATGACGCCCCTCCCGCTCTCGTCACGACCAACTCTTCCGTTGGCTAGTCTTGTCGAGCCACACGGCACGCTTCGCAGTCCTTGGCAACGGTTTGCTGCAGTATACATGGTGTGCCCCAAAGGGTCTGACTAGGTTTTTTTCCGCACTTGAAGTTTCGCTCTCCTCGATTGATGGCGTTGTCGCTCTTCTTCCTTGTCCTTTGCCTCCTATCCGCGTATTTTTTTCCTCGCCATCCTTCACATTGGAACTCCGACCACTTCTACTGTTGCTAGGGCTATTGACAAACGGTTACGAACGAAAGCGAAGCAAGCAGTGGAGGTCAACGCCGAAGATGAAGAGATCGACTCCAACGACCCGCATCAGCACCAGGACCAAAACCAGCCGACGCCCTCAGACCAATACCAGCACCAGGACCAGCACCACCGCGAGGGGGGCGCCCACCGGGCGACTCCTTCCCCCCCGCCTCTCCCCCCCCAAGCCTCGATCCCACACGAGGCGGTTTCTGCGCAAGACGTGCCGGGTCAGACCGTCACGAGGAATCATCAGACCTTTCGGCAGGTAGAGGGTCTCCGTTCGCCTCAGCCTCTCTATGGAGTCAGGGGCGGGGGCGGCGAGAAGGCGCAAGCTCGCCTTCCCGGTGTTGCCAACCTTTGCCCGTCCCCCGATGACGACGCCTCCTGCGTGGCGGGCTCGACGGTGACGCCGCAGCGCCACGCTGTCGCATCGATGTCCAGGGTTTCGACAGCAGCCGGTTTCGGGATCGGAACCGGGACGCCGGCTGCTGATGGAGGCAGCGCCGGCGGGGTTGGAGGCAGCGGCGTCCTTCGCCCTTCTAGCGCCCGCGACACTGAACGAAGATACCGAGAAGAGGACTGGCGGCGGCAGCCCTCCCCTCAAAGCCCCGCGGCTGCCTTTCCCGAAAATTACGTGGTAGAGGCGTCGCCACGGGTCTCTTTTTCTGGCCTTGCTGCCGACCTAATCGTAGAACCGTCTCGTCCGGTCTCTTTTGCTCCTGGGTTTACGGCCGGCGGTGACGGACGGCTGATGTCCTGGCCGAAGGAGTCAACCCCTTCGTCGCCAGCGTCAACTGCGGCGGAAGCCGGGTCCACGACAACAATGCCGGCAATGGTGGTACCAGTGCGTGGGTTCCACGGAGGCGCCGTCGCTGGCGATGGCGATGGCGATGGCGATGGCGATGGCGATGGCGACGGCGACGGCATTGGTGTTGGTGGCGGTGTGACGACGGCGGACGCTGGGGGGGGGGGGGTGGGGGGACGGTGGGGGCCGGAGCCAGGACATTGGCGGGAGGGAATGCCGGCCGCAAGAAGCGACCGGACCTCGCGACACGTTGGCGTCGGACTGGATGGGAAGCGGGACGGAGGGGGCTTGGTGACGATCGCCGACCGCGCACTGTAACAGGGAACAGGGGCTCGACCGACGCTTCGAGCGGTTGTGCTCGTGATCGTCCTTTTCGGAGAAGGCTCTGCTCAAGCGGGCGTTGGCGAACGGAGGGCATGGCCAGTTGAATCTTTAAAAGGAGAGGATCGCTTAAACCCTTTTTCTACGACGTCGTAAAACGCCCCACACTAATTTGAAGTATTTAGCCCTCAAGAACGTCTGTGCAATTATAAAAGGGTTGAGAGCTGCGAGAACTGTGTTTCGGACCGTTGGAGTGGCCGTCGGAGTAGCCGTTCCCGCCATAGCGAGGCGTCGTGGGCGGTCGCCGTCAATTAGGTCGTTGTGAGTTCCGAGTTTCGGGGGAAAGCCGTTGGCGGAGTCGGTACTGAGAAGGGTTTAGCGCTACGGAAAGCGGGAGGCACCTTCTCGTGCTAC
Organism: Nereocystis luetkeana; assembly: GCA_031213475.1. Lineage (NCBI taxonomy): Eukaryota > Phaeophyceae > Laminariales > Laminariaceae > Nereocystis > Nereocystis luetkeana. The sequence continues at coordinate 4,682,846 of JARUPZ010000033.1, forward strand.
CTTCGATAAGCTCAACGTACCCACTTGCAGGGATGATGCTTCGGAGTGCGTGCATTGACGCCGGCAATGAACACGCAACCCTTTGGACTGGTCGGCGTGGCTCCGTTCGTTGGACGGAATGAGACGGTCACGTGACGAAAAATATTCTTGGGATACTAGGTAGAGGAGGGGAGGACCTTGGAGTGACGATGAGCTTATTGTGTGGGGGTCCGCCGCTACGTGTTTTAACGTTTACTTGAGTGTCGATTTTCTTGCAGAGGAGGTGTTTTAACAGCCTGTAAAATGGTGGTTAGTGTTTGAGTGGTGTCTGACTGTATCTTGTCTTTAAGGAGTGGGTAGCATGTGGGTAGCACCGGCATGACCAGGCCACCGTCCAATGAAAGCTTCTCGACCGTTTCATGTGGGCTGCATCCCACCACGACGTGGTTACGTGCGGCGCACCAGCATGTTTTTGATGTATCCCGTAGCTTGCATTCCGTTCGTTTTCTGCCTTTGGGTGTATTCGTTTTTCTTGGCTTACTCTGAAGCTGCCTATCAGCCGTTCTGCGGTACTGGTCAGAGTTCACATGTGCATAAAACTACGTTGTGGCGTGGTTGTTGCGCGAAGTGCTGACCGTCGATGCACGAAACACGGCACATTGATTTAGTTCGTGCTCATGGGCGCTATACCTACCTCCACCCATTTCGCGTGTTAGCATGTAAGTGCCTTTGCGTTTGCTTATTGCGCGAGACTTAAGACTAGTAGTAGGTCAATCGTTCGGCCTTGGACTACGAGTTCACGTATATACAAGTATATATAGAGAGAGTCCCGGGACGGTATGTAGCCTTCGACGTCTAGTTTATAACTGTATTGTGAGTCGAAGAGTAGCTTGCATTGGAGGGGTGGGGTATTTAATTATTTAGTACACTACAACTTAGAGGTACTGCTGCTATTACTTGAGATGGGAGGTAAATCGGGCCTGCAGTTTTTTATTGTCAATATATTTTTAAGGAGGGTTCTGATTGGTCCAAGACCCTTGGATGGCACATGACGCCGTCCCTTTCTGTCATCCGTGGTCTTTTTTGCCTTGGACGACGCCATGGCAGTCTTCGGAGGGGATATTTTGTTGAAGGAGAGTTATGATTGATGGGAAATCCCTGGATGGCGTCACAGGAGTGTACTCGTTGGTGTTAAAGTAGTGGCACTAAAGCCGACCCCGGCAATGATATCGGGGTGAACACATTTTGAGTCGTTAGGTTCGGTTCCGGTGTAGTCGACGGAAAACTTCACGCGATAGACGTTTTTATTCCAGTAGCGCGCGCTGAATCGCAGACGCCCGCAAGCGTGCGTGTATGAAGCATGGCGAACATTTATTTCGTCTATTCGGCCATCTGGGGGCGGGGCTTACCCCTCGGTATCGCATGCGCTGATGCCCGAACTGATGACCTTTCGGGCGCCATGGTGTCTGGTGGTAGTTTTAGTGCGGACGAGCGGCTGATACACCCGTTACTTTGGTGGCATTGCGTCGGCGGCTGATATCAGATGTTGTGTTTATTTAGTACTATTAATCGCGACCGAAACAAATACCAGTACCAGGTACGAGTACGTACACGTACGAGTATGATGTTCGATGTTTCATTCTGGATCACATGTTTTTACCAGGTACTACTGGTGTGTGCCGAAATATGTATCCAAAACAGCAGTAGTAGCAACTTTAGTGTGAATATCGTGCTGTCCTTTCCTTTGAAGCAGGCGAAAGAAGTAAGCTGGGTCTAGGGTTGCTCCGAACGCTTGCGCAAGGGTTGCACTAATATACTCAACCGTCAATGTTTGTAATAGTAGTTCGGGGGTGCGTACAGCAGTCAGCTGGTCTCTCGTGGCAAGAAACTTCCTGGTTTCCTCCCTGCCTCGTATATAGTACCCGTGCTACTGTTTATTCTCTCTCGAGGAGAGGGCATGCCGGAGACCCCAAGTTGGACAAGTACGTACTGCTGTAGCGCTGCCGCAAAAGTATGTGCACATGTGCACATGACAATACCTCCACTATTTGGGAGTCACGACTGGCCGGCGTATGATATCGCACGTGTTAATTCTGACTACAAACAATTATTTTGGGATAATTGCCAAAATAAGGTATACCTGATCCGTTTGAACCAAAATAAGGTAAAACTAAAACCAAGTAAAAAACGAGCGCCACGACCGGTGTCCGGTCCATAAAAGTCTGCTTAAAAAAATACGCCTACTAAATAAAGCGTCAAGCGTGCCACATGGCCTCCAGAATCTGACTTGTTTTGCTTCAGGGTGTAGATACCACGGGCTTCACTTGGACCCGCAGAGAGTCACTATTAATAGGCTTCGTTTGTTCGCCACGGCGGGGGCGCCAAGAGTATTTACTCTGGCGCCCCCCCCCCTAAACAGCTCTGAATCTTCTAGACCGTCCCCGCGGTACCGCCTGATCGGCACGAAATTATTTTGCCGTGCCAAAAACCTGAGACCACCTTGACGCGGGGTAGACAAGACAAAGACCATGCATGGTGCTGTATAGACTGCTGCTACTGTGATCATGGAAAACGACAGAGTACACATCACAACAACTAACAATTTAATACGTAACTGAAGCACGTCGCACATGCCCAGAGAAGAGAAAGTGAAACCAGCGAACGCATGTGTGATGTATAAATATGCACTTTTACGTACGACGTACGTACGAGTACAGAGTTTGTACGTTCATGCAGAAGAATTTCAACCGAGGGAGAGCAGAGGCATACAGAGAGAAACAGCAGTATACACGTACGGCCTCCTTGATTGGCTCGAAGTTGGCCAAAATCAGGTGAAAGCTAGACAGTAGAAAAAAGCAGGTACACCTTGTGTGGCCTTTTCGAGCCAAAATCGGTTACTGACGATGTCAGCCTGGTTAATAGCAGGGCTCCTGGGGTGCGTTTTGTACTTGTTTTCAGCATGGAACTGTTTTTGGCCGAAAAGTGGCCAGGTATTATACCTGATGTTTGGCAAAACCCCATAATTTTGTGCTGTCGCTGTACTTGAAAACTTCTCTCTAATTATTTGGTCCTCGGCTGTTTCGCGCCATCCCTGGTAGTAATGATAGTCGATGCATGCCGGTGACTGGCTTTCTTTGCGACCGTATTACAAAGTACCGGTACTTTGCAAGAAAGTATTAATAGTAGCCTATTATACCGTCGTCCTTCTTTCAGCGCTGGACACACTCAGCCACTGCCCTTCTTTGCGTCTTCCTGTTATTAATATTACGGGGGACCATAGTTAATAGGACCAAATATTGTTAGTAAAAATGGTCAAATATATAGGTTTTCATGTATACCATAGGTCCTATTAACAATGGTCCCCCGTAATAGTCTTTTTTAATAACAACACTACACGTTGCCGGATGGCAAGCATAATAATAGTGATTGATTGTCGGGTCTATCCGCTGTTGTACGAGTTTAATAATCCCTGTATAGTGCAGCGCCAATGAATAGCAGGGCCGTGCTCACCCCCAGTAGTATGCCGATTTTAGTTTCGGTTCGACGGCCAATGGTCATATTTGTATTTTGTAGAACTGAGTCTCTGTGTTGGTAAATAAAATGCAAACTTGTCTGTCTGTCTGTCTGTCTGCCTGCCTGTCTGTCTGTCTGTCTGTCTGTCTGTCTGTCTGTCTGTCTGTCTGTCTGTCTGTCTGTGTCTGTCTGTTGTCTATATGTCCGCAAGACTCCTTCGAGCCCGTCATCCATACTCGTTAACCTTGCCCGCCACCAAGCGGGCTGGGCGTGGGCTGAGTCTACCAGGTATGTCGAGATCGAGCGGCCACGAGAAATACAAATTGCGCCGCCTGCAGCCAAAAAAAATAAAAATCAAACATTTCCCCACAGCGGCGTTACGGGGCACGGGGATATTTTCCGCTGTTCTTTGAAAGCAATATTTTTGAATGAACGCTTTTGTTTTGTGATCCTCGTCGTATGTTTCGGTACTATTAATAGTAAATAATAACCCGGCAGTTGAAAATACATGTCAATCTGTCGAGTGTGTAAACAATCCACATGTTTTCATTGGCCAACAGAGCGTCGTCAGCTCTCGGACCGCTTGTTGGGGATCTATTACGGGGGACCATAGTTAATAGGACCAAATTTTGTCAGCAAAAATTGTTAAATATATAGTTTTTATGTATGTATACCATAGGTCCTGTTAACTATGGTCTCCCGTAATATTACATTCCGCGGTCTGGGGCCGCAGAGTTCACCGGGCTGATCGCGATGATCCTGTGTGCGCTTGTTATACCCGCCAGTTGATCTTTTAGAACCGCACTCCCATAATTGGGGGCAATTCACTCTAATTATAAGTAGTTTGCCCCCAAAACGGGACTGGGGTCCTAAAAGGGTTCATAATAGTATTAAATAGTTGGGTTGGGCCCTTTGGAATCACGGCCTGTGTGCAGTGGGTGGTGGTGTTTGTTGTGCTGAGTGTGCTCGATATATTCGGGGAATTATTGTGGTAGGTCATTATTTCAAGCTACTACGAGAGGCGGTCGGTTGAGTCACGCGTGCTGGATCGGAGTGCCTCTCCGCACTCCCGACATACATTGCTGCTTTCGAAGGGTGATTGATAGCTGCGAGTTCATACTACGCCGAGAAGAGGGTTGTGCTCGGGTTGGGGGTTTGGATCGTATGGCGGTCCCTTATGTGCGTTATTACTGCAGAGCTGAGGCTGCTCCTGCTGCATGCTGCGGCCGAGCTGTGCTGTGTGCTGTGTGTGCCGTACGATGTGCCACACTATGATAAAAGGCCCAGAAAAACTTTACTACTAAATTAGAATACGAGTATACTGTTGCTGTACGTTCGTACGGCAGGATCATGTCCTTCCGTAAGGGAAACGGTACTATTAATAACTAGGTGTGAAATATCATCCCGTATCAATTGCAACCAAATACCGCCACGAGCATATCAATCCATGGTATTCCCTATTATAGGGTTACCTAGGGCTATCTAGGAGCATACCCATTAAAACCTGTCCGAATCGACAGCGTCTCTTCAAGAAACGGTTTGCACGTATAATGAAGCCAAAAAGCGCCTGCCGACTAGTCAACTATCTTCAGTTAGTCACTATTAATAGTCGGGAAGTCCAGCCAGCTCACTGTGCCCTACAAGCAAATGCGAGAGTCGCGGGCCTGTGGAGGGGCCTGGGCGGCTTGGGTGGGCTCGTATCCCCCCCCATACCTTACCGCCCAATCCCAACCATCCAGCCCCATCCCCTCGCCACCGACGACTTCTACTATTTTCGTCTTCTGGGGCCACGCTTGGAACACCCCTGCCCCTCTCCAGCCCTCAAGGCCCTCATCGGGCCCATATTGGCACACAACGCCGTCGACGGCACTCTTTCGTGCCGGTGTTATCCTGGGCTGGGTATGCGCGATCGATATTTTACCCCTATTGTTGTTGTTTGTTGTTGTTCTCACATTAACTCACAATGCAATGCAGCCCGTGGTCGCAGGACAGGCTCCAATAACTCTGGAGTGGAAGAAATACCTCGAGTAAAACAGAGGCAAAAACAAAAAAACAAGCATACGCACTCCACCACTGCGGACACCAGGGAAGCAAAAAGAGGGCTATTAATAGCAGACAAAAAAACTAAAAAAGAAGATGAAGCGAAGCAAAAAAACAGAACAAAACAAAAACAGAAGCAGATCGTAGCAAAACGCAAAAAAAGGAAAAAAAAAACATACCAGATACCTGGTACTAACAAAGACACAAAGAGGTACAAACGGGAATGAAAGAAAAATGAAAAAAAGAAGGGACAAAAAAGCTATATTACAGCTCGTTAGGAAGTACTGTCACGTTTGGCGTCGACGGCAGGACATGAGTGTAAAGCCAAAAAAGGGAACAGGGGGTGGCGCCTCGCTAACGATGCTACGTTGCTGTACTTCCGCTCCTTTGCTCTTCTATGCATGTTCTCTGGATACGAAGGTCATAAAGAAAGGGAAGAAATAAAAAGTGACTCTCAAACGCATGAAAAATAGATGTCTCACATAGAGAGGTGAGGAAGGCCTGTTGAACAGGGGAAGCTGCCTTCCGAGCCAGTTCCTGCATCCCACTTCTCTCACCTTTATCCTCGGGTTCTACTATTCATATTACGGGGGGCCATATTTAATAGGACCAAATATTGTTTTGTAAAAATGGTTAAATACATACCAGGGTAGGTTTTTATGTAACCATAGGTCCTATTGACTATGGTCCCCCGTAATACGAACACTTGACGTCGACGGAGGCGACGACTGAGCATCGGAATGAAGGCGGTAATGCCTTCACAGCTAGAAAAATGTGTTCAACATTCAGACAAATGAACAGACAAAAACCCGACTCTGGTTTTTAGAGAGCCCTTTCGGCTCTTGGCAGTTTCAAAGGGATAAAGTAACGACAAATAAAATCGTGGTACGAGTACGAATACTTCGTACCAGTCCCGTTTTGGGGACAATCCACTCTAATTTCAAGTAATTTGTCCCCAAATCGGGACTACGGTTCTAAAGGGGTTAACACTACTACGGGGGACCATAGTCAATAGGACCTACGGTACACATAAACACCTCTATATTTGACCATTTTTACCAACAAAATTTGGTTCTATCAACTATGGTCCCCCGCAATAGGTACAGACACCTTCAGGTGACGGGTAGCGGTATACCGTGGTGTCCGGATCGCAACGTAAGGAGCTACACGACACGCGGTGGGCACGGTGCTGCTGCGCGCTCTCTCTTGGAGTATCAACACTACGGTAGATAACGTGTACCAGGTAACACACTATGTTTCCGTCGCTACCAGACTACTGTATTACGGGGGACCATAGTTAGTAGGACCAAATATTGTTAGGAAAACTAGGGAAATATATAGGTTTTTGTGTGTACCGTAGGTCCTATTTACTATGGTCCCCCGTAATAGTAGAAGCGGCCATCCCCCAGGCGTGGTGGCACTCCAACCCTTTTCCCAACCAGTGTGAGATCAAGCTCGGGAGAGAAGAAAAGAGAGAGGTACTCGGACTTCGGAGGGGGGGGTGCGCAAACCTCGAGGGTGGCGGTGGAGCGGACCCCACGCAAAGTAGGGCAACCGTTAGGTGCGGAAAGAGGGAGGAACAGAAAATGCCATCAGAAGGAAATGTGACCCCGCTATTAATCCTCAAGTTTACGACTATTAATAGTACGGGGATACGAAATAATTCCTCCGCCACACGAACAAATGCAAAGCCATCGCCGAACACCAAAGCAGAGAAACACCTCGTCCATACGCCGACGACATTTCAGCCAAAAAAAAACAACTTCGCGCCAGAAGCCAGCGCCAGAAAACAGTTGCATAGTCCAAGTACAACACTGGTGCACGGAACTTACGCAACAGAGTACGATAGAGCCAGTGACGGGGGATATGGTGGCTACAACAGCGGATGGAGAGCAATCCAAAGATTTACGGAGGCTGCACGGCTAAAGTCGCCAATGCTCCCCGAACAATTTTTCGAGTGGGCTACCAGCAAGCTAAGCTTTAACCGCAGCCATTCCTCGAGCCACCCCACTCCTCTTTCAAAATCCAAATATCAAGAGAGCTATTCATGTTATCACGTCGCTCCCGTCGCCCCTCGGTTCATCCGTTTTTTCAACAACATGTATCTGGTATGGTAAAATAGTCGTACGGCTGCTCAAGCACAAGAACATGATGTCGCTCGAACGACAATCCATCCTTAAAAAAACAATAGCAGGGAACGGCACTCCAATGTCGATCATCGGGGCCGCATAACAGTACCAAAAAACAAAAACAAATCTACGCGGGGAACGAAGCGTAAACTTCCATGCGAATAGTATGCATCACGATTGCGATGCCCCTACTGCAGTCCGAGCGGAGTGTTTTCACCATGTCCATCTCCAAAAATCGTATCAGGTAAGATACGCAGCAAACGGAGGAACTACACTATTATATAGGAACACTACGGACGGTACGATGCACACACCAGGTCTATTTCCAAAGAATAACAAGAGCCATCAAGATGTGAGATAAAGGATTTCGCTCGAACTCCTAGTTGCACGGTGTGTATGATAGACAATTCGATCGCGCGTACTACCGTACGCATCAGGCACATGTCCGGCAAGTTTGAACAATCAACTACAGAAACTTCACAGACTACCTGGTATACTATTAGATTAAATTACGTCTACGGTGTGCCCCACTCCAAGGCCGATCCCAGCGCCTTCGCCTTCGCCATCGTCTCCTTCGAGGAGAGACAGCAAGCCTTCGTCGATGAGCCCATCTTTCCAGAGTGCCTCTGATTGGTCAGAGCTGTCGAGAACGTCGATGGACGGTGTAGTCTCCAGCAGTGTAGTCTCCAGCATGTCCCGGCGGTAACTCAAATCCTTTTTCCACCGCTTCGAGAACAATGACCTACAAAAGGCACCACAGAAAGGCGCACACGCACGACGTTTGCGGTGCTGGTGTTAAAAACGGCGGACGCATGCTACTATGCGGGGGAGGGGGTGGAAACAGGAACCGGAGGACGACCCGATAAAGACGACTACGTTTGCGATGTTGGTGTTACAAAGGGCGGCCCCATCTACTGGCATGTGAGAGAAAACGGGAGACGGGGACCGGTGGAGGGGGGTAAGATATGGACACTAAAGACGGAGCTCGGCCTTGGGGGAGGGGGTTAACAATGGCAGATAAAACAGTCGTCCTGGGAACGATATGGATGTGGGGAGGACGTTCGCCCCTGTTCCCTTCCTGCGAAAAGCATCTTGGGTGCACTGATCTAATCCGCTCGAACGGATAAACCGATGTGTACTTGAGCTCACCACCGCAAACAAAAGGCGGGGGTGTACTCATTAATATCATGCATGTCCGTAGTCGTATACCATAGACCCTCGCATCCCTAAAATGCCGGGACCAAGCACGTCGGGTTTTCACCGACCAGGCAGACATTGCGCGCGGGGGGGGGGGGGGTTCGGACCGCGCAAAAACTGCAAGAATCACACACCGGGCATATCAGATAGGTCAGATCAGATCCCTAACGAACTACTTAATGATCTAGACATTTCAGGGCAGATGATCTGTACGATCTGTAATATCTAGCTCATGCTGCCTTCTGGGAGCCGTGTGCTCTGCATGATCTAGCACACATTTTCGGGGTTGGATCTGTGCTATACAGATCCTGCTCAACACCTCAGATTAGGACCTAGATTATCTCTAATCTACATAATCGGTATCGTGAATCCGTACCATGTGTGCACGGCTTACGTCCCTCTCGGCGGCCCACCGTGCGCGCCGCCTAGGCAACCCGCGGTCCCTGTCGCTACCCTCGTGCTGTAAATCGAAAGCATCAACAGGACAAACCCACGCCGCCTACAACACCCAGACAGGGCATAGTCTGTCGCGCCACCACCTGCAAAACACATGCTGACAGATGCAGCCCATGTCCTTCCAGTCCTCAAGGGGAGGCGCCTCTGGTTCACCCACAGGCCTCACGGGGTTATACGCTTCCCGAAGCTGCTCGTATTCCGCGGCGCTGTCTTCCCTGGCGAGAGACCCCAGCGCGAGGTGCATGGTGTGTAACCTGCGGAGGGGTAACAAAACCACCATCAGTGAGGGGGGAGCGAAGGAGAGCAATTTGGGGGGGGGGGGGGGGGGGGGGGGTGAACATCACGGGTACTCCTATTAATACGTCCCCTTCGGAACGAGTACGAGTATAGACCAAAAAAAGGCGACAACTAACCGCGGCAGTCATATCAAGCGTGTGGGGAGAGCACGCAGCAGCACGAGCTATCGCCATGCCGCGCGCGTGTCCACATTGCACTCCACCCCGCACACACACCCTAGCCCAGGAGCCCTGAGGGCTGCTTGGTGTGGCCGATTATGTGTCTGCAATCGTCGCCAGGTGTTTTTTTGCGACACGTTCTCCCTCTGGTTACTACCAGTAGCTTCCCTTTACCACTTCATTATGCAGCGGGTGTACGCCGCTTGACCTTTCTCGGGAGGGCGGGGGGCGGAAGGGGGCGAGGGGGGGGGGGGGACTTGAGGGAGAGGGGAGGGGGGGGGGGGCATGAAATGGTAGTCTCTCCTTGCAACCCCAGATGGCTTTGCCTTGGAAACTAACCCACGCTCTTATACTCCTATATACGGCCCTGCAATAGCTCGTGCACTCCATCAAACGAATCATGCGTCAATCACGCCCGCCCGACAAGGTATGTACGGCAACTATAGCTTTATTGTTTTACAGTGATCCTTTTTAACGGCGTTAGGCACAGCGCCTGTACGTGGGGCAAGTTTTGTTGGGATTTATCTAGAAACATTCGGAAAATTCTGTCAAGTAGCACCAGCCAAAGACGACTTTTGTAGGGATTTTGTTGGGACAAACGGCGGTGATTGGCAGCGCGATCGCGTCGCCTTTCTCAGACGAGACAAGAGGTGGCGCGCGCGAGCAAGAGAGAGACCGCTGTTGCAGCTCGCGAGCTCAGACAATCGACGCAGGAGAGTGCGGCCCAACACCATGCTGGTGTGGAGGTGTCTCCCACCTATAGCATGTGCCTTGTTGTGCGTCTCGGAGCCTACGCTCTGTCTCTGTGAGAGGGTAGAAAGTCGGGGCTTGCGCAGCCCGCTATCCCTTCACGTACCCCCATCCGCCAAGAAGCCAGAGGCACAAGTTTTTGAGTGCGTGCGCGTAGCCAGACCAAAGCAACACCAGCACCAGCACCAGACTACAATACCAGCCGCAGTAGCTTCATCTCCGTTAATCCGGGCTGTGGTCCTTGCCCGCAGCAGCGAACAAACTCTGTGCTTGCAGGGGCACGGAGCGTCTCCCTTCATTTTCAAACAGTAGCAGTGTTCTGGAGAAATATTACCACCCTGTCCGGAAACAAAAGAGACTTTCGATACTCGTATTAATGGCCAAACAGTCGTTATATTTCCGGACATATCAGCAAGTAGCAGCACCACTCTGTCCGGACATGTAACGAATTGTCGGTACTGATATTAATGTACAAACGGTCCTTACATCATCCGACAGAGTGGACTCGTTCACGCGAAAAACTCGGAACCAATTTAAGAGCCAAGGTAAACGAACTTCTCCCCGAACAAAAAACATCCCGATAACTTTCTGCCCTAAACAACGTTCTCCAGGCAGCATATCATCGGAGCTCGGTGTTAAGGCCCAAGAGACCGCGGCGAAAGGGATTATCGCGCGGACAACCAATTCGATCGAGGTCAAGGCCCCACCACGACCGCCTTTAGCGTTGACTTTATCGGCCGAGCGCCCGCCTAGAGCAGCGACCAGTGCTACAGTCGGCGTAGCAACAAAACTTTGACAAAACAATCAACGAGGAGTTTTTGTCTTCCCGATGATAAAAACGCCGGTTTCAACCTAAAAGCATGCCAAGAAAGCTGTTCTGTGTTGTGAGCGAAGACCGACAAGATATCGACAGAGACACCACAGTAGGTGTCCCGGATGTCGACGGGTATATAGAAAGAACGGGTTGATGTGAGGACCACACGCACTGATGCACGATCCCATGGGCTAGCGGTAAGCAACGATTAATTCTGTGAAAAACGATTGGGGTCCAAACGTATTTTGAAAGTTCTTGTAGGTCACTTGCAGCGGTTGAGGAGGCCTATCAGTAAGAAATGTTCGGGCTCGAATTTTCCCGACCCCTTCGATTTGCTGAGCCACCTCGGAAGTTGACAAAAACATTGACTGGGATCGGTTCACACGGACGTGCTATTCGACGGGAGTGGACCAGAGTAAAAAAGCTGAACTTTTCTCGCGATAAAAACCAAGACATACACCCATAGTGGACAGGGGGGGGAGGGTTGCCCGTCGTGTGACCCCGGACCTGACGTACAAAAGTGGAGGGGCCGGAGCAGTAGGACAAGGAAAATAGACAGGATGGAGAAACAAAAAAAAGAGCCGCACTTTGCCGCGGGGTCGAGTCCGACGGCGAAAAGAAGGGCAACCACAACGCGCGGGGCGCCCGATACGGGAGGTGGTCAGAGCAGTTCGAGGACCGATCAGCCAACATCACACACCATAGAGCCCGAGACAAATGTTTTTGGGAAATATATAGGGGCTGTGCTTGCGTACATTCATGACCGACTCGGGTAGTAGGGTTTGTACTTTTGAGCGCAGGCGTTTTTGACCGCCGGGGCCTCATCAACAAAATTGCACCTGAGGATCTATCCAATACCTGGTACATTTAGACCCAATGTGCATTTTACAACAACCATTTACAATATATGCCTAGCCCGTGGAACTCTGAACTCGTGTTATTACGATAGTAAATAGGACCTACGGTATACACGAAAACTTCTATATCTCCCTATTTTTACGAACACTATTTGGTCCTATCTACTATGGTCCCCCGTAGTACAGTCGACAGGGCTGTGCAGTTCCTCAAGTGAGGCGCCTCAAAATACCAGCTGTAGTTGCCTCCCAAACACACGCAGCAGGCGCGTTCAACGCGCGTACGACACAACCCACTTTTATCGCAAACACACGCACCATGGCGAGAAGCGGCACAGCCCGGGCCAACGGAGTAGAATGTCCGCTACAAGCTTGGCGGAGCCCTTTGCGCGATCGTAGTCATTCCTCAAATAGTGCAGCAAGCACATCCGTCTGATCGGGGAAAGCACGCAAACATCGTAGTAAAACACATAGGGGCATGCGAAGGGGGGTGAGGGGGGGGGTCACGCACCTCCCTGGTGATGGGGAGGGCTCACCGGTCTGCAAGGGCAGAGCACCAATTCGAGAGCGTCTTGGGGTTGGGGGGGGGGGGGGGGGGGAGAGGTGCGAACTGACCCCTTCAATCGATCAGCTTCTGGGTGGCCAGTGTCTGGAACTTTCACGAAAAAAAGGGGATACTGTTACGGTATTGTAATGTATACCAGGTACATACCGTCACGAGGGAGAACTAAACGATCGCTCTGAGCCTCGCAGCACGAGCGCCAGCAAGAAGATCAAGATACATACCTATGCCTGCTGATCATTTGGGCTCTCTACCCGTGGAGGCTTTATGCGCTTCCTTCCGCCACTTATCGCATGCGTCAGTTCTCACCAATTTCACCCACTAGGCCCATTTTCGTCAGTTTATCCCTATTCCGACCCACTTTTGACCTCTTTTCACCAATATTCCCTTTTACTCGCATGGCACATATTTTCACCCGCTTCGCCCACCTCACTCACTTCGCCACACCGTTCCGCCATACCATCAATTCCGCCCAATTCCACCACCACCCACGTCACCCACTTTCGCGATTTCGCTCATTCTACTCCGTTTCCCCCCCTCCCCGTTCACCCCAACTTTAAGCACTCCCGCCATTTCACCCATTCCGCCACAGTCCGCCATTTCACACAATTCACCCATATTCGCCCATTCACCCACTTCAGCGTATTGGCCATTTTACATACTTCACCCCCCGTTTTTTCACTCACTTGCGCAGCCCCCCCCCCAAATCACCACCGCCCGTTTCACCCCGATTTTACGAAAACTTCCGTGATTTCTCCCTTTTACACCGACGTCCGCCGTTTCTCACCCATTTTTCTCATCCCACCCCCGATTCACCCTCTTCCGACATTTCTCACCTAATCCACCTGCTTCTCACCCATTTCCGTATTTCATGCACGTTCTTCACTTCACCCATGTTACTCATCCCACCCCGATTTTAACCCACGGTATCCATATCACCTCCACATTATGAAATCCCGCCATTTCGCCCATATTGTTATCATCACCCCAATCTCACACACTTTTTACGCCAATTCACCCAAATCGCCCACTAATACCCCTAATTCACCTATTTCATCCGTTTCAGCCACGTTACACTCACTTCCACCCTGTCATCCGTCTCATCAACAGTCAGTTCACCCCCATCTCACCCACTCGGGTTTTACCCGTTACACTCGCGTCGCCCGTTTCGTTCATGGCACCCACTTTACCTGTTTCATCTTCAATTCACTCGCGTATGCACCTCCCCGCTTCACCTGTTCTACCCACTTCATCCAACCCACCCACCCACCCACCCACCCACTTCTGTCGTTTCACGTTATTTACCCACTCGACTTACTTGATGGGCTTACCTCACCCAAATCACCCTGCTTCACTCACTTCCCCACTCCCATCCACTTCCGTCTCCCCCTATCAATTTTACTCAGTTCACCCTCACCTTATTCAATTCCACAAGTTCCCCTACTTCCCCATTTTACTCAGGCCAGTCTCACATCGCTCTCATATCACCCACTTCTCACAAAGTCACCCCAACAGCCTTAAACCCGCTCTACCTGCCCCACCCACTCAATCCACTTGCCGACAGCTCGTCAGTGCAAGAACCGCTTCGCTCGTACATGGCTCACACACTGCAAAAACCTCGCCGGTACACTCCAATCGCGAAGGTGGACTCACATGTTGAATATTATCCCGCCGACACCAGTCTTGATCTCGGGCCTTGGAGAGATGGCGCGATCACAGCGAACGTGGCATTAAATTCCCCCGCGAGATCGAGACGATGAGCGGGGGGCGGGGGCATAGGTTATGCGCGTCCCTTCTCCAATAGCAAGACATGGGGGAGGACGTTTTGGTTCAATTACGCACGTACGTGTGATCTGTGCTCTGGGTTCGTAAACCCCGTTGGTGTCGATAGAGTCATCAGCGTACACCTGCGTACGGTACCCGCTTGCACTTTTTACGGCTACAACACTCGTAGTGCGAGTCGCGAGACCAGCCGTCAACACACAGTACCAACAGGCGCCACGACGACACTGCAAGCACAAACAACAACGACAACATGCGGAACGACAGCAATGTCGGATGCAGAGAAGCAGCGGAGCCACAACACACACACAAGGAAACGGCAGCGCACCAGCTGATATCTGCCGCCAGTCGCTCCAACTCCGGCACTTCGTCTAGGACGCGCCTCTGCGTGATCTCCCCGATAGGGGGGGGTTCCGGGTCCTTTCCCTCCACAACCGTGAGCGTCAACAAGGGAGTTCTCTCGCTCGCCCCTCGTCGACGATCCACCCCTCGAGCATCCTCCGCACCGTTTAGGACGCCGCCGAATTCGGTGAGCGAGTCGTCTCGCTTTTCGGCCGGCGCCTGTCGGTCGTCTTCACGCCCGGACTCGTCGGAACCCTCCGACGGGTTGGCTGGAAAAGGCCGGCTCAGGATCCCCTGCTCCGTCATATCCTTGAAGAACGCCTGTTCCAAGCGGTGGTGTACGCTGATGAGAAGCCGGCACCGGTCCGACTTGTGCGCCATGGACTCGGCAGGCTGAATAGAAGGGTCAGAGCAGGTAGCGGAGACGCAGGGGCCGAACCGGATCCGGTCGGTTCAGTCACACATCGGAAATATCAGATCAGACCATATCTCCACTTCATGACCTAGATATTTCAGGGAAGATAAGCTCCCGACCTGCAGGTATTATCCATCTCACGCTGCCAAGTGGGAGCCGTATAATCTGCACTATCTACTACGTAATAGCGTATGTTTCCTGGGTTGGACCTTTGCTATGCAGATCCTGCATCGCGTATGATAACGGACGCAGGTTAGAATTTAGATTATCTACAGCAGGCAAGCAGATAGATCATGACAAGTTCGACGTGTGTAGCGTTTCGAGCAAAAAACGCCGGGGGCACCGCACGCGGGTTATGGGATGCTCGTACCCGCGGCAGCAGTGTCAGCTGTGCGCATTAGATTGACGTATAGTGGGGAGTGGGAGGCCAAGGAAGCATTCATGATGTTGGTGCCGGAGTTTGCGATGCCAGTTAAGGTCTCATAGACTCCACTTTCAGAGGGTGTCTGACGCCCACGCGCCGGTGGCGCAAGTCCGGCCTAGTCCGTGGCCGCTACCCCTACATCTCTTGTTTTGTCGGTATGTGCGACCCCTCGTCAATACGCACACTGCAGCAGCAAGAGTAGCATCAGCAGCACCAGCACCAGCACCGGCACCAGCACCAGCACCAGCACCAGCACCAGAAGCAAGACGAGATAACGCCTGGTCAATGGCATCTCCTGCTACCACCGAGAGAACCACAACAACAATCTCACACTGCAGTATGCCAAATACTGCTACGACCTATTGTACGACCGTAGGTGGTAGAATGGGCAGCGGCCCTCACGGGCAGGTGCGATTGGACGCGTGCTGACGTATCGCAGCCATGATATTTTAATCACTCTCCTTCTCGGATGGGATTCAATCCGGCGGCTGACTTGGTCCCGCTTGGGTGAGAGCCGGTACACACCTTCGATGTGGACTCGTCAATCCGGCAAAAGTGCTCCATATCATTAACAGTGAGGGGCATGCCGCTGTAGAGGACCGCGCTGTCCGCCGTGAGGAGCATGTCCACGGCCGCCTGCAGTAGCACGCGACGAAACGCTTGTAAAAATTGTACCACCGGCATATCACAGACACATAACAGCCTATAGAACTACATAATTAGATCACAACCCCTGAGCGTGCTCGGTTGGTGCATCCCTGGCCTCTCAGAGCTCCCACTTCCAAACCGCCTCCTTTCATTACTTGCAGGACCTTTCCAGCAGTTCTTTGTTTTCTCGGTCATTTCTTCCTTTTTTTTCTTCTATCGTTTCGTGTGCGTGCGTGTTCTCCGAGCACGGCATCGCGGGAGGACCCGGCACCGTCGCGGGTGCCAGCGGGTGCTGGCGGGTAGAGGGGGGGTTGCAAGGAGCGCGGTCGCCGCTTTCGTGCCTAGGCGTCGTGTGTGCCTCGAGACACGAGGGATGCATGAACGGGCTTTGTCTGGCTTCGATTTGTGATTGTTGATAGAGTATGTACGAGATTATAAAGGTCGTCCGGAGGGCAAGATAATATTCAAGCGGTGTTTTTTTTTGCGACCACGCTAAAGCTGAAAGAGGGAGGTGTGCAGTTTGAACACCAACGTTATCGAGCTGGCGAACGACGGCCACGGAGAGCACCGGGCTTCACGCGGGGCGGGCGACGGGGCTGATTGTGGCAGGGAGTGATAAAAGCTTTACGCGGACCGAATCGGTAGCGAGGTGGTCGCGAGAGGGGCGGACGGCGTACGAGGCTGAGAGAGAAGCTCTTCTGTGCGAATTTTTTTTTCCTTCTTTTCGACCGGGTGTAAGGTGTTCCAATCAGGCAGAAAAATATTACTCGAGAGGGGACAGGGATTTTGTTTCCTTTCCGAGTTTTCGGTTTCATTTTCATTGTTTTTGCTGCTGTGCCGTGCTGTGCTTTCGCTTTCTTCGTGCATACAGTACAGACATAGAGCATACCGAAAGAAGAAAATAAGTACAGACAGTAGTACACTGCCTGGGGTGTATGTACGTACGTACGACATCCGCGACGCGAAGCGTATATGTGGCATCCAAGCTGACGTCGGAGCTGTTTTTTCCTGAAGCATGGCGGCGGGACTCTTTGCATTATCAAGTCGCCGGTTTGCAATTACGATCCTTGAAAACACTAAACTCAATCGTGGACCTCTGTTCGCTTCGCATAATTTCATGTACTGTTTTCCTTCCTGAGCGAGCGTAGCGGGCGGCGTAGGCCACCCGCGGAGCGAAGCGCCTTGTATATCATATCATGTATAGTAAGATAATAGTGTAGCTGTCGCTAAGGGCTCTGGAAATAGCAGCAGGATAATTGTAATCGTCGTCAACTTGTGTGTTGCGCAGGTGGATGGAGGACAGCTAGTGGGCAATACAGTAGGGGTTCCCCCATGCAGTGGCCTGAGTAAGGCGTTATCCCGATGTCATGCGGTCAAAATCGCTTGGCGCGACTGGGGAAGTTCACTCATAACCTGGAATGAACAAAGCGGCTTCGCCCACTGAGGCGGTCATAGGTCATATTGCTCTGGCACACCACCGCCTTACTGGGGGACCCTTGCTAAAGGTTGTAATTTTTTGGGAGATATATAATCTTTGGGAGATTCTTTTTTGAAGATTTAAGGTCGGTCGGTTGGATGGATGGATGGATGGATGGATGCATGGATATGTAGTGGAAATGTACGTGGTATGTAACAGCGATTGTGAAAGGGGTCCTTCCCCGAATTAAAAGGGCTCCGTATAAGGCAGAAACTCGCACCAGTACCACGGCAAGAGCCCTTACAGCACCGCCGGCGATGAGCGACCAAATGAACTGCCACCTCTACCTGACTACATGCCGTCATTTCGATATATTTGATCACGTACAGTATTAATGTTGATAGTTGGCTCGACGAGGTTCATAGCCTTTTCGCCCTAAACAGCTCGACAAACATCGTGTGATAAAATCGGACACACGCAAAAGCGATACTCCGCGAGCCCTCCCCCGCCCCCGCCAACCCCTCTACCGTCGCTGGCGGCGGCAAGCTACGACAAAAAAATGGGTCTTCTCACCTTGGGGACATCTCGAGGAGGCAGTGACCGATGCATGCCGTGGGCGAACATGAGGTACTTCTGAAATTTGTCCTGAGGAGGAAATCCGAAAGACACGAAAAAATCGGCGGGGGTGCGGGGGGTGTGTCCGGGGGGCTGAGAGAGTATGAGAAGGAAGGCGTGTTTCCTGTTTTTTTCATCGCGTCCAATGAAAATGTCGGTCTTCCCGGGGCCGAGACGACATTGTAAACGAGGGGAGGGACGAGGTCTGACTGCCGCGTTAACACTTTGAGAACTCCACGGTACATGTACCTACTACTATATTAATAGTAGTAAATGTGACTCTTCTTCCGAGTGTTTGGTCCCCACAATCGGAGTGCGGTCCTTGAGGCCTGAAGGGGTTCTCACACGATAGCTGACCTTTGACTCCGCCGCTATCGCGAGGCAAACCGTCTGACCACGGGGCAAAGTGCTTTGGTCAGTTCGCATTCAAGTGGGCCGAACGCGCGTCAGCTGCGGCGTCGGATGAAGCTTAGAAGAGGGACACAACCGCCGCCTTGATATGCTCAGCCGCGCCCGGCAACCCGTGCCCGGTAATCGTTGGATGTCGTGGCGGTACTCCCGTTCCATGGTGGGGACGAGCGCATGCGCGGTCGCAATAGATGGCGCGATTGTGAACCGGCAGCCGAAGACACCGAACAAACTCACCGGCTCGCCGATGAAGTTGGAGAGGAAAGCCATGATGGTGAACGCCCTGCACGGGTTAGGTGACCGGGGGAGGTGGGCCGGCGGGCGAGCGATTGGGTGGAAGAGAGAAGAAATTACCAGGCCAACACGTGGAAACTGCTTGACGGAGCGCTGCACGTGCGATTGATCTCGTTGGACATCATCCCCTCTCGCTCATCCGCCAAAACAAAAGAAGCTCGGCGTAAACACCCGCGAGAGACAATACGTTTAGAGGAGCTGCAGCTCCCCCAGAACAGCCAAAAAAACGGACCGAATAGACACGGGGCTAAAGCGCACACCCACACGAGATACCGCCGCTTGTTCCAACAACCATTCGGCTGCCACCTGACGCCAACAGGAGGGCAAAAGTGTCACACGCGGCGCCGCAAAGGGACTATCAACACTGAAAAAAAACAAATGCGGCCGGTGCTCTATTAAAAGACGCCGGGCGGTCTCGGTACCTCATCGCCGCCACCGATGCCACGTCAAAACACTCCTTCAGCGCCTCGCGGGCAAGCTCCACGTACCCCGATACCTGCCACCCATCCGTCAGAGAGAAGGGAGGAGGGGGGGGGGTGTCCTCATGTCATGCATGACCGTAGTCGTATGGCCATAGACCCTTCCAGCCCTGGGGGGCGGCGGTAAACATATCATGCATCGGCCAAGCCCAAACCTTGCTGGGGGCGAGACATGCTATTAATAGTCAAAGGTACTACAGTGTAACACTATTACGGGGGACCATAGTAAATATGACCTACGGTACAGACAAAAACCTATTTACCTATTTTTACTATGGTCACTAGTTGGCCCTATTTACTATGGTCCCCCGGAATAGGGTGACAAGATAGCACACCCCCTCGGACGAATTTCGAAGGTGATTCTCCCGACAAAGGGGAGAGTGCAAACGCCTACATACATACATACGTCCACGGAAAGGTCTCGACGAAATGTACCCCAAGCCGTCATTTCCGTCGTGTGGCGCCACCTGATTTTGGAGAAAACCGGCTCAGAAATATATTTCAGGGGGGATGTTACCTCATCACCCGTGTGGTACGATACGATACGATACTCAGGTGCTGTTTTAGACCACGGAACGGTAACCCTTAAGCCCCAAGCCACGCCGCTGTCCTTCCTTCGCGGGGTCGGACCGAGCTCCGGATCTGGACGGCTGTTTCCCACCAGCAACAACAGCGACCGAAAAATAAAAAATCGTTTGGCTAACGCATGTAACCTGACCACACGCGCGAGTCCACCCCCTCCAAGTACCCAAACAGGGGTGTATTTTATGGCCGGACCCTCTCACCGATGACGTCGGCCACCCGTGCACCAGAGCCCCCATTGCAACAGCGCACCAAAGCGCACAGGTGGAAGCGCCGGCATCGCTCCTTAACCTTGCCGCGCGCGCCGCCGCTGCCGCCGCCGCTCCCGCCGGCGCTGCCACCGCGCTAGCCGCGGGCGGAAGGCCGGATTGGCTTCCATTATTCGACGGGCCCCCACCAGGTAGCAATCCTATTCGACTGCTACGCGGTTGGACGCTGCTGTGAAGCCCTTGCTGATTGGGCGGGAGAACCGACCGCATCATGACCACCATGGCCGATCGAATCTCGCTTAGAGGGGAGTTGACGACACGGATGAGAGGGGAAGGCAAAAAACACTAATCCGTCAAGAGGCCCGACTATCAATTATACTGTCCGTCGGGATCTGTGTTTATTGTCGCGATCGTTCTCACCGCGGCAAGCAGTGCCCTACTCGTTGCGGCGGAGAGCTGCCGGTGCGTTGCAACACAAATCAAGGCCTTAGTTCGCGCGTGCGTGCTGCGAGTTCGAGTTAGCCCAGAGAAAAATGGTGTTATGTTTCTTCACGTTCCAGCATTGGCTTGCGCAACCGCTCCTCACACTTCCCATGTCACCGGCCTTTGCGAGGGCGGGGGGGGGAGGGGGGGGGCTATCATACAGTAGAGGGAGTTTGGAGGGCACATGAAGCGCCATCAGTAGGACGACAACCGGAACCATTTTCAGCCTAGGTACAAACACGCAAACAAAGAAAGGGCCACGCAAACTGAAACCATCAACCATCGCGATCTCCGGAGATCTTACTCGTATATATCGGGACTGCTGCGGGTGGGCGGGTGCCGCCGCGACAATCCCGTCAAGAGCGGCACAAAACAAGCCGAGGGGCCGTAAGCCACTCGACGCTGACGCGGGCTCACCTCTCGTCCGTCAGCGGGAGCAGGGCCATGCACTCAAAATAGTCGCTCAAGAAGACGTTCTCCTGCATGCCCACGAGCCCCGTCGCCGGGGAGGCGCTGAGGCGGCACCTTGGGGCACCGCACGAAACACCCGGACGAAACACGCAGCAAAAGTAGAGACAAAGTTTAGTGCGTTGTGCTGTCATGTCGAATCACTGCAGCGACTTAGACCCACGGCCATGGAAAGGCGCGAAAAGCAAACACACAGGGAGACAGGAAAACAAGACGGAAGAGGGCAGAGGCGGGCCCCCGGGATGGCAGCCAGTTCCCTCGCCTATCGATTGATTGGCACACACCGAAAAGAAACATAAGGTGCATACGGCAGTACACGTAACACGTGATATTCCACTGTCCAGCTGCGAAAGCGCGGGTAGCTGCACAGCCTTAAAGCTAAAGTCAAGCACATAACCTGCACTACGACTTGATCTTGCTGGAAACATTGCCACGATGCGAATGGGTTGCCTGTATTCAACGCCAGTCTCCGGAAAAGGTCACAGCTACTCTTGTCTGACGTGCTGCCCGTGCCTAAAGGCTATGCGGGAGAACGAGCGATAAGGTAGCGCCCCTCTCAAGCACGGCCCACAATAATTCCGGCCCACGCAGGGACACACATAGCGACAGGGGTGGTTTTAGAAACCTCGAGGGATGGCCCCGAACAGTCCAGCTACGAACTGAAGACGGAGGGGGGGGAGGTGTTCGAGTAATGCGCCGACCCGATAATCCCCACGGTTTACATGGGGTGGTAAGACATGGGGGACGAACAAACCTTCGGTGAATACCTACTTCTGATTGCCTATCCCTCGGTCTGTCAGTCTGCCTCTTTGTCTGTCTGCCTATGTCTCTATCTGAGTTTATGTATGTACGTTCTGCCTGTCCGTCTATCAGTCTGTAAATCTGTCGGACTATCTATCTGTCTGTACGCTTGCCTGCCTGACTGTCTGGTTGTCTGCTTGTGTATTCATAGGAGTACAATTACGGGGGACCATAGTTAATAGGACTAATGGTATACATAAAAACCTCTATATTTAACCATTTTTACTAACAACATTTTGTCCTATTACCTATGGTCCCCCGTAATACTGTACCGCGAACGCCGGACAGCCGGATAGGACGGCAAAACCCTTTCGAGACTCGACTGCCGCACGGACCATCAATCGAAGTACAAAACCCGAAAAGTCGGAGTTTCCCCGCCCCGTCCCTGCCACCTTTGCTGACACCTCCAGCGACACTACATGCCTTGTATACGTGAACACTCCGGAAAAAAACACGAAAAAAACGACTGTATATATATGGGGAACATTCTCTATCCTCTATTCCCTCACCTCTTGACCGGAACGCCCTCAAACGCCTCCACAGAAAAACTAGCGGGCCTAAACCAAGGGGGCGTCCCTTTCTCCTCCCCTCTGTCAGCCCCTTTGATATCTCCCTCCTGTGGCCGATTGCTCGATCGAGAGCGTGTTTTGGGTGCCGACGATCTCCTCTCGCTGTAGACGCATTCCTCAAGGCCCTTGGACGCGCAAAACCTTACGGGGTGGGGTACAGGCACAAACTTCAAAACATTAATTTACATCAGGTCGTAGCACATTTTGCGAAAGCAAAGCAAATTTCACGGAGAGAGAGAGAGGAGGCGGATGGAGGTTGGTGTGGGCTGTCATTCACAAAGCCATGACCGACCCTAACACCTAACCCTAACCCAAGAGCCATGCAACGCCGTCGCGGATGCCTCCTCCATGGGCCCATCTATGGATGAAGCCATCACCGACACTTGGTCAGCCATGGCCGGGGCCGTGCACAACCACTGTCGACCCTGGCGGCGTTCGTGACCGTTCGTGGTCGACCGTGGCGTCGCTCATGGGCCCGTCCATCGACGGTCCAACTAATATAGATGATTGAAACAACCGGGATCTCTGACTGCGAAATACGCGATCTATTCACCAATATACGCCGGAAAACAAATACTCTTCAAATAAGCGTTTTGCCGGATCGTTTGAGCCGTTTTAGAGAGACAAAACGTATCCCCTACGGGAATGCGGGTATAGGTACTATTTCCAAGTTGTTTGCCCCAAAATTACTGGTACTACTCGTACTGCAACAGAAGTGTCGTGAGCCAAAAATGGAAATGGGCTCGGTCGGTTTCCGGTTTCGTCGAAAAAGTCGGTCGGTTTCGGTTTACAACATAGAAGCAACTCGAAGCCGGAAAATGACGGTTGTTCGGCGAAAACCGAAAATGACAGTCGGTTTCGGTCGTTTTTTTGCCAATAAACCGAGAATTTTAAAACGTAGGTTTTCGGTCTAGAAAAACCGACACAAAACCGAACGGAAAAAAAAAGTTTCGGCCATCGGTTCACAACACCGCTGGTACAGATTCAAAAATAGTTTTCATAAAATTATGAAATACGTCGAGTTCGACTGATTAAATACGCACCAGGTACGTATTAATAGTTGATACTCAACTTTGCAAGCTGCGTATACGCCTGTTCTATATATCATCTATAGTACGTATGGGGGCTGTGTAAATAGTACCAGGTACCAGATACCTGGTACCTGGTATAGTTTAATAGTATAGTTGTAAAACTGAAACTACAAAATTAACAGTTCTTATCATAAAATTATCAAATACGTCAGCTGTGAGTTCGACAGATTAAATATAATAGTTGATACCTGGTACTCAACTTTGCAAGCTGATTAATAATAAGAGTTGTACAGGCACTGCTGAAACCGAAACTACAGCAGGAGACGATTTATGATCACTGCTGCGGGAGCGAAAACAGAAAACAGCCTCCCACCGGTAAAAGGTTCCGAGCCTGCGGCGGAGAAAATTACCCCCAACCACAAAATCGCCTGCGGCGCAAAACATGAACAAGCTCAGCAACAACAGGCGAAACATGATGCGCAGTTCCAATTGCGTGTTGCACATATATATGATACATATGATTAATTTCGGGGAGAATATTGCGCTGGCACAACAGCGCAACGCCTAAAAGGAGCCCTGAGCAGTACCAAGTGCGAGTATAGTGCGGTCGGGGTTGAGCCTCATTGTTGGTTCTACGAAGAAGGTGTTGTCTTCCGGAGGCAAACAAGCGAAGAACCGCCCTTGTCACTGCTGTGGATGCCGCGACTCTGTCCTCTGGGGCATCGAGCGTCCGAGGGGGTGTCAGGCCCCCACAGCTCACCTACAACGTCCGGCCCCATCTGAAGCCATGGGTCCATCGCACTTTTTTTTACGTGATCGGCAGAAGTCGCAGCTCTTTCGAAGAGGCTGTGACATCGTCGTAGAGGGGACCGCAGCTGTCGGCCCCGCGAGAAGTGATGGCATTATTGACGCCGCCTCCAAGAGCCGCTGTTGGCCGATGTCCCCAAGCTCGGCAACCTGAGCCGAAGGCGTGGAATCGCTGGGGGCAAGCCCCAGCTCCGGTATCAAGGTCCATTGCTGTCCATCCATCGTGCTCTGGATCTCTGCTACAACGCCGCTACGAGCGCTATGTAAGCGGTACGAGTACACGAGTACTGGGTACAGCAGGTGTTGCAGAAAGCAAAGGAGGGCAAACAATACTCGTGTCGTACGAGTATTGCTGTACTACTCTGCAACAACAAGATCGATCAACCGACGACGGTCGTGATGTCCATTGCCCCGGATCCCTCTAACGGCAACGCTTATGGACACCACGCTATCAATCGTGTCTTCGCGAGGTTGGTCACTGCTGATGTCGCTCGTGTTGCGTGATACGGCGGCGTGTCATTTGATTGTTTTTGGTTTTCGGTTGATGTTGGGGTTTTCGATACATCCAGATGGCATGTCTGTTTCCATACTTTCGAATATGAACCGTCACGTTTCTCACCGCATCTGATTGCTCCGTCGCCCGTCGGCTCCGTCCTCCGTCGCTCCCCCTGCGCGGGTGTCGCGGCTTCCACAACACCCCCCCCAGGGGTCACGACTCGCAGTAGTAAAATGTCAAACCAACCAAATGCGCGAGGCAGCACCGACGTCCCAGTGGGGAAAAAATCATCCACAAAAGTACTGAAGACACATGATGACGAAGCATCCTCGAAAGTGGCAGCGACAATCGATTATGATAGTGGTCGTGGTGGTGACGATCTTCAATACGGGAAAACGCTAAAGTCGCGGTTTGCCGCCATTTCTGGCGGCAAAGGCATCGAGCGGAGGGACACTAGAGGCAACGGCCGTGTGTTGGTGGGGCGTAAAGCCAATCTTGAAGACAGGCCCAGTGATGGTCAAGGTGCTGCCGTTGACGCTGCTCTTCCTGCTGGTACTGCTGCTGCCGCCGATCCTGCCGGCGCTACTGCGGCTACCGCAGCTCATGATGCTGCTGCTCGCGCTGCTGACGATGTTGGACCTGGTCTTGTTCATTCTCCTGTTCGCGAGGGTGCTGGCTCTAGGTGGGACAACATACGTGGAAGATAGGTATGCCACCGTATCAACTGCCGCTAACCTCGCTCTATGTTTTTTCCCGAACAGGCGTACAGCCATTGTGCTATATGCACATACTGCATGCAGCATTTATTTAGGTCCTCTGGCCGCGGATAGCACGTCTGCACACACGAACGTAGCTACAATCAGTATGCCAATCCTATCATACGTACGAGGACTCGTAGCATGCTTGTTTCATGCGGCAGCGTGACTATATTATGAGCGACCTGCCTCGATGTCGTGGCGCCTATCGTACGCGGGTGTTGTATTGTGCCTTATCCCGGTATTTGTTCAACCTACTGCTGTAGGAAGCCCGACGCAATATCGGAACAGCAGTGGAACTCAACTTCATAACTGCGGCGGCGCCACAATTTGGATGGCTTACCACCGTGGGAGTCAGCACGTTGTGGATTATGTTGCCGCCTCATCAAAGACAATGTTATACAGCTGTCACTCGGAATTCGGTCAGTGAGGTATTTGTAGCTGGCATTAACTTGTGTGCGTTGGCCCGGTCGATCGATCGGTCGGTCATTCCATTCGTCTTGAAACGGGTCTCTATTTCTTGGCGCCGCGTACTTGAGAAACTCGTATTCGCGTGGCAAACGAATACTGCATCCATCCAGGTTCCGAAGGGCTGCTCGGCGAATCATACGACAAGGCATGGAAACCCGCCTCAAAGCGACACCCGATGACAAGCGGGTGCTGGGACGCCTGGGAAGCCTAGCTTTGGCGGATGGAGATTTGGACGAGGCAGTTTACTACTTGCATTGCGCTGCTAAGGTGCCGTCAACTCAGATCGCCCTTTGAATGAAACGGTGCCCTATCCACAGCTGAGCTTATCCACAGTCGTGGCTGACCCTGGATTTCCAGGAGTGACAAGTGTCGCCATCTTGGCAAAAAATGTACAGTACATGATATTTAGATACCCTGGTATGACCCTGGTATATATCAATGTTTGCCTATCTGAGGCGTTGGGCGTATATTTGGCTGGCCAGAGGCTTCCTCCACTGCGACTTCGATAAAACCGCCACCCATTGGTAATATAGCACCAACTATAAGCCGACAGAGACTAAATGGGTAGTGCTACGTAACCAACTTGAGCCCATGGGGTGAGCAGCACTCAACGGACTATCTTGTGTAAGGGATCTGACAATTTCCGCGGTCAGCACGTTGAAAAGCGCTTGACAGTAGACCATGGGCATGTTCAACGTGTTGACTCTAGCAAAAATTCGCTCTTGACGGCAGCATCCATCAACGAACGCAATTAGCGGCTCTCCTCAATATCACCACTTCCATCCGCTCGGCAAATGCTACTGCAATCCCTCATCGGACTTGATCATAGAATAGCCAAACAAATGTGCGACAAGCAGCCTGATCAAACCTTCTGGGGAAGAGCGCGCAACAGTAAAAATATGATCATGCCTCGCGCGTGTGATCCAGCTCCTCACATTTTTTTTCTTACACACACCCTGCCCCGGCGGATTATTGGCAGACTTGCTTTGTGTGGTCGACGCTGCACTACAATATAATCAAGTAATTCGCACGACAATTTTTCGCTCTCAAGCCCCCAAAGGAGTGAACAGTGCCAATTGTCAAGAGCTGATGCACACAGGACATCGCCCTTGTTTGGCTTGTCGATACAGGGGTCCAGCGATGACGGCGTCTGGGTGGCACTAGCCCGCGCGGAAGTTAGAGCTTGGGAGCGAGACCCTGCCGTAGGCCACGATCATTTGCGAATGGCTTGCGACGCGCACCGCCGCTCGATCGACCTACTCGGAACGGGATTCGCCGAGGTATACTCGTACAGTTCTACCGGAGGTTCCTTGCATTTGCGGTAGAATGGAAGGGAACGCACCGTAGCCCTTCCTTGGGATACATCCGTCCACTCTCCTTATTAGTAGCAGTGAGATACACTGCACGATGCAGCGGCGGATGGGGGCCGCAGCGTTTTGTATCCCGGTTTTTGCTATGAAAGCTGCCTTGTTTCGCTATGTCGCGGGAGGCGTTCCTTGCCTCACCTGTCTCCGCCACCTGTTTCCTTTTGATGACACGAAAAGACGTCAATGTGCGTTACTTTTCAGGCTTGGGAGCTATCCTCTCGTTTGCTGGAGCTCGGCGGGGTGTACGAAGCATTCGGGGCGTTCGAAGGGGCGTTGTCCATCTACCAGCGGATAGCGAGCAGTATGGCGCCTTCGCCCGGGTTTGAAAACGTCCTCTTCCGCTGTGCTGTGGTCATGCGGTACATGGCTTCTTTAGAGGTAAAGGAGAACATAATATTCCGTCACGCTGTGGTCATGCAATACATGGCTCATTCAGAGGTGGATAACGTGCTGGTCGTTGTGGTCAACCTATTCGACCAAGAGCTGACTGCAGGTTAGGTCGTTGATGCCATTCGATGGGCACCGCCCGAGGCGGCAGCATTCGTGGCTCCTAAAAATATTGGGCGACTTTGTTTTGGCAGCAGGAGAAGCCACCTCCTGTTCATGGCTGGCGTGGATACTACCGCAGGTGTATTATATGATACCTGCTGAACGACCCACGATTGCAGGGGGGGTGCGAGAAAGGGGGTAGAATAACGCTCACGCCCTGAGCGTTTCAAGTCAGAGAAGTGGCGCCCAAGGCAAGACCATGTCGTCCTGACGACCACTGTTCGGCACTTGATATGGCTGCTGGTGGCTAGAAGCCCGAACATCGAAGCCCCGCTTGCGCTAGCGATATGACATGGAGAAAGCACAAGAACAAAACTCCGGCCCTTCACAATACGGAGTATGGGGTCGGTACAGCAATAGAAGCCGTGGAACTCCGTCCCCCCCCCCCCTCTTCGATATTTTTCGTGGGGCTACTTAAGATCGACTCCGTTTATTTTCGGCGCCCTTGAGCAGAACTCGCCCCGAGAAAGCCTTCTTCACAGTGCTATGGAGCATCTGAACCTGGCCCTTCAGGGGCAGACGACGAGACACAGCCGCCCAGCCGAGTCTGCGACGTTGCTGTATGCGGACGTGTGCATGTTGTTAGCGGAAGAGTCTGAGGAGGCGAGGAAGTGGGCTGAAACTTCCTACCACGAGGTGGGACTCCGGGTCATTTTTCGGTGCGCCTCCTATCCCTTGCTTGTTGCCTCAAGGGCTTAATATGTCAGTGCTGTAACTTACCGGTGTGCATGGCCGGCACACAAAAGAAAAGGGGGCCGGGGGAACGTAAGATTGAGGAGGAGGGACGACTATGTCGCCCTGCTTCTCTTCCACGAAGAGCTACAGCGTCGAGGGGTATTCCGCACGTTTTGGACAATGACCACGCTACGTAGGACGTTTGCAGATTATGTCATTTTGGACGCATCGGGCGTCATAAAGCGTGCATAGCGCGGCTATTGACCTAGCTAAGGCCGCCTATCATGTGTAGTCGGGAGTGGTCGGACTGGATGGACGCCCTGTTTTCTTTTTTTCGTCGTTCTAGTCGTCGTTGGTTGCACCCCACAACGTTCACCGCATCCCACTGTTTTTTTCCCGAGCCCCCAGCCTGAACCCGCCGATCCCGACACATGCGCAACCCTGTGCAGTT
The DNA here is from genome assembly GCA_031213475.1 of Nereocystis luetkeana. Lineage (NCBI taxonomy): Eukaryota > Phaeophyceae > Laminariales > Laminariaceae > Nereocystis > Nereocystis luetkeana. Next base: position 4,712,133 of record JARUPZ010000033.1, read on the forward strand.
TGTAGGCAGCGAATATAGCCACGTTTGATAATTAGGATATGCGAAAGTGTTACCGATGTATTGCCGTAAGTATTAGATCAACTCGCTCGCTAAAATTTTACTCGTCACGTGTGTACGTACCTACATACAATATAACAATATTATCGTTATAGATTTTTTGTTTCTTCTCCATCCCATCTACGATGTTCAGCCCTTATTTTCTCTCATTTCCAGTAGCCCCTCAGATCGGGGGTCGCATAGTGGGCTCTTATCCCCCACTACCCCCACTATACCACTACACCGCTACGGTCAGTGCCTTGCATGTTTGTCGCTATTAATAGAAGGCTGCAGTCCTTTTTCTTCCCTCGTCGACTCGCGTCTAATTGATTGATTGGTTGTAATTGGCTGATTGATTGATTGATTGATTTATTGAATGATTGATTGATTGGTTGATTGATTGATAGGTTGATTGATTGATTGATTGATTGATTGGTTGATTGATTGATTGGTTGATTGGTTGATTGGTTGATTGGTTGATTGATTGATCGATTGATTGGTTGATTGCGCCTAGCCACCCTTCGAAGGCGCTCTCAGCAGTTGGTTCCATTTTTTTTTTGCCAAGAAAGGCAAAATCTTACCACGGTGGGACTCGAGCTTGAGTACCATTGCTAGTGATATTCGATAGTAGGCATTCGAGGATAACCACTAGAGGACCGAGGCGTCTAAGAAAAGTATGTGTCCTAGTATATGGAAGCGAGAATATACGTATTGCTAGCAGATTGGGTACCAGTACATGCCCAAAAACTCACGCGAACAAAATCGCACGCGTCTAGGTGGAAAACTCGTGTGCGGCATCGTGTCTCATGGTTGCGACATATCCTTTAGGCCGCCTTCGCAGCCATCCCGATTGTCAACCGACAGCAGCGACAGCAGTAGATGGCGAAAGAATAAGCGACAGTGTACAACCCTTACCCGATTGAGTTTTTATCGCTGACGGTTTGACTGTTGTGGGGGAAACCGCGTCGAATATCGAACCAAACAACAGGTTTTCGGACATCGCAAGGACCGGGGGGACTCGTCATCGACGGGCTTTCGATCCTGGGACGACTGGGTCACCTCTCCTCAAACCCAGGTGAGCACGCGCAGACCATCTCGAAGCTGTTTTGTTTTTTCTTTGCGTTGCAGAAGCCAACAAGGTGATAATATCCGAAAAAGCCCAGGATAGTCGACACGCCTGCTGTAGCGTGTGTGCTTGACATGACACTGGCAAGAGGGGTGGGAAAATACGTCGGTACGCAGGTGTATCGATAGGGACGTCTCGTGAACTTCTTCGACGTTGAGTTCGGTGTTTTTACGCTTTAGAGCCGATCGCTTCTACCCACGTTAGTTTGCAGGCAACGTGTGTCGGATACTCGTGCTGCACGTGACCGACACTTTTACCAAAGTATGCGCACTAGCGATTGCTGTCGGAGAGTTTGATCTCAAGCGCGATAAGCTATGAAAGCAAAGTTGGTAGCTACTCATCGCCCGGAAACACCTATATTGCCATACCGTGGTAAGTCTCTCGACTTCCTATTCCCCAGCCTTTGTACGTCTTTTCTAGGCCAACTTGATAGTTTTCTTCTGTGTCGCGTTTCACACACAATGTTGGGAGGAACTGTAGATGGCGTTATTGCTGAGACTGCCAGCAAGGCAAACCTTGCTCCCGACCTTGCAATTTCCTGGCCGGTCCAGCCCGTTCAACACCACCGACCCGCCGCCTCTGTCGCCGCATGCTCTTTGCGCCTCAGCTCCAACTTGGCAGGGAATGGGCCCAAAAAGGAGAGCCCACCCTAGCAGCGTTCGCGTTCCAGAAGGCCTCAAAGGCGTTCGAGAAGGAGAAAAACGTGAGGCGCTTCAACCTCCGCGTCGCAATACAGTACAACCGTCCTTGTGGCACAAATTTGCGTGTCTAAGCGTCTAACGCCGCAGCGCAATGCACTGCATTAGAAACTTGTTGATGGTATCAGATCAAAAATTATTGCTGCCGTTAAGGACCGTCTCTGGAAGCACGGATGCAATCCTGTTGTGCGCCCTAGCGAAGTCCTACGTACGTACCAGGTACATTACACGGCAGGTCGCAATCTTCCGCTCGATGAAGTACGTTATGTCGCTCTGCGGCTCCGTTCCTCAGAGAGGGACCAACTCCACTTGCAGGAGAGCGTCGCGCCATCGAGGACCATCCCTACGTGCGTTCCTCGTATTTTGCGATCGATCAGATCTCACCAGCGTCCACGGCGGGACCGAGCTTTGCGGACCTAATGGACATGGCGGAAACCTACTCCAGCTTCCAGCGCTTTGAGAGGTGCACGACGGGGGAAAAAACGGCAGACCCTATCACTCGGCGACACCGCCCCATGAAGCTCGGTCGTTGATGAGAGATGGGTTTTGGCTTCCCGTCGGACCCGCGTTGGGCGCCGAGATTTGAAACACCACTTAGGCTCGTTTCGACGTGAGCACTTTTCCATGCTCTGTAGCCCCGAGGCGTGATATATGTGGAAATACTGTAGTGGGGTCTTTCCTTTTCTGGATATGCTCGATTTCTCTGCGACAGCCACGATCTCGGAGTAGGACGGATGGGGCGCTCTGGCATTTGTGACGGACGGAGATCATCAACTCTTGGGACTGAGGATGCTGCTAACCCTTGCATGTGTCTTGCATGTGTCTTGCATGTGTCTTTAGACTCGGTGCGCGATTTGCTCTATTACTCGTTCGATGCCGCTCGTTTTCTAAATAGGAGTGTTGGTATCAGCACCCAGCGGTCCCTGTATTTACGCCCAGAGTATACATGATAATACACAGTAATACATAGTAATACATACATCGTAGTAATATATAGTAGTGCATGGTATTACATGGTAATACATAGTGATACCTAGTAAACACATAGTATGGGGGACCATAGTAAAAATGACCTGCGGTACACCCAAAAACCTGCATATTTCCCTGTTTCTACTATCAATGTTTGGACCTATTTACTATGGCCCCCTGTGATAGTAATATATAGTACTACATGAGTGATACGTGAGTAATACACGAGCAACACATAGTAATACCTGGTACATAGTAACATATTGTAATGCATAGTAATACCTACGGTAGTAATACATAATATTAGTTAGTGATACATTTTATTTTATTTTATTTTTTTCTCATCCCATTCATTATCTTCGTACATCTTCTTCTCTCTCTCCTTCCAACTCGTAACTCAGATCCGGGGTCACATAGCAGGCTCTTCTCCCCCCTTCCCGCTACGGTACGTGCCTTCGTTTTTATCGCGAGAAGATTTCAGCCTTTTCTTCCCTCGTCGACTCTCATCGAGTCGTGCCTACCCACGCTGCAAGGCGCTCTCAACAATTGAATCCTTTTTTTATTTTTATTTTTTGCAAATAAAGTTACCAGGTAGATAGTAATACATGGCTATACCTAGTAATACCAAGTAATAATACCTGGTAATAATAGTAACCAGAACCCACGATGGACTCAATAAACCAGGGATCCCCCTACTACCATACCAGGTGGTATACGTTTACACACCATGTCTGGTTCTCATTGCCCCCATGGGATGGTGTATTGTGGGTCAGGCTCAGCAATACAAAGTTTCTTAACATTACGGTGGATCACAGTAAATAGGACCTGCGGAAGACACAAAAACCCACATATTTACCTATTCTTACTGACAGCATGTGGTCCTATTTACTATGGTCCCCCGTATCGGGTCGGTTGTTTAGGGAGGTATAGACATTCCGCACTCTAATCATGAAAGTGCCCTCAGAAAAGGCAGGTGCTGACTGCCCCTGCCCCTGCCCCTACGGCGGTAGCTTACCTCAACACGTCTACCAGGTGTGTGCTTACTTTATCGTGAGCGCATGTTGACCCCTGTCCCCGGGTTTTCGCTTCGCTCGTCGCTGTCTTAGGGCGGAAGAGGCGGTGCGCGAGGCGGTGGCGCTTGAGCCAGAAAGCGTTGAGGCTCGCGACTTTCTCAGATGCCTCCTGGGGAACGAAAACTGCCGCCGGAAGGAGATGCGCGTACAGGTAGGCCAACCTTCGGGCGAAACCGTTCAGGTTATCATATCACAAACTATGAAAAGAGGACGGAACCGTTTCTGTTTCCCTTTGGATAAGCTCCTTGGAACTTCAATGAAGAGTTGCGTCGAATGTCGAATACAAGTGACGACTATAGTACCGCCCACACAAACCAACCCGAGCTGCTCAGGTGTGCAGGACGTGCCCGAAGTGCAAAGCAAGGAGGTCTCCGGCGAGCGCGCAACATGATACTGTTACGGGGGGTCATAGTAAATAAGACCAAATAGTGTCATTAATAGTACAAAAAGGTAAAAATATAGGTTTTTGCATGTACCGTAGGTCCTATTTACTATGCCCCCCTGAAATAGTCGTACCGACTGCGTGCTCCCACCATTGCGGGGGGGGATAGAAACACTGTCCCGAAGTACAAGAACGTTTTTTATTGAATCTGAATATACATATGGTCTTATATTTAGATGCATAGTGGTAGTAATCAGAACCCACGACAGACCCAAAAAGCATGTACGTATTCCCCTCATGTTTACACATCATGTTTGGTTCTGAATACTGGAATTCCCCTTAAAGAGCCGGTGGGTAAGGCCGTGCGTGAACGTATTTGTGGTTGGTATAACTGGGTCCCAAATGCCGTCGGTTAAACGCCGTCGGTATGGGGGTTCGTCTGGCTCCTCTCTGCCAAGAACGAAAACTGTCGTCGAAAGGAGAGGATCATATGCTTAGTTTAGTAGTACATAGCCGTCGGTACCCCGTGGTTACAAAAAAAGGCCCTTAGGCGCCCAAGAAGGCCAGCGTGTCCTGTAAGGTCCGTTCAAGTTATCGCCTCGGATAGCATGTGGAAAGGAGGTGCTTGGGAGGGTGGGGGCTAAATTCAGATGGGTTTGTGTTTGTGAGGGGATCGATATAGTTCCTCTCGATGGCATGGTGCGGGCGAACTAAAGTACGCATCGAGGCTGCGCCGCAATCATGTACGGTATGCACCATTGTATGCAAACAACATACCTGGTAGGTATTAAATACGCCCATTTCGGTATGAATACTATGTTGGGGTCATTCCTTCACCGCGTGAACACATACGTGGATGTTTTGGAGCAGTTCCGCTACAGCTCCGCCACCCGACTCGTTGAACGCCTCGCCGAGGGGTTCGTGTGCGATTTGATGTGGAACCGGGTTGAGTGGGGTACGGTCAGGATATTCAGGCGTTTTGGTGACGTGCCGCCGTCGACATCTTGCACGAGAAAAGGAAGAGCTGAAAAGGTTGTTCGTATTGGCGAGCACGGGGGGCCATAATTAATAGGATTGAATATTGTTAGTAAAAACGGTTAAGTATATAGGTGTTTATGTATACCATAGGTCCTATTAACTATGGTCCCCCGTAATAGTTGTTTTCGTTCTTCTTGAAATGCTGAAAAAAAATGGACTGAGCTAGTCACATGTTTGTGCTCATAAACATAGATACCGGAACGCTCTTGAGGTGATCAACCAAACACCCGCTTCCGATTTTACAGTGAACAACAGGGCTGAATTGACACACATTTCACAACCATTACACGTGGAAGTGCGATGAGCTTAGCCTTTGACTTCACCCATTTCCCGGAGAAGAAATAAATCAGAATACAAAGGAAAAATGAGTTCGACGTGGCGTCTGCCTTTCTTGGCGGCTTGCGTTCAGGTGGCACTACACCTGCAGTGCAAATGGAGGACGAGGGTTTGGTCCGGAGAGTACTTGGCATCCCTGAAGAAAAAGCTTCAGCAGGATCTAGAAGAACGTCTCCGCTCTAACAGGTGCGAATGACATCAAGGGTGGTACGAGTATACCTTTTTCGTGCCCCATCAGCTTTCCTGTTGGTCAAACGAAATGGACAGAACAATCATGGTTGGTGAAGAAAGCTTGGTCGACGGATGCCGTCGGTCGTCATCCAGGGCCGCCACGTAAATTGATAAGAACATTTAGATTGGTCGAAAGTGTTTGGTCGACCGATGCCGTCATCTAGGGTTGCCACATTGTTTTTGCTGGTCCACGACGGACGCCAGCAGTATCTACTTGTTAATTGTGTACGCTGTGGATGCCGGTGGCGACGGCGCGATCTGGAAGGGATGGTTCGCCATGTTCAACGGGGTGTCACCTGTTGTGCCGTATTGTAGCTCCAGCTTGTGCTCGGGCCATGACGAATATTCAGGTTGCTGTCGGCTAAGCTGGGCGTGCCTCACGCCAAGCGAGAGCTGCGGAAGTACCCACCCAGCCCTAAACGAAATCCCTGCCTTTACCATCATTACATTTACCCTTACCTATACCACGTGACCGGTCGACAAAGAATTGCCCATTCTGCACCAATACGGCTGCACCTGCGCGATCGATCATGATTTTATTTTTCGTCCGATTTACGTAAACGAATGGACCCCGCGTGCAACTAACAGAATGGACATCCAAGCACGCGAGCAGCTCTCGTATTTCTTTCGAGAAAAACACCGTCCTGTCCTGCTTTTCGAGGATCGATGCGCCAGAGTCATTCAGCGGCTGGCACGGGTGGGGCTATTCCGCCTAAGGCAAGCATGTGCAGGCAGAGGCTTGATACTAAATAAACATTACAGCCCCAACTGTGTCCCCTACTGCCCTATTGTTCTTGGCATTAAAGCCTGCGCGCCGAAGGATTCGGCTGTTTTTTCGCCCGCGTGGGAAATTCGTTCCAATGATCGCTGCTGTTCCGGACAATGTGTGCCAGGAATTGGCGCTGGTATGCAGTTGTTCTCTCACCTGGGTGGAATATACTAAACGAAGGTCCAACCGGAGTCTTGCTCGCAGACCTGTTTCTTCGGAAGGGTTCACCTGTGTCACACCAAGGCTGCGGCTAACCTGTACACCATACGTTGTGCGCATTAGGGCCCCGCGATAGTGCAAGCAAGTGGTATCCTCGAACCAACTATGTGATAGAGGTCCTTGGTATGAATCCCGATTAATGCGCCTTAAAAAGGGCAAAGCCTGGCAATATAAGAACCGGATGAGGAAAACCCGAGGGGATTCGACAAGCGAAGAAAGCGCTCGCTTCTTCGCGTGATAAACAAGACGCGAACCGTAGCACAAGCGGGGGAGCGGGGAGGAGTACATTTGCTGTTTGCGGTAGTCACCTGACCTTGGCCACATACCCCTTTCGAAACGGAGCACCGTATCCATGGCCATGCATGGCCGTAGTCGAATGAGCACAGACCCTGACATCCGTACAATACCGGGACGGAGCACGTTGGGTTTTCACTGGCCAGGCAGACGTTACGTGCACCGAGCACAAAGCACCGTAAGGTTTTCGGCCAGTCGCGTGATGGGTGAGCTACATTTTACTAAGAACCACTTGTGAGGCGGAAATTATTGCATACCTGGTAAGGATGATGATATCGAACGCATCGATTGGTTCTCCAGTGTGCCCACTTTCAGTGACTGCAAAGGGTGTACTGTGTACTGTGTAACTACCTTGTGGGTGTCTTACCATGCGTACGTTACGCACGAGTGCGTGATATGAGAGTTACCCATGTGCGGAGTTAGGATTCTCCCAAACCGCGCATATGGATGACACCGTCGAATTAATGAGGGGCTGCTTTAAGACCCCAGATCTACGTCACGAACTCAAATAGCAAGGGGTAAAATTATGAGGCAGGGATTGAACGGATGAGCAAGAGATAAAGCGCCGTCGGAAACCCATGGAATTTGCGTTGCAGGTGGTTTTCAGTAAAGCAAAAGGCCTACAGGAAGCACCTCGCGGCGGCGCTTAAGCAGTGGCAGAAAAACTTCTGGGCGGCTGAAGCACGGGAGACAGTGCGCGCCCGCGCTAAAAGTCGGGTGAGGCATTACTACTACTGGATCGTCTGTCTCTATCAATCGCCTCATCAAAGAAGACGTGGCATACGTACGTACCGTGCAGCGTAAGCCGTTCAGGTACGTCAACTACTTGAATAGTGCAAGGTACTGACATACACTTCGCCACAATCGCCACAATATGTATTAGTACTAACAATCCTTGAAAAAAATAATAAAGCCAACGTCGTGAGATCGAAAAATTCCGCACGACTCATAATTGCAAGGTTGGTGTGATGCTAATGATACTTCGTGGTTGGTGTTTCGTTCGTCATCCGACAATGTGCACGTCATGATGATGCGCGTCAACGTTGATCACTTCTAAACACCCCCGAAAAAAAGAAAAAAAAAAGGCAAGAAAGAACAAAAGCATACGTCCAGCGACCTACTAATAGGTGCACGTCAGCTTCTGTTCGATAGAGCACTACTACTGTGCTGGCATGCATTTCTCCACAAAAAGTGAATCGCAGCATACTTGCTGCGGACTTCGTGCATGCCCGTCAGGTTTTTGAAATAAATAGCGTGCCTGTATTGTGCTGGCGTATTTTTCCGCCATGTTCGCAGTCGAGTGTGTTGTGGACCAGTCGATGGGGAAGGTACCGACAGACGAGTGCTAGGGTAGAGAAAGCGGCACCAGACATTTCTTAGACCATCTCCACGGTCTTTACCTAACTATCGAGTTTCAGATAGTTTCAAAGCGTTTGTAAGCCCGGTACCAATATCATCTGTGAAGTGTCTCACCATAACTCTCGGAAAATTCATCCTCGATCCATAATATTATATTAGGTAGCTACGTTCTCAGTTGAATAGCCCCGGGGGTGACAGACAGTTGCGTTCACAAAGAGCAACCCCTGCCCCAGCACGGATTGGCACGCCTCTGGAGCAATGCCACGCCATGTAGGGGTGGTGGCTTGTTTTTTTCTGGGCTCCTTCAATGAGGACCTCGAGATTTCACTCGAAAGATTTACTTCGAACATATTTGTTTGCGCAACCCGATCAAGACGTTTGTGCTCTACAGCAGTACTCGTATTGTAAATACTAGTACAATACTTCGCATAGTACAGTAGTAAAGTTATCGTACTCTGAGTAACCGGTAGATACTCACTTGAGGAGCTGGCACAACCGGCCAGAAAACATTGAGGCGGAAGATGCAACTCCTACTGGTGCATGAGCTTCTGTCGATCGTGCTCTTCGTGTTTCATGCTGTGAGAGAGGGCCTGTTGAGAGGACGGTCCAGCGTGCGACATATCGAAGGTCGTGGAGTGGCGCCTAAAATAGCGGAGCGATAGTTGGTGATGGGCCCTTGCCTCGCGTTTTTTTGTGATTGATGAGCTTCCCTGTCAGGGGGTCATCCTGCGTTGAAACATCGGCGGCCGGCACCTGCTCCACTGCTGTCAACAAAAAACGCGTTGCTCAATCCTTGTGCCACTGGTCGGCAAGTACAGTGGGTTCCTGTTATGTACCTCATCCCCAGCAATGACTAGCACGCTAATCCGGCCGGCTGTGTGAGCTTCGCCGCTGCACGGGACGACGCGACGGGTAAAAAACCCTGCATGCGCTAGGCATCGCGCACATACGTACGGCGTATCCACGTTTGTTGAAGATATTTTCTGACTAACCTCACCCGCCGCCCCCCCGCTCCCGCCGTACGGCTGCCCCCCCCCTTTCCCGGCACAATGAACACCTACTTGATAGTACACCCCACGAACCCACAAGATTGTGTCGGTGGTAGCGCTCATGGATCGGCAGGATGGAGCCGCTCCTTGCATCCAGGTATTGCACGATCATCCATGCACTGGAGTCAAAACCCTCATTTTCTTGTGCGTTGACGATGTTTAACGAGTACCAGGTATCTTATCAGGGCTGCGTGGAGGTATGTGTCGGCTGCTTCTACACGCCCCATCGCTACATCAGCCGATCGCTCTTACAACAAGTTGACCTGGATTCGTGTTATTTCCTCACTACCACTTAAGTCTTGCCATTCGATGCAAGCCTAACAGCTGTTGCATATGCCCCCGACCGAACCACTGCGGGTGCTGTTAGAGGACAGCACGAGCTCGCCTCGGTCGGAACCTCTTCGCCCGGATGCTAGAGCTTCGCTCACAAGACACGAGGTACGTTTCAAGGGCCTGCGCCTATCGCATCAATAGTGCACACCACCGCCCAGTAGGTGCGCGTCGTCGAGCGTACGTTGCATGAGCACCAGACTACCCTACCCCCTACTTGGGCTATAGCGCATTCAGCCATCCCACCTCTCCCCCCGGGGTAGTGCCGTGTCCGTTGCGCAGCTTGGTATAAATGGCCGCGTGGTCAGAGCTTCGGCTACAGCTCTCAAGACCCTGAAAAAAAAAATGGTACGGGGACGACCCCTGTGCTGAAACTATCACGGGGGACCATAGTTCGTAGGACCAAATATTGTTAGTAAAAATGGTTAAATATATAGGTTTTCATATATATGTCATATATCCTATTAACTATGGTCCCCCGTGATAGCGTTCGTGCCTAACTGAGGACCCTTGTGTCACGTTCTCGTGCTGAACGTCCACGGGCGTGCCGCGTAAAAAATAACTGGGGGGCATATCTTTAGATTAAGGGTTCGCGAACATACATAAAAGAGGTGCGACCGCTTCCCTCTCTTGTTGGGGTTTTCGTTTCACATTCGCAGAAACCCACCCACACCCACCCTGCGTTTTGTTTCAAAAAAATCGACGGCGGGGTAACCAAAAGGAGGAAACGAATTGCGGCGGCGATCGTCGTACAATGTGAAGTACGGCGCTGTCTGGCTCGACGGGAGCGAGACAGACGTGTGTCGCTCATCGCAGAAAGGAAGGAGGTGAGACGGAACACGGGGCACTCTTGTTTTCCTGGCTATTCTCAACTTTCGGCAGAAAAAGCTCGCATTTGTTTCGGGTTGGTGCTGGAGTCATATATAAAGGATTGGGCAGTGCCCAAAACTCAGAAAATAAGTGGGTGGGCTGAAAAACACTTGATGTATGGTGTAGCAGCTGGGTTGGTTGCCAGACCTCTTGTCTGATATTGTCTTATTTACACCATACTCTCGTCGAACCACATTATTGTGGTATCTGGCAGTTCGTAACGTCCGGTAGAAGATGTCGCTTATCCTACATATGTATAACCGGGCTTAAAATATGTCTATTTGTGGAGGGTTAAGTACTGCTCGAGGCACCGAACAGCTGCCACACCTAGATAGCTGGAGACGCCACTGAAGTTGTAACCTGTGATTTCGTCCTTCCTTGGCGCTGTATTCACAGCAGTTTTGCCCGATCACACGAACAAAAATTACCGGCTTGACTTCGTGCGACCCGATCCGTCTGTGAAATTTGTGTCGACGGACATCCACTGGGCTTTGATCACCGGGTATGACCATCTCTCCAAACCACGGTGGGATACTCATGGTTCGATTCCGCCAATGGGGACATCTGGCCATGGATCCGCCCACTGGGTACCAACGCGCCCGGTATGAGGAACTTAGGCCGCAGCGTTCATTCAACGCGTGCTCAGGGCCCGAACGCTCCAGTGGCCCTACGTTGTGAAGAGAGTCCTTCAAGAGGAAGCGAGGAGAGTCGCGGAGACGAGGCTGGCGTCTGCCTGCAAGATCCAGGTGGGACGTTCGACCTTGACACGCATAGAAAAGTGAGCTCTTCAGTAGAAAACAATGTTTTGGCTCCCAAGGAGTTAACATTGTTTTGTGTTGTTTTTTTGTGGGGAATGCGATGCGTGGCACGTCGTAATGTACCTGTGCTGTGCTGCTGTCAGTGAGTTTGTGTGCCCGGTAGGCGTCTATCAAAACAAAAACAACGTCGAGTCGGAAGAATCTAGCGGAGATGTGTTCATGGTGCTCTCTGTGGTGCTATATATATCACTCGCTGTATCAGCTGTATTTTGGCTTTACAATTGTTTTTCTTATCACCCTAGAACACTCGGCGGGCCCACCGCCTTTCCCCGCCTTTCTTCCTCATACACTTGTACAATTTGCCCGCTGTCCTCGATGTTTTCAGGCCAAGGCGTACACGAAAAAATCGCGCCGGCTGTGCGACTGAGAATTTCGTCTTGGCCCATACCTCCAGCTTGCGTGACACACTCCCGTGTCGTGTGCTGCGGGGTTCAATACCTCCCTCGTACGTTTGTGCCATGTCGACCCTTTAGTTCGTCGCAGGCGCCGGTCGGGAGGTAGAACGGACGGACCAACAGCTCTCTTGTGTATTACCATCACGCTCACACAAGGGCTGAACCCAGAGGCTGCACATTGTCAGCATCTTAACCCTTTCAGGACTGTACTCTCGTTTTGGGGACAATTTGGGACAAACTACTTGGAACTTGACTGGTGTGTCCCCAAAACGGGACTGGAGCTCTAAAAGGGTTCAAGCACAGTCAGTTCCATCGAGGTACATATGTAACTCGCCGATGTTGACCAAAGCACCAAAGCTCTAACAAACATTGCGTGGAAGGCGGTATTGCAGAACTTTGGATTACGTCTTCGACGAAAGGGCGACGGGGAACGGGATCAAACCGACGCCTAACCTTGACGCAAAACCGTGCAGGCGTAGCCTTGAGCTGTGTGAGCGCCTGTCATCGTTCGGAGCTAAGCGTGTTACCTGGCAAGTTATTATTCAGTAAAGCGGGTGCTTAGCACACGAGCTATCAAACACCGCAACGTTTTACGCAACGCGCCGGTGCGTTTGCGTTTTCCTTATGAAATTGTAATCCAATTCCACTGACACTATGCAGAGTTATCCGCTTGGTACCAGCCTGGTAGACGTTATCTCTTGTTCACAACATGCCAGGGGTGATATATCTCAACGCATCAGATACGGCTAATCAATGGCGCCGACTATCGCACACTTGGGGCAGTCACTCGGAGGTGTGAATTCAATTCGTTGAAGCATGCCGCTTCCAGCACTGTAAGGACTGTGATCTTCAAACCATTGCACGACTTTGTGAGAGCGAAAATTCAACGGCGATCCAACACGTTTTGCACGCGCCAGGCGGCGTTTCGAATGAAGTTGGCACGCGACATCGCCAACCGGCGCCGGCGTGCCGTGTTGAATGCCCAGCGGTATGCCCGCGGCTTCCTCGGGAGGAGGCGCGCGGAAAAAACAAGACTTCACGTGATCACCAGAATTCAGGCGAGTACCGCATATCTGTGCGTTCTGGCTAAGCGTGGTGCCTATGTTCCCGGAGTGAATACATCTCTGTGACGAGGTGCCGTGATAATTACTGAAGACTTAATGCGGGGGTAGTAGCCCTGAGTTAGGGGTTCCGGCTGATCGCAGCAGAGAGGCCTCGCTGATTCCAAACAATATAAAGTGTGCGAAACAAAAGCGACAACGGAACGATGCAGCATTAGCGAGGTGTTTCGTAAATCCGACTCCCGCTATGACCTAATTGGCGACGACAATATTGTAGTGTGACGCTCTTGATCTAGTCGTACCAAAACCTTTGGTTGCGTTCTCGCGCGTTTTCGTTACTCGTTTTGGGTATGCGCCCCCCAACGCAAGACATTACATCAGGTCGCAGATTACGCCTCACCATAATGGACAAGCAGTTGCCAGCGATGGCGTTGATCTTCGTCTGCCTAAGTTTAACCATTGGTTGCCATCCGTGCGTTTTTCAATCAATGGAAACTCACAACGCAGGCGGTTGTTTCGCTTAAGGTCACGTATGACATTCCACAGGAAACGACAATCAAAATTCGTTTCTGTCTACCAATAGTTTGCATTCCAGTACAATACAAGCCATTATGATCAGGTCGCACAGGACATACGGGGTACCACTACTGTAGCACCAGGAGTGGCCATCTTGACAAACAGCGGTGACGTCGCCGCCTCCCACCCCTATTTTCGGACACATTGTTCCCCGGAGAGCAGAGGCAGTGGAGACAACATCGACGGTGTCTAGTTATCCGACGCGCTCTCCTTGCCATGCGGCTTTCGAGGGAGGCGAAGGAGGCGAGGGCCAGAGAGGTCGAGCGCCGATTCAGGTACGGATTTGTTCGACGCGTTACAACGATCGCGAGATATACTATTACCCACCTGGTAACACTATCACACGGGCAACAAGATAACACACCTCCTTGGGCTGTTTTCCGAGCCGATTTGCGATTTCTCTTTAAGAACGGGGAGGGTGGTCAAACGCCGAGCGAAGCGTCTACGGAATGATCTGGATGAGAAATCCCCAATGCCACCATTTTATTTCATTTTGTGGACCCTCCTTGTTCGAAATGAATTTGTCTCGGAAATTCATCCCAGGTGGGGGGTGTGTTGTCTTTTATCACCCGTGTGATAAATAAGGAGGAAATGGCACCTACATTTTCCGAGGGCCCTCGCGTGAGGGAGCTCTGTAGCTAGCCTAGTCAATGGCTTTGAATAGGACAACCATAAAACTACGCCCGATACTAAAAATGTATCGTCTCCTAATTCACACTGCTGTACGTAGCCCCAGTCGTTAACTTAACCACGCCACCCACCCGTATGTGCCCAGTATCTGATCCAAGGTCGTGATTATGCCAGCACGCTGCAAGTTGCTTGCTGCTCTGTCCCTCTTGTTGTTGATGCAATGCATTTTGTTTTATTGCACGGACAGACTCATATACCACTGCACTTTTCGACAAGTGTATTGGGCTTGGCAGCTAGTTACTTTACTGTGTTAAATGTCGTTGAGATGTATTGTACATGGGACCCAACGGTATGGGGTAGCCTCCTCAGCTGCAATGGTTGACGCAATTGTTGATGCAATGGTTGATGGCGCAATAGTTGATGAAATTTTTCAGGCGATGGACGATACATTTATTTATTCAATGGTTGACGCAATGGTCGATGCAGTGGTTGGTGCAATGGTTGACCAGCTCCGCTAGTGAGAGATAATTGGCTTCGAAAGTACTACAGTACCTCACTACCCACCGTGGTAGGGCTCATTCGTCGTATGTATACAGGTAGTCTGATACCGGTTTGTGTGGCAGGCCTCCGTGCGGAGAACGTACGGAATCAACCATCGCTCCTGACTCCCGTGGAGGTTTGCCATGGGTATACAGTGCGGTAGTCGTGGCCCTCCATGGAACCATGGCACGGTATTTAGTGCCTCTACAATGCGGAAGTCGGGACCTTCCATGGGGCCATTCCACGGTATTTAGTGCCTCTACTATGGGGTAGGAGGTGCAATGCTGGGCCCAACATTTCTGACGGACGGCGCTTTCTCTTCAAGTAGGAAATATCAACCGATGTATTTCGTAATTCTGTAAAAACTAACTGTACTTTTCTGCATTTGTAGCGATCTCAGTTTTATGTTCTTTTCGTCATGTTGTTCGATTGACACACGCAAGCATTGTCGGGTTGCGAACGCCATAACAATGGCAGTGTTTTACAATTCCATTTGCAACGTGCGCTGGTAGCGGGTGGGCTTGCTTAACGGATGGCGCGTAAAATGGTTTACCTCACAGCTTGTAGAATTGCGGGCCAGGCATCAACTACTATACGGTATCGATCGAATTCACAAATTGTCTTATTATTTTCAATGAAATATAGAACACGCGTGCCCGACGGATATGTCACATGACTCAGCTTGCAAAGTTGAGTATCAACCGCTTAATCGGTCGAACTCGCAGCTGACGCATTAGTAATAGTTCAATACCTGGTATGCATTTCTCAGAGTCACCTGTTTGGGTAAGTAGTATCTCTAAAATAACTTCTCGTATGTGAGGAACCTGAAAAAAAGGTACTCGAAAAACAAGGTACAGTAGGTGTACCCCCCCCCCTTATCGTAGCCGCGAACATTCCACAAAGTAGGGACACATTCCACGTCACCTCCCGCGCGCACTTTTTCCCTGGCACCACCGGAAGCAGAGTATTGGAGGAAGAACGGCGTCTGAGAACTGCGCCTAGCGGTGCATGCGGTGGTGCTGCCGCTAGTGCCCTTCCCGTCAAGGTGCGGAGGGCGGCGCGGAGAAAAGAGATGCTCCTCGGCAGGTATAAACTGGTACCATGTTTTGCTTCATTTCTTCCACCGGGATGCGTTTTAGGCTGTTTGTTTCTAGGCTTCTTTTCTCGGGTTCTTCATGGGTCATAACGCCACCCGCGGGTCGGGTCAGGAGGTCTTCAAACTCTCACAGGTCGGGTCGGGCCGGGTCGGGGCAGGAGGTTTCAAAAGCTCACGGGCCGGGCCAGTTAACCCTGACCCGACCCGACCCGACCCGACCTGACCCGACCCGACCCGACCCGACCCGACCCGACCCGACCCGACCTGACCTGACCTGACCTGTGAATAGTCCTGGCTTTTATGGCCACGGGCTAGACTTCAGGGCAATGAGCTAACGTAAGGGTTAGGTCGTCGCTCTCTCGTGTTAGAGTGTGCCAAGTTCTTTGTAGAGCCCCACGCACGAAGACATTTGGTAGCGCCCCATGCCGGTAGTAAAACGGCAGTAAACCGGTACGCCTCCGCATCATCACGGTCATTTGCGAAACGTTTTCGGCTTCCGAGTGCAAGGCATGGCGTTTCGGTTACCCCGAAAGGGCTGCCGTCCGCAGGTGGAGGTCCCTCGCGATTATTGTCCAGCGCTCAGAGTTGACCCTAAATAATAAAGCCACCCAAAGACCAAAAGGGTTCAAATCAACAAGGTGTACCTGGTACTGCTGTAGAGGGTTTTATTTCCAGCGTATTCGCCAAAACGATGAACACCCGACCGTGGCTCCTCCCACGCGCCTCATGTTCGCACCGCTCCGCCTGTTGACCTCGTCGGGTAGAGTGAAGGCCAGGGGGTGGACTGTTAGTCGCGCGAGAGCCTGTGCACGCCAGAGAACATGCGAGCTGCCCCCACCGGCGGCTTCCGTTCTACGATCGTCTTCTACCTGCGCCGCGCTTTCCTCCGAGCCCGGCCCTGGTCGAAAGGAGCAACACCTCGTCACTTTTAGACACGAGGGAATGCGTTCCAGCCACATGTCATCCTCACATCGAAAGTATGAAGACGTTATAGGGCGGTCATCATCCTCCAGAGCTCCTGCAGCGACGAGACGGACAGCGGGGGTCCGTTTCGACGTTTGGAGTGGATGTCGATTAACTTCATGCGATGATGGTTTCGCCTTGGAATCCGACGGAACTCGTCGAGATGCCCTTCATTCCTGCATTCCCGCAGTCGAGGAACCGAGCGGTGACGAAAACGCATCCGCATCGTCATCTTCCTCGTGCCCTCACAAAGCACCGGCAGCAACAGCAGCAGCAGCAGCAGCAACAACAACAACGCTGTCAGCACTGACAGCCGCGCCACAGCCATATAAAAGCGAAGTAGCGCTACGCTTGTCGAACCAAAAACACAGCAATAAAGAGCAACCGCCCGCTACCTGCAAAAGACGGCTCCGAAGCGCTTCTTCGCCGATACGAACGTCTGCTGCTGCTACCGCAGCATTGGCATGCGCGCGGGGGGTGGGTGGGCGGCTGGGTAGCCCCCTGGGTAGCTCATGCTCCGCCCTCGAGAAGCGCTTGGGATCGAGTCACCCAGCGCCACCATCGGTGTCCAACGCGACAAAAAAAGCGAAGCTTTCGGATACGGCCGGTGATTCGTCGGCCCCGGGCTCCCGCTTCTTCCCGCCGTCTGTGTCAGTGAGTGCCGCGAATTGTGGGAGGGGGTCTCCTGTCGTGTTCGAGATGGTACAGGACGCCGCGGATGACGAGGAAGATGCTATCAGGAGGAGCTCCGGGACATCGTCGTCAACGGACGGCGATGGGCAGGAAGGAGAACGTCGGGAACTTGGTTGGGATGGCTTCACGCTGTACAGGTACACCTTACGGCAGGCTAGGATCTAGATAATATAATTCATTATCTATCTGATCTATCTGATCTATCTGATCTGTCCGAAATGTGTGAAATGGTGTACATGCAGATGAACAACCTCCTTGGTTAGGCGTAATTGCGCCTGAGGTACACGCAATGCCCAAGCTGCCGGCGCTTTTTGACCCCCTCCCACTCCTCTCCTCTATGCCTGACGTTGTACGCCTTCCTCCCCTCTTCTGCGCCAACGTTCTTTTTTGCAGACCTCCAGGCGTCTGCTCTCGATCGCTGACGTTTCAGCTAGCCCTTCAGCTTCAGACGGTCGCCTTCAGCCCAGATGTTCAAAGCGCGCCCCGACCAGCACCACCACGGCGCCACGCTTCGGCGTGCGCACACGAATCCCACACTGAGGATGAAAATAAATCAGAATCCTCTCCCGCGATCAGCATGGCCGACTACGGCGAGGGGAGCACTGGAAGAGCTGTCACGCACGACGGTGGACGCTCGAGCCAGGGCCGTGCCGGGTGTGGGCTCGGGGTTACACGCGGAAGGGCGCGGACGTTTGACAACAAGCCATTTGTTCCTCGTCCCGATCTAGAAGACTTTAGCTTGGGGAATGCCGCCAACGACGCACATGGGAACGCCTGGTGGGAACCATTTGAGAGAGCTCCACCAGGGGGAAGAGAAGAAAGAAGAATAAATGGGTGCGGGAAGGATGCTCTTGGGCGTGTTGAGGCCTCCCCCAACGCGGGTCACGGTCGTGGGGGAAGTATGTCTACTTCTCCATCGCCGCATGAGAGACTTGGCGTTGATGCTGGTTCGAGGCAGTTGGTGCCGCCAATTGCGGTCGACATGCCCGCGAGGAAATTTGGCAACGGGGACATGGTTATGGTGGCGACATTGCTCGCGCACCCCGAGAGCCTGTTAAAGGTGAGCGGAGGGAGTGCTTGCTCCTGGATTGCGCTCCTGTTGTGATTCTCTTTCGTTCGCCTTCATGAAGGGCAGGTAGTTGGCGGTGTGGGTGTGTGTGGGGGGGGGGGGGTTCCGTACTGTGACTGAATGGTTGATAAAACATCAAAATCTACATTATCGCAGGCACGTTGAGGGTTAGAACCTTGCATTGAACGGTTCACTGGATTGTTCGTTCTTGGAACGAGCCACGCTACGTACGGTAGGAGTTTCACTTTAGACCCCAACGATTTATCGGTAACGAGAATCATCAACCAATGCAACATCAACCATTGGAACAACAAATTTGGGCCACAAACCATTGCAACCACAACCTATGCAAAATCAACCATTGCAGCATCAACCATTGCAAAAATAGATCGTTGTAACATCAATCATCGCAACTGAGAGACACTACACAACCATTGAAATACTCGAGCCCGATGCGTATTGTTGCGACGGGGTTCGATCGTTATAGCTACCGTAAGAGGTGAGAGCGTAGAGTTGGGAAAGGGGTTCGATCGTTTTTTCAGCGCTCGATTTTACGCCAAAACGGGAAGGTGAAGGTCGGTCTCAAAATATCGAAGAAGGGGTTTTCCGATCGAGGTGGCCGAGAAGCCTCCCGGACATGCACGGCTCGACTCCACTCAGCACCCTTATCGTTTTGCCGAGAAAACTAAAAATAGCGCTGAAAAACGATCGAAACACATGGACGCTCTTTGCGGAGCCTGGCCCATGGGACTGCCGTGTGTCGGGCTTAGCGTCTACGTTGAGTCTTAAGGTCGATTGTCGGGCGTTATGTCCTACCGCGGGTACAAAACTCCTCAAGTAGGGGCCCTCAGAAGGCGAAAACAGGCGCTACCCCTAACCCCTACCGTCGAATTGCAGTGTGCAACTCCTTTCTTCTGCGGAACTGTTTTTTCACCCTAGCGGTGATGCGCTTAGACATAGAGAGTAAGCCCCGAACCGAAAAAGGTTGAGCCGGGGAGTTGGCCGCGGTCGATGATCTCGAAATAGCCAAGCTGGAGCACCAGTGAAATAAAATCGAATAATTCGACGCTGTCTCCCCCGCACGCAAGAAAAGTCCGCGTTGTTAGTGGGACGCTAGCTAGCTCACCCCTCGTGTGCTCTCGCCCCCAACAACTTGCGGCGCTTTCGCGCTTGGTGCAAACAATCAAATGTCTGCCTTGTGGGTGAAAAGCCCGACGTGCTCCGCCCCGGCATTGTTCTATGACCACGCGCCCACGGCCATCCATGACATGAGTAAACCGTACGTGAGTACTCTCGGAAACCATCGAAAATAATGACCCCACACTCATTGGGAGTGCTTTTTCTCCACAGAATATGGATGTGTAGTCCTCATGGTGTCTTTTAACCTCGGAATGGCCGCCTGTCGTTTTCATCAGCGCCTCATATTGCACCAGGCACACATCGACACACAAGCGGGCCGGGATTATTTCCTCAAGTGCGTGAAAATCAACAAGCTAGACTCTATCGCTCTAGGCGGATGTACCTGGTTCGACCAGACCGGAAAGGACGACGGGAAGAGAGACGGTTCGAGCAAGGAGAAGTGGTGGGCAACGTTTTGCAGCACTGTTCGGACTAACGCGTTCGGACTTCGGGAGCTCGTTGTGGAAGGACTCGAGCGGGGTGAGTCAGGGAGGGGCATGTACGCCTACCTCTAAAACTGGTCATGTCTCGAGGTAACGGTACACGAAAGGTCACCATGAAACCGAGTAAAATCCGATGAAAATTGACGAGCTGTGGGAATGCTGGTCACTCTATACACGACAAGCATGGAGGCATGCACGGGGGGGGGAGAAAAGGGAAGACAGCTGTGACCACGGCCTACTTGTCCGGAAGGTCGTCGAAGGTAGACTTCTCATGCGATTTGAGATGGAAAGCAAAAGTGACGATGAAAAAAAAACATGTGCGGGCGTGCTACTGCATGCGTTACGGTGGAACAAGAGAACTCTAACACCCCAGGGCATCGATGGTCGCTGAAGATAATTTCGCCATATATCTCTGTAGTGTGGTACAGTGCCTCTGCAGTGCGGCACAGTGCCTCTTAAAGTGCGGTACAGTGCGATACGGTACCTCAGTGCGGTACAGTGCGGTACAGTGCCTCTTAAAGTGATATACAGTGCGGTACAGTGCATCTACAGTGCGGTAGGGGTGGCTATGTTTGGGCTGAAAAACAGACCTCCTCAAAACTGGGGAACAGCCCAACGTTTGTATGGCATCCCTGGCCATCGTGCCTGGTACCGGTGTTCGTCGCCTACCTAGCCCATGGTTGAAGGGGATGTTCACAGAGTTTTTCCACACATATTGCTCTCAAATTCGTTCTTTGCGTGATTTGGATCACGTTGCGTTTGTTTTGGAACCTCTGTTTTACGTTAAACCGTTGGCTTCGGACAGATAGCAAAAGGTTGACACGCGACCAACGTCAACAATTCTGGGGGGCAGGTAAGGGGAGGGCGGGGGGGGAGGTGAGAAGGCGCGGGGTCGTTGGGGGACCGGTGAGCATACGCGAGTTTGTGAAGAAATCCTGGCGTTTTGTCTCTCTGCGCACATATGTAGAGCTCTTCATGCGATCGATACACCTACAAAAAAAAGGGGGTGCCTCATCTACGGCGGCATGAACCCAACGAGCAAGCTTTTGTATCGCCGTCGTCAATGATTGCGCACAGAGGGAGACGCCCTGGCGATGTCGATCAGCCACATTCTGGAGGACTACTTCATGCGCACGTTGGGAAGGCTGGCAGCCATCTCGCTGGTTCGATGCGGTGTGACCGACGAGGGGGCGAAGGCTATGGCCAGGGGAATTTCGGCATCTTCCACACTAGCCTACGTTGATCTGTCAGGTTTGATTTCACCGCAGGGTTACGGCTGAAGTGCCTCAATGAACTCCCCCGGCTGATGGCTGTACCTACCTACAGCGAGTCTGTCGGTGCTCGCCCTCGTTGGCTGTTTCTCACCCTGGGCTAATAGCCCCACCCTGAACAGGAAGGGAATAAGATTAGCAAAGCGTCCCTATGAAATATATAGAAACAATGAAATGGACGCCCAACTCTTGGAGGTGTCTGTCTCTATTTGGAGTAGGAACGGTGCTCCGTCTCGAAAGGGATGCGTGGTCAATCGCCAAGTTACTAAGGCAAGCAACAGGTTCGTCCGCCGCCCGCCCCCCGCCGCCCTCCTTCTTCCAGGAGATAGGTGGTGGCTACAAAAGGCGAAGCCGAAAGGAGATACATTTCACCAACCCGCCGGAGGATGAAAAAATATATACACGTAAATCAAAAAGGGGATAATTTAAGCAGAACGTTTTTAGGTAACTCATGGAAAAAACGTAGAAAGCACCGCCACTGCAGTACAATACGGGACGTATACGAAGAAAACGAATAATAAGAAAAAGTCGGGCTGAGGTTTACATCAAAGTAAGAAATTCAGCATTCGTTTACTGAAGCTAGTGTCGAACACATCCTTTTTCAAATGAAAAATCCAGACTGGTCTATTTTTCCTATTTCTTAAGAAGACGAGCAATAAGAAAGGCAGGCTGAGTTTTACAGAAAAAACAAAGAGAATTTCGGCGGTCGTTTATACTAAAGCTAGTGCACCCAATATCGAAGAAGAAATCCAGCGAAGGACTAGATTTCCTGTTTCTTAAGAAAACGAGGAATAAGAAAGGCAGGCTGCGGTTTACAGAAACGTTAGAAATTCGGCAGTCCTCATGCTGAAGTTAGTGCAGAATGCACCCATTCTCAAATAAGAAATTCACCCTGGACCAGCTTTCCTGTTTCTTATTGGGTGCCCTGTACTGCATATAATCCCAGCCGTAATCTAAAAAATACGAATGGACACGACACTAAAAACGAAAAAAAGGGAACCCTGGCCCACACGGAGATTCGAACTCCGGACCTCGACAACCCGAATGTCGAATCATACCACTAGACCATGTGGGCGGGTGCTGACGGTTGTCTCATGCACGAACGAAACATGGAACCACAACTCGGTAGTTGTATTTAAATATATATACATGTCCCCTCCCCCCTTTGTTATTGCTGTTGTGCTCACATGAGCTCATCGTCACAATAAAATTCAGTCCGTGGTGACAGGACAAGCTCCAACAAACGCTGGAGTGAAAGAATGCCTCGGGAAAGATAGAAGAAGAAAAAATGCAAAGCAGTCACAATAGAACCGAAGCACGTCGTACACCTCAAACAAGAGAATTTACGATCAGCTAAAAAAAAGGTACCTGGTACATAATTGAATCCATACGTAAAAAATACCTGGACTGGGGGAAACGAAGGAGCAAAGGAGACAGCCAACAATGTGGGGAAGCAACAGAATCACGGAAGCGAAAAAGCTCAAGCGACTACACCTGTCAGACATGAATATTTGCAGGCAAGCAGACGGGGGGGGTGGCGACCCAAAGAAGAAAACAACATACCGCAAATTCCATCAAGAAGGAGAGCTACTATTACGGGGGACCATAGTTAATAGGACCTACGGTACACATAAAAACCTACCAGGTATATGTTTACCTATTTTCTATAAAAGTATTTAGTTTTATCTACTATGGTCCCCCGTAATATTAACAGGTGTGAGTACACTCCGAGCGTTCAAGGTGAGCAAAAACAACATGCTAAAAAGGAGGGAAAAGGTAAAGCAAGAAAGCACGTTTTTTGGTATCATGTGGAAAACACGTAATGCGCGCCGAAAAATGTTAGAGGTGTCTTGAGTAGGAGTAGGAAAGCTGCTCCGTCTCGAAAGGAAGGCGTGGTCGATGGCCTAATAAGGCTAAGGCAAGCAAAGAATGGGCACGCCCGTCCGCCCCCCCGCCCCCCCTGCGCAAAATCGTCACCAACCGCTGTTTGCGTTGCTAGCCAACGTGATATCGGACGTCGGGGGTGAAGCCCTAGCGGGCGCTCTGGTGGGATACGATCTGATGGCAGCAAAGGACGAACAGCACGGGGGTTATGCGCCTTCGCGGTCCCGCGGAGGAACGCCTGCTGGTCTCAAGACCCTCGATCTAGGCCAAGTGAGAAAAATGCAGTGATCAAGCATGTATTCCAGTGACTCCTGTTTTGTGTTTCTATTAGCACACCGTCCGCCCAATATATAGCATGCCTTACTAAATACCCAAGCAAACATCGCAGTGACTCTGGGTGTCAACAACGCAAGCACGTTTCCTACGTATTGTCCAATGCTCACACTATTAAAAACGTGCGGCTGAAACGTCGTTCATCATGTAGAGATTGATTCCACAAATTGCCCTGAAAAATGAAGACAAAAAAAACGCACGTCCCGTCCCGCCCCTCATTCCCACGGTAGACAGTTTTTTTCCTAAACATCTGCTGAAAGTTATCCTATTGTGCTATTTTCGAATACGTCCTAACTCAGCTGGTGTTTCCTCTTTCTGACGTAGGCGCGCGGCCGTACCTTGGCCTCTCACCATAGATTATCCTGCGCGGCAGAAGAATACTGCTACGGACTGCAAGAAGAGTTTTATTGCACGTTTTTTTCGTTATTAATTTCATTTCGAGCGAATCGCGATTTTTTATAAACTTTTGACAGCGCCTACGGAGCCCTTTCGAGTTTCCTGAAGCGTTCGCCATACGCCATCTACCAAAGCACACAAATTAACGATATTCACAGATATCCCTCCTGCTCAAATTCCTACCTGTGTAGCATAGCGACAGCTGTATACCTAGTGGCATCTTACCAGTGTAGCATAACGACAGCTGTATTCCTAGTGATACCTATGCCTAGCGAGACCGACCAGGTGCACTATCTTGCTTCCTGCGGCACGTCTGCATGCTCCCTCTTCTCCGACGCTTTCCCCTGCTCGTCAGAACCGCCTAACGGACGCAGGGGGGGTCGCGCTCGCGTGGGTTCTTCGTCACAGCCCGTCGCTCCGGTCCCTCACGGTGTCGTACAACTTCCTGGGGGAGGAGGCGGCTCGAGCGCTCCTGAAGGCGGTACCGCTGAGCCGGACAACGTTGGAAGACGTGCACTGCGAGGGCAACCTCTTCGACGAAGCGTGAGCACGAAACAGCAAACACCATGTCCTACAAAAATGGCCACTTATTTACTCACACCATGTAATTTTGTACTGGCATGATTAAGTAATGGTTTGCCACTATTGGCACGTAGTTCGGACCACGCCACATTCTTAATCCCCCGCCCAGCCAAGCAGTAACCAATGCTCTAAAACGTATGTCATCAATGTTTCGTTTTTTCTCCCTGAAGCCCGAAAAGGGGTTAAGAAACTCTTATTTTTTGCCTTTCTGAAATTCACATAAATATTTTACTGCTATTCTTGAGTGAGGTAAGACGTTTCCTACACAAGTTTCAGCACGACAAAATAGTTTTTGTTATGTGTTTCGTGGAAGGGCCGAACCAAAGTCTCTTAATATCCCGGGTCTTTTGTCGCGCACTACTTGTATCATAACTGTAGATGCAAAGGATGTGGCACAATGGCATCCCTCTCCCTGGTCATAATTGATCGCCTCTTGATAGTAGCTTCATCTGGAGGTACGGAAACGCTAGCTTTCCGAAACATCAAGAGGCAGGAGAGCCATACAGCGGTATGAATGACGTATAAAATGATTCGGTTGTGGTTCTTGAGGGGTGGTGGCTTACTGTAGCCGACGCTGCCTTTCGTGTCAGAATGCCAACAACAGGTGCAACGCCACGTGTAAAGTTACACGAACAAATGCGGCACAAGTTGAGTCAATGGGCTTCATTCAACACATGTACTTAGTATACGTATAGGCAGACAAAACAGTTTGTGCAGTGAAAAAAAGATTCGACACCAATTCCAAGTAGGTTGTTCCCCAAATATGTGAGTGAATTTCTCAAGGGGCTTTCTTGGAGTGTAATATCTTACATACCCCCCCCCACCCCCACCCCGCTTGTCCTGTCTTGTGCGTTCCGCTCCTGCCTCGGCCCAAAATCACCCGAAAGCATTTGCGGGCTAATCAAGCAGGGCTTGCAGGACAGGGGCGCCCAGGCGAAATATCATGCCCAAGCCTTGCCAACCAGCCGGCCGGAAGCGCTCGTTCTGAGCTCCGCTATGCTACTACCCAGCCAACCCCATGAGGGAGGAGGGGGGGAGAAGGCCGTCGAAGACATCACCAACAGCGTTTCAGAGGCGGAATTAACCAAACGCACGGCGTGTCTTCGTGGTTGTGCTATCGGCGGGGCTCCGGCCGAACCGCCCGTACACGAAAATAAGCCACCGCCCACGATCCGCCGCGGGGTGGTTGCCGACGAAGTGCATCAACAGCTCCCGGCCGTACGCCATGCCCGCAGCAGAAAGAAACCGGCGCATCGGCAAAAATGCCCCTCAACAAGTAGCGGGCGAAGGCTTGAGCGTAACGGCAACTTTGACCTGTGTGTGCCGTCTTCTTCGTACCTTGGCGAGGCTCTAGGGTGCCTCCCTTTTGCTCCGGGGGGCGTATGATAAACCGATCTGGGCGACAAAATAAAGATCCGTATATGCTCTAATAATCATACCAAGCGTTTCTTATATTGAGGGACACGGGGGTACCGCTTTGGACAGAAATGTGAGGACCGTGGGGGCATAAACATGAAGACCGAATGGTCCTTACATTTCCGTCCACAAAGTGAAGTGGTACGCTGTAATAGAGCGGAAGACTAACGGCAAGCAACCGGCATTGCGGGCGAGAGGGTATACATAAGTAGCGCTGGGCCGGCGGCGTTCCAGTAAGCCGGTGGCAAACCTTTACCTCAGTCAGGGAGATCGGGGGCCCTACGCGTAGCCAAAATCATATTACCAAAATCCATGTATTTCCACACCTCGGATAGGTAGATCATGATATATCCCTCTACATGTTTACCGCTCATCTGCAGATCATCTAGTTTCTCGCCTGCCGTTGTGATGGGTTGTGCAGGATCTGCATAGGGCATATCCAACCCAGAAAGCATGTGCTAGATCATGCAAATTGGATGGGTCTCAACCGGCAACACGAGCGAGATCATACAAGGTCGGCAATAGATCTGCCTTCAAAGATCTAGATCATGAACTGTGGGAAAGATCAGCAGATTGTTTGTCCTACGTAGGTGTGATGCCTAAATGTCGCATGTGCGCCGGAAATGTGGAAAGGGGTGCGTGTTAGCAGTTGTTATCCAAACTGAAACAAAATACGTACAGCAAGTTTTGCAGCGACGTAAAGACTTTATCCCGTGTAATTTACGCTGCGTGGCTCACCGCCTCTCAGCCAACGGGGGCCTGTTCTTGCTTTCTGAGACACCCGTTGAGCACCCCAGGCTCGTCAACACGCCTCCCCAGCATTGGAGTTCCACCGGGAAGAGTTTAAGTTGCAGGCGTTTTGACAGTTTTGCTTATATAGCTCTTTTTGTAAAAAAACAAATCGAGCTATCACACACGCCGTGTAGCTGGCGTGTTCGACCGGCCTCACGCAGCAACAAACTGGCCGTAACGTTTAATTAAGTCGAGGAAGAAACTGGTCGCAACGTTTCAAGTCGCTATTAATCTTACGGGCCGCATGCCTCTCAGAGTCCCGCATCGCCGTCGTGCAAACGCCAACAGCACCACGAAACCCTTCGTGACCTACTATAACAACAATGAAAAAGGGGCCTGTTCGAGCGAAGAACCAACCTGATCGTACAATACGAGGACTGCTACAACATCTGCCCTACCCAGTAATTCCTGCACCAACATCGAAAAAAAAACAAGCCAACAGCCGCTCAGTATGCAAAATAGGGCCGGCTCTATATTCTACCTCCCCCGTGGCGACTCGGGATGGAACAAGATACGCCAAGTATACGCGACAAACGCGCAGCACGAACCCTTCCTCCGTCTACTCCATAAAACGGTAGCGTAAAAACGAAGTCGACCGTGCGACAAGACTCCACGCCAGGGATCCAGCAACCCCAAAGCGCGGGGACAATCTCAACACCGCTCCGGCGGGAGCACAGCAGTTGGCCGTGACATCGCCAATATTCATATACTATACCTGAAAATATTATTGTTCCTGGTTGCACGAATAACAACGAAAAAAAAACACAAAAAAAGAACGATATTCTTACCCTGATAGCTGATCAACGACAAGGAACATCGATGTATAGAGTGACGACAACAACGATGAGGCCGCTACCACCTCCACTTACATGCCCTCCAAAACCTACGCCGGGCCCACAAGCCTTCGTCCTTTTAGTGAAAAACCGCTCCTCTGATAACCCTACCAACAAAGTTCGAGGTGTACGAATCCCAGTGGAATTCAGTTTTCTTACGACACACGCGAACCTCCTCGCTCCACCCCCAACCTCGCGAAGTCATAAAATACGCGGTGCTGCCCCTAGTCAACCTGGCATGTTCCACCACGCGCACGAACGCTAATATAGCCGTGCTTCATGGCGAGCTCGGCGGCACACAAAAAAGCAAAGCGGTCTTTACTGGGCCTGCACAACACCGCCAGCGTCAACAGACGAAAACACCATAAAACACAACCAGTATATACTTACCTAGGGCACTACACGACTTAAAGGTGAGCCCATCAACGGGACATAACGTCACTGGACGGCGGGTCTGGCCCTATCTCCTAGATCCATACCATAAGAGGGTTGACATCCACCCCATACACAGCAAAGTCCCGCCCTCTATTAGGCTCGAAGATTCGTCGTGGGACCATCTCCTCAGATACAAGTGCGATACGCCAGGTCGAGCCCGTCGTCGCTCACTGAAAAATAGCAGGCGAATATCGGTCCAACTCTGGCCGAAACTCGCAGGCACAGCATGCAGTCGGCCGTGGCCGGCGTGGGTGCATCTAAACCCTCGACACTCCCTTAATAATGTTACGGCTTACATTCAATCGAGGCGGGGAGAGCAGGGAACACAAATAAAAACCGAGTACGTAGGGTGTTGGCGCTTTTGCCGTGTTTCCCCCCCCTCCTCTCCCCCATTGAGAGAGGCGCAAGAACGGGGTTCGGCAAAATACTCGGGGTGCTCGCTTAGCTTCCACCCCGGCGGGCGCAGCTTCCAATATGGCTGACCACACGCACAGGCAGCGTTCAATCCATTATTCGAAAGCGCACCCCCACTACATTTGACGATCAACACAAGCCGCATCCCGGTGTACATTCAACGAGGAGGCCTGAACGAAACGCCACGCAATCAATAGCAGTGCCCGCCAAACACATACAATCAGGACGACGCGTCTTTGCCTCCTACTCTCTCCTCGCGCTTCTCCCGAATCCGATCCATCCTGGCCTGATGCCGATTTAACGCCATCTGTGCGCGCGATAGCGATCCCCCTCCCGCCTCATCCGGCTTCTTCTGCACCCCCGCGACCGGCGCCGACGCTGGCCGGCTCGTCGCGGATGCCGCCCCACTCCCATTCCGAAGCAATTTTTCGCCCAACCATCCCCTCCCACCGCCATGCCCAGGAATTTGCCGGGAAGAGTTCCCCACCGTCGCACGTTCACCGATGCCGTGGGCGGGGGATGGAGGGTGTATCGTGGTCCTTCTCGGTGGTGCTCCGCCCGGTGCGGCCGCGGCCGCGGCCGCAGCCGCTGCCGCCGCGGAGCCCACGGGGCCTGAAACGGAGTTCCGCGCTCGAGGCGTATTGATGCTCCTGGTGGCGCCGACACGTGACGGGATGCCGGTACTGGCCGCGCCCGTGGAAGATGCAAAGGATCGTGGTCGGACCAACCGCGCGGAAGGGGAGGGAGGGGCAGCTTTCGCGGAGGTAGATACGGACCCGCGCGGGGTCAAACCTGAGCGCGGAGCAGAGCCTAAGAAGGAGGGCCGGAGAGAGAGGGGAGCGGAAGGTCGGTGCGGTGCGGTTTCAAGGTTTGCCGTGGCTCAATACCATGTCAGCATTGCCGGCGTACAGACCATCGAACACCTACGCATACGGTGTGCCCCGGAATAAGTGTCCCCCTGGCGCCTAAATATTGTAGAACAAGCTAAGCATCTCCGCCCTTTGGCTTATGAAAAATATAAATTCGTTGACATCCAACTAATGATAACACGATAGGATGCTAAGCACGTAGTCAGGCGTCGATGGTGCTCCAGGATGTAAACGCGCTTGCGTCCTGTAACAAAACCACGGCGACGGACTGCACACGCCAAAAACTGCATACACGCAAGGGCCACACACGTCAACGACCGTCCTAACGTACACGTGGTCTGACACTCTCTCGACCCTTGCGCGACGAGAAGGCACGTGCACAATTACTTCAGACACTTTCCCGCCCAACAGGCTGTGAGTCTCGACCAGCAGCATCGTAATTTACTAGATAAAGCCTTGCTGAAGGCGCCCCTACGAAAGTGGCACTAGCCACATCCAACAGGTTATGAGCCTCGGCCATCAGCAGTATATATACAGCATTGTGGGAGGCGTTCTTACTTGCGCGACGCGCCGTGCGTGGCGCAGACACATCCCCGCGGCCGTTCTCCTCCAACGTGGAAGGCGCGGTCAATTTCAGGCGCAACGAAGACGACGCCGTTCCTCTCATCAAATTCGAGCTTGAACCTCCCCCCGCGCTCCGAGTCCTCGCCGCGAGCCCCTTCTTCTCGCCAGTTTCGCCGGCTTGCTTGCTGCTGCTGCCGGCCTGTTTGTCGCTGCCGGCGGCTTGCCTATCATTGCCAGATGGCTTGTCGCTGCTGCCGGGTGGCTTGTCGCTGCTGCCGGGTGGCTTGTCGCTGCTGCCGGATGGCTCGTCGCTGCTGCCGCCTTGCTTGTCACTGCCGAGCACCCTCGGGGGCATCCTCGCGAAATCGGCGGTGGCTCGAGCAATCGCCGCAGCCACGTCATCAGCCGCGCCGCCCGCTTCCCCTGCCAGACCCGCCTCCACTCCGCCGGCATCGTTACCGTTGCCTGCTGCTTCACTCGACGGCAGTCCCTCAAACTCTGTTGCTTCACCATTTGTCGAACAGCTTGCCGATGCCGGGGCAACCTCCACCTCCGGCGACTCCCGGCCACTTCCATTCTCTCCGACCACGCCAAGCATACCAGCAACAGCGAGGTTACCGCTACCACTCGCTCGCGTCCCTACCCCCGCCCGCGTCGGCGCCTCTGCCAACTCCACTTCCACCGCCGACTCAATGCTGTCGACACTCTCACGCGACAACGCGCTGCCATTGGCCAACTCCGGTTTTCCCTCCGCGTGCGCAGAACGCGGTTCCGCCGTCGCGGCGATTGAGGATGCAACAGACGGCGACATCGACGGGAAGGAGGAGGCAGAACCCCCCCCTCCAATCGATGGCGGTCTCCTTCCCGGCGTACTTTGCCGCATCCGGGCGTACCTATGTACGTTAGGGTTATGGTTAGGGTTAGGGCTAGGGTTAGGCCAAATGGAAGCGAAAGAGAGGAGGGCTGGGTGGGCACGCGATTACCGCGCGCCTAAATCTAGCGTCGTCGCGATGCTATACTGCTCTAGGTATACCAAGTGGTTCGTATGGGCCCACCGAGTAGGGGCTTAGAATCCATTGGGGACTTGAGAGGGAAGAAATGATTATACAAACACGACGATCGCAGCATGAGCCACTGCACTGAAATGGTTGGGGGACGATGAACTTATTGTCCGATTTCTCGCAATGGTTGATAGGAGTCGCACGTACTACATGGGCGGGCGCAGGCAAGGGACGATCCTGCCTCGTACAGCTGCGCGATCACAGGACTCGTAGACGGATGGCAAAACCAACCTCATCATTTTATTTTTTCGCTATCCCTTGGTCCCAAACCGGGCCGAATAAAAAAAAAAAAAAAAAAAGCGCGTATCACACCACCGGAGTAGACTATCAACACTGCACCGCGAGAGTGAACCGCATAACGTTGCTCCCCTCCTTCCCCTCCCTTGCAAGGGTCTACGGCCATACAACTACGGCCATGCATGAGATCGAGTACATCTCTTCTATCGAGTACACCCCCCCCCCACCCCCCTCCACCTCAGCCGAAAGGTGCCTCACCGGTTTTTGGCCTCCGAAAGTTTCTTGGAAGGCGTGTGGGGCGCACCCTTACCAGGGGGCAAGCCATCTCCGTCCCCCCTGGCAGACTTGGTGCCAAGTCCCGCACCGCCACCAGGACGGCCAACGCTTAATCGTCGCACCGTGTTCTTAGCATCCGACGTCACCTTTCTCAACTCTGCCTTCAGCTCTCCTACCTCCTCCTGCACACGGTTTTTAGGGGGGGGGGGGGATATTGAACGGAAATTCGAGCAGCCGGGGTTGAAGCCAAGCCGCGGGTGTAATTAAGTGTGGGTATTCGCGTGGGTCATAGGCGGTAGCATCGAGGTACCGCTACTTATCAAAACAAGCTTCCGACGTGGAAATGCATCGAGGGGGAGCGAGGAGTGAGGCAGGCAGGGCGTCGAGTTGCTTCAAGATCGGTTTCAAAGTGCTTCCCGGAACACCTCGGCTGGAGCACTTGAGCACATGGACGAAGCCAAAAGCGTGGTCGACTATCCGGCGAGACAACAGACGAGGCACGCACTACGCGGGGGCAGAAGCGAATCGGCTCGACTCGACAAAAGCGCACGAGTGGGTATAGCACACACCTGCTTAGCACGAAGCTTGGCTTCTCTTTCCTCGCGGTCCCTGCCAAGCGCTGCAACCTTCGCCATCGACCGCTTGAGCTGTCTCTGAGCGTCCTCCGACTCCGCCTGGAGCGTTGCCCACTTGTTTCGGTGCCCGGCGGCGTTAGCCTGCAGGCAAGCGATTCGGAGCCCACAGGTTAGGTTCATTTGTAGGGGTGGGAGCGGAATTCCGGCAGAGTTCTGTTTTCCATACTCTCCGGCGGACGATTGAAAAAAAAACTGAATCTCTTCTTGAAGTAATGCACCGGCTTTACCGCCGGACAAGCGTTCTACGATACAGCGAAATATCGCTCCAGCCCCAACATTTGGGAGCGGAGGCGTCGGAAACGACCCTTCAGATACACGTTGACCCCCCCCCCCCTCTCCCCCCCTCCCTCCCCCCCGCCCCACGACATGTTTCGTCAAATTTCGGGTCCTATCGCCGGTCTTCCCAGCAGTAACAAGGATGTTGATGTTAAACCTGTGAGGCTTCGAGCTGAGACTTGAGCGAGTCGATCTGCTCCTCCAGCTGGTGCTTCAGGTCGCCAACGTTTTTCGCCCTCGATTCCAAGAGCGCGCTCATCTTCTGCTGTGAGCGGGCGTGCTCCCTCTGGAGGGTCGACAAAACCTCCTCCGCGTGTTCCTGGAAAAAAAAAGAAAAAAAAACACACGGATACACACGCAACAAGAAAAACAAACTCAAGTGACAAGGTTCGCTCCGTGGCGAGAGAGAGGAAAAACTATTCCCACCATGAGGGTCCGCGTTCGTGGGGGTGGAAGGCGGTGGTTTTGGCTGTATATCATTCAAGCCTGGCGGCGTTCTGATATATGCGTGTATCGACGAGCGCCCCCTAACATGTTCGACTCTCGAAGGGACCGTACAGCTTCTGCCGCTACATTTTGCGCATGCGAATTGTTATTTTCCTCGCTTATCTATATGGACCCCCCCCCCCCCCCCCCCTGGCTGTGTCTGTGCCTCCTGTTCCACCAACGAACGTGAAGCACATGCTGTTGTGTTACAACACGTGTGATGACATCACACGCCCCCTCGGACCAATGTCAAACCTGCTTATCTCGACAAGGGGGAGAGCGTACTGAATACGCCGAGCGACACGTGTGTATAATTTTTTCGACGAGAAACTTCGAACGTCGCCGTTTACGTTGTGTGTGCCCTACTCTAGGCTCTTAGGGCATGTTTTGGATAAAGTCGGCTCCGAAATTTGTCCCAGGGTGTGTGATACCTTATTTTGTTATACGGAACTGCACCAGCACCAGCGCCATCCTCAGTGGACACAAAGCAAGCCCCCCGCGAAGGACACGAACATTAAAGACAAAAAAAACAAGGTATTTCTATCATCCCGTGCCGGCTTGTCTCCCAGCACCCGCACGTAGCCGGCCTTCCCCCGCTCCACCGTTCCCCACCTCAATACCAAACCAACTAAAACAGCCATGACCACAACATTCATAGCAAAATCTCCGGCACCCGCTGCAAACGGCCCCTCCTCCCTATCTCGCGAAAATGTCACCCCTCAAGCAGACCAAGGTCTCTCCGCAACCGCAAGCCACAGCACCACTCTACCGCGGTAAGGCAACACAGACAAAAAAACGCGCGTAACAAAGCCGCTTGATCACGCCCCACTCTACCGCGGCACATAGCCCTCTTGCCTTCTTCCGCCCAGCCTCCCTCAGGCGCGCCCTGAGCTCCTTGCCCTCCTCCAGGAGGTTCTTAGCCCCCACGTTTCTGTGGGCGGGTCCTAGGCTGACGTTCCTCGCCCGCGCCGCAAACTGTAACGCGAACAGGGTTTCGTCGACGTTGCTCGTCGTGGGGCACACGGTTACAACCATCGCCGTTCTAGAGTTGCCTCCCAGGGCGTCCTGGAAGTCCGGTGGGCAAAGCAATGAATTGAGCGCGGCGGCGATGGTTGAAATTGAGAGAGGGGGGGGGACAGGGGATCAGGCGAGGGGGGGGGGGGGGGGAGGAGGGCGGATATGTTGAGAGGCCCGGCGGCGTGCGGGCACCGCTGACTAAATCAAAAAGCACGTGTAAAAACCTACAGAAATGTACGAACAAACGTCCACCTGGAACTCCGAATTCCGAATCCGGGCGCACAGACTCAAGTCTCAGCAAGAGTTGGGACGTTCGCCATGGTCTTCCGTCAAAACGTTACCCACCCTAGCGATACCTCAAGTCAAGCACTACTCAGCCCGCCCGGCAAACAGTCGTGGTAGAGGGACACAACCGACATTCGTGGGGGCGACAGGCCGGAAAAGGACGAGCCACTTGAGCGGGCCGCGTCGACAGCGCGCCTCCACCACCTCGGCGGGGAGGGGCACGAGGCCCCGCTGCCCTCGCCGGGCGACCTTACCTGCAGCAGGAACGTGAGCTTGGAGTTCCTGTACGGCACGTGCTTTTGCTTTTGGTCCAAGGCCTGCATGACGTCGCCGAGGGCGCTGAGGCTAGAGTTGATGTTGGTCGCCTCCCGCAGTCCCGCCCCGGTCACGCCGGAGACCTTGATGCGCTCGCTTCCGGCAAGGTCAACTGGCCTCGCGTGCAGGGCGGCAAAGAACCGACACAAACATAAAAAAAAGGGGAAAATTCCGCGAGAAAAAAAAAGTGTTGACTGTTTTGCTGCGGCGAACATTATTCAACATATTACCGCAGTAACGGGTATAGATCAAGAAAGTTGTCCCTAAAAACTCAGGTGTGCTTCTTGACGGGTCGCAGTAAATACTAAGGAAGGCCTTGCTAACCTGAGGAAAATTATCAGACGAAGCGCAACCGCCCCCCCCATGCCCGCCGCGGCATTGTGGCGTCCCCACCGAAACGATAACGCCCTAGCCTCATTCATCGCCCTCACCAGGGCCAGCTAAGACTTTTGACCACCCGCCCCGTTCAAAAGCCGCCTTCGCTTCCCGCTACCCTCCCGTCGATCCCGTGTATCGTCGCAACCGTTAGATGAGTACACAACAAGCCGGTCGAAGCCTTTCAGTATAGCTACGCCGCCTACGCCTGTCTCTGGGCAAGACCGGACCAAAGCAAGCCGCCTCAACCCCCCACTCTGTCCGTCCATCCGCAAGACCGCACGGGACAATACACATGCACACAGCGGCCGTAAAAGAAGTCCCTCAAGCCTCACACGAGCACCACCAGACAACTACAGACCCCCTTCCAACCTGCCCGGCTCAAACATCCCAAACCGCACCGGAACACCACAAGGGTAAGTGCGGAAACCGCCAGGAGTACATAGTAACGCCCCATCATCGGGGACTCCTACCCCCTATCCCCGTACCTAGGAAAAGCCTTCCAGTAGACGGCAACGCGTCTGCGCCTGCCCTGCACGCCACCTCGGCCAGCAGGACGCTGTGGCTGCGGCTGGAGTGGTCGTGGACGCCAGTCGCAGCCACAGCCCTCGCGCCGCCGCCTCGCTCCAGCAAGGTCAACACCTCCTCCGCGCTTGTCACGGTCACGTTCGTCAGCCCCGGCACCTGGCGGAGACATACATACAGAGACGGAACGCATCATCGGGCCGTGCACAAGTCGCAAGACAAAGTGGGTCGCGCTGCGCTGCGCGTGGCATCTTGCGCTGCTACAGTATCTTCGATTAAAAAAAAAAAAAAAAAAAAAAAACATCAGCTGTGAGATCGAGCATTTTGGTCGAAACTCATTTTTGCGAGCTGCGTGTGATGCTTCGATAGCACGTACTATTACGGGGGACCCTAGTTAACAGGACCTATGGTATACATAAAAAATTATATATTTAACCATTTTTACTAACAATATTTGGTCCTGTTAACTATGGCCCCCCGTACTATGAGCTCTGTATGACCTCATGAGGGATGCAGTCTCTTCTATGGAATCTCATGTTGATTTTTTTCTTGTAAATCATCCCTTAGTATCTTTCAACCCATCTCTAACGCTAACCTTGCGAAAAAACCCTGAAAGCCTTCAGACACACTTGAAAACTGTGCTACAGTAAGTATAACGTCTAGACCACTAAGTCCGGAAACGCAAACACGGTTAAAAGACAAGTGTAATATAATAAACGAGGTTCCTTAAATTTCCGGATAGAGTATGACACAAGATAACACGCCTTCTGAGACCCATGTGGCCCTGTGCCCCGTGTGCCGAGCAGCAGCTAGGGCCTACAGTTGCATCCCCCCACACCGGGCGCTCGACACAGAAGTTGGAGGAGTTCCACGAGCCTATGGATCAACCCCGCGCGCGTTACTGTCCAGAGCTTTTGTGTTTTCCGTCAGCTATTACGGGGGACCCTAGTTAACAGGACCTATGGTGTACATAAAAAAACTATATATTTAACCATTTTTACTAACAATATTTGGTCCTGTTAACTATGGACCCCCGTAATAGTAGGTTGACGAGTCCACACAACCCATGGCGACAACAGGGGCTACATCCTATATCGCGCTCTACAAAAAACGAAGATGCGGTGCTTGCGATCTATTTGGTCGCGTTTGTCCGGTTTCTTTCTCCCCGCCGGTGTTGGGCCTTACGCTGCGCTTCGCAAGGTACCGAACGCTCACGACAACCAAAAAACGACCCAGAGCAAGCTACATCCCATACCCCTTCCAGCATGATGCAGAAACCCCTGTATGAGTCCATGGCATCAAGACAGATTAGGCGTTGACGTTTGCCGAGATAAAGCGGAGTGCTCCTTCGCAATGGGACAGCATCCATCAAGTGCCCTCCGCTATTAAAAGTATCGAGGGGGGTCAGGTATCGCCAGCGCAGCAATACCAGCCGCGGTATCACCAGGCATCTCTGATAGGGACGCGTGGTATGTTAGAGGTACTGCTGCACCTTTTTCCGGCCAAAATATTCCTGCCCGAGGGGGATATTGCAATGCCGTCGGAACACCGAGAGTTTTAACCGCATTTTACGCGCTATACGGGAGGGATCATCGGTTTGTAACCCATGCATTTTTATTTTTATTTCAACATCACTTTTTACTTTCCAGCCTAGCTCGTAGGAGGTTTTACCCTCGGCGATCGGCTGGACAAGCCGTGGTCACAGGTGTCGTCCCTTCTCCCCCCCGGCACGTGCCTTTATTTTTTTGTCTCGCATAGGGTTCAGCATTCCCACTGCTCGTCGATTTTCATCGAATGTAGCTAACTCACGCTCTCGCGCTTTCCGCTAATCAATTTCTTCATGCAAGAAAAAGTCCCTGCGAGCATGTGCACTCGGTGAGACTTGAACCCACGAAATTGATCTTGATAGGCACGCGGACCACCTACCAAGCCACCGGGGACTGTATCCCTTGTTTCCCAGAAAAACGTTGAAGGACACTCCAAAGTAAAAAAGACCCTCATGAAGAGGTATTCATAGGTGGAACCCTGCCCGTAGCATGCATCGGGGGTGCACAGCGGTACCACTGGTACTATTGTATTGTAGCTCAGCTGCCCGGGGGGGGGGGGGGGGGGGGGGGGGGGGGGGGGGGGGGGGGGGCTCCTTTGTGCGTCCGACGCCGCTGTAATCGTCAGCAAAGACTCTTCCCTGATTATAACGTCCACCCGCTGTTCGGGTCAGAAAAATTCCAAAATCTCACGGGTCGGATTGGGTCGGGTCTGGTCGGGTCAGGATGTCTTCAACTTCCCACAGATCGGGTCCAGTCACCGTTACCCGACCCGACCAGACAGACCTAACCCGCGAGGCTTGACCCGACCTGTGAGTAGCCGTGGTTTTACTAAATCGTCGTCTTTTTTCAGCAATGCTCTCTTCAATCTCCTAGAGGGGAAAAAAAAAGAAAAAAAAAGACAAAGACAAATCAATGTATGGATGTACACCAAGTATACCCACCGCACCTGTACTTTGCCGTCCTGATCACGCCTAATCTCGAGCTTCCCCCCGTTCCAAGCGCCGCCGCCGCCGCCACCACCCCCCTCGCCGCCACCCTCTCCACCCCCACCCCCCCCCCCCGTTACCGCCTGCCGACGACTGCGAAGAGTCCGAAGAGGACAGGAGATCTCGCACTTCCTCGTTGTAGATTTCGAGCATGGCCACCGTTACGGTGAAGGCGTAGTCAACCTGCAGACGCGCCGCGTTCAGCCGAGGCGTTTACAGCGGCAAGAAGCCAGGAAAAGGGGAGCGGGGAGAGGGGAAAGGGGAGGAGAGGGGCGGTTGATGGGTCGGGTTAACTTGTTATTTTCCCGCGAACGGTCACCCACCCCACACAACGTTACACATCGTGAGGATTATATATATGTTATGCGTTCTCAACACGACTCGGTCCGGGCGAGTGCAGTTTTTTTTGTTGTTGATTATGCTCCGTCGGGCGGGAGAGGGTGACACAGGTGACAGAACGACGAATTACCACCTCCGCCCATGTGCATACATACTCGTATCGACAAAGTGTTCCGATTTCTCCTTCGACCTGCAAAAACAAAAACAAAAAAAAAAGTTCCGGCTCTTGCCTTCAAACATCGAAAAAATCATCCGCTTCTTCTTTTCTTCGCATGCATCCAAACGTTCTTCCGCTCCGCTTCCGCTTGTGTTTAAAATTGTTCCGCCGCCGTACCCACCACGACCACGTAACGTCGTACAACCAGCGGCAAAACACACACATACAAAAACAAAAAACAGACACACACGATAGTATTTTCCCGCGCAAATGAGTCTCTGGCATACCATGGTGGTCGATCGCGACCGCTTCCTTCGCGTGAGAGATAGTTTGATTTGGTCTCATCGCTGCCCCATCGCCGGCACCACCACCACCACCACCACCACAACGACGACCACCATCGCCACCGCCACCGCCACCAACACCACAACGGCTACTACCACCATCGCCACCACCAACAACACCACAACGGCTCCTACCACCAATACCGCCACCACAGCAACCATCACCATCATCACTACCACCACCACCATCACCACCATCGCACCTGCTGGGCCCGCCTGAGCTCCAGCACTTGGAAGAGCTTGTTCATCGTGCGGTAGCTGACACCCGCCATATCCCCCCCCTTGGCGTCCCCGATCATGGTGTGGGTCTTCCCCGACCCGGTCTGACCGTACGCAAAGATGCAGGCGTTTAGACCGTCCGCCGCCGAGAGCGCCAAGGGTTCCACCTGTGCCGTTACCGTTTACCGGAGTTGCAGAGAGAGGTATTGCTATTAATAGGGCGTTACAAAAAGGCGTTACAGATGCGACTCAGTCAAATATGTTGCCGCCCGGCACAATTGAAGAGACATTACAAAGGCGTTACAGGTGCGGGTCGCCCTGTTTAGGCTGGCGTCTATTACAGGGGACCATAGTTAATAGGACCTACGGTACACATAAAAACCTATGTATTTAACAATTTTCACTAACATTATTTGGTCCTATTAACTATGGTCCCCCGTAATAGCAGAGTTGCACAGAGGCGCTGCAAAACGGCGTTACAAAACGCCGTCGCGGATGCGGTTCGACCTGTTTTTGTTGCTGTCCAGCAGAGGTTGAAGAGGCGGCACAAAGGCGTCAAAAAAAGGCGTTACAGATGCGGTTCAACCTGTTGGGTTGCCGTCCAGCAGAGCTGCAGAGGCGTCACGTAGGCATCACAGATGGATTACATGGGGGGGGGATTTCTTCAACGAGCAATGGCGATGGGGCGGGGGGTGACGGGGGTGTCCCGGCGATGAGTCCCGGCAGTCGGTGAGGCAAAAGTAGACTCGCAGAAAAAATCAACAGAAAGAACCGGTAGCTCTGCTGGAGGCAGGTGATAACGGTACCGCTCTTCTGTTGCAGCTCCCAATTCACTGCCTGCCGCAGCTTTAAAAAAAAAAAAAAATGCAGGACTGCAAGACTTGTTGGCATATCCATTCTAATTTATTTGGAGTGCTATTAATCCTTTTAGAACCGCAGTCCCGTTTTGGGGACAAACTACTTGAAATTTGAGTGGTTTGTCCCCAAAACGGGACTGCGGTTCTAAAGGGGTTAATGCCAGACTTGTTCAAAAGTGTACACCATGAAATGGAACGGCACCAAAGTATAGGCACGCAATGTGTGCGAAAACGCGCGCCGAACCACGTTTACAATCGGTATCGCCGCATGGTGACGCGAGCAGCGCGCTCACACAAACCCGCAAACTGAGCACGTTGCCTCTGGGGCCAAAGGCCACTGTTGACTGTCGACTGGCGCCATGCCCCATACCCGTGCCAAAGTAAAAATCCGTCCCACTTCCAACGACGGCCGCCTCGTTGCCCATATCATCACCACCCCACCACCCAACCATTCGAGCAAAACGACAATATCCTTCCTTCAGCAACAAACTCAGGTTCCGGACGCCCCCCCTCTTCCCTCCCTTCCCCCCCCCCCTCCCGCCCCCGTCCCGCATAAGAACGCTGATTCACCTGCCGGAAAACCTCTTCCTGGGTGGTCGAAGGTCCCAGCGCTTTGTCGAGCGAGAAGGAGCGCCAAGTCGTCGCCCCACCTCCGGCCCCTGGCCGGCCGGCATCCTTCAGGGTCTTGACACCCACTTCCCCTTCCCCTAACGCCTCCAACGCCATGGGGATTCCCGATGCCGTTTCCTCGGTCGTCGGCGGACGGATACGGCAGATGACCTACGCGGCAAAGCATGACGGTTGCACTTCAGCTATATAATGTCTTACGAACCGCAACATGGGAACGCGCCGCAACAACAAGACGAACCGTTGCAGCTGATGGCAATCAACAGGGCCAAGCGTGGAGGATACGCTTTAGGTGCAAAACCGAAACATCTGGTAAAATGGCCTACATCACAGAGCTTGACGGGTACGCTTGGGCTACACATTATCCACGTACGAAACCGTACACATCTGAGCATGCCCTTTTCTTTCGCGCAGGATACACGGGTCCCACCCACCGGCAACATGAGCTATCTCATACAGATCAGGAATATATCTGCCCTGATAGATCTAGATCATGAACTGTGGGGATGATCTGTAGATGATCTGTGGATGATCTGTGGATGATCTGTAGATGATCCGTCCAAGGCTTGCAAGCAAGGATGCCCCAGATTCACCCGGTAGTCGAAGGCACTGCTGCACCATTTCGCGAGGTGCGCTGCTCACGGAACTGGCGCATTGCGGTCCCCCATTGTTTCGGCCCACGGCGCCGATTGTGACGCGGTGCGCGGTGGCAAAGAAGGCCCTCTCTGCTCTGCGTTACACGAACAAATACGCACCTCGATATTGCCCCTGAGGGCCCTGATCTTGGAGAGCAGGGAGGCGTTCGTGTATTTTTCCTTGCCGTACAAGCTCGCCAAGGAACGCAGCTCCCCCTTGACGGCTGGTCACCACCCGCGCGGTAAGATCGGGCAGAAAAAACGTCGAGGGAAAACGAAAAACGCGACGGGTAAACCCTCAGGACCTGGTACCAGGCGACAAACGAGAACGGTGAATCTGAAATGTGACTCCCCACTCCCCCCCTCTCTCCAATCCCCAGCCCATCGATATGTTCGAACGCATTCCATCGGTCGACTTTGAACTATCAAGAGGGAACACGCCGCAAATTTCCACGAGGCATCTGTCAACAAAAAACACCGCTCGGCTAACAATCGTACGAGAGCTACATACAGCCAGCTTATACCAGGAATACAGCTACACTCGTGGCGTAACTTTATAAAAATGTAGGGGGAAAAAAAAGCATCGGCTGTGAGATCGAGGGATTCGCCGAAACCCATATTTACATTTTGCAAGCTGTGCGTTATACTCCGACCGCGCGTATTACGGGTTTTCTAACGCCTTACTGCGCTTTAGCTCCTAGCTCTATGGCCGTGTAATGCCTTGCAGCCCGTCGACGCCGCAAAACGCAAAAAGACGGCAACCGCAACCGGACCTCGAAAGGACGCGACCGACAACCAGTCTATCTCACCGCCAATATCGCCGCCCTCCAACACCGCTGCCAGAGACGAGCCCTTTCCTCCCAGCCCCGCCGCTCCGCCAACGCCGCCCCTGCCCCCATTGCTCCCCACGCCCCGAGCCGCGTCCAACGCAGTCTTCAACGCGGCGACCTCTTCCTCGAGCTCTCGCTCGCGCGCGCTCGGCTGGCCCGAAAGAACCGCGGCCGCGCTCTTTCCAGCGCCACCCGCCGCATGGGGCTCCCCGCTGCTCTGCCCCTCCCTCTGACCGCCTCCCCGCCCCGTCGAGGAACTCCTCGCACTCGCCGGCGACCCACCGCCTTCGCCTTCGCCACCACCCCCACCATTCTCCTCTCCAGCATCGGCCGAGGTCAAACTAGCAACAACAGCGCCTTCAGGGTCTCCCTCGCCAGGAGGCGTTATCTCCGCCGCCTCCGCCGCCGACACCGCCGCAGTCACCGTCGTCGCCGCTAATGCTACCTTGAGAGCTTCCTCTCGAGCGGCGGCAGCTTCCCTGGCGGCCCGCCCAGCCTCGGCCTCTGCCGCCAGCCGCGCCGACGAAGTTTCCACGCTTTCTTGCAGTCGGGATTGCTCAGCGCGGAGCAGTTGCGCCGCGGCGAGGGCCTCTTCCAGCTGCGCCTCGCGGTCCGAAATCTCGTCGGAGAGTTCGGCGCTGTTCGCGTTCAGCTCAGAGATACTTTCGCGCAACGAAGCGATCTGCGCAGGGTTTTCAGGTAGGGAATGGAGGCGGAGCCGGGGGCGGGAACGAGGGTAGGAAGGGGGGGGGGGGGTTATACCCCGGACAAAAAAACGTTTCTCGAGATTGCTCATGCTTCGCCGTGACTAACCGAGAGCACCTCAGGTGCAGGGCTCCATCTACTACTGGAATTGCCCAAAAAAATGGAAAACACACTGAAAATGTGAAGGCTGCGAACCTCGATGTCTGGTGCTTTCAGCATCAACAGAGGGCTGGGGAAGGTGACTATACGCGCCGCCTACCGCACTAATCTATCGGCTCTTGGGGCCGCGCCAACTACCGACCACTCAGCCGCGGCACGCGACGCCAACCCCTCAAAAACGTACCGTAGACGCTGAACCGCGCTCTTACAGCAGCAGCAGCAGCCGCAACAACGGCAACCACGAAACAAGCAGACCGTGCCCTCCATCCCGCTGGGGAGATCAGGCGGTACATCGCAGCACTCCTCAGCACGCAGCACACCGCTTTCATTGCACCAGCACACAAAAAATCTGAGCTACGTGCAGTAAGACAGCCCTAGAAGGGGTGCAAAGAAAACATCGCCGACAGACGCCCCGACTCCGAGAGGACAGTTTTGAGAAAGCACGGCGTACCTCTTCGCGAAGCACTTCTTCTCGCTCCTGCGCCGCCTTCACCTGATCGGACGAAAGGACGGACGAAGAGGGGGAGGCAGGGGGGGCGGACTCGATATTGCGCATGGGCGCAGTCGTAGACCCTCGCACCCCTTCAATACCGGGGCGGGGCACGTCGAGTTGTCACCGACGAGGCAGGCATCACTCGCATGAAGCGCAAAGCGGCGTGAGGCGTTGGGCGAGTCGCCGCATGAAGGGTGAGCCGCATCCTACTAAGAACCACTTGTGAGGCGGACTATCTTGCATTGGATGACAGCGTCGAACGAACTGACTACGAGTAGCCTAGTGGTGCGACTACTTCCAGAGGGAGAGGGGGGAGGAGACAATCTACAATAACCGCGTACACGAGGCAGTAGCGGCGGCGGGGGCTGTTGACGACGTCACCACAACAAACAGCACCAGACGCATCCAGGGATCAAAATAAGCACATCCCAGACCCACGATCATCAAGTTCTCGCCCAGAGTCAACCAAACTCAGATAACCAACCTCTTGGTCGGGCGGCTGGCTGTAACCGTGGACACGTCGATCCCGCCACAAGGCGGAGCCAAAAACAAAAACCCGGACCAACTCCCGGCAGCCTGCGCCACCAACCAAGACCCCTCTGCCAAAAACGCCGCATGTCGAACTCCTTGTCACGGGTGGATGCCCCAAGAATTCCCAGCAGTACACGGTGGCACTTGAGAAACTCTTATTCTGCGCTACAATAGCTTATTATTGTTATCTTTAGTTCTTACGTGAGGCAGCGGGGTGAACTACAGCAGTTCCAGCATAAAAAGTATATTTGTGTGTTTTCGTACAAAAGTCGAGCCACCGTTCCGAACAAAAAAAAACAAATACGTTAACCACCCTAGAGCTGCACCGACGTTGTTTGTGCCCCTCTTTTCGGAAGTATTACCGGGATGCGATACTTTTGCACTATCA
Source organism: Nereocystis luetkeana (assembly GCA_031213475.1). Taxonomy (NCBI): domain Eukaryota; class Phaeophyceae; order Laminariales; family Laminariaceae; genus Nereocystis; species Nereocystis luetkeana. The sequence continues at coordinate 4,756,469 of JARUPZ010000033.1, forward strand.
CGGGAGAGCACACTAATACTAATGGTACTAACAATGCAGCAGTAATAGTAGAAATCAGAACCAAGCTTGATCTTTGAAGCATGATGTTTGAACAGATGGGGATACGTGTTTCTTAGGTTCATCATGGGTTCTGATTATTATGTACTACTATATGCGTTACTACTCGTATGCATTACAGTACTACAGTATGTAGAAGTACAAGGGTTGAGAGCTGTCGCGTACTGTATAAAGAGTAGACTACACGGTCAGCAAGACTGATTCGCGTGCGTTTTCTTCGGGGACCACAACGCGGTGGCCCCTCGATTGAGAAAAAAAGCCTCCATTTTGTTTTACCTTCTCGAGTATCAAGCGCGTACGTAGATGTTCAATCGGTTCGCCTCGGTTTGGTTTGGTTTGGTTTGGTTCGATTTGTTTCTGTGTAGTCTGGTTTGGGTTTGCATACCTTCGTCGAGGCATCTTCCAGGCGGCCGTTCGAAGCCCTCAGCTCCGCCGTCGTGTCCGCCAGTTTCGCCGCGAGAGAAGTAGCGCTCGTCTTTGCCTTCGACACCTGGCACAGAGAAAAAAAAGTTGCAATGCCATGAGCGCCGCCAGCCGCCACAAACGCCTCCAAAGCCTCCAACGCCCGCTGCATATTAAGGAGCGTCAACCGCAACCTACCGTCATTCCACTAAGACTGCAAGACGCACCAGAGTACATCAAAGAGCGTCTCGGTTCCCCGCCATAATAACGCACGCGCTACGTCATGTGCGTTGAAAACCCGACCAACTCTGACCGCGGCTTCCACCCCCACCCCTCACGAACGCCAACGGCAACCTGCCGAAATTCCACTAGGCGAGTAAGACGAACTCTACCAACTCAAAGAGCGTCCCGGTTTCCCTCCACAGGAACGCGCGCGCCAACGTGCGATGAAAACCCAAATAACCCTTGACGAGGTCTCCACTCCCACCCCCGACCGATGCCTTCGGCGTGGTGCGAACGTGGTAGGTACCTGGTCTTCGAGGGACTGCGTTGTGCTGCCCAACTCCCCCTCAAGCTCCACCACCCGGGTTTCCAAGAGGCCGCGTTGTTCATCCTTAACAACAAGAAGGCAGTACGGTGCGGGGGGGGGGGGGGGGGGGGTTCAATGTCATGCATGGCAGTAGCCGTATAACCAAATACCCTCGCATCCTACGGTATACCTGGTACTCATTATCATGCATGGCCGTAGTTGTATGACCATAGACCGTCGCACCACTACAATGCCGGGACGGAGCACGTCGGGTTTCCATCGACCAGGCAGGCATTTCTCGTACGTGGTGACCGTCAAACAACAACAAAAGAACGGTAACCTGGGAGGGGGGGGGGGGGGAGGGATGTACTCGATATCATGAGGGGGGAGGGATGCCCTCGATATCACTGTAGCTACACCCGACTTGGTGTCCGACGAAAAGCGGCCGCGGTAAAAACGTCCGCGAACCATCCGCAGGTTTCCTCCTAAACTCGAACTGTTCGGGTTGGTTTACGACTATGCCATGGACATACAATACGTGTAAACCACTAGTGGACTTGCTTTAGGGCGATATCTCCAAACCTCTCTCCACACACAGGTGCTGTAGTTTCATGAGGGAAACAAAACGTTACGAGTATATACTGGGTACCAAGTTTTTGTTCCTGCGGCATTCGGTTACGTTTCCATGAAGACGGTAGCTACAAGTTTACACCGGGTGGCGCCTGCCCTTCCGCTTTCTCGCAGCTAGCCCGGGAACAAGTCGAAGATATCACCGACCGTATCGCACAGGCCCGTGATAGACACCAAACAGATAGGTGAGGGGCAAGTTCCGCTCCGGGCGAGTAGACAACATGATCACGACGACAAGAATGATGATGACACGAGAACAGCGACAGATAGACAGGTATAAGTCGTAGCTTGCCGATAGCTGCGCACGGTGTTTGTGCACACAGCCGCTGGTGCTGGACTAAAACCTTGTCGTAGTGCTCCTCCCAGGGTGGGCCCGCGGCGACCTCGAAGGCGTCGTGATTGAACATGTCGCTTTCGCGTGGGACGGCACAGCAATGCGCCATGTTGGACAAACAAAAAAAGTTCCCACCGCCCTAAAAAAGGCACAAAAAAACGAAAAAAAAAAACGTTTCCAAAGGTATTATTAACATGTACATACCGTCACAGCGGATGTATATAGCATACACTGCCGTTCTGCCGTTACAGAACAAAAAACGGCGCCCAATCAGATGGCTGTATGGCGGCTCATCTATGCCACGATTGGCTGTCTAGCTGGGATGGTGAATCAGCGCCCAATCAGGTCGACGCAAGGCCGCTCATCCACGCCACGATTGGCTGGCTTGCTGGAATCGTTGAAACTGTGCCCGATCAGATCGTTTGCGAGGCCGCCCATCTATGTCACGATTGGCTGGCTAGCTGGAAGCGTGACCCTGTGGCCAATCGGATCGCTGCAAGCCGCTCATCCATGCCCCGATTGGCTGGCTTAGTTGGGCGAACGCGACACGGCCTCATACGTAAGCGCCGACGAGTAACAAAATACAGAGCTTTCAGATAAGCATTTTCACTTTTCCGCCCTAGCCATCAACTGTTCGCCGCGATCCCGCCAACGGTTCCACAGTGCGCACAGTCAAGTCGGACAGGTCATTATCTATTTATCGACAGAGCATGATCTATCTATCTACAGACCATGATCTATCTATCTACAAACCATTATCTATGTATGTACAGTAGGTGATCTAGTTCCCCGCCTGCCGTTGCGGGAGGTTGTGCAGCACCTGCATAGACAGATAGATCCAACCCAGGAAACATTGGCCAGATAGATCATGCGGATTACATGGGTCCCACCCGGCAACGTGAGCCAAATCATACAGATCATACAATAGATTTTCCTTCGAAGGTCTAGATCATGAACTGTGGGAATGATCTGTGGACGATTTTTCCGAGGTGTGGACAGTTCCATCCATCGCACATCGTTCCGTGTGCCGAAAAGAGCTGCAGCCGCCCGTACCGCGAGCCGCCCAACGGCTCTTCCGTCACAACACCAGCACATACATGCTTACACCCTCGCATCCACCGTCCTACAGATTGCTCCCATCCTACGGCGGTATATCCGAGTGGTGTAGGTGCTGTGCGTTACCTTCGCGTGGAGCTCGTTCGTGAGGTCGGTGACGGTCTGGTCCAGCTCCTCGCAGGTGGCCATAGCGTCTGCCAGATCTTCCTTGAGGGCGGCCTGGCGTGCGACATCACACGTAAGGGGCAACATCGACGGGATCGAAGGGTAAACGCGAGTTAACCCCTACCTGTATAGCCTCGAGGGCTGCACTCCTATATCATATTACTTGGAATTGCTCAGATATAACTGCGTGAAAAGTGAACAAAGAAAAAGGCCAAAGACAGAATCGCGAGTGTTGCCCATCCACCCCATGCATACACGTACCCCTGACAGGAGGCTCCGATAGCCGCAAGGGAAAGACTTCATTGCTATACCGCGCGGACAGAAGTTGACACGCTGCTCCGTGGAAAAGTAGCGCCCAAGGCGTGCCGCAGCTCTTCACCGCTTACGTACACACATACTCACCCACCCATTCACCCACCTCAACCGCCCACCCACCCAACCATCCACCCATCCACCTACCCATACAAACCTCCCGACGCAGTTCCCGGTAACCTCCCAGTCATACCTGCTCGTCCGCCGAGAGCCCGCCTCCTTCACCAGGAGCCCCGCGCCCCTGTCCGTTCGCACCGCCTCCTTTCCCTCCGCCGTCCGCGCCGACACTCCTGCCCCGTGGTACAAGCAGTAGCACATGTCCGGGCACGTCAAGGCATGACCAGGTATTTCGTGTGGAAACTACCAAAAAACAAAAAGCTCGAACTACTGCTGTAGAAATACCTGGTGCGTGGTAGTGTATTTTTCGATACCGTATCCTACAATCAACTATACCTGGTAAGCATTTTTTACATGTCTTTGCATCCCGTATAAAACTAAAACACTATTACGGGGGATCATAGTAAATAGGACCAAATATTGTTAGTGAAAATAGGTAAATGTGTACGTTTTTTTGTGTACCATAGTGATGGGGGGGTGCACTCGATAGGAGATATGTACTCGATCTCATGCATGGCCGTAGTCGTAAGACCATAGACCCTCGCATCCCTACAATGCCGGGGGGGGGGGGAGGGGGGGGTGGTAGCCGACGCGCTACGGTGGCGTGAGCTCGCGCGCGGTTTTCCCAGCAGCGTTAGATAGCGTTACCGTAGGCCGGCCTAAGATAAATCTCGAGCAGCCCCCTCGTTTGTAGACCTTACCAGGTATTACATCTCTACAGCAGATAGGAGTGGGGCTGGAGGTCTATCGTGACCCCGAAATATACATGGCCGCTTCTTTGAATCGAACCATCGCGAAACAAAAAAAAAAGGAAGGAGTAGAAACAAAAGCGGAGGAGTATAATAAATAAATAAATAAAACCTTCTACCTCCCCGACGGCCTGCTGTCGCCGAAGAAAGGAAGACGCGCCGAACGCTTTACGCACATACAAACTTCGACACTGTCCGCAACAGTTCTCGCTTACCCCTCCAGCAGCTGTTCTTGGAGCTCCTGCAGCTCGAGGTTTATCTCATCGTTAGCCGCCTCCGCCTCCTCGACTTCGGCCTTGAGTCCATCAATCTCTTCCTCAAGAGCCTATGTACGCCAGACGGTACACATGGGGTGGAAAAACGAAATGTGATCAATGTACACCCCTCAAACTCACGCGTTTAATTGACCTCTTCCTCAAGACCCTGCACCAGACGGTAGACATGAGTTGAACAACAACACCACCACCACCACCACCACCACCACCACCACCACCACCACCACCACCAACAACAACAACAACAACAACAACAACAACAACAACAACAACAACAACAACAACAACAACAACATGATCAACGTATTGCACATCCCTACAACGCACTACAGTCGTTCCGTCTCCAATCTCCTTCACTTCCTCAAGAGCTCGCGCCAGAAGGTAGGCATAGAAGGGGTTGGACGAAGCGAACATAATGAACGCCTCAGACGCATGTGCTCGATACAGCGAGCGCGCGCCACTTGCTGCCACGACTGCCCCTATCGCCTATCGCTGACGTACGCCATGTTGCAAAACAAAACACTGTAGTCTCCGAAAATAACGACAGCCCCCAAAACATGGAGTTGCAAGCCAAGGGCGCGCGCGGTACGGGCGCAGCATGAACTTCACTGCTGGCTGCCCACACCGCTCGCAGATGGTTGATTTGATAGAACCAAAAGTTACCAACCATTGTTCTACCGTCGCCATCTTCAACATTCAACACCCTAAAGAGGTCAGGAGAGGCGAAGAGCCTCCAGATAAAACGACACTCCCCCCCCCAAAAAAAACATACCCGGGTGTCTTACGTACGTACGCCTATCTGAACCCCCAAACCAAACGACACCGCCCGAACACACAGGATTCTCTACGCCAGCCTCGCCCCCATAGCCGAACGCCCCCATAGCCGAACGCCCCCTCCCCAACGCATCGGAATCTCAGCATTGACGATAGATAGACATCCCGTTCGGCGAACGCGAAAGTCGCTCACGGAGGAGCGCCGCCGAAACTCAACAGGCAGCACAAAAAATCATGAAGTAACGTTCCGTCATCGTATCAACTCGTGGCAGGTTTACAGTATGGGGTGAATGGGGCCTCGCTGCTGCGGTCAGCCGGAGACTCTCACCCCGGGCTGCTAAGCCCGCGTTGGCTCGATGGCAATCAATGCGGCACCTTGTCGCACAGAGTGCTTACATCAAAACTTCATCCCACAAGAAAGCTGTTAACCCCTCAAGATTGCACGGGCTCTTCGGAGTAAAAAAGTGAGACAAAAAAAGCCGTGAGTCATTGGGTACTACGGGGGGGTGGGGGGGGGGGGGGCGCACTCATTTCTTGCTTGCCTTAGCCCTTTGACCATTGACCACGCATCTATTTCGAGACGGAGCATGACAGGGGGGGGTATCTTACGTACGGCACATGCATTGAACACTACGATCAACCAACCGCTTGCCTTGATGAGCTCATCCGCCGCTCCATCGTCAACGTCTCCGGTCTCCCCGGAGGTAACAAGCCTCCCGCTGGAGGTCAAGTGGAACTCCCCGCCGTCGACCACGGTGGCGGTTTCATCGTTGGAGTCGCTCGTCAAGTCTGCGCCGGCAGAGAACCGACCAGGGAGCACCACCTGGGGAGGAGGGCCTCTGGTGCTCTCGTTGCTCAAACGGCCCAGCTCTTGCCGGAGGTCCTGCCGGCACACAGCACAGCACAGCGTGAGGGCGAAGCTTCGGTGACGAGGGCTGCTTATGCTCGGGTCATGAGGGTTGTTTATGCTTGGGTCATGAGGGTTGTTTAGGCTTGGGTCACGAGGGCTATTGAAGCTTGGCCCACGAGGGCTGTTTAAGCTTGGCCGACGACAGCTGTTCAAGCTTGGGTTACGTGGGCTGTTTAAGCTTCGGTCACGAGGGATGCTCAAGCTCGGGCCACGAGGGCTGTTTAAGGTTGGGCCACGAGGGTTGTATGCTCTTTGGACCGTCTTGGACGAAACGGTTGGAATATGCTTGACTTCAAACAGCCCTAACCCTTACAATACAACCCTGACTGCCTGAGAAATTTTCTCGGAAAATAATGTGCAATCAGGAGATGTGCGGACTATCAACCATTTTGTCGAAGCTGGCTTGCCAAGTCGCAAAGCACTACTTGTGGGTCATCACGAAGCATTTAGTGCTGCTGCTGTACTGCACGCGGCACCCAGTAGCCGACAAGGGCGATCGGCGCAATCCTTGTGGTGTTTCTCCATCAATCTGTTGACAAGTGTACAAGAGATTCGCAAGAGCGTTGCCCTGAATACACTTCAGAGACTGCAGGCATTGAATCATAGGTACGGTAGGGTACTCGCATGAACAGCTCGGGACACTGAGTAGCAGACTACCACTCTGCGCGGACATGTGAGGGCCGTCACGGTACAAATATCAAAACACCAAACGCTTCCTTCATTTCCCCCCAGAGTAGTATGTGCTTGCGGGGCCGCAGGTCGACACATGCTCTTGACGGATGGATGGCACAGAGCGCACTACTAACTTCGAACAAAGCGCCCCCCAAAAGCACCGCTTTGCCGTACAGCCCGCGCTGACACACCCACCCCGACAAAGCATCCACCCAAGCGAAGGGACGCACACCAACCTTAACGCGGGCTCAGGAATTGAACGCTGAACGCTGCACACCGAAAAATCACCGCAGCAAGGGGGGGGCGCAACGCACGCTCAAAAAAACTGCACGTAAGGCAACTTACTCTCGCAACATCCTACCGGCACGCTAGAGTTGTCAGAGCAAAAGCCTCACCTCGATGTAAGACCTCAGCCCTTGCTCCGTGCGCAAGCTCTCCGCCCTCAAGTCCTCCAAGTCGTTAGAGATGAAAATCTTCTCTTCGATCGCCAGGTCCAGCTTATGCCTAACACAGGGGGCGTTCGCGGGGAAGCGCAGGGGAACGCACACGCACACAGAGCGCAGATGGATTGGAGATCGGAGGTTGGCCGCAACACATTTTCCGACAGATTCCGGTCCGTCGCTACTTTTTTTTCTTTTCTTTTCTTCCATCCTCACGGCGGATTAACAAAAACAAAAGCTTAGGAGCGCACTCCCATTTTGGGGACAATTGGGGAAAAGTTACTTCGAATTAGAGTCATCCACAAGTTTATGTATAGTGCAGCAATAAAAAGGTAAAGCTCGCCAAACCTGGTTCCTCTCTCCCTCCCCTAACCTACACACAAGAGTGCGCTGTGTCTCCGTTTCCGTATATCTCTCTCTACCTATCGAGATACAACAGCTACGGCAGTACTTGTATAGATGCCGTCAGCGCATCGCAAGGCCGCGGCCCTCCTCCGTGGCCTCTCCTACCCTAGAAGGGGAGCAACGCCTAGCGCGATGCTCAGGACGGCGGCCTATTCATAATACTGTATCGATATCGTGATCGCTGTCGTTAAACTGAGCTTTTAATTTAGAGTGAAAGCGAGTTTCTAATTTTGACAGCGTCAAAACAATAGGGTACCCACAACAATGCCTGGAGCCCCCGCCGTGACGTTTGCTAGTACATGGTGAGGCGTTTTCTGAAAAACAACTTGGGGTTTTGTGTCCCCGGGTTTGAAAGACCTAAACAAACAAAAAAATATCGAGAAAAAACGACAAGGAGCTGCACAGTGCCGCTGCCGCCACGCGCCCAGAGCGGCGGATGGGAATCGCCGGGACTGCGTTCATGGGCTCCGTTCTGTTGGTGTACTTTTTAGTCTAAGATTGCTGCGCTGTGGCGAGACAGCTGTACATCTTGGCAGCCTCGACCCGAAGACTCCGCCGTAAGCACAGCTCCAACTGAAGCAGTAGCAGCATCCGGCTCGCTGTTCCTGGTTGTGCTTTTTCCCGCTCGAGTTCGACTCCAGACTCCATAATGATACGACACCAGTACTGCACGCACGCATGTATAATAGCGTTATGCAGCGGTAATGCTGTTGCTGCTGTGTGGTACTACCGCCGTATGAGTGAGAACGTGGTACTACTCGTAGACCAAACAGCAGCAGCAACCTGTCTGAGCCTTATCCCTGATCCGGACGTCTTGTCTCTCGTATGCGGTACTACAACAATATCGGTACCGTAGTACCGTAGTAGCGTATTGGAACCTGATCCGATGTCTTCCGTCTTGTCACCGAACAACCACCCCAACTGTTTTTACAGCGAAACGTATTTCCCAGCGTCGACGAGACATCAACCACGATTACTAGCAACACCACCGTCTACCACCCAGCAACGCACACAAGTTGACGACACCTACAAATATCCTGCTGCGCGAGCTCCGAGCGACAGCTATACTATCTTATATAGACGTTGCGAGCAACGCCTTCCGGGTGAATACAAAACTTAGACTTACGGCATGAACATCATGTCGAGGAACATCCCTGACAATCTCGCCACCAACCGCCTGACGTGTCCAGAGAGACATGCCTTTACAGTGCGGTGGCACTACAGTGCGGTGGCACTACAGTGCGGTGCCACTACAGTGCGGTGCCATTACAGTGCGGTTCCACTATAGTTCTCGGGACTCGTCAACCCAGGTACTATTAACATTAAACGTATCAAAGTATTTGCAATCCCAGATATTTCACGTTTTATAAATATTCGTTGCGTACAAGTCCAACCCGCGGGGTTTCTCATCGGGTTGGCGTGCACTTCTTCTCCCAAATCGGCTTTCGGGCGAGGACTAAAGAGCTCCTCAGGTTAGGAACCTGACATAAAAAAGGTACACTCAGTGCCCCCTCTACCATGGCCTGGCTCTGAAAAAAAAAGGTACCGCCTCCACCCTGGCTACATATAAAAAAAGGTACACCCTAAAACGTGGGATGGCTCCATTAACATAGGCAGTGGCCAAATATAGGTATACCTATGAAATGGCTTTTATTACGGGGGGCCATAGTTAACAGGACCAAATATGGTTAGTAAAAATTGTTAAACATATAGGTTTTTATGTGTACCATAGGTCCTGTTAACTATGCTCCCCCGCAATAGGCCATTTACTGGATATTGCGCTCGAAAGAAGTATTTCTGGCCCATTGTCTCAATGGCAAACGCTCCATCATACAACATATTTATGGCCGAAAAGGCCAAGGTATATCTGTCTCGAGCTACGTACTCAATATCTGCATCCTTTTTTTAGACTAAAGAGTACAGCAGTGCGAAGCTAAAAATACAAATGGCTCATCTGGACCTATCTGTGGTCAAATAGAATTGTTGTCACCTCGAGTCCTCTTCGGCCGCAGTCGCCGCCCGACAATTCGCCTCCAGCTCATCTGCGCTCTGTTCCAGCCCAACCTTAGCGGCCGCCTCGTGAACGGCGGCAGCTCGTAGCCTCGCGGTTTCCGCCTGCGCTATCGCCACCTGCTCTTGAGGAAAACAGTCGCCGACAGCCAATGCAAAAACTAAGCCATGACTGCGGCACCCCCCAATCATGTGATACTATTGGGGGGGGGCCATAGTAAATAGGACCTATGGTACACACAAAAACCTATACATTCACCTATCTTTACTCCAACAATATTTCGTCCTATTCACTATGGTCCCCCGCAATAATGCTGCGCTCGTATTACAGCTTTAGTCGGGTGGTAGAACGAAGGCGAGAAAGCAAACTGCTGTGGTAGTCTTGAAGCAGTAAAATATATCGTAAATCGGGCAATCGATAAGACGCGAGTCGGCGAGGGGAGAAACGGCTAACGTAGTTCGCTATAAAAAAACATACAGTAGAAGGCACGAACCGTAGTGAGGGGGGGGGAGAGCCAGCCTGCTATTGGACCCACCCCGGATCTGAGTTACATCTAGGAGGGAGAAAGTAAAGACGAGCGAAGATAATAATAACTGGGATGGGGGAAAAAACGTAATATGTGAGCATGGTCGGCGACGTTTGATATATAGGTTGGAGGAGATAAAATACAAACGTTGCGGCCTTACTGCGACCCCCCCCCCCCCCCCCCCCCCGCCTCTTAATCCCCCGCCATGAGCTACGTACAACTCCATGCTCGAGGCACTCGCGGTGCATACTCTGCGCGACGGCTGCTGCAGGGGGGGAGAGAAAGACCGGGAGCTGAAAAATGCGAGCATGCAAACGCACGATACAGGTAACGCCGTTTGTGTTCAGTCAACTCCTGGCGCAACGTGATACGTTATCAACGTCTGTAATCCGCGGACTCCAACCGATGCCAAGGAACGCTCGAAGAAGTGACTCAATCTCGTCTTATTGGCTCGTCCTCGCTGAAATTTCGACGCGTTCGACAGCTTTCCAACCCACGAAAACGCCTCGATCACGCAAGAAGTCTCCGCATGAACCAGTTCAATAAAGCACGGTGAGATGGCAGGGCCCTGTTCCAGTTTATTCCGTGGCATCAGTGGATTGTGGATTTTTGGTGGCTTGTATTTCTCCGCACATCGTTTGCACGTATTAACATATACACAGGTACGCAAAGAGGTGCCTGGTACGATACATGGTAGTCTGTGATGATACGCCATTTATGAAAGACGCACGACAACACCCCCTGGGACAAATTTCAAAGACGATTCTCTCCAAAACATGCCTTGAGGGAAGCACGAGCGAAACGAAAATGGTCGGCTTCCGAAAAATTGCACTCTCCACGTTCTCCATAAAAATCGTACTGGTGGGGCCGGAAACTGGCTGACTCAGTCAGTGGCGACAAAACTGTCGTCAAAACCGATCAGCATGCAGGATTGCAGCAGTAACCACCGCCTCTCCTCTCTACTCTCTCCTCCCGAAACACATTTAGTGGGTTTCCGTACTATAATGCAGCGTGTTTCTTGGGCGTACGTAAGGCAAAACCTGCTGGGAATGAACTGGCCAGGTCAACCAGTACATTATTACTGCCAGTACATACTGTGACAGTGCCCACCCTTACAAAATCAGCTTGGAAATTCGTATTTCGTCTGAGGGTGCGTGTCACCTTGAAGGTTATGCTTCAGTGCTGTAGTCTAAGTAATACGATGATGATGTTCGCACATTATTACGGGGGACCATAGTAACGAGGACCTACGGTACACACAAAAACCTATATATTCACCTATTTTTACTAACAGTATTTGGTCCTATTTACTAAGGCCCCCAGTAATAGCTTACTTCCCTGAAATCCTGCCTGTGATGATGAGGTCACGAAACAGGCTGTAACAAAAATGCATCGCCATGGGAGAAAACAGACAAGTACAAAATAGCGCGCACGGCAGCAGTATCATACCAGCCCGTAAGGGGAACGATACAAACGAGCTGTGGTATACCATCCCGTACCACTTTCAACCCAAATAACACCAGGAACATATCCATGGTATTATATGTACACTGAAGAAAAAGGAGAGGAAAAACAAATAAAAGAAAGAAACGAACAGATAACAGAAAGAAGAAAGAAAGGAAAAAAGAAAAGAAAGGAAAAAAGAAAAGAAAGAAAAAAAAAGCTATTACGGGGGGCCATAGTTAATAGGACCTATGGTATACATGAAAACCTATATATTTGACTATTTTTACTAACAATATTTGGTCCTGTTAACTATGGCCCCCCGTAATAACACGCGCTCGGGGCGCAGGCACAGTCCCGAGGACAAGGTTGCTGTTTGCTGGTACCATCAGTCCTATGTATGATATGCCCAGCTGATGGACCAACATAAGGGCGTCACAAGAAGACCAGACGGAAGGCAAGAAAACCGCAAGAGGGTAGAGACAAAGAGCTTATACCTACACCCAGAAAACGAGAGGTCCTGTGTCCTGTGTCCAGTTGGTGGGCCAAGGACGACACAACCGACACGAAGAGCAGAGAGACAGACGGACCGAGGGGCGGGCTCAAAGAAAAAAAAAAAAACGGACAAAAAGGAAAAAAAAGCAAAGGATCACACAAAATATAACAATAAGATGACGCAGCCGACGCAGAATGACAGGGTACGGGGGCGGGGGTACTATCGACTTGGCAGGGAATAAATAGGGCGTCACAGCAAACAAACAAAAACGCAGGGATTTGTAACACAGCATCAGGAAGTAGCCACTTGGCGTCTCAACTAGAAAGACGGCCAGTGCCAAGTTTCGGCGACTGCCTTCACTTTATTAACCGGCCTAGCTGCTGCCGCTGCTACGCCTCCTTCAACGCGGCTCCTCTTCCTTCCTCCCCGGGCCTTGGGCCCAACGGTAGACGGACACCTCTGCTGTCACCATTCCATGTGCGCAAAAACCCTGTCAAAAACATCTACCTGGTACTACTGTCTCCGTCCGTCGCCGGGAGCGTGCGAGAGAGAGACAGTCGGCAGTCGGCTAAAAAATGAAGAGAAACCCACGAGCAGTCGCAATGCTGGACTGAGAACTGAAAACCCTGTACATGCGCGACAAAAAGTCAAGGCTTGTGCCCGGGGAGAGAACGGGAGACCACGTGTAACCACTGCTTTAGGCAGAAGGTTGCCGAGCGTAAGACCTGCTGTGAGTCGAGCCGGTAACAAATATTTGACGACGTCAAAATACAACAACAGGTGTATATATAAATACCTGGTACCTGGCATACCGAGGGTTGCATAGAAATTGGATCAGCTTCGACAAAAGGTTGAACTAGATTTGACCTTAACCCTTTCAGGATTGCAGTCCGGTTTTGGGGGCAAACCATGTAAATTTTTTGTTGTATGTTTTTTTTTCAAAAACGGGACGGCATTCCTAAAAGCGCTAAGAACCTTCACGCGAATCCTAACCCCGACCGCCCGGGAATGTATTCGGAATGAAGACTGAGTGGGGAGGAATGTGTGGACCGTCAACCATGCTGTCGAAGCGCGGCCATGTCGTTGGGTACTACAGTAACAACTGTTCAGTAGTTATGTCTCACACTCTTGTCATGTAAACAACGTGAAACGTTTTTTTTTTTTTATCCTACGAAGCTGCACGAGCAGCGCCGCAGAAAAGCTGGCAGGGCCTTAATTCCCAACGTGAAATGTATCATTGCCCAAGACAGGGACAAATGAGACCGTCGACCCCTATATCAACCATTGCCCCCATCGGCTCTGCTCAGAGGACAAGAACGCAACAACTGCTGGGAACGCCGGCCACGCCACCGACTCCTATATATAAATGCGCATCAAACTACGATACCAAAGATGAGTAATAATAATAATCTTGAATATCGAGGGAGGGCAGTTGCGATCCAAGTTAAAACATATCTCGCTCTCCATCTGTCTGTTGCGGCACGTATATGTATGATGCTACCTGTACGCCAGTACCCCCCCCTCTCGGTCACTGTTGCTCCAATTCAAATAATTTAACCCTTTTAAGGCAGCAGTCCCGTTTTGGGGGCAAACTGCTTGGTATTTGAGTGATTTGTCCCCATAACGGGCCTGACCGCAGTTTCCCCACTGCAGGCTCGCATCTAACCGTAACCGTAACCCGATCGCCTGTGGGAACTTTCTCGGCAAATTCTTCAATCGAAGAGAAAGATGTAATGACGAGTGCGGACTATCAACAATTTTAGTCGAACCTGAGCCAATTCTTAAACACGCTACGTGCTATTACGGGAGAGCACAGTAATCAGAGCCAAATATGGTGTGTTAGCATAGGGGATAGGGGGGAAACATGGTTTTCGGGTTCATCGTGGGTGCTGAATACTACTGTAATAATACTGGGGTATGTATTACTATAATATTCACACTTGAAAATGCAGCTGTACACCCCTCTCCCGAAATGCTGGACTCGCACGATGCACGATGCTGACCCATGACAACGCAGGTCAACAACCCCCCGCCCCCTTTGCGGCAGCCGGGCGATGTAGAAAAACCGCAAGACCACACAGCACCCCGGAACCGAACAACAACTGTGGATGAGCAAGAGTATTATGACACGATAGGATGTTATATGATATAATGTGATATTATATGATATGGCATGACATGGAGCTTTTGCGATGTGAGGCTGACGTGGTGGACGCTTCTGCCCCAAGCCGAACTTAGTACCGAATGATCGCCGGATGCCTGACACGCAGAAGCATCCCTGCAGACTACCAGGGTACGCAATACCAGGTACTCGAATTTGTGTCCGTTCTCGTTGTGCTCACGAGGTACCTGTACGAGTCCGTAACGACAGCGTACAGAGAAACACACGTATCGGTATATAAGCACCCTACGGAATGATGCTACCTTACGTGAATTCTACGTTGTGAACTTGCCTCGCTGCCAAGAGCCCGATTCTTGGCCTGCTGGTCGCCCAGCCGCCCGGCCACCTCAGCTAGTCGGTTGGAAAGTTCGGACACTTGGTCTTGTGTCTTCGGAGCAAAATCAGAAGCAGACGGAGCGGAAGGCAACGGTACAGAGGGTAAACTTACGTACGATACTCGCACCACAGAAGTATTAACCCCTTTCGAACCGCAGTCCCGTTTTGGGGACAAACTACTTGAAATTTGACTGGTTTGTCCCCACAACGGGACTGGGGTTCTAAAAGGGTTAAGCAAGCCTAGATTCGCACGTGGTGTGTTATATATACCCTTTCGGACTGCAGTCCCGTTTTGAGGACAACTTACTTATAATTCGACCGGTTTAATCCCAAAACGGGACTGCAGTCCTAAAAGAGCTTGCACATACGAACACGTGAAGGTACCCTCCTGTTACCAGGTACCAGGTACCAGGTATCATATAATGTGATACCCGGCGTGCGAGTAGCACAAAATGGGGGCGAGTCGTGACCGCAATACCGGTGTTGTTTACCAGTGTTTACCAGAGTCAGTACTCTGTCGTTTGAAGAAAGCATAGGTTAGTCGCTGGCATACGTGCTCTATTAATAGAGATATCGTCTATTAATAGGGCTGCAGTTCTCAATGTTTCGCCGTAGAGGTTGTGCTGGTCTGCTCCGGCGGTGCAACGAATCAACAACTGCACGCCATCCCCCAGGCTTAGCGACCGTGCTTGCCAGGGGGTCGATGCAAACGTCTTGAGCACACACTTGGCACTTGGCACACAAACAAACGATTGACTAATAAAACACACCGCAGGTCCAATTCCATGCGACGAGGAGAGCCCATCAAAATACTCGGTCGTACAAGCGGCAGTAGATTTTTAAAAAAGACAAAAAAAAAAAACAGAAAAACACTTGGCAGGAGAATATGATCAATGCTCACCCTGACCAGCTCCGCTTCGAGCTCATCCTCAAGCTCGCGACTGGATTCCTGGAAGTCATCGAAGTTGCGCTGAAGGGCCGCTAGGGCCTCCTGCGAGGCCTCGAGCTCCGCCCGGACCACGGTGATGTCTTCGGCGTTGGGCATCACTCCATCTCCTACAGAGCCAAATATAGAAGCCCAGAAAAACTAGGCTAATTAATTGGCTGGAACCTCCCGAGGCTTCTCCCAACCTTCACCTACCGCGCGTTGCCCCACTTGCTACCGCCAAGGCGAAATATCGCAGGCGCACCGTTGCCGTACGCAACCGTGCTTGAGGATTCAGGCGCCGGTCCTCTATGGTAGTACCGAAGGAAAGGAAAGCAAAAAATCAAAAATCAGCGACTAGAGATACTGAGGCGGCGGGGCAGCGGGAAAGATTTATAAGCCTCCCCGCTATACTTTTTGAACTGTCTGCTGATGTCGCGCCCAATTTGCAAACAGAATACGAGAAAAGAGGAGTCTACCAATAATGATCGCGGCCACTCGGCGACGAAGTCGGGGTATGAAGCGCAGATGCCAAGAGAAGCCAGCAAAGGAGGAGGAGGAAGAGGAGGAGGAGGAGGAGGAGGAGGAGGAGGAGCAAGAGGAGGAGGACGAGGAAGACAACGATGGGGATAGTGATTATACTCAAGATCAGGATAAACAGGGGGGCGATGATAGCGACCGAGTTGGTGGAAAGGAGAAGGAGCAGAAGCAGAAGCAGAAGCAGGAGGAGCAGGAGGAGGAGGACCAACAAGTACCCGACATTGTTCTCCTCCGGCGAAAAAACATAGCCAGGAATGAAGCTATGCTGAAGGCGCTATCCTTCAACCCGGCAGGCCTGAAGGTATGCGTTCATAGTGACTGTCGTTGTTGATTACCACAGACAGCAGTGTCAGGTACATCGGAGTACCAGCAGTACGTTCTGTAGTTGCTTGATGGGCAGCAGAGTACACAAGCAGTACGTAGTATACGAGGACGAAGTTTGAATCGCGGAAAAGCGGAGTACTCGACTTCGACTGACCTCGACTTATTGAAGGACCAGGTCAAGGTACTGCTGTACGCCACGACAACGAATCATGTTCATATATACCACTGACCAGATAATTCGGACAGATCATGATCTGAATCATCAACTGCACTACTGTACCGGTACCGCTCTACAGGTAGATCCTGTATTTTGTACCTGGTACCAGGTATTGTGGAAAATAGATCATCGACCGATCCCATCATTGTGTTTCATCAGAGCCATTTTTAGCTAAACATGATACAGATCTCACCCGAACACGCATATGCTCGTACAGTAGTAGTAGTAGTAGTAGTAGTAGTAGTAGTAGTAGTAGTAGTAGTAGTAGTAGTAGTAGTAGTAGTAGATAGATCATGCAGGTCGCGTAGATCCCTCCTGGCAGTACGATACCTGGTACCGGTATATTATCAGGCAGATCATATAAATCCCGCTTGGTGAATTTGCGTACATGGGTCGTCGCTACAAATTCCACCCACGGGCAAAAAAAGAGTTTTTTAATGCGAGGTCATACGACTCCCAGCAGCATGATCTACTGCAGCAGTAGATCATAAAGGTCGTATAGATCCTACCCGCCGAATATATGTGCGCAAGACCCATCCATACCCGACAGACCCCGCCAGGGCGAACGTAGGTGCTAGAGGCGTTGCCATACATATCCCACCTGCTGTGCAAACGAGTGCAAGAGCCGTTTAATACACATCCCACCGGGGAACTCCTGTGCGAAGTAGACCACCCGGGCAAACATCCCACGTCTCAAACATCCACGGTAGTCACATACCTGGTACAGCGCAGTGTAGTACCTGGTACATGGTGCTGTAGCACACCAACGTACAAAGTGTGTGTGAGTTTTCGTCACATACCAGTTTGTAATTAAAACGTTATTTCTACCGGTCGACATCTAGCACAACCAGTGTCCGTGCCGATTCTTCAATCCTAGAGAGATGTAAGTACTGCTGTGGTCAATAAACTCCGCCACAGAGATACCATTAATGCATTGTTATGCAGTAAGCAGAGTAGACAGCAGTCGTGCAATGTCATGCCATCGTACTGGATACGACAGGCTACGACATACACATTCTATAAAATAGAGAAAACTAAAAAAAAGAATCGAAAGAAAAAATAAAATAAAATAAAAAAGTGTGGTGACTCCCCGTAGGGGATGTGTTAGACTATACATAACGAGCGAAAAAAACAAAACCACTACTGCACTTGTAAACAGAGTAAGGCTAAGAACCAAGGGAAATAACAGGCAAACCGAAGCACATAAAAAAAAACACCCTCCAGACAGCCGCAGCAGCTTGTGGTACGAGTTGCATAGAGAGGTTCTACCTACTGTTAATAGTCGGGCTGATACCTTGCTACCCTGTTTGCCGTCTCTGTCCTGCGTTCGTAAACCATGCCCCATCTCCGGTGAGGATGCGTCAGACAGTACGAAACAAACAAAGCAGGCCCGTCATCAACCCACGCCGCAAGACTCCTGTCATAAGGACAAGACATGAAAGTACTTTTTTTTAAATAACAATAAGAAAATCGCGGGGAAACAAAGCGCAAGAATAAAAAGAAAACAAAGAAACAACACACCCGGACCAGCTGCAGCAGTTGGCGGCACGAGTAGCATAGACATGTCCCACTTACTGCTGTAGTCGGCCTGGTGCCTTGCTACCGTGTCTGCCGTTTCCTTCTTACTTTCGTCCACCGCGGATTCTCTTGTACTCCTCCTGTTGCCCCCTCCCCCACCATTCCGTTGGACACCACTCCACGGCGGATGCGCTGGATGCGCGGCGCTGCCTACCCAGCTGTGCCTCATCCTCGTGCCACTTGACCATGAGCCGTTCGGCCGCTTCAATGACCCCCCGGTACCACCTCCCCGCCTTTTTTTCTGTAGTGGACCACAGTACGATCTCAACTCCAAACATCAAGGGGGGGTGTTACGTTGATCCTTCGGTGGCTCGGAACTTCCTAAGATCTTCGACTATGCGTCTATACCAAGTCTTAAAAAAACTGTCCGCCAGGTCCCGGGTTTTCCCCACCAGCCATCGTTCCGAACATTACCCGACTAGGTGATCGCTCCTTGCTTTGTCGTGCCACGGCCCCCGCAAGAAAGAGCCGCCGTTTACGGATGGTCGTTTCGATGCTCTCGCAACGTGTCATCTTGAGGACCTTCGCGTACCCTAAGGTGGCGTGGTCGGTATGCAGTCGGCGCTGGAGGCCAATGACTCGCAAGAGGGCTTGGTGGTGAGCCGTTCAAAGCTTGGCATAGTGTTCCGCTCTGAGGGTCCATGTCACACACCCGTACAGCAGGGTCTCAATCACCTCGGCCTCCAGCATTCGGACTTTCAGACTAAGCGGGGCGGTCATCCTATCATACAACTCCGGGCTGAACCTTTTGAGGCATGCCCGCATGAGACGGATCCGTCGGTCGATTTCGAGCGAGAGGTCAGCGTTTTCGTGGATACTGCTAATACCGCTTGAGCATAAGAACTGGGCTGTCTGTATATACCTCTGGCCTGCAGCTTCGATGACGAGCGGTGGGACGAGGGTTGTGTGGTCTGGTGTTCGAAAAACACTGTCTCTGTCTTCTTTTCCGATACCGTAAGGCCTGCCGCTTCGAAGACAGTCACGATGACTGCCATCATTTGAGCGAGTCCTTCAGCCGACTTCGAGACATTTCCCGCGTCATCGGCGCAACACATGCCCCATACAGCCCTCCGCACGCATGCCATCGGCTCCTGAACTCCAGCATCATTGAGTTGAACTACAGTAAATCCCTTATGGTGGCTCCGTCTTTGCTGAAGCGTATCAGTAAGGCGTGTAACACAGCAGCGAAGAACACGTTGAACAGTAACGGTGATAGAACGCCGCCTTGCCGCACCCCCTGCGTGATATCAAACCATTCCGAGTGCTCGCCGTCACCCGTACGCACACGAGCCCGCTTGCCTTCGTTGAAATTGCGGGCAATTGTAAGCACCTTGGTTGGTACGCCAGAGCGTGGGAGTACCTCCCACAGCAGCTCTCGGTCGACATAGTCGTACTCTTTCTGCAGATCGATGAAGCACACGTACAGGGGGATTTTCCTCTGTCGTTCGAGCTCTTTCAACCGGCGCACGATGAACAGCCTATCGATCGTTGATCATGCGGGGCGGAAGCCGCAATGTTCCTCCGGGAATATTCCCTCGGTCTCGCAGTAGTTGCGGTTGCTAAGGCGGGACGCAACGATTTTCAACAACGCTTTGCCTGCGTGGGCAACAAGCGAAACCCCTCTGTAGCTGTTGCAATCAGTTCGGCCCTTCTTTTTGTGGAGTACCTTGATGATGGCATCTTTCCATTGCTGGGGGACTTTTCCTCTTACCGAAACGTTGACAAGGATGTTGTGAAAGCGCTGGGCGAATGCGGGGTGGTCGATTTTTAGGAGTGCGGCCGGGAGGCCATCTGTTCCAACAGCTTTCCAGTTTGACATGCCCTCAAGTGCTTCCGTCATATCGTCCATGTATGGTTCATCTCCGAGCGGCAGTTCAAGCGGTCGCGGTGGCAAAAGGTCGATGAATGTGGGACCGAGTTTCAGCGATTTCGTGTTTAAGAGTTTGTGGTAGAACCCCGACAATCGTTCACGAATTCGCACCTTATCCCGCAACAGCGTGCCATCCTCGCCCCTAAGGGGTGCTCGCTTCTCGCTTTAGTCCCTTCCAATCCCACCGTACTCTTCAGGTGCTTGTAAAATCCTCTCTGGTCGTCATTCGTCGACGAAGCTTTTCATCGGACATAAAATGCTGCCTGTCGAACTCTCAGCGTTTCTGGGGTATTCGTATTTTGTCTGTTGGGCGCAAAAGTGATCACCGATTGGGACTTTGATATACGAAATGTTATGGTCTGAGCCGGCCTTAGCTGGGGGCGGAGGCTGTGGGACGACTTTAACATAATGTACTCTAGGCTGATGGGCTTGACGGGCTAGGATGTAGTCGGTTCGCTTACGGTCATTCGGGCTGGTTCCGTCGTGTGTATGCGACATTCCACCCTTTCGTGTGCTGAAAAGCGGGTTAATGAGAGCCAACTTGCAATTGGTGGCGAACGACAGAAGTTGTTTGCCATCATCGTTACGAACATCACGTCTGTACAGCCCCAAGCACTCTACTTTCATCATCACCGCACCTTTCCATCCTCTGCCCAGTTCGCGCGTTAGCATCCATGAGCACGAACAAACACTCTTTCGTTGGAATCTGGTCCACGAAGTCCTCCAGCTCCCGCCAGAAAATTCGTTCCAGTTCAGCGTCCTTGGTACAAGCAGTTGGAGCATACGCCACGACGAAATGAACTGCCCCGCATTTACCAGCCAACTCAAAGCGCGCAGACATAAGCCGTTCGTCAATGACGTGGTGAGTGTACACAGACTTACTGCGTAACGATTCCTTAACAGCTGGACCTATTCCGTACAGCCCTTACCTGGCAGCTGTTTTTTTCCTGACCTGAGCAGAAACGCGACACTCTGCCGCACGACACGTCATGCTGCCTGACCTCCGAGTTTCCTGCAGGCCAATGAAATCACAGCCGAGTTGCTGATCCTTCGCCACTACACGCTCGTCGTGCCCGTACCCGCTCTTCCCCTTTGCAGCCAGGGTGCGCACATTGTAGGTCGCTACTGACACAAGGTCCTCCTTCTGTCTCTTACGAGCCCCACGTGCTGCTTTTTTCGCCAGCCGAAGTGAGGCTCGCCCCCGCCTCATTTCTTTTGTTATTTGTTTTTTTTTTCTCTACGACGAATGTGGGGCTCCGTTTCGTAGCCCGGTACGCGCCTTGGCTTCCGTTGACTGGGTGCGGCCGTCCCAGCCACCGCCGACACTCCCATACTTCCTGTCGTGCAGTGGTGCATCCACATCTACGCTGTGGCCAGCCTCTCCACTCCCCCGGCTGCCCATGTAGCGCTCTCTGCTGTGATGTACCCCCCCCTGCCTCAGCGATGAACTCCTTGGCGTCGGGGTTCAGAAGGAAACACATCACGACCGCCCCACACACTTCTTAAAGTGAACAGGCCACTAGCCAGACCGCGCAAGGTTCCCTCTCTATCCAACCCAAGACTCGATGCCCGTGTATCTGTCGCTGGACCGTTGCAGGCCCTGGCGGACTGCCGGGGCCCACCGCAAGGACGGGGCTGGCCTGAGGAGAGTGGTACAAAGTAGGTGGTACTTTCGGTGGTACCGCGGTAGTATTTGAACATCTGCTTGAAAGCATATGACGGACGCGGCGACTACTATCGCCCTGGGGGCGCGTCTGCTCGAGCAGCTTGCGGACGCTGCCACTATGCGAGCGCCCACGGCGCCCAGGCTGGAAGTTCATTTGGATGCCCAGCGTGTTCGGCGAGTCGAGCGCATCTTTTTGGCACGTCAACGCCCTCCCCGGACTGGGCCAAAGATACCGAGAGTTCTGTCCTCTGTCGCTATTCTGGCCGCGGCAAGACGCGCCGCGTGCGAGGTCTATAGTTCACACCCCGGACAGGTCACCGATTCCTTCTTGAATGGCCTATATATTTCACGACTGATACATTCCTGATATGTATGAACTGTGTGATATGTATGATCTGGCTGGTTCTGCCGGGTGGGAGTATAACCCGCATGGTCTAGGACACGTTTTCTGGGTTCGATGTGTACTATACAGATCCTGGACAGATCCTACACAAAGTATAGTAACGGCCGGTTACGAGCTACTGCAGATGGTATACTGTATCTAGATCGTGATCTGTCCCGACCTGTACTGTAAGTCGTCGTCGTCGCCCGCCAACTCGCGCACGAAAAGGGCCCACGCCGACACACATCCAAATGCGTTTTTGGTGCGGTTGTTTAAACCTCCACTGCTTGATTCAACGCAGTCGTTATTGTTCCAGTTAACAACATAACAGAACCACGAGGAAAGCTCCAGTTTCGTGCGTAACACGATTCACTGTAGCACTAATGTAGCTAGATCAGCCCCGGACGAACCTGCGTGCAGGAGCCGCCGTACCACATGGGATTACTCCGAGGGAGCCATGTGCGCGAGAGCCGTGCCGTGCGGCTCCTGCCCTGGCAAGCACGTGTGAAGGATCTGCATCGTACAATATCCCACCCAGGAAACATGCGCTAGATCGTGCAGATCATGTGCCGTAAATCCGTCCGAATTATTATCTATGTATCCCACCCAAAGAGCGGCTCAACAAGAAGAAGACGTACACCCGGTAGATGTGTGTGTGTGCGAGAAGAGCCGTCTCTAGAGAGCCCACCCTGAGAAGACATGTGTAGAAGAACCGTGTCGAACAGATCCCGACGATGAAACATGTGCTACATCCTGCAGACCAAACAGACCCCACCGTGAAGAAGGAGCTATTCAATAGCTCTCGCAGGTAGAGTAGTTTAGATCAGGGATCTCTATGCCTATATATGTCTATACAATGGATATGATCCGTCCAACGTGTGATATGTATACGTAATGTTCCAAAGCTGCACGGTGGAGTGTATACCCAGGTATCGAACCTGGCTGTTACGGCCATAGACTACGCGGGTCCCGTATCACGGGGGTGATAAGGTAACACACCCCCGGGGGTGACTTTCAGAGCTGATTTTCTCCAAAGCCAGGGGGGCGAGCACAGTGAGAGTGGCGGCGTTGGAAGGATATCGTGGAGGCGTTTGCACTCCCCGTTGAGGAGAAAACCAGCTCGGAATTTCGTTCAAGGGGTTGTGTTATCTTATCACTCCCCTGTGGTAGGTACCCACCCGGGTATCGTCAGAGTATGTACCGCACTAGACACGCGGTCGTGAGGTTCCTACACATATCCCTTAATCCATCTGTAGACAGACTCCTTGCGCCCTTTCGTGGGCAAGGGCTCAAGTGTGCCTATTGAGGTAGTAATGTGAGACGGACAATGTTGAACTTGTCTTGTTTCCGATCCATAAATAGTACGGACTTCCTTGCTATGCGATGTTTTTACAGCAACATGTATCGTAAAACCTGGTGTCTGACCTGTACAACCATACTGCAGCCACTACTATTAATAGTACTGTAGTAGTGGTAAGAGCTAACAGGTCTTGTTGCCGATGGATGTCCCGCTTCGTCTTGCACTGGCTCCGTCCACACCAATAACCTCGAATGCATACCTGGTGTATACGTGCCATAAGTATGTACTTGGTACATTCTATATTGATACGAAGTAGTAGTTCTAGTTCTATAAACGTAGAACGTCGTGATTCGAGTAACAACACAATACGCGTAGTTGGTCGTTGCTGCGCCTAGGAGAAGTATGTAACCAACCGACTTTTTTGCACCACCTACCGCCGCCCTGACGTGGAAACCCAGGGGAAGCCTACACCAACGTCTACTCAAGCGGCGAAGAAACCCTCCGGTTCCACGCGGGCAAAGGTCTCAGATTCAACAACCGCGGCCACGGGCGGAGAAGGAACGAGTGCCGTGCCGGTACGGAAGTCGAAGCGACTGAGACGAGAAGCCCCCGACCAGGATAATGTCCTCCTGGCTTTACCCGGGACGTGGGTGGACTCCTTGAACGGCCCACAGAGGGCTACCGGTGAGCTAAGATGCTATGAGGGGACCACGGTTTGGCCCCTTGGCTAACCCGTCCCCTCCCCCACACTTCAAACACGTAAGCTTTACCATCAATACTACACTGCATAGAAATACACTTCTTATTCTAAATTCTAGTAATTCTTCCCCAAAACGAGAGTGGGGCCCTCAAGGGTTGAGAGGTGCAACCTTTGTTTCGGGAAATTATAATTGAAAATAGTGCAGGAACTGTTTTTTTGTACTGTAGTATTGAGGCTTAAGCCCAAAAGCAAGGCCTTTCACGAGCCCCCATCTGTTTGACGGTTGGAGAGAGGGTGGCCCAGCTGTCGGCGCGAACAGACCGCCTATTAGTGCCGTCCAGTCTTGTCGCCGTTTCAACTAACTTGCTTAATGTATCATGTATAGAGAAGACAACATGTTTTGAAGCTTCGAAGCCAATGTCAGGCGGACCCATGCTCACTGCAGCTGTGGTTTTACTTCTGCAAAATACCTGTCAAACTCTTCTAATGCCACGTGGTGTATACGCTGAACGCAGAATTGAGGGTGACGAAGGTTGGGGGTGTTAAAACATGTCCCGGGCCTCCTGCGCTCGAAGCGCACCGATTCGTTCCACTTGAATGTCCGTCGGCGTGTCGTACGCCGTGGGTAATTTTTTACATGACCGATCGGCCTGAGACCGCAGTTCTTGAAAACTGACTTACGGCACAACAGTATTCTAGACGGGAGACTCCTGTCGGTCAACCATATTCTCCAGTCTCTCATGCCACTGACGGCCACTGGCGACCACACGGTCCACCTTATGAAACACCAATTTCACCCTCCCACCCCTCTCCGTACGATGGAAAATGTGCGGGTATTCGAACTCGGAATTACGGTACGTTTTGGTCCGTCTGTTGGCCCGGAAGGGATAACGCGGAGATGAAAGTGTTGCCAGCTGTAGGTTGGGCGCCGAAGAGCATGGGGATAGCGAATTGGTCCAGGCCGCGCAGATTGTGTATCAGCTCCTGAAACAGGAGGACTGTCAGTGATGGGACACAAGATTTGCCGGCAGTAGCCAGCAACTACTTGTCACGAATCGGGCCAGTCGGAAGGACACATTCGCCGCTCTGGCATGTGTTGGAATGGGATGCAAACACCACGTATGGTATGGACAGTCGCCGTAAAATGCTGCGCAGCTTTGCCACCCAGAAATCACTCTCGCTTTCTGCGAGGAACCGACAATGCTGTATCTGATGACCCTTTGCTTTTGTGCCCTTCTGACCTCTTCTACGCGAAAAAGGTACACGTACCTCTATTCGACACGACTACGGGCCTGAGCTGGACCAAGAACAGGTTGACGAGAGAATGAAGGTACTTGAAGTCGAGAACGCGCTGCCGTGACGAAGAGCGCATATCATAAACCAGCATTATCATATGTATCAGTCGCTATATCCAGTCGGCTTTGGATACGTTGGGGCTACTGTAGGTTATTTACGCTTGACTGTCAACGGCGCCTCCATCGTACAATCCCCCTTGCAAACTTTTACTTTGCTCAAGACTTAGTCTGCATCAACGGGCGCGCACCTTCGCCCTGCTGTTATAGGTGTTGCAAGGGCAGGTCGGGGCCGGGGACGATGCGAAAGCGGGCACGGCGAGCTACCAACACTGCTACCACCGCGTGCGGACGATGTCGGACAAGCAGCTGGCCACGAGGGTACGTGGCTCCGCGTAGTGCCGCTGGGTATAATTAAAGCTCAGGTCGCTCGATTTTCATGCATGCAGAGGTATACTTGGTACTGTCTCTTGAGCGTTTTGCGAGGCGATCTTGTGGTCATAGTTTGTGGCCAAACGTTGGAGTGCGCTTCGTGACACCTGGTTCTTTGCAGGTGACCTGAATGCCTCCGACGGGTGACGACTCCTGCCTCCGTGCAGCTTACCAGGCACATTTTTTTTACGGTTGCAAGGGCAACAAAGCCCACCGTACTACTCGTGCGTCTTTGTAACCTTGCGCCGTGATTGTGCTCTCTGTCTCGCGGAACACGTTAACCAGGTGCGAGTCATTGAGCGGGCGCGGGGGGCTAAATCCCAGACGAAGATGTTTGTTTTCACCCACGTTCTGAAGGCCATACGGAAAGACAAGCTCCTCGCTCTTGCCGAGGCAGCGTTGGACCGCCTCGTGCGTGGAGTGCCCATGCCGGAATAGCGGGGCTTGCCCGACTGACCGGATTGCGGACGAGCAGCAGTTTTGGTGCGGATCTACCCGCGCTCACGGCGGTTTTTATTTCGCGCATTTTGGTGTTAATAGTGCGCTATTAATAGTGCGATTCGATAGTGTAGTGTGCTGTTCACGCGCCGCTTGTGGTCGGTTTTTCTGTGTCGCTCTCTTCCCTCATCTTTGGCAGCGCTCTACCGAGCATGTGCGGGAAGCGACGCGCGTTTTTGGACAGTCAGCAGCATTCGAACGAAGCGACGACGCGCCGTTTTTAGACCGATCAGGAGCATTTTGCGCTGAGCGGCGCGTGCTTAGAGCGATCAGCCGGAGTGATGGGGCTCTCGCTACAAAGACACCACTCGGCACATACCAACGGCGGGTAGGGGCAACTGCCTAATACAGCCGTAATAGTCTATTAAGGGGGACCGAAGTCAATAGGACCAACTATTGTTAGTAAAAATGGTGAAACATATAGGTTTTTATGTGTAGCATAGGTCCTATTAACTATGGTCCCCCGTAATAGTCGTGCGCAGTCATTTCTGTACTGGTGAAAGACATCACGCTTGTGCAGTATCGGGGCACCTTGTGCCTACCTTATGTGTGTGTTTTTGTTGCTATGTGCAGTGAGTCAACTACTGTAGGAGACTCCTTCAAGGTGCCTCGACACGCGTCGGTTTCGCTGGTGATTCTATATTACCGGTGATGTTGCGGGCATGATGCAAGGGCTGTCCTGCCTCGTTCAACTCCGGTGTGCGTTCGCAACCGACGACACTCCATCGACAGCAACCCGATTAGCGAAGCTTACGGTAGAGATTTGTCGACGCCGGTCGCGTTGTGATTGCGAAAAATCCTACGATAGCGCGAGCGGGGGGGGGGGTGGGGGGGGTGGGGGGGTATGGGGGGGTATGGGGGGGGGTGGGTGGGGGGGGGGGGGGCGTTGGTCAGGCCGTCGGTGGTAGCGTGATGCTGCCATGGGTGAGAGTTCCTTATGGTGAGGCCGGGGACCATGCTGAGGGATACGGAAGGCCAGCTTGTGAGCCCGAAGACGTGCGGAATAATAGTATACGTCATGGGGCGACTACTGTAGTACCTATCCGGCATGACGTTCAAAGATGTCTCACGCCTAGCAATTTTTCGGAGCATGGACACTTCTACTTCTTGGCGCATCTGACAAAATTCGTCTTTTTGCCAGCTTTTCAGTTACAGCGGGAGTTTTTCTGGCGAAGAGTAGAGACATAAATGTGGGGGAACGGGCAATCGTCACTCGCCTTCGAATTTTCCCACAAACCCTCAAGGATACATAGCTGGTATCGCGCGGCATGCCAGACATTTGGTAGTTTCAAGGCGTACTGGATTCCCAAGAGCGCCCTTCCCCAGCGCCGTCAATGTTTCGGGCAAACCTCGCTCTCTACTCTGTGCTACTGGACAGACCTTGAACCGCATGTTTTGCCTACAACCCACTGGGATGAATTTTAACTTGGACCGAAACATGACTACAGGAGTTACACCAGCACGGGTCCGATCACACCCTAAGAATACTATTCCATAACTGCGGCAGGGTTTCCCCAGAGGCCAACGCTGAAACCCACGATTAACCCCCGCCCACTTTTACACTCGTCCTCTTCTAGGGCTCCAACTCCTGACGGCCAACATCTATTCATGAGAGGCCTAGCTCCATCGAATCAACTATAAACTCTATAACAGGGTGTCTAAACAGCACGAGATCGCAAGTTTCCCCTAAACTCATCTTTCAAACACACTGCTGTGCTCGAATTTTAACCACGAAAAAACTATCGATTGCCTCTCCTCCGGCTATTTTACTGTAGATTTCCTTCGTTTACGTCATCGAGCCTTGGCAGCTCCGCGTCGTAAGACGTGAGTCATTCCCGTAGCGTCTGCGAGATGTTTGTTGGCCAAGTGGAAGAAGGCGTCATGTCGATCTTTGAAGGTCTTCGGCACTACCCTGCCAACGCTCTTCGTTCCCGCATCAGCGATGTACTCGAACGCGTACTTCTCCTGTTTCCCGTAAAAAATGACGAATGACGGACAAATTTCGTCGGCATTGATCAAAAGTTGCACAATACGTCGGATTTCACTAAAGTTCCTATTAATAGGACTCTTCACGGGTCACGACCCGGTTTATTTTTCGAAATATCACGGGTCGGGTCGGGTGGGACTCTCACGGTTCGGATCGGGTTCCCCTTGCCCGACATGACCCGTGAGGACCCGGCCCGTGAATACCTTTGATTTACCAACAAAATACGTCGGTTACGAATACTTTCATGAACAAATTACGATGGTACTGACTAAATTGACCAACCAATTACGTCGGTAATGATGACAATCACTAACAAAATACTTCGGATTTGAAGAACGTTAACACCAAAATACGTCGGCAACGATGAACTTCACCTACAAATTACGTCGGGGTATTGACGGAATTGAACAAAACACGTCGGCAATTATGACAAATATCAACGAAATAAATCGAATTGCGGGAAAATGCCAAAAACTAAACGTTGGAGTGTTGACATGATGATGCGGCGGCCACCTAACATGCTTAGACACTACGAAAAGGCAAGAGCGCAGGGTGGTCATCACAAAGTTCAAACACACGGCGAAATAAGTGCCAAAACGCGACGTGGTGCGCGTGCACATAAAAAATGTTTTCAGCAATGGGTTGGCGCAGCTGTATGCTCATGTGGGAGCCCTGTGGGTACCTACCTACAATAGTGCCTGGTCGCTTCATTCGCCCGCGCCATTGATGGGGGAAGAGATATTTGCATTGCATATGTAGAACAAGAACACGCGGCTTAAGGCTTTAGGACTGCACTCCCGTTCCGGAAGACATCCCTCAGAACTAAAACGAAATGCTTTTTCTTTAACGTGCGGTACTAAAGGGGTAAAATAAACAAAAAATACACATCCCAAGAATCGAAGAAGACATCGAGAGGAAAATATAGAACCGGCCGCACAAAGAACAGGCGCCGACAGCACAAACGCGCCCGAAACGCATCTGTAGAACGGCACACATCTTCCTTTAGAGAGGAGGTGGGATGAACACATGTCGCAGGTTCATGGTGAAACTGAACGGTCCCGACTGGGTTGCCTACACTTCTAGTTTCCACGCGTGACATTGTTTCGAAAAACTAGTTTCCCGATGACACCTGTTGAGCCCCTGCCGCGTCCGTGATCCGCTTAACGTAGATGTAGTTGAGGTTGGGGTCTTGTGTACCAAGCGGCAGAACGTTTTGCAGGAGAGCGTTACAAATCTGTACCACCACGGACGACCCTGACAACGGTAAGCGTAGAGGTGCATGTGACCAGAGGGTGAGTATCGAACCGCTTGAAGCGTGATTGTGGCTTCGGCGCGAAGAGGTCGATTATTGTATGTCGCGAGTGTGTACGTATGAACAGCGCCGGACGCCGAGACTATCGTAAATTTACTGTTTATGTTCTACACCAACCTCAGGACTTTGCAGGACGAAATTCAGGTAGACGTCAAGTCAATTGTCGTCGACTTTGGTCGCCTCGACTGAGAGTATTCGTAGCGGAATCGACATTGCCTTACCCAGTTTGAACATTTCACGCATCGGACAGATCGTCGATAGATCATCTACAGATCATTCCCGCAGCCATGATCTAGGTCTCTCAGGGCAGATAGATCCCTGATCTGTATGATCTGTATGATATGCATGGTCTAGCTCATGTTGCCGGGTGGGAACCGTATATATATATATATAACCTGCATGATCTAAGGGATGTGTCCTGGGTTGGGTTTGTCTATTACTATAAACATCCTGCCCAACATCTCATAACGGCTGGTTAGGATCTACACGATCTATCTGAAGATGATAATCTACCTGTTGATGATCCGTAAGAGGTGTGGAATATTTGAATACCTAACTGTGAGCACAACCACAGCATACAACAAGCAGGCCTGCGTTTTAGTCCTTGTCTTGTCACCGATGGTCTGCAGCGGTGGCGTTGCAGGGTTCATAGTAAAATGCACCGCAACCCATTGCACGCAGGGCACTACCCATGCACCCTTGCGTGGTGGTTGTAGCGCACCTTCGAGGACCCTGAAGTTGGGGTGCTTCATCTTGATTTTCTCCGTCATAAACCGCAGCGGGTTTTCCGTGTTCAAAATAGCCGGGGGGACCGGCCCAGAGAGCAGCGGTACCACAAAGGAACCTGTGTATACGGAAGAAGCGGCTTATTGCAATCATTAAAATATTCGGCATGCCCTATTCATACATGAGCAAGTGATGCCGGGCCCACCCACCACGAGGTTCCAGACACCGTACGCAATGTAGTAGCGATCAGGAGAGTCGGCCGGGTATTTTCAACGCGCGGCGAACCTATCGAAAGCTGGAACCGCTCCAGAGAGCAGCTGTATCACTAAGGACCTCACACGCGGATACCGATATGGAAGAAGCAGCGTAACTCCTAACATGCAAATCGTTGTCATGTCTCGGGAAATGAGCAAGTTCTGAGTCTATCCTTCTACCGGCGCTAAAATATTCAACTCTAATTCAAAGTTCTTTGGCTAAAAAAAGGTGAGTGCAGGCGTAGAGAACGGTACTGTCTGGCCTATCCGCCACGATGTTTTCAGGCGTTGTACGTATAGTGACCACAAGAGTCAGTCGGGTACATGTCACGAGCGGTTAATTGACCGAGGGTTGGATGCCACCGCAATCTGACAAGCCAGCCGGGCATGCTTGAATTGCCGATGATTCACCGAGAACTGAAAATCATCGCCTATTTTCCTGGGATGTTGCGACGAAAGCAACGGACGAAGGCAGAGAAGGCGTTATCCCCTTATCCCCCGTGCCATACGCTACACTGGTAGGTCCTATTCCAAACCACATACGCGTTTCGCAGTACGATTTGAAGCAAAGAGAAAGTCATGGCGGTGACGTAGCACACAATCTACGTGAGCCCAGGCCCCTTCACCGAAGTAGCCAAGAGTTTCCAGTTGAGTCTACTGTAAGTGTATCGGTACCGTCAACGCCCTGTGAATGGCCAACACTCCTGTGTTTAGCCACCGCTGAACCAAGACTCAAAACAGTGATCGGCTCATCCACAACACCGCTCTTGGATTCTGGCGAAGTTACACTTTATATCCCCGCTCTAGGTCGCGCGGTCTTGCGCATGCTCAGTGACATCCTATTACTCGTAGAACCACTCCGTCCGGGCGAATCGAAACACCTACTTGTTACACGAAACCCTTTGAGTTCAGTTACCGTGTCACCCACCCGTTGCTACGTCTCCATTGGAGAACTCAGAAATCAGCCCCCAAATCCAAACGCCCACTTTACACATAACCGTTTTTAATTCGGTTACGTTGTCACCCACCCGTGGCTACGTCTCCGTTGGAGAAAACAGGAAGCAACCCCCAAGCGCCGCTTGCCGGTGCGACGGAAGGCTCTTCCGGCACAGTCGCAACCTCCTTCGCTTCCACCTGTAGTCATTCATGTTGACTTGTTTCAATTTGCGTGAAGTGATCCGTGCGCTGTGCCTAGACTCGTTTCGGATTGCGCGAAGCGATTCTTGCGGTGTGCCTGGACCTCTTCGAGCTTGCGTGGAGTAATTCGTGCGGCGTATCTAGACTTGGTCCAGTGTTCAAGAAGGAATTCGTGCAGGACCTTTTGCAAGTAGGAGTCAGTCTTGCCCGATTGCCACCCTACTATTACGGGGGGTCATATTAAATAGGACCTACGATACACACAAAATCCTATATATTTCCTTTTTTCTAGCAATATTTGGTCCTATTATCTATGGTCCCCCGTAATGGTAGGGTGTATTAAAACATACCAGGTATACAATACAGTGTAGAGCACCATAGCTGTTCCATCCCAAGACAATTAGTGCCAGTCAACCATCCTTATGCTTCCCGACCAGGTACATACAGTGCACTATGGCGTTGGGGTTTGTTTCTGTTTGCATGAACTACACCGTCTCCAAAACCAAAAAGCAATCACTTCATTAATTGCACACATGTCGTTCGTCTTCTTGTCTTCCCTTGTATGTTCAGATGAGATAATCAACGATAAACACAAAAACAAAAAGTTCAACTTTTGACATAATTTATGACAGACAATACATACCATGATAACACTTCTCCTTTCCATTCGTGTACTGTAAGGATCTTATTGTTGAGTGGTTTCTTCGACTCTTGAGAACAGGACCTCCATTAATGGGGCGTGTTGGAATATACAGAAGACTATGTGTTGAGAAGTTGAAACTACGTCTGTTTCCTATAGTCAACCGTCTACCTCACACGGCCATCGGACGGGATATGTCATACTACCGAAGGCATTGGTGGGCCCCTACTTCATCGCTTTGACGCGGAAAAGTTGACGGACAAGATGTTTGGGGTCCCAGCAACTCGAGCACCTCATCGGTGTGTTCGATGATCTGAGATGTGATGAACCCTAAACAATAATTCACACATCCGATAGATCATCTACAAGTAGATCATCATTTAGACCATCTACAGTAGATGCTCACCTGCCGCTATGAGGATCTGTACAATTAATACAGATCCAGCCCAGGAAACATGCGCTATTATTTTACCATGCAAATAAGATACGGCTCCCACCCGGCAACATACCTGCTCTGAAATATCTAGATAATATAGTGGGGATAGTATTAGTAGGTGAGTTGTCCTATTCGTTAATTATCTGTCCGCCTTGCGAGTAGTTTTGGCCCATTTACGGAGGCGTGCGCCCCCGAGAGGAAATACGCCAGTGGGCGGTCTAGTTTTGGCCCGCCAAGGTCTATTTATATCTACTGTAATATGCTAGTTTTAGTGTGTCCTACTGTAATATGATGGTTTTAGTGTGGGCTACTGCAATAAGGTAGTTTTAGAGTAGCCTGCTGTAAAGGTTTTAGTGTGAACGGGTTGGTGCGACAGGGGTACGAGTCGCGCTTTTTGGACAAATATTTTCATGGCTGACGGGGCTCTTCGACTGAATAGACTGACAAACTACCAACTCTTGTTCGTACCATTAATACATTAGTACGTGGTACTATACGGTGACTTTAATAAACCTTACCTTGAGAAAGCGAACGTCGACGATGACGAACTGTGATTGGTTGATCTTCTGGCTCCTGAAGTCGTGTGGGGGGTCCTTGAAGCGAGGAGCCGACTGCCCGTGCCACCGAGGTGGGCCAACGGCGTGGGGGCGAGTGCGAGCGTCATCATTCCCGTCAGACCAGAAGTACTGCCGGTACCGTAGACCGGACACCATCGTTTCGTATAGCATAACTAGGGTTGCACGTACAGCACCCGACACGTTGCTGCCTCTGTAGGTGGCTTCTTCGTGGACCCTGTTCGACAAAATCCTTGTTCTAGATTTTGAAACTAATGCCAGACCCTTGCCCTCGCGAGCATTTTTGATGGTGCGTACCCGTCTTAAAGATGGGAGGTCACTGCCAGAACCTTGCGTTGCGATCCTTTTGAGAGCGCGATTTCACGATTCTAATTTTTTCATGGAACACAGAACCCTCATCCTTGAAGTATACCAGGGTATACAGTAGTATATACAGCGTTTTTCAAAGCAAAGGTCAACGATACGCGCTCAACCTGCCGAAATGCGCACTCGCCAATCTCAACCAAAACTCCTAAACGTGCGGCTATATACCGCAAAAAAAGCGAAAAAACGCAAGCAGCCGACCTTACTGGACACATACACACGCTGATACAAGTGCCACCGTACAGCACGTGTGACAACACAGCGCACACCCCCCTCGGAGTATTTTCGAAGCTAAGTTTCTCGGCAATGGGGAAGGTGCACACACCGAGCGATTCTTTGGAAATATCTCGTCATCATTTAGGCCGTGTGCACCCCCCCTGGGTTTGGAGAAACTCGGGTCGCATAAAACACGGAAAATTCGTCTCAGGGGGCGTGTTATCTTATCACCCCCCTGTGATACGTTAGCGGATGCCGTGCTGCACCGTCTGGCTGCGGTGTACCAGTACGGAGTACAGCGCGGTGGTACCGACAAGGATGCACTCAGGTCAATCCCCCTGGTCGCGTCATGTTCAACATACTTCGGGTTTTTAAACCGACCACGTGCACTGGAATGCGGTAGCCGATACCAATAGCTTTGTGTTTACCTGCGGCGAGCGAGGATCGTACGAAAGTGTGAATTCCCCCTGATCCGACAGCGGGGGGTCTCCCAGGTAGTAGAGCCCCGGCATGAAGAGGGAGTAAATGACCTGCAGAAACCCAAACGAGGTAGTTTGTTTGCTACGTCAAGAAACACAAGTCGAATTTACGGGCGACAGAGTTCGTTCCGGTCCAAATGTAGGACGGGTTAAGCAGCGGCAATAGCGCCGATGGGAGCACTGCACGAGACTGCATGTAATCGAAATCTTCCACACCTCTGATAGATAAGATAGATCAGACCCCACTCCTTGATGCAGCCTTTTCAGGGCAGGTAGATTCCTGGTCTGTATTGTATACTTGTAGCTCATCTTGCCGGGTGGGAGCCGTATATCGTGCATGACCTAAAACTCGTAACCTGGGTTGGATCTGCACCCTACCGACCCTGCACAACATGTGTTAACGGCAGGTTGGGGTCTAGAGAATCTAGAGAGTCTACAGACGGACCGTGATGTGTATGTCCGCCTTGTGAAATACTCGGAGTAGGGTGTTGACGATATTGATGTCACCCATACACATGACATCGGAAAGTCGAGCAGCTCACGTTTGGGTACTCTCGTGCTACGTAGCCTGGCACAATATTCGTCGCAGCCAAATGGCCGGCTCGGTTTGAATCGCTGTGCAGAGCACCGATTACGCTTGTATCGTTATCCCCCCCCTTTCCCTCCCCGATCTCTCTTATCGAGTACACCCCCCCTTCCCCCCCCCGACTGCAGAGTATCCACGTTGCCTTCGAAGGAATTACCTGGATGCATACGGTCAGAGTAGTAAGAAACTGTTCCTTTCACGTGCCACTCCAACTTCTGTGAAATGTGTGCGTGCGTGACGTACGTATAACCGCAATGGACATCCATGATACAGCAAGACGTATCGCGGATGTCGAAAAATCGACTAGTTGGTGGTTTCGCCACCAACCCCTTGCGTTCATTTGCGGCCGTCTCCACCTTGTACAGTTTCGGAGACTTGAAAGCTCCAGCGGGCTTCATGTTTATCAGTCCAGCCACGGTCACGCTGAAGCCGCGATCTGCCCTGTACTTCTCCGAACGCTGATACTCGATCATCTGTTCGGATGCACGGCGTCGTAGGATGGCGGGATATTGTTATGCTTCACAAATTCGCTCTCAATAGAAGCACCATCAGCTAGAGCAGAACTATTGTTATTCATTAACCACTTTGGTAACACCTTAGTCCAGACAACGTACGGCGCCAACGTCTAACATGAACAGCAACACCATCATCCTAATTATGTTCTATACACATCAGATGAGCGCCCTCAATCTGCAAACGACACCTAGCTGTTCACGCTCTGGTCCAAAATATCCCCGAGGCGCCACGGCACCAACACTCTCTTCATGCCGGTGGTGTAAATTCATACTTCGTATGATGGCACCCACCAATCGAAAATTGAGACGAATCCACTAAACATCTACTGTGTTATAAAAAGCTGAAGGAAAGCGTACACGGCTGAACCTACACACTCCGTATGAATCTTATGTCGCTTCGGGTCTAGCCAAACCTGAGCGTCTACTTTCGCGCACGCAATCCACCGCAGGGAACCCCCGATCCTAAGGAGAGAAATACTACTTACGCCCGTACCCCAGTTTCTGCCGGTAGTGTTCGCGACGTGACCCATCTTCAACAAAATGGTTGAGAGCAAGGAATCCACGCTAACTCATCATTACATCAACCGTCCTCATTCAGAGAATTTTCCCAGACGGCAGGGTCAGGGTTAGTGCTGAACAAAACAAACACTGTTTAACAACTAAAAACATATGCATCGCGCATCATACAACGAGCGCGCCAAAAACAAAACGTCTCGAAAGGGATGCGTGATCAATGGCTAAATGACTAAGGCGACCAACAACAATGCCTCTCTGCGCCCCCCCTTCCCCCCTAGCCAAGTTCCCTTCAACCTTTTTGTTGAACCTAAGGCAAGATGCCCCCCCCCTTCCCCCCTAAGCTAACTACACTTCAACCTTCTTAGTTGAGGTTGAGGCAAGATCTACGCAGCCCTCATTCCTGCTATGTACGTATGCGTTGTCGGCCTCGAGTGCTTTAAAACTTCCCATAAAAAAGCCGCGGCAGTATATCCTCGATAAGGACGCCAAGACGAGCCAAGACGAACCTTCTTGGGTTTTTTTTCCATCAAGGCCTCTGCCCACTCCTTGAACGCCTCCTGGCCACTAGAGCTGCGGTACTCTGGTGCAGGATTCTGATGTCGAATGGGTGGTGGAACCGAACATGTGATATTACAACGAGTACGAAACATCCCGCAAAAGTCAGGATTGTCATCGGGATCAAGTTAGGCGCATGTCACCAAGCAACGTGGGGGATTCGGGAGGCGAGACCCTCCTTTTCAGATTGCGTCCATCTTTAGCGAAACTAACAAAGTACAACCCAACCAACCCAGCCTGTTATAAGGATTACCTTGGGCTGGGTAATCGAATCGTCTTTTACCCCTATAGCTCAGTAGGTAACACTTTCACATTTGACGTCGTCCAGGTCACGGGTTCGAACCTCACTTCGAACGTTTCTTTTACAGAAACGCTTGCGCGTGCACACCTAAACAGAAATCACATCTCCCTGGTTCCCCAGGTAATGAAACGAAGCGGGTAGGTCAGCGTACGGACGTATACGGTTCCGACGCCCCAAAGATCCCGCCGTTCAGAGGGGGGGAGAGTGTTCTAAGGATTACCCTGGGCTGGGTAATCGATTGGTCGTTTACCCCTATAGCTCAGTAGATAACATCTTCACAACCCTCCCCAACCCCCGCCCCCAACACCTGCACCTCCACCGCCATCCAACGATATTAACCCGTCACAATCCCCTTATATATGCATATATATACCAGGTATATCCCAGTTTTCACCTTCTCCTCCTCATTGCGTATCCCTCTGATTGACAGCACTTCGAGGTATCTACGTATGGGGTGCCTACAGCATGACCTTATGTGTATGCTTGCGCTTGCCCCCGGTGATCGGGAACCTTGTGTCACTTCGGCATGCCAGTACACCGTTACATTACACGGAATTTTCAGCCTGCAATGAACCATACCAGGTGCACAGTTTCAGAAGCCAAGCGGTGCGTATGTAACCCCGACACAACAGGGACCATTACTATTACAGGCAACTCTACCTTACCTCTGGTTCGATGTTTGGAATATGCAATTGCTTCTGCTGTAGGCTGGCAATGTAACCGCCCTAGGCGTGCGGCACAAAATTAATCACACCGCGGGCGGATCATCTGTTCTCACTTCATGATCTAGATGATCTAAATATTTCAGGGCAGATATATAGATAGATAGATAGATTCCTGATATGTATGATCTAGCTCATGTTGCCGACTGGGAACCGAATAATCTGCATGATCTGCCCGGTATCACCTACTTCCTGTGGTTGATCTATACTATGCACAGATCCTCCACAATCTCTCACAACGGCAGGTGATGAACTGTAGATGGTCTGCAGATGATCTAGATCATGAATTCGACAAGGTTGTGTGCCGCCGGGTGGTTCACCCATGAATCTCCCGCGGTACACGCCGACGGCGACTCTTAGCAACTCCCCACAGCGCGGGCTTGCACGATGAGTTGGTGCACGGCTTGGCTCGAGGAAAGAAGCAACATTGGTGTCACAGCGGCCATAATCAATACCTGGGGGCAGAGCACTACAGCTATATAGCGAGGGACAAGGCTTACTTCCGGAGGCTCAACGAGCTCTGCTGCCTGCTCCACCATTTCTTGCTCTCTGTCCTGCGATCTCAGCTCCAAAACTTCCCGCTCGAGGTCCGTCAGCTGTAGAGCAGAGTTGTCATACACCCCCGGGGCGAACTGTTCG
Source organism: Nereocystis luetkeana (assembly GCA_031213475.1). NCBI lineage: Eukaryota > Phaeophyceae > Laminariales > Laminariaceae > Nereocystis > Nereocystis luetkeana. Next base: position 4,794,952 of record JARUPZ010000033.1, read on the forward strand.
AAGCCAGACAAGCGCGTCAGCCGCACGCATCAACAAGAAGGACAAAGCGAAACTCCCGCGTGAAGTCGAAAATACTTCTTTTTTTTTTGTTGTGGCCAAAAGCATGGGCCCTCGTATCGTATGGGGCTAGCGGTTCGTGGTCAGACTCCCTACCGTTAATGGGGCATGCGCCATCTGTATCTCAGCTGCGCAACGTGGGGATGGTGTTCTGGGATATTTAGCAGGGAACTACCTGCACGCTTGTTCCGGCAACAGGCAGGAAATGCACAGATTGTGCGGTGTTACACCGTTGACCTTGACACGGCCGCCGCTTCATTGACGGAGCAGGCTACGGAAGGGGGTGCCCCTGCGATTTTTTAAGGCCCCTCACTTGAGGAGGGCTGTAGTATTGATACGGGGGACCATATTAAAGAGGACCTACGGTACACACACAAAAACCTACTTTTTTCGCTTTTTTTAGTAACAATATTTGGTTCTATGTACTACCTTCCCCCGTAGTTGTAAGTCGCCCAGAAACCGATTTCAGAAAAAGTGTACCAGGTACGCTTAACCAGACGGACAAAACCCCATCAACCATGGTTTATGTCGAAAAACATCTGTAGAAACAACGGATAAAGCCTGCCTTATTACCTTAATAGGTGGTCCCTCAGTGCCCTTAAGGAGCCCCCAATGGCCATAACTATTTTTGGCCGAAAACTGCTATGAGGCATACTACTCAGGGCGGAAATGTACCGACCGTTTATACGTGAACAGAAAGACGTTGCGGTCCTTATACTTTCACCCACAGTGGTATGCTGCAAGGCATATCTACGCTATACCTGGTAGGGCATATGCTATAAGGCATGCCCTAACGTAGCACTCGTCCCTTTCAAAGATGACAGGACAGCAGTAGATGAAGAAGCTCCTTGCCGAGAATCGAGATGACATCATACCCGAGCTACGCACGTACCGTCGGACCTAGCCGTATTGCTGCAGAAACCGCCATTGAAGACGTACGGCATGGCATATGGGGTCAGACATGTAGCGATATCAGCTCTAAGACTGCAAACTACGACTCTAAGACAGGCGAGGATAACATCGCAGACAGTACGCTGTGCTCCGTATCCTGTTGCGGTCTCCAAAGTATGGACAACTGCGTATATTCACCATGGACAAAAATCCTTGGACGCCATTCACACACCTCGGGCATCGGAATCATCAGTCCGAATGTTTTCCATTCCTCCAGCGGAACGTCGGCCGTGCTTAAGGTCTTGCCCGTGGAAGACTTCGGAGCCGGTTTCACGCGCACCTTTGCCCAATGGTCGATTGACACCCCAACACGCGATGCAACAAAGCGGGGGAAAATGAGCGGCCGCTCATTTTATGTTTTTTTCATGCGGTCTGATCGAAAACCTAAAGTATATTTCGATAGCCACCTTTGAACAGACTGATACATTGCTTGCGGCACAGATCCCTTGATTTCGTAACTCAGATCCGGGGTCACTTGGCAAGACGCTCGTCCCCCCTCCTCGCTACGGTGCCTGCCTCCATTTCTATCGTGAGAGGTACGGGCGGTCGATGTATTCGTTCATGTGTATGAACGGCGTTGGCTTGTGCCTGCAAGTACCAAACGAGTGGCACGGCCTTCAATTAATGACGCCAACCTTAAAGAAGCCTCAGCTGGCTGGTGCGCGAGATGTGGACAGCAGTAGGGGGGGAGGGGGGGTGTCTTCGAGCAAAACTTGATTGGGTGCTGTGAGCTAACTACGTAAAGAGTAACTGGAGCTACGACTTACAGGCGCCCGGGAAGTCTGCGGTGCTTACTGCAGCAGATAGGCGTGATTATCTCGGCGATGAGCCGAACAGTGGAGGCCCAACCATCCCATGCTTCGCGGCTTTCTCTCGTTGCTAATAACTTGTATCGAGGGAATGCAGGGATGCTCACCATGACACTGGCACACGGTACGCGCGTGAACTTGTCGAGGCTCTTGGATGTTAGCCTGCGCATGTCAGGCGGTGGCCTCTGGTACAAGGGTACCTGTGCAGATGACAAACGTATGCGCGCGTCAGACGGATCACCGATATGTCTGCCATGCGTAAAGAGATGACCCACACGGTATACACGTGAAAGGGCGATACGTCGTGTGCAGGTTGCGTCCGTCTTGCGTGTAAGAAGGTAGGTGGAACCCGGGAGCCCGAAGCCGGCATAAGACATTGGATAGGCAGTAAAAGTAAAACCATGGTGCGAAGCATTAACTATGGAGCCATACCACTCTTGGCGGAAATGCAAGGACCGTCGGAGCATACACATACATGAAGTCAAAACGATACTTCCATTTCCGTCCAGGTTGATTGGTGTTTTGGAGCGGACAACAACAAAAAGAGGGTGACAAAGGAAGGCATGAGTGGAAACCCTGCCATGGAACCTCTGGGACGCCCTGAAAACATCCCCAGCATGTATCATGTTCCCGTTTGGGGAAACACAAATCCGCCTCAAAGCTACCGTAGATCTAAGTACAGTAGTTGCAGATACGGGTAAACTCCAACAACGCCAGACTTCACACCTGATAGTTTCCCTCCCTCAGGAACACGCCATCCGCACTGGAGTTTGTCGGCTGTCATATCAAGGGGATCGAGGCATCCGACGCAGCCAAAAAGTCAAGGGATGAGTTGATTAGGTAGAGAGATCAGGCGTCGCGAAATGTTCTGTCCACAAAAGCCTGCCACACTTTAAAAGTGGGAGCCCGCGCTGTAGAAGAAGCCTCAACTCTACAATAGTAGCACCGGCAATCATGCGTCTCAAAGTATTTTTGCCAAAGATTTCCGCGTACGGGTTTCATTATCGTGGTCTAGACGGCCCATGATGACAAAAAAAAACTTGCGCATGTAAGGGGTACTTGTGGAATGTGAGCTGTTTCCACTACTTCATGCCTCTGTGCGGAACCCCATCTCGCGAGGAACAGCGCCTCCGGCTCTTCAGTGTCACACGCGTACCTTAGCCTTGTGACGTGTGCGAGAGATCTCCGCCCGGATCTCGCTCGAAGCAAGAGCCTTATAAGCTTCGTAGGTGGAGACGCTTCCAACTACATTTTCAAGTGCAAGCTATGGGCTCCACAATGGTGCAGGGCGTTCTGACCGGAATTTCAAGATATTGACTGTAGGGGTACCGCCGATGGTTCTCTGAGAGGCTCCTCGCTTGCGGAGAAACATACCTACTATCACTACTAAGTTATTTACTGAGTTGTTGACTGAGTCATTTACTGAGTCGTTAGTAGTGAGTCACCGAAAAACTGAAATTGATACAGTTTTTACGCTCCATCCAAACGAAAAGCAAAAACAAAAAAAATGAGCTGTCATAGGTGTTTAACGCCTTAAATTATCGCAAAATTCGAGTGAGCTTCCAACGGTATTGAGCAGCGTTGTCACTTGCAATGTTTGGTCGATGAGATGGTTGATGCAATGGCTGATACAACGGCCGATGTAATGGTTGATGCGATGATCGAGGAGCCCCATCAGACAGGTACACTTGGGTGAAAAAATGGCATCCCTTTCGCAGCACGGGTGACAGGAGTTCTCCTTCCCTGCAAGGCGTTCCTGTCGTTAAACCTTCCGTCTGATCTGTTTTCGACGAAAAAAAATGTTATACCTGGTTGCCCTGCGGGTCCATGAAAACCGCGACGAGAGCGTACCCCACTGCTCGGTGCTCGGATGAGAAGCGGTCGAGAGTGTCCACCCGGATCATCGCGGTGCTCATCATATCCATGCGCTGACAAGTAGGTTTATGATTTAGACGCGACGGGTTGAGGGGGATGCGAAAGGTTTCAAAGAAATCAACATTTTCAGTTATCGTACGTATGCCAAGAAACAAAATACCCAACCATGTACACCCGATTGAGCACGGATTGTTTTTTTGTTCGAATCTTGTCATTGCGATTGAGTCAGCTTTCCCCCTCCCCCGATTTTATAGGTATTTCACGAGCTAACCGATTCTAAATACCACACGGCAGGGATAGCGCAAAGCACAGGACTGTAAGTAAGGCATACCCTATTGCACGGCTAGCCTCTATTAATAGTTTCGTGGCGAGGTATACCAGCCAACTGACGTTAGCATCATGGAGAGCGTAGCATTCGCAAGGGAGGGCGACTTCAATTTTCAGCGCTATTGACAGTCTTCTCGACAGCGGCAAGGGCGCTACACGTGTCGAACGTTACATTTTCGGAAGACTACTCCCGACCGGATCTTTCCGAAAGAGGGGTTCTACGATACAGCTTCATCTCACATTTTCTGAGGCTCCTCACTTGAGGAGCTCCATACCTTACCCGAAAACTGACTTCAGCAAAAATCGAACATCATCATCGCGGCGAATAATTCCGTGGCCCAAGTCTACGAAAAGGTCTTTTTTCGAAATCAAGATTGACATTCCGACGATTTGGGGTTACGCAGCCCCGTTTTTCAGAAACAAAATAGCGGAAATGTGCTACCTCTATCGTAGCACGCGCCGAAAACGCCTTCAACCCTTCCAGGACCGCAGTCCCGTTTTGGGGACAACCTGCAAGGAATTTGAGTGTTTTTTTTGCCCAAAAACGGGACTGACTGCAGTTCGCCCTAAAAGGGTTGAAGGCCTTGTTTGGTATTGGCACTAACCCTTAACCCTTTTAGAACCGCAGTCCCGTTTTGGGGACAAAACACTCAATTTTCAAGTAGTTTGTCCCCATAGCGGGACTCCGGTTCTAAAGGGGTTAAGGATTGCAGTCCCGTTTTGGGGATAAGCTACTCGGAATTTAAGTTATTTGTCCCCAAAACGGGACTGCAGTCCTAAGAGGGTTCAAGGCCTTGTGTTCGATATTGGCACTAACCTTAACCTTACCCTCCTCGAAAAAATGGAGCGCTCAAAACTGAAAAACGACCACACCCCTGCGCGAATTCAACCCTCTTGGCGGCTAGTCACTATCGCGCTCGGGTTGCGACGTATGCGAAGGAGCACTGCCACGGCGCTAGGGGCTGCTTCCTACTTTCTGAGCTCCTCGCATGGGGCCCGGCTTCTTACTTTCTGAGCCCCTTACATAAGGAAGGAGCTCAATGTTTCACCCGAAACATGACTTCGTCATGTTTTGTTTGCGCAGCCTGATCATATTTTCTAGGCGCTATGAGAAGTTACAAAACAAACACTCCAGAAACTTGATCATGCTATATACCAGGTAACCGGTGTACTAACAAACAGTTGCTCACTTTAGGAGCCCAACCGGTCAGAAAATATTGCCTCAGAAGGCAAAAAGTGGTATAGTGCCGCTACCGTGGGATAAATCCAATCAACCGACTTTAGCATTCGTCGATACGATAAACAAATCAGAAATAGCGAGCTACAAGCGCATCGGCCTGACACCCATAAACAAAGCAAATGGGAACTACTGTAGCTTTTAACACCTAGTCAATAAATATAACAACTCGCCGGTGGCGTACGAATATAGTCACAAACCAACTCACTCCACGAACAAGGCGGCTACATACCCGCAAATTGCTGCGTCTTCACTAGTTGCCTCATTTTGAGTTGCTCCAGGACATCTAGAACGAAAAGACTGTCCACGAGAGGGAGGAAACGACTCCCTGGCCCGCGAGCAATGTGAAAGCAGTGACCGTTTTCCCTGTGTACCGATAGAAACAATATGCACAGACTACTCGAAACCTCACCTCATCTGGATCAGTGCGGTATTCTTGTCGCAGTCTGAACACAGGAGTGTTGCTCAAGCTGTCGCCCTCGCTTATTGCCGAAGCCTCTGAGCCCCTCTGACCGAAAGGGGCGGCAGTCATAGAAGCGGGGGGGGGAGGCGAGCACCGAGGGCAGGCATCTCGGACGCGAGCTATGGTAGGAGTATGGTATATAGCACCTACCTGGTACATTTTATGAGGGTTCTCACTTGTCGAGCGGCATGCCTACAGTAGCCCCAAGAAAAAGTAATAGCTACGCACGATACTCTATCCCATGGGCCAGATACCCCCCCCCCCCCCCCCCCCGTACCATGCCACCTCCTAATCTATACCAAAATATTTGATTCGCCCCGAAGTACATAATATTTTATAGTTTATGGGTCGGTGAAATTAACCTACGAATGACTAGAGTTGGTGCGATTTTGTTCTTGGGAAATAATATCTGGCGATAACACAATCGGTTACGTATTAAACATCGCATCCACACATATTGGATAGCTCCTGAGTTGCAATGGTTGATGCAATAGTTGAGGAGCTCCGAAAGCGTATCCCCTACCGTAACGCCTCCCCACTAGCATCACTATCAGTAGAGCAAGCACGGGAAGGAGTCATACGGTTGGTGGCGGGTTGCTTTCTGCTCCCAATGAATAAGTGCTGCCTGCCAATCGCTTTATATTGAATGCACCCGGAGATGGATCGGTGGTAGGTTAGTCTACCTCCTAACGTCGCCCGTGGCGCATATCAAGCCTCGATGAAACCCTCGGTGACGCTAACGCCCACCCTTTTCCGCAGATTTTCTGCTCACGGCTTAAGTTGGAGGCACACCTGCTCCCCCGCGTTTCCGACCACTCGGACGACAACCTTGGAGACGGTGCAAGGGTACGGCATGCCGCCCCCGAGATCGATGTACAGGTCGAACCCGTCTCCCTTGAGGAACGGCTGCCTGCTTGCCTGGTCCCACGCGCCGCAGTTACCGGTGCACGTAAAGCAACGACCAGAGCGCGAAATGAATGTGGGAGGAGTGGGAGGAGTGGGAGGAGTGGGAGGAGTGGGAGGAGTGGGAGGAGTGGGAGGAGTGGGAGGAGTGGGAGGAGAGACAGCATATGGCAGGCGGCGTAGCATGGCCGGCGAACAAAGCATGAGGTCGGAGGTGTTTGGGCCCAGCGCGTGTGATAAATCGAGTCGTGCCGCGCGGGAACAAATTCACCGGGCATTTGGGGTGTGCCATGTATCACCGTGGGTGCTCCTGTGCTTCCGGAATCCTATTGCTATAGTCGCAGACAGATCAGATCGAACATTGACGCTTTGCAGGGTACTCGTACTCTTGTCGCCCGTGACGCCCTGCATCATTGTGGAGCGTATACCCAGCACGTGAAACATAGGTTGGTCTAGAGCACGTGGAACTACATCCTTAGAAATGAGCCCACCTACAAAGTTTAACGGCGCTTGAGTTTGCACACGAGATCCAGATCGAATTCCTTTCCGCACCCCGGCAAGGGTTTCTCAGTAGCCTTGTAATCGCACCACAAGTGGTCTATATCTACATACTCGAAGTATGTAGCTTTGAAGAGCCTCCACTCACCGTGCTCTCTCGCCTTTTTGTGAGGCTTGCTCTCCTTGCCATCGTCTTCTGCGTGGCGATCTGCGATTGTAGAGACTGTGGCACCCGTTAACCAACGCAATGTTGAGGAAAAGTTACACCTGGGGCTGGTATGTCGTATTACTGCAGACTGGCGCTACGACAGGGGGGGTATGATGTCATTAGTTTCACCACCGCGTTTACGCCACTAAGACGAGTGGCTCCGAACCTCACTCAAAATTGGGCCTGAAATTTTTTTGTTGGCGCAGCGTTAACAACGCCTCCCATGGCGGTGAATATCGCCTAACCGAAAGGCATAAAAACACAAGACCTCAAAGCGATATGGTAGTCACTCAGCCGAGTGGCTGCGGTCAGGTGAAGACAAAGCCCAGCAGTATATCATGCGGGTAGGGCCGTGATTGTGCCCGTGCCGTATGACTCCTTGCATGGTAACTCGAACACCAACCATTGTAATATCCCCCAATCACTCTGTCGCCGATGCTGTAGTCGTCGTTTTTTTTCGTCAACGTTTTCCTATGGAGTCCCAAAAGGGTTGAGGGATGCAGCTACACTTTTAATAGTTTTTATTAATTTATCAACAGATAAATAATCCTATGGCCTAAGAATATAACGAACCACTTTTTATAAACTTCTTTCTCCAGGCTTTTCATTCAACCTGGAGGCTCAGGATCGGAAAACACATTTTTGTGACATTTAACCCTTTTAGGACTGCAGTCCCGTTTTGGGTGCAAACAACTTAGAATTTGACTGGTTTGTCCCCAAAACAAGACTGCAGTCCTAAAAAAGGCTAAGAATATAGCGAAACACATGCCAGACAATGACGTAAAACACGAATGGTATTCCAACGACAAGCCATTGCTTACGGTGTAGTCCCTAAGTGCCCTTAAGGAGCCCCCGCCAGCCAGGAGTGTATTGACAAAAAAAAAATGGGCAGTACCGTACCCCTATCGTATCACGCGACCCTCACCGCCAAGCTGCTTCTGCGCCTTTCGCTGACCACGCTTTCCGTTCCTTCGACGCTCCCGTCTGCAGTCTGCGATGCCGTCTCTTCGCCCAGAGAGGTTTGATTCCCCAAGCTCAGGTCGTCCCTCCCCTCGAGGGCTTCCGAGTCTTCCGCAGCTGAGATAGTGTCCGCCTCTTGATTTTCCCCGTCGTCGGTATCGTTGTCTCCTGATCTCGTGCGTGTGTACGAATAGCCGGTGAAAGCAGCGGAGGTGTATGCGGTGGAATAACCCCGGAAAGTCGGCTCTCTAGACATACGTATGCGGTGGAATAACCCAGAATGTCGACTCTCTAGACGTATGTATGCGGTGGAATAACCCCGGAAAGTCGACTCTCTAGGCGTCCGTGTGCGGTGGAATAGCCCAGAAAGGTCGACTATCTAGACGCACGTATACGGTGGAATAACCCAGAATGTCGACTCTTTAGGCGCACGTATACGGTGGAATAGCCCCGGAAAGTCGACTTTATAGGCGTACGTATGCGGTGGAATAGCCAAGACAGTCGACTTTCTAGGCGTATGTGCGCGGTAGATTGACCCCGTCAAGTCGACTCTCTAGGCGTATGCATGCGGTAGAATACCCCAGACCGTCGAGTCTCTAGACGTGCCTATGCGGTGGAATAACCGAGCCAGTCGACTCTCTAGGCGTAAACATGGGGTGGAATAGCCCAGAAACTTGACTCTCTAGACGTCCTTACGTATGCGGTGGAATAATCCAGAGAGCCGACTCTCTAGACGTACGTATGCGGTGGAATAATCCAGAGCGTAGACTCTCAATCTCTCAATGGAAGGTATAGGAGACAGGACACCGGCGGGCAACACTACTGCGGTCATCTTGGGTCCCGTTGTGGCACAGCACAGTTTGGAAGCTTACTGCGATCGCCCGCGGAAAACGGATAGGATACTGGGGGGCAGCACTATCGGACCAAGAATATCGCCGTCGCCATGGGTCCACGGTGGCTCAATACTTACAATCTGGAAGCTAGCCCTGCGATCGCCGGGGGGGGAGGCCAACACCCCCCCTAGCACGAACGCACCCAATACTACTCTCGCTCAAGGCAGGTCGCCACCCGTGAGCTGAACCGACCTTCCCGGTTTATACCGCATTGAGAACGCCGTCCAACCCAGCCAGACGACGGCCAAGGGAAGTCGAAAGCGCTGTTAACAACAATTAATTACGATGGCGCATGCTACGTACGGCAGGAGGGGTGCACCTGCTTTTTTTTCTTAGGCCCCACCACTCACTTGAAGAGCTCCATACCTTGTACCTGGTACAATTTACCACGAAAAAAAAAAAAGTAGCTTTCGAGAAAAATTGCGCAGATTTCAATTATCTCCTGCTGGACTGCACTCCTGTTGTGGGTAAAAACTGCTTGGAATTAGAGTCAGATATATGTGCCTGTGCAGATGCAGCAGTAAAGCGGTTTAATTAACCCGAGGATAAGTATCCCCCATGGCGTAGGTAAGTTATTTAAGGGAAAAAAAGTATGTTGGGTATATTCGTACGAAGTTACTGTAGTTCCTCGGTTGAGAAGCCCCATCGGTCAGAATTATTTTGCCTTACAAGGCAAAAAGTGCTTGCTTCGTACGAATACGTATCCCTGTTAAGTATAATTCGGCCAATGAGCGCTTCGTACCCCTATCGCAGAAATATTTTGTCGGAAACAAGTACTCCGTACAAATATATGCCCCTATCGCGATTTGGTTTTGGCCTAAAGCAAAAACAAAAAAAGAAAGAGCTTCGTGCCCCTATAATTGTCGTTTTTTTTTCTGCCAAAACAAAACTGTTTTCGTATAGTCTTCTCTTATGACCTCTTGTTCTAAAAGCGCACGATCCCCGCTGACCCGGTCTTTAGGGTCACGAAAGTCTCGCAGGCGAAAGACACGGCCGCCGTGCCCGGTTTTATTTCCCCCTGCTCACGACGTGTCGCTCATGTTGATGCCATACCTGCGTTGGGCATTCGTTGAACGGCGTCGTCCTTTACTGCCGCGGGCTTATCAGCGCGAGGAGAGGCGAACGCGGCTGGTCTCGAGAGGAGCGAGGAACCCGGTCTGGCCGTCCATCGCAGCGCCCAAGGACGAAGCAGGTACAGACACCGAGGCGACACGGATAACGGCGAAGAGGTGGGCTACGATTGAATGGTTGTAGAACTCGTAAACCGCGCTCGCCTTTGCCTATCCAGCTTACTACCGGAAAAAAAACACACACTACGTAAAATCAAGTAACTTGTCAAAAAAAGTGTGGGTTGTACGTGTTCTGAAGGGGATTAGGCGCAAGTTTAGAAGTAGGGGGCTGAGAAATTTCGTGCGATAGATGGTGGTAGAACCATAATTTTGTTGAGGGGTGGGTGAGCGGGCTATAATTGGCATGGAATTAACCGCGCCCGCACTCAGGCACCAGCAATGCGTAGGCGAGGATGGCACGTGTTCGTGCTCAGCCCTGGTAGCATACGGCAAATAATTTCTCGCACTAGTTCCGAGTAGTTTGTGCCCGAAAACGTGGGCACAGCTCCAAAGGGAGTCATCCCCTTAAGTACTACATACACTCCCGTTTGTGAGGGAAAAACACTTGGAATTAGAGTCAGATTTAGGTGCACGTACGCTGCATTACTATTTACGGGGGACCATAGTTAATAGGACCAAATATTGTTAGTAGAAATGGTTAAATATATACCTGGTAGGTTTTTATGTATACCACAGTCCTGTTGACTATGGTCCCCCGTAATAAAAGGGTTACGCGGTGGTAGAGCTGGGGTGTTGTCCCGGGTTTTGTGCAGGATGAATCCGCCGCGTGCGGGGGGGGGGAGGGGCTACTGTGAGAACTCGAAAACAGGTCCCATTTATCTGCCATTCCCTCCGGCTGCAGCTTATCCCTGTAGGGAAGAGGTATGGTCGTAGACGATAAGCTGCGTGCAAAAGCAAATATGTCATATGTCGGACAGATCATCTACAGATCATCTACAGATAGATCATTTACAGATCATTCCTACTTCATGATATAGGCATTTCAAGGCAGACATAGTCTCGATTTGTATGATCTAGCTCCATGTTGCCGGGTGGGAGCCGTGTAGCCTGCGTGGTCTACGTGTAGAACATGTTTCCTAGGTTTGATCTATACTGATGTACACATCCTGCACAACACATCTTAACGGTACGTAAGGATCTATCTGATGGTCCAGATGATCTATCTGTAGATAGATTGGTCGTGATCTCTTCGAGGTGCGAAAACCTTTGCCGGAAAAAGGTGGGGAGAGCCTGTCGACCATCGCCGTACGCTCTGAGGTAAAAACATCCACACCCCACCATGGCAAACCTTGCCCGACCTAAAGTCCAACCGTTTGAACACGAAATCCATAAAAAAAGCCTCTTTCGCAACAGCGAAGCCAATCTACGCGTACTAAGCCTGAGTGCATGCTCCGATCTATTATTGTACGAGCCCGGATAGGTACGGATTACCGAGCGCACCTTCCTGACGTCTTGAGGGGCCGGGCGTGCTCCTTCATCCCGCCGGCCGCGCTCGCTCCCAGCGCCTTCGCCGAGGTGCGCGATACTAGAGACCGTTTGAACTTGGCCAGCACCAGAAGCACTCGCAAGAATGTACCTATGATAGAACGGTGCAAATCAGGACGATTAGCTTTGTGGACGAAACCTTGCAGACGTCAAGTTTGTGACGCTAAGTTTGTGGTCCGATCGGGCAAATCAATCTCTACACGCTCAGATCTCCAAGCGCTACATGTTGGTAATGTCGGCACAGACTACTGTACTGTAGGTGCTGTGTGATATGTCTTGGGGGTTATTCCGGGTGAAATCACGTCGAGCAAAGTAGGAAGTTTCGACATTTGTATCCATAAAAAAACAACGTCGCTATTATCGGGGGACCATAGTTAACAGGACCGATGGGATACATAAAAACCTACATATTTGACCTTTTTTACAAACAATATTTGGTCCTACTAACTATGGTCCCCCGTAATAGTGATCACTTGAACTTGGCGGATACCAAAAACACTCGGCAAGAAAGTGCCCATGATTGAACGGTGCAATCCAGGATGCTTAGCTTGATATAAACGCCCTCGGGAAAAGGAGGGGGGAGGGAGTATTTCTGGCCGTATTTCCAACTCCTGGCATCTGGACCTTTGCAAGCCTCGAGCGCGACACCACGACAGGAACCTAAAGACATCATATTTTGTATTCCGTCCGGGCCAGTCTGCACACGTCCAGACCTTCAAGCGCCACGTTATTGATCTTAGGGTGGTTCCAGTCTAAGCAACGACGAGCACCGTATGACATTTTTAGACTTTCATTCATCCATTAACTGAAAAAAACGACGCCGCTCGTCGGAGGGTCATCTATTACGGGGGGACATTGTAAATAGGACCAAACGTTGTTAGTAAAAATGGGGAAACCTATAGGTTTTTGTGTGTGCCATAGGTCCTACTTACTATAGTCCCCCGTAATATACGATATGAGACCTGCAGCCAGGCAGTGTGTGGAGCGCTTCACACGCAATTTGAGAGTTTTCGCCGATCAAAACTAAAAACGGCATAGGGTACATACGCCAGAACCACTCCGTCACTCGGACGTAGTGATTTACTGGCGCGAAGGTTCCAAGAACGAAATAGTGACCTAAGACGAGTCTCTGTAGAGAAATGACACCCAATTGATTCGTGTCGATCTGCCTATTATGGGGGACCATAGTAAATAGGACCAAACATTGTAAGTAAAAATAGGTAAATATATAGTTTTTCGTGTGTACCGTAGGTCCTATTTACTGTGATCCCCCGGAGTAATTAATATTTCATGTTTTCAAATATGACAGCAATGAGGGCAGCAGACCGATGTGCGCGCTTACATCCGCGTGCGAAAAACAAAAATGCCAACAAGTGCAATAGAGCTACGTACAGCATTGCATTCCTGTTTTTGTTATAAGTACGTACGAAGTGTTTCTATTAATCATTTGCATGGCTTCAGTTCATGCGGATACTGTTCGTATTTTGTAGTGATTGGGATGGTTCCAGTTCATGCGAATACCTATGTACCGCGACCTAGAAATCGAAATATTTTGGAACGAATGCATAAAACGAAGCCAAAAAACAAGCCCTAGCGTAAACTACTGCTGTAGACTAAATCGATAGCACTTTCAAGGGGTTTCACAAAATCCAACTGCTGTGGAATATATGCACTAACAAAAACGCCACCCAAGGGGGCCCACGGGCCCCCCCAAACGACAAAAACTTTCGCCCCTCCCGACCAAAACACTCTTCTTGCCTGTCATTAGCTTTTGTCTGTCCATCTGGGGAAGGTGCCCTCGGCCGTAGGCGCCGTAGAGCTGATGGGTGTCGGGATCGACCACAAAGGCCGCCGCTGCGTTCATGTCCTCTCCATGTACCAACCTTTGGCACACGTCGGATAGATAGCCGATTCCCACTCAACGAGTTTAGATACTTCAGGGCAGATGGTCTTCCTGGTCTGTACGAGCATGGTCTATTACGGGGGACCATAGTAAACATCTATAGATGTCCGAGGTTGTGTAATTCTCCCCCAACAAGGACCGACAATATGGTCGCAGGGAATCAGCATCGTTCGCCGCTTGCCGAGTCTCCCTGCGGTATGACAGAATTGTATTTCTGCTGCCAGCATTATTCGGTCATTTTCGGATCACCCGTTACACCCTCAGCACACGAGTTGAACGAGCCAAGACAACCCGAACCCCCTGCAAGGAACCACTCTGGCCTGAAATGCGTAGAAGGACCGATTCGTCTTCGTATGGATGTCGAAACGGTCCTTACATTTCCGCCCAAAACGTCACTCCCTGGTCAAAAACATATCATACACCTGTTCCATAGACTAAATTCGACGAAGTAGTCAGCTCCTAAAGCTGTTGGCGCAACTCAAAAGGTGTTTAGTCCCCCGACATCGTGACCACAGAGCTTGTACGCGTCTCTCGAGGGCGAAGAAGCAGCGCACCGAGACAAGGCCGTGCTGGATGTCGACGGGTAGAGAGAACGATGTGACGTGAAAGAACACAGATACACACACCTGCCGCACTTTCTTTTTTTGGTAGTTATCGGGCCGCCCGCACCTTATGAAAGCCGCCATTGGCGTCGACCGGGACAATGCCGACCGATCGTCGTTGACGTTCGCGATCCGAAGGTCCACGTTCCCTGGAAATAGGGTCAGCCTCGTCAGACCGGCTCGGACCGTAAGGCGTTGGGGGTTGTGCTTTTCAGACTTGAAAACGTGGATGCACCCCCACCTGTTCGATGGGGCACAAGACATCGGTGGGCGAAAAGCAGAACAAGATTACGCTGTGTTGTGATCCCCCCCGAAACCTACGGCATGTTATCACGCACGGGGATTTTTCCAGTAATTTTTCAGGACTTGCACGGACATACGTGACCCCAGGTCTACACTAGCAAGATAGGGCTATGTGTCTACGTGTTATTTTGTCGACGGGACGCACCTTCGGCCGCCGGTGACTGAACAACACGTAATACTAAACTGTACGGTATCGTAGCTCGGCGCCACAGCCATGTCTACACAAAGCCGCACCGGGCCCGCGGTCTGTGGTTTTCGTTCCCGTGGTGGCGCTCAGATGTCATAGGTGATGGTCCAAACCAGGAAGGCCTCGAACGTTTCGGCCGTGGTTGTGTGTGCCTCGAATGTGCGCCAAACACCCTCTCCGAAAAAAACAACGTACCGTAAAAAGTCGGCGAACTTTCAATCGGAGACAATGTGAGCCACGTACGGGCGTGACGTCAATCTGCACTGCCGCCAACCGTGGACACAAAAAAATAAAATAAGTTTGACCTGAGCACTTTCCGTTACAGCCGCCAACCGCTGGGTACCATCGTGCAAACTATACCCCCCCCCCACGTTTGATAACAGGCCCCCGTATGCCCTACCGTAGAAAACCATCAAGGGTGTGATTTAGGGTCGCTTTTAGCTTAAAAACTTATGCCCTAAATAATATATATCCAGTTTGACTTTGGTTTTTTAAAAAAAGGACTGCTATGGACTCGTAGGCGTTCCTGATGTTTTCGGCCAGTGTCAATTTTTCCTGGGTTCATTCCTGAGAACAAGAGCAAAATCAGGGGGAAATTATTCGGCAATAGCGGCCCTTCGTAGAATTATAACAGACTCTGGGAGTACCCAGGGTACTTGCTTACCCGAGTAAAACCAAAATGATCAGGTTTGGTACTCGAACACCCTAGGGTATATACCCAGCTCATGTGCTTAATAGAGTGTAGACTCTGGGAATATCCGAATACTTACCCGAGTATGACCAAATAACCAGGTTTGGTACCCAGATATCCCAGAGTATATACCCAGCTAACGTGCTTAGAAGAGCATAGACTTTGGGAGTACCCGGGTATCTACCCGAGTGTGACCGAAATAACTAAGTTTGGTACACAGGTATCCCACAGTACATACCCAGCGAAATCGCTTAGTACGGTATAAACTCTGGGTCCGTGTACCTACCCGTGTATGACTAAAATATCCAGGTCTGGTACCCGGATTCCCCAGAGTGTATACCCAACAAAAAATCTCAGTAGAGTATGGACGGTGGGAGTACCCGGGTACCGACGTGAGTATGACCAAAAGAACCAGGTTTGGTACTCGGGTATTTCAGAGTATATACCCAGCAAAAGTGCTCAGTAGAGTATAAATCGTGGGAGTACCCGGATACCGACGCGAGTATGACCGAAAATATCTAGATATGGTACCAGGGTATCCCAGAGTATATACCCAGCTAAAGCACTCAGTAGAGTGTAAACTCTGGATCCGGGTACCTACCCGAGTATGACTATAATGCGCAGGTTAGATGCCCGTGTACCCCAAAGTATATATACACCGAAAGCTCTCAGTAAAATGTAGATCCTGGGAGTACCCAGGTGCCTCCCCGAGTATGACCGAAATAGCCAGGTTTGGTACCCGGGTATCACAGAGTATATCCCCAGCAAACGTGCTCAGTACCAGGTAGCGTATATAGACTATAGACTATGGGGGTACCCGGGTAACTACCCGGGTATGACCAAAATTATCCAGGGGTTCACACCGGGGTATCCCAGGGTATAGACGAAGTGGCTAAACTCAACATCAAAAAAGTAAGCTAAAGAGCGAACTGCTGCTGCTGCAGGATGTCAAATTTGAAACAGGTACGTATTTCGCACCTGTCAACTGGCAAGCTTGCGCGTTTTGAGGGTATATCTGAGCTCACGCTTCTCACCATTCCCACCCCCTCACCCGAGATTGTCCTTCCCGCCTTTGCCTTGCACCCCGGCGCTGTCTTTGAACTGCAGCTCCACGACAAGCTTCGTCTGCACGTTCAACGGGATCCTGATCAACGGAAGACGAAACCAACAAGGAGGAGTGGCGACACTCAATCGTGTACTTGTGTACTTGAAAATCCCTTCGATCTTGTTCTAGACGTCATCGTCCACATCGACTACTACAAAACCTGATCAGGACAGGACCATGTCACGCGGAGAGCGCCGTGTTTCTTTCACCCTGCGCGGCAGTTTTTCTTTTCGTCGGGTATTCATTTCACACGTCTAGATCATCTATATAGACACCAACCTTCCGTTAAGATATGCTGTGCATGATATATGCCTGTGTAGTGCAGATCCAACCCAGCAAACCTGTCCCACGGTCGATCATGCCGATTGTGCAGGTCCCATCCGGCAGCGTGACTTAGAAAACACCGAGCAGGAATATATTTATCTATCTGCCCTAAAAGACGTACCGCGTAGATCATCAGCTGTGGGAACGATCTATCTGATCTGTCCGATGTGCGTATCCTGCTTCCAAGCGTCCATGCTTTAGGGAAGGATGGGCTTCACGTGGTCGGAAAGGCGGAAGCAATGGAGAATCTCGCCGTGAACTGAAAACACTCGGTGGCACTGTAGGATCTTTGAACCGTCTTAGCCGCGCTAAGGTTAACGCCGCACCACGCGACACGAGCCAACTCAGACGTACGCCCTGGGAACGCCCACACCACCTCGCTCGGCAGCCTCTTTCTAGTAGGCCAAAATACAGTAAAATATCTAGACACTACCGTATAACACTATCACACCATCACACGCGTGATAACATAGCACACGGGTGATAAGGTAACACACCCCCTCGGCTGAATTCCGACGCGGACTTTTTCTCGACGACGGGGAGATCGTACTGAGTACGACGAGCGATGCGTCTATGGAAGATATCGACGAGAAGCTCCCATAGACGCCATTTTCGTTTTGTACGCCCCAGGGGGTGTGTTATCTTATCACCCGGTGTGAACGTGTTACACGGTATTTACGGACACCTGAAATTGGGCCACTCCCTGTCCAAGCCCTTGAAAAATAATAACGTACGTTTGCAAAAGTGCCTGCAGCATTTGCCCAATCGCCAGTAAAACTATTTTTAGATCAAAGAGTGCTTCTGCAGATGTATTTACCCGGCGAAGATGTTGCGAGTTTCCAGGAGAGCGCACGATTCCACCTTTCCGGTTGCTTCGTGCTTGACAGTGCTTCGCGCGATGTCTGCCCACTGGGTCGAGAGCATCTTGCCGTGTAGCCGCTTGCCGACGTACAGTCCGAACGCCAGTCGAACCTGTTGGCATCAAGGTGGTACGTGCAAGCTTCAGGAACTGGTCGCATTTGGTCGCTTCAGACTGAAACAATGTATATGCTAAACGGATGCTGTAGGAGGAGGGAAAGCAGAGCGGAGGAGGGGGAGGAGGAAAGGAGGAGGAGGAGGAGGAGGAGGAGTTGTAGTAGATATCATACATATTTATTATATATTATATACCACTCTGTCCCGGAATATAAGGAATTTTTGTTATGAATATAAGTATAGAAATTATAAGTCGGGACAGACTGGTACTACGGCAAGTATTATATATACCAGGTATATTTATAGATATATACCAGGTACCAGGTATGTATTATATATTATATTACCACTCTGGCCCTAAATATGAGGAGATTTTGTATTGAATATTGTAGTAGTAGTAGTAGTAGTAGTAGTAGTAGTAGTAGTAGTAGTAGTAGTAGTAATAGTAGTAGTAGTAGTAGTAGTAGTAGTAGTAGTAGTAATAGTAAAGATTCCGGCGACGCTGACAACCATGGCCGGTATTCGCAGATTGGGATATTACCAGTCGAATGGGAGAGGGAAGAGTTGACCCGTTCCCGTCCGGCGCACAGGCCCATCTGAAAATTGGCTTGAAACGAAGTAACGACGGCAGTTTGATCACGTGCGGTTCGGTTGGGCTGCTATTATAGCTGTAGATTCCACTGCGAGCTCGTGCTCATGGCCGACCGCACCAAACAGCGTGCCGATCTGTGCAAGGCATCAATGCCTCAGCATCGACGCGCAACCGATTGCAACCCTAACGATGCCTATTGCAAGAGAGCGTTCAGCACAACGTGGTGCTGTAGATCACGCAAGGTCTTCACACACACAGACGCATGCGCCTCGCCGACCAGGACAAGCAAGCCCAACAATACACACCTGGTATACCAGCGGTGTTTACACGAGTGGAGTATACCATCAACAACTTGACGATGCTGCGCGCGCAGAAAGGTTTTACCGGTATATATGTATCTATAAAAATGAGAAACAATAGCTGTGAGATCGAAGAGTCAGTCTCAACTCATCTTCGCAGGCTGTGTGATACTATTACTAATATTACGGGGGACCATAGTTAATAGGACCTATGGCATACATAAAAACCTATATATTTAACTATTTTTACTAACAATATTTGGTCCTATTAACTATGGTCCCCCGTAATAGTACTTCGATCGCGCGTACTACGACTTTGAAATCTCTTACGAAGGACGTTTGAGCTGAGCTAATTTTTCGGACCGAGTCGACGAAGGAAAAAATGCTAAACCTTCTCGCGATAAACACACAACACGCGTACCGTAAATGGAGGGAGGGGGGGGTTACTCGATATCATGCATGGCCGTGATCTAATGACCATGGACCCTCGCATCCCTGCAGTTCCGGGACGGAGCACGTCGGGTTTTCGCCGACCAGGCACGCAGTGCTTGCACCAAGCACGAAGCGTCGTGAGGTGTTCGGCGAGTCGCGTGGAGGGTGAGCTGCATCGTACTAAGAATCGCTTGGCAGGCGGACTTGCATATGGACGACAGCTTCAATAATTTAATTTATTTTCCGGTGTGGCGACTTCCAGAGACAGCAATGGGGGTACAATGCAACTGCCTCGTGGGTGCCTTATCACGAACCCTACGTGATACGATCATTCCCCTTTAGCGGAGCAAAGGTTCTCCATCCCGCACAAATGATCTAACTCGATTGCCAGCTGTGCCCGACCGCCAAAAAACAAAAAAATACCACCTGGTTGTCTAGCTCGCGTAGTGCCCGGCATTTTTTGCAGTGTCGTTGCCAACCGACGCCAACCTAATTCATACAATATGCCAGATATTTAATATATAGGGGGGGGGGGGTGAAATCTACTACATGACCACGGATCCGAGTTGCGGCTATTCTAGGGGAGGAGTAGGAGGAAAAGAAGGGCGACGACGATGAAAAACAACGGCACCAGCAACAACAACAACAAGCAGTCACTACGGTGTGTCACGAGTGCAGCGTTCTTGCCTTCCCGATAACCTTGCTCCCGCTCCGTTTCGGCAACCCGAGAATGTAATCCCAGAACACGCAGAAGCCTCGGTCCTGGTTGTACGGCCTCTGCATGATGCCGCCCACCCCGGGTCTCCACCCTCCCACACCTTGCACGGTCCTTGCCTCTCCGCCGTACTCAGGCCCGCCGTTCGTGCTACGCCCCCCGGCTGCCACGTACATGGACTGAGCGCCGCCCCCCGGGCGCCCGCCCGAGAGTGTTTGTTGCACTTCCATCAGCTGCCGCTCTTTGGCAAGGGTCTGTGGATTCGGTCGATCGTTGCGGAAAACAGGCATGGCATAGGATCCAGGTGGTCAGCCGCGCAGCCAGTTTTGTCTGGGGGGGCACTTTGATCCAAGCAATCGAGGTTTAGGGGGAGCCCCTAAGGAGTTCTGGGTACACGCAGGGGAGGTATCTCAATGTCCCGCGGCCCCTCGTTTGGGGATGATGGGATGCTCAAAAAAGCACAAGGCATCATCTGAGAACTGACTTTTGATAAAAAAAATCAAGCTAAACCTGATGCACAACTTCCATGGGCTGGGAATCTACCGAACAATATCGTAAAGGACAAATTTTGTGTTGAACCGCAATAACTTGGAAATTCGAGCAATCTGGGTTTCGCCGCGTCGGAGAAACATACACGAAGTTGCGGTTCCTGGATTTTGTAGAATAAGGACGATCACCTCCTCCTCCTCTCCGTCTCGAACGGGATGCGTGGTCAATGGTGAAATGGCAAGCAATAAATGAGTACGCCGCCCCCCCCCCCCCCCCGAATCTAGTCAGCCTCCTACTGTAGCAGAGAAAGACTTCTTCGAACAGGGGATAAGTATCACCAATCAGTGACCAATTAGAATAGCTAAGAGATGCTTTACTCGTAAGCCAGACGACTGGCTAGCGCCTATCCCGTAGTTGTTCGCCTGCCCTGTCCGGACGCGTAACGACATCGCCGGAACATCTATAGTCGAGCCCAGAGACCGCAGACCGCCCTTCTAGAACAACCGGCGTGGCCTACACTCCGAGGCAGACGACGTCCTGGAAAGAAGCATCGCACCAATCTAGCGAACAATATCGTAAAATACACATTGGGTCCAATTATAAGGCATGCGCCTGAATAAGACATGCCTCATTGGGGAGTTCCTCGGTTGGGGAGCCCCGGCACTGAGAAATGGTTGGGCTCAAAAGTGCTACGGTACCCCAATACCTGTAATAGTACGGCTCGGTATCACATAAGATTTACCCGCCGAAATCCGACCAACCTGATGATCGGGCCTACAGCAAAACCTACACCGCCGCATTTTGTTGACGATCAGCTATGATCAAGTAAGCAGCGGGTCAGGGAAGGAACACCGGCAAAACAAAAAAAAACGGGTGCCTCTCGTGTGGTTGGTTGGATGCTTGGTTTGCGCGGCCCCGAGACTGGCTAGAGTCAATTTTTCTCGATGCTATCGGGAAGGTTGTCTGGCAGAGGGGCGCAAGACCACTTTTGGTATGTCTCCCGCTACGAACGGCGTGCCCAATCGGCGACACACGCCAACGAGAGTGCCGGTGTTTGGCCGTGTGACATTCATACTGATCGAAAAAAGTGAACCGAAACGAGGGTACGCGACAACGAGAGAAAACAACCGACACCACATTCCTGGAAAAGTCATACTGCTACCATAAAGAGCAATCCGGTGGGGGTGAGATTTCTACACGAGTTTCAAATTAACCACTTGAACATATCCAAAACAAAAAAAAATGGCTTTAGCATGACCCCCCACCCCAAATATCTCTGTGTTGACGTCGGGGAAAAAAATGTCGTTTCGGACTATTTTTTCGTGTAACCGAAACGACGACGAAAGGTAGAAGCAATGGGTTCACCTTGACTACAACAATACTGCTGTATAGCATATGTGATATGACAGCACACCCCCTACGACAACGTTTTCCGCCGATTTGGCCGCCAGCGGAGGGGGAGCAAAAACGCCGAGCGTTGGGCTTGTGAAACGACTTCGACGCGATATTCCCAGCGCCGTCAGTTTCGTTCTGTGTGCCACCCTTAATGCCTTGAGACATGCTTTGGAGAAACTGGACTCGGAAACTCGTCCCGGGGGGTATGTTATCTTATCACCCGTATGATACGGTACTCTACATACTGCATGCGATTGCTGTCATCTCCATAGCACCTGTATCGCATGCGGTGCTATCTGTACATGGGTCAAGTTGGTCCGATAGCCCTAAGTGCTGTAGGAACGGCGGCAAGCAACACGTGGAATCTCAGTGGCTACCCATCGCTGTGACGTGCGATGTGTGAATACGGACCTCAGGACCTCCGTGTGTGTTGCAGGGGTTTTGAGCTCTGTTTAGTGGCGTTTTCGTCGCCCCAGTCGGTGTGTCGGTGAATTCATTTAGCGGTGGTGGTGTTACTCGTTTCTTCTACTGTAGGGTTTGTATAAGGGCTTCCGGGCGGAGATCGTGATGTCGCAATCATTGAGATAGATCGTGATGCCGCATCCGCAGTGATTATAGATAGTTACGTCACATCCGTTGAGATAGATCGTGATGCCGCGTCCGCTGTGATAGATAGATAGTTATGTCACATCCGTTGAGATAGATCGTGATGTCGCGTCTGCTGTGATAGATAGATAGATAGTTATGTCGCATCCGTTAAGATAGATCGTGATGTCGCGTCCGTTGTGATAGATAGATCGTCTTGTCGCATTCGTTGTGCTATACAGATCGTGATGCCACATTCGCAGTACTAGATCGTTCAGTCTGATCCGTTGTGATAGATAGTCCTGTGACGTCCGTTGTGATGGACATATCGTTCTGTCAGATCCGTTTCCGTTAAGATAGATCCCCCTGTGAAGTCCGTTGTGATAGATAGATAGTTCTATCACACCCGTTGTGATAGATATATCATTCTGCCACGTCTGTCGTGACAGATAAATCGTTTTATCTCATCCATTGTGATAGATAGATCGTTGTTTCACACCCGCTGTAGCATATCAATATGCCGCATCCGTTCTTATAGGGGAGGCAAGCCCCAACGAATCACAACCGGCAGGCGACGCCACACCGGAATGATCAACGCACCGCTACTGACGAAATATTTCGAAATATATCCATAAAACTCCCTGCGCTCCCACTGATGTTGGTTAGGAGGGATAGCCTACAGACCATTGATAGTCTACTGCCGACTCAATGGGCTAGCCTTTAATAGCCTACTCTGTTGGTTCAGTAGTCTATTACGGGGGGGGGGGCATATTAAATAGGACCTACGGCACACACACACAAACACCTACATATTTCGCTATTTTTACTTACAATATTTGGTCCTATTTACTATGGTCCCCCGTAATAGTAGGTTATCCCTTCTAACGAAGAAAATAAATACTTTGTGACTTCGACTCGGTCTCGGCAATAATCTCCGAGGCGAACCCCTCGCCACGCGCTACTGGTCAGAATAGAGGAACCCATTTTCCTCCTTTGTTCTCCCTGGGAATATGACGAAGGCCATGAACTCGAACACCTGTAACCAACACATGCCTTCTCTATTTTGATGGCTTGGAGGTTCCTCTTCTGCTCCGTGACCCATTGCTCGTGGGCGACGTCCTGCTGACGAGTTTTCTTTTCTCTGGCCATTCTTTCGCGCATGTCCTCCAGTTGCTGCTCCAACTCCAGCCTCTGCATCTCGAACTCCAGACGTTTCACGGCTTCCTGTTGCGGTTGGTGCGGCCAAGGGGCCTCTTGAGGTGATAGGATTATGTCCAACATGCTGGCACAGCGTTTAGTAAAACTGGGCTTCCTTCGCATAGTTGGACTTTTTGGGGGGTATTGAAGTAGCATGATATGAGTGTTCCGTACAAGCATAACAGGCCTATCTGGGCGAACATTAAGAAAACACACATCAAATTGATAAATGAACATTTTGGAACAAAAAAGAGCAGAATGTAGAAATGCCAACCAGGTACAAAGGTCCATGGTGCGCATTAGGTACCTGGCACAGTTTTTCGCAATTTGCAGTGCGGAGAAGGTCTTACAGCTGACACGCAGGCCTCCATGTAACCCGATAATCTATGGAAACGCACGAATGCGTGCACCCCCCCCCCCCCCCAACTCCCCTCGACACCTTGCACATATGGGACAGATCAGATAGATCAGATCCCCACATACTGATCTAGATCTTAATTGGCAGATATACCCCTGATCTGTATGATCCAGCTCGTATTGCGGGTGAGACCCGTACGGCCTGTGCGATCTATTAATAACACAAGTTTCATGACGACAGGTATAGCATCAGAATGATATAGTTGATCTACAGATAGATCGTGATCTGCCCGCTGTGTGATACCTTGTGCTCCGCATCCATTTCCACCATCTTCAGGCGGTACTCTCGGTTCCGAGGCGAGAGAGGCTCCCCACCACCTCCTCCTCCTCTTCCCAATCCTGCTGCATCCTCTTCTCCTCTCGGTGCTTCGCTCCTCTTCCTGCCAACCTTCCCTCGCCCATCCCTCGACCCTTGTCCCCGGAAATTCCCCATGCCTTCTCCTTCTTCCTCTCTGACGCGATCGGTTCCTTGCAACATCTGGGGCGCATATCCCGCACCTCCTCCTCCTCCGAGCGCCAGTCCTACCCCAGGAAAAACGGATGCCGATCCCGCGGCCGCACCGCCCATTGAACCTAGCAAACCTAAATTACCTCCACCCAAGCCTGCCCCCATGGCGCTGAGGCCTTGGAGTTCCACCATCATTCTAGCGTTTTCTGCATCTAACGAAGCGATGTATTGCTGCATGCCGGGAGCTGTGGACAGGGTACCAGAGGGAGTTAGGGGAGTTATTTGTAATGGTCGCCCGCTTGCATATGCCCACATTTACTCTTTGAATGCTTTCTGAGTCCAACGGAGCGATGGGTTCCTGTACGCCAAAAGCTGTGAACAGGGAACCGGGGGATGTGTGGGCAGCGTTACGTCGTGGTGGGCCGACAGTCTACGCCACTGGTATGCTCAATATCACCTTTCAAAACACCCACGATTTGAATCCCATCACCCGATCAAGCCAATTTCAGACGTGAACCTGGACCAGTTCGAAACAAAAAATCCGAACACCCGACATTTTGGTCCCTGACTAACATAGATACGTGTCGATAGCAAACCGCAGAAGAAGCCGGAGAAGACTTCTAGCGCCTCGGAAAGTGGGGCGTCTGCACTCGTTTTGATCGAGTGTCACTCTGAACAGTATCGTGTTTACGGGCTCAATGGATCACTCCGACAGTGCTCGCTCTTTTCGAAAGGAACCGCCACTGGATTATGGTCTTACCTGCCGTCCACTGAGAGCCCGCCTGTGCCGCAGCCCCAAACGGCACCCCTCCGTGCCCCCTACCCATGCCGAAGCCGTCGACGCTTAACCCCCCTCCACCTGCACCCATGCCGCACTTTACGGAGTTAAGCTCGGTTTCTAACCTTTCCACTGTCGCGCGCAACCGTGCAGCATCGTCATTGGCCTGTCCGAGCGCCCCTGGCCTCCCTCCTCGCTCGGGCTGGGAAGCTGCGTAGCCTGTCCTCGGTCTTTCAGCGCCGTTCCCGCCGCCGGTCTCCCCGCTACGTGCTCTTCTTCGTCCAGTGGACGGCGTTGTTTGGCCTGTGTTATCATCTCGACTGTCGCGATGAAGATGTTCTGCTGATTGAGTGCCGCCGCGAAGGTCGGGGGAGCCCACCGCCGGAAGGATCACCGCGTTACGGCGACGCGGGTGAGATTCCTCCCCTCCCTGACCGCTGTGCGGCCGCTGCGCATGTGCCCCCGTTCCCTTTGCGCCAACGCCCCCCTCCCGGGGTCCTCTTGTATCCCCCTGGTTACCGCTGCGCTTTCCTTTAGAACCATTCCGACCACCACGGCCGCCACTACCATCACCACCACCAGCATCACCACCACTGCCGTATCTTCCGTGCGCAGCAACGTCTCCTCTCGCTCTTTCGGCCCTTTTATCGTATTCGTCGGAAGAGTTTTTTCTTGTTCGGGTGCTTGATTCGTAGTTTCCCCGCTCGTCAGCGTAACGGTCTCCAACGCCGTCTGTTTCAGGACCGTTGCCGTGCTGCCCACGCTGCGCTCCGTTGTGCGATCGATCGTCGTGATGGTGACCATGCCGTTTCTTCTTGCTGTGCCCAGCCGTGGCGGCCCCGTTCTGCGCAGAATTGTCAAGTCCTCTATCGCGTCCCGCGTCTTCCCTAGGCAATCGAACACCGCTGCGATTCTTCGTGCCGTCAAGGGGTAGAGAAGGTACCCCGGCGGGAGGCTTTCGCGGTGTACTACTCGTCGTTGATGAAGAGGTGCTACTCGGAGAGTTAGCGGCAGCGGCGGCAGCGGCGGCGGCGTCCCGAACTCGTTCGGCGTCCGTCTTCAGCCAATCGTCAAGGAACGCGTCTGCCGTTGCTTCCGCGTATTCCCCAGTACGGCCCTCGAGAAGCTGCCGGTGTCGGGCGATCAGAGGCGCGATCAGCGGGCTCGGAGTTCACGGGGCAATTCGGTAGGTGGTAGGTACGAAAACAAATAATTATGACCGACGGATGGGCGCCTTAAGTGCACTGATGCACTACAGTTATGTCCCCAACATCGTTGGAAACCCATACGATGGATTTTAAAAGGTCGTTTGTTATATATCGATTGTCCTCGGGAGTTTTGATTTTTTTTCACAAAATTATTGCTTTGGGTGAGGTATGGACCTCCTCTCAAGCGAGAAAACAGCCTCTCAAAAACACTGTACCCCCTCCCCTATCGCAGCATGCGCCAAGAGTTTGAGCAGGAAGACAGGGATGAGTTGATACCCGATATGTTGTGTTGGACTCCCACCAAGAGCAATCGGAGGCGACATTCCTGGCAACCGAGGGAGGGAAGACGTTAGGTATAACGACAGGCTTGCGGGTCGGATAGGCGCATCGACAGCCTCGCTAACCCATTTTCTATCCCAAACAGTACGCTAAACTAGTTTCCAGTAGTTTGTCCCCAAAACATGTGTGGAGTTCTAGACGCGTTAAGGAAGAGCCTTGGGGACAGAATCTTCTCAATCGAATAAGCCTCGAAAATGAATTGGCCGTTAGTACCAGGGCTTCGTTTCAAAGCTGCATTGAAGTGTGTGTATTTCTCTTGATGGCGTCAAAGTTGATGCACTTGAGATGGCTCGCCGTTCATGAACCTACGAGTTGTGCGTGTGTGCAGCAAAAGGCAGGTGCCGCACAGCAACCTGTTGAGAAACGTGCATCATTTCAACACCCTCAGTAGTAGTGGCGATGTTCACGGGGAGCGCGTGAAGCTCGTGTTACACGGTAGGGAGCCGCCCACGCCAAACGATGCTCGGTGGCAGCAGTGAGTCAGAAGGCTCTCACTTCAATGGACCCCGCTTCGCATGAGACTTCGTCGGCTTGTCATTGTTCTTTAGTTGGTTACAAATATCCCAGCCGTGAGTTCCTACCACGGGCTGTACAACGACGATAGCGAGACCTTCCACTCTGGTGATAAATACAATAAACGTTTGTACAATAATGCGAATATGAAACGGGTACTATATTCACGGCCCAAGTTAAGTATTCTGATAGCTTATTAATACGTCAGCAAGTGAATTCGACTGGTTGAGCAATTTAATACACACCCAACAGAGGCTTAACTCACCCGGTCGCCATTCCTGACGGCCTTTCTTGTTGCCGCCTCCGCCCCTTCGTAGTCTTTGATGTAACCGCCGCTCACCGCCTCCGCGTGCTCTTTTTCAAAGTTTACCTACGTCAGCGGTATGATGCATGCGACCAAGTCACAGGCAACGCGGAAACGGACACCTACGTCAGCGGTATGATGCATGCGACCATGTCACAGGCAACGCGGAAACGGACACCTACGTCAGCGGTATGATGCATGCGACCATGTCACAGGCAACACGGAAACGGACACCTACGTCAGCGGTAAGACACAAGCGACATTGAAACAAAACAGACAATGCGGAAAAGTTTACCCACGCTAGCGGTATCATGCAAGCGGCCATGTAACAGGCAACGCTGAAAAGTTTACCCACGTCAGCGGTATGATGCATGCGACCATGTCACAGGCAACACGGAAACGGACACCTACGTCAGCGTGTAAGATACAAGCGACATTGAAACAAAACAGACAATGCGGAAAAGTTTACCCACGCTAGCGGTATCATGCAAGCGGCCATGTAACAGGCAACGCTGAAAAGTTTACCCACGTCAGTGGTATGATGCGAGCGACGAAGAAACGGGCAGTGGCGGACAGTGTCATGCGCAGGGGGTCGAGCTATAACAAGACACTATTAATAAAAGGTCTTATATAGCGTAGAGAACGGCTGCCCAAAGCACTAGATAGAAAATTGGCAATGTCAACGCTAGCACTGGTTGCGCTGTAACCAAGAAAATAGCGTACTCGACACAGGACACGGGAAAAGACACCGCACCTCAGTGACACGGGGTGGCACTTTCTGCCTTGCAAGGCAAACATTTGTGACTGCTGGGGCTTCTCAACTGAGCAACTACCCGGGCAGGCTTGCTTCTAGTGTAACTTTTATCCCCAAACCTACCGGTAGGCCATGGGATTGCTCATCGGCTTAAAGTGAGCATTTTGTTTTATGCCAGTTCTTGGGTGGTATGTATCGTATACAGGGCTCCTCAAATGAAGAGCCTCAGAAAAGTGCAGGTTTACCCCTACCTTAAGGTAGCATACTCTTACCTTGAAGTATCGCAACCCTACCTTAAGGTCGCATACTCTTACCTTAAGGTATCGGGACCCTACCTTAAGGTGGCATGAATCCACGGTTAAATACACCAGCAGGGAGGCAATGGGGAGGAAATCGCCTCTCCACGGCGGCATTGCTGCCGCTGATCGGAACCCCAAGCGTAAGGGCACGTGCGGCAGGATGGGAAAAGGCAACAAAATGAAACGTGTTCCTGGTCACACCTTCAATTTCCGCAAGCGGGCTGCCTGCTCCTCCATCCCAGCCTCGGTCATGAGAGCTGCCAGCGCGTCCTCCGCCCCCTTTGCAGGACCAGTCGCTGAAAAAGAGAAGAACAAGCACACAATCACGACGGTTTCGTGTCGCCGGGAACAATGCCCCCAAACGATTGTACCAGTTTGGGCGGAAATATAAGGATCGCTTACTCTTCGCATGAACGATAGAACGTTGCTTAATGTTCCCCCCAAGTGATAGGCGGTAGCAGAGGGGAGCCTCAAGAATGAGGAGAAGAGTCTATTACGGGGGACCATAGTTAACAGGACCTATGGTATACATAAAAACCTATATGTTTAACCATTTTTACTAACAATATTTGGTCCTGTTAACTATGGCCCCCCGTAATAGACGTCTGCTCTAGACTCTGGACGGCTCTTTCTCTGTCTCAGAGTCTGTGACCGTATGGAGGGGGGAAGGATTTCGGCGACGCAGATGCGCTTTGCATGCCGTCACCACCGGCCACCTTTCCCTCCGAGCAATGGAACCGGCATCGGAGGGTGTGGACGGGAAGTCTCAGGTAGGTCTGCAGCTCTTCACCCTTTTCATGTGGTGCCACTGCAACGCACACCCACTAGAGCTAGAAGCGGGCAGAGCGTTTCTAGGAGGTGAGTCTTCGAAGCCAGGGTCACGTCCGAGAACACTTCGGTCGTTGGGCACGCTGCAGGTATGAAAAAAATGGGCAGCCTCAGCAGCCCTAGAGGCCCATCTTTGACCTAGATCACGCGGGTTCACCAAAGAAAGACCAACGTCTTGGACAACTCCTTTGGCCTTTACGCTGCTCACAATGAACCACTCTCTCTTTGAGTGTATGACTGGCTCCCGGTGCTCCGCTCCTTTTTCTTTTTAGGGGGTCCGTCTTCGTGTTTGCACAACCCTGTTGGACAAAACTCGGTTCTTGACTTTTCACGTACCGGTCTCCGAGAAACTCAGGAATCGAGCGCGTCAGCGGGAGCAACACGACAATGCCTATAAATACTAGACCTCTCACCCTCTTTTCCGATCTTCCGAACCCGCCCTTTCACGTCTTTCAACTCCCGTTGGAGCTTGGCCTGTTCCTCTTTGAGAGCGCCAGCCCGCTTACCGTAGCTCTCCGCTAACGCCACCTAACGAGATTGTTTTTGAATGGACATCCTGCTGATTGGATCTCTTGGCAAGGACAGCCTGCTGATTGACTGGGACCAATACAGTCTACGATCGTAGCTTTTCGACGACCCACCTAGCATTTGACCGTCGACACAATGCACGAGTTTCACATGGAGCCGATCATATTTTTCTCTTCCGGCCAGTCGAAGGTATAAGCTGTATGCGTCCGAAGATGCACTACGTTCACGGTCCTTGCCAACAGCAGCATAGAGCGACGGCCTTGCCACATGACCCACACAATAGACATATAGCGGAACAGAGCTGACTAAACGTCGCGCCCACTTTCCTCCACGGCGGCATTCTATTGTTTTGTAGTCCCCTCGACAATATTTCACAAGCACCACGGCATAGCGTTCAAGGTTTGAGATATGTCAGAGGAAGGATGGAAGGCCAGTGGTGGCCAATGCCTTGACTGCCCTTCGCCAGTTTCAAGATAACAGCACAGCATCTATTCGACCACCAATCGAACCGCAGCCCAGTCGCCACCGGAAGGAATCTTGCGGTCAGCGAGTGGTAAGACGCAAGCAACGCCATGTTTTCCAACCCCAAAGCGGTACCGCATGACAGGGGGGTAATAAGATAGCACACCCCCTGGGATGAATTTCTAAGCCGACTGTCCCCAGAGTAAGGACGAAACCCACACCGCTAAAGGCGGTTTGCGAAACGTCTTGTACAGATAAACCCATAGATTTGTCGCTCGGTGGCTGGGTTCTCCCCGCTGTAGACAAAAAAGGCTTGAAAAATCTCCCTATGATAGTGGAGTGTGTTATCCTTGTGACACATGCTACACGGTATGGCGGTGACAGCCACCAATTCATCAAACGGACTCGCTGTAAGAAGGCACTCAGTAGCTTGTTTGTTTTCGTTCTAGGAGAAGTCAACAAGGCGGTATGAGGTACCTGGAAAACACGCTAGACGTTGTTTCTCTCTGTTTATTATGCTAGCCTCTGGCGAACACCTCGACGAAGTGACGACAGTGATGGGATAATCGGTTACATACCCTGGATCGACTACAACACCAACGAACTGCCATAATCCCTGGTATGGGTTTCCATCTCAGGCGTAGGAAATTATCCTATCAACGAATACCACAGCGCCAAGACTAACGCACGTAGGTCTCTAAAAGGCCGAGTGCATGGCATGTGTCTACGGCAACGACAACATCACTACCTCTCTCGAACATGCCACTGATTTTACCAGGCTAGCGTCTGCAAACAAAGCGGAACGATACCTGCTCTGCTTGGATGGCCTGGCGTTGTCTCTTGGCGGCGTCGGCCAGTGGGCGGCCGTCCTTGTCAACCCCGCCCTTCCCATCCTGAATCTTGCGACCCGCCTCATCCATTGCGCGGTGGTAAACCTCGTCCTGCTCCATGATTTGCCGTCGAACCTGTCGAGTCGCACGTTAGACATCACCGAGGAGATCTTGGGACTTTCTTGATGCTTACGGATAGCCAAAGCCAAAGGCACGAAATCGTATGCGTGTGCCTCGTCGGGTTTGTCTGTTTCACAGACAGTCGCTTCGGATGCGCTTGGCTGATGCTATGGTCACCACCCAAAGTTGCAGAACGCAAGCGTGCCGTGAGTAGCGACACGGAAAATCTGTTCGGCCTGTGCGCTTGGTTCAAGCTCAGCCCTTGGCACCTCCTAGGGTACGTCTGCTCAGAATGTCACTCACTGCTGTGGTGCGTGGACTGCAGAAGCACCAACTTGACAGTGATTTCGTGGACTTTAAGAGCACCAACTTAACAATGATGCTCCAGTTTTGTAGTATGTACGCTTCGAGGTGCGAAGGGCGTCACACTTCTAAATGGCCCACCATCCAGGTATTTCGTAGGAGCGCCTCTACAAGGACGCAGTTCGAATAGCAGCAACCACCTCGATCTCTAAAACTATACGAGTAGGGCGCGTCTTGTTGATAGAGATAAACGGTAGTTCACGTGGGGGCGTTCTTAAGGCGACATTGACTCGAACGAGGTAACTCGACCGCGGAACCAATAAACATAAGGTACGCCCCGCCTCGCTCACCTCATCGATGGCGTCTATGTTTTCCTTCTCCTTGGCCTGAAGCAGCTCTCTCTCCCGTTGTAAGGCCGACAGCTCGCGCCGTGTTTCTTCCTCCATATCCACCAGATGGCCTCTGCATTTTTCAATCGAGCATTCCCTGTGACGAACGTATCCGCAACACATCTACTCTGCCTCTAAGAATTGAGTCGCTGTGTAGCGAAATAATTCGAGTTGCAGCTGCTGTATGTAACTCTGCGTTACATCGCTACCAATACTACTGTAGATACCTGGTATGACACAACTGCCCACCTTCCGGAATTGCAGCCCAGCACAATACAATGTTTCTACCGCATTAGATGCACATGGCGCCCCCCTCCCGACTTTCAGCTTGTCTGTGGTGTCAGAGTGTCTGTGGTGCCAGCGTGTCTCTAGTGTCAGAGTGTCTGCGGTGTCCGAGGGGTAAGGTACGATAAGGTCATTGGGTTTAACCTTTGTTTCACGCATAAAGAGGACGCGCACACGAACTCCATGCCCTTTAACATGGAGCAAACGGCGTGGGTGTATTTACTGACTGGGGGTCTCTCACGCACGATAAACTGGTTCAGGGAGGGAACACACGCCGGTGTTGCATCTTCTAGGTCGCACGCGCCACCACCGCACCTTCTAAGGGAGTGGAGATCCTTGGCTATCTTGTTTCTCTCGTCCCTGTCCTTAAGGAGCAACTCGCGATGCGCTTCCTCCGCTTTTTGGAGCTCCAGCAGTTCCGCCTCTCGCCCTTCTTTGTCTACCATAATCTATCCGCATGTTGAAGCGACAAATCCAATGTTATCGTGATGTATAATTTAGGCAAAGTAAGCCTGCCGTATCCGTGCTGCATAGCTTCACTCACGGGATTCAGCGCGTGGTCGTGGTCCCTCTCTATGTTTTTTCACGTATACCAGGCTTTTGTCAGCTATACTTGACATTGTTTGTATCACTGGTCTACGCCATTCCTATAGCCGCGACCGCAATTGCTGTAGGAGTAAAGATATAATTGTCTAGAGCAGTGTTTGGCATACACAGACAATAAACTAGAGGCTTTACAAAATCCCACCTGTTTTTGCTTCGCACGCAATCTAACCACTTGGTCAGACCTTTCGCGCTCCAGTTTGAGTATCA
Source organism: Nereocystis luetkeana (assembly GCA_031213475.1). Taxonomy (NCBI): domain Eukaryota; class Phaeophyceae; order Laminariales; family Laminariaceae; genus Nereocystis; species Nereocystis luetkeana. Next base: position 4,828,160 of record JARUPZ010000033.1, read on the forward strand.
GGTCCTCTCTGAGCTTCGTGACGTCTACCACCCTGTCGAAAAGGCAAATGCGGACGATCAAGCGTCTACTAACCCACAGCGCGTAGACGTACTTCGGTATGCACGGAAGGAAACGCATCGCCCCAATCCCACGCTTAAGCTTTCTTAGTGGTTGGGCTACGCAGGGCACACGCCATTTCGCTCAGAGTTACTTTTAGGAAGTTGACTCCAAAGTTGGGGCGACAAAGTGCTGATTCGTCGCTCCCTGCTGTACGTTGGAGCGCTGAATCCAGTGCGGGCCCTCAGGTGAAATGTAGCAGAGGCCGAGAGTTCCTGGGATCTACATTATCTAGAGTCCACCGCTGTAGTAATAATAACTCTCTTGTGACAGGGATTTCACGTACGATTTCTGAGGCGGAGGTTGCCACCAGCCCCGGCGAGTTTATCAGATTCTGAAGCCAGGCCAGCAGGCGTTACTAGGAAGTGGTTCCGACTCAAAATTGCAGCCATCCGCGGGTCGAAGGGCACCGAAGCGTGTTTCCAAGAGTTCAGCGTGACGCCTGAACAACTCGCGTACTATTGATACGACAGCAGCAGCGAGCGCCTCCGCAACCACGTTTTCGAGGGTTGCTTACGACTCACTCCAGAAAATGGCTGACGCACACTGTATCAGAGGCGAATAGTAATAATAGTAATTCATCCCAATCCTAACCCCAACCCTAAAACCAATCAGGGCAACCCTAAACCTGACCGTGACCCTAAGCCAAGCAGACCAAATCTCGAACATATCGTGAGCTCTACTTGTCGTTTTCCGGTAACACCTACTCTATTATTAATAGTAGGGTGCTTTACCCTCCCATTACAATAATACCTGGTACGTACGTAGCGTGTCAAGATCGAGGGTCGGCAGTGCTGCAGCACTGCAGCACTCCAGCAGAGTTGCCTTGACATGGTCGCGGTTTCCATTGAAGCTGTCTCAGAAGCACAACTAAACTGTTGTTTATTGCTGCTGCTGCGGTGCGAAAAAGGGCGATCTCTGATATTTCCTCCATTCTACAAGCGGATTTCGTGAAAGGTATAAACAGACACGGTGAGATGCTGCGCCCTGCACGCCAACTTGTCGTACAGGTATCATAGAATCTCGAATTTACGCCCAAAAAGCAGCCGTAGAGTGAGATAAAGAGATAGACGAGGAGAGAGGGAGAGACTAATCCTACCTACTTCGAACAAACAGCGGACTGCGCGCACCGTCACTTCTACTCTTCTCGAAGATAACTTTGGATATTGCCTGCGACCGCCCGTTTGGCATACAATTCATTACTAGAATATGAATCGTAGTTTGGGGGCGGCACCTACCGGGTGTATCCTTCTCGATCGCTGTCTATTTTGACCCCTGCAACGTTGACAATGCCACAGGCCTCCTTGTCCGCTCCAGACAATTGGAGGAAGTTTCTCGCCCTCGCGAGGGTCATGCCATTCTGTCCTCCTAGCGACATCGTGCCTCCACGAGCGGGGTGTACGTGCATAGCTCATGAGCCGTTGATCGCTTCTAGTCAAGGGTTTCCACCAGTATGCGCTTGCCCCGCGGAGGCTGCGAGTTGCAGGCTTGGGGGAGAGGGGAGAGGAAGGTTGTGCCGCACTCATATGATTGGCTGGCCACAAGACTGTGAGCTCAATCAGCGATCAGCGTGTGCTCGTACCAGGCAGGTACCAGGTACAGCAGTCGTGTAGAACGCAACAAAGATGATAAAAGTGTGCTGTCGTGTGCTAAAATAAAGTAGAACAGCAGCGGCGAGTACGCTGAGTACGTCGAAGAACGATGGGTGTCAACTGGTACAGAAGTGCGGCGTCATCATCCTGCATCAGCAAACATATTATCAAAAGAACCTGGTAGGTTTTACGACAAACAACACGTTGTCCATGTCAATAAACAAACAGCAACAGCGCAACAGCAGCACCAGGCACCATAAAAATGTGTCCAGCCAGCCAGGTCCAGCATCGCTTTTTCTTACTTCGTCTACTGGATACTCCGTTTGAAGTTGAAAAAAAACGAAGGCGGCTGCTGCGTGCAACAGCAAACCAAACATGTATTGCCTGCCCACCAGGGCCACCTGCACATGGCTGGTGACGTCCGCGTACCAGGGTGTGGATACCCACGAACGCACACGCAACTCCAAAATCAATGAAATTCATCGCGCTCTACACTACTGTACGGCACATGAGCGAGCGCGGTACTGCAAGTATCATGGTCGATAGTCATCCCCTCAACCCCCAAATCAAAACGCCTACTAGGGATCTCGCGCTTTCAGAGGGTGTGACATCGCGCTTTCTGCTGCCACCGCACCGAAAGACCTCTTGATGGTGAAGGGTTTAGGTTACCCCTTGCGCCACCGTATTCTCCACAGCAGACGCCCCCGACGTGTTGCGGCATATTCCGTCTTTTGGGGGCTAGCCGCACCGCGGCCCTCAACGTCAGCACTCGACAAGAGCTGAACAAAGGTGAGGATCTTAGACATGGTAATAATCTGGCAAATGTTCATTGTTGTGCTGGTTTCTCGCAAAGACTGGCGATGAGCACGACAATAATTAAGCGAGACGCGCGTGTAAAGCGCCTGCCACGCAGACACGGAGCCTCTCCGGGCCGAAGCTGGCCCGCTTTCAGTGCCGCCGGCTACCCCATCGTGTTGGCTCGCAACCCATTGATTTGTGTAGGTAGGTAACGTCCTGCCTGCCCGGGTATTTTTCGCGACGAAATACTGCAGCAGCAGTAGTGCAAGCTCGAAAACTACCTCTGTCCATGCCCCCAGCGAGCCATCGTCAAGCAAGCAGCGAGAGAGGCTCTCTGGCGAGTCACCCTGCCCAACGGGCCTGCACTCCCAGACTCTTACTGACACAATTCACCCGGCTCTCCACCCCTACCCCCCCGCCCCGTCGTGGTCGGGGCTCCGCCCTCCGTCGACAACACCCTCCGCCGCGCCCGAAACAGGCCAGTTTGCGGGAACAAGAGATCGCCCCTCAGAATCCTACACGCCGCTCTTTGCGCTCCTCTCGCCGCCTGGGAGGGAGGTGTGACTGGGCCCGAACGACCGAGCAGGCCATCGGGAGCACATCTAGACGAGAGGTTTAGACGGGTCTCGCCCGAGTCGGGGCTTGCCTCCTCACGTGCCCAGTGCAGGGGGGGGGGGGGGGAGAGTCGGCGTCGGCGGCGGTGGCAGTCGGTGTCGGGGCTTGGGACTTACCTACCTCCTGTGCGTTCCAGGTGTAGCGTAGGAAACCAGAGAAACTCGGGCTGTAGGGGGACTCGATCGATCGGGCCTTTCCTCAGCGATTGTTGCTCGCAGTCCGAAAGATCTACCAACAATCCGTCCTGGGAACTAAGGCTGCAGGGGGGCTTGTCTACGTGAAAGCAGCCTTGCGCTGGAAGAGATTGCTGGCGGAAACCGGGCTTTATCTTGAGAGGGCTGCTTTTGTGCGCTATTGGAAGGGCAAGCGAAGACGGAAAAACAGGAAGCACCAGAGGAGGTGTCGCTGTCCGATTGGAGCTGACAGACAGACCATTGAGATTGCTTGCCCTGTGGAAGGTGAAGTCATCATAAAATAAAGAACGAGAGCTGATCTGCTGCCAATTGCCTGCCACCGACTGAGCGAGCATGTTTGCTGTTGAGCTGGCGGGGCATGGAGTGGTGCGAGACCCGGGGTTCCCACCCTACCCCGTGTTCGTCATCAGTGTGACGCAGCCTTTTCAAAGGTGAGAGCAGCGGCAACCACTTGTATGAGGTTTATACGTATATGAAAATGACCCTGGAATTTCAATTTCAATTTTTCTATCATGGGGTCGATTTTGATTATGTCCATCAGTCCAAGCCAGTCAGTGATTCAGTAACCAGCGGCGGTGGCGGTGCGTACACTGATAATAGCAGCAGCAGTATCGCTACGAGTAGTATAATAATGGCGACGACCCCCTTGGTTCATTTTTCCAATCACAACATAACGGTAAAATATCGTGCGAGCTTTTGCGTCGCACAGCAACCCAGCTTGGTACGAGTGAAGGCAAAGAGGTTTCTCATCAACCATGATGCGAAGCACTCCTGTAATAGTTGTTGAGGTGTTTATTTTCGATGACAAGACCAAAAGTGTCAGGTCTTGCTCCCCACGAGAGCGCGAGGTCATCTTCCTGCCGGTGTTCTCCGAGAATCTGCCACGAAACACGACAGCCATCAACCGCGACACATTGATTGCAATACCAGTATTAATAGTATGCTGTATTATACGTAACCGTAGCGTCAGCCAAATAGGACGAGGGAGCAAGCGAGTCGCAGCGATCGAGACGGTACCTGTTGCTAGGTGTATCGAGTTATGGTACAGCCAGCACAACGTACGATGTACTGCTGCTGCTGCACCTGGCTGGCACTTGCCTGGTCTATCATACGCCACGTACGAGTTCTTATATACCTGGTGCTCGAATATTTGATACCAGTGGACCCGAGAGTATAGGTTATACGAGTACTTCTGTCTGCTGCTGTCGTGAAATCGTTCCTATCTCCGAGCGACGATGTTTGCAGCCTGGTATCGGTCACGTCGTTGTTGATCTCACCTTGCATTATTTACAGCAGTAGTGGTCATCGACATGCTGCTGTATATATACCATGTACTACTATTAATAAGTGCGAAGTACAGGGCATCACGACTCTACAACAGCAGAGTAGTTACTGTGGTAGTCTACAGGGTATGTACACTTGCTGTGTATATACCTGGTACGAAGTAGGAACGTAGGAAAGGTGCAAGTAAACCACAGCGGAGGTACATGGGTGTGAACCAGGATGACTGCAAGTTCCACGACCTGTTTTTTACCGGTACAAAAATATCGCGGCCTGCGGGATTGAAATAGTGCACTACCTGTCGGCACGTCTATTGACTTGTTGGTGGCCAACGCCCACCCCCTCCCCCCGCTCCCGTCAGTATCATTGTGGCGAGGGATTTTTGTTTCGGCCGGAATTACGTATCGTCTCATGTCCCCTCATAACAAAAGCCATTTATTTATATACGAATCCCGTACATTGCTCCCCTGGGATTGCCCCCCTCTGCCACACTCGACCTATGAGCATGCGCTGTGACCCCCCAACCTGCTGCAACAAAGCGAAGGCGACTTGGATAGCCAGTAAGTCATACGAGCATACTGGTGTGCGCGAGAGGTTCGACACGTTCAGCTCCATAGTAAAGACGTTAGGGCCAACCCCCCCCAACAACGCATAGGGTGTACCACGAATATACCAGGTATTGTGCATCGTGCCTTTCGGTCCCAACGGGGACGTCTCTTACACGTCCCCTGTTTTTGCGTTAATTACCCGTAACAAGCAGCCCATATTCTGCTATTTGCCGTAACAAGCTAAAGTACGACCTCTTGCCTCCGATCATCCGATCGCCGGCTCTGGCGGTAAGACGATAGTCTACGCTCTACTGCTGTAGCACCTCGTATGATCAGGTCCCAACAGGTGTGTTTTACAGGCAGTCGTGGCACCTTGCACAAGTACGAATAGCGTACCAGGTAGGCTATACCGGATTCAAGCTTCGCTGTTATTTTCCAGGTGCCTGGTACCAGTCTGCTCTTCTTGTTTTTTTCGCAAACCAAATTGCTCTGCTTCACGAGCAGCTTTGCTTGTAGACTCCAGCAGCTGCAGCAGTTGGTACGTACATCGTTCGTGAAAACCTGGTACCCAAGAAGCGAAGCAGTCGACATCATTTCCTGCTGGTCTTTATACTGGTCTTTATACTGGTCTCCATCCTCGTGTTTACGCTGGTCTACACACTGATTTTGATACTCTGGTACACCTGGCATATCATACGCCGGTCGCCCCGGTGGTTCAAGTGGTTAACCTCGGATTCTACTTGTGTTTGAGTCCTGGGTTCGAGCCCCAGGTGGGTCGGACATTTGACTTTATTTGCGAAAATAAAAAATAAAAAGGATTCAATTGTTGAGAGCGCCTTGCAGCGTGGGTAGGCACAATTCGATGCGAGTCGACGAGGGAAGAGAAGGCTGAAATATTCTCGCGATAAAAATGAAGGCACGTACCGTAGCGGGAAGGGGGTAGAAGAGCCTGCTATGTGACCCCGGACCTGAGTTACGAGTTGGGAGGAGAGAGAGAAGATGCGCGAAGATAATAAATGGGATGAGGGCCGGTCTTATCGAGGGCAAAATAAACGAAAAAAAAAACGAAATGAAACGAACAAACTTTCGTTTTTCGCAAAAAACAGCAGGTTGAGTCCTAACGAGGGCAAAAAAAACGAAAAAAAAAACGAAACAAAATAAGAAGCCGAGTCGAAGTTTTACGCGGTGCAATTTTTCGGAATGACTCAACCGCCACAGCACGTGGTTCCCGGCGATAGCGCTCGACAGCGACGGTGGATAGACACAACTCGCACACGTAAGGCACCCTCCACAGCAGGCGGTTCTCGTGGTCCAACCCGCTCCCCACGGAGTGCTCTAGAACTTGTGTATCGGCCATCGCAGTTCGATGGCAGACGTTTGAATGTTGTGTGGGACTCATGTCCAAAAATATACCGCCACAGCCACTTCCTGATCCCCCGGTTTCTTACGAGGGCACCCCGTGGTGATTGCCTACCCATATGTGCTCGCGCCGCCAGCAGACAAGCCGCGTGGCAGCCACATGCACTACCTCGGCCATCGTGCGCTTGCCAACCGATCGTAGAAACTTTATCGGAACTTCATCCCAACGCGTCGAGCTCCTCCTATGTTCCTCTTCGACCCTGGGTATCCCATATTTCGTTTATTTGGCACCCATTTTGTTTTTTTTGTAAGTCCTCTGGGACTTAAAAAAAACGAAATGTGAAAACGGAGGTATCGGGATCTCTACTTCTAATTTTTACAATTTGACCAATAAAACTCACGTACTGGTACTCTTTAGTTCTGTTTTTCGTTTTTTCATTTCGATTTTTCATTTCGTTTTTTTTTCGTTTATTTTGCCCTCGACAAGACCGGCCCTGAGCAAAAAAAAAAAAAAATGTGATACCCACCGTAGTCACACACCAGGTACCTGATATATGTGTACGCTATTAACGGTATACGACGCACTGTAGTTTACAGCAGACCCTGTTTTTTTGGTGGTCGCCTCACATACCTGGTACCATTACGGGGATAACTGGTACCATTACGGGGGACCATAGTTAATGGGACCTAGAGAGCCGGTCGCCCCGGTGGTTCAAGTGGTTACCTTCGGATTCTGCTTGGGTTTGAGTCCTGGGTTCGAGCCCCAGGTGGGTCGGACTTTGACTTTATTTGCTAAAATAAAAATAAAAAGGATTCAATTGTTGAGAGCGCCTTGCAGCGTGGGTGGGCACAATTCGATGCGAGTCGACGAGGGAAGAAAAGGCTGAAATCTTCTCGCGATAAAAATGAGGGCACGTACCGTAGCGGGAAGGGGGTAGAAGAGCCTGCTATGTGACCCCGGATCTGAGTTACGAGTTGGGAGGAGAGAGAGAAGACGATGTGCGAAGATAATAAATGGGATGAGCAAAAAAAAAAAAAAAAAATGGTATACATGAAAACCTCTAGTATATTTAACCATTTTTACTAACAAAATGTGGTCCTATTAGCTATGGTCCCCCGTAATAGTGTTGATAGCTGCGCTAGCCGTGGGTTACAGACGACACGCTGGGGTGCGAGTCGGGGTGGAGCACCAAGTGGTGCACCTGGAGATCAAGAAACAAGCAAATATTATTTTCGATAATAGGAGCAATGAACGTGAAAGGTACCCATCTATGAATAATAGGGTTAGGCTTAGGGTGACCTTAACGCTGTGCCGGTACCTTTCTGCTTGACTCTGCTGCAAAATGTATCGACCTTTTCGGTGTTCCATGTTATTTCTGGAGCAGAGTGGTAAATCCCCGGTACCTGGTATATATTGACGCATTTAGTATTGAGATAACCGTTTTGGGGACCCGAAATCGGGACCGAAAAAGTCGCGATGTGCGGCCTTATTTGGCGCAGCGCAACCGAGAGACAGATGACAGGCACAATCGTCAGCCAGCAATGGTGCGCCGGATTCTATCCCTTCTGCGAACACCCATTTGGCTGGTGCCCCTATTCAGAGCATGCCCCTGTTCTGTGGTGAGCATGAAGGAGCGTAAAATCTTTTTCGTGAAATGGCGTGTGAACACAGCCGTGGAGCATAATTGCAGCATATATAGCTTGCCTTGCAGGCAGCACAATGGGGGGGGAACGGGCATACAAAAGGTGGCATACCAGGCGAGAAAAGGAGCATAATAAATAAGCTCAGGATGAAAATGAGTCTAAACGTGTGCGAGCTTGCAGCAGCATGGGTGGTATCATAAAGTGGTAGCATTATTGATAGCACCAGGCTATACGCTTGTCGCAAAAGTCGTTCGTTTGCAGATTTTGCAGCTCGGATAATAGACTGTCTATCCCCTCACCGAGCAACGCGCGTTGCTTCGCATGGTATCTTTAGATTCCACCAGGTACATGGTACAAGGCATATAATATTAATAACTATCAATACTTCGTGCAATGCTCTTTATACTACGTCAGTTTCTGTAGAGATTTGCTTCTTTCTGCTTCGAGTTATTGGTAAGAGAGTAGTTCATTGTTATGGCTGACCTTGAGTCGCCGGCTGGTTTCTACCTGGCAGTTAGTTAGCTATGAGTCGGCAACTACCGTAGCAATGTTGACAGACTTCCCCCGAGACATATTTTTTCGGGCGTTGAAAGGGGCTTCCGGACGTTTACTTTGTAGCCGCGGCGTACTCTTGAAACCTGTTTTCGGGTATTTTTACCCCCCAGGGCGATACCAAACGCGCACACACATCAACAATATTATCACGGCAGCAGCAGCAATTGTTGGTCATGTCGCAACCTGCAAAGTAGCAGCACCGACAATGTGCCCAGCACCGATGAATGCACTGACGACCACTCAAACTGTCGGGGAAGCTTGCGCGGTCCTGGTAAAGCGGCGCCCACGAGGGAGGCCACGCCGGCGCGCGCTCCCGCGCTTACGGCGCAGGTGGTACAGCGTGGACCACTCCCTCCCGCTTTCCCTCGGAGCTCTGCGCTCGAGCGTTTAGCGGGGCTGAAGGGGCGGCGCTTCTACGCGACAGCGACGAAGTTCACCGTAATCGAGTACACCCGCCTCCATGTGTCACGGCGACCGACCGGGGACAAGGGATGTGATGTTGGAGCCGATACTTTTTAGTATGATAGATTGTTTGCCCCATCGATATACCGTAATCGGGGCTGTGTCTTATCTTGTTATCAGCAAGCGAGCATATCATCATCCGAGTACACATGACACGAGCTGATATATACGCCTCCCCCCATATATGATGGCACGTCCTCGTTCGACTGGCTGTGGGTGAGATTATGTTTCAGAAGGCAGAACGTCTTGAATGCGTTCGGTTTTCTGTCCTCGGCTGATTATGTCTGTTTTGCTGTTGCGCGAAGCACGCACCCACAAGATACCTTCCTACCCATATTCCACCATTTTCCCACGTAAAGCACCCCCTTGCCTGCTCCGGTAACAGCTCCATACCCCTTACTCCTGAAAGTCTTCCTTATCAGTCCGGATTATTATCGTTTTTCGTTTTCGGTGATAATAGCGCCCCGGGACGTTTTGTCCGGTCGGGGCGTTTATTACGGTAACGGTTACGGTAACTGCTGTTGGATGCAGGTATGTTGCGGGTAATTGCGTGCGGTAGTTTTGCGGAATTGTGTAGCTTCGAATCTGACTCCTGCGTCCATGGCTCGAACCGCGTTTTTCTTTTCCGTTGGCCGGCTTGCTTTGCCGCCCAAGTATTGATGCTCTTGGGGCTTGAGAGGCAGAAATAGACGGTACAAAGTGATGATCACAGCAATGGTCGTTCCTTGCTTGAGGAATGATACAACTTGGTGTCCGAGTTACAATGCAAGGAGTCGTACGGCACGGCCTCAACATAGCTTATCTGTACTGCTGGGCGCGTGCTGCTCGCAGACGATTATTGGCACCGAACGTTTGGTCATCGTTGTGTTCGGTCGCTGCCTGGTGCTCGAAAGGGCTTGATAACCCGCTGGGGAATTGAGAGGGAAAAATGAATAATGCCGAAAAAAATGCCGGTTTCTACAGCGTCAACCATGGGCTACACGAAGCAAGCAGCAGCCCGGGCTCCAGGGCGTATACCTGGTATTTTACGGGGGGGTGTCCGATCTGCGATGTAAGGACCTGTAAGGCGCCGCATGAGGATGATACGCGTGCAATGCAGCATGCTTCTCCTAGACTGCTTGATCAGACCGCGCTGGTCGCGTGTGATGTCGCTATATTATAGCCCCGAATCGGATAACCCTTGTCGTACTGCCACTGTAGGCGCTTACTGTATTGATAGTACACGTGAATCTGACTCGAATCCCAAGTATATTGTCCTCAAAAAGAGAGTGCGGGCGTATACCTGGTACATATTTTAGGACTGCAGTCCCGTTCTGGAGGCAAACCTTTCGGAGTCTTAAGTGACTTGTCCCTAAAATTGGACTGCCGTACTACAACAGCAGTCGAACGGTTAATCGTTAATACCAGGTGCCCTTCAAGGCAAGTCCAGGGAACTCAGACCTTTTCATCCTATCGTACACCTACTATGTACTACCAGGTATGTGTACTACTTCGAAGTGTGTACCCTGCCTGGTTTGACGTTGTGCAATAAGGTTAGAGCTTAGCCCCACCTCCTCGACACCCCCCTGACTACGACTCATGGCTGTTGTTAATAGTCGGCCGATAATCAAGGGCGGTTGTAGTTGGATAACTAAGGAAGCCATCTTGACTGACCTAGTATAGTCTTTCTCCGTAAAAAACACACACACGTCGAGCTACCTACAAACGCGTTATTATTTATTAGTCGGGTACACAGATTCTCCGTAAAAAACACAAACACGTCGAGCTACCTACAAACGCGTTATTATTTAATAGTCGGGTACACATACGTGTGCTGGAACTTTGCAAAAATCCGCACGCGAATACCTGGTACACCCATCAATAGATTTATAGTTAATAGCCAACATTATAGTAGTCAGAACTACATTAGTTGTTGGATAGCCAACTTATAATTATGGCTGGCGGGTTATAGTCGGCCAACTCCTATTACGGGGGACCATAGTTAATAGGACCAAATATTGTTATAAAAAATGGTTGAATATATCGGTTTTTATGTGTACCATATGTCCTACCAGGTATTAACTATGGTCCCCCGCAATAGCTCTACCTACGACACGTCAGCTCGTGTTGGCACACGACAGCAGTGTTGACGTGACGACTCAGACACACGCCACAATTGTAAATATTTGAGTTTTTTTAAACGTACGAAGAGAGCCGCTCAAAGCTCGACTTTTACCAGGTAATGGTTACGTACCCGGACTACTGCTGTATATTCGTATATAGTGTGATAGGGGTGACGTGGTAAAGCACGAGTCGGTAAGCGGCGAAACCTCATCGCGAGGTATTTGTATATACCGCGGCACACCATCTGTAAGGCCTTGCCATACCGTGTTGTAGCGGGATGTTTATGGCGGGGGCGGGGGTGTTTCGCGACCCCGGACCGTTCAGGACTGTTAGGACTACACTCTCGTTCTTGGGACAAACCACTCGAACTAAAAGTAATTTGTCCCCAAAACGGGACTGCAATACTGAAAAGATATTTCGGGCAGTTGTTGTGTCAGCTGTGAATGGCAGAAGGCTAAGTAAGACCTATGCCAATGGAACTGCGAAGTTTCAATAAAAGGTTTGAATTTCTAAGATACCCGCCAAAAAAAATCAGAACACGCTTCCTATGGGCGACGTAACAAAAAAAAAGTTCCTAACTTTTGGAAAAGCCCGAAAAAAGCAAATTTGGGGCCGATGTTGGGCCAACATCGGCTTGAGAAAAACTCAGGCCGATCTTTGGTTCGAAGCGGCGAGATTCCGAGTCCTCGACAGACATCGATCAACAAAACCAACGACTGCGTCATGAATTCTGAACGTAGTGCGCTTGTTAGGGGCTCCGACCCACCGTAGGGTCACCGTCTTCACACCATGGCCGGTGTCATGTGGCGGAAGCTGACCAGGCGTATGATAAAAAAACATTTGGCCGCTGGTTTGCACAAAACAGAAGACAAAACTTCTCCATCCGTCTCGAATGGCAAAAAATATACTTTTTTTCAGGTTTGGGAGGATGCCGTAGGACGCCGCCGGCAAGCTCTCGCCCCCTAGACCATGGATCCACCTGATATCTTCGAGGCCGTCATCTATATTCGGTGGCCTTGCCAGATACCGAGCGGGTTGGCCGTGGGCTGAGTCTATTTCGAGATCGAGCGTCGATCGTCGCACGAGCTGGTTTCGATCACCGCGTTGACAATATGCGACCAGAAAAAACAAATTGCGCCGCCTGCAGCCGTTGGGGGGAAAAAAATCAAAGTAAAACATATTTCTCTTTTTTTCCCACAGCGGCGGTACGAGATTTTTTTCGGCTGTTTTTTTTAAGCAATACATTTGAAAAAGAACTTTTGAACTTCGCGTTTCCATTGGCATAGGTCTAAAGGGATGAAAAAAACAGGAGTATTTTCAGGGGCGAATGCGAGTTACTATTTTCGACGACGCCAAAAAATAGGGTACCTGAAGCCCCCGCCGTGACGTTTAGTGATATATGGTGAAGCGTTTTCTGAAAATCATGAGATCTTGTGACCCTGGTTTTGAAAGAACGGTTTAGAACAGCACGAGCAAGCGCGAGGTAGCTATCGACCAAACGACAAGCAGCTGAACAGCGCCGCCGACGCTGTGCGCCCAGAGCCGCAAGTGCGAACGGCCGGAACTACTTTACGTTTCTGGGCTCCGGCCTGCTGGTGTTTTTGCTGTACAATTGCTGCGCCATCACGAGACAGCTCAGCAGCCTCGACGCAAACACTCCGTCGGGAGCACAGCTCCAGCTGCAGCAACAGCAGCACCCGGCTTGTCCTGGTTTTGTTTTTCCCCACTCGAGTTCGACTCCAGACTCCAAAATGATATCATACCAGTACTGTACGCTCGTATGCACAGTAGCATAATGCAGCAGTGTTGTTGTTGTTGTTGTTGTTGCGTGGTACTACTGTACGAAAACGTGGTACTACTCGTGGACGACACAGCAGCGTTAACGTATCTGAGCCTGATCCCTGATTCGGATGTCTTGTCTCTTGTGTGCGGTACTAAGGCAATATCGGTACAATAGTACGGTAGTAGCGTATCGGAACCTGATCCGATGTCTTCTGTCTTGTCACCGAACAACCACCCCAACTGTCTTTACAGCGAAACGTGTTTTGCAGGGTGGACGAGACATCAACCACGACTACTATTAATACCACCGTCTACCACCCAGCATCGCACACAAATTGACGACACTTACAAATATCCTGCTGCGCGGTTCCTAGCGACAGTATGTTATTCATTGTAGTTTTGTCGTTGTGCTGCTTCTGTCGTAATGGCTTGTGGCGCATCGTATTTTCGAGGACTGCTCCTTGGAAAGGCGGTATAATTCGAGTACGAGAAGCATATTCGGTTGCACTTGACTACATGGGACTGGTGTAGTCGCGGGGACCGCCTATTTGCAAACCACGGGCTGCAAACACTAGTTTGTAAAACCCGAGCTGAAGAGCCGAGACACGCCCTGACCCTATCCCTATGCGCGACCTCTACCCGACCTCTACCCGACCTCTACCCGACCTTAGCCCTGCCCCTCGACGATGCCCTCATTGATGTATCATATTCGAGGTCACTCCAGCGTAAGGTACGCATAAACCTGATGCCCTTTGTATGTAGCTATCGGAGGGCGTGATTTGGTGTAAGGGTTGAGTAGAGATAAGTGTGCCTGAGCGTTCCGCGTGTTTCTCTGCCGGTTTTGAGGCATTTCAGCGAATGGGTTACACATTATTTCTTGCAGCCCTGCTGGTTGCAGACCCAGTAAGCGCCCCTATAGTATTTTTATTTTACGTGTTCAGGTAATGAGCGTCCCGGGTGTCTGCTGAACTCAGCTCTTTCAGCCATGTGGGGGTTTCCTGTTGTTTGTTTGCAACCTGCGGGTAGCAAACAGGCGCTCCCACATGGTGTGTGATAGTGCTGGGACTTGTTGCAGTAGTCAGGGTGCATGCCACTGCTGCCTGCACAAGCAGGCTCGCGGTGCCGAGTTCCTGCGACCCTGGGCATGCAGCATGCAGCATACCAGGCACATGAGTATCACAGCAGCATGCGTATGCACGTGAACTTGTGATACAGCAACGGACCTTCCGCCCCCGTTGACGTTTTTTGCACGTCCGCACGTTGTCCCTGTTGGCAACATGCGTACCCTCAGATGCACGGCTATTGAAGTTGCAGACGCAGACGCACGCGTACCCTCCCCCGGAAGAGATGAAAAGTACTGGTATTGGCCGTAGGGGTATGTGCGACATACCAGGTGCTGCAGTACGTATGATATGGCGGTGTGTTAACGGATTATTTATGTTTTTGCCCCGCGACATATTATTTATGTTTTTGCCCTGCGACATATCATACATCTTCCAGTCCGACTTGGATCGAGCACGAGTATTGACATTTGGAGAAATATATGTTGATGTTGAGATGTACTGTTATATGTATGGCATACTGTATTGATAGGATGACGGTAGGAGCTCGAACTCTGAAGTTGAAGTTGGCTTTTTTTTCTGTCAATACTCTACTAGTGTTGGCGTGTTTTATATTCCGAGTTTTTTACTGCTGTTTTGTACATACCGCGTGAAGGATAATAGGGTGCCGCTGTTATTACTATTTATAGTGTCTCAGGCTGTGAAGTTGAAGTGTTTTTTTTTTCTGTTTAGCTGAGTCGGCAGGATATTAGCAACCTGTTCAGTAATATTCGGCAGGTGCCGTCAACGAACTAACTGACTGGCGAAGCGAGCTATCAATACTGGACAGCCGACTTACCGACTTAGTCAGGCGAGCGAAGCGAGACAAATCAGGCCACCTTAGCCAAAGGGGGCCCCGCCCAAAACTGGAAAAAAAATATCCAGCATTTAACAAACCTTCCTATACTATTTTTGTGTGTGGAAGCTCAATAAGTCGGATAGTCGGCATCGAGAACGTTTACCGATTAGTACGACTAATAACTTGTGCTGCTGTAGTGGGAGACTTGGGTTGTGCTGTCTCACAGCTCTACCTACTTTAGTATTCTACCTTATAGCGACCGCGCGGCCTTGCTTGTTTTGTGTCATCCGTTACCCCTATTACGGGAGACCATAGTAAATACCAGTAGGACTTATGGTACAGACGAAAACCTACCAGGTATATATTAACCTGTTTTTACTAACAATATTTGGTCCTATTCACTATGGTCCCCCGTAATAGCATGGCATCATATATACCAGGTATCAGCCTACGAGTACCGTAATCTATAACATATACTGGTACCTTCTGGTATTATGATATCATACGAAGTAGGGTGTGATACTTTACCATCATGCCATATGATGTGCCAGCATACCATCACACTATAGCCATCGTACCATCTGATGAGGTACGATGCCGTCGTATCATACCCTTGTGACCGACCCAAAATGTGTTTCGGTCGTTTTGTTCATTCATGCGCAGCAGCGTTCCCCTTGAGCCTTGATGATGTACCAGGTATAGTGTTGGATATTATATTGAAAATTTCGGTATGTCGTACTGACTGAACTCGAAGTTTCGATATATAGTACCTGGTATATCGTATCGAAGGTGTTTTGCCGTCCATCCCCTGGCATCCCCTGTGATTTGTGTTTTTTTTTCAGTTACGGAACGAAAGCTTAAATCTATAAAATATCGAAATTCGTATCGGTCGATTTTTGCTCTATAGGTATCGCATCGAACTCGATTCTCCCTCTTGCGATATACAACACTACTTGATCCCGCCTTCAAGCCATTCTGTGTTTATTTGTCGACCGACCTCCTGAATCTCGCCCGTTGAAAACTGTCCCTCCCCTGTTTTCTCGAATCTCGTCCTTTCTGTTTGTTTTTTTCATTCAACTTGGTCTCGGCCTCCTGTGATTCGCGACGCTTTTGGTGATGGTGGTGATGGTTTTTTATGGTGATCATCATGATAGCTGGACGGTGTATCGAAGGTACTCCAGCTTCCGCAGCTTGGGAGACCACCTGAGGAACACGGTGGGTGCGACCGGGGGGCTGCCCGGGTGCCCTCACATGACGGACGATGTGCTCATGGGATCGGAGGACCAGGTGAGAGCTTGAGGCCTTGAAAGCGCCCCTTCCTTTCCGTCGTGTTTTGTTTCCCCATCGGTAGTGTTTTATTGTCACGTCGGTAGTATTTGTTTCCCCCGTCGGTACGTAGGGTTAGATTTGTCCGTCGGTAGTGTTTACGACATTGTTGACGACTTGGCGCAGCGTCGACCTATTAGTTGATGATCCACACTGCTTTATTATCACTCCCGAGATCTTCCTACGAGTAGAACATTCCTGGATTTTTCCGAGCGGTCGGGGTTAGGGTACGTAGGATGCACAGAAAAAGCGTGAACTCCCCCGGTTTTTTTTTTAGTTATCTGACATTTTTAATAGTTGTAAAAGGTATTATTATTAAAAAAAACACGAGCTGTGTGTGATGCTGCGATCGCGCGTACCTCCGTGTGTTTGGTGAGTTCGCGGGGCGCTTTGTTTGTTTGTGTGCTCTGTTTTCGCTCGCGCTGGGTTAGGGGGGCCGTCAAGGTCGGGCATTCCTCTCTGTGGGTGTGGACTGCTGTTGATGCAATGCCGCTGTTGAAGTGCATGGCCGCCGTACGCCTTAGACTCATCCCGCATCTCCGGCCAGTTTGTCTGTGTCCGTAGACGCCCAGTTAGTGGACCTCCCAAGTCGGATATTCCTGTCTCTGGATGTGGACTGCTGTTAATGCCGCTGTTGGATAATAAATAGCCGCCTTGGGCCTTGGGGTCCTCCCGTATCTCCGGCTACTGTAGTTCGGTTGTGGCTCGCGGTCGTTGTGCGGATGCTGATGTTGGTGTTGGTGTCAGTGTCGTCGTTGTTACGTACCTGGTATGTCACATTATGTTATTTGCCATAATCTACCCCGATGTCTAGAAATGGCACAAAGAGTCTACGGGCAGGGTATTCTAGAAATTCGGCGAGCAATAGGAGGGAATGCTGACCCCTCTGCGAGTTGAAGGTGAAGACATGCCTTGAACCGGGGGGGGGGATGAAAGACCCCGGTGACTCCCGGCTTTGTTCAGAGACCTGCAAAAGTAAAAATATGGTTTGAATAACAGGTGGTGAAAACACTATTATAGAAATAGGCCACGAAAAACAAATCCAACCCAGTCTGGGTTTGTGTGAGGGCCATCCACTGCCTCCGTCGCTGCAGTAAGTCCTCCCCTCAATTCAGCTCAGTCAGCAAGATGGCTGAACGTGCCTGCGTGCAAACGACCGCTGGTTGTACTATCTGGCCTGGGGTGTTGGCGGTTTGGTCGGTGACCTTGGTCTTGCTTCTCGGATGACATTTTGATAATGTTTCCGTGTGACCCTGGGTTGATATACTACAGTAAGTCTTAGTGTATAGCTGCCGGCACTGCAGCCGTTATTTTCGGATATACTGGTAGAATCGAATCTATGCAGACTATCGTATTTGTGCGTGAATGTTGCTACATACCAAGGTATCAGGTCCAGTGCATACAAAGCATTGCACAACCGGTTTGATCTCACATCTGGTTTCATCTCTCCAGCATTTTCTGTCTTTAGGCAGCACTGAAATGGCACGCCGGTATGTCTGTTCGTAGCACTTGGGCACTGCCGGCTCTGTATGCGGTGCGTCTGTGGCAAACAAGACACACAACAATTGAGAGCCAGCAAGCAACAGTTGAGAACCAAACCAGCAACAAGTAAGAACAAGAACCAGCAAGCAACACGACAAGGCACACGTAATTAAAAACATGGAGCAAGGCCGGCCTTATTCCTTTTGGTACTGCACTCGAACTCCGAGTAATTTTTCCCCGAAACGGGAGTGAGATCCTAAAGGACTCAACCCATTTGGGACCGCAGTCCCGTTCTGGGGACAATCCACTCAAATTCCAGGTACTTTGTCCCCTAGACGGGGCTGCGGTCCTAAATGGGTTAACGCCCATTTAGATAGAATTGCACGCACTTTTTTGTAGGCATTTTGCCTGTAATTAGGGTTGTACAATTCTTGCAGTATGAGGTGGAAGGGGCGACGAGTCCTCGTATCCGCGCCCATAGGTGACGCTGTGGGGACAGCACACTGTGATGGGGATAAACTACAGACGGTAGGAGGGATTTTGACGGGTCGGGTCAAAACTCGCGGGTCGGGTCTGGTCGGGTCGGGTCACCTGGTCGGACCTGACGTTGAGGTTTTGAAGACCTCTAGACCCGACCCGGCCTTTACCCGGCCCGTGAGATGTTGAAGATCTTCTGCCCCAACCTGCGGGTCGGATCATGACCCGTGAGCCGCAGCCCTGGTATGTGCTGGTATATGGGAAGGTGCCCTTGCCCAACACGCCGACTCGATGGTAAAACCTGAAAACTTGGAAGAAACAAAATAAAGAAAACACTAAACTGAAGTGATATTGCCGAGCTGCACGATAAACACGGGGCCGGTGACGGTCTACGATCGTCTGCAGGGTACGTGTGTACCGGAGACGCTCTGAACGGCGCACAACAAAATCCGACCAAGACGTGAAACCAATCGGAGAAGAACCCGATCTCTTCCGGAATCGAGGAGGAGGAGAAGAGCGGCGGCACCGAGCTGTCCGCCCCCGTCAACTTTGTCGAACCCATGACCGCCATCAGGGACGCCTTTTGCTCGGATCGTGCAGCGGGAAATACAAAACGCGAAAAGCGGTACTGCAGCAGAGCCACCATGAGACATTTTCGGCTGCAGTACCTTCGTCCGTATTTCCCAACTTCCGGTGCACGCACGGTCCGGGCAAGGCGGTCCCTGAGATTTTGGGCTGCGGTACCGTTGTCCGTATTTTCCAACTCCCGATGCACGATCTGGGCAAAGGGGGTCCCTGATGGTGGTCGTATTTTCGCCAGGGTTGGATGGGGCGGGGGACTCGGTGCTGCCGCTCTTCTTCCAACCGGTTTTGCTTATCCGCTCGCTCTGTCGGGACTACGGGGCGGGGGTATAAATGCCCAGGAGTCCGTGTACGAGCGCAGATGCCGTGTCGATAGATTAATATTAAAGTATGATTATTGATGGCGCAGCCTGTTTGCTGAAGGAGGTGGTGTTGTTATTTATACTGGCAGGGGCTCTGCGTTATCCGCTTCCGGTAGGACGTCTAGTAATAGGCCGTGAGGGCTGCACCGCGAGAGTGGGGACGAAACACTTGGAATTAGAGTGAACATTAAGTGTATGTACAGTGCAGTAGTATTAATAATCAGTACTAAAAGGGTTGACTCACCCACGATCGCTGATCTAAAATGTGTACCGTATCACGCGGGTCATGGGATAACACACCCGCTCAAAAAAAAAAAATCCGAATGGATTGTTTTTCTCCCTACAACAAGGAAAAAGAAGGCACGCGCAAAACCCAAATGGTTCATACAGACATACATACTCGCAACATAAATACATATTGAGCTTAGGAAGCATCTCGTCGGGACCTTTCTTCCCGTAATAGACACACGCATCGCTATGTAGGCGTTTGTTTGCACCCTACCCGCTGTTGAGAGGAAATCAGCTCGAAAAGATCGTCCGATGGGGGTGTGTTAATATTATCACCCGTGTGATACCATACTACAGTGTAGGTACCGCTCTGTTCCGAAGTATAGGGAACGTTTCTATTCCAATATTCAATACAAACGGTCGTTATCTTTAGGGACAGTTATATGTTCTATGTGTATGGTAATGATCGGTTCTGCGATAGGGGTTTTGCTGATGTAGCACCGAAAAAATCTGATCGGGGGGGGGGGTCTCCTCAACGGAGGCAGTATCTACCTACCAAATATCGTCGCATCCGATGTTCTCCCCCCTAACCCTTTTAAGACCGCAGTATCATTTTGGGGACAATTGGGGACAAATGACTTGGAATTTGAGTGGTGTGTCCCCAAAACGGGACTTAACTTCTGAAGGGGTGCACATTTTTTTCATTCATTTTTTGGTGTTGTCCAATCCCATCTATTATCTTGGCTTTTCGTTTCTCTCTCCTTGCCATCATGGTCGAAACTCAGATTCGGGGTCACGAAACAGGCTCTTTCTTGCCCCTCTCCTCCCCACGACGTTTCTCGCCTTGGAAGGCGTTTTTAATTGCGGAGACTTCGGGCCCTTTCTTCCGCCGTCGACTCGCATTGGACTAAAATATAGAAGCGACGCTTGAGTCTGGAGTAGTTCGAAGTCGTTTTGTCCCCCCAAAAAACGGGAATGCGGTCGGTCCTGACGAGGTTACCCGAAGATAATAAGGGTCGATCTTAACAAGAGCTGTTTTCTAGTTTTTTTTCAGTATTTTCCCGATATTTCGGTATTTCTGGGGGTTTTCCTGGAGGAAAATACCGAAATTTCGGGAAAATACTGAAAAACACTCCTCGTTAAGATCTTAACAACGGCTGTTTTTTAGGGGGTTTCCAGTATTTTACCGATATTTCGGTATTTCTTGGTTTTGTCCTATCGGAAAATACCGAAATTTCGGGAAAAATACTGAAAAAAAAACTGACAAACACTCCTCGTTAAGATCGACCCTTCTAGGGAAAACTGTAGTGTCCCGTTTCGGGGGCAGCCCTCAATCCTGAGTACTTTTGGGATTGCAGTCTTAAAAAGGGTCAAGGGTCATGCACTGCTGTCTGTCGCGTGACGGGCGATGCTTGATGTTTGGTGTTTGATGGTTGATGGTTGAGGGTTGCCGTTGTTGACTCCTACTGCTGTAGTGCCTCAGGGTTGACGCTCATCGCTCGACAAAGACGGTATCACGGGAAAACAGAGTACGGACAGTATTAATAGTAATAGTAATAGTGTAGTGGTAAACTAATGTGGAGCAAGAACAGAGGGGGGTATGATGGCTTTTGAGTCTATGGTGGGTTCTGATCGCTACCTGGTACGTATCTATCACTATTTAAGACCAGGTGTGTATTTTTGCTGTAGGTGTAACTACTGTACCAGGTATATACTATCATGTTCTGCTATGTATTATTGCGGGGGGCCATAGTAAATGGGACCAAATATTGTTGGCAAAAATAGGGAAATATATAGGTTATTGTGTGTGCCGTAGGTCGTATTTGCTATGGCCCCCCGCAAGTAGTATGCCTCCCGCAAAAAGAGGCGTGTATTTTTGGGCTCGTGAACGCCTTCTTCGGTCTTCATAGTTGTAGTCTAAGAGGCGGTCAGTTAAGGGGCTGGATTGCTTTTGGTCGATTGTTGACGTTCATTTGTTCATGATTTGCCTGCGTCGTGATAACGCCGGCCCCACCCGGACCCGTCCTCTACTCTCCGTTCTGCTTCGTCCTGTCCCCCCCCCGCTTTCTCCCCCTGCGGTGCACTGCCTTTCTTGCCCGCTGCTCGTGCGTGCTGCTCTTTGCTTGTTTCTCTTGCTTGCTTGCTGCTGCTCTTGCTTGCTGCTGCCCTTGCTCGTTGCTCCTCTTGGTGGATGATCTTGCTTTATGTTGTTGTTCGCCTCTGTCGGTGGTTGATCTTGCTTGCTGCTCTTCCTGCCTGTTGCGGCTACTGCTGTTGCTGCTGCTGCTGCTGGCTGTCGCGGCTGCTGCTGCTGCTGCTCGGCGACAGCTGGACCGCGCGAGGGTGGTCCTTCAGCAATGGCTTCACCAAACACTCCTGTTCCCCGGGGTGAAAGAAAGCCAGGTGCGGTGGCATCGGTGACAGCGGCGGCGGCGGTAACTTTATGGCGGTAGCGGCGGCAGTAGTGACGACTCGGTCCAGCCCTTCGACAAAATGGGTGATCGTCACTTGGGGTTGCTGAGGCTAATTTTTATGGTCAAGTGTATAGCAGGGCTGGTCACGGTTCAGGTCAAAACTCGCGGGTAGGGTCGGGTCGGGTCCGTTCACCCAGCCCGACCCGACCCGACTCGACCCGACCCTTGAGGTTCTGATGACCTCCTAAGCCGCAAAACAGCCTTTACATGCCGAGTGCGCTGCTACAGTAGCGCTGTAGGATACCTATATCGACTCGCTTAAGACAACGATGCGTGACTGAAAAGATCGATGAGAGACCCACCCTTCCCTCGCTCCCCCTCCCCCCCGCCCCCCCCCTGGCAAAAAAACTTGGAGGGAATTAAGGGTGCATGGCATAGTAGACCGTATCTGGTACACAGCAGTACACACCAGGTATCATACATGCCGGCACGGGGTTAACGCCGCCGAATGCTGCTCGTGCTGCCTGCGATTCTTTGGGTTTGTTGCGATGACGTATTTTCGTACTGGTACCGAATTACGGGGACAAATATGTTCGACCGAGCCGTTGTCTCTTTGGTACGTTAGAGCTTGACCACTTGATCGAGAAAATGTTTTGGCACACCCTGTGCAGCACCACACGGAGGGGGCTAACGCCGACACGTGTTATGGCCGCGTTTTGATTGGGTCACGTAGGTTTCACCGTTGTTTGATTGGGTCAGGGTCAATCAACCCTCGTCTGATTGGGTCAGGGTCAATCAACCCTCGTCTGATTGGGTCAGGGTCAAATCAACCCCTGTTTGACTGGGTTAGCGTCCATCAACCCTCGTCTGGTTGGGTGAGGATCAAATCAACCCCTCTTTGATTGGGTTAATGTTAACCAACCCTTGTTTGATCGCGTTTGATTGGGTCAGGGCTAGGGTTCACCGTATGCTTCTCGTACACGGGGGCGTGGCAACCATTCTCTCGAATACGCGGTTAACCTCCGAGAACCGCAGTCCCGTTTTGGGGACGAACTACCTAATAATTTGAGTGGTGTATCCCCCAAACAGGACTGCGGTTCTAAAAGGGTCAAGCTACCCTCCCTCCCTCCCTTTGTCGATCGCTACATTCCGCTAAATTCCACTACCGCTTATCCTCCGGCGCCGAGAGCTGTATAGTAAACCCTGCTTGGCCCAGCGACACAAAAAAGGATGAAATTTGCTTCTCTACAAAACCCTATCCCTGGCGGAATATCAACCATCTCATCGCACACTACCGTCGCCACTACCGCCGCTACCACTGCTACTGCTACTGCATCAGTGGTAGAATGCCTCGTATGTGCTGGGCTGTTCGGCTTTGCACGTTTTTTTTTGTTTTTGCCTTGTGGCCCACTGTTTTGCGATTGGTACTTTGATCCCGCAGTGGGCCCATCTCATTTAGCGCCCTGCTCCCACCTGGCGGTGCGTAAATGTGAGCAGGCCTCCGCAGGAGCCACCGGAGACCGACTTGACTTTCTGTTCCCATTCAGTACCATGCAGATAATACTTGTCTACAACAACTCCTGCTATACGTGTGCACAACCGTAATGAATGCACGCGCAAAGCCGAACAGCCCAGCAAGTTTATACGTGCAGTTCTATCGCCGCTGCCGCTACTGCCGCCACCAAGTGCCGTATAGACCTTGGCCTATAAAAAATGGTTGAAATTCCTTCAACAAAATGGTTGATGTATTCAAGCGCCTGCACTGACCGTCTGACTGCTGCCCGTTTTTCCGACGAGTATTTAGGCGGGTAAGAGAACAGACAGAACTTATGGTGGTTTACGTCGCCGGATGATACCACCCCCTGCTGGGCCACGAATGCGCTAATAGCTCGCCGCTGTGCCGTTTGGCTCTCTTATTATCTCTCTCTCTCTCTCTCTCTCCCTTTTTGTGTTGAATAATGTATCGCAAGCTTGGATACCCATAAAAATTGTCGAAAGCTTTTGGTAAATCGCATCGAACGTGTGCTTGCCCTGTCCATCCCCTGGCATTTCCGTATTTTTTCTGGTGACACTGAACGAAAACATCTCCCTCTCTCTCGTCTCTCTCCCTCCACAGCCCCTGCGGAATTTTCTCTGTGCCAGCGCCAACGCTCCGCCGCCTCGACTGGAGATTCGGTGGGCGAGCTCGCATTGCCCGAGCCTGGATGAGATGCAGATGGATGACCTCTTTGACCGGCATTTAGAAGACAGGGAGGTGTGTGTCCATGATTTGTGTGTTGTTGTTGTTGTTGTTGTTGTTGTTGTTGTTGTTCTTGTTGTTGTTCTTGTTGTTGTTGTTGTTCTTGTTGTTTGCTGTTGTTGATGATGTTGATGTTTGTTGTTGATGTTTGTTGTCAAGTGGTGTTGTTTTGTGTGAGTTGATGTTGATGTGTTCCGCTGTTTGTGTTTTTTTTCCTGTTTGTCGTGGGTTGTTGTTTTTGTTGCTGATGGTGAATGGTGAATGGTGTGGGTATGCCGTTTGTGCGTGTGTGTCGTATATGGTATGTGTACTCCGGGGTACGCTTCCGCCTGTGACGGGTGGTACCTTATTATTGCTGTATTTTGGGAAAGGCCTGTGCTCTCTGTTGATGTTTCTGATGTTGCCGTGATATTGGTGCTCGTATGGTGGAGAGGGCTAACATTAGCTATTAGACATTAGCTATTAGTAATCGTCGAAGGTCATTGATGTATACCAGGTTTGATGTATACCAGGTACCTGGTAGTGCTTTGGCACGCGAGCGGGGGTGGCGTATCCCTTCGCAAGCGCCTTGTGACTTCCCTTCTGCGTGTGGCCAGATTGATAGTTTTAGTGAACTGTCATTGAATTGAAAAATATATTTTTAGTACCTGGTACATATACTTGTATGGTATGGTGCAGCACGTGGTCTGTATATCTATAATGTGTCGTGCAGCAATAGTGCAGGCGCCTTCCGCGGTAATACGGCATTGCCCCTCCTCACTCAAAAACAGCACAGGTATTCAAAATTCTTTTTTTCGGCTCGCTTTCAGAACCCCGAAAACGCCGTTTAAAACAGTCTCCAAAACAAATTCGGTTCGGATTGCCCCACATTTTTTTTATTTCGCGGCATTCCCGAAGTTTTTTTTTTTTTTCTGTTTACACCTTGTCAATCGACCCCGCTCGGCCCATGTAAGCGGGGTAAGAGGTACTCAGAAAGTTCTTGAGACCAATAGTCGGTTTAGAGAATTTCGAGTTTTTCTTGAAATACCTCTAAAATCCTTACGGAAAGGCTATATTTTTGCGTAGCCGTTTGTCAACGGAAATGCCCACCTGAGACATTCTGAGACATTCTAACGCCAGATTCGTGACCCCCACCTCAAAATCGCTCCCCTCTGAAGATTGCAGCCCTTTGCGGCACATTTTTGGCGTGTTACGGGAGAGGGGTCCCCTGGTTGTGGTGTGTTTACGTATAGCTGTAGCTCGGTCTCGTGCACGAGTTCGAAATATTTAGCGACGGGTTCGTGACACCCGCCCCAATATTACCATACCCTGAAATTGTCAGCTCAAGCCAACGTTTTTTCAAAACCGGGGATATTTTCGGGCCATCCCCGCTTTGTTTCGTTTGGTTGAGTTTCCCTCGATATATGATATACTGCACCAGGTAGGTTTGGATCGGTGGAAACCCGGCGATAAGCATGGCCTTGAACAACAGTAAGTTCGAAGACGTCAAGGTCACATTCCCCCAAGTAGGTTGTAATTTATTTTTCAGATTTTAGCCGGGGATGGTTGATCACCATCCCCCCCCGCCCCTACAAAACGTACCGCGTGACCTCGGACGGCGCCTATGCGTGTGTTGTGTGTCGGGTCTGTTTACGATAGAAGACGTTAGGTTAGTTTTAGGCTCAGCCAATCGCGTGGTCGATTGGGGCCTCTACTCTCAGTCGCGCGCTGCTCCAAGTACCTTGCTTTGAGCTTTCAAGTACAGTTAGCAGCCCACACTGTTGTTTTCATTTGGGAGTATTCTTCGTTTAGTCGGCCGTATCGATATGCTCGTAAAAGTTTCAAGGTGTGACATAATACCTGGTATTTACGAGTATGTAGACCACAGCAGTAGTAAGTGTTTACTCGTAGATACGCATACCTTATCACAGGGGGGTGATATGATAACACACCCCCTGGCATAAGTTTCAGACACGACTTTATCCTAAACGTGGGGGGCGCACAGAACGAAAACGATGCTGTCATTAGACGCGGCGCTCGGCGTTTCGCTCTCTCTCATCGCTGTAGAGAACGGGGGACCTATAGTAGATAGGACCAATTATTGTTGGTAAAATACAGGTTTTTGTCTGTGCCGTAGGTCCTATTTACTATGGCCCCCCGTAAGGATAGCCATGAAGATCGTCGTACGGGGGGTGTATGGTGCGTTTTTTTGCATGACACACGGTGTATCATGGCAGGTATCGTAATTTTTGAAGCAGTGAACTCCGATTTCACCCTCGAGTACTGTACCAGGCACCTGATATTGGGTACGTAGTGAGATTCCTTGGTCGGGTTTATCCGCATGTTGTCTATTGTGTGATAAGTATGCCGAATCGTTTTCTGGTTGCGCACGCGTAGAGACGGACAGGAATCAGTAATCCGTCTGGCATGCGCGCAAGCGGGCAAGACTCCATGTATGTTCCCGTCAGTCAAACCCCAAAACGCCCCCCACGCTGTAAGGTTCAAGTTTGTCCAGCCGCTTCACCAAGCCGATCGACACTACGTACAGCACATCAACACACCACTAAATCCGGGGGGGCATTTGATGTAGTATTCAGAACCCCGCGATGTACATACCCAAAAAACGTGTGGAAACCCCAATTTTCACGCACAACTGTTGATTGTGATTACTATTGATATGGGAAGCGTGCGAACAGATGGCGCTCTCAAAGTTCATTCCATAGTCATATTTGGGAACCGGTGCCCCAGTGGTTGTTTATTCCATCTAAGCATTGTAACATAGACCCCCTCTGCTCTGTACGGAATACACCGACTGTGAGTTATGTATGGGATGCCGAATCGGCCGACAAAATACTTCAACTCTACGATACCGAATCGGTCTGCAGAATGCGCCAACTTTGAGTTATGCATACTTATGCCACGCATGCTCCCGGAATCGGTCGAAGCATGAAGTATATATACTGTACATATACATTGCCCTCGTCGCGTCCCGTACGCTCGGGTTGAAGGCCAAATGCGGTGTTTGACATGTGTCATACAATACCCTGATACCTGGTACGTTATTTTAACAGGATGTAGACGACGTAGAGGAGGAAGATGAGCAGAGCGAAGCGTCAAGGGCCCCAGCCGACGGCGGAGGGCAGCACCGGCACGAGGCGAGGGTTGGCATCAGCGTTGGCATTGATGCGGACGACTCGATGGACCAGGCGGGCCAGAGGTGAGCGACAGCTGTCGCGGCCTATTATATGGCGGCATTGTGCTCTTGTTCTTGTTTCGCCCTTCCTTGATGTTCCTGCTTTAGCTTTGCTCTTCCTGGAGTTGGTAGATCATTTTTGCCCCAGTATTTTGTACTATTACGGGGGACCATAGTGAATAGGACCAAATATTGAGAGTAAAAATAGGTAAACATATAGGTTCTTGCGTATACCATAGGTGCTATTAACTATGGTCCCCCGTAATAGTACGAGGCACCTGGTGTGAAAGAGTATGAAGCGGGTCTAATGGTCCTAATATTATATGTACTGTATAGGAAAGGTAGTGCTGTACCAGGTACGTATACGAGTATAAACTGCCGTATGTTTTATTTTTTTCTGGTTTCCTGCGCGATCCGTCTTTGATTTTTGTGGTCACGTGTTGTTATGCACCAGGATATATTATACGACTGAGGCGGCTGGCTCTGGTCACGCTTCTTTGTCAATGGGTTGGGGTTACTATTACGGGGGACCATAGTTAACAGGACCTATGGTACACATAAAAACCTACATGTTTAACCATTTTTACTAACAATATTTGGTCCTGTTAACTATGGCCCTCCGTAATAACGTAAGAGAGAGGGTGTTGAAGAGGGTGGTCCTGTATTCCCTAAGGTTAGAGGAGGGGCAAGGGGGGGGGGGGAAGGGCGTACTCGTTCGTTGCTTGCCCTTAGTCGTTTGACCATTGACCACGCATCCCTTTCGAGACGGAGCACCGCTCCTACTCCAAATAGAGATGCGCTCATTACGTTGTTACCACATATTACATAGAAAATGTTTTTGCTAGTATGATCCCGTTCCTGTTTCGCCGACTGTGCCCACCATTTACCTCGCAGGAGAGCGACCGTTTTATCGACACGTGTGTACGAAATGTCCCCATGTTACATGCGTCTATTTCCCTGAGCTCGGGTAGAGTTTTGCACGGATGTTTTTTACGGGGGGAGGGGGGTGGGGGGAGGCGTTTTTCCATCGGGCTTTCCTCCGCACCGCTGAGTCTTTGAATAGTGTTGGTTCATCAATCTTGTTTTTGTGGGACGCACGCCCGGAGCAGGTTTTTCTCTGTCGTGGTTGTGGTGAAGAGTACACACCGAGATCGAGACCGGTCGGTACCTCGGGTCTTTCACGGAACGGGGTAGCAGGCCTTGGGTGCGACTTTGAACTCGTGTGTTATGCGGCGATATTAGTACGGGGGACCATAGTTCATAGGACCAAATATTGTTAGTAAAAATGGTTAAATATATACCTGGTAGGTTTTTATCTATACCATGGGTCCTATTAACTATGGTCCCCCGTCATAGCTATAAGGGGGAAGGGGACCTGGCATCCCCATTTTGACCCGATGGGTTGACACCAATGTCTTCTACAAGCAGTACGTCTGAGGGACGACAGAACTTCTATCTCTTCTATTATTAATAGTAGGATTGAAGAATCGGCACGGACACTGGTTGTGCTGGATGTCGACGGGTAGAAAGAACGGTTCAATGTGAAGAACACACACACACGTCTGAGGGATGATACCTGGTGGTAATCCATACTGGTAGTTTCGATGGTTGGAGAAAAGGCGGGATAACATTGGAGGTCTTCCTTCCGTCCTGCCAAATTTTGTTTTTCGGTGATGGTTGATTTTGTGTGTGTGTGTGTGTTTTTTTGTCGACCGTCGAAGAGAACAGGTGAAGCTCCACCGAAGCCACGCACGCACGCACGCACGCGGGTGCTTTTGATAAGCAGACACTTTCGTCATGATAGTTCCGCATACGAAGGAGCGTCGACGATTTCGCCCCGTCTTGGGCGCGCTGGCTCTAAACCTTTTATCCAAATACCTGTTGTCCTCACACGTGAAAAAAATGGGGGGGGTAATCCACTATTAATCGTACCAAGTGGTGGGTTACCCAGTTTAACCGCTTTAGAACCGCAGTCCTATATTCGGGGACAAACCACTCAAATTTCAAGTAGTTTGTCCCCAAAACGGGACTGCGGTTCTAAAGGGGTTAATAGCATCCGTTTTGAGTGTTGAGACTTCTCGGGAGATGAGTGCGGGCAAATCGAGTTGTCACGATAAAACCTACTTGGAATTTGTATAGTCAACGGTGAAAGATTGAATGATAGATGAGACCACGGTTACTGGCTTGTCACGACACGCGGTGATCTTAAAATGGGTACCCCACTGCAACAGCTGTATGGAGTATAAAGTAAGCACGGTACGCAGCCTCCTTTCAAGGGAAAGCGGCGCATGAACTATTTACGGGGGACTATAGTTAATAGGACCTATGGTATACATAAAAACCTACCTCGAAGTATATATTTGACCATTTTTTTCCAACAATATGTGGTCCTATTAGCTAAGGTCCCCCGTAGTACCTCAAATTTATGCACACCGTTTTTTCTCACTTGACTCCTTTTAGGACTGTTAAAGCTGCAGTCCCTTTTGAGGGGCAAATCACTAAAATAGTAAGTAGCCTGCCCCCCATGACGGTACTGCCGTCCTAAAGGGGGAGGAAGAGAGACCGGTGCCAACCCTGGTAGGGCACGTTGGCACCCACCAGGTATGATAAAGGAACCTCCGATCCAGAACGCACGATCATACGAGTACGAAGAGTGTCTTGAAAGGGGCGACCCATTGGCGCCGTATTGAGGAGTTTGTCCGCCACAACCATTTTGGCGAAGGCTAAATGGAGTCGGTCGAACGTACTGTCACCTGGTACAATGCTCCTGCTGCTGCTGCTACTGCTGCTGCTTCTTCTGCTGCTGTGTGATGTGCGAGCCAGTCCGTTCGAAGAAGACGGGCTAGCTTAACCTGGCTTGGCAAAAACAGACTGTTGTGCAAGTGGTCTGCAGCTTGAGAGGAACACGGGACATGTTGTATGTGGGATGGGGATGATTGTGGTTGATGGTGATGGTGGTGATGATGATGGCACTGCTGGTGATGATGGTGATGATGGTGATGATGGTGATGTTCCCACAACACCTGAGGCCGCAGCGACACACCCACCCCCGTGAAGACGACTTTTTGCTTTTTAATTGCAGTTCACACCCTTGACGTTGCTCTCCTGTCGTGTCCTACGGCTTGTTGCGAGTTGAGAGCCTTTTTTTACCTCTTCTATTGCGAGTTGAGAGCCTTTTTGACCTCTTCTATTGCGAGTTGAGAGCCTTTTTTGACCTCTTCTATTGCGAGTTGAGAGCCTTTTTGACCTCTTCTATTGCGAGTTGAAAGCCTTTTTTTACCTTTTCTCAGGCGTTTTCGTGCTCACCCCTGCTCCTGTCCCACCGCTTCGGGATGAAAAAAATATGCGGAAGTAAAATAGTACGCTAACACGCCGCTCCTCCTTTCCGACCCTCTGCCTCTCCTTGACCCCCCCCTCTCTCCCTCACGCTTCGATCGGCTTTCAGCATGGAACTGGAGTCGCGTTCTTTGCTGAGGGGAGGGCAGCGGGGGTATGAGCCAGCAGGCTGCGACATGCCGAACGAAGAGGTGCGTGTGCCGGTCTAGTTCCACAGGAGTTCCCCTCTTGTAGTGGCGTTAGTGGCATTACCGGAACGGGCGCCCCCCCACCGGCCTCCCCGCGATCGAGCTGTTTGTACTTTCTTGCGTCGAGGTTCTAGGGAGTTCCCATTTTTCAAGCGGCTTTATTGGCGTTGGTGGTGTGGAGGTCCTAGGGATTTCCGCTGTTTCAAGTTGCTGTAAGGGCGTTAGTGACGTTGAGGTCCACGGGAGTCCCCTCTTCGGGAGTTTCCTCTTCAAGTAGCGCGAGTGGTGTTACCGGAACAGGGACCCCCCCCCCCTCCCCTAAGCGATGTAATGTCTCTAGATTCGAGCATGGAAGTACTTTGTGACTGTAGAGTGGTGTTTGTTTTTGCTGTATCTGCAATGTTCGCACATTACCCACTATTCAGTAGTAGTCGTGGGTAGCAGTAAAGGTGAGTGGAGGATGGTACTGCGTCTTCGTTCGGTAATGCAGCTGTTGGGAGATGGGGCACAGGTTGTGTCCGGCAAAGCCCCCCTCCATCACGGGGGACCATATTAAATAGGACCTACGGTACACACGCTCGAACAAAAACGATATACCTGGTATTTCGCTATTTTTTACTATTACGGGGGACCATAGTTAATAGGACCAAATATTTAGTAAAAATGCTTAAATATATAGGTTTTTATGTAAATCATAGGTCCTGTTAACTATGGTCCCCCGTAATAACAATATTTGGGTCCTATTTACTGTGGTTCGCCGTAGTACCTCCGTTCGTTTTTTTTGTGTCCTTTTAGCAAAACAGTTTTGGCGTCCAAGCACGAGATCGATAGCCGCCGCTGAATGCAGTCTGTTCGATCTATATCCGAACCGCTCTTGGTCACCTCCCTCCCTACCTCCCTCCCCCCGTCCCCCCTTCCTTCCGTCCCCACTTCCCTCCCTCCCTCCCTTCCCACGCTCGTATGTGTGTGTTGCTTTGTTTCGTGTCGCTCTTGTGGCCTTAGGATATTGCATCGAGCGTGCCGATTGATATAACGTTTATGGCCCCTTCTGCAATGCAGTGGGGCAACAACGGGGCTTCTGGTGAGCGCGTCGGTCCGAATGAACGGAACAAACCAAAAGAGCCCCAAGGAGACCGAAAAAATATCGGAAACGGGCACACGATTTGCCTGAAGAGAGGAGCCCAAAAGGGACCAAAATACAGACCCCGAAAACGGTCGAAAATGGCTAAAAACAATGCTAGAAGGACGCCGAAATACGCCAAAAGAGAGTCCAAAATGGGCCAAAATAAACTAACAGAGCTCGAAACAGGCCCGGGCATGCCGAAAAAAACAGTTTTTTTTCGCGGGTCAGGTTAAGTCGGGTCAGCTGACCCGCGATTTGTTTTTAGAATGTTTCGACCTGACCCGACCCGACCCGCGAGATTTTGGAAACCACCGGACCCGCCCCGGCCCGACCCGTGAGCTTTGAAAACCTCATGACCTGACCCGACCCAACCCGACCCGCGAGATTTGAAAACCTCCTCACTCGACCCGGCCCGTGAGATTTTCAAACCTCGTGACCCGACCCGACCTGACCCGTGAGATTTTAACCCCTCCTAACCACACCCAACCCGACCCGCCTGATTCCGATTGACCCGTGAGATACGGGTCATTTCGCGGATCGTTCACATCGACCCGCCAGACCATTTATCTCGACCCGCGGATCCGCCCGTGGGTCGACACTTCAAGAACAAATGAATGATAGTTTTTGAACCCCAGCGATATGTGGGCTTGCTTATAGTGGTAAGGTTTGATGCCGGAATGGGTTCGTAGATTGAGCGGTGCTTTAATGTTTGAATGTGATAGACGATGAGCACGGTTGGATACTGGTGCGAGAGGAAAGCCTTTGGGCAGAAAGAGGGAAACCTTTTGAAGTGTCGAATCCGCGGGCCGGATGCGCGGGCCCGACCCACGGGTCAGCATAAATCAACTCGCGGATCGTGCGGGCTCAACCCGCGAGTGACCCGTTTCTCGCGAGTCGTGACCTGACCCGAGCGGTGAGCTTTTTCATCGCCGCTTGAACCAACCTGACCCAACCCATGAGGTTGGAAAATTTCTTGACCCGACCCGACCCAAAGCGTGAGACTTGAAAAAACTCGTGACCCGACCGGACCCGTGACTTTTGAAAAATTCTTGACACGAGTTGACCCGACCCGCGAGATTTGAAAACCTCTTGACCCGACCCGACCCGACCCGTGACGTTTTATTCACCCTTGACCGGCGAGCGGCCTTGGATTTTTTGAAGCCCGAAAAAGCCCGAGAAAAGGCTGTAAAAGGATGCCGATTTTGGCCAAAAGTTATAGTCCCAACGGAGACCAAAAGAAACCGAGAGAGAAGTCAAGAGGCTCCGACGGGGACCAACCAAACAGCGGCCGAAATAGGGGTCAAAAGAGGCTGATTGAGTCCGAAAGGGGTCTCTCCATCCTAACTCTAGCCCTAGCCCAAAACGGCACAAAAGGGGAAGAAAAAAGTCTCCATAGGGTACGTGAATGGATCAAAGAGACCGAAAGAGTCCAGAAGAAGGCTAAAATATATCAAACAGAGGAATATCTATGTCGAAAGAGGTCAAAAGCAACAGGCCGTAGAGAAGTCGAGCGGGAAAAAACAGAGGGCGAAAAATGCCGAAAAACGCTGGGGAAAAAGGCCTACAGTAGATATGGTGGACCGTCAATAATAGGCCAGGAGGTAGTTGAAGATGTTTTTGCACAGGCTTGAAAAGGTAAGGACATGGTCATGGGCGAGCTGTTCCGTGTTTTACCCGAAGCGGCGGTGGCAGCAACACCGCGCTTAGGGTACGTATGTGTCCCTGTCCTTGCCGTCGTCCTTCGCCTCACCGATACCCGTGTGCCCTTATAACCCTTCACCCGTACCCAGAGTAGTAGTAGAAGGAGTGAGCTGAGAATCCGATGGGAAAGTGTGGAGCGTCGAGTAGTTTATTCCGGCATGTAATCTGATGCTGCTGTACCGCTGCTGTATCATACCAGCACAGCAGTATTGCGCGAACAAAACGAATGGAACGCGAAGGGCTTACTTCGCCCGTGCACATCGTGGAAGTTATTACGTATCACACGCAGCAGGTAATGGATCGATAAGCCCACCCATTTGCCGAAAGGTTGGCATTGCGTTGGTCTGGTGTACCTGGTATGGCTTTCGATGATGATGCCCATGACTGGTTATGCTATCGCAGAATTTCGCTTGCAGCAGGCAATGTCGCCACGTGGCGCGTTGGTTTTCGGCATGTAGTCGTTCTACTTAATCCTGCCACGTGCCACTTGCAGGCATTGCTTTCTGCATGCGAAATATTGCGATAGCACAACCAGTCGAGAGACTCCCATCATCGAAAGCCTTACACCAACCGCGCATCCTCGATTTCCTGTGACAAGTGCCTAAACTCTCACTCCTCCTACCATCATTTGGTTTGCTGTAGCGCTGAGGGCATGCGGGCCTGAAACTTATCGCGCCACACGGTCAACCCCTTTAGAACTCTAGTCCCGTTTCGGGGACAATCCACTGAAATTCCGAGTAATTTGTCCACAATTGTCCCCAGAACGAGACTGCGGTCATAAAAGGGTAAAGCACGCTTCCACGTTTTCGAACTTCGGGGTTCTCGACTGGGCTGATCTATAGGGTGAGACCGGGGAATTGGCGACATGCCTGGTTGGGCTCCCCTACCCAGGTGCCGGCACAGTCGACGATGCTGGTCCTCTCACATTCCAGATGGGCAGTTGTCTTTCATGCGTAGGGATGCTGGTTCGTACGTAGAACCCACCAGGATTTTTTGGGGCTTGGATTTGCTGCCGCCGGTATGATGAAGGAAGATGGATATAAACGATCTTCTCGTTTCCCGTGCCCATTCCCATAATGACACTCTCCGTGAGACGTGAGACGCTACGCCAGACAAGACATACGAGGTCCCATTACAATCTGGGACAAGGGATCTTTAGGTTGGTAGGCTGTTCAGGTATTTTGGTTCCTGTTGGGATCAAGGTACGGGCGAAGACCCAACCCAACCCCTGACTCTAACCCTAACCGCAACCAAAACGGGCCGAAACTGCCGATAAACGCGGCTGCGCCGCGTTTGCATCGAACCAGGAAATTTCTCAATTGCGGACAAGGATTCCGAAGGGCAGACCGCGCTACGCAATTTTCAAGTCAAAAACACCCCTAAATTAAGATCCTTTCTCCCAGATTGCTACACCTATACTTCGACATATTAAGGTTTTCGGAGAGTTGGTTTTGATGTGCTGGGTGTTCTGAAGCGAAGGGGAGGAGGACGGTGGTGCCGTGGACGACCGAAGTGCCGCTCCACCAGGCCGCCGGAGCGTATTTTCGTGGACTTGTCGGGGAAGCAGTCTCCGACTGCGCGAACGTTGATACCCTTGGACCAACTACAGTATTGTGGGAACCTGTTTATGGGCACCAGGTACTGAGTTTCTAGGCCGAATCCGCGCGTTTTCCTGGGCGGGACAACCAAAGACACCGGTAGACTCCTCAGGATGCTCCCCCAAGTTTTCCGAGAGCTTTCTCGAACAGTTTTCCGTTCCTCCAGAGTCTTACAGTAGTTTGATTTTCGGAGCAGTCAACCAATTTTCTCCGGAGCGTCAAAATTAAGATTTGCTTGTCAGAACTGGGGCCAGAATTTATGGAGCTTTGAAGAATTTTGGTGAAAAATCGTGATTATCCTCTGAACTGGAGATATGGACGAACAGTCGAACTACGACTCTGAACAAACGAAAAACTGCTCTCAAGAAGGCTCTCGGAAAACATAGGGGGGCATTCTGAGGAGTCTACTGGTGTTTTTGACAATCCCGCCGAGTAAATCGCGTATATTCGGCAAAAAAAAAAAACAGTTCTTAAGAGCCCTTCAAAAAATCCCGTAATAGTTGGTCCTACCTTCATATTTACGCGCGCCCGTACCCTCACCATTTTACCCTTATTTTGGCCCTCAACCGTATCCGTGGCCTCGCTCTTGCCCGTACCCGGTACCCCCACGCTTCCGCTCTGCCCTCGCCCTCTTTATTTCCGTTAGTTACCCTTGCTGCCCTCACTGTTAGTATTAATACTTGTGTACCTTTAGTATTACCTTTGCCATCACCTATTACCCTTGCCCTTACTATTACCTTTGCTATCACCTTTGCCGCTACCCATGCCCTTGCCTATACAATTATCTTTGTTATCACCTCTGTTGTTACCTTTGTTGTTACCTTTGCTATTACCTTTGCTGTTACCTTTGTTGTTATCTCTGCTATTATATTTGTTGTTACCTCTGCTATTACCTTTGTTGTTACCTTTGCTATTACCTTTGCTATTACCTTTGCTGTTACCTTTGTTGTTATCTCTGCTATTATATCTGTTGTTACCTTTGCTATTACCTTTGTTGTTATCTCTGTTGTTACCTTTGCTATTATCTTTGTTGTTACCTTTACTAAAATATGTGTTGTTACCTCTGCTATTACCTTTGTTGTTACCTTTGCTATTATCTTTGTTGTTATCTTTGCTATTATCTTTGTTGTTACCTTTACTGAAATATTTGTGGTTACCTCTGCTATTACCTTTGTTGTTACCTCTGCTATTATCTTTGTTGTTACCTTTGCTAAAGTATTTGTTGTTACCTTTGCTATCACCTTTGTTGTTACCTCTGCTATTATCTTTGTTGTTACCTTTGCTATTACCTTTGTTGTTACCGTTGTTGTTACCTCTGCTATTATATTTGTTGTTACCTTTGCTATCACCTTTGTTGTTACCTTTGTTGTTACCTTTGCTATTATTACCTTCACCCCTTTCCCCTTAACCCCTACCCTTTTCACCATGGCGCAGGAAAAGCATCGATTGGGTCCCCCAGCCTCCCCGAAGAGAGGGTGGTGGAAGAGACGACAACAACAGACAGACAGCCAGGGGCGGGGGTCGCTGAAAGCGGCGGAGGAGGCGGCGCGGGGTTGGGAGGCTCGGGGATGGGAGGCGGGACGCCCGTTGCGCTGGCCAAGAGAAAGGTCGGCCTGGACAGCTTTAAAATCGTCCGCGTCATCGGAAAGGGTAGCTTTGGGAAGGTAAGGCGAGAGGCGGCGCGGGGGGGGGGGGGTGTACTCGATATGATGCATGCCCGTAGTCGTATGACATAGGGGGATTGCGGGGGGGGGGGGGGGGTGGGGGTAAATTTTGCCTGCCGAGTTCTGAGAGTTCTGAGAGCCTGCACGTATCTCCGTGGTTTTAGTCACGGAAGCTGGTGTTTGTCCTAAGCCTCGATTCTTGTTTTTTTCTTCTTGTTTTCCTTTTTTGTCACGACGGTCGTTTCGTCTGAACACATTTTATCCTGACAAGGCATGACAAAAAAAATATTGTTGACGAATGAAGCATACTGTCGTACATATATAGCATCCATCGCTTTGGAATGATGATCCAGGAAAATTATCAGGAAGATTAGGCGGGCGGCGGCGGGGGGGGTCAAGGGGAGAGGTGTGGAGGCGAGAGTGGTTGTGGGTTGGGGGGGCTTAGTTTTCCCCCCCCCTTTTTGGGGGGGGGGGAACACAGGAAGAGTTGTCACAGCAGTACTAATAATGGTAGTAATACTAACATTGATCGGTAGGTGGTCCGCGTTCCTATCAAGATCAATTTCGTGGGTTCAATTCTCTCACCGAGTGCATGCTCCCAAGGACTTTTTCTTGCATAAAAAATTAATCGGCGGAAAGCGCGAGAGCGTGAGTTAGCTACATTCGATGAAAATCGACGAGCAGTGGGAATGCTGAACCCTATGCGCGACCAAAAAATAAAGGCACGTACCGGGGGGGAGAAGGAACGACACCTTGTGACCACGACGTGTCCAGGAGATCGCCGAGGGTAAAACCTCGTACGAGTTATAGGCTGGAAAGTACAAGTGATTATTGAAAAAAATACAACTAATAATAAAAAATAGTAGTAGTCAGAACTAAGCATGGTGTGTGTACAGAGGGGGATGATATGCAGTGCAGTACATGGTCTTTGAGTCCGTCGTGGTTCTGATTACTACACTACCTGGTACCTGGTACCTGGTATGTATTACTGTGTACTACTATGTACTGCTACCGGGGTATGTATTATTATGCCCCCCCGCAATAGAAACTCGCGATACTCGTCTTGACTTTGTCGCGGAAGTCGCTTCGTCTTTTTTATTATGGGCGTGGTTCTTTTTTTTGTTTTTGTTACACTTCGTCGACAAGGACTTTTCGTCTAATGCCTGGTGTGACACACACGTTTTCCCCTCTGGAATGAAGATATTGTCGGGATTTTGGACGTGGAAGTTTTTTTTTTTTTTTTGCGTTTCAGTTCGTCGACAAGTACTTCTCGTCTGCGACACACTCTTTTTTTTTCTGGAATGAGGATGTTGTCGGTTTCAATAGGTTAGCCATCGTTTAGCCTAAACCTGATGAAGCGAGAGATATTGTGTTGCGTTCCGTTTCCGTCGCGGAAGAAGCTGTTTCGTCTGAACATACGAAAGTATCCCATGGTCCATGGTAGAGATTTCGTTTTGGACTATTGCTGAGCGTACGATTGTTTTTTTTTTTTTCGTTTTCTTCCGCCGCGAAAGTTTGTTTATTCCGGAAACAATTTCTTGTGTTGTTGAATTTCGTTGTTGTTTTTTCTCCGGCACGAAAAACGGACGCACAGGTGTTTCTGGTTCGAGAAAAGGTGGCGGGAGACATCTACGCGATGAAGGTCTTGAGGAAGGACAACATCATCAAGAGAAATCAGGTAGGTCACACCCTGAACACAACGTACCGTGTAACAACTACCCAACACTATCACACTAGGGTAATAAGATAGCACACCCCCTCGGACCAATTTCGGAGCTGATTTTCTCCGAAACATGCCTTGAGGACCTACATACGGCAAAATGAGGTGCTGCTCACCCACGGTATGATATGTCAGACGAAGCGGTAAGCGAAATTTGTTTGTTGGCGGTGATTTTGATTCAGGCCTACCAGGTATGTCCTACTCGTACGGGGGGGGGGGGGGGAGGGGTCGCCAGATGTTCTCGAGACACATTTTTCGTGGAGGCCGCCAAATGCACGTCGCCTTTTGAGGTTGAATGGGGCCAGCCTCATCCAAATTAAATGCGCGGCGAATAACGATGACCGATTCGCGCGCACGGACGGGACCGACCGGAAGCAGGTGGAGCACACGAAGACCGAAAGGAACGTGCTGGGGTACGTGAAGCACCCGTTCATCGTTGGGCTCAACATGGCCTTCCAGACCAGGGATAAGCTGTTCTTTGTGCTCGACTACTGCGCAGGAGGGGAGCTGTTTTTCCACCTGGTGAGCGCCAACTGCCACCTTTTTTTTTTGTTTCCTCATTTTTTTCCATAGCTTTCGATCAACATTTCCGTTTTTTTTTCCCCCGTGTTTTTTTCGTTGTATTGTTTCGTTGAGCTTCGTCGTGCCTTCAACGCCCGCCCGTCCAGTTGGGGTTAGTATTTTCTGCTCGAGGTTGGGGTATATATATTGCCTGTTTTTTTTTTTGTTTTATTTTGTTTTTTCCTGTGCTGAGATTTCTGTTTTTTACCGGCCGACTCCATATTACAGCAAACGATGGTCCTATTGGGACACATATTCATATGGTACGATGAGTGGCAACAGTGACGGGAGTCGCCCAGTTAACTCGTTTTCGGCAACGAATCGATCATGGCTCGCGTTTCTGGTAATGCTAGGCTAAGCTGGGGAAGTTCCCGGAGGCGCGATCAAGGTTCTACTCGGCCGAGATCACCCTTGCGCTCCAGCACGTGCACAGGCTGAACATCGTCTACCGGGACCTTAAGCCCGAGAACGTCTTGCTAGACGCAGAAGGTGGGTTGATGTTGGTGCTTTTGTCGGCGTCTGCGGCAGTGCCAAGTGTTGGAGTT
This sequence comes from Nereocystis luetkeana, assembly GCA_031213475.1. Taxonomy (NCBI): domain Eukaryota; class Phaeophyceae; order Laminariales; family Laminariaceae; genus Nereocystis; species Nereocystis luetkeana. The sequence continues at coordinate 4,867,807 of JARUPZ010000033.1, forward strand.
GAGGTTGGCGTTGTTGTTGGTGTTGAGGTTCGCGTTGGAGTTGGAGTTGAGGTTGGCGTTGTTGTTGTTGAGGTTCGCGTTGGAGTTGGAGTTGAGGTTGGCGTTGTTGTTGTTGAGGTTCGCGTTGGAGTTGGAGTTGAGGTTGGCATTGTTGTTGGTGTTGGTGTTGAGGTGCATTGGAGTTGGTGTTGATGTTTATGTCGGCGTTAGCGTCGGCGCTGGTTGTTGGCGTTGGGGTTGGGGTTCTATCACGGGGGACCGTAGTAAATAGGACCAAACATTGTTGATACAAAAAGGGAAACATAATAGGTTGTTGTGTCTACCGTAGGTCGTACCAGTATTTACTATGGTCTCACGTAGTAGTGTTTGTGACGTTGGTGTTGACGTTGGAGTTCGCGATGGTGTTGGCGTTGGCGTTTGGCGGTCGCGGTTTCGCGGATGTCTTTTTGCTGCCGCCGTATGCTCTCAGCTCAAGGTAAATGCTCTGGTGTGGCCATTTCGAAACGTACACGATCTTTCTGTGGTGGGACAAGTTGGTTGGAGATTTTCTGCGTTGCAAGACGTTCGTTGGGAGGGCTATCGCGCCTCAACTTCGGCTTCCGCTAATGTTTTGCTCGTGCCTCATCCCCCCCCTCAGGGCATATTCGATTGACAGACTTCGGATTGAGCAAGGAGGGCATCTCCAACACCACCTCCGGGGCGCACTCGTTCTGTGGAACGCCCGAATACCTCGCGCCCGAGATTCTCAACAGACAGGTGAATCGATTTCAGGAGGTGTTTGTACAGAAGGGATGGCGTGCAGAGAGAGGGGGAGGGGGTGCACTCATGTCATGCATGGCCGTAGTTGTAGTCATATGACCGTAGACCCTCGCATCCCTGTTGGCAATGTCGGTGCGGAGCACGTCGGGGTTTCACCGACCAGGGGGGATTTTGCTGGTGTCATGTTTATGGCCGTAATCGTATAACCATAGATAGATTCTCGTATCCCTACAATGCGGGACGGAGCACGTCGGGTTTTTACCGACCAGGCAGGCATTGCTTGCACCAACTGCGAAGCGCCGTGAGGCGTTGGGGGGGGGGGGTATGGGGGAGCTGTTGGACGAAGCTATATCCATTGGGCGACGTACATTGTGCAGCTAGTTATTTCCATCGAAGATGTGAGGGAAGCACAAGAGAAAGGAAGATCTCTGTGGTTCATGGCGGTTGGGTTGTCGTAGGTTTTGTCGGGTTGCAGGTTTTGGTTGACGGATGCTGTACCGTGGATTTGGGAGGGAGCGGGGAGGGGACAGCACGAACAAAAAAAATGAAGAGTGTACGTTGATATGTCGGTTGATTGGTGTTCTCGTGATTTTGCTGCTGCTGCTGCTGCCGCCGCAAAAGCCCCATTAATAGTTGCCGGATGCCTTGACAGGCTATAGAGTTTTTTCACGCGTGGTAGACACACGTGGTTCGCTTCGTACGCGAGTTGTTGTTGGTCGTTGTTGATGCTGCTGTTGCTGTTATTTTTGTTGGTGCTTGTTATTGGTTGTCATTCGTATTTGCTGCTGTTGTTGATGCTGTTCGTATTTGCTGTTTGGATGTTGTTGGTTGTTGTTGATGCTGTTACTGGTTGCTGTTCGTATTTGCTGCTGTTTTTGGTAGTGGATGTTCCGCGTCTTTTCGTATATGTCGACAGGGCTACGAGGCATGCTCGGTGTTGCTGTTTTCGCTCGGTCCATGTCGATGGTGCCTGATGTCCCCCGTGCCTCGTGTGCCTCTGTTGTGTTCCTCCCTCACTTGGCAGGGGCACGGGCGGGCTGTTGACTGGTGGTCTCTGGGAGCGTTGCTCTACGAGATGGTCACCGGACTTCCGCCGTTTTATTGTAGAGACAGGTGCGAAGGCGTTTTCCGCAACCGGCCGGGTGGGCGGGATATACATGTATTTTTTTTACAGTATGTATATATTTAAACCTACTGTATGCGTGATACTGAATGCGTGATAGTGTTGAACGTGTGCTGTAAGAGCTTGAGACTATATTGGGGCCTTTCCTGCGACCACGGACTACTACTGTAAGTTCAGCGGTACAGTAGATTGTGGGAATGGGTTAATGTGAAAAACAATAACAACAGGTACGAGCGTTTTCGACCGCAGCATTTTCGTTTAGTCGTTTCCGCGCGTAACATGTGCATGTTTGGCGTTCTGCAAAAAACGGACAGCAAAAACAACAACAACAACAACAACAACAACAACAACAACACCAACAACAAAAAGGTTCATGTCGCGTTGAACGGTGGGTGATTGTCAAAACACGCGATTATTATCAGATGGGTAGAATGTCATGTACAGTAGATAAGAATATCGACGACATACTCGACGTCACTACTGTTTTTTCTTCACATGTATATAGATTATTCTTCGAAGTATATAATTGCTGCTCTTCGAAGTATATAATTGTACGTTCAAAGCTTCAAAGCGCGGAACGATCGAACACGGCAGGAGTCGTCCGAAAAACTCGCTATCTTCTATTGGGGCGACCGTCGATAAACGAAATCCGCCCCATTTTTTGCGCTGCGTAGTACGCCTTCGATGCAAAAGGTCACACTGCGTACGTGTGATTTGTGTGTGTACCTGGTATATACGTGGTACATACAGCATATAAATAACGCGGCTTGAGTGGAAACCCTTGATCGATCGCACGCACGGCCGGCCGGCCCTCTCGGATGTCCAGAGAGAAGCTGTTCGAGAAGATTCGAAGAGGGAACCTGTCCTACCCGAGGTACCTCTCGGCGCACGCTCAAGAAATCCTACAGGGGGTGAGTACTGTAACGAGTATCCCCTACTAGGTGCCTCTTAAAAGGTGCCGCTTTTATTCACCCTTGCGAAGAACTGGTCTGCTGTACTCGTACGGAAACTGCAGTAAATAAATTACTCTAATTTGAAGTCGCTTTTCCTCGAAATGAGAGTGTGCTGTCCTTCCTATACCCCCCAGAGTCCAAGGTTGCCGCTTGATGCCCGTCGATTTATTTTTTTGGTTTCTCGCATGTTTTCGTTTTTCGTTTCTAGACGGGTGTCATGTCTGATTTTGTTGTCGCTTGTCATGTTTTTGGTTTTCGTACGGTACGAATTTCGTTGTTGACTCGTTTTTTAAGCGTTTCGTTTTTCGAGATTCGTTGTTCTCGCTCTCTTCTTGTCTTCACCCCTCTTCTCTTTTTTTTTTCGTTTTTTTTTCTTTTTTTTTCTTTTTCGTTCTCAGGTTTCGTTGCTTTATCGTTTTCTCATTTCACCCCCCCTCCCGCCCAATTGTTGGAGGTGTCTCTATTAGGAGTAGGAACGGTGCTCCGTCTCGAAAGGGATGCGTGGTAAATGGTCAAATGACTTAGGCAAGCAACAAATGAGTACGCCCCCCTCCCCCCCCCCCCCCCCCCCTTTTGCTTTTTCCGGACTGTTTTTTATTATTATTATGTGCTCTTCTGCCTGCCTTTTCTGCGCAGTTGCTTACGCGAGACCCAAGCAAACGACTTGGCAGCTCGTTGGACGACGCGCAGGAGGTGCAACGGCACCCGTTTTTCGCACCACTCAACTGGGATCGGGTAATGCGTAGGGAGGTGAGAGGTGACTCGGCTCGGCTCCGTGAACTTGAAGGAACCGTTCACACCTCCGGCAGATCATGTAACAGATCATCTAGCAGATCATTATCTAGGTCTCTCTGGGCAGATAGGTAGAGCCCTGATTGTCTGTATTGTACCTGGCATGCATGATCTGTATGATCTACTGTAGCTCATGTTGCCGGTTTGGAGCCGTATAATGACGTGCATGATATGGCACATGTTTCCTGGGTTGGATCTGCGCGATGTACAGATCCTGCACACCATTTTGTCGCGGCAGGTGGGGTTCTACGGTAGATGATGATCTATCAGTAGGCGATACATCTGTAGATGATCTGGCCGACCTGTTGAAGCTTTTTAAGGGGAAGGTTTAGACTGGCTTTTGTAGAGATAGGAGCCAAGTGGTTACGGTGAAGGTGGGTGGGTGGGTGTTGTAGGGTTGTTGACCGAGCGAGTCTCCGCGTCGGTTAGGCTGGGTGTTGGATCGCTCCAACAGCAGCATAAACAGCCGCAAGGGGTTGCAGGCCGAGCGTTGTAGATTCACAGCGGCCTCGGCGAGGCTAGGTGTTCTAGATTGTCGAGGCGACGATATAACTGGGTGTTGCGGTCAACCCAAGTCTGGCGTGTGTGCGCGGTATGAATCATACGCTTGACGCTTGCTTCCTTGCCTGTTTTTTTGTTTTTGTTTTTTCAGGTCGCCCCGCCTTGGGAACCCACCGTGGTAGGCTCCCTGGACACGAGCCAATTCGACCGCGAATTTACCTCGATGCCCATCTTCAGCCCAGACCAGCGAGACCATAAGGTAGACACCTATTTTTCTGTCTTGGTGCGCTTTTTGTTGCTGCTTCTGTTTGCGTGTTTTCATGAGGGCTGTCGACCATGTACACGGTTACATGGCCGCAAGTTTTCTGCTCACGCTTGCATCCCCCTTTTCTCATCTGTACCGCGTGACTGAATCGGCTGTATTTTTGTTTTTCGTCCTGGGTGTTGGCAGCCCTGGTTGTTGGCAGCTCGGGCACAGCTCCACCTCGTCTCGTGGTCAGGAGTATTTTTGCTATCGATCTCTCCCGCGCCCCCTGCCCCCGAACCAGTTGCAACACGCGGCGTCCAATTTTTGCTCACGTTTTCTTCCCTGTTCGATCTATCCGCCGAGCTGAACCCCGCCAAATTCACTGAACCGGGCAACTCTTCCCTGAACCGCCACTGCCTTTTGTTGTTGTTGTTGTTGTTGTTGTTGTTGTTGTTGTTGTTGTTGTTGACACCAGCTCGGACAAAGTTCCACCTCGAATGATGACACGTTTGAAGGGTTCACCTTCATCGACAGCTCGTCCCACTTGCACCAGACCACCACCCCGCCGACATCATCGGCCGCCACGACAATCGACCCACTTAGCCGAGGGAAGACCTCCGCGAGCAGCTTAACAGGCGCCGCCACGACACCACTACCACCGCAACCACCAGCAGCTGGAGGAGGAGGAGGAGGAGGAGCGGCGGCAGGAGCGGCGGCAGCGGTAGCAGCGACAACAGCGGCGGCGGCAGCATCAGCGGCGGCGGTTACAGTAACGCCGACGAATATTCGACCACAGCGACTTTTAGTTGACCATATGGACACCCCGGACGTTTGAGGGGGGTTTCTTGTTTTTTTTTTTTTTAAATCTTATGGACGGATACCCCCGATGTTTTGACGGGGGGTTATTGGGGTAGGAGTGGGTGCGTTAGCGGGTTGTTTTCGGACCGTCAAGATTTCGGACTTGCTCGCGCAGACGAGTTGGCTCGAAGCAGGTGTATTATGTCCAGCGTCTAATACACACGGAGGGTACCGGGCGCGGAGGGAGCGTGGACAAGAGGGGGGGGAGAAAGAGTCTTGTCGGTCAGTTGACCGAACCGGAAAAAATCCCGAAGAGGTAGACGGGCCTCCACCGCCACCGCTATGTATTGCCCCCCTGCGAGAGGGTTTTGGGGAGCGAGGGTTTATTTGTGTCCGCGATACTTGTTTTTTTTGTTCTCGGATCGTTTTGTGAATGGTTGCTGATGTGCTTCGCAGCCGTGGTGTACGTGCGTGCGTACTTCCTTAACTTGCGTACGCACGTGTGTGTTGTGAACACCCGCGGCCACTTGTCGTTTTGTAGAACGAGGTGGAGCTAGTTTTGCCCTGGTTCTGCGAGGCGGGGGATGGTAATTTTTCGGCACATTTGGGCGGCGGGGGTGGGGTGGGGTGGGGGTTGGGGGAGGGGTGGAGGGGTAAAACCTTTTGGGGGGGGTGGGTGGGTGGGTGGGTGGGTGGGTTTGGGGGGAGGTCAGTTGTATCCATACAGAAACAGAGTGTTTTGTCTTCCCCCTTTTTTGTTGTCGGTGGCGATGAGAGTATAGTACCGCGGGAGAGTTGTATTCCCCCGCCCGAGGCTGGCTGGGCGGCAGGGAGGGAGGGGGAAAAAACTGGATTTACACCCCCGCCCCCCTCCCTCCTCTCTCGGATAAGTTTAGTTTTAGGTATCCCCACAGTGGAGTATGAGTAGTGGCGCGAGCTGGAGGTAGTCGGATCGAATCCGCGCGCGGACCAGTAGGCGATTTCGGTGAGGAATCGGGCAAAAGCCTAGAAGAGTGTTTTTTATCAGTTAATCCGCCTTTTATACGCAGAGTGGGTTATCCAGGGGGCGCGGGGGTTCGTGTGGATTCGGAGCACCATCAGAGGGGTGACGTTGCGTTGCGCTGCGTTTTACGCAGCCTAGCATAACGCTGTGTGGCGCAGGGTAGCGCAGCACGCAGCGCGGGATATAACGCGGCACGCAGCGCAGCTCGTAGCGCAGCGCAACAAATAAGCGTAAAGGAGCGGAGATCACCGCAGCGCACGCCGCACGTAGTGTGACATGACACGCATGGCACAGAGGGGAGGAGGAGGAGCGCGAAGGTACGCAGTGTAGCTCGAGGCACGCAGCGCAGCACGTAGCGAAAGCGATCACTTGTTTTTCAGTCTTCTCAACTGAGGCTAAATAGGGTGTCGTTCGCCTGCACGTGCGTAGCGCTGCGTAGCGCAGTGCGATGCAGCGTAGTACCCTTATATGCATGTGTTGTCAAGGTTGGGTAGAGCGAGTGTTTTACCTGGAAGGTGTGTTGTAGAGGCGATGGTTCGGGGTTCAAAATATGACGGTGGTTGGTCGTGGTGGGTGTGGGTGGGGGGGGTATATCACTCGCCCCACGAGCACTGGCAGCAGCGCCTCGACCGAGCGAGTGTGACTCCGGTGGAAGGCAGGGCGGGCGTGAGACGGTGGGTGCACGCATGGTGACAGTTTTTTCGAATTATTGCTTCCACCGAAAGAGGAGCAGTTTTTGTTTCTTTTGTATTCCCCCTGCGCTTGCTGTCTTCCTGACCGATCAGTGACGTCCGTCATCGTGTCGTGGATGCAGAGAATAAAAGGAGGCAAGTATGTGCTTGGGAGGAAAGACTGCTTCGTCATATTTAGATTTAACTCATTTCGCCAGAGATTGCGGTGTTGGAGGTGTGTTGACTGTTTACCCCCCCCCCCTGCTTGTTGTAGAGTGTTGTGGAAGTGGAATGGAATTCGCATCGAATGGGTGAGGGGTTTCGTTTGCTGGCGTCCATGCCCGGAGTCGGGGTGGCCCCGGGAGGGTCGCCCCATCGTCTGTTGTTTTGTCGTAGAGCGCTTATGATCCTGAAGCGTGGGGGTGTTCTTATCGCGATGCGGGTTGTTTGGGAATAAAAGGAAACAAGGCGGACGCTGGGTGGGTGTTCCCCTCGATCGTTGCGTTTTTTTTTCAAGTTGGGTTGGGTTGGGTTGGGTTTCTTTATGTTGTGTGTAGGTGGTGGGTGGGTGGGTGGGTTAGGTGGCGGGGATGGTTTGTTTTTGGTTTATTTTTCGAGAGGCTTGGCGGACAGTCAGTCGTGTTCTTTCTTATATTGTTAGTTACCAAGCGTTGCCTCTTGTTCTTCTGACGAGTGTTGAGATGCGGCAACAAGGAAGGACGATTAAGTAAAGGCGGAAGGTATCGCCATACCGTCCACCACTGTGGCGATATAAGGAATACCTACTACCTGACCCGAACAGCTCTAATTAGTTATTTGGTTTGGCTTATTACCAATGAAGGAGCAAGACCAGAATACTCGAGTGTCAACTCTCGGCGGACACCCTCGCTTGTGATTGATGCGACTGATGAGTGATTGATGCGTAAAAAATCATGAATGGCTGTATCCTATCCATCGAGCATGCCCGTAAACCAACGAAATTACGCAAGTATTATTGGCGTATGTGAGTGAATCAAGAGTAATCAAGAATCGTGCTCATCCTACAAGATGATGAAATGATATGCTGTTGATATACGTGTTCTGTATTTAGTCTAATCATGAGCCATCTCCATCACCGATCACCCCTACCAACGACAAGTATACTACATACCTGGTACGGAACAAGAGGTAGGCGACAATCACGAAGTGGCCTGGTGGTAAGTATTCTGTCTCATGCAAGGAAAATCATAAAAACAAAATCGTAATCGATAGCGAGATGTAACAAAGTTGAGGACCAAAAACAGTCAAAATCTTAGATGCCGGGTATTCCATAGGTTTTTACCTCGAGTAGCTATTACGGGGGACCATAGCTAATAGGACCTATGGTATACATAAAAACCTACCAGGTATATATTTAACCATTTTTACTCAAAATATTTGGTCCTATCAACTATGGTCCCCCGTAAATAGGAGCGTAATTAAAAACCTGTCCGAATCAATATGACAAGAAAACGGTACACCAGTGATTTTTTGCCAGTTTACGGTACAAAAACAGATAATCAGGGCACACCAAACCCAAGTTAGATGGCGTTTTCTGTAATCTGCCATGGTATACCTTTTTCTGGTAGAATATCAATGACCGTCCGTCCGTCTTGACGCAAACATGCAAAAAAAAACGGTCCACTATTCGTTGCCGTGTTGTTCCCTAGGTGCTACCGGTACCTTAATACGCGCGTGTAGCGTTCGTGGTGGTGGGTCGGTGTTAGGGTTGAGATAAGACTCCAGTTATTAATAGTTGGAAAATGTCAATCCGAATGGAAACAAGTGTGCCCTTCATAATACTACTCATACGTGTGTGTACTATTAATAGTAGTTAGTGCAGCGCCAATTAATGTCATTTTGTCCTGCAAGCGTTCTCCAGTGTGCCTTTTCTCGTTTTGGTTGCGACGGTCGTACGAGCGGCTTCCCACACTTTCAGGTGACGCGGGCGAGAAAGAAGCGAGGGAACTGCCCTTCAAGGGTGCCTGTATGGCAGGTACACCCACCATTACTGGTTCTGGAGGTTTTCGTGGTGAAAAGTAAGGATCAAACTTCGTCCCTGATATCACCAGGTAGGTGCTCCACATCGTGTGTCAGTTATACATTGATGATGATCCCTGCGGATGCACCGAGGCCGGCAACCCCCTTACTTTGAGAAGAAGCTCGCCGTGCACGCTGCCATGCCCGAGGAGGGTTCTTCCGGCGTACGGAGACATTTAGAACCCTGCCGTGTAGACGGAAATATGCTACCCACTCCTACTGAAGTGGGGGGGCTAATGTAGTAAGAATCAGAACCCACGATGGACCCAAAAAACAGTTATCCTCCCATGTTTATCTACCAAGTTTGGTTCTGATTTGTACGACACAGCAGCTGCTACCTACCACTCTGGACGGAGAGGTACAGGCCGTTTGGTCTCTACTATTATACTCAAACGGTCCTTTCATTTCCAAACGAAGTGGTGGATCACACCGCCTGTGACAGCGACTGCGTGCGCTGTGGCTGCGTACGTTCTTTATACGTACCGCTACGTACACACGCAGCATACAACAAGGACCCCGACCTCAATCCAACACCACCATGGAAAAACGGGTGCACAAGAAGTCATTAGTATTTAGTATGCAGGTCACGTAAACAACACAGCGAAACAACCACCTATGAACAAAAACAACAATGAGCGAGCTATAGGCCGCTCCGTGGCGCGCCCCCGCCCTCCCCCCTGTAACACACCTTGCTGGCATATACCCCCCAACAGGTGTTCATATTTGTTCATTTCCGGCGAGATGTCCCAATTGTGTTTGACGACCCGAGAGTAGTCTGCCATGTATCACATAAAAAATTACCTCCGTCGAAACCAAAAAAAGATTTCATACATCGTGTTAGGACACTGCATAGGTGCAGAGCTGGTCCTGCTGCTGTAGTACTTGTCCACGCGGCCACCCAACGTACTACTGCCGCTATATAATATTCGCAACCAACGTGCTACTGTCATGTGGACAACGCACGTATAAACCACAACGCCGTCACATACCCAGCAACAGGCGTCGAACAAATGAACCATATCAACAACAAAAAAAAGGCAAACATGAAACACCTTCAAGTCGGGGCTTTCCTCCGATCTAACTTCTAAACGTGCAGAGTAGTAAGACGTTAGCCTGCGTGCTTCCAAGAGGAGAAACCAGTGGCCATACACCAGGTACTATATCATGCCAGTGCTCTCAGCGAGTAAAAAGCTGCCCGGGGGCGCACACAACAAGCACTGCGCTTGGCGCGACCCCCTGGCTCCGCAGCTCCAAACTGTACGTACAGCTAGTACGTAGTTTCGCACAGCCTCTGCCGTCAGTTGCTGCCTGCGGTTGGACGAGGCCTGCTGCTAGAGCAGCAGTAGCCGCCAGGAAGCCCCTACGTGTCGTACTGCGCGCGGGCGGCCGCCACTTCACGACGCCGATTTAATAAGTGGAACCCCCTTCTTTGCCCTGGTCGGGCCCTACTGTATACGGTATACGGTACACGGTACACGTAGTATAACCGTTAAAAATAAAAATAAAAACTTCCATCAGCTAACTACGATATATACCAGGTACCTACTGTACGTACGTACTTCAGGCGGTGAGAAATACCGCCTGTTACACAGAAATTATCGGGAATGAATGGCAAACCCACTACTCCCCATCGTTGTCATCAAATGATCCACTAAAATATGTACAGCAACAAAACAGAACAGCCCCCCCCGTAGCTTCCATCCCCACCCCCGCCCGCACACCCGGCCTCAGGCTCTCCCTCTCCGGCCTCAGGCTCTCTCTCTCTCTCTCTCTCTCTCTCTCTCTCTCTCTCTCTCTCTCTCTCTCTCTCTCTGTGTGTCTTTCTTTTCTCCCTCTCTTCTTCCCTGAGGTTGGCTCCCAAGGCTCCCAAGGCTCCCAAGGCTCACAAGGCCCCCAAAGCTTTCAAGGCTAGCAACGCTCGCAAGGCTCCCAAAGCTCCCAAGCCTCTCAAGATTCCCAAGGCACCCAGGGTTCCCACGGTTCCCACGGCTGCTCTCAGGGATCCCAAGGCTCCCAAGGCTCTCCCCAAGACTCACAAGGGTCGCAAAGCAAAACTGGCAAGGCTCGTAAAAGACTCGACAGGCCCACAGGGCTCACAAGCCCGTGCCGAATATAAATGTTTCCTGCTGTTGACGCGCGGTCTGCTGGGGCAGCATCGCGAGCGTAGTTTCCAGAAAGGTGTCCGCCGCCACCGCATCCTCGTACCCCCGATAAGTCTCCTCGTCTGGTCCGGCCAGAAGGTAGGTCTCCGCCACTGTCGCCACCGAGTCGTTCGAATTCCCTCCCTCGATGTCCCCGCTGTCCGCCCGCTTTTCAAGGAACGTTCCGTCGAAAGGCAGCGCCTTTCCCGGGGGGGTGGTGCCCAGGGCCCCCCTCCCCCCCGCCCCCCCGTCGCCGTCATTGTAGCCGCCATTGCCGTCGTAGCCGAGCGGAGGCTTGCCCGTGCTTACCGTTGTCGACGCCGCCGCCGACCTCGCTTTCTCGGTCCGAGCATCGAACACAAATGCGGTCGGCCTTGTCCGACACCCAAAACGCGTAGGGTTGGTAGGGGCAGGGGTCAAACTAGCAGGGGTCGAACTGTCGGGGGTCATTACCGCCGCGGTTATATTCGCAGGGGTCATGACCGTTGGGGTCATGAACGTTGGGGTCACAACCGCTGCTGCTGGGGTCATACTCCCAGGGGACATGACCGTTGAGGGCATGGCCGTTGGCATCATCATCGCGCCAAGCGCTTGCGAGAACTCGGCGGCGGCAGCGAAATCTCTCTCCTCCCTGTCCGATTCTGTGGATGAAAAAGATGCGAGGGGAGGCCACGCGTCGAGCAGCTCGCCCATTCCCATCGTGTCGAAGGCTGGGGCCGGCGAGGGAAGGGGCACGGTGTCCCAGCCTTCAAGGCATTCTTCGGTGCGCTTCGGCCCGACCTCGACGACGCCAAAGTCTTCATGTACTTCCGGCATGGGCGTCGCCTGTTTCGGCTTCTGAAAGCGGCTTTCGATCGCTCTTTTTCGCAAGGGCGACAGACACACACAGCCACCAAACAGTGGACCGAACCAGAGAAACGTTATGAGTGCACACGGGAGGGGGAGAGGGAGAGGGATAGGCGGGGTTAATTAAAGGAAATATCGTGCTAAATTGAATATCAAGGGCGGCGTGGTAATTAAGGAAAAAAATAAGAACACAGACAGGACTATAATAGATAAGTCATCAATATAAACGAGAGAGGAGAGGGAAGGGGAAAAAAACGGTCGTGTTCCAGTTGGTGTAGGGCAGGGGGCAACAAACTTCCCTTGTCCCTCACATGGGTGGGTTAGGGTGATGTGATTAGTCAAGCACAAACAAACAGCGTTTCGGGTATGTATATATATGCCACTAGGTGCGTAGCGCGGGGGGCTCATCATGAAGCGAACGGTCAATCATCACGCTACGTCGACAAGCGCCACAAACACCACATCACAGATGGGGATGACATTATCGAAACTGGTCCAGCAGCAGCGCGAGTACAAGCAGCAACAGCAGCAGCAGCAGCAGCAGCAGCAGCAGCAGCAGCAGCAGTAGGAGCGCGAGCGTGCCCAAGGAAACAAAAAAAACATGTACACATAAGGAGACACTTACCGCCGGGCGAAGGTACGTAAACACTATGCACATGTATGCATTCACCGCCATACACGTATGCCACCGCCACAAAGACCAACACTGCGGCCGTGAGTTGACTGGGCTTCGCGTCGGCAGCTACAATACTTGGGTGGCGACATAAGGCAACCGACTGGCGTTGGTTATACTTGTATCAATAAAGAAGAGAGAATTACCATGTTTCAAAGATAGGGGAGCCTTCCAAGAATAACCCGCTGTTTGTTCGTGATAGAGAGTGCGTGAGGCGTGTTGGTTTATACTAGTCGTATGTGTACTTGTTTGACAAGACCTGCGCGGTAGCCATCCTTATGTTGATCGCATAGGTGGGACTTCCGGGTGGATGCAGCACGTGACGGTGCTGGCAGAATGGTACAACATACCTGGTACCTGGTACGAACAAGCACTGCTTCTTCTGCCAGTAGCTGGCCAGCAGTTACCGGGCCAGGCTAACCCTGATCTCTCGTGACTCTTGAATTTCCTCGCTGCAGCGGTTGTACTTTTATCAGCAAGTAACACAATTCCAAGCCACCAAGCCCCCAGTCCGCTAATCTACGAAGAGGCTCGCGAAAAACTCCGCGCGCAGCCATCAACAAAACTGTTGTAAAATACCTACAGCCAACAGAAACTACAGTAGTCCCCCGCGACCGAAACGCCTTAGCCTTCAATACCAAAACGCCGCATGACACCATGACTATCGTACAGCACTACTGCTGTAGTACCGATGTTGGCATATATATATATATATATACCTGCAGTAAACGTGGTCGCAGCACTCGCCGATGCCCTTCCACTCCTCCAAAGGCGGAAACGGGGCGCCTCCAGGTGGGCGCATGGGGTTATACACAGTCCGAAGCTCCTCGAACAGCTCGTGCTCGTCCATCGCTGCCAGGGCTGATATGAGCAGGTGCGACATATGCAACCTGTTGGTTGTGCCGGGGGGGGGGGGGGGGGAGAGATACAAGAGGTGGGGAGGGGGGGGTACTCACTCCTTGTTGTCATGCATGCTATAGTGCTATTACCACAGGTGAGGAAGGGACATACTCATTTGTTACTTGCCTTAGACATTTGACCGTTTACCACGCATACTTTTCGAACCATGGGGGGGGGGGGAGGAGGCGGGGGGGGGGGAGGGGGGGGGTGAGACCAGGAAACATGGGGCTGGGGGGGGTGAGGCCAGGAAATATCGGGCAGAAATGGGCACATGTGACATACGCTAACTCTTGGTTGCCCCTAAGGGAAGCTGTCTTAACCACCAAACCAACTCGAGGTCGAGCGACCACACCGGGCCGCACCGTCGAACCGCCCCGCCCCGCCCCGCCCTGCCCCGACCCGACTCGACCCGACCCAAGAAGCCGAGCCAAGCCGAGAGGCCGAGCCAAGTCAATAACCCAAGCCAAGAACCCGAGGCCGAGCGAACCGAACCGAACCGATCAACCGAACGCCGAACGCCATCCCTTGCCACACGGAGTCTAGTCACCCCCGAAATCTGAGCGCGGACCTGAGGTACTCACCCGGCCAACTCTCTCCCTTCACTCACCCCATTGGGAATCTCATCACGCCCGGGAAGCGCGCGAGAACCTCCACGCAACGGCTGATCCGCTCCAAGGAACCCGGCAAGTCCTTCTGCACCGCCTTCAAAACGACCGATGTGCTGAAGACAAAAAACACCAGGGCGGAGTTCCACGGGAAAAATGGGGATGCGGGGTAGGGGGGGGCTTAATGACGACCAGTGGGACCCACTTAAGGCAGCGGCGAAAACCGCGGGAGTAAATACACAGAAAACACACACATTGTTTATGCCTCCTGAGGCTACTTCCCACTCCAGAGTTCATGGAGCCTGTTAATCGACCACGGACTGCATTGCGGTGATGAGTTAATGTGAGAGCAACAGCAGCAGCAGCAACAACAACAACAACAACAACAACAACAACAACAACAACAACAGCAGCAGCAGCAGCAGCAGCAGCAGCAGCAGCAGCAACAACAATAAAAACAACGACAACAACACACAGTTGCTCACCAGTTGATCATCAGGCCGCCAATACCGCCACGGACTTCGGACCTAAACATCCGGCAGACAACAAGACGCGAGACGTGGGCGGCACACAAACAAGACAGGGACGGTCCGAACAAGCACCAGTGCCTTGAGAAACGGAGTCAGAGTCGTCAATTGCAGCGGTAGTGACAGCGACTTTCGCAACTACCATAAGAAGGCACCATATCACACGCACGTAATATGAACCAACAACAATGGTAATAAACGATGGGTTAGATAACATGCGTTCTGACTAGCATGATGACCCTCCCGAAACAAAACGAACACGACCCAACTCTAATTTCAAGTACTTTGTGCCCCCCGAAAATTGGTGTTGTCGAATACTTGTATCACTGTTCACACGTGAAAAAGATCGAACATATGCAGATAGATCATCTACAGACGGATAATCTAGATAATGTAGATCCTTACCTGCCGCTACGATCAGTAGTGCAGAATCTCTTTGAAGTACAGATCCAACCCGGGAAGCACGTTCTACATCATGCAGGATACACGGCTTCCAGCCGGAAATATGAGCTACAGATGACACAGATCAGATCACGTATAGATGACACAGATCAGGTCACCTACAAATGACACAGATCAGGTATCTATCTTGCCTAAAAAACCAAGGTCGTCAACTGGAAATGATCTATCTTGATCTGCAGAGGTATCGTCTCATGTGCCAAAGGCTAATAAACTGCCACTGCAAACACAATAAACGACCCTCTCTCGACTCCCAAGCACCATAAGAGCGCGAGTCATCGCGCCCCCCTAAACTCGATTTTCAAAGCTCGATTGCCTCACAGCCAAAAAAGAGACAGCCAGAACCAACCGGATCGTCCAAGGTAATCTCTCGAAGAGACATTTGCAAAAAAAACCCTCCTCCAACACTGGCACCCTCCAGGTTGCGGAAAACGGGGGTGCGATGACTCGCATCCTCACGGCATACTATTATAGTATACTCCACTTCCGAAGCGCGGGCGCCGTTGCTACAATGGGATTGACGCGGAAAACAACCGACGGCTGGTTGCATGCTGTACGTACTGCCCTCGTCCCAGCTCCGTGGGAACTGCCCATTAAACACACTCTAAAAAGAAGCCCCGAGCCTAGCCACAACCCGGACCACCCCTGGGAAATTTCTCGGAACGAAGATGTGATGGGGATCTTACATACAAAATGGTGTGCACGATCAACCATTCCGTCGAAAGTTGGGCCGTCGAATGTTGGGGCAAGATCGTCGACGCAATCCAGGCAAGAACCCAAAGCTAACGCCGATGCGGACATCGTTTCGTAATTTTGAGTAATTTTGAGGCGTGCTATATTATATGTGTTGGAGACGTCTGGCACTTTTTTTTCCAAAATACGTCGGCCTTCACCGAGCGGCTTCATAATCCAACATGGTTGAAATGCAATCAGTTTTTTTACGACAGTATTCGTGATACACCTATGCTTGGCACCAGGTATATGACTTGGGATTTAACGCATCGGGTTGCACTTTTCTTCAACCTCTTATCAAAATCAGTCTGTGGGATGAGGAATAGAGCTCCTGTATTATAATCGAGTCAGGAGCCTGAGAAAAATCTCCGAAAATTCTTAGAAAATTCGGAGCTACGACTACCGTAGCGCGCGTCTTCTTACCCATCCACAGTTTCCTCCAAGCGCTCGTACTCAGGCATCGCCTGCTCCATCATCTGCTTCATGTTCGCGCTTCCAGTAGGCGGGTCCATGGCTCTGTCTCCGGCCATGGCTAGGGTGCTCGCGGGCACTCCGCTACCGCCGCCGCCTCCGTAGCCTGCAACTCCCAGCGAGGAGTCTTTTCCGTACGCGAGGGCGGTGCTGGCAGCCCCCCCCCCGCCGCTGCCTCCGTAGCCTGCAACTCCAAGGGAGGAGTCATCGGAGAGCGGCGCTGTGAGGGCGTCATCTTCGGTGTACTCCTGCTCGATCTGAGCAGGTTGGTTGAAGACATCGAGCAAAAACGCCTGCCCGAAGCGTTGATAGGACTGCATCACGAACCGGCACATGTTGCCTCCCGTAGCTGTCTCACTCATCTGGGTAAATGCACACAGTATGTACGCACGCACGCACGCACGCACACGTCGGTGGTGTTCATTGAGGCGGGGAGATGGCACCCAACGCAAGGCAAGGATAGGCGCGAGGAGTGGGGGGAAGTGGGGGGCAGGAGGAGATATAATGTGAACATCAAGTACAAGCAAACACACGCCGAGACAAGGCAAGGCATAGCAAGGCACGGCAAGGCACGGCAAGGCACGGCGAGGCACGGCAAGGCACGGCAAGGCACGGCGAGGCACGGCAAGCCACAGTAAGGCAGGGCAAGCCAAGCCAAACCAAAGACAAGACACGACGGTCGATTCGAGTCGGAAGCTCTGCCGTGCGGCTGGCGACCCAAGAGATGCCGGTTCAGAGACAACAACTGGTCCGAGAGGGCCCGAAGGGCTTGGGCACGGGTATACTAAAAGCCAAGCACAACACCCACTCCGGTTCAAGATAAAACTTCGGGTATTTAAGAGAAATCAAAAACAGGCCTAGCACCTCCCCCCCCCCCACTTTCTAGTGGAAGCGAAATGTTGAGTCTCTCGCATCGGACCTGTGGGTGCGGCGCGCGTTGTCTCAGGTACAATTCCACGTCCGTTGCGGAGGCGGAGTCCCCATAGAAAAGGCAGAGGCCGTTGGCGTGTCGAATGAGCGCCATGGTTTCCTGTTCGTGATCGATCGGCGGGTGGCAGGTGAGCCGGTTAACGGAAGAGGCCTCTTTCGTGGGCTTGTATGACAACGAAAACTAGAATGTGAGCATCAGACGAGACAGGGAGACGGAGAGAGGGAGGGAGAGGGAGAGGGAGGGAGGCGGGGGGGGGGGGGGGGGGATACAAGAATGATCAAGACGGCGACACCAAATGTGAGGTGGCGGCAACCGGTGCCAAACTATGGCCACTGGTCGTTGTTTGTCATTGATCAACGATTGTTTTTACTGGGTCAGCCAGGGTGCACATCGACAGGCAAACCTCGCCTATCGCCAAACGATACATCGTATACAGCTGGCGCTTACAGCTGACGCTTACAGCACAGCTGGCGCTTACAGCTGGCGCTTACAGCTGGCGCTTACAGCCAGTGCTTGCAGCTAGCACTTACAATAGCGCTTACAGCTAGCGCTTGCAGCTAGCGCATACAGCTCGCGCCTACAGCTAGCGCTTACACGCTATTAATAGCGCGTACAGCTGTCCGTACAACCATATGAACAGATGTACAGCTAGCCGTGCAGCAACACAGCAAGCGATGAAGCAGCAACAACATGCGAGTCAGGTATGCATATATATGTATACGTATACCAGGTATATATATATATCGATCGACAAAACACGACGCACTCACCGACAGATCTCCGGACCGCTCCCCTCCCGACGGCCCGAAAGAAAGGGTCATGTCCGCCTTCTTTTGGCACTTGCGGAAGTTCTCCTGCAGGGGAAAAATAATAAGACAACACGCAGACGGCAGTGCCATTGGCTTTACTTACTCCAATATCATTACGTATCAACATTCATACAGCAGTATTGGAGTGTTTGCGTTTTTTTTTTTTTTACTTTTACTTCTTTTAAAAATTCTCCCGAGGTAACTTTTTGAGGTAAATTTCAAAAAAAAAAACGCGATAAAGTACTTCAGCGAAGTCAGGATTTCATCAAAAGTTGCGGTAACTTTTGGTTCTCTGTTTCATTGGCCTACACGCACCGAGCATTATCCCGACGCAGAACGCATCATCTCAAATCTCGAAGGATCAAAACACCGAGCATCTTCCATGCCACTATGCTGCTTGCTGTACGCATCACGACAACCGCTGGGAGCACAGAGCCTCGCGAGGTGTAGTTTGAGTATAGCGCGCACGAGCGGCGTTGGATTGTGCCAGCGGGTCGCCGCCGCTGCTACGTAGGGTACACGCTTTCGCCTACTTGGTGACGACGTGGAGGATGCTTCGTTCCAAAAAAGGACTCGCAATCACACTCGTACTCGTGTATCATTTTGATTCCACCACACTGCAGCAGCGGCGGCGGCGGCGGAGCGGAGCCCGCCGGCGCTGTGGCGTGCGCAGGCTGAGCGCAGTTGGAGCAGGAGCAGCAGCAGCAGCAGCAGCAGCAGCAGCAGCAGCAGCAGGCAATCCAAAAAGGGAAGCTGGCTGGTGCTGGTGCTGACGCTGTCTATTTTTGTTGCTCAAGCTGCCTCTAGCTGCGGCTAGCGCTTGCTAGCTGCCGCTTGCTGTGCTGCTGCTTGCAGTCGTGGGATGACAGTGGTGGCACCGCTGTCAACTCTGCCGCCGAAACGTTGCTGGGCTGCCGTTTTGCTACTCCCAAGCTGTTTTTTCGTTTTTCGTTCTTTTTTTTGGCGCGTTTGCCTCACCTCCCCCCTTCCCTTCTAATTTTCGGAGGCGTCGCCTGCAGGATTTGGTTTACCTTACTCGCAAAACACACCGAAATCAGGAAGGGAAGGGAATTCACTTTTTTAAGCACACGTAACGTTTTTTTTGTATATACCTCTGTCGCAAACACTCCATTTAACCCTTTTAGAACCGCAGTCCCGATTTGGGGACAAACTACTTGAAATTTGACTGGATTGTCCGCAAAAAGAGACTGCAGTTCTAAAAGGGTTAATACCAGGGTATTTAATACCTGGTTGTAAGTACTTTTACGTCATGGCCTAGATTGGACAAAATTATCGATAGTCCACACTAACTCCTCCATACCCGGTACATTACAATTCCGAGAAAAAGACCGACAATCATTCCGAGGATCGTTCGTGCTTTCACAACGTGGCCCAGCTTCTTCTGCGCAAATGGTTGATAATCCACAATAAGACCGACACCACGTGCTCGTACTGCTGATGGGAACGGTATCTTGAGTTTCGGAAAAAATATGAAACGACATCTCAAGTTTCGGGAAAATTGAGTCCCCATGGCACTACCATTCCGAGAAGCATCCTCACTGCTCTTTTTCATCATACGACTTGATCAAGGTTGAACAAAAATGGTTGATACCCACCGTCCGTACAAAAGGGAGCATATAACCGGGCCGACTTTGCGAGCTATTAACCCTTTTAGAACCGCAGTCCCGTTTTGGGGACATACTACTTGAAATTTCAGTGAATTGTCCCCGAAATGGGGACTCCAGTCCTAAAAGGGTTAATAATTACCGGTAGTATCTATCTTTTCTTAACAGTAGACATCAACAAGAGAGTTGTGTGGACATGGGGCGCAAAAAAAATGAAAAAAAAATAGAGCTGAATAGGGTGACAGATATAATGCGTTCGAGGGCTGTCCGAAAGGGTATTGGCATTTTCTGTGTTGCGGAGTTATCGAGCTCGAAAAGTCGGTGGGGGAGGTGGGGGGTTGGGAGGCGTTTTACTCGCGTATACACCTGGTACGTATATATCTTCATTTCCGGCAAATTTTCCGGGTGGTCGGGATTTTGGGGCTATTGTGGGGTCATCGGAGTTTGGGACAAGATTGGACGCATTTTACAACCATTGTTGTCGAAACGATGGTTGCAATGGGCCTGTACAGCGGTCTCAGCCTCCTCTGAAATAGGGGTCGAAAAACCCGTCGAAAAACAAAATGAAAAAAAAAAGTAGCGGTCTCGTTGAGAATATAAGGTACATTTCCCAGCCACAATCTGTACAAAAGTACCTTATTTCTCCGTTCAGACTGATATCCTCTGTTGAGAAACGGGAAAACAGGGGAAACGGGGCGGGAATCTTCGGTTATAGAGAAACTGCCCGGCCGGCGACCTTCCCAGGCCAAAATCTGTATTTGCATGTATCCCTACGAAGAGACCCTTTTCTTAAGGGACAAGCTACTCGTAATTAGAGTAGGATTATTTTCGCAGCCGCTCGCATAAATGCGTACAATTTTTTATTTATAAAAAAAAAAACTTTTTTCTCTATTGGAGGTGTATTTTTTTCATGCCTTACTCAGGGGATGTTTCGTGCCCCCCCCCCCCCCCCCCCCCCCTCCTGGGTTTTTAGACACGCACAACCGCGGATGGTGCCTATCTTTTAGAACCGCAGACTCGTTTTTGGGACAATTGGGGGCAAATTACTTGGAATTTGAGTGGCTTGCCCCCAAAACGGGACTGGAGTGCTGAAGGGGCTATACTACTGAACTGTTCAGTATATACACATACTTAAAGTTACCCTTTTCCTAAAATCACTTGATTATAATATAAGCACCTGCCTCACGCTCAGCGAGCCTCCCACGATTTTTTGCCGCTTCTACGATCCTTGCTTTCTTCGCGTTCTTTGCTTTCTTTGCGTGCTTGCTTCTCGTGCCCCACTTTTTTCCCCGGAACAATAGAAAAAAAATCTCGGAAAAAAAAAAGTCGATTTTGTTTTTTCAGCGGTTTGGGAGGCTCTCTTTCGCTTTTTTTCACCGGCTGGTTGAAATTTCTTTTGCACTTCCAGTTATTTTTTCCTCATTTCTTCTTCCGTTTCGTGTGCGCGTGTGTAGTCGGAGCACTGCGACGCGGGCGAGCCCGGCGCCGTCGCGGGTGTCGGCAGATGCTGGCGGGTAGAGGGGGGGTTGCAAGGGGTGCGGTCGCGGTTTTCGTGGCTAGGCGTCGTGTGTGCCTCTAGACACAAGGAAAGCATGAATGGGCTCTCTTTTGCCTCCATCTGAAAAATTAGACCGAGTATGTACGAGTCCATAAGGGTCGTTCGGGATTGCAAGCTAACATTCAAGCGGTGCTTAAATTTGCGACCATGCTGAACTATAGACAAGAGACGAACGCCCGTCTGACCATTGATGTCGTCGAGCTGGCGAACGAGGGTCACGGTAAGCACCGGGCTTCACGCGGGGCGGGCAACGGGGATCACTGTGACAGAGAGGGAGGAAAGCTTTACCCGGACCGAATCGGTGGCGAGGTGGTCGCGAGAGGGGCGGGCGGCGTACGAGGCTGAGAGAGAAGCTCTGCTGTTCATTTTTTTGTTTTCTTCTTTGACTGGTGCAAGGTGTTCCAGGGGCAGACAATTATTACATGAGAGGGGACGGGGATTTTTTTCTCTTTCCGAATTTTTCGGTTTCGTTTTCATTGTTTTTGCGGTGCTGCTGCTGTGCCATGCTGTCCTTTCTCGCACGTGCGTACATACCAGGTACATATCATACCAGGTACAACATATCGAAATAAGAACATCAGTACCCTACCTGGGGTATGTACGTACGTACGTACGGCATGTGACTCTTGGCATTATCAAGTCGCCAATTTGCAACTACAACAATCATAAAAATATATGTTCAATTATCGACCTTCTGTCAGCTTCGCGTAATTCGATGTACTTTTTTTCTTCCAGAGCGAGCGTGGCGGGCGGCGTAGGCAGCCCGCGGAGCGAAGCGCCTTGTATAATACATGTATGCACATCGCGCACCTACAAGTACTCGCATTTTTTTTTTTTATATATTTTTTCTTTTTTTCCCATCCCACCTATACTTCGCCTTTTTTTTCTCTCATCCCTACGCAGCAGTAGTCGTCGCTCAGATCAACCATTGGATCATAAAGCAGGCCCTTCTCCCTCCCAACACTGCGGTACGTGCCTTGCGTTTTTATCGCGAGAAGGCTGCAGCAGCCATTCCTTTCCTAGTCGACTCGAATCGATCGGCATGTTAACCCTTTCGGAACTGCAGTTCCGTTTTGGGGACAATCCAGTCAAAGTCTAAGTAGTTTGTCCCCAAAACGGGGCTGCAGGCCTAACAGGATGAATAGCATGCCACTATTAATAGGATATAAGTGGGCGGCGTGCAGCCAACACTTCCTGATGGCCCTCTGGCCCTCACTTGATTATTGTTAACCCTTTTAGAACCGCAGTCCCGTTCTGGGGACAAACCTGTCAAATTTCAAGTAATTTGTCCCCAAAATGGGACTGCGGTTCTAAAGGGGTTAAAGGAGCTCCATACGACGGCGCAAACCGATGAAAACTGGACAATGCCATGGCCTCTGGGTACGGTCGTATCGAAAAAGTGTTGAGTCGTGTTGTTGTTGTTGTTGTTGTTGTTGTTGTTGTTGTTGTTGTTGTTTTCTTCACATGAGATCGTCCTCTCTACCCAGCTGCATCAGTGCCTATACAACATGTACAACATGCCTGGTGTACAACATAGAACACAAACTATATTTCAGCGACAAGGAATGTCTTACTGCCTAAATATCTGTCCCTAGATACAAGGGGAACATTGTGTATTGATATTGCAGTATGAGAACGGTGCTGATGTCTATTAATAGGGAGAAAGTGGAAACCATTTTGGCTAAAAGGTGATCTTCGTGGATCATGCTCCTGCTAGTAATCCTTTTAGGACTCCAGTCCCGTTTCGGGGACACACAACTCAAATTCCAAGTAATTTGTCCCCAATTGTCCTCAAAACGAGACCGCAGTCCTAAAAGGGTTAATATTTCATAATGCTATCCTACCTAGGGCTAGCCTGGACTAGGATCTCTGTGGCGTAGTTTTGTGACCAGAGAACTTGTATCTCTCGGGGATTGAAGAATCGGCAAGGACACTGGTTGTGCTGGATGTTGACGGGTAGAAAGAACGGTTTAATGTGAAGAACACACACTGCTACTGCTACTGCTACTGCTGCTACTACTACTACTACTACTACTACTACTACTACTACTACTATTAATACTACTAATGTCTCGCGAATACATTTATTTGATACGAGGTGTACTATTACTAATGGCGGGAACTATTAATAAGTACTGAGTACACTGCTGTCGAAGGCACGGAGCGGACCGGAAGGCAGCCCAACAGCAGTCCTATTAATAGGAAGTCCGACGAAAACAAGCCAACAGGAATAAGGACACCACCCACCGAGTCTCCGCAGAAGCCGTAGAGATAAGCCATCAGGGCCCACGCCCTGACGTCGGAGGAGGGGGGGAAGCCGGGTAAGCCGGGTAGGGTGGGCAAAGCGGACGGTACGAGGGAGAAAATGGGGGGAACGGGTCGCAAAATTAACGATGGGCGGTATCACGTGAAAATAAAGAAATCAAATGACGGTATATATACTTATCGCGAGCAAAAACCCGAAAACGGCTCAAAGCCTGGTCTATACATCACTTTTGGACTGTTGAGGGCGCACCTCCACTTCATCATACGTCTTCAGGTATCACACGAGATGGGCTCACGATCAAGGAAAGGCAGCGTAGTCGCGCAGTGGAATCTGACTGCACGCGCGTAGAAGTGGTGGCGGGTGGAGCCAATAAAAACATAACAAAGACAGCACGCGGCATACGATTTGCACGGGACCAAAGTTGCGGGAAAGGGACCACGCCGAACTCGAAGGGGAACCCGCCCTATCGGTGGGAATCGCACGCTACCTCGGACGGTGGATCTCACCTGGCAACATCAGCATCCGCCGCCCCCAAGCACCCTGCCATGGCATTCTCCGCTAGCCGAATGTAACCCGCCACCTGGTCGGGTGTATGGGGGGGAGAAAGGGAGGGAGAAAGGGAGGGAGGGAGGGAGGGAGGGAGGGAGGGAGGGAGGGAGGGAGGGAGGGAGGGAGGCGGGGGTCAAGTTGGCGGGCGAGACCTGCGGAACGGGCTGGGCGCTAGCAACGACAACACAAAGCGCGGCGTCTTCCCGATTAGCAAAAAACTGCTTTGACCTCCAAGTATCCCATCCCATCCGATCCCATCCCATCCCCTCCCATCTCCCCCAACCCGTCCCCCATCTCCTCCCCGCCCCGCCCCTCCCCTCCCCTCCCTTGCCCCGTCTTCCCCTGCCCTCTCTCCCACTCTCCCTCTCTCCCCCCTCCCCCCCCCTCCTCCTCCTCCTCCTCCTTTCTCATGAGCACCTTTCCCATGAGCACCAAGAGCTCACCGCGTCGATCGGGCGGCCTTGTGTCAACCCTCCAAGCGCAACGGCACACCAGAACATGCAGGTGGCGGGGTCGTTGTGCTGAGAAGACAGGGCAGGTGCCGCCGATGCTGACACGAGGGCGTCGGCACCCGACGCATGCCCGACGATGCGATCGAGCTCGGGAGGGCCGGACATCTTGGCGGAAATGAGGAGAGTCACCATCGCTGACCGGATGGTGCTGCGGTAGTGTGAGAGAGATTATGAGAGAGATTGTGAGAGAGAGCATGAGAGAGAGCATGAGAGAGAGCATGAGAGAGAGATGAGGAGAGAGATTGTGAGAGAGAGGTAACGAGAGAGAGAGAGAGAGAGAGAGAGAGAGAGAGGGAGAGAGAGGAAACGGTCGGGCTGCTTTCAAGAAATAAAAAACTCACTCAATCCGACGCGGAAACGCTTGGCAGCAGTGCCGGCATGGCGTGGCGTGGCGTGGCGTGGCGTCGCGTGGCACGGCTACTACGTACGGCAGACTACACACGAAAAATGAAAAGCGGGGAATGAAAACAACACCGACAGGAACTGCTGTACGAGTGGTGAAAAGCCACGACGTGCATGCCCGATAACACTCGCGGAAGGGTTAAATGTACTGCTAGTCAAGCCGTAGGTACGCCTGTCCGTCGGTACGGTACTGTGTGGTGCGATACTGTATGACACGATACCGTGTGGCGCGGTACTGTGGGTAGCGAACTGCCGCGTGGTACAGCATTGCTGTTTGGTACAGTACTGCCGTGTGGTACGTTACTGCGCGGTACGGTGCTAATGCGTGGTACGGTACGGCCCAGTACGGCCCAGTCGGGACGCCTATTCGTCGGTACCTTACCTCTGGCACGTGAGCGGTAGAAAACCCATGCAGCTAAAGAAGTCGTTCAGAAGGCTGTTCTCCTGAGTGCCCACAAGCCCCGTTGCTAGCGAGGCGCTCATTCGGCATCTGGAACAATCAATCCATCAGGCCACCAAGCCACCGCGCCAATATGGCCATCATGAAACACGCCAGAAGGGAGGGAGGGCAAGCAAGAGAGCGGGCAAGCGAGCACGTGGCGGCAACAGGAAGCAGGGCGAGTCATTTTTTCGCGAGGCCAAAGCTCGCATGCCTCCAACAGATCGCGGTCTGCCTGATCTGCAGGTAGATGGTATATATAAGGGGTTTGGGAAATATGCGTAGACCATGCGCACCCTGCAGACCCACCACGTGGTAACGTGCACATATCTCACCCAGATCGGACCAGACCAGAGCATAACGTGCTTACGAATCCGGGCACACGCACGGCAACAAGATCAATAGCCTGTAGATCACCACACACAGCAGAAGCTGCATAGATCATTCAGATCTGTAGATCAGCCCCCCCGAGGAGACGCTCACGCATGACGCAAATCCGCGGAAACGATCTATCTGTGTGATCCGTGCAGTGGTATGATCTGTCCGGCGTGTGAAATCTGAACCCTTCTAGGACTGCAATCCCGTTTCGGCGACAAAACACTCTAATTCTAAGTTTTTTGTCCCCAAAACGGCACTGCAGTCCTAAATGGGTCAACGTTTAGGCCTGCACTCCCTGTGCGGGGACAAAAACACTTGGAATTACCGTCAGCTTGCGGGTTTCTGTATGTAACTGTGCAACACTACAAGGGTTAAAACTTACCCTCAGTTTTGACCGACATTGCTGGCCGCCAGCCTGCCTGAAAGTGTGGTCATGACTCATGACATAAACGCGCTCACGAGCGGAAAGATATGTCGTTGGTCGCTACGAATACGTTGGTATGGATGGCCAACTCGAAACTCACATACCATGTACCAGGTATATACATACAGTAGCATACTGCCGTAGTCTCCCAATATCGCACTTTTTCCCTTAACTTTACTCTCCTGCGGATATAATGGTAATGAACATGGGATATACCGTCTTAAAAATAATATAGATGTATATATATATTATATACCATATACCTGGTATAATATATATATATATGTACGACCGACGGAAACACAGCAAAAGCGTCTATAGATTGGATTGGCTAACGAGAACCTATGTTGGTATGTACAAGGTTCCTGTTCGGGATGTGGTCGACTTGGAAGACTGGGGGTATCGCAACTTGAAAAGGGGGAAGGGGACCATCATCATCAGGCGTCCCTATTTACTCCGGGTACTGCTGCTGCGGTATACGGTATATACTCTGCTGCTGTACAGCATTATGATAGGATGAGGTTCGACGATATGTTTGATTTCGAAAATACACGTGGTCCTGATCTTTCATGTACCAGGTATACGTTACACATCTCCTGGTGAAACAGACGACCGCACACGCACCGTGGCTCCCACACAGGTCAGAGTTTGAAGCACTGGTGCTGTTATACTACTGTTGTGCCGCTGCTGCTGGTATTGTAGTAGTGTGTAGTACCGTGGCTGATGCGCGGTTGTTTTTGCAATCCTGAGGAAGTTGCGTGTTCGTATCGATCTGCCCACTGCGCAGCATTTAACTCACTGCACCTTGACAGTATGTGTTCGTTCCTATTTCCTGTTTCCTACGTCGGCAGGAACCATGGCACACACATAAGCGAAGACAGATGCACCGACGGTGGCCATCACAAAAAGCAAGAGATTGGTGTGGGTTTGTTATTGAACCATGGCTGCCACAAGACAACTTGAGGGACGGTGTGATAAAATACATGGAGCGGCAGCAGCAGCAGCAGCAGCAGCAGAACAAATCATGTAGTACTGTCGGGCTTCCATCGTCCTGCTTGGCTCTAACTCGGCGGAATGCCTCCCCGCGATTACTTGCCAGATTTCGCGACTGTGAACGCCCAGAGCACGCGCCACGAAGCCCGGCCGGGACCCACACTTGTGCCGTGGTGTACACGCGGGCCCCTGCGTGCCCCCGCGGCCGACAGCGCGACAAAAAGACCAGCGGCCGGAAGAGAAATCGTGGCCGAGGTGCAGAAAAAGTAAATTTGGTTATGTGCATACAAGCATGTCATATATAATACCAGGATATAGATATTAGAGATGATACTTGTCAGTAACCATCATATTCGTTACTCGATTACACTTACGTCATCTGGTATACATTTACGCATTATATGTACAACAGACAGTTTTCCAGTCTGAGTTATAGTAGGATAGCAGCAGCTGTCTTTTTACGCATATACTGCTGTGCACCCGTACGCACAGAATAAAGGCCCAATGACGAGTAGTGCCATGGATCTACTGTTGTGGTACGTACGTACATGATCTACGGTAGACAGCACATTTAGTACGTGCTATCATTGGTGCATAATGGACAGGATATCTTCAGTATCCCTCCGAGACCGGTAGCATAGTTTTACTGTTACAATGTAGTTCTGGTTGAAGGAACAACATAGGCTACACTGGGGTCATGGATATGTACCCCAAGATATGTTGTTCTTTACAGTATATCTGGGGGTTCTCTTCGTTGTTTTATTTTGAACGGAATACGAGGGTATTCCCTCATTCTGTTTTTGTTTGACCGAAGTGCAAGGGTCGTCCTTTGTTGCGAGCTGCGAGCGCACACGCGCACCGCCCTCCCCTTTGAGCTCACTCTACTTTTGCTCACCATCATCAGCTTCCAGCTGAGCAATCAATCAATAACGTGGCTTGGGGTCACCACACCATCTTCTTCTTCTCTTCTATGTTGAAGCTTCACGTACAAGTCACCTGACAGTGACTACGTGTTTGCCTCGAACATTTTGACTGTGTATTGTCGGCCATCGGCAATCGAGTCTAGGCGTACACACCAGCTACGAGCTGGTACACACGCCAATCGCCATACCTAGTAGGTTATGCGCCATGAGCCTTAATAATAAATGTATGTATAAAACATATTTTGTGTCGCTCTGTCATCCCACTTACTAATAGTACAAGTAGCTCGGCCCTCCCATCAACCTCTCGAGACTTTGAGAGGAGAACGTTGACGATACAAATTGGCGAGTATGCCAATGGGCCCTGCGTGATTGGGGGATGCATATTCTACAACATGGTGTCCGAGTTACGATGGTTGAATGCAAGGAGGAGTCTCACAGCACGGGCGCACGCACCATGATCCTACCCGTACGATGCACTGCTGGGTGCTCCGGATGCTCGTATTAATAGACGGTTGATAACACTGAAATTATGGTTGCCATCTATGGTCGCCACCTCAACACGGCAAAGGGGGTTACTATTAATACCTAGTAATAGTATTATTATTATTATTATTATTATTATTATTATTATTATTATTTCTATTACTATTATTATTATTATTATTATTATTATTATTATTATTGTTATTATTATTATTATTATTATTATTATTATTATTATTATTATTATTATTATTATTATTATTTTTTATTATTATTATTATTATTATTATTTTTATTATTATTATTTTTATTATTATTATTATTATTATTATTATTATTATTATTATTATTATTATTATTATTATTGTTATTTTTATTATCAATATTATTATTATTAATCGTCGTCACGCTCAGATCGAGAGTCACATATTATGCTATAGCATATATATTATATATATACCAGGTATATATATATATATATTATTTTTTTCAACATCACTTTTACCTTCCAGCCTTACTTGTGGGAGGTTTTACCCTCGAGGAGCTTCTGGACAAGCCGTGGTCACAGGTGTCCACCCTTCTCCCCCCCGGTACGTGCCTTTATATTTTTGTCGCGCATAGGGTTCAGCATTCCCACTGCTCGTCGATTTTCATCGAATGTAGCTAACTCACGCTCTCGCGCTTTTCGCTAATCAATTTCTTTCATGCAAGAAAAGGCCACGAGCATTCACTCGGTGAGACTTGAAAAACGAAACTGATCTTGATAGGCACGCGGACCACCTACCAAGCCACCGGGGACGCCTGTACATGTACGGCGAGAAAAGTTCAGCCCTTTCTTCCCCCGTCGACCGTCGACTTGATACTCTTCGAGGTTGGTTCAAGAGATCAAACACCAAAAATTAAATTTCGAATCAACTATTCTCAAAAACCTTCCAATCTTCAATCCCTTCCACATTCTACGATAATGATCTCCCTTCCACATTCTACGACAATGATCTGCCCAGGTACTGCTGGTATTTTTTATTTTATTTTATTTTTGCTCATCCCTTTTATTATCTTCGCCCATCTTCTTCTCTCTCTCCTTCCAACTCGTAACTCAGACCAGGGGTCACATAGCA
The DNA here is from genome assembly GCA_031213475.1 of Nereocystis luetkeana. Classification (NCBI taxonomy): domain Eukaryota; class Phaeophyceae; order Laminariales; family Laminariaceae; genus Nereocystis; species Nereocystis luetkeana. The sequence continues at coordinate 4,897,476 of JARUPZ010000033.1, forward strand.
GACTCTTCTCCCCCCTTCCCGCTACGGTACGTGCCTTCATTTTTATCGCGAGAAGATTTCAGCCTTTTCTTCCCTCGTCGACTCGCATCGAATTGTGCCTACCCACGCTGCAAGGCGCTCTCAACAATTGAATCCTTTTTTATTTTTATTTTTGCAAACAAAGTCAAAAGTTCGACCCACCTGGGGCTCGAACCCATGACTCAACACACAAGTAGAATGCGAGGTTAACCACTTGAACCACCGGAGCGATACGATGCGAACATGTACGGATCACAGCTATTCCGGCTCCACTCACGTACGTATTGCGCTTACATACGATATGTTACGTAATGTTTTTGACGTACGCACGATAGAAAGGACAGATCCTTCTCTCAGGTCGGGTCGGAGACAAAGGACAAAAGAAGCCTCCGAAAGTCGAAGAACCGAGCAAAGAAATTAGAAATTAGGAACACTGATGTCATCGCGAAACGAACTAACTTTTTTAACGGACGTTTTCATTGCGCTGATGGAAAAATACCATTGATTTGCCGACGTATCATGCAGATACAGCAGTATACTATGATCACGATCTCGTCACGTATGCCGTATTTCCATACCTGGTACAGAGCAGTACCTGGTTCAAGACATCATATGACATACGCTTAGCTGTACGTACCAGGTATATGATAATATGATACCAGGTATTATTGATACGAGGGAAGAAAAGGCTGAAATATTTTCGCGATAAAAATGAAGGCACGTACCGTAGCGGGAAGGGGGTAAAAGAGCCTGCTATGTGACCCCGGATCTGAGTTACGAGCATGGAAGGAGAGAGAGAAGAAGATGGGCGAAGATAATAAATGGGATGAGCAAAAAAAAAATCAAAAAAAAAAAAACATACCTGATACCTGGTAGGTAGGTATGCATGTACATATGTATGTGCTCGTTGAACGATGTTTGATTCTGGTCCATTTTGTAGATTCTTAGGACTTTTTCATTTTGTTACTATAACTATTAATATGTAATATTACTATTAATAATAAAACGATTTTGTTCGAAATGATAATGTTCGTTTTCCCCTCGCTGGTTTGTTTTCTTCGTTTCTGCTTCGCGTCTACCTACTAATACTACTGCTGTATGCATATCATACGTACTCGTGTAAGCCGCGTGCCGTTGGGTGGTAAGTAATATGATGGTGCCTCGCACTACAAATGGTAACAGGGTATAGAGAAAAAACTACACTGCTGTGCAACAAACCACAACCAACGACAAGAACAATTATGAACGAACATCCTAGCCTCGTCGTTGAGTTGTCCTGGCATAGATTTCATTTTTCTTCTTCTTCTTTTTCGATTTGTCTACCTTGTTTTTGTTTTCTCTTTGATTGTTTCTTTTCGTTTCACTATTTCATAGATTGCGTATGTCGTGCCTGTCGTATCTAGTATGATGACATGGCTTTGCATTGCCCACTGCAGTTCACACTGCACACGTGGCAACGTAGTATCTCTGTGGCGTAGCTTTGTGACCACAGAACTTGTATCTCTTCTAGGATTGAAGAATCGGCACGGACACTGGTTGTGCTGGATGTCGACGGGTAGAAAGAACGGTTTAATGTGAAGAACACACACACACACAGATTTGCTCGCTCGGCACAACACCCCAGTAGATATACTGCTGTCACTGCTGTATATGGGTCCAGTAGTAGCTATAGCAGTGCTTTAGCTTGGTTGGCAGTAGGTTTAGCACTAGGTCCAACAGCAGTAGGTTTATATACTCGTTCCCCTCGCTGCCTTGGTAAGGCATGCTGCGAGGCATGCCCTATCAGGCTTGTAGCGAGTGGGGCAGATCTCTCTGGCGGGTCTAAGGTGTAAGGCAGGGATCACCCTCAAGGACTGATACATTCTTGCTGCTGCATGTGGCCGCGAGACTTCCTCATGGCAGTAGAGTTGGGTGTGTACGTGGTGCGTGAGGCACGGACACCTACGATTCGCGCGTCGTTTTTAGGCAGCAGCCGCAGAGCAGCAATGCTCAATCGGGAATTCCGTGCGCGGAGGCAGGCGCCACCACGGGCCAAACTGCGGCACAGTCTAACTGCGCCAGCAGGAGGCTCGATTCGATGACGAAGAAGGAAGGCGCCAGAGCGTCGACGAGCGAGGGAGAGACGGATTGAACTCACCCCTCCGCGAGAATTTTCGCTTTTCAGATCAGAACCGCAACTGCGAGGAGCATTTTGTTTTTGGGACGGGGGAGAAGGGGAACCCACTGGAGGGAATAGCAACGAGAGCACGTGCTAAGGAGAGGGCCGATTGGGCTACAAGGCGATGAGGCGGCCATGGAGAACGGCAGAGCAGTGCGGCACACGGAGACCTACGACCGGCGCGCACACCAATCACGAGAGCAGCAGTCATCGTTTTTTTTATTATTATCTTTTTAGGAGGCAGAATAGTATCTATACCTGTCTGTTATTTACGTCACTGGTCTTGGTATAGTGTTGGCGAGTCGTATACCCTTCATGGGGAATGAATGACCCCCGACAATTATCAGGGGCGTGGTATCATAGCTGTGCTGCACCTTTTGTCAGACAGTCCGGGAAGACATGGCGATCGCTAATATCTTGTATGGCGGTTTTGGGTTCGATTGCCCTTTTGCCACTACAGTTTGTCCGCGAGTCGTCACTCTGATAGCACGCCAGACAGCAGACGTGTTCCTCTCTGTGTTGACGACTACCACCGTACGTTTCGTACGGTGCAGGAAGCACTCCAGACAGCAACCGCTGTTAGTCAGTAGTCACGAGTTGGTTAGTTGTGGGAAGGGGGGGAACTCTACGCTCTACCAACAGCTCTATTTTGTGTACCTACAACAAATAGCTTCGAAAGTGTACGAAGGCAATTATTTAAATGTTTTCATGAGATCGAATTCGGAAACTAAATAATTACGATTACTTTAAAAAATAATAATTTATGATTATTATGCGCTATAAGATGATCGACCTTGAAGCTCACCATGCCTGCTTGCTGCTGCACACAGGATCGAGGATGATGTCAGAAGGAGTATATAGACGGTCGACGGCAATTGTCGAAAACCTTTTGATGACAGACACACAATAACAATTGCCTTTCTTGACGGACGCCAAGCTATACTACCAGTATTAATAGGTTTTTATAGTATCATAGTGTGGAGCACACACCCATCACCCAGACCGGAGGTGCACACGTGTGCGCCTTTTTCGTCTAGTGAATTTCTACAGTAGATAGGAATCGTCCTACGAACCAGGTATTGTTTTGTTTTTTTACGGGGGACCATAGTAAATAGGACCTATGGTACACACAAAAACCTATATATTTACCTATTTTTAGGAACACTATTTGGTCCTATTTACTATGGTCCCCCGTAAGAGTAGCCGATTTTTTATAGTTGATGGTTGTTCGGATCTTCCTCGTATTAACCCTTTTAGTACTGTAGTCCCGTTTTGGGTACAAATTACTTGGAATTAGATTGGTTTGTTCCCAAAATGGGACTGCAGTGCTAATAAAAAGGTTAATAGGGCTCCAGCCCCCTTGTGTTGTTACAGTAATAGCACTGACTCCTTTCTTTGGGATTTGATTGTTCATACGAGGACACCAGCAAGATACCGGCGAGTAGTCTCAGTCGATAACACATCCCGACCTCGCTGTTGACGTCTCCTTGCCGTACGCGCGTCGTCGTCGTCGTCTTTTTTTTTTTCTTTTCTTTTCGATGTTGATCACTTTTACTTTTCTTAGCTTGATAACCCTTTTAGAACCGTTTTGGGGACAATTTGGGACAGACTACTTGGAATTTGACTGGTGTGTCCCCAAAACGGGACTGGAGTTCTAAAGGGGTTGGATCGCCGGAGGTTTTTACCCTATGCGATCTCCTGGACAAGCCACGGTCACAGGTGTCGACCCTCCTCCCCCCCCGGTACGTGCCTTTATTTTTTATCGCGCAAAGGGTTCAACATGTTGTAGTCCCACTGCTCGTCGATTTTCATCGAAAGTTGCCTACTCACGCTCACGCGCTTTCCGCTAATCAATTTTTGTGCAAGAAAAAGTCCTGACGAGTATGCACTCGGTGAGACTCGAACCCACGAAATTGAGTTTAGTAGGCACCCGGACCACCTAAAAAACCACCGGGGACGCCGTCTATTATTACGGGGGACCATAGTTAATAGGACCAAATATTGTTAGTAAAAATAGTTAAATATATGGTAGGTTTTTATGCATACCATAGGTCCTACTAACTATGGTCCCCCGTAATAATAGCAATAGCTTTATTACTACGGAGGGGCATACTAAATAGGACCTACAGTAAACAAAAAAAAAACATATATTTCTCTATTTTTACCAACAATATTTGGTCCTATTTACTATGGTCCCCCGTATTAGCAGTGCGTCTAGAAGTAGGATTATGACGTATTATAGGTGAAAATAGGCTGCTGTGTCCTACGCTCTCAACCCTCTCCACACATACTGCCAATTCCCAATCCACGCTCTCAACCCAATCCACGCAGTATGGCAGTACAGTTGGGACGACTCCTGATTGATGATGACTGAGAAGTTCAAGCCGATTGCTGCTGAAACACTGCTGTTGTCGAAAGCTCCCTTTCGTAAGTTGCTGCAAGGTATAATATACCTGGTATATTATATATATACCAGGCAGTGTATGCAACTGTCAACTGACTCGTTATGTTACCGATCGATGCTGAAACCTTGCGAAAAAACGCACATAAATTTGCTGCCTAGAAAAACATCATACAAAATGCACAGCAGCACCTACTCTCTAATTGTATTGTATCTGCAAGTTCGTTTTCGAACGTGTCGAGCAGATTGAGCAGCAATCGTTCCCAACTTATGACTCATCAATTCTGCCAATCAGCCAATCAGCCAATCAGCCAATGAGCCACCCCCTCATCTCAATCTCAAGACACAAGCCCACCGCTATCGGTGCAGAAAAAGTACGTTTTTTTACCGTCGTCTCAGATACCTGGTACCTGTTAACCCTTCTAGAACCGCAGTTCTGTTGTGGGGACAATCCAGTCAAATTATAAGTAATTTGTCCCCCAAACGGGACTGCGGTTCTAAAAGGGTTAACCCTTCTTCGCTACCTTGTGCCGTAACTGGAACAGATACCAACAGGTGCGATATAACCCTCGATTGCGACTGGTCCTCGTATGACATTCTTACATTATACATATAATATATATATATATTGGTATAATACATCCGTGCTCCGTATCACACGTGTGATAGGAGGACACATCCCCTCCGACGATTTTCGGAGCTTTCTCGACAGGGGGGAGTGCAAGCGAACGTCGAGCGATGCATGCGTTCACTATGGGAAACTATCATCGAGATGCTTCCAAAGGCACTATACCTAGCACATAGTTTGTAGTGTGCCCCATTTATTATGGGGAGAACGGGCTCGGAAAGTCTATGCCAAGGGGGGGGGCGTTGCCTTATCACCCCCCGTGATAGTGTGATACGGTTTTAATACAGCAGTGCTAAAATTATTTATTTATTTCAAACAGGTGCGGCACTCTCGACATGATGCCGACATGCGTTAAGTAGCGGTACATATTATTACGGGGGACCATAGTTAATACCTGGCAGGACCTACGGTACAGACAAAAAAAAAACTTTTTATTTCCCTATTTTTACTACTACGGGGGGCTATAGTTAACAGGACCAAATATTGTTAGTAAAAATGGTTAAACATATAGGTTTTTATGTGTACCATAGGTCCTGTTAACTATGGTCCCCCGTAATATCAATATTTGGTCCTATTTCCTATGGTCCCCCGTAATACTAAGTGTATCATTACCCGTATATCAATACTACAGTAGTATTAAATAGTACTTCCTTACAGCAGGAGCACCGGGAATAGTGGGCTGGCTAATATCCGGTGGCACCACAAGCCACTGAGCGCTGAGGAACCACTATTATCGCCCCTGTACCGATACCTGGTATCTGGTAAACATGATACAAATCAGATACGTATACATGATAAATACATGATCAATGATCAATGATCAATGAATGTCGGGTCGGACTTTGACTTTATTTGCAAAAATAAAAAAGGATTCAATTGTTGAGAGCGCCTTGCAGCGTGGGTAGGCACAATTCGATGCGAGTCGACGAGGGAAGAAAAGGCTGAAATCTTCTCTCGAAAAAAAATAAAGGCACGTACCGTAGCGGGAAGGGGGGAGAAGAGCCTGCTATGTGAGCCCGGATCTGAGTTACGAGTTGGAAGGAGAGAGAGAAGATGTGCAAAGATGACGAATGGGATGAGCAAAAAAAAAAAAAAAAAAAAACATGTCCTATGTTGCCGCATCCATGTCTGTGCTACCTGGTGCATGCTTTCAAACGTACACACTTCGTGGATATCAGGTACTGAATGAGGTCTATGCGTGCATCGCTGCCTCATCTGTCTGTTGCTATTAACCATCTTGGGACTGCCAAGACTTCAGAGGTGAAGAGAGAAAGAGAGACGACCACAAGGTGACGGCTGCAGCGACGGACACTATCAATACGAGATTGGGGGATGATGGGAAGATATGCGTTCATACATTGACGCGTGTCCTATTAATGTTGTACAGCAGCAGTGCGAGGAGTCGTGCCGCACGGGAGCAACATGATGTCTACCCGTCTACGAGTACCAGTACTGCTGAGCACTGACGCTGCTCCTACCTGGTATTAATAGATGGTTGGTAACACCCAAACTGCCCACCATTGTTTTGGTCACAATCTCAACTCCCACAACTGACAAGGGATTAATTAACAGCAGCCCTTTAGTACCGCAGTCCCGTTTTGGGGACAAACCACTAGAAATTTGACTGGTTTGTCCCCAAAACGGGACTGCGGTTCTAAAGGGGTTAACCCTTGTAGGACTGCAGTCTCGTTTTGGGGACAATTGGCGGGAAAATACTTGGAATTTGAGTGCCTTGTCCCCAAAACGGGGCTGCGGTTCTAAAGGGGTTAAAGCAATCTGCAATCCCGTTTTCGGAACAATGCACTCAAATCATAACTAGGTTGTCCCGAAAACAGGGCTGCAGTCCCCAAAGGGTATATGGTTAATACTATGCCCGCCGGCGCCCTGGGTTCATCACACTGGCACACGCCAGGTAAATGTATGCCAGGTAGTGGTTAAACCTGGCAAATACTAAAGGTCAAAGTCGCGACTTCGAACCCTTGCCGACCAAAACTGACATGCACAAAGCACCTACTGTAATACATACCTGGTATACGAGTATAATAGTCGCGTGTGTACGCGAAAATACACGCGAGTCGACGAGGGGAGAACATGCTGAATGAATTCCCGCCACAAAAATGAAGGCACGCACCGCAGTATAATATAGGGGAGAGAGGGAGGAGTACCCGCTGCTGTGTGGCAATAGCCGTTTCAGCACACCTCTCCGGGTATGACTTCAAGTGAACTGCCCACAAAATGGGAACCCGGCCTTGAAGGGGCTAATATATCCCAGTTACGAAAGAAAGGGGAGGGGAGCTGGAGACGTGGGAGTAGGGGATGGAAACAAAAAATAGAAAAAAATGGTGCAGGAAAAACAACGCACCAGCAACAGAATGAATGGGCGGAATTCGGATTCTGCACCCGAAGATTGGGCTGCTGTGGTGTTGTCTGTCTCTGTAGGGCGCACGATAAGTTCTCTACATTATATAGTCAGGCCTAGCTAGACCTGCCGTTACAGTATTTTTCTAGAAGAAGTTCTCCGGTTGACGGCACACCGGTGGTGCAGCAGTAGTACCAGGTACGAGTATCAGGTACTGGTATTAAAAAGCATGGTTCTTTACGGTGCGGTTTTTCCCATCGGTTCGGTGCGGTTCGGTGCGGTTAACCGCACCGCACCGCACCGTAGGATTTTCGCCTCCTGAAAACCGCACCGCACCGCACCGTAGGTTTTACGAAATAGGAAAACCGCACCGAACCGCACCGTAGGATTTCAAAAATAACCGAACCGCACCGTTAGATGTCCGAGTTTCTAAAACCGCACCGAACCGCACCGTAGCATTTCCGATTTTTGAAAACCGCACCGAACCGCACCGTAGGATTTATCACAAAACCGCACCGCACCGTAGGATTCACAATATCTGAAAACCGCACCGAATCGCACCGTAGGATTTCTGATTTTCTAAAACCGCACTGAACCGCACCGTAGGAAATATCACAAAACCGAACCGCACCGTGGGCGTCAAGAGACGGGGCCAAAAACCGTTAGATCGGTTTTTTAACGGTGCGGTTAACTTGAAACCGTAGAAAAACCGCCGTTCCATCGGTCGCGGAACGGTGCAACGGGGTCACGGTTTCGCACGGCTCATGACGGTTTCGGCACGGTGAGTCAAAAGTGATCCCGCTGGCTTGGTTGATCTTATGGTATTTCACATTCTGAATAGTTTTGAGTTTGAAAAACCGAAAAAAAATAAAAAAATAGACCTATGCCAATGGTACAGCGAAGTTGCAATAAAAAGTTTGAATTTCAAAGATACCCGCTAAAAAACAACAGAACACGCTTCCTATGGGCCACCTAAAAAAAAAAAAAAAAATCCTAACTTTTAGAAAAGCCCGAAAAAAGCAAATCTGGGGCCGATGTTGGGCCAATATCGGCATGAGAAAAACTCAGGCCGATCTTTGGTTCGAAGCGGCGAGATTCCGAGTCCTCGACAGACATCGATCAACAAAACCAACGATTGCGTTATGAATTCTGAACGGAGTGCGCTCGTTAGGGGCTCCGACCCACCCTAGGGTCACCGTCTTCACACCATGGCCGGTGTCATGTGGCGGAAGCTGACCAGGCGTGTGATAAAAAAACATTTGGCCGCTGGTTTGCACAAAACAGAAGACAAAACTTCTCCATCCGTCTCGAATGGCAAAAAATAGACTTTTTTTCAGGTTTGGGAGGATACCGTAGGACGCCGCCGGCAAGCTCTCGCCCCCTAGACCATGGATCCGCCTGATATCTTCGAGGCCGTCATCTATACTCGTTGGGCTTGCCAGATACCGAGTGGGTTGGCCGTGGGCTGAGTCTATGTCGAGATCGAGCGTCGATCGTCGCACGAGCTGGTTTCGATCACCGTGTTGACAATTTGCGACCAGAAAAACACAAATTGCGCCGCCTGCAGCCGTTGGGGGAAAAAAAAGAAAAAATCAAACATTTTTTCTCTTTTTTCCCCACAGCGGCGGTACGAGAAAATTTTCGGCTGTTTTTTTAAAGCGGTATATTTGAAAAAAAACTTTCGAACTTCGCGTTTCCATTGGCATAGGTCTTAAGGTGAATTGTTTATATTTATATATTTCTGATATATTATATACTCCGAGTCTCCGGAAGTACATCTAACAGGAAATACCAGGTAGGAAACATGAAAATACCAGAAAAAAATAGGATATCTGTCAAAACTGGACAAATTATCAGAAACAAAGAGTGCCTTCGCATAACATTTTTGTGTATCGAGGATTTCCGTCGAAAAGATACGTGGTCAAAATCGAAAGCCTTCCGTCATGCGCATACTCGTAATCGGAGACGTCAAATTGCTAAATATTGGATTCTTATGTTTGAAAAATAAGCACTTGCAGCAGCGGCAGCACTTTTGCAGCATCCAACGAGCAGAGCAGAAGGCGTTCAAGCAGCAGTACCTACCTGCAGCAGGAGCAGCAGCAGCCGCAGCAGCAGCAGCAGCAGCAGCAAGCTGCAGAAGCAGCAAGCAGCAGCCAGCACCAACAGGCAGACGTGCGATCTAACTCGCGCTCCTCGACACACTCGCTGTGCAAGCAGCGCCGCCACAAGGGAGAATATCGGCCCCCCTTCTCCTTCGTTGTCCTCTTTCCCCGAGAAGGAATCGGAGCGGCGAATATCACAGGAGCGTGTGGTGGCAAGGGTGCGCGCGCTTGCAGCAGCAGCAGCAGCAGCAGCAGCAGCAGCAGCAGCAGCAGCAGCAGCAGCAGCAGCAGCAGCGGCCGCAAGCAGTAGCAGCACCTGCAACAGCGCTGGCAGCAGCGCTTGCTTGAGGTGGTTCTCTTGCTTGCAGCAGCACTTGCTTGCCGCAGCGTTTGCTTGCGGCAGCTCTTGCTTGGAGCAGAGCTTGCTTGTGCAGCAGCGCTCGCTTGCGTTACGTAGAGCCCCGAGAAAAAGCGTCAGAAACCGTACGAAACCGTGGTTTGGTACGGTTCGTTCATACGGTCCACCGTAGAGAAACAGCGGTTTCGTTATAGTGCCCCGATAAAAGCCTGAGAACCGTACTAAACCGCGGTTTAGTACGGTTTATATATTCGGTGCACCATAGAGAAAAGCGTGTGGTGTACGGTTTTCCCTACGGGGATTGGAACCGCACCGTAGAAAAACCGATTCAACGGGGAACCGAACCGAACCGGACCGTATGATGTATCACTAAACCGAACCGCACCGTAAGATTTCCGATTTTCGAAAACCGCACCGAACCGCACCGTAGGATTTTCGATTTTTGAAAACCGCACCGAACCGCACCGTACGATTTATCACAAAAACGAACCGCACCGTAGGATTCACCATATCTGAAAACCGTACCGGACCGCACCGTAAGATTTCCGATTTTTGATAACCGCACCGAACCGCACCGTAGGATTTACAATACCTGAAAACCGCACCGAACCGCACCGTAAGATTTCCGATTTTTTTAAACCGCACCGAACCGGACCGTAGGATTTTCGATTTGAAAAAACCGCACCGTGCACGGACGGATAACCGTAAAGATCCCTGTTCAAAAGCAGTGTTATCATAGTCTACATACCAGACCAGGTATGATGTAAACAAGGTTTCTGCGCCCGGCGGTTCATCGCTAAGTGAAAGCGACTCCAAGACCACCTGTTGTGGACATCAGTACATACCGGTTGTGGACATCGCCAACTATTTATAGAGGTTGGTCGGAATCATAATTAGTCGTTTCCCGGGGGTGCCGACTATACGACTTATTGAATTTCCATATGTGTATGCTGCAGGAAGGATAACTGAATGCGGAACACATCGATTTTTGGTTGACCGGGGACGACTGATTTGGCTCGCTCTCGCTTTTTTTTTTTTTTTTTTTTCTGCTAGACAAAGTCACGTTCCTCGTTCTGTTATTAAGAGACTTTTGAAACTCGTTTACCGAAACTGCTGTAGCAATAACGTAACTCGGAAATCCTGCTCATTTGCGGTGTTCTGCTATTAATAGTGCTCTTGTGTCTGGTGTTGTGCGAACCTCGGAGGGAGTTGCAGGGCGTTTGGCGCGTCATGAAGCGACTCGGCCCGGCGCAAATTCTAACATCGCCGCCAAACCAATACGGGGCATCCTTGCTGGTACTTGCTGACACCAAGCGCGCTCACTCACATCTTACACCTCACACGACTCATATGAAGCAGCTTTTGCTTCTTGTGCTGATGCAAAAGCTGCGCACGCGCATCACGGAAGGCCGCTGTTGACTGACTGTTGTCTGTTGACGTAAAAGTAGTATGCTCGTACCTGTTTCGTTGTTTGTTCTGTTTTTTTCACAAAATCTCGTACAAAAGCAAGGAGCCCACATCATACAAAAGTGCTGGAGCCCTACTAATAGGAAGATCCGAAAAATCGTTAAACAATCAAAATTCGGCCGGAAAACACGAGACGAAGACGCACACATGAAACGGGAAATTAAATCTGTACATCATGACGGCTACTTGTTTATATGGAACGTCACCCAAAGCCACCAAACGCACGCAAGCACATCATCGCCCTTTTTTCTTCTTTTTCGATTATCACCTTTACTTTCCAGCTTTTTAACTTGTATTATCGAAGGATTTTACTATCCTCAGCGATATTCTGGGCCGCCCCGTGGTCACAGGTGTCGTCCCTTCTGCCCCCCAGCACGTGCCTTCATTTTTGTCCCGCATAGGCTTGGTTCAGCATTCTCACCGCTCGTCGATTCTTCTAATAGTGTTGCTAACTCAAGCTCTCGCGCTCTATGCTTGAACATTTTTAACGCAAGAAAAAGTCCTCGTACGAACGAGTATGTGTGCACTCGGTGAGACTCGAACCCACGAGATTGATATATTAATAGTGGGCACGCGGATAACCTACCCAGCGACCGGGGGCGTCGGCATTGAAACACTGCTCGTGTTGGGGTAAGGCTACTTCTGTATAACCAACGCGCAGCAGTCTAACCACGGTACCAGGCGCTAGTATTTAGGGTAAACACACTGGTCACCCCGGTGGGTTGTTACTATTAATAATAGCAATGATATAGTGATATTCATATTAAGAGTACTTGTAGTTCCTCGAATGCTGCCAAGAGTAGGCCAAGAGTAGGTTGGGGCTGGAGTTCGAATCCCAGGAGGGTCACTCTTTTGAACATTCGTTTTTGCAAAAAAGTAAATGAAATACGGCATCAACTGCTGCTGCTGCTGCTGCTGCTGCTGTCTTTTAATTCGATGCGAGTGAAGGAGGGAAGGGCCGAAGTCTTGATAAAAACGCAAGGCGCGAACCGCGGTGGTCGTGAGAAGGAGGGAGAAGAGCCAACTTTGTGCCCCCCCCCGGATCTGCGTTACGACCCCTTTTAGGACCGCAGTCCCGTTTTGGAGACAAACCACTCAATTTTCAAGTAGCTTGTTCCCAAAACGGGACTACGGTCTTAAAAAGGGCTGAGGAGAAAGAAAAGAAGGGCGAAGGTACTCGTAATCCTCGTAGGTGACATGGGATGGAAAATAAATAATAAATAAATAAATAAACAAGAAATAAAAAAAAACGTAGGCTTGAAAAAAGAAAGCATGGGCCGCTCCAGCAGGAGCAGCAGCACGACTTGAACACGACGCCAACATCAAACGAGGCGCACAGGCTTCTTTTACCCAACACATGGCATGAGCGAACGGTGGACGAGTAAAGAAATCCTGGTACGCCAAAAGCTGGTCGTTCGACTCACCTCTTGAAAGAGGGATTAGACAGGGCTAGGGTGCCGGCTTCCCCAGCTGTGGGCCTTGGCTTCGTTGCAACAGCAGCAGGCGGCTTCTTCGGCTTCTGCGGAGTTTGAGGTTTTCTTGGGCTGTAGATGCACGACGCCTGTTTTTTTTTTATGCAGAGGCTGTGTATGGCAGAGGGGCATGGCGCGCACATATATGCACGCCGACCGCCGTCCGTCGTCGCATTCATCAGAAGCAAGCATCAATCATCGCCACGACCAGACGGGAACGAACAGGTACAACAGCGGCGTGAGAAGCAAGCCGCCGGAAGGAGGGAGAGAATGTCACACTTGCATAAACAAATATAAGGACATGTTCATATTAATATGAATATTCAAAAGGTTCACACATTTACGAACAGAGTGGCAGGTATCAACATTAATAGGAGAACTGGGAGAACCGTCATACACAACTCTGAACGGAAATATAAGCATCATTTCTAGATAAATTCCAAGATAAAGCTGTCTTTGCTTCTCCGTCCCGGGCGGTAACGGTCATGCGATTTTCTATCGCACCCACGGCGAAAGGCGAGCCGACTCGGAGGCAAGCAAAGAGGATGGCAAGCTGGGAGGGGGGCATGCCGAAGCAAAGGTGTATATATGTACATGCAACTTGCTTACACCAGAAATAAATAAAGACGGTGCCCTCATCGATGCATGTACTTCCAGTACCTGCAAGGGTTCACGCCGTCGCCATAACACTTCTTTTTCCTCTTGTTGCAGAAGTCGCAGCTCTTCCTGATACTTGTCAATTTCTCCCCTCCTCGTCCTACTGCTCCGCCCTTGCGGCCGGCGGCGGCCATGTTTTTCTTTCTCCTCGGCTTTCCTGCTCCTCCTCCTCCTCCTCCTCCTCCTCCTCCTCCTCCTCCTCCTCCTCCTCCTGCTTTGCTGATTTCTGTCTTGGGCACTACTGTCAACCCTGCCGCTCCCGCTCCTGCTCCTCCTGCCGCACCTGCTCGTTCGAGCGATAACACCGATCGTGCTTCATCTTGAAAAGGGTCCGCCATCCTTCGGCACCTTCTACCCCTGGGCTTACTGCCCGAGACGTAGACGTTGACCCCAGACTACGAGCAGTCTCGAGATGCTCGTGCGTGGTGGTCTGAGATGACAGCTCGGCGGAGAACCCGCCTCGACACTTCAGCGTCTTTTTTGTCAGTTTGATGTGCGTGACACGATGCTGCGCACTACAGCCCGCGCCTTTCTAGCACCACGACCATTAAAAGTGGCTTCCCTGCAATTTCTCGGATGTTTCTCTCGGGTGACGGACGGACATTTAAAAAAAAAATCTCAACAAAAAGCCGAAAACCAATCAACAAATTAAAAAAAAACACTCGGGATATAGCAGTTTTGCACCACAGGACCGCGGGGAGTTTTCGTCTCCGCGATTTCAGAAAATAAACAAAATTAAAATTGTGCCATATTTCATTTCGTGTGCCCGAAGACGGAAAATAAAATAATTACCTCTATTTCCAGTACGAAATAATTAAATTGAAACCGAGGTCAATTTATTTAATTGATTTATTTGTCCCACGTATACCTGGTACGAGTACCCTTCAATTCTCAATTCCCTGTGTTTTTCTGTAATATTCTCAAACAGCAAGGTACTGACGTATGTATGCAAAAATAAAAAAAGGGATTCAATTGTTGAGAGCGCCTTGCAGCGTGGGTAGGCACAATTCGATGCGAGTCGACGAGGGAAGAAAATGCTGAAATCTTCTCGCGATAAAAAATGAAGGCACGTACCGTAGCGGGAAGGGGGGAAAAGAGCCTGCTATGTGACCCCGGATCTGAGTTACGAGTTGGAAGGAGAGAGAGAAGAAGATGTGCGAAGATAATGAATGGGATGGAAAAAAAAAATATATATATATATATATATATACTCTGTACGTACCAGGTATTTTATACCAGGTACGTACGTACCAAGAATAACAAAATATATACTGCGGCGTTTGCAATGCTGTGTATTTTTTTATTTATTTTTTTCTCATCCCATTCATTATCTTCGCACATCTTCTTCTCTCTCTTCTTCCAACTCGTAACTCAGATCCGGCGTCACATGGCAGGCTCTTCTCACCCCTTCCCGCTACGGTATACCAGGTACGTGCCTTCAATTTTTTATCGCGAGAAGACTTCAGCCTTTTCTTCCCTCGTCGACTCGCATCGAATTGTGCCTATACCCACGCTGCAAGGCGCTCTCAACAATTGAATCCTTTTTATTTTTTATTTTCGCAAATAAAGTCAAATGTCCGACCCACCCGATGGGGCTCGAACCCAGGACTCAAACACAAAACAAGTAGAATTCGAGGTTAACCACTTGAACCACCGGGGCGACCGGTTCTGATTGTACCTATCTATACATGTGGTATTATCTATAATACATGATGAGGACCGACACGTAATAATAATGAAACGAGAAGTGTGGGTATATTAGGTCAGCGTACACACAGACGACAGACTACGTAAGACAGACGTACACAAAATTCTGACGCCCCAAAGATCCCGCCGTTCAGAGGGGGGGAGCAGGAGAGTGTTACAAGGATTATTATTACCCTTGGCTGTGGGTATGTGTGTGTGTGTACTTCACATTAAACCGTTCTTTCTACCCGTCGACATCCAGCACAACCAGTGTCCCGTGCCGATTCTTCAATCCTAGACTCGCGGATATGCAGTGAAAAAAGGAGCAATCGAACCTTACTATACCACACGAATAATACCATGATGACATGGCTTTGCATTGCCCACTGCAGTGCACACTGCACACGTGGCAACGTAGTATCTCTGTGGCGTAGCTTTGTGACCACAGAACTTGTATCTCTTCTAGGATTGAAGAATCGGCACGGACACTGGTTGTGCTGGATGTCGACGGGTAGAAAGAACACGGTTTAATGTGAAGAACACACACAGAGATACTACGTTGCCACGTGTGCAGTATGCACTGTGTGTGTGTGTGTGTTCTTCACATTAAACCGTTCTTTCTACCCGTCGACATCCAGCACAACCAGTGTCCGTGCCGATTCTTCAATCCTAGAAGAGATACAAGTTCTGTGGTCACAAAGCTACGCCACAGAGATACTACGTTGCCACGTGTGCAGTGTGAACTGCAGTGGGCAATGCAAAGCCATGTCATCATACTAGATACGACAGGCACGACATACACAATCTATGAAATAGTGAAACGAAAAGAAACAATCAAAGAGAAAACAAAAACAAGGTAGACAAATCGAAAAATAAAAAGAAAAAAATGAAAGCAAAATCTAAGAGAAACAATCTGTCGTGCCCCCCCCCCCGCAGGCGAGGTGGCCAACACTTGAAAAAGAACGAGCTGGAAAAAAGAAGAAATAACAAAAAACACCACTGCTTGTGAACAGAGTAAGACAAAGAACCAAGGAGAAAGTAACAAGGAAAAATAACAAAGGGGAAATAACAGGCAGACCAAAGCCCAAAGCACCTTCCAGGTGGCGGCAGCAGCTTGTGGTACGAGTAGTATAGCCAGGTTCTCCCTGCTAATCCGCCTGGTAGCTTGCTACCCAGACTGCCGTCTCCGCCCTGCGTTCGTCAACTATGCCCAGCCCCTTGGCGTCAGACAATACGAGCCGAGCAGAGCAGGTTCGTCTTCCAACCACGCCACACGGCTCCTTGAGTACGGCTTATCAATCAGAAAAGGAAGAGGAAGAGAAAAAATGAAATGAAAATCACGGAGAGTCAGCGCAAGAAAGAAAAAAAAAACAAAACTAAAGAGAAGACAAGGGAAGACCACGTTCGAGCCAGCTGCACCAGTTGGTAGCACTAGTAGTATGGTCATATTCTACTTCCTAGTCGACTTGGTGCCTTGCTACCCTGTCTGCCATCTCCTTCCTACTTTCGTCTACCGCCGTTTCCCTTCTACCCCTCCTGTTCCCCCCCCTCTCCGCATTCCCTCGGTCGGGCTTTATGCCACTTCTCCTGTTGTTGCCCCCTCCCCCCCCGTTCCTTTGGGCACCATCCACGGCGGATGCGCGGCGCTGTCTACTCATCTCAGCCTCAGCCTCGTGCCACCTCACCATGAACCGTTCGGCTGCTTCAAGGATCCCCCGGTACCACTTCCCCACATTTTTGGCTGCAGTGGACCACAACGCGGTCTCAACTCCAAACACCAAGGGGGCAACTTCCGTTGACCCTTCGGTGGCTCGGAACTCCCTAAGGTCTTCGACTATGCATCTATGCCAAGTCTTACACTGTCCGCCTGGTCTCGGGTTCTCCCCACCAGCTGCAGTGGGCAATAACTGAAAATGCAAAGCCATGTCATCATACTAGATACGACAGGCACGACATACGCAATCTATGAAATAGTGAAACGAAAAGAAACAATCAAAGAGAAAACAAAAACAAGGTAGACAAAAATCGAAAGAGAAAAAGAAAAAAATGAAAGCAAAATCTAGGAGAAACAATCTGTCGTGCCCCCCCCCCGCAGGCGAGGTGGCCAACACTTGAAAAAGAACGAGCTGGAAAAAAAGGAAGAAAAAGAATAAGAAAAAACACCACTGCTTGTAAACAGAGTAAGACAAAGAACCAAGGAAAAAAGTAACAAGGAAAAATAACAAAGGGGAAATAACAGGCAGACCAAAGCCCAAAGCACCTTCCAGGTGGCGGCAGCAGTTTGTGGTACGAGTAGTATAGCCAGGTTCTCCCTGCTAATCCGCCCGGTACCTTGCTACCCAGACTGCCGTCTCCGCCCTGCGTTCGTCAACTATGCCCAACCCCTTGGCATCAGACAATACGAAACGAGCAGAGCAGGTTCGTCATCCAACCACGCCACACGGCTCCTTCAGTACGGCTTATCAATCAGAAAAGGAAGAGAAAAAATAAAATGAAAATCATAGTCGATTGTGATCCTTTATACGATCCCTATATTTATTTATTCATTTTTCTCATCCCATTTATTATCTTCGCCCATCTTCTTCTCTCTCGATCTCCTTCCAACTCGTAACTCAGATCCGGGGTCACATAGTAGCATAGGCTGTATTGTTGGGTTGAAATGTTGAAATCGTCTCGCGAGACTTTTTTTCTTGTTTTTTCGTCAATTTTCCCCGCTCAAGTCCTAAACCGTTATCATTTCAACTTTAAGTTATTACTATTATTAATAGTATTACAAGAGTATTGTTATTAATAATATTTAGGCCAACTGTTATTATGGGAAATCATTTCTGGGCTCTCAGAACTAGGTTTTTACTACATATTATTGCATGCCATCCAGAGTCCGTCCTGAGATTCCTTATCCTAGAGAGGCATACTAACTACTATTAATACCACTACTTACTATTAATATCACGGAGGAGGTCCATTAAGTGGTTTCCTTTTGTTTCCGAGGTTTTTTCTTCTTTCGGGAAAGTTATGAGGGATCAATGTTGAAGATCATGCCGCACATTTTGTCGGATGGCAAGAGAAATAATTACCATACATAGTAAATAGCCCCAAAGCACACCCGCTTAGATATTATCGTAGGTGAGTGTTTATTGTTATGATACTGCTTTGTATATAAGGTTGGCTGTCCGTGATCTTGAGAACTAATACGCGAATCGAAAATACCGTCTGTGCAAAATACGCGTTTGGTTGATGATAGGCTGGACATCGATGCTGCATATTTATTTGCCTTCTTCAGAAGGTACACTGGGAAGCCTCTCTCCCTCCAATTTGGGCCTATACTTTGTATTATTATATTTAGGGGCCATGGGGCATTGTGATACGTATCCGACCCGACCCGCGAAAAATTTGAGGTGTGTGTTGACTTGACCCGACCCGACCCGCGGGATTTTGAAAGCCTCTTGACCCTACCCGACCCGACCCGTGAGATTGTAAAATCTCCTGACCCGATCCGACCCGACCCGCGAGATTTCAAAACCTCTTGACCCGACCGGACCCGACTCGACCCGACCCGCCACCTTCCGATTTGACCGGTGAGACACGGGTTTCATGCGGGTCAGGAAGGTTCGACCCGCGGATCTGGCCCGTAGGTCGGCACTTCGAAAATAATTTAATGTTCATTTTAGTGCCCCGCAGCGATATATGACCTGGCCGTAGTGGATATGAATGGATGCGGGCATGCGTATATGAATTTGGCGGTGTTTTAATATTCGAACATGATACCAAAGGAGTAGTATTGAGTTTCGGTACGAGAGAAGCCTTTGGGTAAGAGAGCGGGAAGTGATTCTAGTGTCGGATCCGCGAGCCGAATGCGCGAACGCGACCCACACGGGTCAGTAGAAAGCAACTGTCGCGGGTTATGCTGGCCCGACCCGCGAGTGACCCGGTTCTCGCGGGTCATGACCTGACCAGATCCGTGAGATTTTCCTCACCTCTTTGACCCGACCCGACCCGACCCGTGAGATGTTGAACACTTCCTGACCCGACCCGACCCGACCCGACCGGTGATACTTTGAAGATCACGTGACCCCCGAAAAGCCCTGAATTGGTCCTTCTTCTGTTGTGAAGACTGCTGTGAGACAGGGAAAAAAACTTTGTATTTTCGTTGTTTTGTTCACTCCCTGCTGTGAAGGTGTCGCATCTGCAACACTAATAATAGCAGTATATTATGTAATACAATATTGTGTACAATAAATACTGTAATACTAATAATAGCAGTATATTATGTAATACTATATTGTGTACAATAAATACATATCAGGTGCCTGGTAGCGGTGAGAGGGGGGGGGTGTGGGCTCATTAGTATCATGCATGGCCGGCCGTGTAGTCAGTCGCGTAAAAACTATATACTATCGCATCACTACAATGCCGGGACGGAGCATGTCGGGTTTTCACCGACCATGCAGACAATGCTTGCACCAAGCGCGAAGCGCCGTGAGGTGTTCGACGATAGAGTCGTATGAAGGGTGGGCTGCATCCTACTATGAACCGCTTTTTCTTGCATAGGGATGGCAGCGTCAGTCAACGGGTGGACAGGGGGAGGGCTAGACCTCCCCACCTAGCAGAGCTCGCTAGTGGCCTGCCGATTAACGAGTCAGGGGAAAGATGGGCGGTGTTAAGAAACACCATGCAATTCGCCGACCTCCTTCTACGAGAAGTCCCAGGACCCAGGCCGGCTAGTTATCTGACCACCGGCGTTTACAGCTCTTCCGAGCTCATCGTACGTGCCCACGGGAGGAACCCAACCTCTTCGTTCCTCTTGTGCTCGCTGTTCAGGGATGCTCTGGGCCCGCCTCAAGAGAGTTCCCCCGCCCTAGGCAATGGGAAGTGACTGTCGACCGCTACCGCACGCTGTTCGTCGCGTTCGGGATCCGATCACAGCATACCCTGCTCCGGTTACCTAAACCGGCGGCTCTACGCTGGGCCCCACGTCTAAGAATACTACTTGGCAGGCCTCGAGGACGACTGGGAAGAGCGCCTCGCAAGATGGACCCTCGGGTTTTCAAGACGCGCTGGAAGAGGGTATCGCGCCCCCTCCCTTCCCATTGCAGGTGGCGCCCTCACCGAGAGGAACGGAGTCGACCATTAAGAGCGATCCGATGTTGAGAAGACAGCTGGAGCACGAACACCAAGCTCCGGGCTCCTCATAGAACCATCGGAACGAGGGAAGCAGGGACACCACGCCTGATGAACAGCCCGGAACGCCCCGAACAAGGTCAAAGGCCGCGTCGACAACACCCGAGGTGACAGTTCCAAGCAACGGGGGGGGGGGGGAAGCAATCACAAGGGATAAAAGAGGCCGATCGAGAGGGTCTGTAAGGGGGTCACGAGCAGCCAGTGCAGGAAGAGGGGCGGACACTAGCACGGAGCGAAACCCCAGGCAGGGGAGTAGCACGCCACCTTCGTCAGCAGGCCGGGGGGGGGGAGAGGGGGACGGAGGAAACGAGCGGGGCGGGGGGGGCGGGGAGGGCGAGGGGAGCCGGGGGAGTGGGGGGAGAGGGGCGAGCGGGTGGAACGGGGGGGGGTGGGGGGAGCGGGGGGGGATGAAAGGAACGGGGGGAGCGGAGGGAGAAGGGGAAGCGACGAGAGCGGGGGGAGCGGGGAGAAGGGATAGTTCAGTATTCTCGTTGGCAGGCCTGGAGGGGGGAAGGGGGGGTGGGGGAAGCGGAGAGGAGAAAAGGACGGAAGGGGCAAGGGGAACGGGGGGAGGGGGGGGGGGGGCGGGGGGAGTCAGGGGAACGGGGGGAGTGGGCGGAACAGGAGGATCAGCGGGGGTGGGGGGGGCGGGGGGGGCAGGGGGGGCTGAGGGAGCGGAGGGGGGCGATGGAGTGGGGAAGCGGCGAGAGGAGATAGGGCGGCGCCTTCGCTAGCAGGTCGGGGGGGGGAGGGGGGGGAGGGGGGCGCGGGGGGCGCGGGGGGCGCGGGGGGGGCAAGAGAAGCGGGGGGAAAGGTGGGAGCGGGGGAGGCGGGAGGAGCGGAAGTAGTGGAGAACAGGGATAGCGGGGGGATCGGGGAGAGGGTGGGGAGCAGAGAGAGCAAGACGGACCGGGGGATGGGGGGGGATGGAGAGGACGGGAGGGGCGGGGACGGGTACAAGGATGGAAGCTAGCGGAGAGGGGGGGGGGTATAGGGAGGGTAGAGGAGAAGCGGAAACCGGAGGAACGCGAACTAGTGGTGGAGAGGGAAACGAAAGGAGAGGAGCGAGCCAGAGAAATGGAGGGAGAGCGGCAGATATGAACGACAGGGGGCATCGGACACCAAACGGCGAGGCTCCGGCGGGAGGATCTCCCAGGGCACAGGGGAGGAGAACAGGAAACGGGACGCGCCCCCGGGCCTTCCTTGGCGACACCACAGGTGGAATGGCGTGCGGGGTCTGCGGTGTAACGCTTCAGCTATTAATAGGGCACAGGGTGGTACGTGTTTCATGTGGGCAAGGGCGCAACGTGCTCCACGCTCGTTGTGTGGCTGAGGCCCTTGCGAGAGGCACGGCACCGGCACCACTCTGCTGTCCAGCGGTCAACTGCGGAGCCCGACATCCCAGACGGGACGCACTGGAGGCAGCGGTCCAAGCCGGCCCGGGTCTTCGCGATCGGACGGTGCGGATGGGAGGGGGGGGCATAGGTAGCGAGGACATACGCAGCCGGGGGCTTTGGTACGGATGGGACCAAACCAGCCTGGGCACAGGGATGCCACTCGATGCCGTTTCCTTGGAGGACCTGGGGCAACGTTTTGCAACCGGGGAAAAAGTGCAGCTGCAGCTGGCAGAAGCACATGCACGCCTGAGCGTTCACGTCCTTGGCATCCTCAACCACGTTATGGGAGAGCACCGACCGAACCGGGACTCGGCGACGCCGAACTCGCTCCTGCGGGCGATAAAGTTATGGTATATCATGCCAGCCCTGCTCCACTCACTGGACGGCCGGATAACGAGGCGACAGAGGTTCGCGCTTGTGGAGAGAGAGGATATAGTGTTTCTGCTCCTATGGCTGATGGCGTACACCAGGAGAGGGGACTTGAGACAACGGGATGCCGCTCAGGAAGCTTCGGAAGAGGCAAAGCTTGGACGAGCGTCGTCGGCGTGTCGCCACGCGGGAGGGGTCAAAGTGGCAGCGCGCAACCTTCTGGCAGAGCCACGATCAGCGGGGAACGGGGAGACGTGGAACACGTTTGATGGCCAAGTTCCCCTCCGTAGACCACTCCGCGGTGTCCGCGGCGCCGGCGGCTGCAGTGCTAGCGAGCGCAACCAAGTTCGAAGATGGAAACGCCCCCCCGCTGCGCCCTGGCGATGAGTACGCCTCCGAGGTGCTCTTCGACGTCATCAGCTCCCGAAGCGCCCCCTTAGGCCCCGGAAACGACGTTCAACGATTTTCTCACCTACAATCCATCATTGAGGCGTTCCCCGATAGAGGTCCACCATATCTTTCCGAGGCTCTTCACTTAAGGAGCTCCATATCTCACCCGAAAGCTGACTTCAGCAAAAATCAAATTGCATCCCGATGAATAATCCCGACCCAAGGATACGGAAAGGTCAGTTTTCGAAACAAGATTGGCCTTCCTACGATTAGGGGTTAAGTAGCCCCGCCATTCAGAAACAAAATACCGGAAATGTGCTACCTCTATTGTAGAACGCGTTCATTCACACCAATATCGGCAGAGAGAAGTTCGGAAGGGGTATGACAGCCTACCGGTGGAGAATCGTCGACGACCCGGACGCGTTCCCGCCAGACTTCTGGCAGCTCTTCTTGCGGTCGAGTCTCGCTTCGTTGGGGGAAAAGTGCCGGCCGGTTTGCGTGGGCATGACATGGAGAAGATTCATCACCGCAGGGTCTATGCGACAGTGACGGCCGCTGTTGGAGGAGGTAAATCGAGAGGTGAGGCAGTTTGGGGTCGCCGTACCCGGCGGAGTGGGAGCATGCGGGATTGAGGGCTAGGATGCTACACGAGACGGGCAACTGGCTCGTTCTTACGTACTGCTCCAACGACTTCAACGCTGTAAAAAGGACGCGGTGCTAGAAGAGGTGGCAAACTGCGTGCCAGTGCTCACGCCTTTAGAGGCTAAGTGCTACGGCACAAGCCAGCCGGCGTGTTTTTCCGGATGGACTCAGGGGAGACCAGGACGATTGCTTGCTCCAGCGGTGTCCAGAAGGGAACCCCATGGGACCAGCAATGTTCTGCCTGGCGTTGCGACCGGGGCTGAAGCGATTCCAACAGGAATTCGAGAGAGAAGGTTTGGAAGCTTTCGCGTACATGGACGACGTCTCTCTCTGCCTTACGGGGATCGCGGCCAACACGGTTGGAGCATTCACCTTCCTCTGGCGAGAGCTAGATGACATCGGTATTGTGGTCAACGCCGCCTAAACAGTGGCACTACTACCCAAAGGGCACGCCCCGACGGCGGAGGATGTTTCGCTCCTTGAAAGCGTTGAGGTCCGCATCGCAGACGAGGGAGGGATGACGGTGATGGGTGCCCCGATTGGCACCGAAGAATACCGTACGGGGGCGAGCAATGGAGGTAGTGAGGGATGGGGGCGCGGACTGCCTTACGCGCTGCCTCACTAACATGCCCGACAAACAAGCAGCGGCCCTCATCGCCGTCTAATCTCTCGGGCAACGGACGAGTTACCTCGAAAGGGCTCTGGACCCGGGGCTGTCCCTCGAAGCATGAAAAGAGCAGACAACGGGGCGCAGTGTGCGTACAAGAAAATCCTCGAGCTACCGGAAGCGGCTGAGGCACAGTCGTTTTTCCAGGAGGGGTGCCCGGATAGTCGGCTGACTCTCAAACCTTACCAGCAGGCCCAAGCATGCCTTTCAACGGGAGCGGAAGGGTTAGGGTTGCCGTCGACAGAAGCAAGGAGAATGTCGGCATCCATCGGGAGCAGGGTGAGGACCTTGCCGGGGGTCCTAGCAGATCTCACAGGCCCGTTAGGAAATAAATTGAAGAGGGGGCTCCCAGAATCGAGAGTCATTGCTCAGCTGGGAGACAGCTTGTGGGAGATTCGGGGCAGATGGGGGTTGACGAAGGAAGCGAAGGGGGGCATCGTCCCCGAATCTTGGCTGGAATGGGGTCTAGGCGCAGAGGGGGACCTGGCCCCAAGACCCCCAGAGGCCCACATGCTGGCTGCGTACGACGCCGTAACCACTATTTCGCGCAAAGCCCAACAGAAGTTGGGCAAGCTGGTAAGTCAAGGTCGGCACGCTGCTCACACTGCTTCGCTAGAGGAGCTACCGGAGACGGACTCGATGGGTGGGACCGGAACCGAAGCCTTCGCCAAGGCTCGCGATAGGAGTCTACAGGGGGCAGGAGCCACGGCATACCTTCGGGCGAGGCCAACGGACTCACTCCGTGTCATACCCGCAGAAGAGTTTGTGGACATGGAAAGTCGTTTCATGGGGATCGAGGAACACGTGGCAGTGAGGTGCCCCTGCTGTGGTGGAGTTGACGTGAACCCCCGCCACGCGCGCATCTGTCCCAGAGCAGGGGCGCAGGTATATCAGCACCAACCGCTTGTCCACGCGATGTCCCGTAATTTGAAGGGGCTAGGAATTCGACACCAAGTGGAGAGCGGCGAACCGTTCACCACAGACCGAAATCTGCGGATAAACAATGGCGCCAGGAGAGGATTTCTTCAGGACGCTCCTAACAGGGAGTCCTGTTGGGTGTCACCTATGCTGACCCTTAAGAGCAGATACACCTGCGAGGAGGCAGTGCTGATCGCGATGGATCAGCTGCCTCCACCTCCGAGGCGCGCAAGCGTTAACAATACGCTCGTCCGGGACATGTGTCCTTTGACGAACGGAGTCACATACTTGCCACTTTAGCTGTGGAAAGCTTTGGGCGTCTCGGGGTAGAGGGCAGGAAGTCCAACGACCAGCTGGCAGCTAGTGCTGTATGGGGGGGGGGGGTGGTGGTCGATGGGAAGGGAATGAGTGGTGAAGGAACGCCTACTTCAAATCGTCTCGGTGACTACACAGGTCGCCATTTCAAAGAGGGTGTCGCGCTTCAAACTCCAGCTTAGGGATCGCCAGGAAACGAGAAGGAGCAGGGGGGGGGGGTTGGCAGACCCACACCGATGGCGTGGGGATGGAGCTTGGATGAGGCTTAGGATTTAAGAATAGAACGTAAAGAGCACATATTGAGACGGAAGAGGGAGCAAGGGCAAAAAATGAAGTATCGTCGGTAAAGAGGGAAGTAGCCATAGCAGGTAGCTAGCCCTTGTCCACAGGTTTCTTTTTTTCCCGTGGTTTTCTTCTTTCAGGAATGCTTTGAGTGATATACGTTGAAGCTTATGCTGCACATTGTCGAATGGCAGGCATAATAATAATAAGTTGATTTGTTTTCTGGTGTGGCCAATTTCAAAAACAACAATGGGTTTACTATGTAACTTCCTCGTGGGTACCTTACCATATACACACTACCAGGTACGAGATACGATCATCCCCCTTATGCGGAGTTAAGGTTTTCCCCACACAAAAATGATCTAACTCGACCCCCACGCGTGGTGACCGCCAAAAAAAACACAAAAACAAAAAAAAAACGTAACACCCTAGTTATCTAGCTCACGTAGTGAGAGGCGTGTTTTACAGCGTCGTGGCGAAACGACGCCAACCCAACCTCTATGTACCAGGTATATAATGTAGGCGGGGGGCGCAGAGGGGGGCGGGGGGGAGGGGCGGGGGGGAGGGGCCGTACTTGCAAAGAAGAAGTAATTTGTTGTTTGCCTCACTAAGGCATTTGGCCATTGACCACACAACGCCGTCCCTTTTTCGAGACGGAGGAAGGCTGGACCCATATTTCGCGTATACAACAAACACGAAGGAATCACACGGGAGAAAAAGGGTGATATCACCGCGTTCTACAGACGCGAATATCTCACGTCGCTTCACTCGTCTATCATGCCAGTGCGGCAGAGCCGGAAGGATATACCATAATTTAATGCCCCCCAGGAGCGAGCTCGGCGTCTCCGGTTCTAGACGATGCTGTCCCAAGGCGTGGTTGAGGGGACCAAGCACGTGGGTGAACAGCTTGGCACGGGCAGTAGCTGGCTTTGGATGCACCTTTTCCATACGATGACAAAGCGTTGCTTGAGGTTCCCAAGGAGAACGTCGTCGAGTGGGCCTGATATCCCTAGCGCATCTTGGTCCCAGGGATGGCAGAGTCTATGAACCCGCCCATCCTTCCCATCGTCGGGTATCCTTCCTAGTCCCACTGCTATAGCGCACAGCCCAGGGTCGGCCTGAACTGCCGCCTTCAGTGCTTTCCGTCTCCAATGACGAATTGTGCAACCATTAGCGCCGCATAGAATCGGTGCCTGCGTCCCCACTCTCCTGGCTGCATAAACCACGCACCGCGCGTGCATAACATGCCGGTGTCCACACGGTAGCCCCACCACTCGTTGTCCCCGAGCCACCGTCGCCCGACAACGCCCGCAGGTCGCACTTTCTTGTTTATCGCTCATGGATGCGCGAAGTTGCCCTCCACTCCCTGATGCTGCACCCCCTCCCTCGCTCCCTCGTCCTCCCCCGGTAAGTTCACGCTCCCATCGCTGCCCCCCCCTCTGGCCAAGGGCCGGTGGCGGCTCGCTGCCCCTGGGCCGAGGACTTTTCCCTCAGCTCGTGGCGGCCCCTCTTCCAGTACTGGTCGCTCGTGACCCTCTCCCAGATCCGCGTGGTCGGTCTCGCCTGCCTCTTGTAGTCAGCGCGCCCTCTTTTGCGCCAGTAGTTCGCTCCAGGTGTTGCCGAGGCGGCGCTGGGCAGTGTCAGGGAAACTCCCGAGCGTCTTGCTGGCATAGCATCCACGCCTTCGGCGGCCTGGGGGTTCTCCGTGGCTCGACCAGCAGCATTTTCTGGACTCATGTGTCCCCTTACCCGCGAGTCGCTCTCCGACGCCCGAGCTTCTCCTTCCGGTGGCGCCACTCCCTCTGCGAAGCAGCGCGGCACCTGTACGCAAAGAGTTTTGGACCCCGAGGACCCACCTCGTGAGGTGTTCCTCCCACTCAGAATCGAGGCCCCACCAGGTACTTGCGGCCCAACTTAGAGCCTGCGCTTAGGTAACCGAAGCCAGACATGCTGCGGTCGGATGTCGAACGCTGTGAACAACGCACGGTAACGGTTGACCGCTACTTCCCAATCCCTTGAGCGGGGCAATCGAGGTAGGCCGGCAAAGGCAGACCCAAAGCGTCATTGAATACCGAGAAAAAGAGGAACGAGGAGGTTGGACTCCTCCCGTGGGCTTTCACCATCAGCTCGAACGTGTTGTGGAGACCAGTCGTAACGTGATTGGCTGGGTCGAGCCGGGGGACACCTTCCTTAAAAGGTTCGGTGAACTGCAGGGTACTCCTCACTACTGGCTACCTCCCGCCCAGCTGGGATTTGGGCAGCCCCTGAGCCAGCTCCGCCGGATGGGGAGGCCGGCATCTTGCCGGCCACTCGAAGCGGCACGTCACGCAGGGTTGTTGGCCAACATGACTGTTCGCTAGGCGTTCTGTGAGGTCCCATATGCAGCGGGCGTGCAAAAATCCTCCTTGGGAGCACGTAACGGGTACAGGCGATTGGCTCTCCCCTGGATCTCCAGAAAAGAAAATTAGATCCTCACCGCAGTATGTACCGGGAACTCCGGTTTCCGCCACCACCCCACCTTGGCCACCCGCGGACGAGAGAGGTTCGCTGCACCCTGGCCTAGGGTATCGCCTCCTGCTCGTGCCGTCTCCTCTTTCCGCATTGGCTGCTCGTAGTCCTCTTCCAGGTCCTCTCGGCTGGCCTCGTCTCCCTCTTGGGGCCGGCTCACCCTCTCCCTCGCAGCTAGGTGTAGACGTTGCAGTTGGTGTTGCAGGGGCGGTGCTGGGTGTTGTCCGGGAGGTCCCCACTAGTCCCGCTGACGTAGCACCCCTAATCCCCGAGGCCTGACGATTCTCTATGACACCCGTAGTAGTGCCGCTCTGATCAATCTGCCCCCTAATCAACGGCTCGCTCTCCAGCGCCTGGCCCGTCCTCCTTAGCGTGTCTGCCACCACCGTCGGAAACGGAGGCAGCGCGTCACCTGCCTCCAAGGCACTTCGGACCCCGAGGCTTCACCTAGTCAGACGCTCCTCGCATTCCCCGCGGGGGGCTGCCAGAAACTCTTGAACGTGGTGTAAGATGTAGATCCTCCTATTTGGGAGTCGAAGCAAGATATCCTGTCTCCGGATGGCGTACGCGGCGAAATGTTCCCGGTAATCGGCAGCGGCCGCCTCCCATTCCCTCGTGCGGGGGTAATCGAGGTAAGCCTCTCGGGGCATGTCCAAGGCATCGCTGGGCAGGGAGCACAGCAAGAAGAAAAAGGTTGGGCTCCTTCCATGACTCCTTACCATGCGCTCAAACATGTCGTGGGGACCAGCCCCACATAACTAGCCGGTACCAACCGGGGTCCGTCCTCCTCAAGAAGTTCGGCGAACTGCAGGGCACCTCCCACCGCCGGCCACCTTCCCCCTGGCCGTGGTCTGGGCAGATCCTTAGCTAACTCTGCCGAGTGAGAAGGGCGACTGCTTATCGGCCATTTGGACAGACACTCGACCATGGCTGCGAGTATGTGTGCCCACACACAAGGCGTTCCGCACGGTCAAACATGCAGCCGGCGTGCACAAGCCCTCCGTGAGCGCAGGTAACGGTTGCCCACAGATGAACGACCTCCAAATGTCCACCTGAGTTCTCTAGAGCCTCACAGCAATAGATACTTAGAACGCTCAGCGTGGTGTCCCTGTCTCTCGTGGTCTGACGGCTCTCTGTGAAACCCAGAGCAGCGCCTCCCTATTCAAGCAGCCCCCTTGCTAACCGACCGTTCCCCCGTGCCGGGTTCATTTCCTCGGGTGAGGCCGCTACCGCCGTCGAAAAAGGAGGCAGCGCATCACGCGCCTCCAACGCGCTTACGACAGCAAGTGTCCCCTCCTCAATCGTTCCTTACATTCGGCGCCAAGGCCCGGTAAGTGCTCTTGGATGTGGGGTCCGATGTAGAGCCCCAGGTTTGGGAGTCGGAGAAAGATGTCCTGGGGTCGGATGCCGTACGCGGCGGACAGCGTACGGTAGCGGGCGGCCGCCGCTTTCCGAATTCCCTCGTACGGGGGAAGAAGCCGAGATGGGCCGCTTGAGGTAGACCTAGCGCATCACTGAAACGGGAGCGCAGCGAACGAAGAGGTTGGGGCTCCTCCCCAGGGCACTCACGTTGGACTCGAACGTGTTGTGAACCCCGGTCGTCAAGTAACTGACTGACTCCGTGCTGCCGTGTGGAAGTCACCCCGTTCAAGGAGGACGAGGGCACTCTTCACCGCCAGCTCGGACATGGGCAGCCCTCTAGGAAGTTCCGTCGGGTGGAGAGGCCGGCTCCCCTCCGGCCACGCCGACTGGCACACTACGCAGGACCCCGGGCCGGCACGCCCTCTCGCGATGCGATCCGCCCGGTCCAGCATGCAGCGTGCGTGCAGGAACCCTCCGACGTATGAATCGTTTGAGGGCTCCAAGGTGGAACGAAAGTTATGCATCTTGCTGGAACTATCTCATATACCACTACAAAAAATGAAGAAAAAAAAAAGAAAAAAGATAAGGTATATCCCGTTTCAAGTTTCAACCGTGTGACGCGTGACCTTGTTTCGTTGTTTTTTGCCAAACGACAAAGTATAGCTTCTTCAAACGACTAAAGCATAGCCTACAGTATGCATGTGCGCTGTACGTTGTTACACGGCAAAATGGAATAATCGTGTGTGGTCAACAAGCCTGTTTGTATCTCCTCCTCTCGGTCGGGTGGCGTCATTTCCTCGCCGCTCAGCATGTAACCTTTTTTTCGAATTTGGGAGGGCCAAATGTTAGACTGCGAGTGGGTGTAAGGGACGAAAATACACTAAATAATCAGCATACCAGGTACATATGCATATAATATATACCAGTATATATATATATATATACATGATGCCATTATTTGTCTTAGGTTGATCCGGCGATTTCAACTTCGTTCGGCAACACGATGAGTGGTATATGGCATGTTATACATACCGTGAGAAAGACATGGAAGCAAGGCAAGAAAAAAAAGCTATGCCGCGCACACACACACCCGCGTGTCAAAGTGCGACGCGAAGCATATAAAACACATACCACTGGGTAAGAACGCGAATTTCAGCATCACCGATCATCAGTCAGTCCAACAGTCAGCGCTGATATATACTCGCACCTGGTATTGCATACAGACTGCAGAGTACCTAAACAAACAACAAGCTATTAATAGTGACAACAGTAGATACTGTACAGTAGTACACACAAACAAGGAAACGACCAACAACAAAGAGGCAGACTGGGCTTCACAGGAAAATAAGAAATTCGGCAGTCGGTTTATCGAATTTAGTGTAGAACGCACCCATTCTGGAATAAGAAATCCATCCTGGACCAGCTCTCTCGTTTCTTATTATATTTCCGGTATATACTGTAGTGCTGTTCTCCCCCTTTCTGGCATGATTATCTCCGAGTGTTCGAGGTGGTTATCTCCAAAACAAGACCGGCATGTACAGCGGATCTTTCGGAAATATCTCATAGTTACGTATGTTGCATTGTCCGATGGCAAGCATGATGATATGCAGAAGAAGAAGAAGAAGAAGAAGAAGAATAGACAGACGCCTTCGCTCGGCTTTTTTGTTACAGGTATTAATAGTGTTTTTTACTCGCTCTCCCCGTTGCCGAGTAGCCTCAATGACACTCGTCCGAGGGGGTGTCTTAGCCCTAACCGGCAGGTTGCAGGTTTCACCTTGGGTGTGTTGTATGGTAGCAACGAACGGTGGAAGATTATTACTTCCAAGACTGTACTGTAGCCGCAGCTGTAGTAGTAGTAGTAGTAGTAGTAGTAGTAGTAGCAGTAGTAGTTGTAGTACAGTAGTAGTAGTAGTCGTACTATTAATAGTGGTAGATGGTAGACAAGCGTGTAATCGCGAGAGCAAGCCGAAGCAAGTGCAGCAGGCAACACATGGAGGGGGGCTGTATCTATACCACGGACAGGCCGCCGAGACCCCCGCCCCCCTTGCACAGTGTGGGCACAAAACAAATCGTTGTGGAGACAGTGAACGATCGATGTAGCAGACCATTGGGCATATCACCGAATTGAGGGTGTGTCGACACCTTTGTTGTGGGTTTGTTTTTCGTGCAAAGGGGGGGGGGTTCCGGCCATCCGTCGATACGTTATCAGGTCGATGTCAACTCGGCAGTACTCGTAGAAGGTAACGCGCGCGAGTTGAGGTCTGAGCAGCAGTAGGAGCTGCCTGCAGCAGTGTAGGAGCTATTACTGTTGATAGACTGAGCGGTGGCATGATACACGTTTCCCCCTCTGTTTGATTTTTCTTGTTTCTGTCCGGGGTAATGATGAAAGCGCCCCCGGGGGCACTTTAGTTGACGACGCCCCCGAGGGCACTTTTACCTATTGCGCCCCCAGGCCCCCGAAACCAAGAATCATGATGCAGTGCGCGATGGCAGTGTCCGTGGGATACTACTGTAGGCACCTGGTAGCTTAGGGTTAATTGTCTACGTCATCTGCTGTCGCGGTGGGTGCAGTAGTTACAGCAGTAGTTCGGACGACGATATCAGCTCCTCGCCCGATTTACAGACAGGCGTGTCCAGCCCGTGTTCTCCAGAACAATCTTGACGTCTCCGGCAACAATTTTGGGGGGCACATGAAACCAAAGCGCCTCCGAAAAAAAGAATACCATTTGTATGAAGCAGGCTAATATGTGTACCAGGTATCGCACGTGGTGGTGGCGACCGTAGCATGTACTACTATTTACGGGGGGCCATAGTTAACAGGACTAAATATTGTTAGTAAAAATGGTTAAACATATAGGTTTTTATGTGTACCATAGGTCCTGTTAACTATGGTCCCCCGTGCTGGCAGTTGACCCGCCAGAGGGTGGTCTACGACAACAAGTGTCGCGATGGGTGGATGCAGTAGTCCCACCGGCAAAAATGTCTACAGACAGGCGTGGTGTTCGTATCCTCAATCTCGATGGTATTAATAGTATTTTTTTTCCGGGGGGGGGGCACATTAACTCCTTTAGGACTGTTAGAGCTGCAGTCCCGCTTTGGGGACAAATTACTTATAAGTTGAGCTTCAATTCAGCGCCCACCACTGATAACACTCCCGAGAACATTCCTGCCACACCTACTGTACAGTAGGACATATCGAGATCTAGATCATCTAGGTCCTCACCCGCCGTTCATGAGAGGTTGCGCAGGATCTGTCTGTGTGGTAGTACAGATCCCAACCCAGGAAACATGTGCTACAGATCATGCGCAGATTGTACCGGTCCCATCTGGAAACACAAGCTAGATCATACAGATCATACAAGACCGGGAATATATTGTCTGTCTGCCTGGAAAGATCTAGATCGTCCCGTGGGAATGATCTGTACATGATCTGTCCCAGAAATGACAACAAAACCAAGGGGAACCGAAGAAATAACCTCTGTTTTTTCGTACCAGGTATTGTACTTTGTTTGTTTTCCGCCCCATCAATTTTTCCCGTCCAATTTATTACACTCTCCCTTGTTTCTCGCTTCCTCTTACTTTAGTCGTAACTAAGAACCGGGGTCACATATTAACATACAGCAGGCTCTCTTCTCCCCCCCACAACCAGGGTACCGCTTTTTTATTATTTATTTTGGCGGTCGCCCACAGCTGGTTGTCGAGTTAGATCATTTGTGCGAGGCAAAGAACCTTTACTCCGCACAATTGGGAATGATCGTATCACGTAGTGTTCAAGGTAAGGCACCCAAGAGGCAGTTATCTAGTACTCCCATTGCTGTCTCTGGAAATGGCTACACCGGAAATTAAATCAACTCATTGAAGCTGTCGTCCATACGTTAGTCCGCCTCAAAAGCGCTTCTTAGTAGGATGCAGCTCACCCTTCATGCGACTCGCCAGACTCCTCACAGCTCTTCGCGCTTGGTGCAAGCAATGTCTGCCTGGTCGGTGAAAACCCGACATGCTCCGTCCCGGCATTGTAGGGATGCGAGGTTCTATGGTCATACGACTACAGCCATGCATGAGATCGAGTACATCTCTCCTATCGAGTAAACCCCCCCCCCCCCGTTTCTATGGTCATACGACTACGGCCATGCATGAGACCGAGTGCATATCTCTTATCGAGTACAACCCCCCCGTTGCGGTACGTGCCTTGCTTTCTATCGCGAGAAAACTCTAACTGTTTGTTCCCTCGTCGAGTCGCGTCGAATCGCGCCTGTATATCCACGCTCACGTAGGCTATCGGTGGTCTGACTTCACTACGTGTGACTATAATTACGGGGGGCCATAGTTAATAGGACCCAATGTTTTTAGTAAAAATAGTTAAATGTATAAGTTTTATGTATACCATAGGTCCTATTAACTATGGTCCCCCGTAATAGTATTTCCGGCTTACACTGAAAACACCTGAAACCACGTACGGATCAATAGGTATGGTGACGGTTACTGTGTGTACTGGTACCTGGTACTTGGCATGGCCCGTGAAGCGCACACCCTCATTCGTTTTAAAGTTTTGGCCTGGTTCTAGGTTTCGTCCTGGCTTTTATTTTGCGCTTTGCCCCGTCTGTGTGTGGTCTCGACAGCGAAGAAAAAACAAAAAAGCCAGAAACGAAAAACAATCTACTAACCTACGATGCGTACGTTTTCCTCACATTCGGCACGAGGGATGGTGCCGATCTCGGCCCCGGTAACCTCAGAGCACCTCCTTACCTGGTTCTAACTTACGTATTAATACTTGCTGAAACGGGGTTTGCGGTCGGGGCTACAGCTTTACCGTTACGGCTACGATTGCGGTTACGGTTACGGTTACGGTTACGGTTACGGTCACGGTTACGGTTACGGTCACCGGTCACCGGTTACGGTCACCGTTTATGGTTACGGTTTTGCTTACGGTTACGTACACGATTACGTTTACGGTTACGGTTACGGTTACGTTTAAGATTACGGTTACGGTCGCGGTTTTGAACACGGTTACGGCTACGTTCACGGTTGCGGTTGCGGTTACGGTTACGGTCACGGGTTCGGCTACGGTTTCGGTTTTCGGGTACAGTTACGGTTTCGGTTACGATTACGATTATGGATACTGCTTCGGTTACTACTACTGTTGGGGTTGGGGGGGTGCAGAGGGAGGTTGGGGGGGTGTACCCATTATCATGTATGGCCGTAGTCGTATGACCATAGAACCTCGCATCCCTACAATGCCGGGACGGAGCATGTCGGGTTTTCACCGACCAGGCAGATATTGCTTGCACCAAGCGCGAAGCACCGTGAGGTGTCCGACGAGTCGCATGAAGGGTGAGCTGCATCCTACTAAGAACCGCTTTAGAGGCGGATTTTCTTGCATATGGATGACAGCATCAATGAATTGATTTAGTGTCTGGCGTGGGCACTTCCAGAGGCAGCAATGGGTTTACGGTGTAGCTGCCTCGCGGGTGCTCACCATATACACGCTACGTGACACGATAACCCCCCTTGTGCGGAGTAAAGGTTCTCCCCGCACAAAAACGATCCAACTTCACCGCCAGCCGTGGCAACCGCCAAAAAAAACGACAACAACGAAATAACGGTACTCTGGCTGTCTAGGTCACACAGTGAGAGGCGTGTTTTACAGCGTCGTCGCCAACCGACGCCAACCGAACCTATATGTAGCAGATATATAATATAGGGGGGGGGGGGGGGTGTACTCGATACCATGCATGGCCGTAGTCGTATGGCCGTAGACCCGCGCCCCTTGCCCCTGGCCACTCTTTACAAGGGCCTCCGGCAAACACGCGATAGGTAGCAAGCCGCAGGCAAGCATACAGCCTGCAACCACTCCCAACAAGATGTCGCTTTTTCCCGATGTCCTGTGCTGTTCTCCACGTGCCTCATATCGCCTTCCTATGCCTTCTACCGACCCCGGCTACCCCCCCCCCCCCCCCCCTACAAACACATCGAGCTGCGCTTCGGCTGTCGGTCGCGTCTTTACCCCCCTCCAATCCCATCCCCACCTGCCCCCCTCCACCCCCTCCCTTCCCCCCAAAGTATTGATAGGACTCCCGAAACCCGGACTGGGCGCTCCGTGTTTTTCCCTTACGTATCTCACGAACGAACTGATTGAACGCATACCACCGTCTCTCTCTCTCTGCACTACTGCATCGGTGCCCCCTCGCTCAGCGACAGTTTAGTCGGCACCCCCTATGGTCATACGACTACGGCCATCCATGGCATCAGTACCTCCTGTACCCCGCCCTCCCCTTTCCTCCTGGAGTGTGGAGGAGAAGTTATCTGGCACCAAACAACCTCTCCCTCTACCTCGGCCCTCCTCTTTCCTCCTTCCTCCTTCCGAAACCGGTCGATGCTCGTTAACCGCTCTGTAGTGGCTCCAGGGCGCGGCCGCTTGCCCTCTCCCCCCGAATTCTCCACTCCTTGTCGCGCCAAATGGCCACCAACGGCGCTTTTTTCCCCATGTGTTCATCCTTGAACGACAATGTTAAGATCATTGGCAAGGTTGGGACACTTTGTATCCCTGGATAGGTTTGCATATTAAGCAGGTACTCGTTGGTACTGTCGTGAGTTGTTTGCTTAGAGACAGAAGAAGAGCAGCTTTATTCCTTTCGTGCACGTGGAGACTGAGGGCAAGGTTTGCGCCTCGTTCGGAAAACCCTGGTTTTCCATCTTAGACACGCCTCCCAAGTACTACAAGTACGATCCCAATGCCTGAAACCAGGAAATTACCGGGCTTTTAGCCTCAATCAAAGCAGTACCATAACAACATCCCAACAGCTCTTTCAAAATGACCCCAAATAGCACCAGGAATACCCATCGCTGTATCTGGAAGTGGCCACACCAGAAAACAAGTCTGTGAAATCAACGCCGTCACCCATCTGCGAAAAAAAATCCGCCTCGCGAGCGGTGGTTAGTGGGATGTGCAGCTCACCCTTCGTACGACTCGCCCAACAACTCGCCACGCCTCGCGCTCGGTACAACTAATGTCTGCCTGGTCGGTGAAAACCCGACGTTCTCTGTCCCGGCTTTGTAGGGATGCGAGGGTTTATGGTCACAAGACTACGGCCATGCATGACATGACTACACCCCCCCCCCCACGCCCCACGCCCCCCCCCATACGTACGCATACACTTCTTCTGCTCCGCCTACACCTGTTTATTGATCCTCACCACCGCCATTCAGCCCCCCCCCTCCGCCCCCCCCCCCCCCCCCCCTGTTATATATAGGTTGGGTTGGCGTCGGGTGGCAACGACACTGTACAAGATGCCGCTCACTACGTGAGCTAGACAACCAGGTTACCATTTTTTCAGTTTTTTTGTGGCAGTCAGTCACAGCTGGTCGTTGAGTTAGATCATTCGTGCGAGAGAAAGAACCTTTGCTCCGCACGAGGAAATTGATCGTATCACGTAGTGTCCATGGTAAGGCACCCAAGAGGCAGTTACATAGTACTCCCATTGCTGTCTCTGGAAGTGGCTATACCTGAAATTAAATTAACTCGTTGATGCTGTCATCCACACGCAAATCCGCCTCACAAGCGCTTCTTAGTAGGATGCAACTCACCCTTCATGCGACTCGCCGGACACCTCACGGCTCTTCGCGCTTGGTGCAAGCAATGTCTGCTTGGTCGGTGGAAACCCGACATGCTCCGTCCCGGCATTGTAGGGATGCGAGGGCCTATGGTCATACGACTACGGCCATGCATGAGATCGAGTGCATCTCTCCTATCGAGTACCCCCCCCCCCCCTGGCCCCTCCTTTTATGTTTGTCCCTCCCCCGCCCCTCCCCCGCTTGCAGTCACGCCTGCAGTATCATCTATTGCATACTCAATGAATCCCTCCCCCCTAATATTTTATGTTTGCACTCGTACTGCAAAACACGTCGACGTTGATTGCAAGCATTTGTCCAATGATCACAATTTTCCCGAGAAACCGCATGCACTGCTCGGGCCTAATCACTTTTTTTAGGTAAAATTATCAAAGTACGTATCATATCAACGTATTTGCCACCTGGCTACCTGGTGAAACACACCGCTATTTATATTGGTATGGGTATTCGTACTTTTATACTCTGGTAGACACTTTTTCTTCGTGTTCGCCGTGTCGTACGGCGTTTGGGATAGTTTCATCCCGCTTTGCTTGTCCCCGACGGCGACTGACTGGTGTTTTAGACCCGGTTGGAGTGCGCTTCTCGGAATAAGTCTCCCCGCCATCCCACAGGCGCCCAGATAAAAAAAAACCAGCTGCTCCATCGAAACGTGTTCGCGCGCTTAGCGTTAAGCCACTACGAAAGTTTTTGTCCATATATTACTAATCGAACGTACCCTCTTGGGGGCGAAATCCCTGCCTTCGAAAACGGACGTTATTCGAAACCGCACCAACGCTAAAATAATCATCAGCTTCGATCGAGGAACTGATCTTCGATCTGGGTATCTGTGGACCTTCGATCTGGATATCTGTGGGATGGTGGGGAAACTTATTCCGACAACCGCACGACGGGTGACTTTTTTTCTCCATGTGGGCCTAAAACGAAAACAATAATAATTACGGTATAAAAATGAAACATATGAATCGGGCTAACGAGCCGTACAGCCATAGGAAACGGCCTTGCCTCTCGTGTGTTGCGTATACAGGCGTGGAAAACATTGTACAGTTAGTAGTAGGAATATGTGTCCGCAGTTTTTGGCAGCGAAGATTGACACTTTCGACCCCGAGACGATGCCGTTTATTTATGTACTGCTGTTCGAAACCCTTACCTCTTTTTGCCAAAAAAAAACTGATATTTTGTTGTTTAACATTGAATTCTGAAACGATTTTGGTGTACTGTTGCACTGCCGTGAGTGAGCGTGCGGGCCAAATGAAAACACGTTTGCTTGGAATTAGGAATCTACGTATTGTGTAGGCCGGTCGCGCCGGTGGTTCAAGTGGTTAACCTCGAATTCTGCTTGTGTTTGAGTCATGGGTTTGAGCCCCAGGTGGGTCGGTCATTTGACTTTATTCGCAAAAATAAAAATAAAAAGGATTCAATTGTTGAGAGCGCCTTGCAGCGTGGGTAGGCACAATTCGATGCGAGTCGACGAGGGAAGAAAAGGCTGACATCTTCTCGCGATAAAAATGAAGGCACGTACCGTAGCGGGAAGGGGGTAGAAGAGCCTGCTATGTGACCCCGGATCTGAGTTACGAGTTGGAAGGAGAGAGAGAAGACGATGTGCGAAGATAATAAATGGGATGAGCGATACTACGCTGTATTCAAAACTCGGAAGTACCTGAACATGCACAACTGTAAACCGTGATATATACGAAGTATATATATATACGAGTGTCTAGAATAAATCAGAACACGTGAAGAAGATATCGGCGGAACAAGAAAATTGAACATATCTTAGCCCTTTTAGAACCGCAGTCCTGTTTAAGGGACAAACCATTCAATTTACAAGTGATTTGTCCCCAAAACGGGACTGCGGTTCTAAAAGGGTTAACAGGCAGGACGAAGATTTTTGTTTGTTATTTGTGTGTGTTTTCAACCGCGCAGGCTATATATACAACACACCGGTGCTTTGTTTCGCCACCTCGACGAACTCCTTCGGGAATTCATGAACTTGATCGCGATGTGCAGGCAGCATGAGCTTCAACGTTGATCACCTTTGAAACAAAAACAGCAACAACATCTCCCCAAAGAAGAAAAGCCAAGGGGGTATCCTCTTTTCCCCTCTATTATTGCTGTGGAGGTGTCACTATGTATCCTTCCTCTGCAGAACTCTTGCCCTCCCTCTCTCAAGCTCTGGAGAGAAAATGAACCCTGAATATGAACCCAACACGTGTGAGTCATCAAGTCTTAGAGCAACCGGCAGGAGTAAATGTGGTTACATCTCTTCGCAATAAATGCTCGTACCTCAGCACATACATACATGTCTATTCGTAGGTCGCTCTAATTGATCAAGTCAGAAAGGTGAAGGGGTTAATGGCGCTTGCTTTTACTAGGCGTCTGGCCAGCGTTCAGGGAGTGCTTCTTTTAATGCTGTAGCTTGTAGCCGCACGCTCACGGTGGCCAACTACAGCAGTAGTAGCACGGTTTCGTTGGGCATCCGACAACCATTGCGCCGTGGCTACAACAGTTAGTGTTATTGTGTTGTCTTTCAGACGAAAGATCTATATCGGGGGTCCGTATTATGGAGGGTGTGTGACTGCTGTTGTTCCTCTCCGATCTCAGTTTTTTTTTTCCTCTGGACTAGCACGTCCACCACGTACTACAACGTCACACGCATGCGGACACCGCGCCCAAAAAGCTCTTCCACATTGCGCGTGGCGTCATGCAGAACAACGCCTGCAGCCTGGTATACTTGACAAACACTACGATTGCTCCTATAATCACACTGCTAAATGTATGCTATTAATAGTAGCACTATTTAGATACTACTGCAATAATATCAGCTGCCTGATAGACGCAGCAACCCAAGTCGCCCCGAAGGGCCGCATCAATACGCCCAACCTGACATGCTGGTGCACGCAATCATCAAAAATACACCCAATACACCCGCGGCTGATCATAGACACAACGCGCGGGAACCTTGAGGTAAGTCGGTGACCATGAGGACAATTTCCCGGATATTTCGACCAGCAGACCGAAAAGACGCCCGGCGATTCACACACACCTTCTTATTGTCGTGTAAAGAATGACGACAACAAGTAAGTGATATAATGCTTCGTATATATGAAACTCCGTATATCACAAACAACAAAGTTTCCCGACAACAAAAGATGAGTGTACGCAGGCACAGCGAAGCAGTGAGCGAAGCAAGCGAAAACGCTCGGGGAAAAGGGACGGTGCAACGTGCCGAAAATAGCTGCCAATCGGCGGCGACCGATACGTCACACCGCGTATCCGCGCAGAATCAACAGAAACAACAACGACAACAAACCACATACATACCTAATACGGGGGACTATGGTGACTAGGACCAGCTATTGTTGGTAAAAATAGCGAAATCTATAGGTTTTCGTGTGTACCGTGGGTCCTACATAATATGGTCCCCCGTAATAGTACTATACTACGGGGGACCATAGTTAATAGGACCTATGGTAACTAAAAAAACTATATATTTCCGTATTTTTACTATTAATATTTGGTCCTATTTAATATGGTCCCCCGTAATAGTACTAAAAAACAAAGGAAAAATAGTAGAACATTCTTCTTGGTACTGCTTGATTTGGCATCCGGCGGCAGCAGCAGTGTACAGAGCGTACACCGCGCAATTTCGATCCGGTCCAACGTTCTTTTTTTGCTATTACGGGGGGCCATAGTTAACAGGACCAAGTATTGTTAGTAAAAATGGTTAAACATGTAGGTTTTTATGTGTACCATAGGTCCTGTTAACTATGGTCCCCCGTAATAGCTATATAGGTTTGCCATTCGACGATATGCCTAAAAGTTGTGTCACTCGCAAAAAAAAAAGACGAAGAAACCGAAAACAAAGACCGCTATTAACCCTTTTAGGACCGCAGTCTCATTTTGGGGGCAATTGGGGACAATTGCCTTGGAATTTGAGGGGTGTGTCCCGAAAACAGGACTGGAGTTCTAAAAGGGTTGATAGTACGACTACGAAAACGAAAAGGTATAAGACACTCCCCACCGATTTGACGCCCAACACATCAATCAACCGTTGGTGTCCTTTCAGCCGGTGTTTTTTTTCACAGCTTTCAAGTAAGTACATGCCGGCGATTTGAAAGCCTCCACGGGTCCGACAGATGAGACATATCATGATCTACCCGTCAACAGTCGATGATCTACTGTAGTTCCTCGCCTGCCGGTGTGATAGGTTGCGCAGGATTTGCCTTAAAGGGCAGATAGCAGATACAGCTAGGGAGACAGCGCTAGATCATGCGGGTTGTGCGGGATCCCACTTCGCAGCTTGAGTTAAATCATACGAGACATACCGGGAATACAAATATATGCCTTGAAATATTTAGACCATGAACTATTTTAATAGGAATCGATTTTCTGCCCGAGATATGATAGGTCTCCAAAAATTACAGGGTGAGCTACCGCTTTCATCCAGCCCCTTTCCCGCTCGTAGCAGATGCCCTAGAACACTTGAAGGCGCGGCTTTTCACTTCTCCTATCTTTAATAATATAATATTCATATTCTACCACCACCCCTTCCCTCCCCCTGTTACGGGGGCGCATAGTAATCAGGACCCATTATAAACACAAAAACCTACCTGTTCCGGGATGTTTACTAGTAATATTTGGCCCTGACTACTATGTCCCCCCAAAATATGAATAGCCAAAAACGCCACTTGTTAAAATCAAGCATGCGGGACACTTTGTATCCCTGGACAGAGGTCTGCCTGTTAAGTCGGTAATCGTTGGCACTCACCTGTGGTGTTTGCTTCGAGATATAAGAAGAGCAGCTTTATTCCTTTCGTGCATGGGAAGACTGAGACCAAGCTCGTGGGTCTCTGGAAAACCTCTGGTTGTCCACCTAAGATACGCCTTCCAAGTACTACAAATACGTTCCCAGTACCTGAACCCAGGTAATTACCGGACTTTCAACCTCATACAAAGCAGTATCATAACATGTATTACCACACCTCGGAGAGATCAGATAGATCAGATAGATCAGATCCCCAGCTTATGATCTAGTATTTTCAGGGCAGATGGATGTATTCCTGATCTGTATGATCTTTATACTTGTAGCTCATACTTGCCGAGTGGGAGCCGGTTAAACTACACGGTCTCTATTAATAGGACATGTTTCCTGGGTCGGACCTGTCGTGCTGTTATCATACAGATCCTGCTCGAAATCTCAAAACGGCAGGCCAGGATCTAGAAAATCTCAGTCGTGATGTATCCGGCGTGTGCACATTACTCGATCCAATAACCTTCCAGCACAGCAGCCCCACGGCTACAGGACAAATCCCACCACCACCACAACAGCCAAAAACCTAACCACCACCACCAAAACCTGCAGGGGGGCTCGTTTCATTCCTGGCTACAGTTTTTCTCCATGCTCGACGTCAAGCAACCCCTTTCGTCAGATCGGGACTGCAAAGGGGCGTTGTGTCGGCTAAACGTGACGGCAGATTACAGCATTGTCGCATTACAGAACCATCAGCCCCACCGAGCGGGAGCAGTCTATCAGTCTATCAGTCTACCAGTTTGTCGACTCCGCGGGGCGCGGGTCGGGGCTGCTTCGAACCCTCGTCGGCCCAAATTCACCATCTCCACCGCTGGCGGTTGGGGGGCGT
This sequence comes from Nereocystis luetkeana, assembly GCA_031213475.1. Taxonomy (NCBI): domain Eukaryota; class Phaeophyceae; order Laminariales; family Laminariaceae; genus Nereocystis; species Nereocystis luetkeana. The sequence goes on from JARUPZ010000033.1 coordinate 4,940,081, forward strand.
ATGGTGAGCTGGCTGCAGTCTCCTCGCCCCCGAGCCCAGGCGCTCTCGTCTGCGCAGATGGCAACGGTCGTCAGACGTCAACCGATAGCTTGCGAGCCAAACGCCACACACCATGGCGCCCGCTGCAAGCACGTACCTGGTACGAAGAGAGACTCCGTCTGGTAGAGTGGGAGGTAGGGGAAGTATCCGGAGTGCCAAGTGGGAGGAGTTGTGCCCCACGTGTGCGGCGTTATGATACGTGTTGTGCTGCCGCACGCTTCTTCTAGAAGCTTTATAAAAAGACCGCGCCTGTATGTTGCTTTTTTAGTCGATATACCTAGCAAATGGCTCATGCTGTCGGTGAAGTCTTAATGCTGTCGGTTAATGGGTTATGGTGTCGGTATATGCTTGACACTGTCGGAGAATGATTCATACTGTCGGTTGATGGTTCGTGTTGTTGGTAACTGGTTAATGTTCTCGGGAATTGCTCAATGCCGTCGGTAATAGCTCAATACCGTCGGTGAATACTCAATGATATCCGTAGTTCCTTAATGGTGTCGGTAAATGTTTATTGCTGTCGGTTGGCTGGTGCTGTGACAGGTACCGAAGGACCCGCTCGTCGATGTGCATCAAGCACAGCGGCATGCTGTCGGTCACTACCTACTTGTCGGTTTTCGCTCATGCTGTAGATTCATGCATATTGCTGTCGGATCATGCTTGGTGCCGCCGGTTGATAGCAAATGCTGTCGGTCGGTCCATTGGCGCCGTTGTACTTTGGTGGGCATGGCGGGGGGCGACGCTGTGCTTCAAACACAACCCCTGGGCGAATAAGGCCTACCGCTTTCCGTTAAACGCCTACTGCCGCTGGATATACTGCTTAAGGCCGCCGGTGAAAGATTATTACGGGGGACCATAGTAAATAGGACCTACGGTACACACAAAAACTATATATTTACCTATTTTTAGTAACAACATTTGGTTCTATTTACTATGGTCCCCCGTAACCGCAAAATGCAGCCTATCCTCTTTGCTCCTCACGCCGCGCCGAGCGGCAGGCCTCTGCCTCTCCCTCCCCCCTCCTAATATGTTAACAGTATAAGAGGTCTGGCGTTTCTTTAGCTCGAGAAATTTTGTATCGGGGCACCCGCCGCATTACTCGCGACCTGGTTGGTCGCCGATACAGCCTCAAAATGAAGTACCGGGTGTTACGTACAGTAGAAGCTGGTATTTTGCGAAACGCGTTTCCCGCTATGTTGCGTCTCGTGCCATCCGAACAACGTGCGGCACAAAATTGGTATTAGCCTACCGTACTGAGAGGTGCTGTGTAGGATCTGTCAGTACAGACCCAACCTAGGAAACACGTCCTAGATCATGCAGTTTTTACATGGCTCCCACCCTGAAACATGGGCTAGATCATACAGATCATACAGATCATACAGATCATACAGATCATTTGTCTGCTCTGAAAGGGGTAGCTAATGCAGTGGGAGTCGATCATCTGCTCGAGGTGTGTATTGTTTGGGAGACCCCGGTAGAGGAAATTCGCGGCGAAGGAATGGCCGGTGGAAAGGGCGTCGGAACGGGAGGGTCCAACGGTTACCGGATTATTTTAGAACTGCAGTCCCGTTTTAGGGACAAACTATTATAATCAATTTCTACGAAAGTAAGTGGTTTGTTCCCTAAACGGGACTGCAGTCGTCCTAGAAGAGTTAAGATGTGATCCGACCCAGTTTGCTGTTGTGACTTGCTTGGCCTTGAGGATGTTGATGCCGATGCCAGCTTTCACGCCCTACGTAGTCCAGTATTGCAGCCGCGTTGCGCGCCTAAAGCTATCCAAGCGCGCGGCACAGCATAAGTCTAGGGTTCCATGGCTTCCTGGATGCGCTCAAATCACTGTGAGCAAGAAGTGCACCCTTTTCGAACTCTATCCACGTGTAGCGTAGACGGGGACACACACTATTTGCAAGCATAAGTGTGGGATAGTTTTAGAAGCGGTGTTTTGTTTTATGCAGGCGTGTAAATCGGAAGTGATGCTTCCAAACATCCTGGATTCGTCCCCGGGAGTTTAGGTGTAAGGACGCGAGCCAACTTAGCGCGTGAAAACACATAACTTCCTTATTGTAGTGTATCTTATCCCGTGCAGCCTCCTCGTATTCGTCACTGACGCCTATGATAATCATTGACGCTGTAGATCTCATCGTCGTCGACATGATGACCCCGGATACCGGCATTCTCCGTCCCTACGCGAGAGCGCCCTTCGATCCACCCTCCAAGAGGAAACCTGACGGGGCCTTCTCTCGGGATCACGTCAATACTGCTGTACGTGCGAACGGACTGTTGTTTTCGCCTCAACGGTGTACTCCGCTTTGAATTGTTTGCTCACACTACTCTATACACCAAACCAAAGGCCGAGAGCCGATTGCGACAACAGCAACTGCACGTCTTTCCTTGAAGATCGCCACTACTAGCGATCCCTACGCCGCGTCTGTGCCTCGCTAACGATGCGAGTTATACTGCTGTCCCTTGGTGAGTCGATGTCATCTGAAATAAACACACCATAATATCACAGCTGGCCGTGAAGGAGAGTGGAAGCTCCGCCGCACAGCGCGGTGATCTCCAGTGCACCATGGTACAAGATATACCAGGTATATCAGAGTACTGTAGATCAAGTGCGCCTTGTCATACCCCGTTCACTGGAAATCCTACCAACTCCATCTTGAACTCCGAAGGGGGCCGGCCAGCTGCCCCTCTCTGCGACGATGAGTGGTAGCTGCTGCGGCGCGAGATCCATAACCCCTTGATATGCCGATCGATGTTGATGACATTTGAGAAGCTCGTACGCATGTTTAATAGATACCTGGTACATCGTTTATTGTGGTTTCGCAAAACGTTACGCGGCGCAACTGGACTGCTTGCCGTCTCACTCCACAGACAAGGCAATCAAGACACACACCTATTTTGAATAACGGCAAAAGAACGCCGGTTAACCAAGCAAGATTTACGTTTCAGGGGCTGCGCTATCTCCAACATGATCTACAGTCGAACTCACAGCTGACGTATTTCATAATTTTATAAAATCAAGATTTTTTCAACGCCACCCCCCGCCGCCGTTATTTTTCCCGTTTCAGTTTTTTTTTGCGCCGTTTGCCATTCGTTATTACTTGTACCGTTACGCACTGGTGTACCGTTGTTAGAAGAAGCACCCGAGGCTCTCCAGGGGGTACCAGCAGCACAGACCGAAGCGGCTAGGCATTCGGGGCAGCGATAAGCTATTCGTCATGTATACACACACGTAGTAGCAGCAGCAGCAGCAGAAGCAGCAGTGTGTCAGGTATGAGCGGGCAAGAAATCTCTCGCGTCTCTTCTTCAACGATCAGTCAGCTCATAGATACCACTCACATGATATGATTGCGAGGGCTAGGTTTGCTTCTACAATTCAGTGGCAGTATCTCATCGGATAGGGTCACGGTGATACGGTGTGGCTGCGCTCTGTATGGTTACACGGTGTAAGGGGCGCGCAAACGTACCTTCGAAGGCCAAGCAGGCAGCAGAGTCGGTTAGGTGTCCAGCTGCGGTTACCGTTTCGCCGCGCCCCGGCCCCGGTCCCCCGGGAGATTATTCTCAGTGAATAACGCCATACAAAATACAATAAAACCCTTCAAATTAAACTGAACATTCGTACCTGGTGGTAGTTGCTGGCTTCGTGTCGAGAGGAAGAGAAGAGTGAAGGACATGCCGTCTGTGAAGCAGCTGCCAGAGCTTCCTAAGGAGGTGATGTGGCGGGTGCTGGGCTTTGTAGACGAGTCCCACCGCGCTCACTGCGCGGCAGTTGCCCGCCGGTGGTCGAACTTCGGGGGCAGTCGAGCCGGCAACTCCAGCATGGGTCTCTGGCGAAGAGCCAGGGGAAGCATGCCAAACGAGCTGCTGGTAGGCCTCGTGATCCAGTTCCTGGACGAGTCAGACGAAGGGTGAGTGTCGTGATAGCCAAAGGGTGTGTCTACCCCGCTTTAGCCGTGTGCTATGCATACCATCCCGGAGGTTATCGCCCGTTTAATCTTGTCGTGGCTTGTCTCTATCTGGTTTCGGTATCATCGACGACGTCCTTCCCGAGTCGATTGCCCTTTCGGTGCTACCTTTACGAACCGGCGGTCCTTCACATGTAACACAACCACACCTCCAGTAGAGCAGAGTAAAGTTCCTTTTAGCACTGCTGTCTCCTTTTGGGGACAAACCGGTCAACATCCAAGTAGTTTGTCCCCAAAACGAGACTGCAGTCCAAAACGAGACTGCAGTCCTAACAGTCCTAAAAGAGTCAGCCCCGACATAGCGACCAAACCAATGACAACTTTGATGAGTGAGCACCCAGGAGGACAGGTAGGTCATGTTGCGGCCGTGCCGTACGACCCCTTGCATCAACCATTGTAACTCAAGACACCAACCGTAGTATCACCCCCCCAATCAAGCAGTTTGGGTTGCTGGTCAGGCTGAATCTTAGGCCGATTCTTGATGGGAGCCGAAACCGGAAAACAGAACGGGGCTTGTACAGAGATCCAGGAAGAATTTTGTGCCAGCTCGGATTTATCGGATCTTATCGATGGACAAAAAAAAATAGAAATCTCCGAAGTGTTTGCTGTATTTCCTCCATCAGAAATGGCCTGGCCAGACGAAACCAGACTCCAGTTCTGTCCGGTCCCAGAGCTGGCCGAAACTGAAGTTTTGAACCCCACACAGGAGGCATAGGGTGGCGGGCCTAATACGTGTCAATCTCGCCGCACCACCGCTACCACGCGTATAGATCACACCCTCTCGGTATCTGTGACATGGTATCCCGGCGTACAGTATAGCGGTAGCTGGAGACTCCGAGCTCCTGTGACGTCGGTGTCGCTGCCCACTGCCCACCCCCTCGTTGTTGCCACGGACTCCACCCTCGCCCAAAACAGTCCCGTCACCATTTCCACGAATGGCGCCGGTGTTGGTGTCGTAGCCAACCCTCGTCCCGTTGCTTGCAGCTCCACCTACAACGCCTCCAGCAGCCGAGCCACCATTTACACTGCCCCCGCCGGCGTTCATGTCGGGGGCGTGGGCGCGCATGGGGGGGTGTTCGGAGCAGCTTCCTACGTTTAGTATTGACCGCCCGGATTTCCTGGTCTCCTTCATCCTTGGCTATCTCAAGCTCCTCTTTCAGGTTGCGAAGTGCCTCTTGCCGAAGCCTCAGCAGTCTCTTCTCTTTCTCCGCCTCCCCCGTGACGGCGATGTCGCCGAAGCGGAGCAAGACAAGGGACTGCTGACGCTCCGGCAAGAAGCACTCCGCAATCTCGAAGAGGAGCTGGGAGTCGCCAAGGATGAAGGAGATGGAAGTCCGTGCGATCAATGCGAAGCGTAGGAAGCTGCTTCGAACACCCCCAGATCATTCCCACAATCCATGATCTAGACCTTTCAGGGCAGATGATCTGTATGATATGTATGATCTAGCTCGTCTTACCGGTTGGGAGCCGTCTAATCTGCATACGTAGAGCATGCTTGCTGGGTTGGATCTGCACTAGACCGACCCTTCAGAGTCCCTCACAGCGACAAGTTAGGACTTACATCATCTAGATGATCTATCTGCAGACATTTTTGCAAACACTAAAATCGGCATGATGTCTGCAGAGTACAGAGTCATGTCGGCGTTTTTCACCGCATGCCGAGTGGGGTGTCTGCGTGAGCTCTTTTTGTTTTTTTTTGGTGTTGATGCCGGGTACGTCCGTGTGCTGCAGCTGTGACCGATGTGGCGCAGCTTTCCACGGCCGAGGAGAGGACATGGGTTGGGAGTGTCGTCAGCGTACTGCTGTAAAATACCTACTTGTATATCTGAGTCTAATTCCAAGTAGTGTGTCTCCCTATCGGAAGTGCGGCCTTAAAGAGGCTAACCTTCCTCACATCGGAGAGATCAGATAGATCAGCTAGATCAGATCAGATCCCTAATTCATTATCTACATATTTCAGGGCAGATATATACATACATACCTGATCTACACGATCTGCAACATCTAGATCACGTTGGCCAGGCAGGAGCTGTATGAAACAGTAGTAGTTGCGCACATGTTTGCCGCCAAGTGGGATCTGTATGATACGCCTCTTGCACAACATGTCATGACATAAAGCCGTCAGATACCGTATCTATTAGTAGATCGATCTGCTTGTAGGTGATCTGTTATTAATAGTAGACAAATCTACTACAGATGATCTACAGATGATCTAAATCGTGGTCTGTCCAAGTAGCGTTGTACGAAATAGGTTCACCCTAATTTTTCTGAGGCTCCTCACCTAAGGAGCTCCATACCTCTCCCGATAACTGACTTCAGCAAAAGTCGAATCGCATCCAGAGGAATACTCCCATGGTCCAAATGTAAAATTGCATCATTTTTCGATACAAAACTGGCATTCCGACGAATTCGGGTTAAGGAACCCCGTCATTCGGAAACAGTTTAACGGAAATGTGCTACCTCTATCGTAGAACGCGTCCCAAGGTTGATGCCAATGTCAGTATTTCATGAACCCAGACCACGAAACCAGAAAATAGGAGCGTACTCGCACATGCCGATACTCTTAACTCGTATCTGCAACTCCTGTTCAGCAACACCTGGGTACGGTGCCCACGGGTATGCAGTATATGTACACGGAATACGAATTGACGATGTTGGGGATGTTGATGATATTGGTGATGTTGATGACAATGATGATGTTGACACTTAGTTCTCGAGTCCGCCGTCCTGAGACGCTCGAGACGTGTCGGCCCCGTTTTTTTCAGTGGGTAGGGGCGGTGGATGCTGCAATGGGCGAAAAGCGTCGTCTCGCGCCGCTGCCGCGCAGGCCCGCGCTCGTCGCGGCGAAAGCGCTTCAAAAGCGAACCAGCACGCGGCGGAACCTCGATAGTTACTCAAGTAAAGGGCCTGCGACACCCTCCTTGCACCTAGGAGAGCGCGTATTTTCGATGTCAAGGCCGCAGAGGGCGTGGCCGCCTCGGCTTTTGGCGTGGGCAGGCCGGGAAAGGGCCGGACAGAAGGGATTGGGGCGCCAGGTCTCGCGTCTTGACCGTACATGGGCGAACACAATGAGACAGCGGGTGCGTACGCATCAACCGGGGAAATGTCGCGGATGAGGACGACCGCCCCTTCGCGATCGCAGGCAACACCCACGTTTGTCCTCCGGAAAGGCAGGGTAGCTGCCATGTCCTGGCGTGCTTTCGCGGCCTCCGTCCTTCCCTTACGGTCAGCGAAGGACGGAATCGTCTGGGACCCCGGCGCCCCGTGTATTCCTTCTTCCCATTTCCCTTTCCTTTGTCTATCTTCACGGTGGTAGGGTGTCTGCCTGCCGAGCAACTGCCGCATAGGCCGGTAGCACAGAGAGAGAAAAAACAACACGGCCTCTACCCACTACCCACGGTATCTTTTTACAATGGTTGAAAACGTCGACTCTCCGTCCACCCCTCCCCTCTCTCCTCATGTGCTCGACTTTTTGCATCGCAGAGACCCCCTTCGGCATATCGCACGAGTATGGGCTACCTACCTCGCCCAATCGCGCGCGGCCGCTACAGCAGCCGCAACCATTGCATCAGCTGGCTACGGCAGGGGCGGGTTGGCATCGTTGCCCCTCCTGGGCTTGAGTTTTGGCCCTGCGACAGAGCCTGGGCCCCTGGACAAGACGGGCAGACTTCCGAACGAGCTGCTGGAATCGATGTTCGATTTTCTTGACGAGGACATGACGATGAATTGCGCATCCGTCGCTCGTAGGTACGGGCGTGCGCTTATGGCTGAAGGAGCTTATCTAACGTATTGCGGCTTTATTGGGAGTCGACTGTAGCCGGGGGCGAGGACCGGGGGGGCGGGGGGTGTACTCGATATCATGCATGGTCGTAGTCGCATAACCATAGACCCTCGCATCCCTACAATGCCGGGACAGAGCACGTCGGGTCTTCACCGACCAGGCAGAAATCCTGGCAACGGACGACACACGATTGCTACGTTGGGTGCGAGGGGTTATTGTGCACGAACTTTGTCGACGTCAATGCCCCCGGAGCGTTCCTGGGAAAGGCATACAATGGAGCGGGAAAATTCCCCGGCCGAATTCGACAATCGACCTGGTCGTACTCCCGGCTGCCCCCTTCGAAATAAGCCTGCCAACCCCCCTGCCGGAGGGCCGTCTTTTGCGCCCGGCAGCAGCGGCGCAGGCAGTGGCGGCAGTAGTGGTGGTCAGTGTAGCCGAAGAACCCCGTAGCATATATTTTGCATGGTTGTTGGTTGGCGCCAATCGGTGTGGTCCCGGTGTCGTTCCCTGTCCCCACCGAACGCTCGTGGTTTCGCGCTGTTCATCTCGCCGGCCGTTTATCTAAACCCGTCATGGCTACCTCCTCGTACTGATCGGGTCTTTAGTCGATGCTTCGTTCAGACATGGGTCCCTTCTGCAGTGGCAGTATGCCACCGCACTGGGAGTTTGCCACCGCAGAGGGTGCATGCACCTGCGATGTTCGGAGGCTCCTCACTTTGAGGCGCTCTGCATCTCACGCAAAATTTGGCTTGAGAAAATCATGCACACTTAGCCCGATGAACAACCAATCAACCTATCAATCCCATGGCTTATATACATAGGTGGGGATTTATATCTGTAACGAAAACGTTTGTAAAAACAAGCGATAATGCATGCCTTCTAAGGCATCTTGTTGGGTAGTTCCTCATTTCGAGAAGATAAAACTGCTACCCCCTATTGTAGAACGCCTCCACACGCGACCCCCTCAGCCTTGTGTGTTGTATGCTCGCGTTCCTCCCGCTTTTCAGGTGGAGGTCGTCGGCGATGGAGCTGATCCTGACGTCTTTCCTGAGCCCCATTTTGTGGGTCATCCCGCAGGGGGCGGTGCACAACATCTGCAGCAACCTGCACGCCACCGACATCTCCCAGGTGCTTTAGTGTCTCAAAAGGAATGGAAATTCGGCAAGCTGTTTATCGCTCGTTGGGGGCGTTTCCCCATCGTGATTCCCCCCTAAAGCACTCAAAGCGGGCACCTTGTGCAAGGGTCTTGTGAATGTACCTTTCTGCACGCGTGCGCTTGCTTCCGTGACGGTATACCTGATCAGGAGTGGCACTGCGATGGGCTGGCTCGTAAATCGCGTTCGGCCCCTACTGTTATTACGGGGGGGCATAGTAGTACATACTATTGTGGTATTACGAGGGTGTTGTATTACGGGGGACCATAGTTAGTAGGGCCTATGCCATACACAAGAACCTATATTTTTAACCAATACTATCAATATTTGGTCCTATTTACCATGGTCCCCGGTAATAGTACATACCGGGGTAGTGACGCATAGTATTACATATTAATAGTAATACATACCTGGTACCTGGTAGTAATATATGGCAATACATAGTAATACATAATAATACATAGTAACACATAGAAATCACAACCCACCATGGACCCAAAAACAGGTATCCCCTTCTGTTCAGACACCATATCTTGTCCTGGTTACTATTAATATGTTCCCACCGTAGTAGTTCCATTTTTATTTTTTTGTTTCGCCTAAGTTTTTTTCTTGCGTGGAATGTTCCTTGAATGTTCTACTGTAAGGTTTATCAGTGATCGACGTTGAAGCTGAAGCTTGCTGCACACTTTCGGATGGCAAGCGCACTGCCAACAATAATACATTATGTACTGCTGATCCAACGGCCCCACTCACACCCCGGCCACGCTACTTTTTTACTGCTGTCATCGAAGCAGGTCGCGTGCGTGTGCCAGGACTGGAGGCAACTCGCTCACGATGTGCCCACGCTAGCTCCGGGACTCGTTGACTGAAACCTTCTCTTCCCGGTCACGAACACAAAACGTGCCCCCCCGCCCCAACCTTACCAACTCCTTTGGGAGTTCAAGAAGGGGAAAGTTGTCGAAACGAGTTACGACTACGGCGTCGGCCACATCAAACAACCCGGGCCTCTGCTGGCGCAGGGTATCATAGATGGAGTACCCGACCCGCATTTCAACGCAGTGAGCTGCACGAAACGCGCTACATGATCCTATTGCTACGGCGCGCTCACACACCATAGACGAAGGGCCGATAAGACGACAATTATCATTTTTGTTTCTCGCGCTGTAGTCTGGGCCCCAAGTAAGCGGTGAGTAGGTGGTTTTGGCACACACGAAACTTTGGCCTCGTGGTGCACGTTGTCGCTCAACCAGACCGCAGGCCTGCTCGTTCCCCTTGGACGGTTGAGCGACTCCTTGGACGGGTTTTGCTTTGACTCTGATAGAGGTTGTACGTGCTCGGCGCCAAGTGTGCATGCCTATGCCCCCCGCTCTCCCCCAGCCCACTGCTGCTAGTGGCGTTTTTTGTTTCGCTGTATGCCTATGTCACCTCCCCCCCCCCCCCCTCCGGTAGGGAGATTTTGTTTGTTTTTTTGCTTTGGTCCTGTCGAAGTCTGGCCTCTTAGTATCACTAGGGCCGCGTTGGTGCCATTTCGGTACGCCACAGAGCTTTTTATACCACGACACGTGCGATAGTAATATTATGACACCCGTGGAGTTCCAGTGGCTTGGTCCCGGCCGAGCGGGGTTAGGGCGGCTGTTGTGTGCCCTCGGATTTGTTGAGACTTGTTTCTCGGCAAAGGTCGTGACCCTGGCCGCTCCCTCTCGAGAAAGACTGCTTCAGCTGTCAGGCTTGCGTTGCAGTAAGTATAGCTCGACGAGCGCAACGGTTACGCCTACGGGGTGCTACAGGAGACGTTCTGGTAGTGGCGTTTCGTACGACTTGCGTACAAGTTGACCGCGGGATTGATTCCGCGTCCCTGTCGGACCTCCGATCTGGTGGGGCCTTGACGGACTATAGCGGAAGCCTCACTGTTGATTCTGCAAAAATGACGGCACACAAATTTCAAGTAGTTTTCCCCACAAAACGTGGGTGCAGTTCTGAAGGGCTCGTAAGGGGACAACAGCGAGCGTTGGGAAAAAAAGGTATCATTCCCTTGGACACGGCAGGTGATACAGCAGCGCCCCCCAAGCTGCAAGAAGCATCTATGATATCTCACACGTGGTCGATAGGACCCAGAAGATGCGAGACTAGATTATGTGGCGGGGGGGGCATGCTTCGCTTGCGGGGTCTAAACGTCCGTGCGCGAATGCCTTGCCGCTCTTCCCCCCCCCCCCGCCCAATGCTGGAGTTGCTATATTCGGCGTAGGGACGGTGCTCTGTCTCTCGAGAGGGATGCGTGGTGAATGGTCAAGCGACTAAAGCAAGCAACGCACGAGTACCCCCCCCCCCCACCGAATACGGGTAACGGTGTAAATACAGCAGTAGGGCAACACTGTGGTTGCACAGGACACATACATATGTATGGTACGTGTAAAACTACGTTACGGTTGATCGTGTTGGGCCAGCGTAGGACTTGATATTGGCAAGAAGTCGTGAAACGAGCAAAACTTGCCCAAATTGCCTCGCTCGGGAGTGGAATGTGAACCTTCGTGCCAAAGTGTGGGTATACATGATAAGCGGGCGCGGTGATGTCTCGCGTAAAATTCGTCGAGGCATTTTAGGTTGGTAGTTTTTACGATTCATCGGTGGAATGGTATGGATTTTTTACGGGAAGTGTTGGTTGGATTCAGCGTATTACAGTAATAGCGGGTGCTGGTGGGGTGGTGGTGATATTTCCCTGAGTAAAATCGAGGTTTTTGCAGTTTGCGGTTCATGCATATGTAGATCTTTGGAGAAGTGGGATTTCCGCGTGTTTTGGCCGTGGTTGTTTATTTACGTCGTTGCGCGGGTGGCGTGTTTCTGTCACGTGTTGGTGTGACAGTTTCAATTCTTGCCTGCTAAGGAAGTGTTGTGTGTGGAAGTAGTGCTGTTGAGGTCAGGAATTAGCCGGAGGTTGTGTTTTCATCCAAACATTTCTTACGAATACGTCAGCTGTGAATTCGACGTGGTTGGTACTCGGCTTTGCGAGCTAAGTGGTGCTACTATTCATACGTTGGTCGCGCGTGTTTGATGTGTTTTGGTGCAGAATGTTGCTTCTGGGTTCTTCGATTGACCATTCCAGCCGCGGTCAGCACTCTATCCTTTAATCTCGAGCGTGTTTTATGTGTTTTGTACAGAATATTGCTGCGTTCTTCGACCGACCAGTCCAGCCGTGATCATTAGTCTATGCTCTTATATCTTGGCAACTAAAATGTTGTTTATGGGAACTTGCCGGTGTTATCGCGGCTGGGTGTTCGGGTCGGACGCAATATTGATGGACTGGATGAAAGGGGATGGATGGTTTGCTCATTCTTGCCGAAGGCGCCGGGCCGAAACTCGCGATCGCCAGCATCGCACATCCCACTGCTTCAAGCAAAAAAATAATGCCTATAGAGGACGTGTTAGCAACTTTCATTCATCGATGGTTGGTGAGGTACACATTGATGGTACATAGCACCGTGAGAACCACGAGGGATTGTCGCGACCGTTCATCGCTCTTGCCCAAATGAGCAACATATCCCTTTTAGAACCGCGGTCCCGTTTTGGGGACAAATTGCTTAGAATTTGAGTGGGTTGTCCCCAAAACGGGACTGCGGTTCTAAAGGGGATACGGTATGTGGCTGAAAACTTGGTTTCACGTGACGCACCAGGCGACCTACCAACTAACGTAACGGACACGAACCTTTTTTCTTTTTTTCTTCTTGTTTTGTCAAGACCAGACTGTAAATAGTTTCATCCTCTTCGTAGGGGGCCAGTAAGTATTTCAGGCTTCGCATGTATACCGACGATGGCTGCTGCTGCCGATTGCATGGCGCGAAGAGGAAGAGCGAAATAATAATATCTAGTGTTTGATGGCTGCTGCGATTCTTATCAGTAGTATGCAGAGCAGAGAGCGTTTTCGGCAAAACTTCCACATCCGTTGCGCCAACTAAAAAAATAAGGCGCGCGAACCCGCCGATATTTGCTTGTAGTATATATATATACTCGTAAATATATAGAAATATACCTATGACAATCCTCAGCCTGATCCGATCCGTTTTTGGTCGGCGGATCTCTCCCGAATTTGACCGCCTTTCCGCGCGGTGTATTCGCCGGGGCGTGCCCCCTACCCGTCTGAACCGCCCGGTGTCGGAGGATCCGCCCGCTCAGCGCCGTAGCGCCCGCGCGAAGCCTTGATTTTTATATCTACGAAGGAATCTCCGAAACTCCCTGCCCTGTCAGCGTTTTGGCCCATGGTCTCCCGACAGGGTGTATTTATTCGCGTGGTTCTTTCCGGCACGTCCTCTCCGACTTCTGACCCATGGAGGGGGCCAGCTACCCGGTCGGCATTGCCATTGTGAGGGCCTGCGCGGGTGGCTGTATCTGGGAAATCGATGGAACGCCCCGATAGCACATGCCATCCAGGCTTAGTTGAGAACTGCCATCCATCAAAAATTGAAAATTGTGCTCGGATATACGATATACGAGAGAGAGCGCTCATGTCACCTACAGCCAGAAGCACCTACGATGGCCAGCAGCACTTACTTTTGGTGTGTACGCTATCGTACAGCGGCAGCTGCAGTCGAGCTGTATTACGTGGAGGCGAAGATGTGCTGCTACAGCAGTACTGCTACAGCAGCTTATGATGTGACGGCACCTTTATACGGAACCGCGCTGTCGGTCATCGCGTACTTCCTGAGTTAGGAGTTAATTAGTTACACGCCTTCTAGCATCCCGCCACTTTTTGGTTAACCGGCAAGTAATCGCCAGCATTCTCCACCTTTGCCAACGTTCATGGAGTGTGAAGCGCAACCTCTCAATCTCTTGGCATCGAGTCTCAGCCTCCTCCTCCTCTACATTATACACCCATCATGCAGGTGTGCGATCGGCGGCCGTCCAGGGCGCCGGCGTAACCCCTCGCATATATTCTCAGTTTGTAGAACTGAGTCTCTGTTTTGGCAAATGCAAATATGTCTGTCTGTCTGTCTGCCTGTCCGCAAGGCTTACATTTTCGAACACTTTCCAATGGCCGATACATAAGCTCGTTACATGTGGAATTCGTACGACGTATTCGACCCTTACGGACCTCGTATACTGAAACATACCATACCATCATCAGGCAAATTTAGCCATAAAATGCATCCACGACATCGTACCATGGTACCATATACCGCAAACGTACCATACCATATACTGCGTTTTCCCCGTACCATACCGTCAACACATACCATACCACATACGGTTGTTTTCCCATATTCCCATATATATACCATACCACCAACATATCCCGTATTCCCATAATATACCATACCACCAACATATCCCATATCCCATATACCGTGTAAGGCAGTCAGAGTTAGGGAGACGTCTATACACCAGTACACCAGACCAGGTGCCTGCTACTGCTATCGTGCCGTGTTGTTGTGCAAGGATGGCGATGAATACAGAGTGTGTAGATCGAGCACTGCTGTTCACCAGACCAAAGAAAGGAAGTCATGGTTGGCTCAGACGCTTGGGTCTACGCTCAGTGCAGCGCATTGGCCGCTGGTGTGCACAAAATAGATGGAAAACAATAGCTACGAGTACTACTGCTGTATCCGTCTCGAATGGCAAAAATGTTTGTTTTTTCAGGTTTGGGAGGATACCGTAGGACACCGCCGGCAAGCTCTTGCCCCCTAGAGCATGCATCCATCTCATTTCTTCGAGCCCGTCATCTATACTAGTAGATCTTGCCCGCCACCGAGCGGGTAGGCCGATCTCGACCGAGCCTGAGCCGACGGCCAACCCGCTCGGTGGCGGGCAAGATCGACTAGTATAGATGACGGGCCCGAAGAAATGAGATGGATGCATGCTCTAGGGGGCAAGAGCTTGCCGGCGGCGTCCTACGGTATCCTCCCAACCTGGAAAAAAAAAACATTTTTGCCATTCGAGACGGATACAGCAGTAGTAAGTAGTACTCGTAGATAATGTTTTTCATCTATTTTGTGCACACCAGCGGCCAATGCCCTGCACGGAGCGTAGGGCCCAAGCGTCAAAGCCAACTATCACAGCCTTTCTTTGGTCTGGCGAACAGCAATGCTCGACGTACATACTCTGTATAAATCGCGACCCATGCACAACAACAAGGCACTACAGCAGTAGCAGGCACCTGGTCTGGTGCATAGACTTCTCCCCAACTCTGACTGCCTTCCACGGTATGGGACATGGGATATGTTGGTGATATGGTATATGAGAATATGGGAAAACCACCGTATGTGGTATGGTATGTGTTGACGGTATGGTGCGGGAAAAACAGAGTATATGGTATGGTACGTTTGCGGTGTGGTACGATGGTACGATGTCGTGGATGTATTACAAGTATATGGCTAAATTTGCCTGGTGGTATGGTATGTTTCAGTATATAAGGCCCGTGAGGGTCGAATACGTGGTACGAATATCATCTGTAACGAGCATATATATCGGCCATTGGAAAGTGTTCGAAGAAATGAGCCTTGCGGACAGATATGCAGACAGATTTGCATTTACCAAAACAGAGACTCAGTTCTACAAATTGAGAATATTATTTCTTGTAAAAGCTGTACCTCATGATCCACCACCGCCTGGACTCTCTATGACGTTATAGTAGCATGCTTCGTAAAAGGAGGGTATCTTTCCGTCCGTAGGGGCGGGCAGGCTTCCGGCTTCCATTGTCGCTCGGAACCGGAGCCGTGAGCCGTGGGTGTTTCTTAGAGGCGAGGGAAGACATTCAGCGAGATACCGATAGATATCGGCAGACGGGATTTCCCGTAAACACTACCGCCCTATGGATCAGGCAAACCACAACCTATTGATGGCTGTTGGGGGGTGGGGCGTCCTGCTCCCGCCGTGCGATCGTACTGCTGTGCTGGCATACCACTTTATCCCGTAATATAGTAATCGTATTTAACAATGGGGCGCGCGAGCGCGAAGCGCGTGCCTTTCTTCTTGGTTTTCCAAGGAAAAAAAGCAGACGTTCAGTCTGAGCCAAATCTCGCCTGCTGGGGTGTCGTCTGTTCTGGTGCCGACTGGTCTCTCTCCACACTAGCGCCCACTCCAACTGCGATTTCACAAAAACGAAGACAAGCAAATTGAGAACAGCGCTCGAATGCATTTCATCGAGGGCAATAATTTATATATATACATATATATATATATATGTGTGTACTACTGTATACCAGGTACGTAATAGGGATTAGGATGGATCTCTCCACCCAATGGCAGATCGCCTGTGGTTGGGATATTATAGCAGGTTGTCCGAACGAATCACAACACGTATCATACAGATATACCAGATATATATACGACCGTGAACCGTGAACACTAGCAGGTATATCGTAAGTAAAGCCCTTTGAATAATCGGTCGACATCCTAGCTACAATATATTATTATGATCTGCGGTGTTTATAACTGAAAGTGCTTTCTTGTCTGTCTGCCCAAGCATGATGAACTCTGCCCACTTTTTCACACTATTAGTTTGTTTGCGTCAAACGGAACAATCTTGAATGGTTTGCTGGTTGTTGTTTCGAGGTTGAGAGCCGGCAAAATGTTTGTTGCAACATTGAAGGCTGAATCGAAGATCGACCATCATTTCTGTTTATTACATACAGATACAGTCAGCTCCCTTTAGGGGCTCATGTATCTTGGATATATACCGTACGTGGCGTACAGACAAAAAAAAGCGACGAGCGCAATGTTTTCAAGCGTCTATTAATAGGAAGAGCGTGTACTGTAGTAGTACAACGAGAATGACCACATGCTGCACGCGTGCCGTGCAGGTCCTTACACTGCAGCTCGGACACACACGCCCCCTATCCGAGCTGCCCGGGCTGCTTGGTGTGGCCAACGCCGCTGCAATCGTCAATGCTTTTCGACGTGTGTCGCCTCTATACTATATCGTATCAAGTGAAGCCCCAAAGAGGGTAAAGTTTTTAGAAGAACAAAAAAACGAGAAAAAAAGAGGACCACGCTGATGTTACGACGAATGGCAGCGTATTAGGCACCGTTCATAGGTACCTTCACCTGAAACCAAAGCAGAGCTATGGGAATCCGGCTGGTTTGAGTACAGGCCTCAAAGCGTTACAGACAGACAGGTCGATATCGGCAGTGAAAAAAAGCCCCCCGGTTTTTTTCTACGGCTTTTCCATTCCCTTTTTGTTCAAGTTATTCTGCAGAATAGACCATCTTCACCTCATCTCCAAAACAGTGCTAGTGTTGATGTCCATCTCGCGTTACGATGCGCCGTGCGTAGATGCAGGCACCCGGCGACAGCCCACTCCCAATCTCAAGGCACGCTCTCAATGTCCCCACTTGCGTACCAGGTAGCACGTACTTAAAAAAAAGAAGGCAACAAGGTAATCGGTAACGATTCTCGCTCAACATAATAACAAATACTCATACTCGTAGCTCGGCCAGGGGAACCCGAGAAAACAAAATCCCGATGTATGTACCACAACTCGCTCCCGAGTAAAAATCAATTTTAATTTCGTACAGAAATCCCATCCCCCATTGGTTTGTTTTCTTTCTGGCATGGGAGGGAGTGTGGTGTCACTTTCTCTCGTGTGCCCCTAGGTCGGCAATCCAAGTTTCAACAGCTCTCACCCCCCCGACAGAGGTACGGAAGCAAATGATCGCAACTAAACTGTAAGTTTGTTGCAGTAACACATGAATGAGCACAGGATGAAACTTACTCATTCGCATACCATTGCAGACAGGCAAACAGCGGAAGCGCTTACACCACCAGACCCTTGTCTAGCCTGTCGCGGTCATATCTGTCAAATTCGCAGCCGGCGTGACGGTCGGCGGGTCACAAAGACATCATCATCACCACCTATGACGTAAAAATTAAACGCTTGCATCCCGTGTACTCCGATGACCGTGCCTCGAACCCGAACACCATGCAACGTGGACACAAAAAAAGGACACCGCGAGAAAATAATCGCGAACGCCCACGGCTCCAGCCAGCGGCTGGTACTACTGCTACTACTACTGTTGCTGCTGCAAGCTCAAAACACCAAAACATAACAAAAACCCAAATAAGGGAAGGGACGGGCGGGGTTAGACGGGGAGGGGGAGGAAACCTAAAACTCCCCGCGAGTGATGATGGAAGCAAAATGAGGGGGGGGAAAGGAGAGGGCGTCACCAAAATCAGGACACTGTCGGGTAGGCTACATATCGCCACCCGCACCACCGTTCTCATTGCCGTCCGACTAATTAACACGTGAGCGCCAATCCCCCAAAACCCAACCGAATAAACAGGTGAATGATGCCAAGTCAGAGGGGAAGTACTACTCTACAGCAGTTTATCGTCATTTTCGCTCCGCGTTACCCCCCGCATCCCCTGCGCCCTCCACCACCTCACTCGTCTTCGACTTCTTTTCGCCGATACCGACACCGCCTCGCTCGTCAACCGAGTCTATGTCTGCGGCTCTCTTTGCTTCTTCCAGGCCCTTGCCAACCGCCATACACGCCGAAATGACACACATATCCGCCGCGGACGCCGCCCCCTGCGTCCCATGCGTCAATGGCGACGCTTCCCGCTCTTCGGCACAGTCTCCCTCCCCCCTCGCTAACGACGCAACCACCCTACCCGCGTCCTGCTCCTGTACTGCTGCTTCAGTCGCAGACGTGACGCAACCAGCACCCTCCCCCCTTGCAACTTCCACGCCGCTCGTACAAAGACTGCTGCCGTCAGACACTGAGCCTCTGTCAGGCGACACCGCCGGTGACGCTGCCGCCTCAGTTTTGATCGTCCCCTCGTCCGGTTCCCCCCCGAGGCTAATCGGTTCCTCGTCCAGTCCCCCCTCACGACCGACCTTTTCCTCCTTCAATTCCCTGCCAAGCCCGATGGTCTCTTCGTCCAAATCGTCCGCAACACCCGCCTTTTCCTTGTCCGATTCCCTCTCAACGCTGACAATCTCCTCGTCCAATTCGCCCGCAGTGCCGATAATCTCATTCGATTCCCCATCAACCCCGACAGTATTCTCATTTATTTTTCCCGAAACTCCGATAAGCTTCTCTTCCAATTCCTCCGCAACGCCGACCGTCTCATCGCCCAGTTCCCGTGCAACGCCGAAATTTTCCGTTTCCAATTCTCCCGCAACGTCGGTAGGTTCCTCATCCAATTGTTCTGCAACTCCGGTAAGTCCCTCATTCAATCCCCCCGCAACGCCGGTAAGTTCCTCGTCCAATTGCTCTGCAACTCCGGCAAGTCCCTCATCCAATCCCCCCACAACGCCGGCCGTTTCCTCGCCCAACTCCCCTCCAACATCAACCTTTTTCTCTACCAAACCCCCGTCGACCACCGACTCCTCTGGCGCCGATAACCCCTCTGAAACCGATAACAACACCGTCGTGTCGCCCATCTTGTCACCCCCTCGACCCTTCTCTTCCTCGGCGCCCCCGAGCTCGCCGTCGCTCCGCCTCACCTCCCCGCCCCCCCCTGGTGACGGAGCTGCCTCCTCCCCTCTCCCGTTAACAACCTCTTCCCTCCGATACCCGTCAGACTTGACCTCGGGTGGTACAACGGGGGCAGGCGCAGCAGGGGGAGACGTGTCGAGGGGGGGCGAAAAGACGCCACCCGAGCCCATTCTCTCGCCATCCCAAGGAGGAGGGGTCAAGTTAAGCTCGCCCCTCTGCGACGGTTGTGGCACGTCTAAAAAATCCCCTCCAAAATCGAAAACGAACGACCCCTGCCCTAACCCACCCGCTGCTAATGCGCCACGCTCGGGTACCGGAGTCGGCGGCATCATCGCCTCCTGCACAACTCCCGCGGAGACTCCGGCCTGGCCGAGTGACGTGCCGTCAACACCAGCCTCTAGCGTAAGCGGTGGGCACTCTTCCGCGGCAGCATCGTCGTCGATCACCGCCGAATCCTGAGAATTGGCGCGTTTCGGGGAAGGGGGAAGAGGCGCATCGTCGTCCGGCTCCGCCACCACTTCCCGCTCAAACGATAATGCCTTGTGCTCGGGGGAAGACCCCTCGCGCGCGCTCATTTCATCTACCGCGCCAAGTTCGTCTTCGCGAATACCACCACCACCATTACCATTGTCTGCATCGTTTGACCCCCGTTCCGCCAGCCCGTTCCCACCCCCTTCTGCCGCCCCCCACGCGACGCCTTCCGGTGGCGGGTTACCACCGTCGCTCTCGCTCAAAGTGCCCTCGGACTTGCCCCCTGCTTCCACGCTAGCCCCGCCTATACCGCCACCGCCGCCGGCGTCGGACGCAGCTGCCCCCAACGGGGAGGCGTACGGCAACCCCCAACCGGCTGGCAAGGGGGGACGTCGAGAAGAGAGACGCTTGAGGCCTTCACCTTCTTCGCTCGTCGTCGAGTTTCCAGACTCCCCGGCAGACTCTCCGGACGATGATCTCTGCCGCCCAAGCTTGAAAGACCTGCTGCTTCGACGGGGCGGGGGTCAAGGGAAGCGGGAGAAGCGGTGAGGGCACGTGGTCGTTACACACACCGCGAAGCGGTTAGTAGTCCGTTCTAGGCACGAGGATGTAGACCACGGTAATCCTTCCACCGAGTCCGTGTTTGTTTGGTGGTTTGACAACCACGAGCACGCGGACAAAACTGCTTCTTCCATGAAAAGCACGGCACAGGGGTTCTCCACGCTACCCAGTGGAAAAGGGGGGCTGGCGGCGATCTCATCCTTCGCCGGATTGACCCTCGCACCCGCTCTGATCAAAAGAAAGGGATCGCCGCATATTCACATAACGTTTTTCAAGAAGCGCGACATCAGCTGCCGCCGTCACCAGAAAATGTAGCTTTTGAAGGCTCCTCCGACGCTCGCCCGTACAAAATGTACCACCAGATAGATACATGCTCATACATCGAGCAAACCCTCGAGAACGAAACCCAGGTCAACAGGAAACGGGAAAGTATGGGACAACATATCCAGGCATCCTGCGTGCTGTCTATTTATAGCACGACAGCAGGAGAGTATAGGGAGAACCTATCCAACTATCCTGAGTGATGTCTACTGCAGCTACAGTGCGCATAATTAATAGAAAGGGGAGCGTATCCAATTATCCTGAGCGCCGTCGATTTTAAACCGATGTTAAATAGCAGACAACAGGAAACCATGGGGAGCACATGCACATTAAATTATCCCGAGTGCTGTCTACCGTCTCCGTCAGGCCTGTTCACGGATCGGGTCAAAACCTTGCGGGTCAGGTCGGGTCGGGTTGAGTAATGGTGACCGAGCCCGAACCGTGACAATCTGAAAACCTCCCGACCCGACCCAATCCGACCCGTGAGACTTCGATAACTTCCTGACCCGACCCGCGGGCTGGGGTCATGACCTGTGAGGAGCCCTGCTATTTATGGTGCGCTTTAACGAAAGAGAGGACGATGGGGGTGGCGTGGAACCAGACACCTGTTAGGGGAGCTAGCATCGCGAACTGGGGGGAAGTCCCCGACGCTCAGCATGCTGCGCTGGGTGCTGACACTCCACTGGGTCAGCATGGACTCGTCGCTCAGGACCGAAGAGCTGTCCACGCACGGCACCTGCTGCCGAAACCGACGAAATAACAAAACGCGTCGCCGGCAAAAGCAAGGGGTGAATGTCGGCGTGCGTGCGGTCGTGTGAGCAAATATGCAGTAAGGAGAAAGGTATTGTTTGGTTTTGGGCTTGCCAAGGCCTCTCTTTTGGCGTTATCGTACTATTGCACCCGTCCATCATATTGGATAGATCAGAATAGATCCTCGTGATTTAGATCTGTATGGCCTAGCTCATGTTGCCGGGTGCGAGCAGTATAATCTGCAAGATCTACCACATGTGTCCTGGGTTGGGTCTGGACTACATACAGGTCCTGCACGACGTATCATTACGGCATGTTAGGATCTATCTGATCTATCTGTAGATGGTCTAGATGATCTATCTGTAGATGACCCATCTGTCCGACGTGGTGTACTGTGTCTACTGTGTCTAGTGCAGGGGAGCGGCCATTCAAGGAGCCGGTGTACATATACTGTAGGCACAATTGATCTTAACAAACACTCTTGGGGAGTTGAGAGGGAAAAACTGACAGCACAAACTGATGAGGACAGCAACCAACGGCAACTGCCTGACTGGGTGATGATATTCTACAACATGGTAACCGAGTTACAATGGTTGAATACAAGGAGTCTCACAGCACGGGTGAAGCACGACCTTACCCCTATGATGTGATATGACATACCGCTGGGCATTCTTGCGCTCGAAGACCGCTGACATAACCAGAGCTGTCATCGTTTAGGTCGCCCTGCCTTAAAAGGAGTTCCAAAGGGCTCAACTGTTTTAGGACCGCAGTCCCGATTTGGGGGCAAACTACTTGGAATTTGAGTGGTTTGTCCCCAAGACGGGACTGCAGTTTGGCCTAGAAGGGTAAAGGGAAAAATCAGCACAGGTTTAAGGGTTGCGCACACAGGTTTACGGCGTCTGAGTCGTCAAAGAGGACGCCGAACGATATTGAGGAAGCCTACTATTACGGGGGACCATAATAAATGGGACCTACGGTGAACACAAAAACTTATGTTTCACTATTTTTACCAACAATATTTGGTCCTATTTACTATGGTCCCCCGCCGTGATACTAGGGTACTCGATGGGCGGCGGGGGGGGGGGGGGAAGAAGGGACGCTGTCGGCGTGGGAAGGTGAACGGGCGGATGTGCTTTGGCTGCTAAAAATCCGGAGCATTGCCCCTTGCAGAAACACTTAGGCACAATAATCAGGTACCGTAGTTTTTCGCCACGTACAGGTGTGCCTTGACTCTCACGCTCGAATCCAATCGCTCAGAGCGAGTGCAGACGCCTGGCCGGCGCCAGCCACATATCAACGGCCGTCGTGTGAACACTGTGACCCTAGAGGGTGGGTAGGAGCCTCTGACGAGTGCGCCCCGTTCAGATTTCATTATGCAGTCGTTGGTTCGCCAATCGATGTCTGCAGTGAAAATCAAAGACAGGGTGGGTGCCTTGCCACATCATACATACCGTACGTGGCCACGACGGAAACACTCCGGTAGCTATTACTAACGGCGCGCCAAGCACGACTTCGGTTCTCACACAATTTGTCCACCTATCTGCCAGAGGTCGAGCGATAACGTACGCGCCTCTGGTTCCAACGCAGCTTTTGTCCCTTCATCCGCGGGACGGCGGGCTAGAGCACGTGCGCCCTGCTGTCGAGCAGAGCCACCCAAGCGGGCGACAGTTGCGGCTGGGACACAAAACTGCACGCCGACTCATTGACAGCGTACGTATACGTACTGGTACTGCGGCCCGCGTAACAAGAAATGGGGGTCGTTCTTTTTCCATCGGGATGGCTTTTTTAAAAGCCTGTTTCGGGCAGCCACGGTCTAGAATTCAGGGAAATGACGTCGAATATGATAACACTGAGAGCATCATCATCATCACCATCATCATCATCATCATCACTATCATCACCATAAAAGACGCCAAAAAGGCACCAGTTCACCAGAGTCAACGGGAGCGCGCGAATAGGGGGGAGGGGGGGGGGGGGCGGGGGCAATCATTGGCACAGCCCGCACACACCTTATCTTCTTGTGACGTATCGTGTCCGAGGATAGGCGGCAGGAACGAAACGAAGTGCCGGACGTCGGGATTGCTGTCATTCACCAGATGGCGAATTGCCGTCTGGATAACCTTCAGCTCCATCACCCAATCTGCCGTCGATGGCATGCGAGAGGGAGGGGGACGGGGTCATTTTCGTGCCACGCCTACCCGTGGGCGATAACGACTGCAACTGCTGCTGCTGCTACTTCTGCTTCTGCTCCTGCTGCCGCTACTGCTGCGGCTACTGCTGCTGCTACTGCTGCTGCTGCGACTGCCGAACTCAGCCCTATCCCGCGCATCTTCGGGTCGAGACCATACACGCGCAGCGCAACAATCGCGCCAGACACCCTCGCCGTTTATCGGCGGCGGCTACGACACCGATGCGCATGTTTACGACGACGTCCTACATAGACTTGTACGACTCAGCCCTCGCTCTGTTCAGCCCGATATCGAGATCTCGCCGCCGCGCCTGTTTCACCATCGCTTGCGGTAGCGTTAGCCCAGAGCCCGGTACATTGGCGCAAATCTGCCGGGTACGATTGGACTGCAGCAATGGCAACGCTAAGGCCAGCACTTGATGCAGGTACG
Source organism: Nereocystis luetkeana (assembly GCA_031213475.1). Lineage (NCBI taxonomy): Eukaryota > Phaeophyceae > Laminariales > Laminariaceae > Nereocystis > Nereocystis luetkeana. Next base: position 4,964,172 of record JARUPZ010000033.1, read on the forward strand.
ATAACGAGGTTGCTCAACCCAGGGAGAACGGTGGGAAATAAACACTATTCAACACTGTAAAACTACTGTAGAGCTATGCCTGGTACATATATATACGAGCTGTCGCCCGTTTCGCGCGGCACACGCAAGTTAGTAGGCCCTGTCTGAAAGGTCATGGGGGGTCATACCGCATACTGTACCCCAAGAAAGCGCAAGAAAATCAAAAGCGAAACTGACCCGACGACCGCCACAAGAGCACTGTTTCCTGCGCAAAAAAATGCAAAAAAACGCCTACAAGAACACGTTCAAAGCGGTCGATGAAGTCTACACTACACCATCAATGATTCAACAGGCATTGTCGGTTCTACGCAACATACGACTCGGAGTAAAACAGCAAAAATTACGACGCGAGAGCCAGGTGTAGCGCAACAAGCCAGGCGAAGGACGATTGTTCAGCACCTGGGCAGTTCGAAAGTGTTCGCGACATGGCGATTCGGACGTTGACGACGCTGTCCCTTGCCAGTTCTGCCAGAGACGGCACAAATTCCTGTACACAGACACATTGCGCAGACGGAGTCGAGAAATACCGGCCGGGGGGGGCGGGGGGTTGAGGCAATAATGACACGTGCGGGTCTCGGCCAGTCAAGCCCAAGGGCTGCTTAGGCCTACCGTGCTGTTGCCGGCAATCACTAGCTGCCGCTTCAGCCTTTTTTACGCGTAGGACACGTAGGACAGATGAGCTACCGACCATTCCCGGATTTAGATGCTACACGGCAGGACGTTTCTTGATCTGCATCATCTAGCTCGTGTTCCAGGTTGGGAGCTGTAATTCTGCACGACCTGGCACATATTTTACGGGCTGTATCTGTACTATACATATCCTGCACGACACCTCATCTCGGCAGGTTAGGATATAGATGATATATCTGTAGATGACCTATCTGTAGATGATCTATCTGTAGATGATCTATCTGTAGATTATATATGCATATATCTGTCGGCCGTGTGAACCCTTCTGAGATCAGGGATCCCGACGAAGCATACGATAAATGTTGGTATTGTTAAAACTAAATCTGCGATATCAGCGCGCAGGAGCAGGAGTAGTGTCACGTCCTGCGCCCGTGTCGTCTATACGCCCCCTTGCATTCTAGTCCAGACACCAAAATGGATTGCCGTCTCGCAACCGAGCAGCGGCCGATGCCGTAATCATCATCGTGGTCGCTGATTTTCCCTCTGTCCTATAATAATCAAGTAAAATTAAGACGCAAAGGGGTTGACGGTGTCCTCCGAGGTGTGTGTGGGGGTATCTGCCACCCTCCACGGCTTACCAAGCAGTGTATAAAACTAGAAAATGGGGACGGTAGAGAGCCGTCCCCCCCATGCTATAAGCAAGGCCATCCTCAATACTCTATTAATAGTAAAAAATCACATAGGGGACGGTAGAGAGCCGCCGCCCCCCCCCCCCCCCCCCCCCCCTCAACAAAGAGGACGATAGAGAGCACCCCCGTCCTATACCTCATACCTGGTATAATGTATATATCTATAGGTTGGGTTGGCGTTGGTTGGCGGCGGCGCTGTAAAACACGCCTCTCTCTGCGTGAGCTAGACGCCAGGGTACAGTTTTCTATGTTTTATTTTTTTTTGGCGGTCACCACGGCTGGCGGTCGAGTTAGATCATTTTTGTGCGGGGAGAACCTTAACTCCGCACAAGGGCGGTGATCGTATCATGCAGTGTATATGGTAAGGCACCCACGAGGCAGTTACATAGTAAGCGCATTGCTGTCTCTGGAAGTCGTCACACCAGCAAATAAATCAACTCATTGACGCTGACGCCCATATATGCAATAAAATCCGCCTCAAAAAGCGGCAATTAGAATTTTACGATGCAGCCCACCCTTCATGCGACTCGCCCAACACCTCACGGCGCTTCGCGCTTGGTGCAAGCATTGTCTATCTGGTCCGTGAAAACCCGACAAGCTCCGTTCCGGCATTTTAGGGATGCGAGGGTCTATGGCCATACGACTACGGCCATGCATGCGATCGAGAACATGCCTTCTATCGAGTACCCCCCCCCCCCCCCCCCCCCCCCGCCCCCCAGCGTGGGTAACCCGTTGAGCCAATCGGCAATTATTACGGGGGACCATATTAAATAGGACCAAATATTGTTAGTACAAACAGAGAAATATATAGGGTTTTGTGTGCACCGTAGGTCCTATTTACTATGGTCCCCCGGAATAGTAGGCTCGGTTTGTCATGACGGTTGCGGAGGGAGGTTGCGAGGGTTTCAACATCTCTAAGGCGGGGTTGTATCCCGTTCGAGCGCTCACACACCCCAAACGCATCCCTACCCCAAGCGCTTACAGCCCCCGAAGCACCCACCCCCCACTTGTGATTGGGAACGACGCCCTCATCAAAACGCGATGGGCCCGATGTCTCTACGCGTGTGTACAAACAAGTAGGGCGGCTGTTTGGCTAAGAGAATGCAGCGGCAGTCCATAAAACGTGAGCGACACGCAACGGAGGTCTCCCGGAGTCTGTGCGGCGGGACAAACGCCAAGTCGAAAAGAATATTACACCCCCCGCCGCGCCGTAATCCGCACGGCGGCAACCTTGATAACAAAGGCCGCGCCGTCAAAACGAGCAATTCCTTTTTATATCACCATCCGGCGTGCTCGGTTGTTTGTGCCTCCGACCCAAAACCACATATTCTGACGGGGTTTTCCGTTACGGCGTTACGACCGAACTCCCCCCCCCCCAAAAAAAAAAAAGGCCTCATATGTACTCGAAACTTATCCACATTTTTTAACGGGGTTTATGGTTTGGCGACCGACCCCCCCCCCCCCCCCAAAAAAAAAACAAAAAAAACACGCCTTCAATATATATCGAAACTCACCTGTACAAAGAGGGGGCGTTCGTGAGTGGCGCTGGCCCCGCACACCATGCTGTGGCATATGTAGACGTACATTTGACGGGCCTGTGGGTGATGTTGGACGCGCCGGCCAGAAGCATATGGGAGGGGAGGGGAGGCAGGAGGGGGGGGAGGCCGGTAAGAGGTGCATAAAAGGAGGTGTGCGCAGCGGCAGGGCTTAACCCGGCACCCACGTTTTCGGAACGACCTATTACGGAGGAACATAGTAATGGATAGGACCTAGGGTACACACAAAAACCTACCTGGTACCATATATACCTATTTTTACTAACAAAATTTGGTCCTATTTACTATGGTCCCCCGTAGAACTTGGAGTTAAGAGTACACAATACTTTCGCAGGTAAGGGAGGTAGGTACCAGCGACAAGGTCGTAGCAAAGGAAAAACAAAAACAAAAAACTATTGAGGCCTACTATGCTAATGGGAACAGTGTCTTAAAATCTCGGAACTCTCGTTGTGACCACAAAATTTCTTCCTCTGTACCTGGTATCTAGAAGAGAAATTGAAAAAAAACTTTCTGTTTGCAGGAGTAATTTCCTATTGTCGCGAGAGCTTGCCATGCGTGGCAGCGGGTACTCTGTAAGGGGAAAAGTGTCGAAAGGCGGTCGTCCAGGGGTGTAGCGGACGGCAATTTTCCAAGACCAATGGCGTCACGGACGGTTGCAAAAATACCGTACCTACTGCCCGCCAGGGTTCATTCAGTGGTCAGTGTTCACCACATGCCCACGGAACACCCTCGCAGGCAGAACTCTCTGTTCAGGAGCGAGGGGATGTTGTCGCACTCTGCCGTCGACGACCGACTAGGGGTGGCGTCGATTTCCAGCAGAAACGCAACGCCGCCCCCCCGCCCCTCCCCCCACCCCCCCGCGATGGCTGGTAAAGAATGCCAGTGTTCACACCGACGTTGGTCAGTGGCACCGCGGAGGTCAGGGCCAGAGTCGGCGCGACAGCATCCGTTAAGACGAGCGACCCGGATATAACCAAGAACCGCGTTCGAGCTAAGCCGCCTCCCAAACAAGGCATGGTCGGCTTCACCCCCGCCCACGAATATGCTCGTTCGAAACCGCAGCACATCAAAGGACAGGAACAGCACTATACAGTTCCGCCAGACACCTTCCCCACCCGACCGCGAGACACCAGGGGTTTCCGGCCCCCGACGTCCAAGACGGGGGCACCCGGGGAGCGCGCAGGGCCCACCGGGACGTCAAGACCGCCACCCACCCCTTGGAAGCGCGACACGTGCGTTGGGTACCTTAAATCGATTCCCCCCACTTCCCCCCACTTCTAGTTTGACAAATCTTACAGGAATATTACAGTAGTGTGGCGTACGTTAGGCAGTAGTAAACAGGTTGAGGGCAATGAAACATCGAGGAAGGTCGGAGGCGACAAACTCTACCCCGGTAACGCCCCACGGAGGCGTTTTTGTCCTGTATAGCGAGCGGGCACGCGGCACGCGCACCTGGTATGTGCTGGCGTGCGCGAGCTCCCTGACTCTTGCCACCATGGACGCTTGCCGGGCGGACGAGTGGACTCCTGCCAGCTGCAGCAAAGGAGCAACCACCTGTGTCCAGCGCGTCAGGAGAACGGGCATGCAAGGCGCGGCACGGGAGGTCACACTCACGCAAGTCAGCGGCAAGCGGTTTCACGGCACACTCGGGGCAAACTGCCGGCGAATGAGAACTGCCGGCGCCAGTCAATCAAGCACGGGTTGGAACCTTCCTTCTGCACAAGCCAATCAAGCGCGGGTTACACTTTTTTTTCCGGCGGAAGTCAGTCAAGACTGGGTTTTCATACTTTTTGGGTGCAAAGTCAAGGACGGGTTCACCAACTTTTTTGGCGTAAGACAAGCACGGAGTATAACCTTATCGGCGCAAGTCAACCAAGCGCGGCCTACAACCTTTCTTCCGCGGAACTCAAGCACGACCTACACACAGCCTTCCTTCTGCGCAAGCCCACCGAGCGCGGGATACAACCCTCTTGGGTCTTCGGAGGGAACAAAATACACGAAAACAATTAACGACTACGAACACCATGCAATCGGACAGGGGACCCTGCAGTACGTATCCGACCTATCTGAACCGTGCCGACACGTGATAAATACCCACATGGTCTGTACCAGGTAGATTATTGAATATCACATAAATCAGACAGTCTACAGTAGTACTGTGTTTGCCTCGGAAGAACCTGGACCATGCAAAACCGGGACCCCTGATTTGTGCCGACACGTGAAACATTATCGGCGCGCCCCGCTTTTACCTCGAAGGTCCTTTCTCGGACCACGGCTACGGGATCGTTGAGCAACCCGAACGCCACAGGCACCACCGCGAAGAACACGCTGTCCGGTGTCAGGAGCGGGGCGAGGCGAGGCAGCTGCTGCGCCAGCACCTCCCTCAGTCTCCAGTTGAAAGGCGATGTTGTTTGGAGAATCTGCGGCGGGCGGGCGGGCGGGCGGGCGAGGCAGCGTATTCATTCGCTGCTTGTCTTTGTGATTTGACCATTGACTACGCATGCATGCATACACCCCTTGCGAGACGAAGCACCTGCGCTTTACTACTCCTCATGGACACACCTCCAGCATTGGGGCGCTCAGTACGTTTTTCCACACATAGACATGAAAAAAATGTTGCCTACGTATCTCATCATCTCCTGTTTCTCCTCTTTCCTGCTTCGACCTCTCTGGGGGATGCTATAGCTCTAGAGAGACCACATCGACCAGAGCCTTGGCTCCTGAGAAACAAAGGGTAGCTCTCGCTAGGACTTCGGGTTGGTGCAAATTTTTACTTGCCGTCAACTGTGTCAACCGATGGGAGGCACAGAGGAAAAAAAAAGTGGAGAATTTCGATCGGGCGGCGCGGAACTCCGGCTTCACCCAGCCCAAAAACTAAGGCATGCCCTCTATATAGAAACATACCTGGTATACCCCAAAAGGGATAACCTGTATTTAAGGCGGTCGTGAAAATATGCAACTCGTGTCCCTCGAAGGAAATCAACCAGCAACTCAATTGTTTGTGGAATAAAGTCAACCATTTGTGGAAACAACTCAAATCCTTTGCGGAAGGAACCAACCCTTCACGGAAGAAAGTCAACCACTAGTGGAAACAACTCAAATCAATTTTGGAAAGAAACCAACGATTGATGGGAAAAACAACCATGCGTGGGGCAAGGCAATCATTCGTGGAAGAAAACCAACCATTTGTGGAAACAACTCAAATCAGTTGTGTGGAAGAAACCAACCATCTGTGGAACAAAATCAGACCACTTTTGGCACCCCTGCCCAGACGTGCCCAGACGTGCCGTGCCGTGCGAACACACAGCGCCGCTTACAACGCCACCTGCAGCGTCATTCACTAGCGCCGCTGACCGCAAGCCCAAAAGCCTCTTGCGTGCGACCAGGCAGGCGCAGCCGGTCAAAAAATCCAAAAGACCGCACTACACGGCTGCGGGTTCGCTCTGTACCTCTCTCTCACCTCGACGAGCACATTCAGGTGCTTCTCTCGCTGAGGGGGCGCCATCTCTCGGAAAAAGTCCGCCAAATGTCGGATGACACCCAGACGGACCTGGCAAGGACGGGCCGGGGGCGCGAGAGAGCAATCAGACGGTCAAGGAAGGCGCGCCCCAATAGTACTAAAATGTGTCACAGCTGTCGGCGGAAACTCACTACTTGCACCCTACAAAGCAGGATATTTTGAAGCTGTCGTCAACTTGTGTGCTTTGGTGGACGGTACGTACGTAGCAATTTTCGGAGAAAGATATCGCGGTCGGTCGTAGATTTCTGCTATATACATACACAGCGATCTCGACAAGGGGTCTCTATTTTTTTGGCGGGGTGTAAATCAATTTAGAAACTTGCACACCTCGCACAGGTAGATCATGATATATCTATCTATCTGTCTACTGCAGATCATCTAGTCCTGCCGTTGAGAGAGATGCGTGCATGATCTATCTGTACAGTACATATCTAAACCAGGAAACATGTGTTGGAGCATGCCAACTACACAGGGCCCACCCGGCAACATGAGCTATACTGTATCATAGTCCAAAATAGCCAAATAGATCTGCCTTGAAAGGTCTAGGCGACCTGTCGAGTGGGAATCGACCATCTGTTCGAGGCGTGCAAAACTTGGCATGTATTCGCCCGTAATCAACCACCTTCAGCTTTTTTTAACGCGCGATGCCGATGCCACGATCGCGCGATGCCGCCACCAGTGGAGCTTATCACCACTTCTTCGAAAAAATGGTTGCCACACACTGTATACGAGACAAAGGGGGCTACGTACAGCAATGCCAGGCAATGGTTGATTGGCCCTGATTGGCTCAGGCATAGGGTTCGGTCTTTTCGTTTCGTGCGCAGTGACCATCTACATTGCTCTCGAAATATTGCTAAAGCTATCATGCCCTCGCTGCCGCGCCCACTGGCTCTCAACCTTTTTGAAGTCCCGTGATGGGGACAAACCACTTGAAATTTGAGTGGTTTGCCCCAAGAACAGGACCGCAATTTTAAAATGGTTGATCCCATCAACCATCGGGGCGGTGGAAGAAGGAGCCCTGGTCCTTCCGGGGAACGTCCGGCGTATGACCGCTCGTACGGGTTCTACCTTTCAACCCCTCCAGAACTACACTCCCATTTTGGGAGCAAGCGCGCTTGGATGAACAAAAATATGGGTCAAGCTTTGCAATCAGGAAGGCATCTACACCCCGTACAGGTCACGATCGAGAGCATTTTCTAATCATACATTATCTACTACTGTAGATCACAACCGGGCCTTATGGGTAGGTTGCACAGGATCGTATGTATCGCAGATCCAACCCGGGAGACATGTGCTAGATCATGCATGTCATTATACAGCTTCCACTGGGCAACATGAGCAAGATCACACAGATCATACAGATCATACAGATCAGAAATACATAAATCCAAGTATATCTGCCCTGAAACATGTAGATCATGAGCTGAGGATCTGATAGGCGTGATCTATCTGATCTGTCCGACGTGGGAGAAGGATAACGAGCAGCACGTGCGGGGGGGAAATACATCCTTCCCTATGGCATGCTTCGCGCATTCGTAACAGTTGCGTCTTTCTAACCAACAAAAACGTGCGAGGCGGTGGCCCCGCCATAGCGGGGAGGGGTTACTACACTACTGAAGCGTACCGAGGCGGGACAGAGGGGGCGTGGGGGGCGTATGCTGTTCGTTAGCCCTCGACCGTCACAGAGGAAACGCGTGTGACCACCGTGGGAGGCCTAGTTTCAGCCCCACTTTAGCGCGATCAAGAGGTACGTACCGGTATACCTGGTTCCTGGTATATATTAACCGCCCGGTATGTGTTGCCGAAAAAAGAAGGCGTGCGTGTCTCTGTGTCCCGGAAACTTCTCGGAAAGGTCGGGAGCTACTGCTGTAGCCTTGCCGGCGCTGGGCGGTCGCAGAAGTCTTCGGGAGCTACAACGGTAGAGGGCCGGGTACCACGGAGAGCAACACCACGGCCATGACCACACGAGACAAGCGCTTGTAAGAACCGCGCGTTTCCTCCACCCAAACCCTCGCCGTCTTGTCTGGTGTAACTGATGCGTGATGCATACGAGGTACATACGCAGCTTGCCAATAAGAGTTTCGAAAAAAGATTTGACCATACAGCTGAGGTGGCTGTTTTTTTTTCAACTTTTTTCCAAAAGCAACCAAGATCAGACAAAACGAGACTAGGCTTGCCCAATGCGGGAGGGACTCACATCTTCCATGTCCCTCAAAAACGCCTCCATCGCCGGCACGAGATCGCTCTCGACGTCGTCCGGATGTAAAACCTTCGCCACCTGTTCCGCCAAGGGTCGGAATGAGGCGACAAAGCGGGAACAGGGCCGTCGGTGAGGAACGAGTAACTCGCGCGAAAAAGCATACCAGGTATATGGTACCTGGAAAACCAATGAGCCTCGCACACCAAATCAAGAGCCACCCAGTAAAGTAGTATTACGAACTGTTCAATGTTTATGGGACCTACCAAGTATGAAAATATAAAAAGAAAAAGCAATGCAGAACACGCCTCCCACGCGCGACGTCCTCTCCGTACGATAGCTACGAGATGCCGAAAAGGGAACGGCGATTTTTATCATACGGGGCAACGTCGACACGGAGAGCTCCAAGCGCGTCGGACAGCCACAGTATAAACGGCATGAGTTTCGAAAACAAAGACAACGACGACAAGGCAACAATGCAGCAACAACAAAACCAGAGGCGGCAAAACAAACAACACACCAGCAGCAACGACTACACCGCAACAACAAAAAAACAGCAACAACCACAACAGAGGCAGCAGTAGCAGCGATGACAACGGAAACAGCAGCAACAACAACAACAACAAAAGCAAGAAAAGCAAGAGAAAGCAAACACGACAACAACGGCATCAACAGCAAAATAAGCAGCGTCAACAACAAAAACGATAGCCGACGCCATCATCACGAACAGCGCATGCACCACCACCACCAACACCACCACCATTCCTGCCTCAAGCGAGAGCTTCCACCACCATCCCCGCCTTTCCTGCCACAAAAAACGAGCTTCCGGCGACGACAGCGCACCAAGCTCGACAAACAAGCAAAACGGCACTAAGACAACCAAGCGCACCTCGTGCAGGCTGAAGCTGAGCGTTTTCCGTACAGACCAGCTGGGGTCCCTGAGCAGGGCGGCGAACGACTCGCGCAGCTCACCCCATCGATCTGGGCCGATGGTCACCACAACCGCCGGGAAGGAAAACGCGCAATACAGCCGCAGGTCCGCGTCCGACTTGGGGGTGGGTGGGTGGGTGGGTGGGGGGGGGGGGTATCGGAGAGCGCAAAAGGAAACACGTAAACGAAAACGAATATGTGAGCACAACCCATCATGGGGTAACAACGCACTCCATAAATCATGGAACGAGAACTCTACTGCAAAAGAGGAACCGAGAACACAGTGGGAGCGAAGTCGACACATTCGTACGGAGACCACACCGCCTACGGAGGTCACGACGTCTACGGAAATCACAGCGTCTACGAAGATCGCAGCCTTTATGGAGTTTGCAGCGTCTACGGAGACGGTCACAGTGTATACGGAGATCGCAGCGTATATGGAGACCACAGCGTTTGCGGAGATCCCGTCGATATGGAGATCACAGCGTTCGCGGAGATCCCATCGTTTTACGGAGATCACACAGTGGACGGAGATCCCAGCGTACACCGAGAACACGGCGTTTCGTCTACGGAGATCGCAGGCGTATACGGAGACCACAGCGTTAGCGTAGATCCCGTCGATCTAGATATCACAGCGTTTGCGGAGATTCCATCGTTATACGGAGATCACATAGGTAACGGAGATCATAGCGTACACCGAGAACACGGCGTTTCGTCTACGGAGATCGCAGCGTCTACGGAGATCACGGCGTATTCGTAGACCACGTCGTGCGCGCACCACGGGGCGGTCGCAGCGAGACGGCCGAACCCCTCCTATCAACCCAGAGGTGGCATGGTATTTTTGTTTTATACAGTAGTTACAAATTACTGTGTGCTGTTGGCGTCGTCAGTGGTGGGGATAGAGCAGCTTCTCAATACAGGGGCGAGGGTGGGGGGGGGTCGGCGCGAGGGGCGAATGGCTGGGAGGGGCGGACGAAACGGCTTGCTTACAGAGGGGTCTCCCATGCTCTCCACCGCAGTCCCGGTGAAGTATCGCACGAGCTCTTCGCTGACGGACTCCCCGGGCAACGTGGAGATGAGCCGTCCGAGGTTCTCGAGGGCGACCGTTCGCACAATCTTAGAGGAGTCCGACACAAGGTTCAGAAACACCGGCGTCAGCTCCCGTATGCTTGCCTGACGGAGAAAAAGAGGGGCGACAAGAGACAAAGACAAACAGCAGCAACAGTTTGAGAGGCTTGCCAAAAGGGGCCATGAGAGAGTAAGACACAACAACAACAACAACAACAACAACAACAACAACAACAACAACAAAATGAGAGGAGTTGGAACATCATCAGGCTGCGAAATGCCGGCGTCAGCGCTACCGTAGGTTTTCCCCACCAAAGAGAATAGAGACAAAAGACAGCAGCAGGAGCTCCCCAAGGGAACAAGCGACGAGCTACATCCAGTACGTACCTGGTACGCGCCAGCGCTTAATCCTTGCAGGATTGCGGTCCCGTTTGGGGCACAAGCCCCTCTATTTTCGAGTAGGTTGTTCCTAAAGCGGAACTGCAGCCCAAGAGGGCTTAGGAAACGTCAACAATAACAAATGGCTCCAACTTTTTTGCACGAAACAAATACTTGGGAAAATCAGTACTCTGGTAGCATGTATACCGAAAATAGCGCAGGACAACACCCTGCGTGACACAACACTTTTGAGCCCGGTCACGAAAGAAGCAGACATTCTTGAATGGTCTCGACTTCACCCTCTCTCCATTGCGGGGGACCATAGTAAATAGGACCAAATATTGTTAGTAAAAAGGGGTGAATATATAGGTTTTGTGTGTACCGTAGGTCCTATTTACTATGGTCCCCCGCAGTAATACACCAACAGAAGGAAAGAAACGGCAGTTATAAATAGTGACCGCCAGCTGTAGTGCCTCAGCGACCACTCGAGGAAGAGGTTGGAAGGCATCCAATGAACGAGTACCAGGTACACCGACGGGGGTTAAAAAAAAAAAAACCGGCGTCTCCTTTGCCGTTGGATGCAGTACAATATATATAAACCTTTTATGTCAGGCTTTTAAAGCCTTAAACACGCACACAATACCCCAGAAACCTTCTGGAAAATGATACCTGGCACGTACGAGTTTTAGGTGGTTTCGCGCAGTGCGACGCGCCTGGGAACCAGGGGTGGAACAACTTCAGCTCACGTTGGTTGATTTCGGATGGTTGATTTCGTCGGTAAAATGGCATGCTGCTTGATTTAACCGGCAAAACATATTATTACCAATGTACCTGGTACGCAGTATACGGATTGACTCCAGATGGTTGATTTCAGATGGTTGATTCCATTGTCAAAATGAACATGTTGGTTCACTTAACCGGGGAAATACATTGAAACCATGTACGAAGTACGTACGCGGATTGATTCCAGATGGTTGATTTCAGTCGGCAAATTTCATCCGCAACACGTACTGGTAAATACGGGAAAATGGGCGGTTGAGTCCAATGGACCGAAAGCGCACGCAAAAATAACCACACGGGTGCACGAATGGACGGATCAAATGGTTGGCTGGATGGATGGAACAATGGATGAATGAGGGGAAACGCTCAAGACTTTCGTGCGGCCGATGACAAAAACACACCCAAAAACCCATAAATAAACGTGGCATCTTGAACAGCCAGTGGCAGAGAAGATTAGCCCCCCCCCCCCCTGGAGGCGCATGTTTCGAGACGCAGGTAAACTGTCACGAAGAAAAAAAGAAGCGCTGTCTCCCCAACCGTCTACAACAGCTACCACTCTGTCGCTTCATATAAGCTTCGTTTTGAGTCAATAATAACATACAAAGTGTCCTTAAATTCGGGGACATTGGCACGTGAACAAAAAAATCATAAGGGGAGCGACATTTTACATGTTACGGGGGGGGGGGGGGAATCACTATTAGTAGTATAAATCAGAAGTCAAGATGGACCCATAAGCAATGTGCGACTCTCCTATTTTTACTCTTTTTTTTGTCTTTACTTTCTCTCTTCCCTTTTTGAATTCGGATTTTGATTTTGATTTGTCGACGTCGAGTTGTTTTTTTCATGCTGTCTTGTTCTTGTGGGTATTATGCGGTCTTCTCTATTTCTGTGGCGACTTACTTGTACAGCGTACCGCATGTACCTGATACGTACGTGCGCGGACCTCACTTTTTATTTTCGTCCGAGGTGTGCGTGTGCTTCAGCTACCATGTGTATTATTATTTGCTTTTTTTCCCCCGAGATACCCTTCCACTCCAGAGTTATTGGAGCCTGTCCTGCGACCACGGACTGAATTGTGTCGTGGCGATGAGTGAATGTGATAACAACAACAACAGCCACAGCAGCCACATTAGGTTCAAATTACTACAGTAGTGTAGTGTAAGAAGCATGCTGCGAGCGAGTCGTACAAACAAGTCTTCAATAGTCCGATGCATGCCAGCGTGCCGCACAACGCCTCGAAGTGCACCAGGTAGTTCCGCGCTCTGCCCGTATAATTTCCCTGACGCAGCGAAGCTATGGCCGGGCTGGTACTCATACGTGTGTGGCCGATGCTCTAACCGTGTCTTGTTCCGTGCTTTGTCTCCTCGGAAACCTCAAGGCACTGAAGTGCTGCTGCTGTTGTTATTCTTGGCTTGTTCGTCTGCCCGTACACATGCGCTCGGTATACATTAAATGGCGTACTTAAGTCCTAATACATTTCACCTCCAGAGGTTGACCATCACCTGACTAGCAATCCATCGGGAAACACCCACCGGACGGCCACGTCAACAGGCCCCGACTAGCTCGCTTTTGCAAACATACGAGGTAACCAAGAACCGCTATCACAGGTCACAGGCATCGGAAACCGCTAACAGTAGCGGAGTGGAGTGGTCAGGTGAAGACCGCTTTTGGGTGGCCTAAGTCGCTAGCCACGTACGAATGTATCATACCTCAGCGCCAACAGCGTTGCTCATCTCCACCAGCGCATCCGCGCACGCTTTCCGCACCTGCCCGAGGAAGAACAACACAACAACCAAAACAAACAAAAAAGTTGGAGAGCGCCGAGTGGTTGCGGGGGGTGTCACCCATGCGCAAGTCCACCGCACGCGCGGTTTTCAGTAGAGGACGCAGCTCACCCTTCATGCGAACCGCTCAACACCCCCACGGCGCTTCGCGCAAGCAACGCCTGCCTGGTCGGTAAAAACCCGATGTGCCCCGTCCCGACATCGTACGGACGCGAGAGTCTATGCTCAAACGACTACGGCCATGCATGACGCATGAGCATACCATTATGGGGGGTGTATCATAGCAAACATAACTCTCGATGACCTCAAAAACCTTGTAGCCTTTGATATTCACGGCCCCTATTTGGTTTCCCGATTCCCTCGTTTTAACCGTGACCCCAAAGCGCACCGAACACCGATGACAACATATTAATAGGAACCAAACACAGGGGGGCAACATGGCGCCAGAGCGCACGTGACAAACTTGTTGCGATAGGTAGAAGTGGAGTCGAGCGGTCGATGGAGCCAACAACAACTCACCGTACACATAACGCTGTCACACGGGTGACAACATAACACCCTCCTACCATGAACATCGGGGCCGACTTCCTCCAAAAACTAGAGGGGGGGGGGGGGGGGGGGGGCACGCGAAGAAAATGGAGGCTAAATAATTTTTTCGTCCGACTCGTCGAGATATTTCGTCGAGATTTTTCCTCGAGATATTGCCATAGACGTGTCCTCGCTCGGTGTTTTTTTTTCACTTTTCTCGTTGTCGAGATTTTTTTTCCTTTGTTCCTAACACGTCCGAGGGGGTGTGTTATTTTATGACAGTTATCACCGGTGTGATAGTGTTGTACTGTTTCCGATGGCAGCCACGCCGTCGATCCTTGGACTGGGTGAGTGGATGCCTTCCTCGGGCGGACATCGAAGCAAACAGTAACGACATGACAATTGATGGCCATGACACGGTAGGGCGGGTAGGCTTGCGCCCAAAACACATATTTTCTGCCTGACGGGGTTTCTTAACCTTTTAATACTGACCTCAGGAAATACTCACGACGCGTGCCACGATAGAGGTGGCACCTGAACTTTCTGAGAATTTTCTGAGGCTCCTCACTTGGTTACAGCGTAGGAGTTCTGTACCTCACCCATAAAGACTGATTTTGAACAAAGCTAAAAGGGTAACCGGAGAAACTAAGTATAATACAGTAGGTGTCACCAACATTACTGTGGTGTAAAAATACCGTAGGCATTCCAACCATTTGGTGTGAAGGCGCCCGGTCAGTCACATTTTTTTCGGCCAAAACGTGTTGCCTACCTCCATCGTAGCACGCCTCCCAATGTTGATCACACCTTTCACAGATCAGATAGATCACGATCTAAATCCTCTGAATCATCTAAATCATCTAAATCATGTATTGATCCTCTGACCTGCGGTTGCGATATGCTGTGCGGGATCTGCGTAGTACAGATCAAACCCAGGAAATACGTCTGCGGACAGTAGATCATGCAGCTACACGGCTCCCACCCTAAAGCAACAAGACCTAGGTCATACAGATCATACAGATCAGAAACCTACCTTTCTAATCTGTCTACCCCCAAATAGTTAGATTGAAACGTGGGAATCGATTATCAGTCCGATGGGTAGTACATACTCAAAATTACTCCGAAGTATAGCATTTGTGCTATACAATACGAATGCCAGCGATACATGCCTTTCAATCAATGCCAGCGATACATGCCTTTCAATCAATGCCAGCGATGCATGCCTTTCAATCATAGCCGATGGGGTTGCCCATCAGGTTGCGCGTACACGTCGGCTTTGGGGTGAAACACGGTGCGTATAAAGCTTATCATGTTACAAACCTGACAAAAAAAGGCACGAGTACAATACCCCCTCTCCGGTACCGCGGCTCTCAATGGGAAACCCCCTTTAACCGGTGCTCACCCTGTAAACGTCGTCCTTTGTCAGACGAACGTACGCCGGCAGGAGGCGCTGTATGCCCGCATCCCCCACAACCTTGCAAATTTTGTGAAGGTTTAGTGCCGTCGCTTTTCTTACTCGGAAAACCGGGTCCTGTAAAAATAGCGTCGGTTGTCGGCGGTAGCGGCGGCGGGGGCAGGTGCTATCGCAAACGGACCAGAGCTACGTAGCTGCTGCACACAACGCGCTTGAAAGGAGGGGAAACTGTGATTCCATATCATGGGCGGGGTTGACGCCGCGTGAGTTAGTTGGCCCGATCAGGGAACAGACAGGTCACGCCTCAGTCGTCTGGTCCTACCGTATTAGGTGTATGCCTGGCATGGCTGATAAGGTTGACATGGATGGCATGGTTGGTAAGACTGACGCGGTTGACGTTTCGGGCAACTGATACTAGTGACCTGAGTGACAAGATCGACACAGCTGGCGTATTTGGCACGGCTGGCACGGTTGGCATGACCTCTACGGCTCTACGGGTGACACAGCTGGCATCGTTGACATGGTTGCTATGGCTGGCATTGAAATGGTTGGTACGGCTGACGTGCGACATGGTTGATATGGCGGCCACGTCCGGCATGGTTGATCTGCTTGACGTGGCTGGCATGGTCGGCAAGATTCGATCGCATAGGCGATGATACGGTATGCAGGCCGCACAATGCATCGCTGACATGGTTAACATCTTTTTGATATCACTGACATAATTGACATGACTGACATGGTTGACATGACTGTCACGGTTGCATGGACGACGTGGTTGGAGCGAATACGCTAAGGTACGCAACCTGCAGCGGGATCTGAACCGGTACTGCGGTGGCCGATCAATACGCAGCTTCGTAAACGTTGATGGGCATCATTGCTCACACGAAACACGCGTACTGCTGCACGTAGCTGTGTGAGATTACTGCGCTGCTTTGTTTCTTGGATGTACATACATGCCACCGTTTGAACGAAAAAGCCAGGTAGCAGCGTCCTCGAAGAACACGCGTCCTCACACAAGTATTACACAACAAATGCCGCCCCCTTTACATCAACAGGTCGGGAACCCGACCAAGTGCCCCAAAAAGCACTGCATGGCCTGGAATATAAATACAACATTAACTTTTACGAAACAGAAAGGAAAAAAAAGGCCACAGTTGTGACTCATCATACCTCTCATACCTCTATGGGCGGAAGTAAGAACCATTGGGGGAAAAATATGAAGACCAAACGTCCGCTACATATCTGCCCCGAGTGGAAGAGAATTTCATCAGAAGACTCCTTTTTGCAAGCTCCGTGTGAAACCTCTTTCGGGAGGAGAAATCATTTTACGATCCGCAAAGCATTTCGCTTGCAACGCTATAGATAAACACCGTATTTTTTCGCGAAAGAAGCAAAACATAAGCCGCCGACGAAACGTGAAACTACGACGCGTTGTCGCGATTGCAGCTATTTTGTCAAAGGATTTTCCAGCTGATCGCCAGCCAATAAAAACATCACCAGGTCCCGATGGGGCAAGCATCCCCCCGGGGAGCACCTGGGGCAGATGATGATCTATGTAGATAGTTTAGTTCCTCACTGCCAGCAGGTGACACGTTGTGCAGGATCCGCATGCGGGCCCAACCCAGGAAACATGTGCTAGATAGGTCATGAAGCTTACGGGTCCCACCCGGCAACGTGAGCTAGATCGTACAGATCAGAAACACATCTAGTTTTGAGATATCTAGCTAGATCATGGAAGTGGGAATCGATCACGTAGATCACGAGCCGTCCGAGGTGTAAAATAGTCCAGGGTCGACAACTCGTTGCCCTCTGACACACTCTCTCACTTCCGAAAGCGATTCCATTTCCGGGGTGACGAACTGCTTGCACAGGTCGTTGCCCAGAGCCTCCGCCAGGTCGTTCAACAAGGCCGCAGCGGTCATGCGCAACTCCTCCTGACAAAGAGGCAAATACCGTGAAAAAAAAAAAATGTGAGCAGATGAACGAACGGAAAACAAGAAGAAAAAAAATCAAACCTCACGTCGGAACAAAGGCGCAAAGCTATGTATGCTCGAAAAATACTATGCTCGAAAAATACCCACGCTTTCGGGCTCGCCTCGGGACATTTCCACCCCTGTGCCGCAACTCAAACAGCGGCGTGTTTTGCATATGCATGAAGCAGTAACAGGAATGACGGCGACAATTCGACAGCGGCGCTCCCGACAGCCAGCGGTGGTCGCACCTGTTCGTCATCGTGCGCGAGCTGCAAAACGATCGTCAATACGTGGTGCCCTAAATCTAACGGCTTCATCAGGCTCGCCACCCCGACCAGACTCTCCCCCGCAGCCTGCCGCACGTCTGGGTGAGAATCTCCCAAAAGCTTCGCCAATGTTGGCAACACCACCTGACCGAGCCAGGGCCACGTTACAGGGTACGAGAAGAGCGACGCCGAGAGCGTCGGCGTTGTCATTGGTGTTAGGCGTTGGTGGTAGCGTTGGAGATAGCGTTGGTGTTGGCGTTATAGTGTTGGAGTTAGGGTTGGCAATAACGTTGGCATGATACCGTCGCTGTTAACGCTGGCGTTGGTGTTAGCGTCGGTGTTATCGCTGGCGTTAGCATTGGCGATGTGCTGCAGCGTTGGTGTTAGCGTTGGCGTAAGCATTGGTGTTAGCCTTATAGCCTTGGCGTTAACGTTGGTGTTATAGCGTTGGTGTTGGCGTTAACGTCGGTGCTAGCGTTGGCGTTAGCGTTGGTGCTAGCATTGGCGTTAGCGTTCGTGATAGGGTTGGCGTTAGGATTGGCGCTAGCGCTGGCAACAACGCTAGCGTTGTCGTTAGCGTTATCGATACATTGGTGTTCGCGGCGGTGGCGGGGGCTGGAGAGGGGCGGGGGGCGGTAGGGGGGGCTCAACGATAGTCAAGCGACACCTGGGATAGGGAAAGTGTTCGCGAGCCTCCAGGGTATACGGGGAGGGGGCCGCGCTCAATGCTACCAGCAGGGGGATACAAGCACTTTGTCCTTCCCCGTTGGCTCGACCAGCAGGGAGGCGAAATAACCACTCCGCCCCATCTTGTTGGCTGGGTACGAAGTAGCAAGAACTGCGGCCATCGGATAGCGATCGCGAGCGGGTTGACGCAGGCCAATGGCAAGGGCAAGGGCAAGGCGAGTCGTGCCCCGAGCATCTTGTACCCGCATTAACGGCGATAATTGTGAGGCGATTATTGTTGGACGGGAGTTCGGGTAAAGACAGCCGCGTCGGGTGCGGGGTCCAGGCGGGCGGGTAGCAGATCGGCATTGATCGCGCCGCACACCGACAAAGACTAAATACGTCGGTTGACGGTCTACATTTAGCCTGTGGCAAGGCCTATTTTAGACCTTATCTACTCATCTTCAGGGATGTTCACGAGTTGGGTCAAAAATCGCGGGTCGGGTCCGGTCGGGTCACCTCAAGCCGACCCGACCCGAACCGTGAGATTTGAAAACCTTTTGACTCGGCCCCCGACACGACCCGTTAAGGTTTTGAATATCGTCTGTCAGGACCCATGAACAGCCCAGGTGATTATAGTGTAGGGAGTTCCTTGACAAGAGTGCCATCAAGCAACACCTCCGACACAGACGCCGCACCAACCATCACGGTCCCGGCACAGAAACGCCTCCTCGGTTGCGGGTCGACGATACACGTCAGGCCAAATCGCGTGCAGCAGAGCCGTTCGCGAAACCGTCGCGCGGCACCTCGATCGAACTACACTACACTATCAAGACTGGCGCTGCAAGACAGGAGAGGGCAGCTCCACAGCCCGAGCGAGGTTTGCCTCGTTACCCGAGGGCTGCATGACTATAGACCGTGGCCCAACTGCGACAAACTGGCTTAAAATACGCGCGAGTTTAAATCCTAAACCCGGACTCCGACCGGCTGGGAAACTTTTCGGAATGTTCTAGCATGAAAAGAATACCGTGTCATACGGGTGACAAAGATACCACACCCGCTGGGACGAATTTCCGAGCGGAGTTTCTCCAAACCAAGGAGGGCACCCACAACGAAAATGCTGGCTTAGGAAATATCTCGTCGAGATATTTCCATAGACTGTTGTGTCGCTCCGAGCTTGCACCTTTCCCCGGTGTCAAGAAACGCAGCTTCGGAATGGGCCCGAAGGTGTGTGTTGTCTTATTACACGTCTTACAGTGTTACACGGTAGGTAGGTGTACGACTGTCGACTACCCCTCTCACCCTCAAATACATGGACCGCTGTTAACTTGATGTTAAACCCAAAAATCTCCTTCCGTTCGGAAAAGGGTGGTGCCGTATTTTGTTGAAGCTACCATCAATAGGCGAAAGTAATAAACACTACTGCGTTATCCTGGTTCAAGCGCCGAAGGAACCCGGGGTTAAAAACCGCACCCAGGGTCCGGCGCGCGGCGGAAGGTTGCGTACCTCGATGATGAGCCTGTAACCGGCCTCCTTGCCCGCCGCTCTACAAAACCGGGCGATGCCATCCAGCTGCTCCCCCAGGTGCTGCCGCACAACGTACTCAAGGTCCTGTCAAGGGTCAGGTGGAAAAAGCAATCGCCGGGGCAAAAACCCAGAAGCATCAGCTCTCGTTACGCCCCATCACCAGCTCTTGCCGCTCTACTCGCAGGCTTGTCCGCCTCTCTCGCGCGCATTTCTAGCCGATTGCTACTTAGGACCGCAGTCCCGTTTTGGGGACAAACTACTTGAAATTTGAGTGGTTTGTCCCCAAAAACGGGACTGCGGTTCTAAAAGGGTTAAGCGTTTCCGGGGTTTGCTTGCATTCAGCCGGGTTGACGCTTCTGATCCCACGCTACTGGTATGTGTGATGACCGCAGTCGCGTTGAGATTTGAGGTGGACGACTACAACGGAAACCGTACAACGACCGATCGAGGGCACGCAGAGAGCTAACCTCACCCGCAAGCGCAGCTGGCGAAGGAGAGGCAACACAAGGAGGGATGGCAGGACACGGGGCGGTGCGCTATACAATCGACCGCGGCATATAACAGCATACTACCCATCGTCAAGTCCTCAATTGACAAGGCACCTCAAATCGGCTTCCTGGTTCCATCCATCAGCAGTATCATACATAAAAACCATAAGAAACAGGAAGGCTGGCCCAGGCTGGATTTGATTTTTTGTGAGAGCATGGAGGCGCTCTACCCTGCTTTCGACGACTCCATGAATTCTGTTTCCTGTAAACTTCAACCTGGTTTTCCTGATGGTCGCGTTCTTAGACCTATGCCAATGGAAACGCAAAGTTTCCATAAAAAGTTTGAATCCCAAAGATACCCGCCAGAAAAGGGCAGTTACAGCTTTTGCTATGAGCACGATTCTTCATGAAGGGCAGTTACAGCTTTTGCTATGAGCACGATTCTTCATATCAAAAGTTCGAAACTTTTGGAAAACCCCGAAAAAAACGATTCTGGGGTCGATATTGGGCCAAGATCGGCGTAAGAAAAACTCGGGCGGATGTTTGGCTCGAAGCGGCGAGATTCCAAGTCCTTGACAGACATCGATCGACAAAACCAACGACTGCGTCATGAATTCTGAACGGAATACGCTCGGGCTTCGATCCACAGCGTCGCCGTGTTCACACAATGGCCGGTGAAATGTGGCCGGCGCTGACCAGGCGTATGGTAAAGAAAAACCGGCCCCTGGTGTGCACAAAACAGATGACAAAATTTGTCGATCAGTCTCGAACGGCAAAAAATAGGCTTCTTTTCAGGTTTGGGAGAAGAGCGTAGGATACCGCCGGCAAGCTCTCGCCCTCTAGACCATGGATCCACCTGATATCTTCGAGGCTGTCACGTACACTCGTTGGCCTTGCCCGACACCAAGCGGGTTGGCCGTGGGCCGTGTCTATGTCGAGATCGAAGGTCTGTCGCCGCACGAGCAGATTTTATAGGCGTGTTGACAAATGCAACGAGAAAAAACAAATTTCGTTGCCTGCAGCCGCTTAAAAAAAAGATATAAACAGTTTATCTTCCCTTTTCCCCCACAGCGGCGGCACGAGAATATCTTCGGCTGCTTCTTGAAAGCCACATTTTTTAAAGAAAACTTTCAAACTTCTCGTTCCCATTGTCATAGTAGGTCAAAATAGGCGTCCTGTGCTCTGCTTCGGGAAATACGCATAGCTCAATTCGACAGTTTTATTCTTCGGACGATGAAAATCTCACCTCGGCGAGAGGACCAATCAGCGGCACAACCGACTTCACCGATTGCTCAAAACCAACAGCCGCCATGGTCTCCGCCAGCATCTGCATCGAAAGTGGGAGGAAACATACACAGAGATAAGGAAACACACACAGAGATACATCAACAACAGTAGATAATATAGACACGACTCTTTGCAGCAGTAGTTGAAAACACTCTTGACACAAGTCCTGTACACAGGCGTAGCCATTCCCTCGACAGACACGAGGCCGACCGCCCACATGCATCCACAACAAACGCTTCATTTTGTCTATTAGACTTCGAGGGCCTCGTACACCTGTAAGTTATGCATACTCTTTTCCTTTGACCACGCAAGACGCCTCCTCCGCTCGACTCTAGAAACACTTCCAACTGTTAATACGACTCTTCACTACAAATTGAACCAACAGATAGGGTAGGCCGATAGATAGACCGCACCAGCTAAAACAACATCCGGAGGGTTGATAGATAAGAGAGAACGACGTTTGCATGTACAGTGGTAGTATATCATATACCAGGCATATCAGACTTTTGTAGACTATCGTACCGGTATCATATATACAGCAGTAGCGCAACAAAATACCAGTATTGGTACCAGGTAATACCAGGTACCATATTACTTCGATAAGCATATTATACATCAGGTACCAGATGCCTGGTAGTGAATAGCAATGCTCGTAGCATAAGGGGCGATGGCGGGACGCCAATGTCCAGATAGATTCACGAAAATGCTAGAGGTGGAGGAGAACTACAGTAGGACTGGCACAAGGACAAGGGCAAGCACGAGGGCAAACGCAAGGATCAAAAAGAAAAAGCTGAAGCACCGAACAAGCGGCGTTCTCCGATATTGAAATTCGGCGACGATGCAAGCGTTAACATTCGCATACCGACCGGTGCAAGCCTCTAACGGAGCCCCGCGTTACGTGAATGAGGCACGAGGGCCGCAATGAATTTCTGCGGGTTGGGTGCTGCGTAACCACCAAAATCCGCCTATAGCTTCACGGAATGAGTACACCACAAGCCATACGAGGGCACTCTTTAGTGAACCTTCAAAACAGATTGGGGTAGATGTAAGCTTTCTTCCAAGATCGGACGGATGCACCCAACAGGATTGGTTCGGGAGGTACACCGTTTTCTGTTTTGCGTGTTTTATACGCCTCTATTATACTGGAAATAGTGTAGGTGCTGCGGGATATACACTAGTTTAGAGCTGTCAGTCGGCACGGCTGAATTCGCCAACTACATCAGTTGTTAGTCGGACTACTGTAATAGTAGTCGTTTCACGGAGGTTGTGAACTATCCGAGTTATTGGGTTTCCATACTTAGGCCGTTTCCTATGCGGTTCGATTTTTGAGCTTCAGATTTTGACCCGAAAGCTTTTTCAGATGTGAACTTGTCAAATCGAAACAGTCTTCCTATGCGGAAAAAAACAGGCCTTTTCGAGGGTCAGGTCAAACCTCACGGGTCGGGTCGGGTCGGGTCAGCTGACCCGACTGTATTGACCTGACCCGACCCGACGCGCGAGATTTTGAAATCCTCTTCACCCGACCCGACCCGGGAGACTTAAAACCTCTTGGCCCGGCCCGACCCGACCCGTGAGATTTCAAAACCCCTTGACCCGACCCGACCCGACCCGCGAGGTTTTCAACACTTCCTGACCCGACCCGACCCGCCACCTTCCGATTGACCCGTGAGACACGGCTTTGGTGCGGGTCGGGTCAACGGTACCCATGACATATCTCACGGGTCAACGATGAAAGCTCACGGGTCCAAAGGTATAAACGTTGGTACGTTGGTCGGTTGGATGGTCCTTGGTCCCTCGCACTTTTCCGAAAATGTCGTACGTTCGTGTTCGGTTTTTTCATTTCTTGTATTTTTTTGGAGCATTGTTTGGTGTGCGCTTAAAAAAAGACCATGATGATCAGAAAGATGATGACATGGAGAAAGGCACACACCCGCACTCTGCCGGGCGGATACCTCCCGGCCCCTGGGTCGACCCTATAGCTCTGACCCGGTGGCTTCTGCTGGCGCCCCGGCGAGCGACTCAGCTGTGCAGGCTCCAGCAGCAAGCATTGAAGCGGTGGATCTGACAGCGGGGGCCACGATCCGCGAGGATCCGGGGCCTGCTGCTGCTACTGCTGCTGCTGCTGCTGCCGTGACGAGCGCGGGCTTCCTACACTGCTGTCATGACTTGTCTTCATTGTTGCACCCTGCATGAGAGTGTGGCCGTTTTTTTTTGTGGGAATTGACGGACGTGAACATGAACACAATAACATACTACTGAACGGCTTCATCCGACCCGGGATTCGCGTGATTATTCTACAAGCTATGATATGCTCTCGGAGGTCTACGTATCGGCACGAGAGAAGCCTTGGGCGGGAAGGCGAGTATTCTTTGTTGTACAATGCCGGACCCGCGGGCCAGACCAATAGTTATTACTCGTGAAACAATGTGTACAAAAACAAGTGACAGCGTATTTTAATGACCAGGCGGACAGTGTAAGACTTGGCATAGATGCATAGTCGAAGACCTCAGGGAGTTCCGAGCCACCGAAGGGTCAACGAAAGTTGCCCCCTTGGTGTTTGGAGTTGAGACCACGTTGTGGTCCACTGCAGCCAAAAAGGCGGGGAAGTGGTACCGGGGGATCCTTGAAGCAGCCGAACGGTTCATGGGGAGGTGGCACGAGGCTGAGGCTGAGATGAGTAGGGAGCGCCGCGCATCCGCCGTGGATAGGGTCCAAGGAAATGGGGGGGGGGGGGGGGGGGGCAACAGGAGAAGTGGCAGAAAACCCGACCAAGGGAATGCGGAGAGGGGGGGGAACCGGAGGGGTAGAAGGGAAACTGCGGTAGACGAAAGTAGGAAGGAGATGGCAGACAGGGTAGCAAGGCACTAGGCCGACTAGGAAGGAGAACATGACCATACTAGTAGTGCCACCAACTGGTGCAGCTGGTTCGAACGTGGTCTTCCCTTGCCTTCTCTTCTTTTTGTTTTGTTTTTTTGTTTCTTGCGCTGATTCTCCGTGATTTTTATTTTATTTATTTCTCTTCCTTTTCTGATTGATAAGCCGTACTGAAGGAGCCGTGTGGCGTGGTTGGATGACGAACCTGTTTTGCTCGTTTCGTATTGTCTGACGCCAAGGGGCTAGGCATAGTCGAACGCAGGGCGGAGACGGCAGTCTGGGTAGCAAGGTACCAGGCGGATTAGAAGGGAGAACTTGGCTATACTACTCGTACCACAAACTGCTGCCGCCACCTGGAGGGTGCTTTGGGCTTTGGTCTGCCTGTTATTTTCCCTTTGTTATTTTTCCTTGATTCTTGTCTTACTCTGTTTGCAAGCAGTGGTGTTTCTGTTATTTTTTTCTTTTTTTTCCAGCTCGTTCTTTCTCAAGTGTTGGCCACCTCGCCTGCGGGGGGGGGGGCACGACAGATTGTTTCTCCTAGTTTTTGCTTTCATTTTTCTTTTTCTTTTTCTCTTTCGATTTGTCTTCTTTGTTATTGTTTTCTCTTTGATTGTTTCCTTTCGTTTCTCTATTTCATAGAATGTGTATGTCGTGCCTGTCGTATCTAGTATCATGACATGGCTTTGCATTGCCCACTGCAGTGCACACTGCACACGTGGCAACGTAGTATCTCTGTGGCGTAGCTTTGTGGCCACAGAACTTGTATCTCTTCTATTAATAATAGGATTGAAGAATTGGCACGGACACTGGTTGTGCTGGATGTCGACGGGTAGAAAGAACGGTTTAATGTGAGGAACACACACACCTGGTATGTAATATATCCCTAGTAAGTATATATGTAGGAGCACAAGCAGTGCATGGAGAGGATGGCCGGCGAGGTCCCTTTGACTCCTTCGGGTGTTGAAGATATCCATCAAACCAACGATAACAATGGCGGTATCAACTGCCTATGTAAGAGGAGCGTGAGCGTCCAATAGCATGTACGGTAGGAACGTGTTGCGCGCGTACCGTGCGACCCCGTGCGTTGTGTCTCAGGACACCAATCGGAATTTTTCCCCCAATCACGCACTGGCCGTTGCTGTAATCATACTATTAATAAAAACTAAAAACTGTAGTCATGTATTCATATTAATAGTCGATTTTGGTCGTCAATTTTCCCCTGTGAAATCCCAAGAAGTTTAATATTTGATACCCATATATATATTATGCCTGTAACCGCATAGGGATCAAAGTGTGCGCACACCGGTTGTTGCCGGGCTTGTAAGGTTTGTTCTATTAAGAGCCACGTGCGTGAGCAAACGATGAGCAGACTATTAATAGTTGCGCCATGCCCTTCGCCATCCAACTTTGGGTCCAACATGCTCCACCGACCCTGGGACCATGCCACACGCCACACGCCACGCGGGACACGCGATACACATGCTGTCGCACTTCCGTGGTACTATTAACCGTGGCAATATCTGAATACCTTTCTGTTAGAAACTGCTATACCAGGTACTAGGTAGTAGACTACCGTATACCATGGTACACCCTATACACTCAAGACAACAAACCCCCTGGGATTATTCTCAGAGCCAATATTCTCTAAGGGTGACACACAAGACGAATATGGTGGTAAAGGTCTGGTCGAGATCTTCCCATAGACTATCTGTTGTATCGCTCGGCATTAGCACTCTCCTCCTTTTCCAGAAAATCGGACTCGAAAAAACTCCGAGAGTGTGTGTTACTACTGTAATAGGCGTGTTATCTTGCGTGTGTGATGCGACGGTTGTAGACTTCCAGGTAGCAGGTAAGTATGTACACGGTACAAGAAGTGAGTTAACGTAGCCGATACCTAGCCGTGATGGAGCGACATTTCAAAGCTCCCACTTCCTGCTGATAGAGACGCAGCGAAATTGGTAGTGGTGCGTCTCTATCAGCAAAATTACTCGTGCTCGTCGACGTGCGAGTGCTACGTTGTGAGTGCGCGCGGCCCGCTTCTGGCCTCTCACGCGCAAAGCAGATACGTACAACAGTATCATACCTGGTATCAATATAATAGCATATACTGTAGATACAAAGTGAGTCTGTATTTGCACCTACTGCTGTAGAGCAGAGCCAACGATATGTGTGTGTGTTCGTCACATTAAACCGTTCTTTCTACCCGTCGACATCCAGCACAACCAGTGTCCGTGCCGATTCTTCAATCCGAGAAGAGATACAAGTTCTGTGGTCACAAATATGCGTAGCCGTGCTATACAACGTGCTATATTCCCTGTAGGGTTATTTGTATTTCGTGCGTGTACGTGAATGGCGATTGGGGCGGTCGTGGTCGGTGTTGAGATTAATTACAGTCAAGACTTCGGTTAGGAACTTCCAATGCGGACACAAATAAGTGACAACCAACCCAACTTCGGTTGTAGCAGCATGACCCCCCCCCCCCCCCCTGTCAACGCCACATAAATAGGGGTGCGTGCGTGTGGCAGCTATATATTGGTACTGAGGTTGCTGTTTTTGCTTTCGCTGCCCCTGGTTATATTTGCCCTGTGCAAGACGTTGCTGCTATCGTCGCTGGTGATTGTTGACAAGAGACTCAAAAGTTCAAGTTCGAGCACGATGAAGCACGAAACTCAAGACAAATTCTACAGAATTGGAGCATGACCTATCCGAAAGTCAGCGCCACAACCTCCAACAGAGCACGTATGTACTTAGATCGTACTGCTGCTGCCGTTACTACGTCGTACTGCTCCTGCACGTTACAGCACGAGCATCTGTAGTAGGCAAGGGCCAGTGGCAAGATGTTGCTTACGAAGAACCAGGTATACCAGGTATCCACCTATGTCGCTGCTGCTAATGGTGGTGATACGCTGCTTCCGCTATTAGTAGGTGGAGCTGCTGCTGCGGTGCGTGCTTGCTGAATACAACGGGCCCATAGCCCTACGCATCCCTGGTAAAACACGCCCCCAGCGATACTCCACCAACGCCCAATCCCGTGCGTTCCGGCAGCAACGAACCCAGGCATCCGAGGGGCACGACCTCGATATAATAGTGATGTTGGTATTTTAAATATGTCATGGGTGTTAACCCTTTTAGGACCCCAGTCCCGTTTTGGGGACAAACTACTTATAATTAGAGTGAATTGTCCCCAGATATGGGAGTGCGGTGCTAAAGGGGTTAAATGTCACGACGAAGTTACAGCAGAACTAACGCTACGAGTTACAGGAGTAGGAGTACGAGTATACATATACAGACAGAAATCTGGTCTCCTGGGCTTGCATCCTTGTACAAAAAGACAACTGCTGCACTCGTGTACGACAGCGAGCTCGGTTTTGATATACCACATTGTTCTGGTAAATAAGGACCGCTTGGAGATCAATGCGGTACAAAACATTCCTTATATTTACGTGCAGAGGCAGAGTGGTGCTGCTGTGCCAGTATGAGTACACTTTCGCGAGTCACACGACGTGGGTTCTACTGCCGTGTTCTGTATTCTGTCTGCTGTGTACGAGGTACTGCCGTAAGAAAAGGAAGTCTACAAAGTTCCGTCATTCGTCGATATCCCTGTAGATGATCCAATCGGCTCCCGACAACCGACCCATCGCTTAGGCTTCACGCCTAATCTGCCCATCCACAGGCCACACTCAAAAGCCTGTTTCGGTACGCAGTAATAATGCTTGAGTGTCGCCCAATGACACCGCCGGCGCCGCAGGTACCCAGGCACGGATCAAGGCAAAAAACAAAAAAGCTCCCCGCTACCTGGTACCTGGTATGCTGTAATACATGCTGTAATAAGTAATAAGAGCTTCTTTACGAGGGAGATGGGTGACCTCGAGTCTGCCTCGCAGGTGACTTCAACAATTTCTTCTGAACACCCCCGACCAAATTGCTACACGAACATAGTCAGAGTTCTCGCTCCGGCGGTAAACTAGGGAGAAGAAACTCGGGCAGGCCTCCAAGGCCGCCTACAGAAAAATGGAGTCGTGACTCTTTTTGTCCACACCTTCACGTGTACGAGGCGTTGCAGGGCGATGGAACTGCTGCTGTACCGCACCACCCTTTGCAGCTGGGTAAGGTCATCGTCGATAGACAAGTCCTCGAACGTCGGTCCTCCTTGCAAGTCCATCCCTCTCCTTTATTTCCACGACAACGTAAAGCACGCCGCGGATAAGGCTAAACAGCGGTAAACACCTCTCCCCGGCGAAGACTAGGGAGTGCCCCTCTTACTGTCTTCCTTCCTAGTTGATACCAGGGGATGATTTTCGAATGCCTCCGCCTGTTTCAAGCAAAGTTTAAATGATGCAAAACCTTCGACCGATCAAGTTTTTTCGAATTGCTGTATTTTTGTATTTTTGTATTTTTGAACCCTCTCCGTTGAAGCGATGTGCCTGTGGTTGTTTGCTGCTGCTGCTGTGCTGCTGCTTTGTTGTGTATGCTCTAATTTTGCGCGGTGTGGAACAACAAAAGCTACTGATTACATGTTTTTGACGGATTGCTTTGTTCTTTTGCGCAGAAGGCTCGTTGCGTCTTCCTCGACAAGGGCTTCTGTTTTGAGCATCTTGACAGGACAAGACACCACCTACCCTCAGATATTTTAAATCATTACCACTCTACTAAATTTACGTTTTTTTTCAAAAATTTGTAAAAAAAGTTGTAAAAAAGTTTCGTTTTTCGTTTTTGTTTTTTTTCCCGACTTTCTCGGAATACGGAATACCCATCCCAACAATACGTAACCGCCAGAAAACAATTGGACGCCCCCCCCTTCCGCCCCCCCCTCCCACCCGTCTACGTACCCCGATATGACGGGAAAATCTCATCACGACTCGTCTTCTCCGCTTTAAACACGTGTTGCGCGTATCGCGCCAACAGCTACGGGCAAGCCGACATGGAGTGCGCACAAGTTATTGCACCTGTCCTCCCCGCCGGGGTGAGGCCCGCACCGAGTGCTGTCGACGAGCCGGGACGAGAGGATAGAGCATCATTGTCGGGCTGGTTGGGAGAAACTCCGCCTGCCGTGGAGACGAGTAATCGAGGTCAGCCCACCCGAACAAGAAGGCTGCGAGGCAGCTGCGACTTCTGCACCAAGCGGAAACGCAAGTGCGACGGGGACCCAAACCTGACTCAGACTCGCCACGGGGAGAACCGCTGCAGGTGAGCATTGCCGCGGTCTGCGCCCGCGTTCTCTCCTTTCGGAGTTGCACAGGCGTCTGCTTCTTCCCTCCGTGCCTTCGGGAGAAGGGTTTTCTTTTCGTTTCAAAACGAAAAGGCATTGCATGTATTTTTTATATACCGTAAATAATGGGGAATTTCTTGAAGAGCTCTCTACGAATGAAGTTGTTTTAGAGCCATGATTCGACCACAACGCATGAGGATGGTCGTATTCATGGCGGGGGCGGGGGCATTCTCGAGTGGTCCCCAAGGCTCGCCAGAGAAATGCGCGTTCGTCGACAAGACAGAAGGATGTTGGCGAGCGAATGCAAGCAAAGGAGTCGGCGTAAGAATCCGCGCCGGCTGGGGCATCATACTATCTACCCCTCGCGCAGGTACCTTGCTAGCTAGGTAGAAAAGTACGTAGAAGCCGGCCACTGCCGGGTAAAATGAAAAAGAACGAGCTTCTCCTCATCGTAATAAAAAAGATATTCGATGGCCGCGCGCGCGAGGCGAAGCGTGGACGGGTTATTTTTTTTTCGCTTTTTCGTTTTTTTCGTTCGTTTCTAGTTTCTGCGATTTTTGCGTGCAATGGATGGCCTGTGGGCGAATGAATCTACTCGTACGCATGACTCAATGTGAAACGGGTCAAACATCAATACCTGGTGCTGCTCGTAGTACGAGAGGCTGCGTACGTAGCAAGAGTCTGACAGGCCGTGGTAGTGTTGAAGCTGAAGGTCAGGGTGTTGTTGTGTGCCCGCTTCACACTCGTATGATACCTAATGTACCTGGTCTGGTATACCTGTACTTCCTATTAAAATTAATAGAATAGTCCCCTCGACGCAAGCTGCTTTGATTTAATACTGAATACTAATACCGGTATTCTTGTACTTGTACAAGGTACTGCGTATCATACGTATCGTCTGATTGTTCCCTAAAATCAAGAGCTAAACCTTCCTCCCTATTGACCTACGATACGATATCCTACAATATGAAATGTGACCTGATCGGTTTACTTCCGATGTTCCGCTGACGGAACAACGATTTACGTTGCTTGGCCGACTGCTATTAATATTAATAATAGATGATTGCTTCACCGGCAAGTCCCAAAAAATGCCGCCGTACATATAACCACAATATACGCAGTTGATATCTGGTCGCTGATCCTATCCTGTGTCCCCCAGACAACCTATTGGGCGTTTTTTTTTGCGTTGCGTCCAATCTTCGAGAGGTGATGCTGCATGAGCAGCAGCAGTCCTGGTACAAGTAGGCCGGCGTTCCGGGTGGCTTGGTATTATGATCCGCGTGCCTACTAAGATCAATTTCATGGGTTCGAGTATCACCGACTTCTGTACCACTTCGTACTGCTGTGTATAACTCGCGGGGAGTTTTTCTTGCATACAGGTTGATTAGCGGAAAGCGCACGAGAAAAATTAGCAGCATTCGATGAAAATCGACGAGCAGTGGCAATGCTGAACCCTATGCGCGATAAAAATAAAGGCGCCTACCGGGGGGGGGAAGGGACGACACCTGTGACCACGGCTTGTCTATTAATTCGTAGAAGATCGCCGAGGGTAAAAGCCTGCCTCATGCGAAAAGTGAAAATGACGCTAAAAAAAAAAACAAAAAAAAAACGGCGTTTGTTTGCGGCACCTGGTATCCTGGTATAATGTTGTAGCAGTAGTTCTACTGCTTTAAGCAGTAGGTCTACTGCTGCCGTAGTAGGCAAGAGTATTTCACGAACCTGTGGTATAAATATGAATAGTATTTATAGTATACATGTAGGTGAGAGGGGTTCGGGCATGAGTCAAGCTGTCCGACCTACACGTATATATACCGTAAACACGTACACCGTAAAAAAAACACCTGCCTCTTAGCCTGTGCCACAGAGCTTGCACCTCTCTTTACATATATACCTGGTATTTATATATATATATATATATGTATTATATATGTATACATACGTAGGATGAAAAATCAGCACCCGTACTGGATAAGCTGATTAATGGGGTGCTGATTGGCAGAAAGAACACGCGTCAAGCCAGCAGTGGGACCCACCACGTAAAGCTATCCACGCCGGATCGAGACGATGTACGTATGTGTAACGTATATTATCGTGGTGCAGCACCAACGTGCCAACCGCAACCATGCCCCGAGTCGCGATGCCACACGTGACAACGGTATTGCAATTGCCTGCAATGTCATTGTCATTGTCATTGGCCTTTTCTTCTCCGTCCTTTGAGCGCTCAAACATCGCACCTGGTACATATTTCACGTCGAAGCTTACTTTTTGTAACTATCAGAAACAATTTTCAAGAGTAAAGTGAGCTTATAGAGCTACCGTGGGACCACTGAACCGCGGGGGCAGCAGCTCTAGGAGTATGCAATGGTATCGGAGTACCTGGTACTGCCGTACCTTGGTATGATAAAGTCAATGTTAGTGTTACGAAACACTCATACTTATCAACAATCAAAGGCATTATAATATCACTACCTTGTTTCATCGTACGAAAAAATATCGTGGGCTATCGGGAGCAGAACAACAAACGTACCTGCTATTATTACGAGTATCGGTATATGATACCAGGGTATGATATTGCATACTACTGACATTTTTAGTTCGAGTACACAGAGGAGGAGCTCTAACTGCACATCGGCCAGCCGATTTTTTGTCGAAGAACGCCCGAAAGACGCGGCGAAGCCTGACGATCACCCCTGCCGATCTCGACCCACCCAATGGGTTGGGGTTAGGGTTAGAGTGGGGTTTGGTCTCGGACCGACGTGCAAGATTCACCAAAATATGTTGCACAAGCTAACGTCCAAGGTGCGGTGGTGCTGCAATCAGAGGCACCCAGAACAGACGAGCAAGCGCAGCGTTGAACACAAACCGGTACACCGGTATGTTTGGTCACCAGGAACGGGGAGTATGTGTTTCTGGCTTCCGCTACGCGTATGTGCCGGACTGGTCGGCGCAGAACTTTCTGCGGGACCTGTGTTATCAATTGCAACCTTGCACGTCGGCCCAGACCAACCCGACTCCAGGCCTCACCCGAATCCCAACCCCAACCCTCTGGGGGCCTCGAGATCGGCAGGGGCAGTCACGCGGCTCCGCCGTGTGTTTGGGTGGCGTTTTTCCGAAAAAATATATCGGGGCAGCCGAAAGGCCAGCCTTGACCAATACGACCTGCATCCTGAATGAAGTTTTGCGCCGACCGGTCCTGCTGCACATGAGCGAGTCATGTATTTCTCGGAGTTCCGATATGTTTCAGTCGGCGTTTTGGCGTTGTGATTCATAGGACATTTGGTCTACAGTCAGTGGGTAGTTTTTTCTGAAGCGTTCGAAGGGATATTTCAAGTATCTTTTTTACTCCTTTTTTATTGGCGGAGGACAATATTCGCGACCGGAGAAGGGACCCACGCAAGATGTTTTTGGAAAGATTTTCTCGCATTCTAGGAAAACCACACCTTCTATAACTGTAGTTGGTCCTGCGGGTACCTGCTCCTGATCCCACGCTGATCTGGGCCCTCAAAATTCCAAACCGATTATATTAACTTTGAGAACCGCAATCCCGTTTGGGGACAAACCACTCAAATTTCGAGTAGTTTGTCCCCAAAACGGGACTGCGGTTCTAAAAGGGGGTGTATTTGTTTTCACCCCCGACGGGCGGACGGGTAAAAAGTCCTTGGCACCCTCAAGATAGCGAGTAGAACAACGATAAATAACCTTCTCCCAGCAGCGCGACCGCCTATTGACATTAATAGCAGTACGTAGCGGTACGTACGGGTACGTAGGATCATTCTGCGGCTCCTGCCGTACGACGTACGACTCCTTGCATCAACCGTTGTGATTCGGACACCGATGGTGCATCATCCCATCACCCCCCACTGCTGTGGCTGGCCGTCGCTGTCGTAGTCGCTATGTTGCCCTGTAAAGTCTACCTGGTAGTAAGGTCGCATGAGGGTTACCAGGTAAAAGGTAACACCGTTGGGAGTCAAGACTCCAGATGAAAAAACGTCGAATTCCCCGAGTGATGTTCGAAGATGTCAGGAGACAGCACAGTTTAGTTTTACCCCTTTTGACAAAACAGCAACTTTGCCTCCGCATGCCTTGACTGACACCAAATTGGAACATGGTGGGTTTTTGTGGGGAACACTCGGCCCATATCTCCTGGCCCTATCTCGTTGGCAGAGCGCGTTTATTCTCGCTTGACGTGACTCTAACATCGTTGATGTGCATGCCACGGCCCGAACGACTACATTACCGGCCACAGAGTGGATACGTGGTACCTGGTAAGTTTTACCCTGGTACCTGGTACACAACAAGGGTTTGCGTTAGAGTTGGACGGGGTTTAGTTGCAACTTGATCAAGCTCGTCATTCATGGACACGATACCCATACAGGCAGCATAGACCCACAAATAAGATATATAGAATGAACGGGAAGATAAGGCTCACTTTTTGGAGAAAACTAAAAAGTTTTGCGGGCACATGATGTATCATCGTATATATTCAGATGTACGTGTGATGGTGATATGATAATGATATGACGATTTTGGTGTCGCCCACACGGAGCAGCCCGGGTTGCTGGGTGCTGTCGGGAATTCGTTCGAAGTACGAGTAGTGGTAGGATATCGGATGCCGAAGGATGCTGTAATCGAGGTCGATACGATACCGATAAAGAAAAAAACGAATCGATAGTATTTCGATATTTGATACGTCGAAGCTTTCGTTCAGCAACTGCAAAAAAAACGGGGATGCCAAGGGATGCAGGGCAACACACGCTCGATACGATATGCAACGCTAGCCCGACCTTCAGTGCATTGTTTTGAGGATGCATTACACGCGCTCAAGCACAGCAGTGATAACTCGCGATACCACGTTCTTCCTATTCATAGACGCTTGCTACGTACCTGGTATGATATAGGCATGGCGCGTTGTATAAGCGTCTCACTTTTCGCTTTCTTGTTCGCCTCACTATGGTCCCAAGAAGAAAGGGTTGACCCATTTAGAACCGCAGTCCCGTTATGGGGACAAACTACTTGAAAATTAGTGATTTGTCCCCAAAACGGGACTGCAGTACTACAAGGGTTAAGCTTGCCACGGTTCCGCATCATCAATATCATAGTCTAAGTCGTGTCGCAACTTTCGCTCGTGTGATGCGAGTTGCACATACGTATCGACCGGGGTGAACGCGGGGCGGATTAGCGGTCACAGCGAACCACCTCGTTTTGGAGGCCACATCGCTCCAAATTTTAGGACCAGTAACACGAAAATAGCCTAGACTTGATAGATATCACGTCAAACACTTTCACTTGTTGAAGTCGGACGGAGGCGCGATCACCCTGGGAGGCCTGTGCTGCATGTGGACACTTTAGGGACAAGCGAAGACGCGCTAAACGGCCACTGACAACAAGTTAAAAAAGCGGAAGGCGTGACAATTGGTAACAAATCTGGCAACGCTTTACTATTAATACTTGTAGTCTTTACGACAGTCTCAAGGGTTTCATTTAAATAGGCCGGCGGAGGCTTTATCGCTGCGCGGAACACGCATCGGGGGCGCGTTGCGCACCCCGCTGGGGCAAAGCAGCGGAGGGCCGCCGAAGGTAAAAAAACTGCGGCATATTAAGCGTAAAATTGTCCCGAAAAACACTTGTTACGACGCATGAGATTTTGCCCCGAAACCCAATTCAAAGTATGTACCTGGTATCATGCATACGGGTGGTCTTACAATCTTGCTCGTCTATTGCTCTATCATGGGATGATGACAAAACTACCGGAAAAATGTTTCGGCTAAGGCGAACAAAGGCCCCGCAAAAACTTGGCCTTCGACGAAAGAATGTGCTACGCAGCCTGAAAGTGCTGTTGTTGTGGCAAGCCGCAAACACGCCTCCGGGATATATGGCGCGGTTGTGTGCTCCAGCGCAACAACAGCGCAACACCAATATTATCTGCCTCGTCGGTTGCCACGTCTGCAAGATGATACCTGTACGTGCCATTCGCATGTGCCTGGTATGTGCACCGTGCAGCAGCTGAAAGCGTTGTTTTTGTTGTTGCGCCAAGCCGCACACGCCTCCGATCCATGTTGCGCTATTATTTGTTACGTGCAACAGCGCAACTCCTCATGTTTGCACATTTGCCTCGTAGTAATATTTCGAGTGGCCCTGCCCTCCGTGGCAAAAGAAAAAGTGCATTTTCGCTACTTTTTCAGTATTGATTATCACAGTTTCGTTTTTTTTTTTTTTTCTTGACATAATATGTGCTCTGTGCTCCAGCGCAACAACAATACTTGCCACATGGTACCACCTGTCATATACCTGGTATTTTTTAGTATTATGCCTCCCTCGTATTGGCACCGGCTATCGCCCACCATGCCTACAACCTGACAGGTTGGCGATCGCTGTAAAAGACGAACAGCGCCTCGCAAAGAAAATCCACGCATGCATACACGCATAGAAAGCGTGCAGCCTACAAGGCACTACACCGCGTTATCACCTGTGGGCCCAACACCGAGTTCGTCCTAAAAATACGAATTTGGAACCCGTCATTTTCCCGAATATCCGTTCCCTGTGGCTCCTGTTCGGGTGAATTCGCTAGTTCGTCTTCCGCGTTTTTCGTTTGAGCGATTTCCATCCGTTTTCATTCGTGTTTTGAATAACCTTAAATGTCTGGTATACTGATTTCTGCTGCTGTACCAGGTACCCTGGTATACTTTGAAAAAAAACTAGCCCGGGGGCTCTCGTATCTCATTATTTCTCGAAGACGTCAGGGGACAATTTTCACCCGTTGACAGACAGCAGCTTCGCCTCGACTGACTCCAAACCACTAGGTTTTAGAATGGAACACTAAGCCCTGCATCCTTGACAGCGCACGTTTTTTTTTGCTTGGCACGTCTCTTGATATTTGTTACCTCTCGTCTGTTTTTGTTTCGTTTCCCGACAGCCCATCGATTCGTACATGTCATAGCTACGGCGGTAGCGTTTAGGGCTCGTCTTGACGAGGAACCCTTTTCATGATAATCGAATAGGAAAAAATGAATTTGATTTGATTCGAATATAATATCGTGAAGTATATATAGTATGTCTTTGGGTCCTATCAATAGCGTATTTGAAAAAAAAGGATAACGCACAAGGGTCAACGAACACCCGAGGGCAACCAATGAGACGAGCGACGGCCCGCGTCCTCCCCGGGGTGCCGCGGTCAGGGGCCGATTGTTTCTGCCGGCACCACCGAAGAGGCTATCGCTCTTGGGACGTCTTGGGTGGCTGGCGCAGCCCCGAAGCCCCACGCAGGCAGCAGCGACGGGAATAAAGCGATCGAAATTCTGAACGAAGTCAGTGACCTGGTCGGTTCTCTTGTGGTTCGCGAGGCAAAGAGGGATGAAAAACTGGGTGAGCGACGGCCTTGTAATTTTTTGAGGCGAGGCGGATGGTCCACTCTGTGCTAGGGGGCGTCGGACCTCATGCTGCGGCTGCTCCGGTGGCCCTGTCTCTCGGGAATGGTGGGTGTCACCTGTGAAGCAGTCGACGACACGGCTCAAGTTTCCGTGGCTTGCTTCAGTTTCAGAGACATACAGCGTCTATCTAGGTGGACAAACTCCCCAATTTGAGTAAAACACGAAGAGCAAAAGAAGTCCCAAAAGGTCTTTTGTCGAAACCGTTTTTTTTCCCGTTTTATTCGAATCAATAGTCGAAGTGCCTGCTTGGTGATCCAATTTTCGACCAATCAGATGCAAGTCAAATCAAACGAAAAAAATGTTGGCGGAGTACCGTAAAAATAGTTTCTCGTCAAGACTGGCCCTTAACCCCTTTAGAACTCCAGTCACGGTGTGGGGACAAGGCAGTCAAATTCCAAGTAGTTTGTACCCAATTGTCCCCAAAACGAGACTGCAGTCCTAAACGGGTTAAGGGTTTCGGTGTACGGTTCTGAATTACGAGCATGCGATCCTGGATCTTTTATCGTACACACCACTCTATTGATACTACGAAAGCACAAAAGCACACATATAAAGGCTCTGCATTAGGTGTTTATCTCATATAATCAAAACAGATAATAACATCATCAGTACCTGGATATGTGTATTTTCTGCCATTTATTACCGCGATACCAGGTAAACGCTAACAGACGGTTACATACTTCAGCAGCACGCACCTGATACTTGATCATGTTGAACCGTGCGCATTTAATACCTTTGCGCGTGTATGACTAACTATGGTCTATGTAAGAGTAATCGCACTTCGAACCTACGATCGTAAATATAATACGCACCAGGTCTGTATCAGGGGTGCAGTGCAGTACCGTACGACGTCCATGATCATATCTCCATCGTGGTCTGGATAGCTTTCGCTCGAAAACTAAAAATACTACCGGAATCACGCTGCGAACACTCTTAATACCTGTAATTACTATTAATATTACTACCATGTCCCTGGTTTCAACAGTTGTTACTGTGCTCAGTACCTCAGTGCGTGGTCACAGGACAGTCTCCGATAACTCTGGATCATAAGAATACGCAAGAAAGTACGGAGACATGCAGACTATTCATATTCATAGCATGGGAGCACGGGTCGTGGTGGGGGCGTACTCATTTGTTGCGTGCCTTCGTCATGTGGCCATTGACCATGCATCCCTATCGAGACCTAGCACGGTTCCTACCCCAATATAGAAGACACCTCCAAAACTTGCGCGCCCGTATCTGTTTTCTTCCTAAAATATTACGTTGAAACTTTTTGATACAAGTACAGGAATCTTAACCCCCTTAGAACCGCAGTCCCGTTTTGGGGGCAAACTACTTGAAAATTGAGTTGTTTGCCCCCAAAACGGGGCTGCGGTTCTCAAAAGGTTAACCCCTTCCTGTTTCGCCGCCTGCGGCCACCATCTATCTCCCACTGCTGCTGCTGCTGCTGCTGTAGGATAGCGATCGTTTTCTTGCTATTAATAGTGACTGTCGCGTGTACAAAAAATCTCCCATGTCACACTCACTCGTCCATGTTCCTCAACTCCCCCTCTTTCAATTTTCCTCAGTACGTTCCACATTCTCCAATTAATATTATTACGGGGGACCATAGTTAATAGGACCTGTGGTATACATAAAAGACAGGGGACCATAGTTAATGGGACCTGTGGTACACATAAAAACCTACCTGGTATATATTTGACTATTTCTACTTCCAATATTTGGTCCTATTAACTATGGTCCCCCGTAATAGGACTATTTAATACTGCTGTACGTTCTGTTGTAGGACAGCTGTAAATTGATTTGCGACAACGGCACATCTGTGCATCTAAATCCTCGCCCGGGCTACTACAGCAGTATCAATTTTAATAGTACATAGCAGTAGTGCATACCCTGGTACCTGGTATCATATGATCTACCTGGTATACTGGTTTAGTCCTGTATTAATACCTGGTACCTTGTAAACAACAGTTACCAGAGTGTATACGTACGTACTTCTTTCGTTTTTCTGGCAGGTCCAGGTCCCCCTGCACGAAATCGCAGTTTCGGCGTTTTCGAGTCCATTGGGACGTGCAAATACGTTTTCGTTCCTATCTTTTCTTCTCTAACCCCCGGTATATCTCTAGTCGGAGGTGTTTCCCCTCTTTCACCTTTATTTCTCAGCGCTGCTTTCAATACCGTAGCGGTAGTGCTCGTACATACGTAGGCTTTCCCTTCTGTCTATCCTTTCTTTTGCGTCTTCTGTCTTTTACCCCGCCGTGGGGGGGGGGGAGTTGGCGAGCCGAAAAATGAAGGGAAAAAAATGCTTGCAGAGCAGCTTCACTACACCATGCCTCACCGAGCCTTCTGATTCCCGAACGTCGTTCTGGAGCTATTAATAGAATACAAAAAGGGTGTATCTTTATTTCTTTACTTGCCTTTTCCTCTCCGTAGTACGACTTATCATATCTTGTGTGTGGTATCCGATGTGATATCACAATGGTTCGTGCGACCTCGGATGTTGAAACGTTGATCCCGGATAGGCGCTATTGCGTCCGCATTCAGACGACAGACGAGGTTTATACTGCTGTATCCTGTATATACACCGGCTGTTGCACGTACGGAAGAGGCGGCAAACCCTTCCCCTTCGTCCCCTGGGCTTTTCTCTCGTGACTCCGCTCCAGACTCTCGGGTTTTTTTTTGTTTTTTTGTTTTGCTCATCCCATTTATTATCTTCGCACATCGTCTTCTCTCTCTCCTTCCAACTCGTAACTCAGATCCGGGGTCACATAGCAGGCTCTTCTACCCCCTTTTCCCGCTACGGTACGTGCCTTCGTCTTCATTTTTATCGCGAGAAGATTTCAACCTTTTCTTCCCTCGTCGACTCGCATCGAATTGTGCCTACCCACGCTGCAAGGCGCTCTCAACAATTGAATCCTTTTTATTTTTATTTTTGCAAATAAAGTCAAATGTCCGACCCACCTGGGGCTCGAACCCAGGACTCAAATACAAGTAGAATTCGAGGTGAACGACCGGGGCGACCGGCTCCCCTCGGACAGCGTGTCCTTGGATTGTTGGTGATTTTCCTGACAGATTTTGCACGTTTTTTTTTTCTTGGTGACCCTTTCTTCGTTCCTGCTTTTTTTTTCTCTCGATTCCCGCTGCTGCCGTGCATGGCCTTTTTAGGGTCGCGATGATAGCGGTGTGGTTGCCGTTACCACCGACATATGCCTCGTATGATGGTGACATGGTGACCAGTTGACAGACCGAGTGGGAATAATGTTCAGTTTCGCTCTTTCGGGGTTCCTATTACTGGGGACCATACTCTAGTTAATAGGACCTATGGTACACTCAAAGCCAATATATTCCCGTCTTTTTGCTGTTAATGTCTGGTCCTATTTACTATGGTCGCCCCGTAATAATAACGCCCAATATTATGCCACATACGAGTGAGTTTACGAGTACGAGTATGTAAGTACAAGTAATTTTTTCCCATTTTTTTCTTCGTGCTCAGAGTACAATACGTACTGTACTATTGATACGTCCTTCTCTTCGCTCTTTTGATTTCATCTATTAATACTATCAATATAATGTTTCTGTTTCTTTGCTTTCGCTTTATTCCTTTTCTTTTTTTCTCCCGTATTCTTCTGTGTTTTTTTTTTTTCCCCCGTTCAGTGTGTTTGTTGCTGGCTTGTGCATGTCGTGCCTGTCGTATCCAGTACGATGGCATTGCATGTTGAATTGTCTCATCTCGTTCGATGCGAGTCGACGAGGGAATAGCAAGGGCCGGAGTATTCATGCGATGAAAACTTAACGTACGTAAAGGTAGGGGGGGGGGGGTAGAGCCTATTCTGTGACCCCGGATCTGAGTTACGACCTTCCAAGCAACTATTCTCATTATTAATATTAATAGTAGTAGGAAGGAGAGGGACAAAAAAGGTCGAAGATGAGGACAAAAGATGCATGTGAACGGATGCACATTTGTTTTATCGTATAATGCCGGTCGGCCCGATGGGCTTGTGGCTCGAATACTCGTATTTCTATCAATACTGAAGCGCAGTCCCGTTTTGGGGACAAACAACTTGAAATTTGAGTGCTTTGTCCCCCAAACGGGACTGCGGTTCTAAAAGGGTTAAGAGTTGATGCTGGAGTTCGAATCCCACGTGTGTCAAAAACCTGAGATTATTTGAAAGTATATTTTTTAAACGGAATCAACCGCTGAGAGCACCTATTAATAGTAGCGTGGTTAGGCGCAATGGCGCAATTCGATGCGGGTACGATGGAAGAAAGGGATGAAGCATTCTAGCGTTCAATCCCTTTAGAACCGCAGTCCCATTTTCGGGACAAACCACTCAAATTCTAAGTAGTTTGTCCCCAATCGAGACCGCGGTCCTAAAAGGGTTAAGGTGCCAAGACAAGAAACGTAGTGAGGAGGGTGAACCTGGATGTGGGTTGCGACTTGTAAATAGAGAGGAAAGAAGGACGGAGATAATAAATGGGATGGGAAAAAAAATAAAAATAAAATGAACGGTTCAGTGATCAATGTGAAATCACATACCGGTACTCTCTAATGCTCGTACGTAATCGTGAGTCTCGTTCTTGCGGTTGTTGATTGGTTGTGTGCTTTAGGATTGAAGAATCGGCACGAACACTGGTTGTGCTGGGTGTCGACGGGTAGAAAGAACGGTTTGATGTGAAGAACACACGCACACTTTCCCGCCCCATCTCCGAGCGTCATGATTTCCCCCTGTCGTCAATGCTGATCCTGCAGTCGTTGCTGATCGTGCGATGATAATGTGTACCAGGTATGCGGGGATGACGATGCCCCCGACGCCCATGGCACCGTCGCCTGCGCCGACCGTACCACGACGGTTGTCCCGGTCGACTTAGAATTCGTGACTACTGGTACTATGATTAGAGAAGGTCGATTGCGTGACTTCGAATCCCGCCAAGGACTTTTTCTTGTACAAAAACCGGCTATCAGATAGCGCTTATTAATATCACCACTGCTGTAGCAGGTTGTGTATTGCGTGTGCACGATTCGGCGCAAGTCGACGAAAGAAGGAAGCTCCAGCGGGCAGCTTACTGTCAATACTTGTTCGGGAAGATGGTTCACGAATAGAACATACCCGAACCCTAATCCTTCAAGACTGCAGTCCAAACCCCACGCGAATCATACGAACCCTAATCCTGACCCTACGCCAATCAGACCAAATCTCGGACAAGTCGCAAAAAAACTCCTCTGCAGCGTAGTAGAAAATTCGGAAGTCTTGTGGCGATGGTAATGAAGGCGAGCACGCCGTACATGGTAGGAGGGCAGGGAGAAGAGCCTGCTGCCGATGATCATACTGATGGTCTCACATCAGCTCATTTCAATCAAATCTTGCCTAACAAAACAGGCTTCGCATATGACCCCGGATCTGTCACGAAGGGAAGGGGAGGGAGCTGCAAAAGTATGTATCGTGGGGCGAACATACTATTAATAGTGAAATGGAGAACATGGAAAAAAATAGCATCTACGACGTGTCAAGTTTTACATACATAAAAAAGAAGGCGTTTCTCTTGGTCGGTGGAGTTCGGATTTGGGGGCAGGGCAATTCATCGTCATGTATAAAAGGGATCGTGCATCGTGTCGATTACAAGCAACCTATTTCCGGTGGATCGACGTGCCAGGTATTGTCAAGAGGGTATCTGCGTGTGTTCTGTACTACTGCTGTTTATTTTTTTTGTAACCACGCTTTTTGTTTACGTGTGTTCTGTACTACCAGGTACTGCTGTTGTAATTTTTTTTAACCACGCTTTTTGTTTATTCAGTCTATTAATATATAGTAAAGGGTTGGGGTGGTTCATCATTAATACCAGTATGTACCATTTTCATACACATCTCCGTGTTGCATGGATCAACGGCGGTGCCAAGGCGATGCACTCCCATCTCTGTAAGAATTCACAACAGCAGTACGTACGTGGTACTGACAATACCAGCAGCAGCAGTGTCTGTATGTTCTCCCGTAATTTTTCCCCGTCGACAACCAACACATCCAGTGCCCGTGCCGATTCTTCAATCCTAGGGAGATTCGTACGTACGAGCTTTGTGGTCACAAAACTACTCCTCCGTCCTGTACGACACAGCAGCAGACGCTACCGGCATATTGTAATGTGGTATGCAGAGCAGCACTATGGGCTCGAACCAGATATATTTTTCCAGTTTCCTTCCTCAGAGGAGCCTCGTGCTACGGACTTGCAATGGTTGGATGGCCCTTTCATCCCGTCTGTTCCATCAACTCGTCACACAAGAGATACAAGATACCAGACCAGGTACTGCTTGCTGTACAGAGTTATGGATGGATTCCGAACCGATACCGCACCGAACTGGAAATATCGTTTTCGTCTGTCGCGGGATCCCAAAAAAATTAAAGCGGGGTACCTACAGCAATACAGAGCGCTGCTGTATGTAATCACGTCCTATTTTTCATAGCTCAAAAACAGGATACCTGGACTGCTCTATATTAGGGTAGGCACAATTCGATGTGAGTCGACGAGGGAAGAAAAGGCTGAAATCTTCTCGCGATAAAAATGAAGGCACGTACCGTAGCGGGAAGGGGGGAGAAGAGCCTGCTATGTGACCCCGGATCTGAGTTACGAGTTGGAAGGAGAGAGAGAAGAAGATGTGCGAAGATAATGAATGGGATGGAAAAAAAATATATATATATATATATATATATAGTTGAGAGGATATACCCGCGGCCATGTTAGTTCAGTTTTGCACATTGGTTTTATCGTGTGTGCGCTTTTTCCGTCTCGTGTATTTTGAGGCAGCCGAATTTTCATTTTTTTTGTTTTTCGGATCTTCCTAGGGCTCCAGCACCTTTGTGTGACCCCGGACTCCTTCGTCAGAGAGTTAATGTGAGAACAACAACAACAAACAACAATATGTAGTCACATCCTTTCGCCTTTTTTGTTTTTTGTGTTCACATGGGCTGGTATGAACACCACTGATGTAGCCGGAAATGTAAGGACCGTTTGGTCTTGATTTGAAATACGAAACGTTCGTTACATTTCCAACAATAGCATAGCGAGTAGTGGTAGATGTTGAAAACGAAAAGCACTCCTCGTCACCCTGGCTAAAGCTTGCTGCTGTGTGATTGAGAACTTCGTCAAAACTCATATTTTGTTCATCCTGCGTGTTCTGCAGCAGCAATGTGATACCTCGGTCGCGCTTGCTCTACGTGGTGTACGATCACCTCGTGAAAGGACATGCTGCCCCAGTTAGTTTTCTTCCCTTTGAAATATATATACACATCCTTGTTCGATAGTGCTCGGTAGTATTA
The DNA here is from genome assembly GCA_031213475.1 of Nereocystis luetkeana. Classification (NCBI taxonomy): domain Eukaryota; class Phaeophyceae; order Laminariales; family Laminariaceae; genus Nereocystis; species Nereocystis luetkeana. The sequence continues at coordinate 5,008,706 of JARUPZ010000033.1, forward strand.
CGTACTCGTATGGCAGTGACGATAATGGATATATTTATAAAACAACAACAGTAACAATACACGAAGTACGAAATACACACCGGAAAAAAATGCACGTGCGTGACAAGCTATGATACGTACGTGCAGCCTCGATTTATTTATCTTCCCCCCAAATATTCGTAGACACACCCACGCCCTGAATTCTGAATTCTGCAGCTTCAGATTCGTCTGCCGTGTATACCATACGGACTGTACTTGCTGCACGAGACCATGGTAGACACAATTCGATGCGAGTCGACGAGGGAAGAAAAGGCTGAAATCTTCTCGCGATAAAAATGAAGGCACGTACCGTAGCGGGAAGGGCGGAGAAGAGCCTGCTATGTGACCCCGGATCTGAGTTACGAGTTGGAAGGAGAGAGAGAATAAGATATGCGAAGATAATAAATGGGATAAGAAAAAAAATATATATATATATATATATATAGATCGAAGTATCACACACAGTCGCCCCGGTGGTTCAAGTGGTTAACCTCGAATTCTACTCGTTTGAGTCCTGGGTTCGAGCCCCAGGTGGGTCGGACTTTGACTTTATTTGCAAAAATAAAAAAAGGATTCAATTGTTGAGAGCGCCTTGCAGCGTGGGTAGGCACAATTCGATGCGAGTCGACGAGGGAAGAAAAGGCTGAAATCTTCTCGCGATAAAAATGAAGGCACGTACCGTAGCGGGAAGGGGAGAGAAGAGCCTGCTATGTGACCCCGGATCTGAGTTACGAGTTGGAAGGAGAGAGAAGAAGATGTGCGAAGATAATGAATGGGGGAAAAAAAAAAAAAAAAAAAAACACAGTCTGCAAAGATTGGTTTCAACATAATCCTCGATCTCATACGTAGCTGTTGTTTTTTCGTTTTTTCATTCTGTAACTATTGACGCTCGTAGGCAGGTGGTTCCCTTGGCTGTTGGGTGACGCTTCTCTTGTTCAGTGCGATGGTTAGCCTGTATGTTCGGAACGATTACTATTTTACGGGGGGCCATAGGTAATAGGACCTATGGTGTAGATAAAAACCTGTATATTTAACCAGTTTTACTAACAATATTTGGTCCGATTAACTATGGTCCCCCGTAATAGTGAGTGTCCATGTTTGGTTGTCTTCACATTAAATCGTCCTTTCTACCCAGCTTCATCAGTGCACCCAGTGTCCGTCGTCCTGCGGATTCCTTATCCTAGAGGGCTACTGATTATCTGGTCAGGCTGTTGTGAGACAGCAGTGAACGATCCAAAGCTAAAAATAATCGCAAATTCATGGGTCAAGCAACTGAAATACCAGCGTACCGGGTACGAGAACACAACACAAGCAAGACCACAGAATAAGAACAAAACTCGTATGTACATTAAACAAGTATATGAAAGTATGAAATGAAACAGAGTACAAACGGCGCAAGGATGTCAGAAAGGCTCCTATTCATACTGCTGCTGTAAAAGGAAAACATGTGCACGCAAGAAGGACAGACAGCTGCACAGACGAAGCGAAAACTAAGGAAAGGAAGATACCGGATAAGGACGGCGGGGAGTGGGAAGGAAAAAAAACGGAGAGACAAAACAAAAAGCAACAACGGAGAGAGAAGAAGAAAAAAAAAAAAAAAAACGTACTCCAGGAGGTGATAGAAACATGGGTGACGGTCTCGGCTAGAAAACCGATTTGGGGAACCTAGCCACACCCTCTGCCGCCCCCTTTCTACTCTCGTCTATTATGGCGCTGTGAAGTGTCCGTACTGTCTCTGTCGCTCCGCCGGCCCGATTAAACAACCCAGCAAGAAACAAACGAAAACTGCTACAGCAGTAGCAGCATTCAAGGGCTAATCGAACCGATATCCGGTCCCTAACCCTATCGCCTATGCCGGTCGCCCCGGTGGTTCAAATTCTCCTTCTTTGAGTCCTGGGTTCGAGCCCCAGGTGGGTCGGACTTCGACTTTATTTGCAGAAATAAAAATAAAAAAAAGGATTCAATTGTTGAGAGCGCCTTGCAGCGTGGGTAGGCACAATTCGATGCGAGTCGACGAGGGAAGAAAAGGCTGAAATCTTCTCGCGATAAAAATGAAGGCACGTACCGTAGCGGGAAGGGGGGAGAAGAGCCTGCTATGTGACCCCGGATCTGAGTTACGAGTTGGAAGGAGAGAGAGAAGATGTGCGAAGATAATAAATGGGATGAGAAAAAATAAATAAAAATCTGGCCACCCGATATCATTTCGTTTCTGCATTCGTTGATAGCTGTATCAGTACGGCCGCCCCCTCCCCTTGTCGCCGCTCTTGGCGTCCTCAGCTGCGTGTCGCAGCCGGCTTCTCTGCGCCTCGTCCCTTGTGCTACCTCGGCATGAAGCAGTAAATAATTATGAGCACGGATACTGCTGTATCACCCTTTGCCCTGAGAGGAGGGAGCAATCTCATAACTGGAACTCAAGATGTGCGAGTAGTGATTGCGGCCAACAAGTATCTACTTATACTTTTGAGTAACTTGTCCCCAAAACGGGACTCCGGTCCTAAAACGGGTTACGTAAGAATCTCTCAGTTTTTGCCCTGGAATTATTTTGTCAGGCAGAGCGTAATTTCAATTTAATCATGCTTACCCTCGTCCAAAAGTCGAGTATTGAAATCTCAAGTAAGAGTTGTCGCATACTCTGCTGTAGCAGAGGAGTATTCGAAAAAATATTGAACGAACACACCCCTTTTTTTTCGTCCCAGACAGGGAAGGTATACTATAACCAAGTAAAACATATGTCTAGAAACTACTGGACTGTCATTTTCGTTATTAGTCCAGAAATCTCACCAGTACCAGGTATACTTTTTCTCATTCTGACCTCGGGAAGGAAAGTTGCTCGTTTCTCTTTTTTTCGCGTGTATATACATCTACTGCTGTATACGTGGCCCTAAGCAGTTTTTGGTTGTCGTACATACGATTACTCACGACATTATTGGTACGTTTTTAGTCTACAAAGTGCGACAGTTATTGCACGCAACGGATTCGCGATGCCTGCTGACTGCTGACTATCCACGTAGTTAAGAGAAACTATCCACGTAGTGTTACGATATACTCCCTCTACCTCGTATGTGTCGCAGGTCAGCTGAGATCCAGCCCAGGCCTGACTGATGCTTGGGTTCGTGCTGCTATTGTCTTGCTTGGTGTGTATACGCAGTTAGTTCGTTCAGCTCGACGTCTTTCTTCGTGTTTTTCTCATTATTTTTCAGTTATGAGTTCTTTGTGTGGCCCTTTTTCCTCTCTTAACCCTTTTAGAACCGCAGTCCCGTTCTGGGGACAATCCAGTCAAATTTCAAGTAATTTTGTCCCCAAACGGGACTGCGGTTCTAAAGGGGTTAGCACTCCTTGTCAATTTCCCTTTTTCTGTTTGCCCCTTTCCTTGTCTCTGGAAGAGCGGCAGCGGTTTGACTCCGCTTGACGTGGAAGAGATGACAAGCCGTGTGGCAAGGTTCATGTAATAATCCAAACCCACTTCGTGCTATCACACGTACTGCCTCTTGCTGTTTCTTTTCGTTTCCGTTCAACTTGTCTGACTTGTACGCGAGTATCGGTACTCTCTTTTGCTCTGGGTACACTATTACGGGGGACTATAATAAGTAGGACCTATGGTACACACAGAAAACTATATATGTACCTATTTTTACTGACAATATTTGGTCCTATTTACTATGCCCCCCCCGTAATATTAGGGCTGTTGATCGTATCTATGCGACGTATTTACTGCTGCAGCTTGAGTTTGAACTGGCGGGATTTATCTGCTAGCTAACAAGTACCTGGTACCAGGTTTTGGTTCGGGCTTCTTCCCGTCCAATCTATGCTCTTCGCACTTCTCCTCCACCTCCCTCCCCGTCGATTCTCAGATCCGGGATCGTAGTCGAGGCACTTCTCCCCTACCCCTACAACAGCAGGGTGCGCTGCTTTGTGCTTGTCGCGAGAAGAGCTCACCGCTTTCGTCCCTCGTCGACTCTCGTGTAATCGTTTTGCCTAGACACGCTGCTGCTATTGTCATGCCACCCTCTTCGGACTTTTGAGAGGGGAAAATTGCCGACAGAAAGTGACTACGTATTACTCCAGCAAAACGCCTACGTCGCGACTACCACATCGCGGCTCCTCGCGAACCTAGCCGTGTCCAGAAGACACCTCCTTATCTCCTCCCCACCCAGGCCACCACCCTCGCATGCCGCCGCCGACTGCATGATTAGGGGAGGGCAGAAATTGTGTGTCCCAGTTACAATGTTACAACTCGAGGAGTCGTACGGCAAGGGCGAAGCATGGTCCCGCCCGTACTGCTGGTCGCTCGCGCTATCAACCATTGTTTTGGTAACACCAAGGTTAAATCGTTGGTGTAGTCCCTAGCTCGGGGTCCGTGGGGGAGGTTAGCAGGCGCTATCGACCGGCTCCACTATAATAGTTTGGTTTGGTGGCGAAGCAACTATACCATGGTATCGGACTTGACTTGAAAGCCGTAGCAAATCACAAGCGCGTTAATCAGATGCAAAGACTCACAGCAGTTCCGCAAACTACCGCGCCCGACTACAATCGACTGGGCTGCCTGGAGCCGACTGTCACGGTAGACCATAATATTCAGTTCCCATATGATAAGAGGTATGTATGTATTATACCCGCCATATCAGATATATATATACCGGTATATAATTATGTACCTGGTATACCATGTACCGGTATATATTTAAGATTTCCAGGGTCAGTGCTGTTGGCGGAGGACATGGTATTCACATGTTGCTGCGTTTTTACTATTACGGGGGCCATAGTAAATAGGACCAAACATTGTTAGTAAAATAGGTAAATGTATAGGTTTTTGTGTTCACCGTAGGTCCTATTTACTATGGTCCCCCGTAATAAGCATATTTGGCCCTGATTACACTATTCCCCCGAAACTACAAATACTATAATAACTACAGTTCTTATCACGGGGGTGATAAGATAACACTCCCCTGGATGAATTATGGAGCAGATTTCCTCCCGAAAGTACCCACAACGAAAATTATGGGTTTTAGGAAACATCTGGTCGGGATATTTCCGTGCTGGACGCGTCGCTTGGTGTTTACTGTGGTTTGTTTGCACTCTCTCCGTTCCCGAAAAAAAGTCAACCTGGAAAATTATCCGAGGCCGTGGGGTGGCCTATCTGTGGTCTCTCATCGCACGTGTTGTGTGGTGTGTTGGCTTATCACACGCGTTGAACGGCAATAACTATTAATAGTCGGCGACTTACGCTCGGCCAAACAACCAACTCAGGGCCCTGATATTTCGTGGCTCATTGGCATTCCCGCTCTGTACCTGGAGGGAGAGCGTTAGGTTCGCGCATGTATGGAGGCGATCGTTTTTTCGGTGCTCGATTTTCCTGAACGAGAAGGTTACGGTTTCCAGTAGTACCGATCAAAAGCTGCTTCCGAAAATACCTTGATGTTGATGTTAATGTTCGACTGGAGCACCCTTACCGTTCGTTGTTTGCGAAGAACGGCCGCGCTCCTCAGCGAACGCAACGCGCTTCACGCTTTACGGTAGTATAGGCTGTCGTCTCGAAAAGGCGCAAGGGGTCTACTGGTGCTACTGGTGGGAGGCGCTCGCGGGAAAACGATCGAGCAAAATTCGGCTAGGATATGTATCAGGATGGCAAGCCAGTTCGTTGACCTTTCTGACCAACCATCCAGCTTCAAAGTATTCGTTGGGTGTGTATGTATGTCCTGTTTTCGTACCCAGCACGTTTGGCATGCGGTGTATATTTACTAGGGCAGGGTACTGGAGCAGTTCATCCTGCCAGTGCCAGGGTACGAGCAGTATACTCACACTGGCTGAGAGCACCAGTATAGTTGAGCAGCACTGTATTGTACCCTGGTTCAGGACGTCATACGTGCCACAACACGCCGCCCATGCTCGTGGAACGGAAGACATCACAAACGATGGAGCAGGGTACGAGAGAGGAGCGGGAGAGACGGGGACGTCGCGCAAGACATAGACGAGTTCTTGCTTGGCTACGAACTCCGACCCATAGTTGTCCCAGTTACGATGGGAAGTGCAGCGAAATGACCCGAAACTCCCTCGCAACAACAGTATACTGAGGAATCCAGTATACTGGCTTCTGATTCTTTAGGACATTGTACTGGCCAGTTATACAACCCTACTGTAAGTACCTGGTGTGGTAATTTCTGGCCGGGAATATAAGCTCCGTTTGATATTCACATCAGACTCCAAATGGAGATTATATTTCCAAACAGTGGTACGTACAGTATTAGTGGTTTGTGACCGCTGAGCCGATATCTCTCTATTAATAGGATCGGGAATCAGTACGGACACTGGGTGCGCCGGGATTCGATCGGTGGAAATAGAAAGTTGAAATACGGGTTTATGTTGTGAACTTTGCTGTAGGTGAAGAATACGCACTTCTTCCTTCCGTTACATCTACAGTAGTAGTAGTAGTAGTAGTAGTAGTAGTAGTAGTAGTAGTAGTAGTAGTAGTAGTAGTAGTAGTAGTAGTAGTAGTAGTAGTAGTAGTAGTAGTAGTAGTAGTAGTAGTAGTAGTAGTAGTAGTAGTAGTAGTAGTAGTAGTAGTAGTAGTAGTAGTAGTAGTAGTAGTAGTAGTAGTAGTAGTAGTAGTAGTAGTAGTAGTAGTAGTAGTAGTAGTAGTAGTAGTAGTAGTAGTAGTAGTAGTAGTAGTAGTAGTAGTAGTAGTAGTAGTAGTAGTAGTAGTAGTAGTAGTAGTAGTAGTAGTAGTAGTAGTAGTAGTAGTAGTAGTAGTAGTAGTAGTAGTAGTAGTAGTAGTAGTAGTAGTAGTAGTAGTAGTAGTAGTAGTAGTAGTAGTAGTAGTAGTAGTAGTAGTAGTAGTAGTAGTAGTAGTAGTAGTAGTAGTAGTAGTAGTAGTAGTAGTAGTAGTAGTAGTAGTAGTAGTAGTAGTAGTAGTAGTAGTAGTAGTAGTAGTAGTAGTAGTAGTAGTAGTAGTAGTAGTAGTAGTAGTAGTAGTAGTAGTAGTAGTAGTAGTAGTAGTAGTAGTAGTAGTAGTAGTAGTAGTAGTAGTAGTAGTAGTAGTAGTAGTAGTAGTAGTAGTAGTAGTAGTAGTAGTAGTAGTAGTAGTAGTAGTAGTAGTAGTAGTAGTAGTAGTAGTAGTAGTAGTAGTAGTAGTAGTAGTAGTAGTAGTAGTAGTAGTAGTAGTAGTAGTAGTAGTAGTAGTAGTAGTAGTAGTAGTAGTAGTAGTAGTAGTAGTAGTAGTAGTAGTAGTAGTTAGTAGTACCAGGTGCTACACGGGCAGTCGACTGCTGCTGCCACTGCTGCTGCTGCTGTTGAACTTCGGCATTCCGCGTTTGTCTTTTTGTTCATCACAGCAGTTATTGCCTTCGCCCACCTTTCTCCTCCCTCCCTCCCAGTTAACAGTCGTGAATCAAATCCGGGGTTACATCGTATAGAGTACTCTTTTCTCCCTCCCGCATAAATAACGTCGAATATGTACGACCTGCTACGGGGGATCATAGTAAATAGGACCTACGGTATACACAAACACCCATATATTTCGCTTTTTTTACCAACAACGTTTGGTCCTATTTACTATGGCCCCCCGTAAATAGACATCTCGCGCTTGCTTTCGGGCGGCACGTTCTATAGTTATGAAATGTTCACTCTGTGACATTCGATTTCATCACTATTTCGGGGGACCAGAGTAAATAGGAGTAAAGATTGTTAGTAAGAATAGGGAACTACATAGGTGTTTGTGTGTACCGTAGGTCCTATTTAATATGATCCCCCGTAATAGAATTGCCGATTTTTCACGCACTTAAGGGCACGCGACAACGAGTAAAAAAGGCACTATTAATACACCCCCCCCATCTATCCCTGGGTTGCAACAAATATCGACCAGTCGGTGCGGGATTTCTGTCCGAATTAAAATACACCGGTGCCAGGTACCTGGTACCCGGCTTAACTCTTATACCACCGCACTCCCATGTGTGGGGACAAAGTACTCGAACTGTAAGTAGTTCCCAAAACGGGACTGCAGTGCTAAAAGGGTTAAGGGTAATTTTTCGTTTTTTTTTTTGATTTTTTATTGTGGTGATATCCCCTGTGTCGAGGTCTCTCTCTGGAGGGGGTGGTGAGGGGTCGGATTTTTTTTGTTTTCGTGTGAGTGTACAAGGTACTGGTAAATAATTTGTTCACTGCACGAAGGGTTTGTCGTGACTCATGACCGCCTATTGATGACGGTCGCAGCGGTGGCGGCGGCGGCAGCAAGTCGACCCCAGACATGCTCTGAGTCAACCGAGATCCCTCCTGTCTCTTGTTCTCCGTGGCGAAGCTTGCTTTTTTATTGGTGTGTGAGGCATGCCCTGGACTCCTCCAAGTATTAAGATTACCGCCTCTTCCTTAGGACAGAGGCCAGGGGGTGCTGGTAACATCTCCCTCCCCCCGGTTATATACCGTTCGGTTATACATCCCTCTGTAATGCCGGTATGCGCCAGCCAACGGTACCGTCACTATAGCGGTAAATCGGTACTACTCCGCACACTACCCCACTATTATTAATAATAGCATATTCCAATAGAAATTTCCAACTGTTCCGAGCGATTCCAATGGCGCTATAGCGGGCAACCAGCACTATGTAGGGACCGCTGCGGCTGTACCGTCTACAGTATCTCCTGCTGCAGAGAAACACCATTCCTTCGCGATCTGCGCCGACTGCTGACTCTCAATGCGCCCTGGCGGCCCTTACCCTCGCGCTGAACCTGACCCTGCATGGCTGACTTCTCCCGCTTCTCCCCCTCCCCTCGACGCGCTCTCTCGCCTTGCCTCGTCGTGCCGTGCTATTTTCGGTATCGGGGTCGATATCATTCGATACGATATGATATTATATTATATGATATGATGATATCATTCGATACGATATGATATGATATGATACATGGGACCAGCTTCTGCATCGCGAAGAACCGACCGTCTTGCCACTATAGCGAGAGACTCCCGACCGGGCCGCGCGTGGATGGCCGCCAGGACGTCAACAGGGCGGCAAGGAACAGCCTTGATACCGCCGCCTTTAACAGGAAACGCCTCCCTATCGGACCCGGCGATGAGCATGGCCATGATCAGGGCCTGCTTCCGGGGGTGGTCGCGGCCCGAGCGACGCAAGTACGCGACTGGATGTTCCGCGGCGGTAGCGGCGGAGGCGGGCATGGGCCGGGGTTGGTGGGACCCGCTGCCACCTTGAAACGGTGAGTACCCGGGGGGGAGGGAGGGAGAGAGGGAGGCAAAGGGAGGGGGGGGGAGGGGGGGGGGGGGGGTTGTTGTCGACCGTGAATTATATTGTTGATGACTCTAAACCGTTCAGACAAAGAGCAAGGGTAAATATGTCTACCGTGTGCCGGCACATGGAACGCAGATGGGGAGGGGCGGGGGCGGGAGTTGGGGGCGGACCAACGGATGGACAGATGTGGCTAAAATGAGCACCACGTCTTTCAAGTTTTCCCTGGTGCCAGGCAGAGCAGTAACGTTTTCGGAGTTGTACGGGCGGGCACGCATGCCGTCCTGAACTTTTGATCAGGGCTGTTCCGTGAATTTCCGTTGCCTTGCCAGGTTGCTGTATGTATACTTCCGTTGCTGCGCACAGAAACTCTAAACTTTTTGCTCCCACCCTGACATAAGGTGTGCTCGTATTATCTTGTTGTTTTTTACGCTGCCCTTGGTATTTATTTTTTGTCTCCTGCAGTGTGCAGAATGAGTTGTGTGTGAGTTTGTTGTGTTGGCACTTACGCTGCACATTGCGGTACGGCAAATCAAATATTACGAGGGACCATAGTAAATATGACCAAAAGTTGTCAGTAAAAATAGAGAAACATATTGTTTTTTGGGTTTACCGTAGGTCCTATTTACTACGCCCCTCCGTAATAGTAACTGCAAGTGTGGAAAAAAAAGAAAAAAAAAAAGTCGACACTCCTGCTGCACATTGCGGTACGGCGAGTAGCATAGTAGCTGCAAGTATGAAAAGCAACAAGAAAATAAGTTGGCACCCCATGCTGCGCACTGCGGCACGGCAAAATAAAATAGCAACAGCAGCGTAAAATATAGCAAAAAATGCAACACACCCCAAGGTGGAGGCGGAGGGAGGGCAACAAACACTGCTGCAGCCAAAAGCATGAGAAAGGAACACATGTACAGGATGTCTAGAAAGCGAACGCGTGAAACAATATGTCCAACAACCAACAATTTCACCCAAGTACTGCAGTATTCTATGTCAAACCCTGCCGGTAAAGAGCAGTAGTGTACGTATGCCTGGTGTGTGTCGTACGATGGCATCGTATGCATTAGATCTGCGAGTGTAAGTCGATGAGTAGTATTAGTCATTGTACGAGTAGTGTCTACGGTAGTGTAGATATTACAATGGCTACTTGCGTCCTTTTTTTGCTCAGATTGCGCTCTTTCGTTGATCCTAAAAACGACAAAAATATCAGTCGGCTTCCGTTGCTGTAACCGATACCTAGCCGTGATTTGCAGCCAACTGACAGGTTTAGTGGATTGGCGCTGGAGTATTGTGCATATGTGTCGATATAGGCCAGGGCACAGTAAGTACTGGCAGTTGTAATCTACTGGTTGACCTGGCCAATATATTCGCCAGCAGTTTGTATCACGTACACCCGAGAAATGCGCCGTAGTATAGTACGAAAACCCACTATGATAAATGCGGGTTGGGAGGAGAGAGTCGAGATGGTAAACTGCTGCTATCCAGTACAAGTATACTACCTGATTTGGCCCACAGGACAATTGCTAAGGAAGGAGTCAGCCCGTGCCCGTCCCTCCTGATACATATTGTGTACCAGGTATGGGTCTAGGAGTAGTGGTGGAGGGCTCGATTCGACGTCCAATGTTCCACAGATCAGATATATCAGATCCTCAGCCCATGATCTAGATCTTCAGGGCAGACGTACTTTTTGTCTGTATGATCTAGCTCACGTCGCCGGGTAGGAGCTGTAAACTCTGCTTGGTCTAGCGCATGAATTCCTGATTTGGATATATACTGCACAGATGCTGCCCGGCATCCCATAACAGCATGTTAGGATCTATCTGTAGATTTTCTATCTGTAGATTATTTATCTGCAGTTGATATTTATGTAGAGTGTGCAGTGTTGTGTATTTTGTACCAGGTACTCGTATATGTTTTGGGTTTTGACCATTTGTGTATGGCTTGCTTGCCCACCTATTTTTTTTAGCCCTCTTGAAACATTGTGGAGTTGAGAGGAGAAACATGTGGAAACAGTGTGACTATTACTGTAGTAGTGTAGCATCGGCTACACCAAACAGCCCGAACTCTGAGGTAACATGACAGATTCCTGGCCTGGGTGGTCTGTACATCGCTCATCTTGCCGGGCAGGAGCCGTACAGCCTGCGCTCTCTCTGTGGTCCATTACAGCTCATGTTGCAGTCGTAGGAGCCGTATAACCTGCACGGCCCGGGACATGTTTCCCGGGTTGGGTCTACACTACTCTCACGAAATCCTGTACGTACGAGTACAACATCTTATCACGGCAGGTTAGATGATCTATCAGTAGATGATCTCCTGCAGACCGTGATCTATCTGTGCCATGTGTGAAAACTTCCGAGCGTTGGGATTGGAGAGCTGTTGAGAGTGAGAAGCGAAGGGCAGCTCGAGGTGACGACCCGTCTGTCCCAGGCGAACTCGCCACAAGTCGATCAGAAGGACACGCCCCGTGTATAATATTTATATCTCCACCTACAGCACCAACCTATATATATATACTATTAATATATATACCTGGTACTAGGTATCTCACCAACCTTTCACACCCCTACCCACCCACCTCTCACCAGCTCTGCCTCAGCTCGTCCTTCGCTCGTTCCTTGATTCATTCTTGAATCGATTTACACTGCTGTATAACATAACATGTATCTGCCTCTCTGTCGTACACAAATTCCGTCCGTTATTTGGGGACCGTATCGTCGTTAACCCTTTTAGAACCGCAGTCCCGTTTTGGGGACGAACTACTTAGAATTTGAGTCGTTTGTCCCCACAGTGGGAAGTGGTGCTAAAGGGGTTAATACCCCATGCGTTCCTCATGTTTACGTAGCCGTACCAAGTGGTGCTACCTCGAAGAGCCTCCCGCACGCACCACTCTCTCGTCTCCGCAGGCCTCAGGTCGTCTTTTGGTCGTCCCGTGATGAAAAATCATCAGGAGCGAGTTGGCAGTCCTAGGGTTAATTTTTCAGGAGTCCCTATCTATGCCGTTACCACTCCTGTCGTGTACGAAAGTACCTGTCACCTTGGTTCCTCGATAGCGTGTCGCGCCACTCTCTCGTTCTTCTCCTCGACCTGACTCCTTAACCCTTTTAGAACTCCAGTCCCGTTTTGGGGACACACCAGTCAAATTCCAAGTAGTTTGTCCTCAATTGTCCCCAAAACGAGACCGCGGTCCTAAAAGGGTTAACCCCTTTAGCACCGCACTCCCATATGTGGGGGCAATTCACTCTAATTATAAGTAGTTTGTCCCCAAAACGGGACTGGGTTCCTAAAAGGGTTAACAAGTGTAAATGCGTGGACAGAGGCGCCGATGGGAAATCGAGGTGACCGTCCGTTTGTCCCGGGCAAGGTCGTCACCGCTGTCGCCACTCGGTCGCCACTCGCTTCGAAGAAACGGCCCCATGTATCACTCCATTTATCACATCGTATCTGTGTACCCACATACAGCAGTAGTACAGCAGTACTTTCTATACCTGGCACCAGATAGATACATGGTTGCTTCTCAAGCTTTTCACACCACCACCACCGCCAATATCTGCCTGGTATATCCCCTGTCGTGTGCGCGATCATGTCCGGAAATATTAGTATCTTTTGTATATTATTTTTCAATGCTATCGGCCCTTGAATTTCGGGCCAGAAATTTATACCTGGTGTAACACCATCCCCGGGCATGATATAAATGGGATTAATAGGATCGTTTGGCTATCCATACGTATGAATATCCTGGCGTTCCATATTTTTTACCGGTTAGGGATGCGCGTTGTTAACCCTTTTAGAACTGCAGTCCCGTTTTGGGGACAAACCACTCAAACTTCAAGTAGTTTGTCCCCAAAACGGGACTGCGGTCCTAAAAGAGTCAAGTCAAAATGGCCTCTCGCACGACTACATCTGTCCCTTCTCCCGAGGCTCGGCCCAATATTTCTCGATCCGTGATTTGTAATGATGAGCGAGTGAACGGTTCTTGCCGCACTTTTCATGAGGCATGAGCTATGCCGTTGCTCCTGCCATCTACAAAGGACCCAGCGTACCGTGTTGCCCCAGTAGCCTGAAGCGCCACACTCTCTTGCCCTCAAGTCGTCTTTCTTCGCTCGTTACGCGATAAGAATTACGGACGAGTAAACGATTCTTGATCAAGTGGTTCACGAGTCGCTGTTTATGCCGTCAGTCACCCTCGTGGTACACGGTGTTACCCCACTGGCCCGGTCTCTCTTCTTGGGCTCGTTTTTGGCTCCTTCCGTCGTACGTTGCGGTAGAGCAAACGGTTCTTGATTAACCTAACTTTACTCCTGAGTTGTTTGCCCGTTACCCCTGTCGAATACCTTATTACCCCAGCAGCTACCCCAGTAGTTACCTCAGCAGATACCTCTGTGGTTACCTTAGTAGTTACCTCAATAGTTTCTCGCGCCACGCTCTGTTCGCCCCAGCTCGTCCGGCGTCCGCTCCGTGATCATGTTGATGGAGGAGCAAACAATTTTTGTTTATCTAGCCAATGGAATAATTACCGAATAAAACACGTGTGAATAAGATATCCCACCCCCACAGCCCCTCGGACCATTTTTCCGGCCCGAATTTCACCACAAGAAGAGGAACACACCGAAACACGGCGAACGGAACTACAGCAGTACGTTATGAAGTACATAGCGGGGTGTTTGCACCGTCTCCATTGTCGGAAAAACATGGCAGCTTGAAAAATGGTCCGAGGAAGTGTGTCGTCTGTATGTCTCTATTGTTTATACCTCGTTGTCCATATCGCGGATGGCCCATTGCCAGAAAGAGCGTTCAGTCCCCACCGGGGGGGTGGTTGGTTGATCATTTTTCAGTTTTGAGCACTCCTTTTTTCGAGAATGGGGGCGAGGTTAACCCCTTTAGAGCCGCAGTCCTGTTTTGGGGACAAACTACTCGAAATTTTAGTGGTTTGTCCCCAAAACGGGACTGCGGTTCTAAAAGGGTTAAGGTTGCCAGTACCGAACAAGGGAGGCGTTTTTCGGAAAAGGTCTAGTCGAGAGCCTTGCGGAAAATAGAGGGTCCGAACTCTGACGCCTGCAAGGCTGTCGAGAAAACTTATCAATGTTCGTATCATAGCGCTGAAAAATTGAAGTCGCACCCCTCTGCTATATTAGTGAAGGCTCTTCACGCTTTGCTGTACGGTACTACTGCCTTTATAACCCTTTCTGGACTTGAATTGGAAGGAACGTCGAAACTTCATGACGTGATTATAGCGCAGCATCGGCCACACGAAGCAGCCTGTGATGGGGTGATAGTATTTATTGTAGTAGAATAGTATCATAGGCTGCTGGGGTAGAGGGATACAGGGGATGGGGGATATGTCCTAACTGCAACTACCGAGCGGGGTGACACGCGGACAAGCAGCATGGTGGTACTCGTGGTGATTGATACTCGTACTGCTTGCTTGCTTCATGTTCTTCCCAGGCTCTTGGTAAGGCCGGCACTCGTGTCGTGTTTTAAATATGGGTAACCGTATACCATGGTAAGCTGTGTGTAACACTACCACACGGGTGATAAGATAACACACCCCCTCGAACGATATTTCCGCGAATTTTCCGAGACAAGTTTTTCGAAAGCACGGGGAGTACACTCAACCGAAATGATAACGAGGCATTCCCATAGGCTGTTGTATCGCTCGGCACTATTACGGGGGACCATAGTTAATAGGACCCATGGTATACATAAAAACCTATCTATTTAAACATTTTTACTAACAATATTTGGTCCTACCAGGTATTAACTATGGTCCCCCGTAAATAGTAGCGTTTGCACCTTCCCCAATGTCGAGAAAACCGCCTTCGACAATTGTTCCGAGACCGTGTGTTCCCTTATCACACGTGTTATATACCTGGTACGGGGTACTTTGACTTTGACACGTTGGCCTTGATGGAGTACACCACGGGCCCGCCGATAAAAAAACGCCTGATCTGAGCAAGCCTTGACGAAAACCTTGCTGTGGTACCGTCTTTGAGCGAAAGCTTGACGGTACCATTGTGTACCGTTCTGTCCGGAATTGTAAAGACGGTTTCGGGGTTTTCCGCTTGTGTGTGCTGCCTGAAAGGTTTCTACGTGCTTTTCCGGACAGACTGGTCGAGAAGTAGGGTTTATTGCGCTCGCTTCTGATAACGATTGCTTGTTCCAAATTGTTGCGAGAGTCTCGCCCGAGAGTGGACCCCTGTGTGTTTTTTTCGGGTTGTTTCGTGCTCGTGGCGTTGTTTGTAGGTACTGCCCTTATATATCCGTTGACACTACGGGGAAACGAGCATGTCGATACTACTGTAATCAAGACCCTTACACTATGATGGTCAGCCACAGGCATGTAACGGCTGCTTGTGTGTGTAGTGTGTTGTCTTCACATTAAATCGTCCTTTCTACCCAGCTTCATCAGTACACCCAGTATCCGTCCTGATTCCTTATCCTAGAGCGATTTTAGTGGTGTGGTCGCAGGCTGTGTGGAAAGAGGAAGGCCGAGAGCAAAACATAATCGCGAATTCGTGGGTAAAGCCAAGTGAAATGCCAGCGTACCGGGTACGAGAATACAACAAACACAAGCAAGACCAGAAAGTAAGAACAAGACCCTGAACCAAAAATAAATCCTACTGTAGGATGAAACAGAATACCTGGTACAAAGCAAGGAGACCAGATAGGCTGATATTTTGGTTATTAATAGGAAAGCATACTTGAGAAGGACAGGTAGCTGCCGCAACACGAAGGAGAGGAAGATACCGGGTACGGTTTTTTGTACACGTGTATGATGTCCTGATCACTATATACAAGTATTATTCATATGGTCCCCCGTAAGAAGCAATGGAATAGTTATTTGCTCATTTCTGGTACATAATATCGTGTATCAGTATATACAGCAGTAAATTTTGCGCTTTTTGATTTCTGTTAAGTATGGTTGATTTTCTGATACGTACATTCATGTATCTTGTACTTGCTGATTCGTGAGTTTTGAATATTTGATCTCGTACTTGCTGTTTTTCTGATGTAGTATATACTGGTATATATTTATATGTTGTATGTATACTTCGCTGATTCCTAATTCTGGAACTAATGTCGTTCTGTGGACAGCGCCCGCCTTGGCCCGTCGGCGGCAACCGGACTGGTCGGCCTGCATGAGAACGCTTACATCGGCGACTTTTTTCGCACGCTGGGGTTCTTGCCGCTCACCAACGAGAGGTAAGCCGCCGTTCCCAGGTTCGCGTGTTTCGGCTCGAGGATGGGCTTACAGTCTGCATGTATCCCCTTCTGTTTCTTTTTTCTCTTGCTCTCCTCTACTGTTAATCGTAACATGTACCTGTTGCCTGGTGTGCCTTTCACTGGATCAGGGCCATTAAACGGATGTTGCTAGTCGTATCATGCGTGCCATGTTTCGGGCTATGAGTACGCATGCCTTGATTGGACCTTGCACGGCTAGTTATTACCGGTACACCACAGCAGTGGTAGCTTAGAGCACCCCCGTGACATTCCGAAACAGGCGCTCTTTTAAGTGCATGTTGCTCTTATCTGTCGTGAGTAATATATACTGGTAGCTTTCGGTATAGGTCGGACAAGCCGTTTAGACCCCTCTCAACCCTTTATGACCCCAGTCCCGTTTCGGGGACAGACTACGTAAAATTTGAGTGCTTTGTCCCCACATATGGGGCTGCGGTGCTAAAAAGTTACCTGGATAATGGACTATCTTGGGTGCTCTGAACCCTTTTAGAACCGCAGTCCCGTTTTGGGGACAAAGCACTCAAATTCTAAGTTGTCCCCATAACGGGACTGCGGTTCTAAAAGGGTTACGTCGGGGTACCCACTGCTGTAGTCGGGTGGTGACTTGAGCCAACTAACTGACTTAAGTTTTTTTTTTTCTCTGCACACGACGAGCCACAAACACGCTCATCCGATACCAAGACAAGAACTCCCGAAGAAAACCGCACTCAACTAAGTGTTGTAATAACTAGCCAACTAGTGCCAACTAAGAACGAGTCGGCGACTTATGCTCAGCTAAGGCACAGCTGTACATGCTGCTCTTAGAACCGCAGCCCCATTTTGGGGACAAACCACTCAAATTCCAAGTAATTCGTCCCCAAATGGGGACTGCGGTCCTAAAAGGGTTAAGCTCTCGAAAAAATCCCAAATAGTTCATGTAGGAGTCTAATGCGCCCAATTACGCCAACTGTTTGCTATTGTTAGTAATACAATTATTTCATAAATACCTGGTACCAGGTATTTTTAGCTTAACCCTTTTAGGACCGCAGTCCCGTTTTGGGGACAAACTACTTGAAATTTGACTAGTTTGTCCCCAAAATGAGACTGCAGTTCTAAAAGGGTTAACCCTATGAATATTAATATAGTAGTGTATGGTAAATAAAGCTACAAGGGACTCTAGTTTCAAGTGTTACGTCCCCAGTACGGGAGCGCAGTCCCATTGAACAGGGGTGTTATTAATGATAAAAATACGAAGTATACTGGTTCCGGCGAACCTAGCGAAGGTCGCCAGTTGTCCGGGAGATGATGGAGCGGGGGGGGCGGGGGGGGCGGAAGAGGGGGGGAGGGGGGGGGGGGTGTACTCGATAGGAGAGATGTACTCAATCTCATGCATGGCCGTAGTCGTTTGGGAGGTGGCCTAAAACATCTTCTTCAACTCTCACACGGCCGTCGTATTGATAGCGGTTGGAGGTTTTAGTTGCAGATGGTCCGGCAGGAAGAAAGAGGAAGCCGGAGCGGGGGAATCTCTCCTCCTCCCACGTTCCCACCACTATTTTTTGTTCCATCCAGTCTGTAAAAATTTTGGGAATTTTGGGAATTTTCATCAGCGTGTCGTCCCGGCAGCTGCTTGGGGTTGTTTTGTTAAAATCTCAACATTCGAAGGTAGTTTACCGCTTTACCGAGCAAATGGTTGAGGGTCACTGTGTACGAGACAAATAGGAACCAACCCCGAGCCTTTTAGAACCGCAGTCCCGTTTTGGGGAAAAACCACTCAATTTTCAAGTAGTTTGTCCCCCAAACGGGACCGCAGTTCTAAAAGGACGGGGACAATCAGACCCAATATGCACTTCTAAAGGGGGTGAGCCAATCAGACCCAAATGTCAACCAGTGTTTGCGGCGTTAGTGTCATCCCAACCATTCCCTCCAGTAATTAGCAAGCTCTACTGCAATATTTAGGAGTAGCTAACGCTAACCCCTAACCCCTGCCCTGAAATCCCAACCCCACTGCATACCCCCCCTCCCCCCGTATACCCTGTCAATACTCTGAAACCCCAACTCCACTGCCTACCCCCCGTATACCCTACAAATACTCTGAAACCCCAACCCCACTGCATCTCCCCCCCGCCCCGTATACCCTACCAATACTTTTCCCCCCCGTCCATTTATTATATGTTTCTCTTTCCCTCCTATTATTACGGGGGACCATATTTACTAGGACCTACGGTTCACACAAAAACCTATATATGTCCCCACTTTTACTAACATGTTTTGGTCCTATCTATGTACTATGGTTCCCTGGAATAGTAGGCGTAACTCAGATCCGGGTGTAAAATTTTGTCCGAAAATCGATCGGGCGGAAAAGTACCAGGTATAAAATATGTACCAGGTATAAACACCAGGTAGAGTAGTATATATACGACGTACAGTAGTACCAGGCAGATAACATTTTTTTGGTAGAGTATCTGGTATCTATATATACCGACATATAAGTGATAGCAAGTTCTGCTGTGGTATGTTTTTCCACTCTGCGGGGTATTGGACTGGTACTGGAATGGTGTCAAAGGCTGCCGGAGCGAGGCTGGTGGCGCATCAAGCCTGCTACTTCAACTTGAAGTATAGCGACCGAAAAAGCAACAATCGCGGTGTCGCCAAGCTAGCGTATCGGTTTAGGAGAAGCGGGCAGCACTCGTACGAGTATCACCATATCATGATGCCCGTGTGTCTTTCGGCTCCCTTGCTTCGGCTATTAATAAGACGCACACCCTATTTGCCATACCACGGCAACCCGGGCTGCTGCCCATCCTATACAGTGCACGGCACCTATTAAGAAACAAGGAAGCTGGCCCAGGCTGGGAGTCTTATTTGATAATGGGTGCGTTGTACACTAATTTCAGTATACCGACTACCTATTTTCTTAATTTCTTCTTCATCTCAACCTGCCTTTGTTGTTGCCCGTTTTCTCAGCACAGAGGTGTCCTCCACTGCTGTAGTCGGCAGTTTTTTTTCTGTTTCAGTTTTTCCCTCTGAAACCCCTTTGACTAAAAACGTAAAATTTCCGACTGTACAAAAAATGCTTCGCGCTCTTTTACTCGTACATACCCGTGCTTCTTATTTTTGTGGCGAGAGAAGACAAGATGCCATGGTTGAAGGTTGAAGCAAACGCCGCAAGCCGTAACCAGTTGTTCACCACGCAGCAGCCAGCAGCACCAGCACCAATAGTACCCCCGTAGTACCGCCGTAGGTACATGTGTACAGCAGTACGTACAGTACGTACGAAAGCCCCTTCCAACCTTCAACCCTTTTATTAATAGGACTGCAGTATCGTGTCCGAGACTAAACCAACTAGAATTCGGGTGGTTTGAGCGCAAAACGGGACTGCAGTGTGCCTTGGATAGGACAGTCAGTACTCTCGCCCCGTGACGGAGAGCCGTCAAGCCCCGTGACTGATAGCCGGTCGACGACACTCTTGCGCCTTGATAGCCGTCAAATCCTTTGTCGGGTAGCCTAGCCGTCAAGCCCTTGACGGGTAGCCGTGGAGGAACTCCGATAGTGTATCTATCTATTGTAGTAAAGTTAGTCTCAAGAGGCCTTGACGGGCCGAAATACTCAACAGACCGTCAGCCGACATGTTTGCTTGCCACGCGCTGGGTATTGCAAATAATTTGACGTACCGTATGTGCGGCGACTTTGACGTGATCTCGCCGTTTCCAGGGCTACGTAGGTGGTGCCGCTGCAGTGCAGTGCCACCGCAGTGCAGTCCCACTTCAGTGCCGTATGACTGCAATCCTAGATGGTACCACTATAGTGCGGTGCCACCACAGTCTACAGTAGGTACCACTACAGTCTACAGTAGGTACCACTACAGTCTACAGTAGGTACCACTACAGTCTACAGTAGGTACCACTACAGTCTACAGTACGTACCACTACAGTGCGGTGCCACTACAGTCTACAGTAGGTACCACTACAGTCTACAGTAGGTACCACTACAGTCTACAGTAGGTACCACTACAGTCTACAGTAGGTACTACTACAGTCTACAGTAGGTGCCACTAAAGTGCGGTAGGGGGGGGGGTATTCTTGGGCGAAACATATATCTGTCGGACGGGACTGACGGGGCTGGTTCGCCACTGCGGAAGCATCTCGCACTCATCCACGACTACCGCCGTAATATCCTCCTCTATGTTTCCCCCCGTCCCGTGTATTGTCCCCTGTCCCCTCATGCATGACGTCGAGTACACCCCCACCCCCCCCCCCCCCTCCCCCCTTAAATGGCCGATAGTGTGGCCAAAACGGTCACCCCGGGAGGACAACGCCTACTATATTACGCTACTATTAACATTCATACAGCGGTGTAAGTGTGAGTACAGTAGCATGCCCCCAAAAACGGCGGTACAGGTCTAGGGAGACTTTTAGCTGAGGAAACACCCTTGGAAATACATTCGGAATGTCATTTTTGTTTTCTGTAGAATATTATGTAATACCAGAACCTGGTGTGTATATACATATTAATAGTTTCGTTCATATACAGGTACATACCTCGCAGCCCGTCGGACTCCTCCGGGCATCGGGGCGATCGTACCATGTTGATGCGGTTCGTTTCGTCTCCCCGACTTCGGAAAATATTTGATTGAATAAACCCACCTACCCACCCACCAATTATCCTGTTTTGCCTTGTATCGTACCAGTTTTTTTTACGGAAAACATTAAAACATTCACGAATGGCCTCACGAGTGTCTTCCCGAATTCGGAAAATAAATAATTCGATCACAACCCCACCAACCCACCCAAGACACCTCACCTATAACCAATGTTGTGAACCCAAAACAAAAAGGCCTCGGTCGGTTTTTGAGTTTTCATCGAAACGTCGGTCGGTTTTGGTCGGGTTCTTTCTAGCAAACCGAAACCGAAAGGAGCGAGAGAAAACCGAGAAGAAGACGAAAAAAGTTGGGGTCGGTTTCGGTCGTTTTTTTTGCAAATAAACGGGAAAAAACGACCCTCGGTTTTCGGTTGACAACAAGGGGCTATAACAGTGTTCTCGGCTTTTGTGGATCTTCTTGGATGAAATGCCTCGGAAAAATGAGGCGCGTACCTGTGCTAGCTATATACCGCGGCACATATCATGCGCCTCTCTTACGGAAGGTCACGGCACTCAGAACCGTCAGTGGTAGGATGACCGTACATTCCCCTATGTTGGCTCCTCGTATTCGGTGCTCATTACAGCAGCGGTGTACCGATTTCAAGACCATTCGGTTTATGGCCGTGGTAGAGACAGCACAAGGTAAATCGGCTTCGTCGCGTGAGAAACACACTGCTTGGAATTAGTGTGGGATCGTTTTCTCAGTATTATCAATAGTAAAAGATGAGACCAAAGCGGAGATATTTTAAGACCACGAAAGTGATTCGTGAGGGAAAAGGGTTGTTCCCCCGTGACAGTGGTGCGTCGGCGTTGTTGCCTTGGGCCTGCCCAACTCCGGTGTAAGGCGCGCCCGGAGGAGAGTTCGGGTGGTGTAGGGGTGTGCCCTGGCGTGTCCTGGCGTGTCGACAACAAAAACTTAGTCGCTCTTGTTGCAGACGATGTATTTTTTTTGTTTACTCTTACGGTGCCCGTCGAACGATCGGGCGTTCCAGCTCGCAGCCGCTTGGCGCTTATTGTGATGATACGTGCGAAATTTATTGTTCGATCAAACGCTACCTATACCTATCGTGGTCTTTGGACGTCTGTAAGATGCGACCGACGCACCCGTCCTCCAAGCCGAACCCCAACCCCCCATCGCCCTCCCCGGCCGCCACCCGCCTCTGCTGCCTTCTTCTTCCTCCTCAGCATGATCCGCAAGGCTATCGTGACCTCCGTTTTCCGCACAATGCAGCAGCACGACTCGGGGTTTTCAGGCCGACCCGGTGGAGGCGGGCCCATGGGGGGGGGGTGGTCGGACGGCACCCTGGCGCACACGTCGAGTGGGGGAAGATACGAAGAAGTTGAGGCCGATGCCGCCTCTTGCGTCCTGTGGTGTACCGTGGCTCTGGGGTACTTGGTGTGCGGGCGCCCCAAGGAAGCGGTGAGTTCGGGCGGCGTCTGTGAGGCGATTTGAGCAAAGAGGACAGCAACAGCACGGTACTGCTTGCGCAAGCGAGCGAGCTTGGGGGGGGGGGGGGAGTGCTAGGAGAAGTGTGGGAGGCGCTTTGGCCGGGGGGTCGGGGGTGAGGGAGTCAGGGGGGGGGGGGGGGCGTGCGTTGTAAGATTTGGTTACTTCTGCAGACATTTTGCCCACGGTGTTCTCTCAAGCAGTTCGTACCTAAAACATGGGTGCAGCAGCTATGAAGGGGCTGGGTGCGTGTTTTTCTTTCTCGGCATGGGGCGATGTCATCCATCGTGGCTCTTTGGGGTGCCGCTGGGTTGCGACTCGTCTGTAGCAAGCATGCGCCCCTCTGCAGGGGTGTTGACGGGGCGGGGCGGGTCCCCTAATCCGACTCCGACCCGATGCGTGAGAGTTTGGAGACCTCCTGACCCGACCCGACTCATGAGATGTTGCACTCAATACCCGTGAACAGCCCTGCTTGTTTGCCCGTGTCTGTCTCGTGCCATCGCTAGTAATTGAATTGTTTCCTCTAGGAACTACAGCACGAGGGGACTATTAGTACTACAGTATGTAGTGTTACTGTTGTGCCGCAATTTGTTTACCTTCGAAGCAGCCCGGACCGGCGAAGAGGCGAGATAATTAGCCGGCCGGGGGGGGCGGGATGCTCCTAATGTGGCGTCAAACGTGCGCCGTAAATAGTTTTCTTGTTTGTGCTTCTGGGAAGGCTAGCAATTTGGGGCTGGTTGTATCGTCACTGGCGTGTCTTGACGCCCTTGGTCGAGCGGGCCAACTAAGCGGGAGTTTTGTCGTTGTCGCTGTTGGCCGTAGGGATTGGTGGTGGTAGCGTTGTTTCGAGCTGATGCTGTTGTTGTCGCTGTTTCGATGTTTTGTTTTTGTGTGTGTTTTCTTGAAACTAACTGAGCTATATAAATTATATGTACATATTATATGACCGTCGGTGTTGCTGTTGGCATTGTTTTTTTTTTCTGTTGCCTCTGCCGAATATTTTTCTCCTCCGCACACAGGTGGTGGGGTACGTCCAGCTAGCGCACGAGGCGTTATCGCGTTGCTTCAAGAATGCTTGCGCCGAAACAGCCAGGTGCGAAAACGTTTCATTTTGACGTCGTACATTGAACGATTGATCGTATATAGTGTTGAGGTTTTTTGTTTGTTGCACTGGACACCCAACAAACGGGAGGGAAACGCCTCGAATGGGGGACCAAACCCGCGCTCGATGTACTGCACGCGAGGAACAAGCATCACCGTGTTTATTTTCGACTTTAATGCCGTGTATCACACGGGTGATAATATAACACACCCCCTGGACGAATTTCGAGGCGGATTTTCTCGAAAATAGGGAAGGTGCAAACCCCAAGAGCGATGCATGCGCCTATGGTGGAATATCTCGTCGAGGAGATATTTCCAAAGCCACTGTTTTTTTCTTTGTGTTCCCGGCTGGAGTTTGAAGAACTCGGCTTGATCGTTCGACCCTGGTGGTGTGTGTATCTTGTACCTGGTACGTGTTTCTCTGTGGACTGTTCTTCCCGCTCGTCCCGTTGCCGGTGGGAGACCTACGCTTGAATCTCCCCACCCCCTCTCAAAATGGGTTTCGATTATTGGTCGCACCCGCGTGCCATGACATTGTGATGGCGCGCATGCTGCTATCCGTCTCGAAAGTAGTGCGTGGTCAAGAGTCAAATGACTGAGGCAAGCAACAGATGAGTACCCCCCCCCCCCCCCCCCCCCCAATGAATACACCCCCCCCCCCCCGCTCCCCTACATATGCATGCCGCCCTCGATTAGCTATTTCTTGGACGACGTGAACAGAACGTAGTGCGGGGCAGCACAGCTGTTTCCGTATATGTCGTCGCTGTTGCACTGGTCTATTCGCTTTTATGACCCCGTGGGTACCCGCCGCTCGCTATTGTATACACGGTGGTTGAATATCTCCCTGTCCCTGGGTTTCGTACGACTTGGCCTTTTAGTTTAGTCTCCATTCCTTCGAGTAGATGGTTGGAGTATGATGGGAGTTTTCAACGCTAGCGTCGATCATCCCCTATAAATCTAGGGGGGTGCCCTCGTTTTTTTGCAGTATATTACACCGGTACGTATTCAGATTTTTTTTTGTTCAACCCTAAGTTTAAATCCAACCGATTGGGAAAATTGTCGGAATAAAACTGTAAGAACGGAGGTTGTGGGCACTATGATATCAACCAGTTTTTCGCAGACGAACCTCGGAAATTCTCGGAATGAAGATGTAGGCAGGCGTTTGTGTTCACTACCAAACATTTCGGCGAAGCTGGACCAAGTCATTAACACGTCTTCTCCCCCCCCCCCCAATTGAACACCCGGCGTGCTCCGTCCCGGTGTTGTAGGGATGCGGGGGTTTATGGTCATACGACAACGGGCATGCATGGTAATGAGTACACCCCGACCCCCTCCCTTTGGCCCTACCGCCCGCCATACGTGGCAATTAATTCACCCTCATCACTTTCGCCCGCCTTCCCATCTATTTGTCCCGCTGCTAAAAACGTCGTTGTCGTGTTCTACCGGTTGCTTCGGTGTGGTTTCCGGTGCGGTTCCCGGCGCGGTCCTCGGCGCGGTCTCGACGGTGACTGCTAATACTAAATAATGATAACGTAATGTCTCAGGGCCGTGACGGCCATGGCGCTTGTCCAAAACTTCCTGGGCAACGAGGTAAGTCGCCGACCTGTGGAAATAACCCAGCGAGTGCACCCGGCACTGCCGCTGGTGTTGGCGTTGGCGTGGTGTGGTTGATGGTGTGTGTCGGGTAGAGATTTTACGTTTTGGTTCCGGGCCCCAATACTCCTTCGTTCACTGGTCTACAGTGCGGGGGGTTTTGTCATCCATGGTTGTTTCGAACACGTGGTAGACTCCCACCGTGGTGGTGGTGGTGGTGGTGGTGGTGGTGATGATGATGATGGTGATGGTGATGATGATGATGATGATGATGACGGTGGGTTCTGTTTATAGCGGTGAGACCTTCATCCGAAGGCGTACCGCACGGACGACTCTGGCCGGCAGTATAATGTAGAATGGCCGTTTTCTGCTCTGATGCGGACGTCAAACGGAGACTATGCTCCCGCCCAGGGCAACAGGTGTCGTGTACGGCCTCGGCAATGACTGTGGGTAGACCAGGGCATATATAGACCTTGGCCAACCTTCGACAGGGGGGGCTGCAAGTATCCTAGAATGTGAGAGCCTTAGGGGCTGGGCTCCCGTTTAGGGTATAGATTACTTGAAATTAGACTGAGATCATTGTTTCTGTACACTCCAGTTCTAGAGGGTTTGAAACCCCTGACCGCGACCGCTTGGGAAAATTCTTGCAAATATCCAGTAACGTTGAGATGTAATGAGGAGGTGTACGAGGTAGCGGTGTGGGTTATCAACCATATTCGTTTTTGTCAAACCTAGGCGAAGTCGTTTTTAAAACACGTCCGCGAAGCGTCAAGGCGAAGCAAGTGCGCCCGGCACAGGTGTTGGTGTACGCACGTCGGCCCATAAACGAAAATGTACGTAAGGCCCGGAGATTTCCTGTCAGTACATACACAGCAGTAGACGAAATCAGAAACCTAATTATTCGGAGCGTTCCGTTTCAGTAGGCACCCTCGGAATTGATTTTCCCGCTGCTAAAGTTGGCCCACTCTAAATCCAAGTATTTTGCCCCCGTAGAAGTGGGTGCGGTTGGGGAAGGGGTGGAGGTATATGTTAGCAGACGACCGGACGGGGTGGTTCACCGCTGGAAAATTCAGAAAGCGAAAACAAAAACGAAACGTAGCGCAAAAACGGGCGAACAAACGGACGAAATAATGACCGAACGAACGAACGAGCGAACAAACGCGCAGAGAGCGGCTCAAGCGTCCGTCGCCTAATGACCCCCTTGGGTAGCAGAAAAAAAAACATGACACGTATCTACCATAATATCACACGGGTGATAATATTAGCACACCCCCCGGACAATATTTTCGAGCCGACTACCATAGTGCCGTGTCGAATATTGTCCGAGGTCACGACACTCACTCGTTTATAGTATATAGGAGCTTCGCCCCCAAAAGGTGATTTTGATCATTTGCAAATGTAGAACCCCACAGGAAGAACAAACAAAAATCTGTCATGCTATTAATAGGTGCAGCGCAAAAACTAGTTTAGTATTGTGAAAACACTAATGGTATTCCGACGGTGTTGAGTTAAGGCGGAACCCCCCCCCCCCCCACCCACCCCCGTTTCCTGGCTTGTCGGTGAAAACCCGACATGCTCCGTCCCGGCATTGTAGGGATGCGAGGGTCTATGGTCATACGACTACGACCATGCATGATATGGAGTGTATCTCTTCTATCGAGTACCCCCCCCCCCCACCCCGTTTGTCCAGAAAACGTTTCGGCGAAAAAGTGATACATACTCTTCTATCATAGCACGCGTGTTCTATACTGATTGCGGTATAAAAATAGATGGAGCGGGTAGCAAATACACTGAGAATAGTATATTTAGGCCACATTAGGCCTGGGCATATGCCCTAATTGGCTGACCTCTTCGAGCAGCATACTGTAGAACGCTACACGTAGCAACTACACTAGAGGCGTTCTACGATAGAGGTTCACCCTAAAATTTCTGAGGCTCCTGACTTAAGGAGCTCCATACCACACCCGCAAAATGACTGGAGCAAAAATCAAATTGCATCCCGATGAATAATCCGATGCCCCGAGCGTACAAAACCGTCATTTTTCGAAACTAGATTGGCATTCCGACGATTTTTGGGTTAAGGAGCCCCGTCATTCAGAAAACACTCTAGAAGGAATGTGCTACCTCTATCTTAGCAACTACACTAAAAACAGTTTAGTAAGGACAAAAAAGAGGCCTGGACATGAGACCCAAAAAGGCAGCCTCAAATACTAGCATGCGGTGGAACACTACACGCAAGATAAGACACCTGGTGATGACACCCCCTGTAACGAACTTCCGAGCCGAGTTTCTCCAAAAATATTCGGGGGCATGAACAAACGAAAATTCTTGATGATGGCCTCCGAGAGATCTCCTCGACGAGATATTTCCGTAGACTGTTGTATCGCTCGGCACTAGCAGCGCTCGCAGCTTCCCCATTGTCGAGAAAGTCGCCTTCGACAATCCGTCCGAGGTCGCGTGTTTCCTCATCACACTTGTGGGTGACACCTGCTACACGGCCCTCCTACAGTTTTAATAGTGTGTGCTCGTGTCGCCGCCCTCCTACACTAAAACTACTACGTATAGTACGAAGTATATAAAAGGCCGAAAGAGACCCTGACGCCCACAAAAGATAACGAAGAGACGAGTGGAAGGTTTAGTCCCGCTACGGGCCACGTTGTCCCGACCCCCCCTCGCCACCGTTTATGGTCATGCAACCTCGGCCATGCTCGACATGAGAGAACCCCCCGCTCCACCGCCTCTCTTTGGTTGTTTTTCCCTGCTTCGTCGTAACCGGCAATGGCAGGCCCTGTTCGACAAATACGTGAAAATCGCGGCGGCGATCGTGAAGACGCTCCCCGCAGAAGATGTGCCGGCGGTGAGCGACCGTATGATTTTGTGTTGTTGGCGTGATTTTTATGATGGTGTGTGATTTGTGTCCGGGAACAGTTGTGCGAGATTCGTGTGGTTTCCATGGATGAGTGCAGCGTTTTTTCGATGGTGGTTCACCCTTTTTTTTTTTGTATCTCGCACGCCATCATGAGACCCCTCGTCTGGTCTTTACAGTTTTATTTGATCGGCGATTTTTTCGGCGCGGGGGGGGGGGGGGGGAACCGGGTGGTCCGAGACTTGTTTTACAGTCCGATCGATGCGTGGAATGTTTTCCCTCTTGCCCTGGATGGCATCTGGAGATAGACTACATGGAACTATTAATAGTGTTGACTATTTTGTGCACTATAAGTAATACCTATTGTGTCAGCCACCTTCTTAACGTGTATCCCTCTTTTCCGTCGGCGTTTGTTCGTTGTTGTTTTTCTCTTTCGACCCACGACATGGCAGGACTTGACGAACACTCTGCTGTTCTTCAAGGCGTGCGATATGTTCGTCGGCAACTTCCGTTTCGGCAGCGGGCCTTTGCGCGAGATTATGGAGGCTATGGTCCTCGATCAGGACACTACCCGTCCGAAAGAGGTACTCTAATCGATCGCACGCTACTACCTGGTACGTAGTACTGTAAGTAGGTGGTGGTGGTGGTAGTAGTAGTAGCATTACGGGGGACCATAGTAAATAGGACCAAATATTGTCAGTAAAAACAGGTAAATGTATAGGTTTTTATGTTTACCGTAGGTCCTATTTAATATGGTCCCCCGTAATAGTAGTAGTAGTAGTAGTAGAAGTAGTAGTCATAGTATTCATAGTAGTAAAGTAGTAGTAAAGTAGTGGTGGTAGTGGTAAAGTAGTAGTAGTGGTAGTAGTAGTAGTAGTAGTAGTAGTAGTAGTAGTAGTAGTAGTAGTAGTGGTAGTGGTAGTAGTATAATAGTAGCAGTAGCGATACCACGTGTAGTGCTATAGCGGCACGGTAGTCGGGTGGTGGGCGGCAGAATCGGCCACGAGTAGGTTCTGCGGATATTTCCCCCTTCCGCACTTATCTCTCCTCCTCTCCATGCCCCTCCCGCCCCTCCTTGCCCTCCCCCCCCCCCCCCACCAATCCATCCTCCTCGTCATGCAGAGGCCCACGATACTCGCTCAGCAGGACCTTTGCCGTTGGGTGCTGGAAACCGACACCCGCCTGGGGGCGTGCTTCAACCAGGACATGTTCGACGGAGGCATTTTCGATGTCAGCGGTGACTGCGTCTCTACGCCGATGTCCCGCGCCGACCGCGACAAGGCGATGCCCTCGGTCCCGAGGTCGAACGTGGTCTACGATGACCCTGTTTCGCGGGGATTTTCGACGGAGGTGAGCGACACGAGGATTGAGAGGCTCGGCCCGTTCGAAGAAGAGGAGGACGACGGAGACATACTGGGCGGGGAGCCGCCTCCGCCCGGCAAGATGAGCAGGATGTTCGCGGCGGAGACTGTGCGCGACTACGACATGCTCGACCGCGCCACTAGAATGTGAGGGGGTGTTGGCTTGGTCACGATGACGGTGGCGTGTTGATGGTGCGGGACGCCTATGGGAAATACAGGACGCCTATTGATGAAAAATAGTACAGGACCGGATAGGACACGCGTATTGATCGTAACAACACAGCGGTGCTGTTCTTGCATCGCTCGTGTTGATGATCGCTCGATGGTATTGTTGATTTTACCCTGGTACGATCGTAATGATGTTTCTATGGTGTTCTGGGTGATCGTCCGATGCATGCTATCCTTGAACCGATCGTGGTGTTGATCGTCCAATGCTGTTCCTGGACCGATAGTGTCGTTACTTGTCCGATTACATTGTTGATCTGACGCCGTTGCTGGTTGACCCACGCGGTCGTTGAAGCGATCGTCTTGGCAGTCGCCCGATGCTCTCGTTGATTGTCCTGATGCGGTTGTTGAATCGACGCTGTTGTTAAACCGATGCTGTTGATGGTCCGATGCCTTTGTTGGACCGGTGGTTTTGTTGGTGCTGTTTGGTGCTGTTTGTAAATTCAAGCCCCGAGGTCAAAGGTGGAGCAGGCGAGCTGTACATCAGGAGCATCACGGCGTACATCGACGTGCTCGAGGGCAATATCTCTTCTTCGTACGACCATCTTGTGCGCGGGGCGGAGGTCATGATCGCGAACCCCGGCATCTGCAGGCTGTCTGCGTGGTGAGTCGCGCTCGGTATCGAAGGAGACGAGGGTGGTCCTTCCTGAGGAACGAAACAAATTTCACGAATTTTGACGGAAAAAAATGCCACCTCACCCTTTTACCACCGCGCTGTAGATAAAAACATTTACCTGGTAGATGACTTTGATTCCAAGTCATTATTCCCATTGCGGGAAGGCAGCCCCATTTAATGGGCAATATGTCATATAGGGGTCATATGATTCTTAACAAGAAAAACAATAGAAAAAAAAAACAGAAAAAAAAGACAAAAAAAAAGACATTTTCGCAAAGCGTTGATTTTTTTTAAGCTCGTGACAAATGTAAAAATCTTGGAACAAAGCAAGTAAAAATGATGTCGCAATTCGTGACGAAAACAAGAACGGTATTATGTATTTCTTCAGAACGTGATGCAACGTCGATTTCACCGATGTAACACACAGCCTTGGATGGATTTTTGCGAAACGATTTTCTCTTGACTAAAAGCGGGCACACGCAACGCCGCCCAAAATTGATTGTACTCCTATATATGATGAGACTTGTTTTCGTTTTTTCTAGTCTCTCGCTCTCTCTCTCCCCCACTCTCCACCCTCTCTACACCCCCACCGAGGCAGTTACATAGTACCCTCATTACTGTCTCTGGACTTGGCCACACTGGAAAATAAAATAAATTAAATCATTGAAGCTGTCATGCATACATGCAAGTCCGCCTGACAAGCGGTTCTTGGTAGCATGCAGTTCATTCACCCTTCATGCGACTCTTATCGTTGAATACCTCACGACGCGCCGCGGTTGGTGCAAGCAATGTCTGCCTGGTGGGTGAAAACCCGACGTGCTCCGTCACGGCATTGTAGGGATGCGAGAGTCCATGGTCATACGACTACGGCCATGCGTTTGATATCGAGTGCCATCCCCCCCCCCCTCTTTCTCTCTCTCTCTCTTTCTCTCTCTCTCTCTCTCTCTCTCTCTCTCTCTTTCTCTCTCTCTCTTTTTCCCCACCCCCCCTTTCGCTTTCTTCTCCGTAGGGGACACCTGGCTCACTGCACGCTGGCCTGCCTGGTGGTGACGGGTGACTACGAGAACTACACCAGGTTGCGGCTGGCGTACAATACCGTCGCCGACTGTCCCGCGATGGAGAGGGCACCCCCCTGGGAAGAGTGGACTGGCATGCGCCCCATGTGCGGTACTGTCTTCTGCAGGTGAGGTCTTAAGGTCAAGCCCCGGTGCGATGAAAAGTCTGCTGCTGCTGCTGCTGCTGCGAAGCGAGTCTTTCTGGGCAGAAACAACAGTGGTCAGGGGTGTGTATATAGACTTGATTACGTTTACCTCAACGAGTAATTTGTCCTAGCCACACTTGATCAAAAGAGGCATTGCCGCGTTGATCAAAAGAGGCCTTGCCGCGTTCTCAGAGCTCCCACCTAGAAAACGCCTGCCTAACTCCACCTATTGGAGAACCTTCCGGGCGCCCTTCTGCGATCACGTGCGCGGAACAATTTTTTTGTTTTTTGAAAATCACACTTGAATCCAAGACAGAAAATATCCCACACTAATTCCCAACTTTTTTTTCAGGAGTCGAATAAAAAGCCAAGAACGGGATCCTCGGAACTAAGTCAGAATCGCAAAGCAGTCAAAAAAAACTAAGCGAGATAGCCCCTCGCACACTAAATTCGAGATAAAAAGCCTGAATTTTGCTTCGACAAACCAAAAAAAGAAAGAAAGAAAAAACGGCTCGGCTCGGCTAGGCTCGGCTCGGGGCAAGGTTTTTGCGAACATACCGGGTATCATACCGTACGAAGTACGAACTTTAACTTTGTACGATGCCAAGTGGTGAGCTGTTGAGGTTGAATGGAGTTTGTCGGCTTGTTTGTTTCACGGGTACGAGTAGGAGGTAAAGCACCTATTTTGCCACAACACAACAGCCCCGAGAGCCAGCAGCATGTCATCCTCGAGCATATACCGCGGCTGTCTTGCGAAGGAACACAAACCTTCAAGCCGGAGCCAAGGAGGAGAAGGTGGTGGTGGTAGAGGTGGAGGTGGAGGTGGACGCTCTGGCGGTTTCTGAAGTGGTTCAAACAGTCTTCTCCATTCCTACATATCACATCCTCCTTTCCTACATATCACATGATGCATTTGGTGTTTGCATCTGACAAGCGTGCATAATGATGCGTGTGGAGCCCGGAGTGCTTTGTCCTCAGCCCTTGGCATGCGCATGTCGCCCGTTTAAACACGTCACAAACCAGGCCTGGTTTCTCCTGCGCGATTAAGCTGTCGCCCATTTGCAAGCCGCCCATTGAGGCCACGTCATGATGAGCATCCTGTCTGTCTGCTTCATACTTTTTTTCTGTTTTCTTCCCTTGAGCGAGCGCAGCGGACGGCGACTATCACGGGGGGCCATAGTTAATAGGACCAAATATTGTTAGTGAAAATGGTTAAATATACAGTTTTTTACGTATACCATAGGTCCTATCAACTATGGTCCCCCGGAATAGACGCCCGCGAAGCGGAGCGCCTTGTGTGTATGCATATATACGAATGCTGCAGCCGTGTGTGTCGCTTCTCTTGTTTTTTTGCCATTGTTTTACTCTTTGAATTTTGTTATTTTTTCTTAATTTTCCCCCCCCTATTGAAATTACTTCGTTTTTTTTCTCTATTTTTTCAATGTATTTCGTGTTCGTTTATTCGATGGTGGGTTCTTCTCTTTTGTTGTCGTTGTTGTTGTTGAATGTTCTATTTTTTCGTGCTCTTCTTTCGTGGTGGTTTTCTTCGGCTCTTGCCGGCCGCTTACGCCCCTTCCCTGTCTCTCCCTCCCCCCCTCCCGCTCCTCCCTCCTTCTCTTCACCCCAGATCCATCTACGCTTTCTTCATGACAGCCAACCGAGACAATTCTCCGGCCACGTCGCCCAAAGCTTCCACGAAGCCGGGGGACAAGGTACCAGTGTCTCCACGCGACGACGATGTCGATTCCACCCTCAACCATTCGTCCGATGACTGTTGGGCAGGCGGATGCTTCACCAAAAGGCCGACCGCAACTACGACGGCAGCCAGGCCAATCGCGACCGTGACCAGGCCGGAGGTGGTCCAGCGGAGGATGATGGCCGACGAAGCTCTGTCTCGCTCCCCCGGGGTCGGGCTTTACTCAGAGGCGTCCACCGCCCCCAGAGTTTACTCGGAGTCGCCCAGCGTCCCAGACGGCTACTCCGAGAAGACCGGTGGCGACCCGCGGAGTTTCTCAGAATCGCCCGGCAGCAATCCGGGGAGGTTCTCGGAAACGCCGAGCAGCACGAGGAGTTACTCAGAGACGTCCAGCACCCAAGGGCGCTACTCGGAAACCCCCAGCGTCCCGGCGCGTTACCCAGGGACGTCCGGCATCCCCGAGTCGTACCCAGAGAAGACCGGCAGCAATTCGAGCAGCGTCACGGTGGGTTATTCAGAGGCTCCCAGCGTCCCAGAACGTCATCCGGAGAAGGCCGGCATCTTCGAGGGGTGCCCAGAGAAGACCGGCAGCAATCCGGGGGGGGGGTACTCAGAGACGCCCAGCGCCCCGGCTGGTTATCCGGACACGGCCGGCGCGCAACCGCGGGGTTATCTGGACTTGTCGAGCTCTAGTTCTCAGGGAGTGTACGCAGGGACACCCAGCATCTCGGGGGGGTACACGCAGCCGTCGAGCGTGACGGGAGTTTACGCACAGCAGAGCAGCATTCCCGAGCCTCCCGGCATCCCCGGACGCTATCCAGAGGCTTCCACCAGCAACCCGGAAAGTTACCCGGAGAAGAACAGCACCCCGGGGGCTGCTTACTCCGAGACGCCCGGCATCCCCGGACGTTTTCCAGGCCCGCCCGGCATGCCGGTGGGTTGTCCGGAGATGCACGGCATTTTGGGGCGCTCCTCCTCCGAGACGCCCAGCAACCCCGGCAGTTACTCGGAGAAGACCAGCAACCCCGGGAGCTATTCTGAGACGGCCAGCATGTCGGGGAGCTACTCAGAGCCCCCCATGAACTCGGGGAGGTACTCGGAGACGGTAGCGGTTGGCGGAGACCCTTCGAACCCGATATTCCGATTCGGGCGCGCTTACGCTAGCGATGGGAGCGGTATCGGTGTGGGGTTGGGACACGAGGCTCCCGTGAGCCTTCGCGCGGGGGGTGGGTGGGTCGCGAGTCTGGAGAAAGTCGGGGGGACTGCGCCGTTTTCGGGTAACCCTGGGACCGTGTCCGACGCGGCCTCCCTCTCTGACGGCGCTACCAGCCCCGGGAGCAGCGGCCTAGGGTCTAGCTTCCACTCGGTGGAGGCGGGTCTAGCGGGAGAAGGGGGGATGGGGGACCGCAAAGGCAGCAGCGCTAGCTTCGACGCTAGCTTTGACACGCAGGGGATTGCCGGATCCGACGGAGAGCACCACCACCACCAGCAGCAGCAGCAGCAGCAGCCGGAGCCGATCGCGAAGCGTTTGGGGCGGAACTCCTCGAACAAGCTGGAGATGAAGGCCCCACTGCCGTTCCCCCCGCCCTCTCCGTCTGCAGGCGGCCTCGACGGGGGGTTCGGGGGGCTGGAGTATGGTATTCCTGACCTGGGAAGGGGCAAGGACGACCTTGCGGATGCATTTGACATCCTGCTGCGCGACGTGGATTTTGAAGAGTTTGGGGACGCAGACGGGGGTGACTTGCTGCTTTGAGGCGGGGCCTGAGGGGTGGTTGGGCGGGGAGGGGGGGGGGGGGGGGGGTTGGATAGAAGGGGAGGGGGTGGTGGGGGGGGGGTCGACCGAGGACGGTATATCTGTTTAATATTTTAGGCGTTAAGCGTTATACAATGGTGTTTTTTTGTGTACTACAGTCGTTGTTTTGAAGCCCTTCTTTTTTCCTTTTTTGGATGTCCCCAAGTAACAAAAAAAATGTTCACGCATGAAAAGAAAAAGAAGAAAAAGTTTTCCTTTTCTTTTCTGTTTATTCATGTTGCAAGTAGAGCGTCGGTTTTTCCGACCGGCGCTCGGCTAGAGGACAAGAGCAGGCTGGCTAAGCGCGGCGGATGTGGCCATGATGAGCGCCGCGGGATGAGATGGCCTTGCACGGCAGTGAAAAACTCGGCCGTGCCGGCGACAAGAGTACGGACGCTAATTGCCCATTCCAGGAAGGAGAACCGGGCCAGTCCTGCCCTAGTATTAGTGCGCACGCCAATTGGCCCTTCCTGTGCTGTGCGTTATTCACAAGCTTCCGGGCATGTCCTGCAGAAACGGGATCTCGGATTCATGCTGCTTGTAGTTTTTTTCTTTTAGCCCCTCGTACTGTTTTTTCGTTTTTGCATTCAGCTCTCGCTTTTTTTCTTCTTTTTTTTTACTTTCTTGCATTTTGTTCTGCCTTTGTTCTTGTATTATAGTTTTTTGCGTTTTAGTGTTTTTTTTTTTGGTTTTTTTGGTTTTTTTTGCATTTTGGTGCTTCTTTTCGTATATACGTACAGTATATATACATTTTTTTATGTTCTTCGTTTTGGTTTGCACCCACTGACTACTTTGCCTGTCTACGTTTTCGCAGGGTTTTAAGTCCAACCGCAGAGCAGCTGCTGGCTCCTTTTTTTGTTTTTGTTTTTTAGGAAAACATTTCACAAGATTTGCGTAGATCGCCGTCGCACAAGGCTTTCCAACCAAAAAAACGGCCGAATCTTGTTTTATTCAACACGTTTTTTTTTCTTACGTCGAAGCCCCGCGACACAAGAAAGACTCTTCTTTCTTCCTTTAAGTTTTTTTTTGTCGGGGATAGAAAGCGAAATATACTTTTGAGGGGGGGGGGCGTTTTTTTTCGGGGGGGGGGGGGGTTGGCGGGGGGGAGAGAAACGGAAGTGCTTTATCTACTTACTTGGTTGGTATGGTGTATGATTGATTATTTTCATGACGCCGAAACCTCTTCCGTGAAGTGCGTCGGTCGATACATCTGATATATTTGCAGTCGCCGAAAAAAACAAGAACTCTATTACATCAGTAGTGCGCTATTGATCCGTATGAGCTCGTACTAGCGATATTGCGAGTATTCGGCATATAATACCTCCTTGTGTAGACTATGAGAGTAGACCTGAAGATAGGTGAGGCTAGCCGCTGAAGGGGTGGATAGTAAGTAGCAGCGGTCGCTTGTAAGCCGAGGACTTGTGTTAGGTTGTTTTTTTTCCGTGGCTGGATGTGTTCCACGGCGCAGAAGGTTAGATGGTATCATATTCATAGCCGGATGCCTAAAAGGCACGGACACATATATTTCTCTAAAGGTATACCCTCCCTACGGTATAGTAATGAATGACTGGGGGCGAAACACACATAGTGTATATATTGGAGGCTTTGGAGTCTTTTTGTTTTTCTTGGGTTCTTCCATGATTTTGCAGGGCGCGAGCGACCGAAAAAAATCGTGTAGTATGATACGGCATTTGCGCGGTGTTCCGGAGCTTAACAAGCGGAAGGGGTGGGATGTACAGGCTCAAGAGCCTGATCGCAGTGCGTTTTGTGGGCGGAGGTATTCTAGGTGCAAGCAGCTTCCTATTGGTCAATTGTTTGACGTAGTTATCCTGGTAGTCAATTGTTTGAAAGGAAACTTCTGATTGGTCAA
This sequence comes from Nereocystis luetkeana, assembly GCA_031213475.1. Taxonomy (NCBI): domain Eukaryota; class Phaeophyceae; order Laminariales; family Laminariaceae; genus Nereocystis; species Nereocystis luetkeana. Next base: position 5,045,571 of record JARUPZ010000033.1, read on the forward strand.
TAGTTTGAAAGGAAAAAGCTGATTGGTGGAAATGCGGGCACCTACTGATAGTACCTTTCCCTCTACCCTCGGTTCGTTCATTACTTACATCTTCAACTTCAAATGGCACCAACATCAACTTTGCACTTGAAGGGGGTCGGGCTACTCGTGGCAACGCGGTCGGTATAGTTACTCGAATACTGTAGGAGACCGGTCTATTGGGCGTGGTGGGTGTAGGGGTGACAGCAAGGTCTCCTAGCATACGTTGGTAACACCCATAATATGGGTTTGTCTTATCATCTCTTTGGTCTGAACAGCGAGTTTTGTTGTTGTCAGAAGCCGACGGCGTTCAGTAGTAAGCGGAGTATTGATGGTACCCATCCGGCGGGGGCACTATTAGTCATACGTTTGACGAGTAAGTAAGCAGACATGTGGGTGTGTGCCTCGTCCCTTTAATTGAGATAGTGCTGGTTTTGGTTATTTTGTGTGCTTGTGATGCCTTTAAATGATAGCAACCTGGTATCATACATGCTTGTGGTAGGGAACCAGTCATCTCAGATTTGCGCCCTCTCGTACTAATTGGTTGGTATCTCATTGAACGAAAGTCAGACGAGATTCCAGTTAGGCATCAACAGCAGCAGTACCGTAGTACCCAGTGCCATGAGCGCTGCTCTTACTTGTGAGATATCTTTCGTTGGGGCTCGACAATGCTATAATACGTACCATGAGGGTAATTGAATGACGTGGCTGCCTGCCAAGCCATGGTAAAATATCCTGATTCTCTGGGTTTACCTCGGGTCTTTTATATGCCTATTCCCTAGGTGACCTAGAGTCTTCTCTATATGCTTGTTCTCGGGGTTTACCTAGAGTCTTTTCCCCATGCTTATTCACTGACCGTAACCTAGGGTGTTCTATATGCTTGCTCTCGGGGTTTACCTTTGGTCTTCTTTGCGCTCATTATTCCCTGGCTTTAACTAGCGTCTTGAATATGCTTGTTCCCTAGGTCTACCGAGGATCTTTTACGATGAAAACTCAGAAAGTGCCTGTCGGTCCGTTTGTCGCGTCCGCCCGCCCGCCCGTCCGTCTAAAACAGTCTGATACCCTTCATGCTTGTTATGTCATAATTCGCCGTGTTTTATGCTAAAAGAGGCGTGTAGAGGAGGGTGTATACTCCGCACGTATGTACTCGAGTATCTACCCGGGTATGGCGAACATAACCAGGGTTAGTACCCGGCTAACCTCGAGTATAAGCACAGTGCTATATACTATTAATAGTGTGCTCTACAACACCCTTGCTATGCGTGTCTATGGGGTAAGCTAATGTACCGCAGCGTTCATTATTTGTTGCCCGTTCACCAAGAACGGGAGCAGCAAATAAAAGGAGGCGTCTCGGTTGACGTCTAATTGCGACACCGGTGTATATGCGCTCAAGTCTGAAGTGCGTCGTACACACCCTGCTATACATTGTATCCCAGAGCTTCCTGTTGTCTACCGAGGGTCTTTTTTTTTAATCACATAACGGAGTTCGTCAGTGTGTTGGGGTATCTACAGCGGCATTTCCCAGTCTACTGGCGTCTGTAGGTTTTCTGAAATAAATGAACTAGGGCCTCTATATAGCGCCCTTCCCCAGTTCACTGCGATCTCGGTAAGGGTTTTTAGAATAGGCGGATTACCCAATGTGCTGGGATGCCTGTTCGTAGAGGAATTCTGTGTTGCACTGCCCACGAAAAACAACTGATATGGCCTAAACTCCCGACAAAGAAGACACTGGAACCACGTCTACCCTCGTTTTTTTTCTCAGGGCATTTCGTTTTTCTGATCTAGCTCCGAAGGAGGGACGCTAAAGTTATACGTACGCGTACGCACTCACAGTATCGTCGACATCAAATAAAAGAAAAGAAAAAAAACTTGGCTACAATGCCGAAAACTGAGAATTCAAGCGCCTGGAACCACATTTTCAAACTCCAGCGATGAGGCCCGTCCCCACAGAGGACACGGAAAGTGCTGTCGCTCTGGCAAACCTACGGGAGTGCACCAAGGAGCTAATTAATGTCTGCCCTACCAAATTCTGGCTCGATGGGAACATTCTGGGCAAAAGCAGAAAAACGAATGTCCTAGGAAGACGAACGGTGGCAGACGTGGTTCCAGTGTCTTTGTTGTCGGGAGTTTGTTGTGTCTTGTGGGCAATGCAATACAGGTGATAGCGGCATTCCCCAATTCACTGACGTCTCCGTACGGTTTCTAAAATAGGTGGAACTATCCAACGTGCTGGAGTCTCGGTACAGATTGGGGCCTCTATAGGTTTCTATAATAACCACGATTCAACCAAGTTTCTGGGGCCTCTTTTGCGGCATTGCCCAGTTCCCTAGGGGGTCTCTTTACGTCGAGCTGCCATACGCAGCGCCCGGGGTGTCCATAGCGGTTTCCCCTAATTCTTTGGGATCTACGTAGGATTTCTAAAATAATTTATTTCCCCCGGTGTGCTGGGGTCTCTACTTGTATACCGGCATTCCCCGATTTAGTGAGGTCTCTATACATACGTGGGTTCCTCTATCATCAGGCGGAAATCCCCACTGTGCTGGGGTCTCAATATTAATAGCGGCATTCCCCAGTTTTCTGTGTTCTCTGTATTACGGGGGACCATAGTAAATAGCACCAAATGTAGTTCGTGAAAATAGCGAATTATATAGGTTTTTGTGTGTACCGTAGGTCCTATTTAATATGGTCCGCCGTAAAAGTAATTTTCTGGGTTCTCTGTAGTTAGTACAAAAGTGGAGTTCCCCAGTGCACTGGATGGAGTCTCTACATCGACATTCCTCGGTTTTCTGGCATCTCTATACTCTATACCGTAGTCCAGTGGGAAAAAAAGGAAACTAAATAACTATTACGGGGGGCCATAGTTAATAGGACCTACGGTACCCACAAAAACCTACATATTTACCGATTTTTACCGAGAATATATGGTCCTATTTGCTATGGTCCTCCGTAATAGCACCCAGGTGCACGTACCTTGGGGTGTGCGTACTTGTTCAGATCGACAAAAATCATCTCGGAAATACGTGCACTATTTCCTCGCGGAGATTTGTGGAGTTTTTTTGGTTTGTTTGGAATGTTCTCCGCCTCATTATCGTAGGTAAACCGTATAATGTCGTATCGTTATTTTCAGGGGGTACGTTTATCAGCTGCCTTTATCAAAGAAAAGACGGAAATGGACTGGCGGCAGAACTTGACACTCTGGCAGAGTTTCAGATTTGGATTCAGATTTTGAAAAATCGTAGCGACTGGTGAACGATATATCAGAAGAACACGAATCTGAGACGACATCTACTATCGTTTCGATACGGATGACCTACTTTCAGATTTCAAAACAAATGGCGGGGAACGGTTCCTTTATCAATAGTATATCCCCACCCTGGAATGGCTACATATTACGTACCAGGTATAGTTTTTCCGAGAGAAACAAACTTCTTGGAGATCTTAATAATTTAAGGATAATATTACCTGATTTTGGCGTCGGCTGCATTCGATAAAGTGTGTCTTGTCGTTTTCCTGGACTTCGGTGGGTGTTTTTTTCTACTGTTTGACGTTTTCCGAGCTTCGGGTCATATTTTTTTTTTGTTTCTGCTCGGTATGTTCCTGGTGTGTTTCTCTTGGGTTGGGTTGGGGATGGCGTTTGCGTTTTTTGTCCTGTCTACCCCACCCAGCTCAGTGTCGTGGCTGGTCTGGGTAATCGGGCCACTCATTTGTGGCACAGGACACGTTTCCGGAGTTGTAGTTGTGGGCTGGGTGTATCAGGTGGTTATTGGCGTATTCCGTGTGATTTTTCTTCTCGTCCTATCGATCCCCCCCCCCCCCCCCCCCCCCCCGCTTGCTATGGTCATACGACTACGGGCATGCATGAAATCGAGTACATCTCTACCATCGAGTACACCCCCCCCCGCCCCCCCCCCCCCCCCCCCCCCCCCGCAACACCTACTGGGGAACAGGACCGTCAAGTTTTTTCGTATCGACGTTTATTTCGCTTTTCCGTCTATTACGGGGGGCCATAGTTAACAGGACCAAATATCGTTAGTAAAAATGGTTAAACATATAGGTTTTTATGTATACCATAGGTCCTGTTAACTATGGTCCCCCGTAATAGACACTTTCTTCCCCTTCCCGCCTTGTGCGTGGCATGGCGATGGCTTTCATTGACGATTTATTCCTGCCCCTCTATTAATAGGCCTTTCCTTTCCTTTCTCTCTCTTTTTTGACGTGCCTTGCCGGCTTCGTTGCCTTGCCGTTCAGAAGTGCGGGAGTGGGTTTTCAGGAGCCGCATCTTCGACTCATGTTCTAGCTCGTGGAATCGGGGGTTTCCACGAAATTCCCGTAATTCTGCACTTACGGCTCATCAGAGTGGGCTAGTGTTATGGAACTGCTTTGAATGAGGCTGAAATCCCGGTAATTACCTGGGTTCAGGTATTGGGATCGTATTTGTAGTACTTGGGAGGCGTATCTTAAATGGAAAGTCAGGGGTTTTCCCCAGCGAGGCTCGAGCTTGGCTGCCAGTCTCCGCATGCACGAGAGGAATATAGCTGCTCTTCTTCTATCTCTGAGCAAACAACGCACGTGAGTACCAACGAGTGCCGACTTAATAAGCAAAACCTGTCCAGGGATACAAAGTGTCCCGATCTTGATCATAACAGTTGGTTGAGCTGTGGCTCACTTGATTCTAGAGTGGTTGAAAAAAGCTGACATATCAGTAGGTGTTCTCTCAGTCCTGGTGATAATAACCGTGGCCGTCTTGGCTTTCGCTTCGTCGTTGAGGTAGCTCGAAGCTTGTTGGACAAAATTAGATGGCACATACTGTCTTGCACGGACCATAGTGTATGCGTATACGAGTAGGGTTTGTGTAATATGGGCGGGATATCCTGGTGTGCTGGGGTTTCTATGCGTAGCGCGGCATTCCCCAGCTTGCTAGGTTTCCTGTAGGGTTTCTCAAACATACCAGGTACAGAATTTCTCGGTTTTACTGCGGGGTGTAGAAACAGTCACCGAAGCGTTTATAAACTTTCATGAGGTCTACATCCTCTAACACGCTTCAATATTACTAATGGTACAAGTATCACAACAACCAGCTTGCAGAGACGACTACGACTATGGACGAAAGCTTCGATCTCTGGACTGAAGTGTCTTCTTATCTTTTGTCTTCTTTTATTTGCCCTTTTAGGGCTGCAGTCCCGTTTTGGGGACACTTCACTCAAATTCCAAGTAGTTTGTCCCCAAAATGGGGCCGTAGTCCTAGCAGTCCTAAAATGGTCAAGAAGAACGGAAACTGCTTCGTTCATTGGCTGGAGCGCATTTTCTCAATCCACCCCACCCCCCAGGCGTGACTCGTGGAAAAACATGCCAGGTACGCTGGCACGCATGTTTCCGTAGACAACACCGCTCGCAACCAACCGTAAGGTCGATCCGGCCAACCCCATTCTGCGTCGTCCCCGTTGCCCCCCGTGCGTACAGTAATGCACGTACGAGCCCTGAGAACGGCAGCGAGGCCCATGTGTCCTCTTGGCAGGTATGCTTTAGAGGCTCGCCCTAAATGCAGGACGGCCCGGCGAAATATTTCCTGCAGGCCGTGGGTGGTAAATTTCAATATTTCACACGTTGGGGAGATAATCGATCCCCACAGTTCATGATCTAGATCTTTTAGGGAAGATGTATTCCTGATCTGCCTAGTCTGCATGATCTGTATGATCTGTATGATCTGTATGATCTGTATGACCTGTATGATCTAGTCCCTGTTGCCGGGTGGAAGCGGTATAATGGCCCGCATGATTTACAGGACACAGATCCAGCACAACATGTCATTACAGAGCAGCTTAGGATATATCTGATCATATATCTGATATATCTTATCTATCTGATGATCTATCTGATCTATCTGATCTGACCGACGTGTGAATCGATGTTGCATGTCCGCCGAGACTAACCCGATCCAGACCCTATAGAACCCAAACTCTAGCCCTCCGTGCGGCTCGAGGCCGGCAGCAGGAGCGACAGTCTCGCGGGTCCGTCCGTCCGTCCGTCCGCAAGAAGCGTGTTTGCTTGGATGGCGTTTTTTCCAAAACAATAGAACGAGCGGCCGATAGGCCAGCCGCGACCAATCAAACAAACGACCTGTAGGAGGGAAAAAAAATCCCCGGACCGTCCTCCGCATTTAGGGCGATACTTCGGTTTTTTGGAGACTCAGTCTGTGACACGCCGACGCCCACTACTACACGGGTGGCCGAAAGGTATCACTTCCCAGCGCCGAAAAATGTTTCTGGATGATGGTATCACTTCCCAGCGCCGAAAAATGTTTCTGGATGATGCATCGGGGCTCGTCGAGGGTACAGAGGAACCACCCAATAAGGCAATAAAGCTTTGCCTTATAAGGCATATGCCTTATGCCCTAAAAGGAACGCCTTAATAAGGCATGCCTTGTCGTTGGAACCACATTCGGTATTGTACAATAGCTACGGGATCCACTAGATACAGCAATGCGTAACCCGATGATGATATTTCAACAGGTAAGAATATTTCAACAGGTAATTTGTTTTGGCTACAGGGGTGGTAGTGGGTGTTGAAATGGAGTATAGGCAGGGAAGGAGCATTGCTGGGATGAGATTATTATTATTTCTCTTGCCATCCGACAATGTGCAGCATGATCTTCAACATGGATCACTCATAACTTTCCCGAAAGAAGAAAACCTCGGAAACAAAAGGAAACCCATGCACCAAGTCTACCTCCCTTCCGTGCCAACCTTCAGCTTGTCTACTCTATTTGCTGTATTTGCTCCTTCCTTCTCATTACGTTCTATCCTTAAAAATCGGTGGTATTCGACGAACTGTGTCAGCTTTTTCATCCTGAATGAATAACGCCCTGCGCATTGATTGTCGAAAGGCAGACGAATGGCATGCTATTAGTCATGGGGTTGTTCAGCGTCAGGTCAAGCGTAACCTTTTCTCATGGTCCGTTTTTCGGTGACTTACTAATGACTTACTAATAGTATGGAGCACCTCCAGCGACAAACAAGCCTCAGAAGGCAAACCGGAGCACCCGTACCACAGCATGCAACTAGTAGGACCGTTCTGCATTTAGGGCGAGTCCATCCCAAAGGCCAACTCTATGACAGGCCGACGCATAATCATTGTGGGGCTTTCATATTTTTGTGAGAAGAAGCTCAAGAACAGCAACAACCGTCGATGTCTTTTTCTGGAGACAAAACACGAACAACCGCCGATGTTTTTTTTTCGCGAAGAAACACAGTAGCATCAGCCGCCAAAGGAGCTTACTAAAGACAGCTTTTTTCCGCAAGTTTTTTCACGTTTTTTCTCGCTTCTTGCTCGCCCGTTGATACTTGGAGAAATTCATACGATGCGTAACCGTTTGAAACCGTAAAAAAACGGCTGAACGCGAAACTGCTGGATCATCAGTGATCACGGTGGAAATATTCGTAGTGGTCGCCGCCACCGCAGCAATCGTACTAGTAGTGGCGGCGTCTATGGAGGCGCTGCCGGGCGTCAAATCCCCGGGAACACCTGAAAAATCTCCCCGGGGTTTCCAGTAGCCTGCCTTGCGAAACAGGACGTCAATCGTGTGCTCCTTGCTCCAACCTGCCTTGCACATGGTCTCAGGGAAAATGGCAGACTGTGTGTCTCAAATCGACGCGTAAGGAACAGCAAAACAGGAACGAACAGACAAAAGCGGACGACGAGCGACCACCACGCACCGCAAAAAAAACGAGGAACAAAGCGGGTGAGGAGTGAAACGGTGATAACTACACGGGGGCAGCGCGACATTCAGTAAGTACGCGACCGCAGTTATTAGTCAAAGTGTAAGAGCTTTGAAGAACGGGCTCGGCTTTTTCATGTGCCATGGCAAACTTATTCGATTTCGCTGAAATTAACGTTGGATGCACCCTGCCTCACGGTAGCCCCGGTAGTGTAGTGGTAACCCTCGAATGCTACTACTGGAGTTGGGTTGATCTACTAGAGTTGGTCCTGGAATTCGAATCCCAGCACCGTGATTCGATTGTGTATGTGTGTTAGCGGAAATCAAGGAAGTAAACAGCTGAGGGCGCCTAGCGTGGGTAGGCGCCATTAGACACGAGTCGGCGGCGGCAGAAAGGGCTTAAACCTTCCATGAGTAGCGATAAAGAATGCCTTCCAAGGCACAAAGCGAAGGGGGGAAGGGGGGGGAGATAATGCTCTGTGACTTCGGATCTGAGTAATACGACTATTAATATGATAGGACGGAGACTTAAAAGACAAGCGAAAAAAATAAACAAACAAACGAACGAAAGAACGAAAAAATTCCCGCTTTAGCGGGGTCCTTTGCAACCGAACATTTGAAGGTGTTCAACCGATGGGGGATTAGACAGAAAACGGTATATCGTTTTCTTTCGGACCAGTTGACGGTATAGGGGAAATCTGTCACAGAAATAAGCTTCCATCGGCAGCTCGAGGCGCAACAAACCGTATGGTACACCCACTGACTCCTTTCTACTCAGTCACGCTGGTGTCATCGTTTTACAGCGGTCCCCTCGTCTCTGAGCGCATCAATCAGTAATACCTAATATACGTCATTTTTCGTTACTGATGAGGGTCTGCTTGGTGTGTGCCATCCCCATAGGAAGACGTGATGCATCCATCATCGAGATGGTAAATCCGTGCTGCAGAAACGTGAAGCAAGACCGGTCGATGATGACGATGATGAAGATGATGATGATAACGATGATAATGGCGACGACGATGATGATGATGATGATGATGATGATGATGATGATGATGGCGATGGTGGTGACGATGGTCGCCATCACTAGCGCACCAACCATCCATGTTTTACTTTTCATTTGTTTCGAGGGTCCACCCTACCCGAAGGCACCATCCATCATTGAGATGTCGACATCGTTCTGCAGGCGAGCAGGCAGCAAGACCGGCCGATGACGATGCTGATGATGATGATGATGGTGATGATGATGATGGTGATGATGATGATGATGATGATGTTGACGATGATGACAATGATTGTGGTGATGATGACGATGATGATGATGATGATGATGATGATGATGATGATGATGATGATGATGATGATGATGACAATGATTGTGGTGATGATGACGATGATGACAATGATTGTGGTGATGATGACGATGATGATGATGATGATGATGATGATGATGATGATGATGATGATGATGATGATGATGACGATGATGATGGTGGTGATGATGATGCTCACACGTGCTATGAGATGCTATGGCAATACGCATAGTGTGTCGTGCTGAAGGGCCTCGCCCTGAAGCTACATATCCTACCACTATCTTAGGGGCCAAGCCTACAATTATTTTTCATACACAAGCGATATTTACATCTCCGGATAGGGTGGTCGTTCAAACACTACGAGCAACGTACGTAGTCTTACGCTGTTGGCTCTGATTCTATCGTACCTGGTAGTGTCTTCCGGCGCTGTCTTTGAAAGACAAGAGCAGTCCGTGGCGATTCCGCATCCAATCTCGCTCGTGCTGGTAGTTATTTGACGCCGACAAGTGAAACGGTCAGTTACATCCAACGGACAACGAGACAAGTAGCGTATATCACGTAAGGTACCACCCTTCTCTATGATGCCATCCCACCACAGGAACCCTCCCCCCCCCGCGATAAAAACAGGTAAAAACAAAAAGAAAAGGCAAGGTTTATCACCGGGGTTGGTTAGATACCACCCGTCCACAGGAAACCACCCATGGTGATAATCAAACACCAAGTATCACACAGGGTGGTTTTGTACGTCAAACACGGTGTGCTCTCCTCTTAAAGAACATTCACACTAGTGATAGTCGCAGGCAAGATGATGCATAGTTAGCTGGCGTCAGTGATAATACTTTAGCGCATCTGTCGTTCAGCGTCATTAAAAAAATCCACTACGTATGCCATAAAGAGAGCAGCAGTAACGTCAGGAGCCAGCGCCATCCGGACCAGGAGCGCTACTGTAGACACCCGACCCCACGCCACCAAGCGTTCAACCGACAACAAGGAAGGGAGTCCACTGGAGATGGCGGAGCACTGAGCGGTGTTTCGGCAGGAGTTTCAATTAGGGATTGGTGGGGGTTGCAATTAGGGATTGGTAGGGGCAGCATTTTTTTGCCTTGTAAGGCAAAAAAAAACTGACGGACGGGGTTCCTTAAGGGCGCTAAGAAACCACCCAACATCGTAAATCTTACCTTTTTTTTTTCGATATTTGTTTTAACAACACCTAAAATAGGGCGAGCTCAAGCGTCCATTTTATTCTCAGAAACATTTTTTGGGAAGAGTTCCTCAAGTTAGGAGCCTCACAAAAAAAAACAGGTGCTGTATAGTAGAGACACACCCTATAACCATTGAGCTAACATTCAGCGCTAACGCATTTTAGCGCTGATTATAAGCTCAGTGGCTAGGGCGTGTCTCTAGTAAACGCACAATTCGGGGTCCACTGGCTGTTGAGTCGGGGCCTCGGGTTTACTCAAGGGTTGCAATCCCTTTTGTCAGCGCTGTCCCAAACAGGAGGTATCAGGGCACGTATTATTGCCCGGGAGTGTGTACCATCATATATTATGACTTTCTAGTACTTTATACCCCTATACCATATATATGTAGAAATTCTGAGTGGCCGAGCCTCTGAGCTGTAGAGCAAATGCCGTATAACACGCAAGATAGCAAAAAATGCCCTGATGGCGTGGTTTGGTCTTCAGAGACGATTTTCTTTAAAAAAAAAGCTTGGCACGCCCAACGGAATGGCGATTATGGAATGGTAAACTGCGGTACGCCCAACGAGAATGCTGGCGAATGGAAATATCTCCTCGTTGAAATGTTTCCATAGACTGGTGTATCGCTCAGCGTCCGCACCTTCCCCGTTGTCGACGAAACTCGCTTCGAAATTCGTCCCGAGGGCGTGTGTTGCCTTGCGTGTTTTTTTTGGGTACCCAACATTTTTGGAGTCAGCGTGTATTCCACAACACTGTAAAGCGTAAAGAGCAGGGTTGCGATCGTTGTTCAGCGGTCCTTTTCTGTCGGTCAATAGCGGTGAAGGTGCTGAGGTTCGAACATTTTTATTCTCGAAAACTTTTTCGACCAGGCCTTCTTCCCGAAAACACCTCCAAGCCCTTGTTCGTTGTTCGGTGTTGGCACTAACCTTAGCGTTGAGCGTAAAGCAGTATGCTAACCTTAAGCGTTGAGCGTAAATCAGTATGGACCTACTGCAGGGACCGACTAATACTGCTACAGGAGGTTGATGCCTTTGGCTCTGTTCTGGTCGCTCTCACAAGGTGCTTGACGGTGTGAGAAGTTTACAGGCTCTTATATTAGTCGCTGCTCGCTTCACCAGATGTCTTCCGAACGAAGGGGCGAGGCGCTCATCAGAAAGGCAGGCAGGCAGGCAGGCAGTAACGCCTGCCAGGGTGTGAGGAGGGGACGCTTGCTACAAACCATAGTGCCGCAACAGGGGAGAGGGGATACCGTAACGTCCACCTTCCCCTTCTGGACAAAAAAACGATCGCAGAAAACTGAAAAAACGATCGCAACCTTACTGCTGTTCGACGTGAACGCTCTCTATGGTCTGCAGAGAGACCTCGTCAAAAGAGGAGAAACTCAGAAACATCAACACTAAAAATAGCTCTTTACCCCTCGCCCCTTACCATACCACGGCGCCAATTCCCGTAATAACATTCTAGAATGACGGAACATACGTCACTAACCTGCGCGACCTCGAGGCTGCTGATAACGATCACTCGGCACCTGCGGGGAGGGGAGGGGGGGGGGGGACGCGTCCCGAGGAAATGATGAAATAGGGTTTTCCCGAAAAATGACTGCAGCGCCTGATACGTGTGAATGTGTTCTTGTTCGTGGCAGTATTGTGTCGTACTATGGTTGCTGAATTAGTTGCGCGGACGTTGGCTGGACTAAAGAAAGGAGCGCATTGAAGGGGCCGGTGTTAGGACTGAAGGAGGGGGGGGGGGGGGGGGGGGGGGTCTGTCCGTCCTTGGTATGGCGGTAGGTTATAGGGGTAGGCATGTTACTACTACGGTGGGACCATGGTAGATAGGACCTACGGGACACACAAAAAAAAAACTATATATTTCCATATTTTTACCAACAATATTTGGTCCTATTTCCTACGGTTCCCCGTAAAACTATAAGCACTACTATGACTACCATTGTTGACATGTTGCTACTATAGCTACTGTACCACGGTAGGGGCAGGGGGCTATCATACTCACGTCAAGAGCCCGATATGCCTCGTCCATAAAGTGGCCATGAAAAATAGGGATGAACCCCATGGCCAATATAGGCTATATATACTACGGATACTATTGCTTGAACACGAATGGGTACCAGGGGTGCGGTTCCAACCACCGACACAATGGTTGATCCAATGGTTGGGAAACTCCTCTTTAGTTCGAGGTCCGCCTCGCCAATGGTTGGACAAACAATCGGAAACAACTCCGCCCAAACCATTTACCCCTATCGCATGTTAAGCGTATGTTATCCCCCCCCCCCTCCCCCCGCCCCCCTTCCGCCACCCACCACGCGCGTTAAACCCTAACTAGGGATCAGAATGGGCCTCTCCACCCCAACGGCGGATGATCGGCGATATACTTTGGATTTAACAGTGCGTTCGAACGAGCTTGCGAAACGTATGATATGAGGTGCCGACATAGGGTACTTTTGTAGCGTGCAGTAGCAATCACGCAGTAGTATACAAACACGGCCGAGGGGTTATCCACTAATAATCTGAAATACTCGCCTGGTGTCCGGGATTTGAGCCCATGCCAGGCCCCAAAACTTTGGGTCTTCGCTTGCTGCCTTCACGGCGTACTCCGCGAGAGCGGGCCGGAAAGGCCGAGGCGTGAAGCTGCCCATGAAGCCCTGCGGGACGTAGCATCCGAGACCTTTGTCCAAGGTTTCCCACCTTTTTATGTGCGGCAGGCGTACGGGGAGGGGGCCAAAGGAGGGGGTGGAGGAGGGTCATGGGGTGCAGGCATTCGTCTCGGCAATACGTAGCGTCGGAGACTTTGTCCAAGGGTTTCCAATGTCTTCGTCTCGGCAACACCTAGCGTCGGAGACTCTGTCCAAGGGCTTCCATGTCTTGTGCAGCAGGCGTTTACAGGCGGCGCACCGGGGGGGTAGGGGGGTGGGGGGTCATGATGTGCAGGTATTCATCCCGGAAACACTTAGCGTTCGGCACCTTGTTCCAAGGTTTCCCGTACTTTTATTTTGCGGCAGGCGTCTACAGGAAGGGCACCGGGGGATGGACGAGGGTCATGGCATGCAGGTATTAGTCTCGGCAACGCGCAGCGTCTGACACCTTTGTCCAACGTCTACCTTTTGCTGTGTGGAAGGTATTTACAGGTGGGGGGCCGGCCGGGGGGGGGGGGGGGGGGGGGTATTCATGTCATGGATGGCCGTAGTCGTATGACCGTAGATCCTCGCACCCCTACAGGGCCGGAGCGGCGCACGTCGGGTTTTCACCGACCAGGCAGACACTGCCTGCACCACGCGCGCGAAGCGCCGTGAGGTGGAGGGAGTCATGGTGTGCAGATATTCGTCTCGCGACACTTAGCGCCCGAGACCTGTGTCCAACGTGGTCCTTCCTTTTTTTGCGGCAGTCATCTTCAGGGATGGGATCGAGGGGGGAAGGGTCATGGTTCGGAGGTATTGGTATGTGGGCAACACTTGAGCATTGGAGACGTTCGCCCAAGGTTTCTCATTTTTTTTGCGGCATTAATTCACAGGTACACAGGTGCCGGACCGGGGGCAGGGGGGGGCGGTCATGGAATATGAAGGCATTAGTCTCGTCAGTATCGATTGAGTGCCTCCGCGAAGCTTCCAGGAAGCGGAAGAAGTAGTGCAGGAGAAGGGCGTGGCACATCTCTAACTCCACAAGCGAGCACTTACATTGGGCACTCTGGACACATGGTTAACGCATAGGGTAAGGTCGAGGGCTGTTTCACGAAAGCATGTCAAGAAACGATACGGTGGTGAGGAGCGACCGACCTACCTCACGAAGAAGGCAACATGAGGGTCCCCCGCCGCTTCAGGAAAATTCCGGGAAACTTCCCCGCCGATCGCTGCTCCGTCCATCCTGCCTGCCGTCGAGGGTAGCCAAGCACGTTCGCGCATGCGGTTGTTGGTGGTCAAAATCTACCACCAAACAGCGAGCGATTAAAATCATCCCGCCGAAGGGCAAGTTTTTCTCGTGAGATGGTGACAACTATCTCTACGTCAGCTGTGAGTTCTCGACCTACTTGGTTGGTCAATTTATTCGACCTGTTTGATTTGTCAATACTCAACCGAACGGATTGGTCGTTACTACTCGATCGAAGGGAGTGGTCGGTACTCGACCGGATGGATTGGTTCGTACTCGGCTGCTACCCGAGTGAACTGAGTGGCCAATACTCTGCCGAATTGATTGGTCGATTTTCGACCGAACTGATTGGTCGATACTCGACCGAATTGGTAGGTTGATACTCAAACGAATTGGCTAGTTGCTATTTTGTCCAATTGGTTGGTCGATACTCGAGCTAACCGATAGGTCGAAGTTCGACTGAACTGCTTGATCGATACCCGACCGAATGGATTGATTGATTGATTGATTGATTGATTTCGCAACCGAATTGAATAGTTGATATTTTACCGAATTGATTGCTCGGTGCTCGATCGCATTCGTCCGTCGACACTCAGGTTAACAAGCCGACTGGGGCATACGTCGGTCTCATTTGATCCAGCTACATGGATATCAACATCTGTATGATCTTCATTGGTCTGACACAGCGCACGACCCTTAAATCGTGTCTGGTATTAGTTTTTGCCGCGTATTATTGACACCCTGCGCACTCTTAGGCTGAAGGAAAAGACCGAGGAATCTTTTGGCATACTATCTCTAACGAAATACCACTTTCCGGCGCGCGTATTGAACCGCGGAACCTCGCCGTCTGCGCCTCTGGGGGAGCGGCGCATCGATGCGATTCACCGTCCCTCTACTGGTAGCGGTGAAGGGGAATAACACACAGCGCTCTTCCCGAGAGTAGTATTGAACGACGACTCAACGCCTTATCCACACGCATGCAAAACTCTGACAGCTTGCGACCTGAGCCTGAGGCGGTACTGTTCAACGCACAGCAGCCCCACCGGAACAAACGAAAGCAAAACGCCTTCCACCAGCGCACCCAATTGACGACAACAAGGCACGCCTTATCACAAAATTACAATTATACAGGGCTGCCAACGGGTCTGGTCAAACCTCGCGGGTCGGGTCGAGTCGGGTCAGGTCGGGTCGGGTCAAACCTCGCGGGTCGGATCGGGTCGGGAAACGGTGACCAGAGCAATTCGTGATTATTTGAAAACTTCCTGACCCAACCCGACCTGATCCGAGCCCATGCGACCGGTTACACTTCGAAACCTTCCCGTGGCCCGACCCGCGGGTTAGGGTCATGATCCGTGAAGAGCGGTGTGAATATCCACGAGCCTGAGTTCCTAGAGAGGTTTACCATACCCTATGATACCTGGTACACTGAAACATATCGGAGCAAACCTAAAGGTATAGCTTACCGTTAACCTTGTGGTGGCGCATGAGGGCGTCGAAGCAGCTAACGCACGGCCGGAATCCCTCGAGCGCCTCAGCGGGGGCGGAGTAGAAGGCCTCTCTTGTGTCCGGGCGTTGCAGGTGAGCGTATCCGCCCGCCCCCACGAGAGATTGGTTTTCCTCAGAAGGAGGGATTTGCATCATGGAAGTCGCGGCTATTAAATCCATCTGCCGAGGCATAGACACCACAGCAAAACCTAAGGTGATATCATACAAATGGCATAAAACAGCTCTCACTACGAGAACTCGCTTTGGTGATTTTTGTTGTCGTTGTTGTCAATTGCGCGCGGTGGTGAGGGGCATAGGAAAAAGCAACAACAACGCAACAGACCATGTTTTCGTTTCAGGTCTCCGGTTAAGATATCCGGTCCAGATCTCCGATTCTGAAGTCCGGTTCAGGTGTCCGGTCCAGATGTCCGGTTCAGATCTCGGCTTCACATCTCGGATTCAGATCTGGGGTTCAGATCTCGTGTTCAGAATCTGTGGTTCAGATCTCGGGTTCAGACCGTCGGGTCAGACCTCGGGTTTAGATCTCCGGCTTCATATGTTCGGCTCTAGATGTCCGGTATCACCCAGCTCAAAAGGGGACCGCAACATTTCACGCGGCCGTGTAGACTCACACCTCACTCGGTAATTATGACGAAGCCCGTGCCACTACAGTGCGGTGCCGCCAAGGGGCGATAGACGGGATATTTTGGGTCCAGCATTGTGTCATCTCCACAATTATGATGAAGATGCGTACTACTACTGTAGTACTACAGTGCGGTGCCACTACAGTGCGGTAGAGGAGGCACTTTTGGGTCCAACATTTTCTGGCTGACGGGGCTCCTCCAAGAAAGCAACTACCCCCTATATATCATACTGTACGTGTGTAATCATCTTTGCAGTTTACGCTTTACTTGTTGGATGCCCCGCCCCGCCTATGGAAACCCCTATGGGGCTGCCTGTACAATTTTTCTCGAAAACCCGTTTTTTGGGTTCGGCCTACATCATACATAGCTCTTTCTTTTGTTAGGAAGGCGAGAAATTCCGCGTAACCCTCTCTACCGTGGTGTAACTCTCAATCCCGGCTAGATGACGTAGTGCATTGCGTAGTTACTTCGATAAATTAACAAAAATTATGGTTTCGTGCTTAGGTCGATCCAGAAGTTATTCACTCCTAATTTCTGAAGTAGTGTCGTCTACCGTCTGGAACTGTACGCATGGCACACGTGAATGGATCCTTACCCTTGGCCGGCGGTCGCGATGTCGCCAAAACTACCCCACGCATCGGACCGATCAGATAGAATAGATAGATCAGATAGAATAGATAGATCATATAGAATAGATAGATCAGATAGATCAGCTCCCGAGCTCATGATCTAAATATTTGAGAGCAGATAGGTAGATTCCTGATCTGCATGACCGACATAATCTATAATAGCACATGTAGGTCAGGTGGGAGCCGAACGATATGCATGATCTAGGGCATGTGTCCTGGGTTGGGTCTGTGCCATACAGATTCTGCACAACAACTCCTAGGATCGAGATGATCCCAGATCGCGACCTGTTCGATCTGTGAATGTATTCCAACGGGTTGGCCCACCTGGTCGTTCCCCCCCCAACCAGCCCCCGACGCCGCACCATTGTTCGCTAGCGCACCCTTTCCCTCGGGCTTCGCGTTAGCCTGCTGCTGCGAACTTGAGCGCGCTCTAGTGTTGTTGGCCAAATTGCTTTTCCAGGGGTCCGCCGGGGACGATGCTACCGATTGTCGTGGTTGTTGTTGCTGATGTTGCTGCTGCTGGAGTTTCTTTTTTTTCGTCCCCCGCCGCGTGCGGTGATACCGATGGTGTGTCTTCCTGGACGATTCCCGGCGTCCCTTCCCACCAACGCCACTTTTAGTTGGGGTTGTGGAGTTCCCAGACCGAGCTGAGGCGCGAAGACTGCTCCTAGTCTCAATCGCGACTCCAAATACGCTCGTAGGGGAGACAGCGCCCGCTTTACTATCCCCAGGCAGTAGTATCCCGTCGGGTGTCTCATTTACGCTGGTGGGAGCGTAATCCGTTCTGCGATCCCTCAGCAGCGACCTCCTGCCGGGTATCTGGTGAGCTTCCACGTCCCCGGCACTGCGGCTGCCTCCTCTGGTGGTATTGATAGACGCGATGGAAGAGCTAGCTGCACGCTCGGAGAGGGCAGTCGAGGAGGAGGTGTAGAGCGGGGCGGGCGCCGGGGGTAGCCGGGAGGACCTCGACAAGGCTGCATCCAGTTCGATGGTTGGCCTTCGCGAAGCTTCGGCGATCGCAGGACGGCGGCTCGATGACAACGGGGGGTCGACAGCTAGCGACTTGCTCGTGGTTCCCGCTGCTCTGGATGTCCTCGATGGTGTCGTTTTCGCTGGTGATTGTTGTACTTCTCCGTGACCCCGGTGATCTGGGGAAGATGTACTGCTGCCGCCGCCCCGATTGTTACCAGCGCCACCATCGGCCCCACCATCAACGTGTTGGGTAGCTGTCTTTGTGCAACCCCCCGATAGTTTTCCCAGACCCTGTGATTTCTGCGGCGTGCACGGCTGTGGCTTGGTGTACTTTTGCGGTAGTGGGAACATGGGGCTTCCCGTCGGCGCGGTGATTGACTGTTGGCTGCTTCCGGCAGGGTTGATCGTAGATCGCTCCTCGCTGCACCCTCCGGTCTTAGCCTCTGTTTGGTGGTTTCGCCCGATTCCCGGACTTTCATCTATGGGGAGGTCTCCTTGTAGGCCGTCGGACGGTCCAATTAAAGAAAGTGATGACGATCTTCTGGCTGCCGCCTGGGTGTCGCTGCTTGCTTCACGGGTGGATGATTGAGGGAGATGGTGGTGGGGAATGCTCGGCCCTGCTTTGGAACGGTTTTGTGGTTCTTGTGCTGCTGGAAGAACCAGCGGTTGTGTCTCTCGCGAGAGATGAGGAAAACAAGAGGAACAAACAGGAGTCCGTGTTGGCGTTTGTTCTGGTCCCTTAGGCCTGACCATCATTCCAGGTTTCTTTCGTCCCGCGGCGATCCTGCCGCTCCCCGGTAGAGACCGTTCGTCCTCGAGGGAGTCCTCGAAGGATACCGTGGTCTGCGACGCAAGGGATGCGGAAGAGAGCGGAAGGAGTCCCGACGATGTATGATCTTGCCCTTGCCCTTGCCGTTGCCTTTGCCTTTCTCTCGGCCGGTCGCAGCGTACCCTGGTAAGAGCCCGGCATTGTGGAATGGATACAGCAGTTGTAGTACAGCAGCAGTGGTATACTGTAGTAGCAAGGGAAAGGTGCGTCGTTGTCGGGTCAAGTTGACAATTGTGAATCACGAGGTACAGTACATCTTGATCGTATTGATGGTGGCCTCTCCACCGTACGAGTAGTATGTATGTACGATTACAACTTCGTCTATATCCCATTTTTTACTGATTACCTGGTACTAGGTATACAAAGTGTATGATAAGCCGTTCGCACGTATTTCATAATTCTACAAAAACTGCTGTATATTTTGCACCTCATCATATGCACGCACAACCATACTCACGTTTACTTTCCAGCCTAACTCGTACCAGGTAGGAGTTTTACCCTCAGCGATCTTCTGGACAGACCGTGGTCACAGGTGTCGTCCCTTCTCCCCCCCGGTACGTGCCTTTATTTATTATTTTGCACTTCAAGCGAGGTATGCTTCGGGCATACCAGGTATCTGCAGAACACGGAATGATGATGTCTTGTCGCATAAACCTGTACCTGTAGTACATACTGCTGCACTGATATACAATACGTGGCACCATATACTTTCTACCCGGACTCGTACGAGCGGCATTTCCGTCATTCCGCACAAGAACATCTCTCGTAAAATGCTTCTGAGATGCTCGCATCATCGCTGCACAGAGAATCCCCGTCTAGAACGGATTCCATCCGTCTCCGTCACGCTGAAAAAAATGCGGCGCAATAATACGACCACCACCGGAGAGTCAGGACTCGGGACTCAGTACATAATTAATGACCAGATCACACGAGACACCTCGCAGGTACGCACCTCCAGGGCCTTGTGAAAGCAGGAGACCCCGGCACGAGCAGTGGCGCCGACCGAGGTGGTGCGCTCCCGTATTCGAGCATGCTCTGCTTCAGCAAGCGGCTCGACGGCCGCGAAGAGCCCGGCCGGGCATGGCGCAAAAGTTCGAGCACTCTCGGGTCAAAGGAAGTGTTCGCCTCCGGCGCCTCCTCTTTCGGATTGTTATTGTTGTTAGTGCGGTCGCCGGGAAGGGAACCGCCGGCATCCTCGACGGCGAGGCTTAATTGGCCAGCGATTACGGTGGTTGCCGATGTGATGCGCTTCGAGAAGTCGCCCAACGCTGAAGGTATCACGGTTCCGATGTGATGAAGCATTTTTTTCGATTCAAGAAATCAGGAAACGAATCAGATAGTCCGTTCCCTCGACAAAGCGCGATGGTCCTAGGTGGGGATCGAAACCAAGCCAACGCTGTCGAGGCTCAGCCCTACAAGATGAGAGATACATCGGTTGCTACCAGGTATCCCCAGGACAACAGGATGATGACGCCGGGACAGGTCGACAACTCAATTAGAATATGTGAACCGGCACCGGTTCCACCGCGATTTGTTCAACGTGATGTTCGATGTTCAGATGTTCAGATAGATATCGGCTTGCGGTTTGCGGCTTCGTACCGCCAATTAATGTGACAGGGCGAGGTGGCGTGGCGCTTGTGCGATACAGGTGGCGCGGCGCTTGTGCGATACGAAGCGCTGCCACTAATGCCCACCACTTGGTTGAGTTTGCTGGCTTGCCGTAGCTCAGGTGTGGCGAGCGAATCGTGTTTGTCGTTGTCATTGATAAATAGTAGTCAGTACATTGTCAACACGATATTCTGCGCTCACTCATACATCAATTCAGCGCCGCGCATCCGTTGTGGGAGGACCTTTAACAATCTGGGAGAAGGGAGCTTTAGGTTGGTAGGCTGTTCGGGTGTTTTGGTTCCTGTTGGAGGCGTTGTGGATTGTGAGTAATGCCCAGTGTCCAGAGGGTGTCTTACGTACGTACGTAGTTGCTTACCACTTCAAGAAATGGTCAACACGACACGGGTATGGCGCGGCCATCGGACATGGTCAGGCGGCCAAGAAGCGCGGCGGAATAATCAATGCCAGTAAGCGAGGGAGCCACTTGCCTCTTGCTGGTAAAAGGCCCGTGATCTCGGGGACGGGGGATCTTCGGCTGCCGTCCGTGGAGGAGCTGGAGTAGCTGGCTCGAGAAGCGTCTCCCGGTGGGCGGTTTCTCCTGTTGCGCCCGGTGCTCGAGCTCTCGCTCCCCTTCCCTCGCTTCCCCCGACTCCCAGCCCCGTTGTGGCGAGAGGTTCCGCTGCCTTTGGCGTCACCTGGGCCGCGGCGAGACCCGCCGTCATGGCCGGCCGAGTCCCCCTCAACTCCAGGGCGCCGGTGGTCTCGGCTGGGAGCTGTCCCCGGTCGAAGAGCTATCGCCAACTCTCGGATGCCGGTGGACCTGGTTGTCCAAGGGGCGGTCGAAGGTGGCGTGGTCCAGTCCAGAGCCCTTCCCCACGTCTGGGAGCTGATGCCCCTGGTGGGCGGAGTGCGTCTTACGTTTGAAGTGGGTGATGTAGGCTTGAGGGTCAGGCCAGGAGACGGTGGTGGAAGAAGCGTCGTGCGCCTTACGGAGACTGACCACGAAGGCCATGGTAAACGCGCGGCGTTGCTGCGCTTCCCAGGGGTCATCAGCCATCCGGATCCAGGCGTCGTTGACGGAGAGATGAGAGCTTAGTCGGGCATTTCGCGTCTGAATCCGCGGGCGGTGGAATCCACCACTGTCGCCGCCTCAGGAGGGATACGGGTTTGGGCTCGGCCGCCATGCAGGCGACACTCCCCTGCGAAAAAAAAGAAGCGCCGGGCCTCCGGGTCAATGTGTCGACCGCGACCTCGCTGGTGAGGTGCTGGTGCGGACTGCCCCATCCGGGGGCTGCAACGGGGGCCAGAGCGTTCGCGGCCCTAACGAGAGCTAGACCCCCAGCTGGAACTCCAGCCTCGGCAAAACGACGGGTCTTCGTGGTGTTGTCCGCTGGTACAGCCCGCATAGCTTCTCTGGCACAACGGGAACTTTCTCGGTGTAACGATGAGCGGTTTCTGGCGCCCAGCTATGGATGCGTATCGCACGCCGATTGGCTTCGCCGATACTGCAACACCGTGCTTCCCAACGGGGTCCACTTTTAGTACAAGGGCGACGATGGTCTGTGGTGGCTCGGGAAAATCAGCGCGAAAATACACCGACGGATGGGGTATATTTGGTTCGAATTTTGGACGACCCGGGGCCGATTATGCTTCCTCTTTCTCAGGCGCGTTACACGACTTCGACAGGAGCTATACGAGGTTCTTGGTGTCTGAAAATACACTTGGCTAGCGCGTTTACACGGGGGGTCCAGCGTAACGTAGAGGAATCTCGAGTCGCCGCCGTGGATAGCTGATTCTCGCTTCTCGGCTGCACTCGATATTTGGGGGTGATTTTCTACTTTCTCACGTTTTTCGGAGTTTTCGGGTGGGGGTTTTTCCCTGCTCGGCATGTTCCTGGTTTGTTTTTTATTGGGCTGCGTTGGGGATCGTTTTTGGCGTGT
This sequence comes from Nereocystis luetkeana, assembly GCA_031213475.1. Classification (NCBI taxonomy): domain Eukaryota; class Phaeophyceae; order Laminariales; family Laminariaceae; genus Nereocystis; species Nereocystis luetkeana. Next base: position 5,067,800 of record JARUPZ010000033.1, read on the forward strand.
TTTGTCCTGCCTATCCCCCCGCTCAGTGCCGGGGCTGGTCTGAGAAATCGGGCCACTCGTTTTTAGGACACGTTTCCGGAGCTGTGGGCTGCGTTCATGTGTTTCTTGGTGTATTCCGTTTTAATTTTCTTCTCGTCCTGCCGTTCCCCCCCGCGCTCGAGAGCTGGGGGCGATCTGGATAACATTATCAACACCTACTGGGGAACAGGACCGTCTTGCTTTTTTGTTAACGTTTCACTTTTCCGTACACACTTTCTCGCCCCCCCACGTTGCGGGTGGCGTGGCGATGGCTTTCGTCGACGATTTATTTCTGCCCCTTGACCCTTTTAGGACTGCAGTCCCATTTCGGGGGCAAACTACTTAGACTTTGACTGAATTGTCGCCAACAACGGAACTGCAGTTCTAAAAGGGTTAAGGCTAGGCCTTTCCTTTCCTTCTTTTGTTTTACCCAGCTTACGGGCTTCGCTGCCTTGCCGTTCAGAGGTGCGGGAGTGGGTTTTGAGGAGCCGCATCTTCGACTCATATTTTAGCTCGTGGAATCGAGGGTTCCACGAAATTCCCATAATTCTGCATATACGGCTCGTCAGAGTGGGCTACTCGTATCATAGTGTTATGGTAGAGATTTGAATGAGGCTGAAAGCCCGGTAATTACCTGGGTTCAGGTATTGGGATTGTATTTGTAGTACTTGGGAGGCGTACCTTAAATGGAAAACCAGGGGTTTCCAGGGATTTTCCCTGCGAGGCACGAGCTTGGCTCTCAGTCTCCGCGTGCACGAAAGGAATAAAGCCGCTCTTCTCATATCTCCAAGCAAACAGCACACGTAAGTACCAACGAGTACCGAATTAAAAAGCAAACCTGTCCAGGGATACAAAGTGTCCCAGCCTTGATCTTAACACTATGCTACTCGTACCGCCAACAGCTGCCGCTACCTCGAACGTGATATTTCTTTATTTTTTTTTATTTTTTTTTTGCACTTTGATCCTCCGTGAATTGCTTGTTCCTTTTTTTATCTTTCTTCCTTCTTGTCCTTATGAAAAAATAACTCTTATTCGTGAGTGGATGACGAGCCTCCTGTGTTTGTGTTGTGTTGCCTGGCGCATCCTCCCCGGAGGTGGGGCATGATAACAGCGATACTACCACTAGGCTTTTTTCCCGCGACGTTTCTGTCGTGCAGCGCCTCCCCCGCTTCGTGTGTGTTTCCCAAGTAAAAGGAAGTGACAGACCGCGGGGCAATGGCTGCAGCCCCACTCGAAGCCCATGCCGGCTGCGGCATCGGGTCCCCTTGTTTGTGGCCTAAGCTGCCTTGTCTTCTGGTGGTTCTGGATGTTGATTTCCTTGGTTTTGTTTTCTAGTTTGCTTCTCTCAAAATAAATGTTTTTCTATCCCGAGACATTTCCCTTTTTTCCTTCCTCCTTGCGTGTCCATCCATCTTGGCGTGTACTCGGAGTGTTTTTTTTCTCTTCCCTTTTATTTTTTGTTTCATTTTTTTTTATTTTTGCTCTGCTTCAAAGCTTCGTTTCATTATTTTCTCTCTCAATGTGTTTAGTGTTTTCTGGTGGTTGCTGGCGTAGTACGTTGTGCTTATCGTACCCAGGACGATGTCATATCATTGCGTTGTCTAATCCGCTTGCGAGTGCTGCATTGCGATGTACTAACTCTGTGTCGCACTTCGTCACCACAGACCTTGTGCGTACCTCTCTCTGCATAGGACGATCAATCACCACGGACACTGGGTGCGCTGGATGTTGGTCGACCAGTCAGTTGAAGAACGAAGAGCACACCACACACATATACACACGGTTGATAGTACCGCACTTTACTTTTCGTTCTTCTCGTCGGTATCAAAGTATACTGCAACCAGCGTGCTGTACCTGGCTCCCAAAATGGTTCATATTAATACCAAGCTTAGTAACAATGAGTCTCATGTAAGGCCGGCGTCCCCGGTGGCTTGACAGATGGTCCGCGAGCCTATCAAGACCATTTTCGTGGGTTCAAGTCTCACCGAGTGCATGCTCGTAGGGACTTTTTCTTGCATAAAAAAATGAATAGCGGAAAGCGCGAGAGCGTGAGTTAGCTACATTCGATGAAAATCGACGAGCAGTGAGAATGCTGAACCCTATGCGCGACAAAAAATAAAGGCACGTACCGGGGGGGAGAAGGGACGACACCTGTGACCACGGCTTGTCCAGAAGCTCGTTGAGGGTAACCTCCTACGAGTTAGGCTGGAAAGTAAAAGTGATGATAAAAAAAAAAAAAATGTACGTACGTATTATTGGATAAGGTTGCAAACATGCGCTTGTGCATAAATAAGTCGACGCTACTCGTATGTATGACGGTGTTTAGCTGATATAAACCTACCTCCTGGTACCTGGTACGTACATGGTATTAGTATACTTGCAAGTGAGGCAAAATAGTTCGTTTATGCATGTGTAGCCTGCGACCGATAACACCGCGCATATTAGACGCGTTCTACGATAGAGGTAGAACATTCCCGATATTTGTTTTTCTGAGTAACGGGATTCCTCTACCCAAACTCGTCGGGATGCCAATAATCTTACTTCGAAAAATGACGTTTTCGTATACTTGGGCCATGGGATTACTCGTCGGGATGCAATTTGATCTTTGACGAAGTCAGTTTTCGGGTTGGGTATAGAGCTCCTTAACCCTTTTAGGACCGCAGTCCCGTTTTGGGGACAAACTACTTGAAATTTGACCGATTTGTCCTCAAAAACGTGACTGCGGTCCTAAAAGGGTCAAGTGAGGAGCCTCAGAAAGTTTAGGATGAACCTCTATCGTAGAACGCCTCATTTCCAGTAGTCGGCTGACGAGCTCTACAAGACAAGAGGGTACGCACGATGCTCGGAAAATATCCGCCAAAGACATGAAAGCTCTGTCATAGAGATATCAGACGTTTAAGTATGTAACGTCATCGAGCAACAAACTTGGTGTTCCACAGCAAGCAGCCGTTTCAACAGGTTCCAAGCAAAAAATAAAAATAAACCACTCAGTTTCTTCTGATAGCGCGCATCACGTGATGCGTACCAAGCGGTATCACGCCATTTTCGTTTTTGTTTTGTTACAATTTCCTGAACTCACAGCTGACGGGCTTTTTTTTCTTTTTTTTTTTAAATCTTCCTACAAAAATTGAGTGCCGATTACTCCAGTTACGATGAGGACCGACGAGCATCAGTGGGATGCTGAATGAAAACCCTATCTGCGACTACTGATGTAACAAACAACCGCAAAAGTACCGGGGGGAAGAAAGGACGAAACCTCCGTGATCACGGCCGTTAACAGTCCAAAGAGCCCCTGAGGGACATTCGGACCCACTGGTTCGGTCACGTTCTACTTAGAAGGGCCAGCACGGCTGAAGCACCCTGAGTAAGATGACCACCCTCGTCGAAAGACGTGAATAGTGAAACCCCCAATAAGAGGAGAGACAAGAGTCTGCTCGTACCAAAACAAGGGCTGACTGCTGTGGGCGATGCTCCCAGCAGCTGGAAAACCCAGGGATGTACACCGGATGCCCCCTGACGACCACAGGGTACTACACCCCACGAGTTGGAAAATAAATACCACTACTCCGGACGGAAATGTAAGGGCCGTTTCAACTTGATATTGATGCCATATTGATCCTTGAATTTTCGGCCGGAGTGGTAGTTCGTTCGGCATGAGGGCGAAAACAAAACATGCTCGTATTGTCTCTTTTAAACCTTCGTCCCTCTCCGCACTTTATCCGGTGTTAACTCTACAACAAGTTGTCTCATTCTGGTAATAATAGTTTTCTCTGTTTGTTGCTGTGGTACGTACTATTTACGAGGGACCATAGTTAATAGGACCAACTATTGCTAGTAAAAATGGTTACATATATAGGTTTTTATGTATAACCTAGGTCCTATTAACTATGGTCCCCCCCGTAATACTACAAATACATAAAATAATGTCTCTCCTTGTTTGCTTGCGCTTTGCACTAAAGTGCGTTTGCACAACAGCTTGCGCTTTGACCAGCTCGTTGGTTCGTACAAACAAATCGCAGCGGTACATATTTATACAACACAAGAAGTTAATTGGACGAGAGTTTCCTCGTGCGCAAAACAAACTGCGTGCACATACTACAGTAGTATACCTGCGTTTCTAGCGAAAACAATAATACCAAACGAAGGTGTGCCGTACCGTGTACGCCTCGTCTGCCCATGCTAGTCGTAATCCTGTGATAAAAATACAATAACGAATGCAAAAACAAACTTGCATGCCACTACCACTATGCAATCATTACCCTTAACCCAACTCGCGCACTGCAGAGCCAAAATATGGTTTGCGTTTCTGAATCCCACTCCAGAGACAAAAATATGGCTTTCCCTACGTAGTACGCCCTCAACCTCCTTTTCTTTCTGTTCTGAGACCCTATCCAAGCAAACGTTTGCCTAAATCCTATCGCTGCCCATTATTAGAACCAATCCCAGTGCAGACTTGTGTACGATAAAATGCTAAAATTTTCAAAAATATGTCATGGAACTCCTTCCTGGTCACAGGAAAGAACACAAACACACACAGAACAGCCAAGCAAGTGCAGCCTCACGACCCCCCCCCCCCCCCCGCCGCAGACAGAAAGAACGACCTGTCTCGCGTCTTTCATGTGTTTCCTCCTCGAATGCCTCTTTTACCGTATTTTGGGCGGAAATGTAATGACCGTTTCGAATTCATATTTATACGTCAACGGCCCTTAGATTTACGCCCAGAACGGAGTATAAATCACTCGTAACGCCAACTTCACGTGCAAAACCGGCCTTTATCGCGACCGTTAAACCAAGCATGTAAAATGGCTCAACATTTTGGCACCCCTCCCGCCCGCTTGAAACAGGTACCTATTTATACATACGATGCGTTGCCGCGTGTCGAACAGGACCGGTCAAATATTCCTGGGCAAAACTCCCCAGGCAACAGACAGCTACAAACCCCTCCGGCAGACAAAACCTCTAGAGGTTCAAGGTCTCCCCGAAAAAACCCCACAGCCTCGAGGGCGTTACACGTTCCCACAGCTGCGTTTTTCCCCAGCCCTATTTCCACCCGCCCACACCATACGAGCACAAAGGCCGTCCCGCGAGCTCCTCTATGCTTACCGTACCCTGTTTACGAGTACCATGCCATCTTGTCTTCTGTGGCCACCCTGCCTGCTCTACGAGTAGTAGGCGCGCTGTTGGGCGTCACTTGGCCAAGAAAACGAGGTGAGCCGGAACAGGGGCGGGATGGAATGGTGGGCGCATAACGCCTCCCTCGCTTACAGCAGTGAAGACAACTCCTGTCACGCATGCAGAGGTTCCGGCCCTCTAGTAAGGATCGCCATAAGCAACAGCCCGGACAGAAACTCAGCGTATGATTTCCAAGGAAATAAGAAACCCTGGAAAGGGTCCACTGACGTCGGTGTGAAACACATCCTTCCTCGAGTAAGAAATCGATCAATCGAGCCTGGACCAGTCTCCCGTTTTCTTATCATCATTGTTATTCGGCAAGAGGCCAGTGCTACTGTCGGGGTAGGTGATGCAGATTCGGAGCCAACCGGCCCGAAAAGGACGATACGCGCAGAACGCCGCCCCGAATGACAGCAGTGCAACTCCCACTGTGGGTGATGCAGAACGCCTACAGAACTTCCAACAGTGCAAATCCCATCAAGGGTGATGCTGAACGCCGACAGCATTAATAACAGAGCAACTCTCACTAAGGACTAACGCAGGACGCCGCCACCAATTACAGCTGGAAAGTTCCTAGATGATGTATAACGCCACCACAAATCACAGCGGTGCAACTCCTATAATGGATGATGGGGCAGAACGCCGCCACCAATTCCAGCAGTGCAACTCCCGGACGACTGCAGAGGCGGCATCAACTCCCCCAATAATATGAAAATCGCCTCAAGAGGTAAAAACTAGCCCAAAAAACGTCGAAACTCACCCACAAAAAGTGAAACCCGCCAAGAAGTGAATTTCTCCCACAGAAGTGAAAACTCTCCTTTAAAGGTCAACTCGCCCGGAAAAAAGGAGTATAAATACGGCGAGAGATGAGATGCTTATAGCAGCGTGATTATCGCGTACAGCATGGCGCCGCCCACACCCATGATAAAAGGGGTGTCCATGGTGTGAGGGGAAAACGCTTCCGCTAGGGTGAGCGCCAACGGTAGCGTCAACAGAGCCGCCAGAAACTGCCAGAACGTGGCGAACGACTAAACAACGTAGCGGAGGAGGGTGCGTTGCGTCGTGCAGGGTGGAGGGAGGGAGGGAGGGAAGGAGGGAGGGTGGGAGGGAGGGGGGTAGGGGGCGGGGGGTACTTATGTCATGCATGGCCGTGATTTTATGACGGGGGTTTTTGGGTTGATTTTGAGTGGGAGGGGGTTTTCAAAAGGGTTACACTAGACAGGTACTGTCGACGGACGGTTCGTTATACCAGGTACCACGCTTTTTACGATAGAGGTGGCACATTTCCGGTATTTTTTTTTTCTGAAAGACGGGGCTCCTTATCCCCAAGTCGTCGCAATACCTATCTATCTTATTAAAAAAAAATGGGCCATGAGATTGTTCATCGGAAAGCAATTTCATTTTTGCTGATGTCAATTTTCGGGTGAGGTATGGAGCTGCTTTAAGTGAGGAAGGAAGGAGCCTCATAAAAATTAGGGTTAGCCTCTATCGTGGAACGACTCGTACATAGGTCACTCGTTGAAGTGGGATGCAAGGAAGACGGGGGCTATGGTGATGACGGACGGGGGGGAGCTCGAGGTTTACAGACAGATAGACAGGCGTCTCGTTGTACATACCCACTCGCTCAGGCAGGTCAGAGCAGAGGAGGGGGGAGAGGTTTCTAAGGTTGAGGCTGGGCGCGAGGTAGCTCTTGAGGTTCACAGCAGATATTTATAGGCGTGTCGCAATATCGGCGGGTACCCTAAACCTATCCCCAACCCACTACGCTATACCAGGTACAGTATACCACACATGGTAACACATCCACTGGGAGGAACTGTTGAAGCTGGTTCTCTCGACAATGGGGAAGGTGCAAACGCCGAGCGATGTGTCCATGGTTGTGTGTACCTCCCTGGGCTCTGATATACTCGGCTCGGAAACACGTCCCAGGAGGTGTGTTAGCTTATCACCCTAGTGTGATAGTGCCACACGGCAATGCCTGCCCTGTATGAGCTCGAGAGGTGAAATGAGGCGAAAAAACTTATGGTTAAGGCATCGGTCACATGTGGCAACGCCAGCACGTGCCGTTGGCAACCCCAGTACCTGCCGTTACACTGCTCGGATACAGCATAATAGGTACCTGGTAGAGGATTGGGGATCATCCTTTTGAGTAGACGAGGTGTGAGAGATGGCTGTGTAACGGTCTGGGAACACGAACATCGACAACAGGCCTGTCGGGGGCACTTGATATTTACCAGGGAAGCACGTACTGTAGAGTCAGCGGGCATGTTTCTCCCGGGGACATTTAATATATATGTATATATACAAGGGGGAAGGGGGTCGTAGGTGCCCGGTAGTCCACTTTTCTTCTGCTTCTTCTCGATATTGGTACTGTATCCCATGCCTACGTGTAGTCCTTATGCCGAGCCACCATGAGCGCCAGGAATCGTAACGCTCATTATATCACTAGCACGATAACACCGTCAGTATTAGTCATAGTATCTCGGCCCAGCTCACCACAGTTCAGGGTGTCTAAACCCTTTCAGTCGTGCACTCACTGTGCAGGGACCTAAATCAGGCTCTAATTCCAACTATAATACTGTGCTATGACATATGTACCTGGTACCGTACCTTTTATATGACACGGTGTTACCACGGGGAGGGCAGTCCTTAAGACCGAAAGGAGTTGGCTTTTAGTGCTGGAACTCCACCCTGCAAGAGGTTTGTTGTACAGCACGACCTAGGCATGAAAAGCATTGTACCTCCACCGCTACTATTAACAATAAAACCAAAAATGTACTATACTTGGTAGTATTCACTATTACGGGAGACCAAAGTAAATAGGGCCAAATATTGTTATTACGGGGGGCCATAGTTAACAGGACCCATGGTGTACATAAAAACCTTTATGTTTAACCATTTTTACGAACAATATTTGGTCCTGTTAACTATGGCCCCCCGTAATAGTAAAAATAGCGAAATGTGGAGGTTTTTGTGTATACCGTAGGTCCTACCCCTGGTATTAACTATGGTCCCCCGTAATAGCGGGAGGTCTCACCGTGTAGACCATGCTGACCGTCACCACGGTAACGATGAACACGCAGCAGGACCCTTCGAACGACCTCTGGTAGTACGTCCCTGCATCGCAGCTGCGCGCCATGTACTTGTGCTTTCCGAGCCAAATGCCAACCTGCAACATAACAACATTATCACCGTCATTATCAGCGACATACGCAGACACGTCATCAAGCAGCGCGGACACACACGCAAAAGCGTCATCAGCGCGCGTACATCTTTACACAAGCAAAAACGGCACCAGGCGCGGACACATGTGAATAAACAAAATCATCATCGGCTGGACATGCATACAAGCAGAAACGCCCTTAAGCAGCGCGGGCGCAAAAGCGGGAGGAGGGAGGCGGGAAAATGATCTCGCGAGAGAGTGGTCGGCTCGCCCGAGGACCTTGTCGCTGATAAATAATTTTCTATTTCAATCACGCTAATCAACTTGCGGAATATCCGTCCGTAACCACGGAAATTTGAACGGAGCCAGCGTCACGGTAGTCGAACGCAGGCATAGCGAACGTACAGGAAAAAAACACGTGAATTCGAGGGGTTTTTTTGGGGGGGTGTACTCGATAGGAGAGATGTACTCGATATCATGCATGGCCATAGTCGTATGACCATAGACCCTCGCTTTTCGTAAACACAATACCGGGACGGAGCATGTCGGGTTTTCGGGGGGGGGGGGACTTCTAGGGGAAACATAAATAAATAAATGAGAAGCGCCGTGAATAAAAAATAGTTCAGGCTGGTTCAAACAAATAACATACCAGGTAAAAGCAAAATGTTCAGGAAATCTTGTGAAAGTTTCGAGAAAATCTCGGATACTCTCAACAAAAGTCCGAAATTCCGATTTTTCAAGAGATGGAGAAATGTTTTTCCTATTAATAGGAAAAAACTGCCTGCCTGCTGCGGTCGTTGATCACAACTACCAACCATGGTAGCGTGTAACACTATCACACCAGGGTGATAAGATGACACCCCCCCCCCCAGGATGAACTTCAGGGCTGTTTTCTCGCCAACGCGGACCGTGAGAATGCCGAGCGATGCGTCTACGGAAAGATCTCGACGAAACAATTTCAAAGGCACCATTTTGGCTGTGTGCACGCACCCCTTTTGGAGAAAATCGGCGCTGAAATTCATTCTTGGGGGTGTGTTATCTTATCACCCCCCTGTGATAGTGTTGTACCGAAATCGGTACCGCGAGGCAGGCCACTCTCTATCGTGGCGAACACGAGAATGTATACAACGTACTGTAGGGGGGCGTTTCCTCGATTTTCCAGGATAAAAATCGACTACAGTGCGATTCACGGAAACTTTCGATTTTTCAGAAAAAAAACAAGACAAACGAAATTTCAGCAAAGGTGGGAAAATCTATCAATAACCCCCAGGAAAGAAGACTAGCTGCCTGCCGCGAGCGTGTTAGCAAGCATGCAGGCATGACTGACCGGTTCGGCGAGGCCGTCCCCTACCCCCGTCACGAAAACGAGAATGTAAACAAGGTCGCGCTGGCCGTCCAGAGCAAACAGGTGCGCGAAAAATACAATCAAGAGCTCGCCCGGCCAGATGTTGTACTTGATGATCCACTCCAGGGTGTTCGGCCGGTCCTATTAATAGTCATGAACAAAAGGACCCATGGAACCATCAGACCGACAGGCGCGTACGGCGGAGGGGGGGAAGAGGGGGGAAAGAGGGGGGGGGGTACGGGGTGAGACAATGCAGCAAACACAAGGGAGGGGTAGGGGGTGGGGGGGGTGTACTCCATAGGAGAGATGCACTCGATCTCCTGCATGACCATAGCCCCTTGCATTCCTACAGTGCCGGGACGGAGCACGTCGGGTTTTCACCGACCAGGCAGACATTGCTTGCACCAAGCTCGACGCGCCGTGGAGTGTTCGGCGAGTTGCATGAGGGGTGAGTTGGGCTGCATCTTACTAAGAATCGCTTGTGACGTGAACTTGCATATGGATGACAGTTTCAATGAGCTAATATATTCGCGGATATGGATGACAGCTGCAATGGGTTAATTTATTTGTCGGTGTGGCCACTTCCAGAGACAGCAATGGGGAGGGGGGGAGGGGGGCGTGAACTCATTTGTCGCTTGCCTTACGTGATCATTCGTCTATTGACGAAGTGCCTATTTCGAGACGGAGCACCGTTCCTACTCTGAAGCCTTTTAGGACCGCAGTCCCGTTTTGGGGACAAAGCACTTGAATTTTGACTGGGTTGTCCCAAGAATGGGACTGCAGTTCTATAAGGTTTAAGGGGGGGGGGATAAGGGGTGGAGGAAACGCAGCAGAAACGAAAAAGGCGGGGCTGAGCGATGATGTTGCATCTCACTGGAGGGATAGGCATCGTAGGCTCGGTCGCGATGTCCCCACCCCTACCCGCCCGTGAGCACTGCTCCACCGTAAAAAGGCCTCCCAACATTCAGCTATAACTATTGCATACTTACGTACATACCGGGTAATATTATACATTTGAAGGGTGGGCGCCGAGGTGCACGTGCGAGAATTATAGTAGGAGGCGAGAGACATGGGTCTGGCTGGTGTACGACATGAATGAAGGTCAAATCGACGTACGGTAGGACATGCGCTCGTCGAGGTGGGGATGCCAGTTATCTATGATATAAATCTGCGATAAATACGCCGGGGCGCGAGCACGAGCGAGGGGTGGGGGGGGGGGGGGGGGGGGGTTCTCATTTGTTGCTTACCTGGTACCTTAGTCATTCGGCAAATTGGCCACACATACACCCCTTTCGAGACGGGGGGTACCAAGACCATGCTGTCGACACAATGAGTAGACAGTCTCTGTTTCTCGATCGGCACGGCGCATTACTCACTCACTGACTCACTGACTCACTCACTCCTTCGACTCCTTGGCAACGAAAAAAATACTGTAGACGAAAATTAAGGTTACCGATGTTGGGGACAACTGTCCTCACGCCTAATAAGCTCGAGACACTAACTGATACACGAAAGTAACGTTAACCCTTGCTGAATTGAAAAAATGAACTATTGCCACTGTACGTAGTTCCAACCATTGATAGTTGGGTCCAAACCCCAACCCTCGTGGTATAATAGGTATATTATACAACCAGAAGGACGAAATTCTGAGGGGCCGACAACTTTACGGGGTCAAAATGAATACCCCTAAGCTCGAACAACCCTCTTGTGTGTAAACAAGAGCGATCTATTTTATGGGGTCAAAATGAATACCCCTAAGGTCGGACAACCCTCTTGTGTGTAAACAAGAGCGTTCTACTATATCTGCCGGCATCGAATTTGAAGGTCATGGCTATACCCCGAACATCCCCTACTTAGCCACAAAAAAAACGGTAGAAGTAAGACACGTATTACGGGGGGCTGTATTAAGTAGGACCTACGGTACACAGACAAAAACCTCTATAGTTCGCTATTTTTACCTACATTACTCGGTCCTATTTACTAGGGTCCCCCGTAATAGCTGTGCTGTTGGTCTGGGCTACTCGTACAGCAGTAGAATAAATGTCACTCTCACTTATATTGTAGGCCAACTAACCTCGGGGCGGTCCAGGCCGTTGAACTGCAGCATGAACATCGGGATGGCCTCTCTGACGGGCTTTATCATCACCAAGAAGCCTATCAGGGTCACCCACACTCCCCAGCTCAGCTGCACAAAGAAAGGTTACGCGGACGACCAGGAAGAAAGAAGAGAAGACGCGGTAAGGGCACGCCAGTCGCGATCTCGTCGGGAGGGTGCGAGAGAGTGCGAAGAAGGTGACAGGATGGGGGTGTGGCGTGGCTGACACAAACGTCTCTCCTTGGTAAATATGTTCTCGCAGTTTATCTCCCGGAACATTCTGTCCCCACGAGGAGAAGATAGACAATCGATTCCCTCTTAATGGTCTCCAGCAAACCTTTCAAGGCAGACATCTCCCCGATCTCGTACGGTTAATAGAGCTCATGTTGCCGGGTGAGACCCGAATTATTCATCTCAGGATACTAATTTGTAAAAAAGCGCCAAGTACCGTGGGTTGAGTCTGTACCACAAACAGATCCTGCACAACCTCTCACAACGGCAGATGAGGAACTAGATGATCTGTAGATGATCTGCTGTAGATACATAGATACATACACACATACATAGATCATGATCTACTTGTCCGAGGTGGAAGATTCGGTGTCGAGTTTCGGGTGAGCTGGGGTGGGCTGTAGTAGGTCATACAACAGACAAAACCCGCCTACCCTCTTTTCGGTCGGTAGGGCGTGGAAAGGCGTGCATACGACTGACACAGTGCACTACTCACGAAACGCGAAAACGACAGAGCAATGACGAGTTTTTAAAAAAAAGCGTAAGGTGGTGTCTTACGTATGCCGAATGGCAGTAGCAGCGTGTTTTATACCTATCCACCGGAGGTAAACGAGAAAACAGAGTAAGCTGTGCCATCCGTGCTGAAAGAGTGGAAATGTAAGGTGACGTACAGTAGACCCCCGTCCCCTCTAGCCCCGCGAAGCCAGAGAGAGGCCTGCCCGAGTGACGAACATGGATGACTACCCACGAGAGAGGGATGCGGGAACCCGCCGTGTGTGTGCGTGATCCCCAAACGCTTCAGTGCAGTGCGAGTCGTGAAGTTCGATCTCAAGGAGCCGGCCAGCGGAGGAGAGCTCGCCCATTTAATCTCAACAACGCGATAGAAGTGGCAAATACGACGATAGCGAAGGTCGCGCTACCCGCGAAGAAGTCTGGGGCCTTCAGCAACACAAAAAACGAGAAACAAATCGGCATGTCGTAGAGCGTGGATCCCTTTGAATAGTCAGCCGTACATTGTCTCGATAACCGTACACTGCTGCATGTCTGCCGTCCGAAAAACGATCTGTCAAGTGGGGGGGGCGAGGGGGGGGGGCGTACTCATGTCATTCATGCATGGCGGTAGTCATATGACCAAACACATGCCAAGCAGGGGAGGGGGGGGGGGGGCAGGCAGCTAAAGCCCGAGATAAACAGGCCAAATAGAAGGGGGGGGTGAGCGCTGCGCAAACATCGGAAGCACCACATTCAGGTAAGCGATCAGCTCAACAGAGCAAGGACCACACCAAGAACACGTGCCGACGTAGAAAGAAGCGCAAGCGCATATGCCCAACACAAAACAAGATGGTGCGCATACCATAATATAAGACCACGACATATTAGACTATACCCGGTACCTTATTAGACTATTAATAATTGGTACAGGTACACTCGCACCATATTAGACGATACCATGTTAGACTAAAACATGTCAAGAGTATACGGTTATACTCGTAGGCTGTAGCAGAACACCGGTTTAATACACCATATTAGACTATACCATATTAGACTACGTGTACCTCTAGCGTCCCGGTGCAGTGACAGTCTGCAGACGGCGAAAAGAGGAGAGGTACTAGGTAGGCCGCGAAGTGCTGCACTTTCCGAGTGTAGTTCACCTGATCATCACAACGGCGAAACGGTTTTCAACAAAGGCTGCGTATACTTGGTATATGGTGCAAGGCGAAGTAAGCAGGACGGATGTGATGGAGCGCCTAACTACCCATCTTCAAGGCTGTTCACGGGTCGGGTCGAATCTCGCGGGTCGGGCCGGGTCGGGTCGGGTCGACTCATGTAACATACTCCGACCTTGACCCGGCGTGTGAGACTTACAAGACCTCCTGACCCGACCCGACCCGACCCGACCCGTGAATTTTTGAGGACATCCTATCCGTGAACAGCTCTCAAAGTTAGGGCCAGCGGGCGAGTTTTGGCATCGCAATATATACTGCTGTAGAAATGGGCTGATCGCTGAGCACCCCGCAAACAAGAACCCTCCTGCGGGAGCAGGCAACAACCGCTTTGGACGAGCACCGGAGCACACAGCAGCGGTGGTGGCGGCGACTGCGATGATGAATGCGATCGGCGACGGTCAGAGCCCTCCAGACGGGGGACGCTCGCCATCAGAAGCAGAAGCAAAAGCAGAAGCAGCCGAATTAATGAAAGGGTTACCTTGAACCATGAGTTCTTGGAGGTCATGATGTATCCCATCGAGTCCGTGGGGCAGAAGTGTCGGCACAACAAGCCGGCCATGACCGATACCACGATCATGCACGCCAGCTTCGGGACCTGCAGCAGCGACCAAAGCGGTAGGAATCAACCAATCAATCAGCACAGGCAAACACAAACAGCAAAAACAAACCGCGTGGGGGATGTAATATGTATATATCAGATGCCATACGATTGTCACTCATACTTGGAAGCGGATACATCAACCACGCAGCAGCAGCAGCAGCAGCACCAGCACCAGCCGCCGCAGCAAACAACAGCAGCCGCAGCAGCAACAGCAGCAGGACCAGCAGCCGCAGCAGCAACAACAGCAGCCACAGCAGCAACAGCAGCCTCTGGTCTGGAATTTAAAATGTATGACAAATGCAACACAACACCACCAGCCGTCGACGTTACGTCGAATAGTACTACCACCGCCGTTCAACACTATCACACTAGGGTGATAAGATAACAGTATCACACTAGGGCGATAAGATAACACTATCACACTAGGCTGATAAGATAACACACCCCCTCGAACCGAAGTGCAAAGCTGATTTTCTCGACAACGGGTAGGGCGCTGAACGAACGCCTACATACACGTGTCAATGGAAATATCTCGACTACTATTACTCGTGGATGTTCCCAAAACCGCCTAACTCGTTCTGCGCGTCCCCCTGAAGGGGTGTTTTTTTCTAAAAACGGCTCTGAAGTTTATCCCAGGGGGTATGTTGTATTGATTATAGTCTACTGCAGCCTGTAGCTATATTGATACTACTCTATTACGGGGGACCATAGTTAACAGGACCAAATATTGTTGGTAAAAATTGTTAAATATATAGGTTTTTATGTATACCATAGGTCCTGTTAACTATGGTCCCCCGTAATACTACAGTAGTGAAGGATAGCCCGCAAGGAACCGTAGCACGAGATGATGCCGGTAAACTCTAGCAACTCCCCGAACGCTCGTTAAATGTATAGGAACGATCGACAATGTAAAAAAACAAGCAGCAGCAACAGCGGTGGCAAAGCAGTAGCAACATCAACAGCAGCTAACAGCATCAGCAAAGTCGTTGGCAGAGGTTTACGTTTGCAGCTACTGCTGTAGTTTACTTCTTGTTAGTGTACTTCGAAGTACACAGTAGGGACGACTGACAACTGCTGCCGCCAAGCACCAAGCGCCGTAGACCTACATATCAGATCCCCTGCCACTACTCGATCACGCCTCCTCGTAATACGACTCCTTGTAGCACCCCACAAACCCCAGTTGCCCGTCGATCCGTCTCTCATCACGTTGAAAGCCTGAGCCTGCCATTAGTAAACTTGTCGGTGAATGTTTCCACGAAACTCTTGCCACTATGAATATGCTCCAAGCTCTTTCACGCGCGAATCAGTAAAATAATGTTTCATGCGAGAACGTTGCCATTTTTTTGCACTGGAAAAGACCACACCTCGGACGTAAAGATAGATCATTCCCAGTTCATGATCTAGATATTTCAAGGCAGATACATCCTTGATCTGTACGATATGTATGATCTGTATGATCTAGCCTCTTTTGCCGGGTGGGAGTCGTGAAATCTGCATGGTACATCACATATTTCCTGGGTTGGGTCTGTCACTTACGACATGCCCCGTCTCGGCATTGTTAGGATGCGAGGGTCTACGGTCATACGACTACGGCCATGCACGAAAAAAGTACCCCCCCCCCCCCCGCGCGCTTGGTGCGAGCAATGTCTGTCTGGTCGGTGAAAACCTGGCATGCTCCTTCAAGGCACTATAGGGATGCGAGGGTCTATACTCATACGATTACGCCCACGCAGGACATGAGTACACCCCCGCCGCCCCCCCGCGCCCTCCCTCCTTTATCAACTCACTGCACACACCTGCAGTAGCCAGAACTCGCCGCGGCTGAACAGAGATGGCTTCATCCATTCCGTCAGGCCTAGGTTAACCATGAGCCACAGCGCCGTCACCACCAGTAGAGTCATGTCAAAAGTACCTGTAGAGTGTGTTGTAGCGTTCGACATCGCCAGGGAAACCCGCCGCGACACACACGCTTTAGTGACCAATTTTTTCGAATGGCAAGAGCTTAATCGGCAAGGGTGGCATATGCGGTATGCGGGGTCCAGCTACCCCCCCCGCCCCCTCCCCCCCGCCAGGTATCTGTAACTATAGCCCTAACCCTATCCCAAGTTGCCTGATTTATCGCGGGGGAAAAGAGTTGGGTGGGTTGTACCCCCTCTATATAATATACCTGGTGTATGTATATTTATAGGTTGGGTTGGCGTCGGTAGGCGACGACGCTGCAAACTACGCCTCTCACTGCGTGAGCTAGACAACCAGGGTATAGGTTTAAGTTTATTTTTTCGGCGGTCACCACGGCTGCCGGTCGAGTTGGATCATTTTTGTGCGGGGAAAATGCTAACTCTACACAAGGGGGATGATCGTATCACGTAGTGTGTATATGGCAAGGCATCTACCAGGCAGTTCCATAGTAAACCCATTGTTGTCTCTGGAAGTGACCACACCAGAAAATAAATCAATTCATGGACGCTGTCATCCATATGCAACAAAACCCGCCTCGAAAGCGGTTCCTAGTAGGATGCAGCTGACCCTTCATGCGACTCGCCCAACACCTCACGGCGCTTCGCGCTTGGTGCAAGCAATGTCTGCCTGGCCGGTGAAAACCCGACGTGCTCCGTCCCGGCATTGTAGGGATGCGAGGGTCTACGGTCATACGACTACGGCCACGAATGACACAATGAGTACACCCCCCTCCTCAGTCCAGGCTCTCTGTGCTTTCAGCGAAGCACAACAGAGGAAATAGTGTCGACAGCGCCTGTTCGACCGACTCATACACGGCATGCATCGGCCAACAATGCCGGCAGTATAGCGGCGAACGGCACTATTCCCTCCGCACACCACCACACTGATTAGCCCCATCTGTGCCAAGCGATTACACAGGCATTATAAGTGGAAAACCGGCACTATAGCGGGCGGGGGCACCACTGTACTGATAGTACTTAGGTACTGTACTAGAGGCCGTCTGCGCACGTGCATAGAGTACGCCCGAAAGAGACAGAGCTGGCGGAAAACTGGCTTCCGGCAAACGCGCCACGTACACGTACACCGCGAATCACCAACGTAAAAACAAAAAACGAAGGAGGAAAAACGAAGCTAAATACGGACAAAAAAGCATAGCGAAACGGCGTTTCGTAGGCAAAAACGGGAGGCGAAAGCGAACGCAAAAACGCGGAGGTAAAATGAAGACAAAGGCGAAGGCAAAAAGGAACATAAGGACAAGAAATACACGAAATGGAATAACGAAAGAAACAACGAACGAAACGCGGAGAGGAAACTGCATGCAGAGCAAAGCAATAAAAACGAACGAAAAAAACAACGCACACACGAACGAACGTAACCTGTCCACTGCATCGCCGTTGCTCGCGCTCAGCGAGCACCGCCTTGGCTTCACGCCCCTAAACGTTCGTTGGGCACAAGCACGCAAAAAACAAATCCCGAGACCTCTCATCAAGCGCCGCAAATAAAAACTAACATAAATACCCTTCTCACTCTTCCAGTCCTGCGAGTAGTCGCCAGCAACCTCGCCGGCTACCAACAACCTCCCTCCAGAGTTGCTTCCGCTTAGAGAGTCCGTTCGGGTGGACGCGTCAGACCCGATGCCATTCTCGTTCGCGATGCCAATTTTTGCGTTGATAGTGGCGACTTTTTCTCCGATGGTCAATTCACGATGGTTGGAAGTGCCATGTCCGTTCTCGACGGAGGAGTAGGTCCTGGAAGCCGTTCGTTTGCACGGAAAAAGACGGATGCGCGTGGCGAGGGGGAGGGGGGTGCAGGTGGAGCGTTCGTTCACTGCTCGAACGAATGCCAACTGATAGTAGAGTTAACTCTACTTCACGCGCCCCCGTATTTACAGTGGACGTGCTAGTGTGGCGTTTGGGCAAACCTAGGATATCCTACGTAGCTCGTTTCCTAGTGATATGCAGGCATGCATGCAACATTGATACCTGCCGGGACATCCCCACATTTTATCACTCCGTCAGTTGCTGCTTGTGTGTGCTTCTGCGAGTCCACCTATCTAACCGGGTGCGCAGCGACGCCGTCCGCGGGCCCCTGCTGAGTCCAGGGGTACAGTTGTGGAGGTATCGATGGCCTCTTCTTCGGGAGGCCCGATAGAAAATAGTGACTCCAGCCTACCTCCTCTGAAAAAATCTGGTATTTAGTTTTCGAGCTCCACTCGACCGACAACGTTGATCCCAAGTGAGGGACAAACAGTTAGACTATAGTAGTAGCTACCAGTGGAGCAAACCACTGGTCCGAGAAAAAGGTTGACGTACCCTTGTGCACGAGATGAAGGGAATCGCGCTACAGCAACCATTGGTTGGATGGGTCTGATTGCCTCAGGGTCCATTGGTTGATTGGGTCTGATCTGATTGGCTCAAGATCAGTTGGGGTTAGTCTATTCGTCTCGTACGTACACAGGGCGTGTCAACCATTTTGCTCGAATAAGGGCTTCGCTGAAACCATACCCTCGTCGCTACCTACCTACCTACGGCCAACGCACCCTAAATGTCACATTTTTGTATAACAGACAAGGGCTACGTACGTGTGGCTATTTAATCTCTTGGCAACGCGCTCGCCAAGGGGGGGTTTTCCCGGCGGTGTGTGCAAGACTGATGAAAAAAATCTTAGCTTATGATATAAATAAACACAACCGAAGAAAGAGAAAAAATACCTCAGAGACGAAACATATACGTGCGAGTGAGTGACAGACATCAGCGTGCGTTACGCCACGCGAGCCCCTGCTGGCGGGAGGAAGTTCGGGAGTTCGCGAGTTCGAAGCCGCCGAGTGGAGCCATCATTTTTGTTACTGGGTAAGGCATTCGAATCCAGTCCACGAAAGGAGAAAGGGGTGAAATCTTCTCACGATTGAAAAAATGCTTGGCACGAACCTGCTTTGTGGCGCTACTAATGCTACTAATAGATCAGAGATACAATATAGGAGAGAGAAAAGAGAACTTCTTCGAAACGTGCGTTTTTTGGGGTCCAACGTCGCTTTTGATCATTAATAGTACCGTACTACGGGAATAAAGAACGTTTTAATGTGAAGAACACAAGTCCTATCTTCTCCCGTGCCCGCGTGAAAACCCGAGTCGGCAAAATTCGAACAAAAAGCGATAAATAAATGTCTTGTTTGGACTATAGAGGCATTTGGTGCCCCGCAGTATTGTAATACTTCGAAGTATACCTGGTATCTATGTATCTTTCTTGGGCAACCATTTTGAAAAGATTTTTCTGATTGATGGGACTGAATGCTGACTGAACCTTACAGTATCTGCGATAAAAAGAAAAAACAACAACAAAAACAAGAAAGGAAGGAAGGCGTGTGTACTGTTTGTATTTTACCGAGGGGGGGGGATGAAGATCAGTGCCTGTCCAGAAGGAAAAAGGCGGATGTTGAGGGGTAAGCGTTGACCCTTAAGGGCTGCAGTCCCGTTTTGGGGACAAACTACTTAGGTATTCTGCGCGACCCCTTCCAAGGGGAAGGGGGGCGACTATTCACCCTTTTAGGACTGTTAGGACTGCAGTCCCGTTTTGGGGGCAAACCACTCAAAGTCCAAGTACTTTGTTCCCAAGACGGGACTGAATTCTAAGGACTTTGTTCCCAAAACAGGACCGCACTCCTGAAAGTGCGATCGAGATTAGAAGCCCCTTGTATACCAAAGAATGTTCCTGTGATCGTATTCAGCCCCACTCAAGGGACATACGTAGGCTCCATCGAGTGAACCCGATCGTCCGAAGGGAGCGAAAGCCCCATACAAAGGGCTGATACGACGGCATGCATGCTGAACACCGTACAGCACTTTGACACTATTGATAGGGTGATAAATAACACCCCCCCTCGGACGATTTTCAGAGCTGGGTTTCTCGACAACGGGGCGGGCGTACTGAGTACGACAAGCGGGTGGACTCACCCTCAAGGAGTGATACATTCTTGCTGCTGCGTGTGGCCGCGATGCGTAGGCGTGTCAGTAGAGTTGGGTCTTACGTGGTGCGTCAGGCACGGACACCTACGATTCGCGCGTCTTTTTTAGGCAGCAGCGGCAGAGCAGCAATGCTCAATCGGGATGTCCGTGCGCGGAGGCAGGCGCCATGCCACCACAGGCCAAACTGCGGTACAGTCTAACCGCGCCGGTAGGAGGCTGGGTTCGACGACGAGGGAGGAGGGAGACAGAGCGTCGACGTGCGCGGAAGAGATGGATTGAACTCACTCTGCGAGAGAAATTTTGTTTTTCAGATCAGAACCTTGCAAGTGCGAGGAACACTTTGTGTTCAGGACGGGGGGGAAGGTGAACCGACTGGAAAGGAGTGGCAACCAGAGCACGTGCGAAGGAGCGGGTCCATTGGGCTAAGGCGATGAGGCGGCCATGAAAAACGGCAGCAGGACGGCACACGGAGACCCACGACCGGCGCGCACACACCATCACGAGAGCAGCAGCCATCGTTTTTTCTGTTTTTATTTTTTCAGGAGGCAGAATAGTATCTACCTGTCTGTTATTTACGTCACTGGTATTCGTGTAGTGTTGGCGAGTCGTATACCCTTCATGGGGAATGAATGACCCCCGCAATTATCAGGGGCGTGGTATCATAGCTGTGCTGCACCTTTTGTCAGACAGTCCGGGAAGACATGGCGATCGCTAATATCTTGTATGGCGGTTTTGGGTTCGATTGCTCTTTTTCACTGCATGTCCGGCTGTCGTCACTCTGACAGCACCTCAGACAGCAGGCGTGTTCCTCTGTGTTAACGACTACCGTGCGTTTGGTACGGTGCAGGAAGCACTCCAGACAGCACTCCAGACAACAATCGCGAGGAGTTGATTAGTTGTGGGAACGGGGGGAACTATTTACCGTAGTTTAGTGGATACCCGCGGCCATGTCAGTGCAGTTTGGACATTGATTTCATTTTGGGTGCGCCTTTTCGTCTCGTGTATTGTGGGAAGCGTCGTGCTTCCCGGCCGATTTTTTTTTTTTATCGTGCTTTCGAATCTTCCTAGGGTTCCAGCACCTTTGTGTGACCACGTGACCACGGGCTCCTGCATTTGAGACGTAATACGAGAAGAAAAACAACAACAGACTCCTTGATTTGAGACAGAACGCGAAAAGAATAACAATGTTATTGTCACACTGCTGCTGAACTACTCTGTACCTACAGCACACCTGTTACGAAGTACGGACATAGGTGGGGGGTCAAGATTTCATTTTTTGCAGTCCGGTACTACATCGGCACGTTCGTAAGCAAAGCGCCTGGCAAAAATCTTGCACACCTCGCACAGATCAGATCGATCAGATAGAACAGATAGATCAGATAGAACAGATAGATCAGACCCCAACTTGATTAACTACTGCTGTACATACATCAGTGTAGTATACTGCTGTAATACAGCAGTGTAGTAGATATTTCAGGGCGGATAGTGAGTGTCGTTTCCTGGCCTATACCTGGTACGTATTACAGTATGGGCCCGCCAACAAGAAACGTCTAATCTGGGTTAGCCCGAGATTCTTATTTGGGCGCCATCTTCGAACAACCTTGAGCATAGGATGTGCCATACCCATGTACCTGTTAGGATTTAGTGCAGAGTTCACCACTGAGCCGTTTTTCTTGACCCAATTTTCCTAGGTTCGACCCAAAAGTGAGCATTCTGTTCTTATGGGGCACTTTCTTATTGGCGGGCCTATACTGCTGTAGTAGCACATAGCCGGGTGAGAACAATCTGCAGTATCTATGTCTATAGTAGCACCACCGTGTTTCCTACCTGGTAGTTTGGATCTGTTTTGTACAGATCTTGCATGCACAATATCTTATAACGGCAACTCAGGATCTAGATACATCACCTACGACCTACGAACGGCAGATAGATCGTGGTAAGTCTGACGTGTGAGTCACTGCTGCTACTACGACGAGTACTGCTGCCAAAATGTAGCAGTACGTATACCACAGCATGTTTCAAGTGATGGGGGCACAAGACACAAGACACAAAAAGACTCATCCGCACGTACGTGCCGGAGTCGAACATAAATGCCAGAACATCACCATCAACGTTCATTCATGCATTACGAGTCAGGAACACAAACAACCAATACCTGGTACGTGCCATTGCACGCACACTGGACTACTGCTGTACTGCCGTACCACCGGCCTGCCGGTGGAACGCAGATTGCCCGTCTCCACTGGCACAGCAACTTCAACAAACAACACCATAAAATTATTCCACTGATTCCACGAGGATTCCACACCAGGTATTATTTTCAAGATACGGGTGTACCATACCAGGTACGTATATGATACCTGGCGATACACGATACCTCTCCGCAGTCTGTCTGGTATATTCCATGTCGATGTATACGATACATCGATACATACATGTCGGTGGAAGAGTTCGTGTGTTCTTCCGTTCTTTCTACTCATCATGCCGACATCCAGCGCACCCAGTGTCCGTGGTGTTTCTTCAGAGAGATATATACAAGCTGCTCTGTGGCCGTCAAACCACGACACACAGAGATACCTGGTACCTGGTACTACTTTGTAAAAGCAGAACACTGCTGTAAGAAGAACATTGCACTGGCATGTTCGTATTAATATTAATAGTCGTACTGGACACCACAACAGCAGTGTACAACACCAACCATAGCAGGCACTGCTGCAGTCCGCACTGCTTTACAAAAACAGGTAAACGAACGGTATGATATGATGTGTTCGACATCTTGATCTGGTCACACACACTGGTTTTAGGGTTCGTTGAGCAACAATGTCTATCTTTATACTGGGTACGTGGTCAACACTCTCCTCGGGCCTCGGCCATCGCTATCGCAGTCAAGTCAGCAAACGCACCATACCGCCTGGTATAGTGTTGTCTATCCTAACATGCCAATAGAAGGCTTCCCAATCGCCAATCACTCACCTACTAGTAGCACTCTGCCAGGGGTGAAGACGGGAGTTCTCGGAAAAGATGCGGCTACTCGTCGCCAAGGTCGCCGGTGTGAAATCCTTGGGATCAGGCTCAGGGCAAGGCCAAACCAACCGGAGCCAAACGCAACACACCACCAAGATCACGAAAGGAAGCGCCACCAGGGTCCAGTACGTCTCGCTCGGTACCCGAGGCCACTCCTCGATGGTCTCGCGAAGCACGTCGCGGAGAGTCATCGCTGATGTTCTTGAGTACGCACACACGTGTACGATTGATGGTAATAAGTACTCAACTCGTGTACGAGTACTCGTACAATGAATCGGTACGGCGGTACGTACGGGGTCCGTACAAAAAACGATGACAAGAGAAAAGGTTGAAAGAGCGGGTCGCGACTGGTACCAAAACTTCTGGGTACAAAGCGGCAGTAGTAGTGCTTCGACACACAGGCAGCCAGCGGGCCGAGTATCCAGAGCTAGCGAACTGTCCCTCCTGTTTCCGCTCAGGGAGGGCTGGGGCGGTGCTCCTAGTGTTGCTGTGCCGAGCGAACGAGTGAGTGTCGACGGCAGGCAGAGTTTCGGCGTGCCCCTCTCCGTCAAACTGAAAAGCAAAAAAAAGGTCGAAGATCTGCTCGATGGAGACCCATCATATGATCGATATAGGGCGGCATGATTTCGCAAAAATTATGCAGGAAGAAACGAAGAGCAAGAAACGTTCAGAAATCGGTTTCGACGATTTTTATCTTGTTTCCAGAATGGTTGCACATTACATGCGTTACCATGCCGTGTTCAGTACGTGTCAGCGGGTCGCCTCGTGGCTCGAGGCCTTGTACGTACGTATTGATAAAAAAAACTGGCATATACGTAGGAACTCATCGTGAGATACTCGTATGCACACTCTGTATACGAGGTATAAGAGGCGCACAAGGCACCTTGCGCAATTCACGAATTGAACGTTCCATTCGCCGCATGTTCGAACACTCGCACCTGGTACGATTTAATGTACCCACACAAACGAGTATTAACAGTACAGCAGCAGTACTCGTAGTAGTATACAGTATAGGGAAATTCTGCACACACGCCACCTCGAACACACCATTCCATCGAAATGATTTCCACGTTCTTCGGACTTGGATATCCCCTACTGACCTGGTAATACTATAATACTACAAGTATTATTCAGACACTTCAGGGCGAATATATTTCTGATCTGTAGGGTCTGCGTGTGGACCATGGTGTGTATCCTATCATTACTCGTACTATTAAATATTAATAATAAATAGTAGCTCGGGTGGGAGTGGTATCTATATCATCTGCATGATGCACGTATTTATTACTGGTGTACAGGGTACTAATATTTACGTAGCGTTCCTGCACACAAACAACCTATCACACCGGCAGGAGGTGAGGAACTGCACAGAGTAGTACAAAACAGCGGCAGCAACTGTAGACGATCTACACGGTGGTACAAATAAATATTCACTGTTGATCATGATCTATCCGAGAGGCGAGCAATTCTTCAGTCAAGAAGGTTCTACCCCTACAACACAGTACTACTCGCACATACCAGGTGTTGCGCTTTGTTTGTTGAATGTGTGTTCGATTTTATACGACTTCTCATACTTCGTATGCGAGCTTTCCCTCTCCTCTTGCCACACAAGCTATCGCCACATCCCCAGCAAACCGGAGGAGGGAGAATACGTTCGGATAACGGAAAAAACGATACGTACACTGTTATTATAGCTAGCTACAGCTATATCCTCCGCGAGCGACAGGGGGGGGGGGGGGGTACTTATCATCATGTCATGCATGGCCGGGGGAGAGGGAATTAGAGAAACGATATAGAACATTCGAACACTCGTGGCGCTCCAGCCAGCGGGCGGGGGGCGTCTGGGCGAATTTCATCCCTCGAAAAACGTCGAGCGTAAAAAGCTGGAGACCTCTGCACCTCAGTATGGGCGACCAAATTACCCCAATCACCCACCCCCCCCTTCACCCCACAACCCCCCCCAGCGATGAGTTGGGGGGGGCGGTAGGACGAAACACGAAACAGAACCCGTTTGACTAATGGTAAAGAGCGGAGGTAGGCGCTGAGGTTGATCACGGGGCAGTCACAAAATCCGGGGGGGTCGCGCACAACACCGCCGCCGGCACACCGCAAGAACACTACGTACGTAGGGAATCGGCGCGTGAAACTGTTATGATACTGCCTTCATAACAAAACTGAGCGGATGGACATACTGCTGTAGTTCGTAACCTTGCAGAATATCTATGATTTCATCCTGCTGACGACGCCGATCGTATAGTAGTTGTCTAGGACAGAATTGTATCCCATCCCAAGATTGCCCATCAAGCAGGTCCCTCGTCATCAATATATGGTTTGCTGTGTGCTTGGGTTAGGAGCGCTTTGCTCTATATTAATAGAGTCCATTTCAAGGGAGAAGGGAGTCGGGGAACTCCGCTCATGCCTCGTCTATAACCCATGGCCCCGATACGTATAGGCCTTTCGCACAACACTAATTCCTTTCCCATACTCCCATTCACGGTAATCCTGCACCTTCGCAGGCGTTGGAGAGCAGTACCATCACACGGAAACACTGTTGCTACTACTATTATTACCAGAACGTACCCGGTGGGGATTTCGAGCGGCAGGGACTTTGATGTCTTTAGGGTAGTCAGGCCGTCACCTGCGCCACTGCCGCCCCTGCCCCCCACCCCGTCCGAGAAATCGTCCCCGTCGCTTTAGGCCGGTGAGTGCTCCTCGTCGGCAGGAGTCAATGAGACCGGAAGTACCTCCTCCACCGGCTACATACGGCGTGCTCTCTACATCCGCTCTTCTTGAAGAAAGGAGGACGCGCCCTGCAAGCCTTTAAGGTTAATGAGGCCGTCATGGCTGCGGTCTGTTGCTGTCGTCATGCCTGTCTTCTCAGACAGGCGCCTACGGTATTCGAGGCCTATCTCGCCAATCTCCCTGACAGCTTCGTCGACCCATTGCGTGATCCAAACCGTACCGTGGAATGCCGTCAGGTTATTGGACAAGGGCGAAATAGCGTGCTTGTATGTGCCACTATTACGGGGGACCATGGTAAATAGGACCAAACATTGTTAGTAAAAATAGGTAAATATATAGTTTTTTGTGTATAACGTAGGTCTTATTTACTATGGTCCCCCGTAATACTTGAAAAAAAACGGCATCGTCAACAGTAGAGTATTAGCGGCGGCTACCCGGCTACTTTTAGGGCCTCGCCCTATCGCACCGTGTGACAACGCGTGCGCACACGCTGTTTTTTCCTTTCACCGACGGAGCAAGTGAATTACCCAGAAAATGGTATACCGTGAGTGCTCTACGCCGGTTGACGGTATAGGAGAAATCCGCCACAGGAAGCACCTTATATCAGAAGCGCTCATTGGCCAAGGCACCGCTGTGCCGTGATTTGGCCAAGAACCTTACGGTACACCGGCACACCGACCCCTACCTACTCAGGTTGATTTTCACGACTTTGTGTCGTTAGGTTAACCATTTCCCGACGTTCAGAACGTCGACTGATATCCCCATTGGGCCCTGAAAACGTTCTAGGGGGAACTCGGAGCCTGTCCTGTGACCACGGGCTACATTTTGGCGATGAGTTAATGCGAGAACAGCAACAACAACACAGCAACAACAGTATCAAGCAAGAAACCAACACACATTGTAGTTGGGCAATGCTTCGAGGGACGTGCCCGCGTCCATGACGCGCCTGAAGCAGCTGCTTCTCTGCCGGAGGGCTTCGAAGACAATTAAGGCGACCGGGTTCTTGCCTGGCATGCCTGCCAGGCAACGCGCCAGGCGGTCTGTGCCTCCGTGCCTTATTCTCCCAACCACGAGCTTTATCACATACTCCTCGGTACCGATTGGAACGCCTACTATTCTACCACGATTCGGATGTCGACACTCTCCAGGACCGAAACCTCTTCCACCGTCGGAACGTCTAAATTCGGTCAAACTCACGCTGAAGGAAGGGTACGGCTCTGACCGTGCCTGCCGTGACCCCCATGAGGTTGAGGGAGATATCTTCCCCCCCCCCCCTCGAATTCTTCAAACTCTGCAGCCCCGATCCTAACGATAAGCAGACCATCGCCAATCCCACAGAGTTCCATCGCTGCATCCCTCTGGAACACGCGACCTACCAGCACCGACATGCCTGCACCCCTAGGGTAACACATTCACACGACCTTCCGGTGCTCCCCCGAGTTAATTCGAAATAACATATCAGACCAACTGGTCTCTAGCCGTAGCACTTGATGTAAAGCGTTTTGAGCGACGGCACGTAGGGGGACACCTCCGCAAGCACAACCGTCCTTTTGACCGTATTGAACGCGGTTTGAGCAGTCCGTGAAAAGTCAATTGTCAGCCTCGTGTAGCGCACGTGCTCTCAACCCCAAGTGCTCGACTCCCAAGGCACAGCTACCCAATATACCTACTCCACCTCGCGGTTGAACTCGTCCAGCCGCAGTCGCCACAGTCGGATTGCCCCTCTCACGGGTTGAGCCGTTCCCATGTTTGCCGACGTGGACCGGT
This sequence comes from Nereocystis luetkeana, assembly GCA_031213475.1. Taxonomy (NCBI): domain Eukaryota; class Phaeophyceae; order Laminariales; family Laminariaceae; genus Nereocystis; species Nereocystis luetkeana. The sequence goes on from JARUPZ010000033.1 coordinate 5,095,606, forward strand.
CGGTCCTTTTCGCCCAGCGCGGTGAGGCTAGACCGCAAAATACAAACTTCCCAAACTCCGGTGGGAAGGCGTCAGGAGTCTGCTATGTCCTCGCCGAACTCATTTCGCCCGATGTGGGTGTGGGCAACAGTTTTGAACGAGAAAAGCGAAGCGCTGACCGTCGTTTCCGGCGCCCGATAGAGCGCAGGTGGGTCCTGAAAACCATCAAGCCATCGCGTTGTTTTAGCTGTGTTTAGGCACAGCTGAGGCATTCTCCGTACACACATAGACTAAAAATATGTACTACTGTACCACGGCCCTTGAAATCAATGACACACAGGTATCACATTCTGCAAACAAACAAACCCACATCTCAACAGGTTATGTAGATAGTACTACGGGAGGGCTTATTCGTACCGCCTGCTGTTGCACCCCTAAACGCGCTTACTTGCCCTCGACATGTTGTTATGTAACTTTCAGGAAAGTTCTTGCGCCTGACGGAAACTGCTGCGGATTTCAGTCGACCCCTCAACATGATATCATGCCCCATTCACCGAATGAAGCTCACCGGCGGCCAAGCGCGTTGTGTCGGCTACGTGGAGGCCACATCGAGAAAACATCGAGAAATACGGACGTCGTCTTATTGTGTTCCCACAACGATTACTGCGCAGCAGGGGCATATACATGCTGGAGGCAAACGAACTCGGCCGGAGAAGTCCGTCCTTGTTCCAAACGGCAAGAAACTACGCTCGCCTGACGTACATAGCGCCGCTACAACGGCAGCGGTTTTTATATAAGACCGGTTTTCGGACAAATTAGAGCCGAAATACCCTGCATTGAGAAGGACATCGTGCTCCAAGAGGCGAAGTGAACCTCAGCTCAGGATATAAACTGCTCTCTGCTGACTGATGATGGTGTTGCTTGCGACTTCAGCGGGGGAAATTGACAATTAAAAGCGACCATTTGCCAATGCGTAAATGGGGGATGAGACAATGGTTGGTGTCTGAGTCGCAATGGTTGGATGCAAGGAGTCTTACGGCACGGGTGACCGTATGATCCTACCCGTATGATGTACTGCAGGGCTCTCACGCTGCTCGTAGACGGTTGATAGCACCTTGTCATTGTTCTACTTCGAAGTATTATTATAGTAATTGTAGTGGCTATCTCGGGGCAATAATCCCGCCTTGCAATAAAAACTGCGCTGTCTGATAAGCTGCCTCTATGAGAAGTGTACGTGGCTGCGTGCCCGTACTCGTACACTCGTACATAAACCGCTGTGAGCAACAACCGCTGGTTGAGTGGAGGCAGGTGTGTGCACCTATAGTGCCTATGCCGTGCTGCGTTCCTCGCACGGCACACATTTGAAATAAAACGTGAACGAAGAACGTGTTTCTCCAGAAATTGTCCGGAATCTGAAGTATCTGCAAATATGTAATTAATAAAAACAAATAATTTTATAATATTACGGGGGACCATAGTTAATAGGACCTATGGTACACATAAAAACCTACATTTAATCATTTTTACTAACAATATTTGGTCTATTAACTATGGTCCCCCGTAATAGTCACATCTCGGATAACGTAACAGTAGTTACGTTTGTTAATGTTGGGCGTCAGCGAAAATAAGTCGTAACAATACGTTACTACGTTAACTACTTTCTGGGTTTTGTCATAACATAGTGTTAGCGTGTCATGGTGTTGACGGGCGATCGCGTAACGTTATGTTAGAGTGTTACCTTGATCCCGTATTGATCGCAGTATATATATATATATATATATATATTATATTATATGTTAGGGTAGGCAGCCCATAGCGAATAACACCATGCCAATGTGTCAGCGGAACTCCTAGTGCCTCTCGTAACACATGTTGTAGGAACAACTTACATGGTAAATTAGACGTTAACATTATGTTGCCGCGTAAATGACTTCAGCCCGTAGCGAGTAACGTTATGTTTGTTGAAGTGGATTGGCTTGTGGCTGGCGTATGTTGCCAGATAGGGGCCAAGTGCCTGAACCGCGGTTAGGCTGGTTCCGTGATATGATGTGAGCTGGGCTCTGAAGAAGAAGATATTATACTGGTGACTCTGGGTCCAGTGTGATGTTGGTATTATTGCTCTGCTCTGGAAGAAGAGTAGATGTTGAGAGTGATCGACAGGGCGTGGAGGTGCCTCATGGATCGATGCGTCTCGTTGAGCTACAAAGCAAGACCCCGAGCTACAAGCAAGACCCCAATAACGGACAGAAACAAAAGTCGTCTACGTACTACATACTACTATTACGACGTCGTACTCGTGGGGTCGTGGGACGCTGATTGTCAGTGAAACTTTCCCGAGGATGAAACCGTCATTTCCTAATGTTGTCGTTGTTGTTGTTTTCACATTAACTCACAATACAATGCAGTCCGTGGTCGCAGGACAGGCTCCAATAACTCTGGAGTGGAAGAAATACCTCAAGTAAAACAGAGGCAAAAACAAAAAACAAGCATACGCACTCCACCACTGCGGACACCAGGGAAGCAAAAAGGAGACTATTAATATTAATAGCAGACAAGAACCTAAAAAAGAAGATGAACCGAAGCAAAAAAACGAAACAAAACAAAAACAGAAGCAGATAGCAAAACGCAAAAAAGGCAAAACGGACCATACTAACTAACAAAGACACAAAGAGGTACAAACGGGAATGAAAGAAAACTGAAAAAAAAGAAGGGACAAAAAAGTGATGATCACGGGCGGGGGGGAAAGAAAATACGAAAGGCAGGCACTGGAGCATACAGACACGCAAATTTGCCAAGGTGGCCCCATGCTAGTTACTTGGGTCCCAAAGAAGGGAGTGCATTATGACGATGATGGCCATAACCAGGCTTCAGTCTGTTGGGCAGACCGCCTCCCCCCCCTCCCCCCCCTATTCCCCCTCGTCCCCCTTTCGCCCCCCCCCCCTTCCCTGCCATTCTGCGCACTCGCGTTGGCGTCAACGGCTGTGGTCGTGGTTGCAGCTATTCTATGCCGTTCTGCCGATGCCTCCTTCTCATCTGTATGCCATTTCCGCATGAAGGCCTCCGCCCCTTCCTCGACCCGTCGGAACCATCTGCCGGCTTTCTGAGCTGCCTCGCGCCACCCTTCGAGCTTGATGCCGAACTCCTTGAGGTCCTCCTCAAGGTACCTCATCCAGTCCCACTCCTGTCCTCCGGAGTAACCCTTCCCCCCAACCATCTCCCCAAACATCACCCTCTTCGGCAGACGCTCCTCTCCCATGCGTGTCACAAAGCCCGCAAACAAGAGCCTACTGAAACCGTCACTTTCTACAGACCGACATCGTACTTGTATACACGACCAAGAGCACGATACGTACGAGTATGTGCTTGTATTCATATGTACATACGTGTACGACTACTACTGCTGTAGAACGCATATACTGCTACTACTGCTGTAACAGCTTACTATAGACACCTACCTACAGTACTTACAGTACGCGGCGGTACGTATTGGCAGTGTAAATGAACTGAGTTGCCTCTCGTATTTTACGTTTGTTACTGCTGCTGTCGGCTACTTACTTAGTAATACGTACCCGTACTCAGCTATGTTACCTCAGCAGCGACATTGTTCTTCTACTGCTGTGGGGAAGTACTAATCACTGACAATGTTAGCGTATCGGCGGGATTCTTGTTTGCTACCGTGACACACTTTAGACGGATAACGTACACGGTCAGTTAAAGGCTTACGTTAAGGTCTTAGCTCGTTGGGCTGAAGGTAAAAGGTTAACCAATCCCCTAGCCAACCGGATATACGGGTCGACGCGTGTCACCAACACCGGTCGTCGTGCCCGAGTGGTCAAGGGAATAGATTGGAAACCCATTGTGGTTTCAAGGTTCGGGTTACGCCATTTTTTAGTAGGTCTTAGTCCGTTGGGCTCAAGGAAAAAAGTTAGCCAATCGCCCACCCAACCTAAGCCTTGCAACACTTTCATAACACTATGTTAGTTTGATAGCGGAATTCCTAGTGGCTATCGTAACACGCGTTAGGGGGGTAACGTACATGGCTGATTTGACGATAACATTATGCTACCGTATCAGCCGCAGAAGCAATCCCTAACGAGCGACGTTATGTTGGGGTGTAAACGGAAGTCTTGCTGCCATATTATACGCCAAACGGAAAATGCACGTGATCGATAAAACACTAGCAGTAAGCTAATAGTGTGTTAGCTCGTACGCAATTTTTGTAGTAACACAAGTTAGCAGATAACGCATATCCCCGATATAACATCACAAATATGTTACGGCTTGGCTAGCCCGTACATGCGAGTATTAGATACCAGGTATTACGTTATATATAGATAACGTGCGACGGTCGACATGATGTTCGTGGTGAGGCGTTCTGCAGGAACTGGCAAGGAAGCAGGACACCCCGCTGTTTATGTGTTTTGTCGACCTCACCAAAGCCTGTGACTCCGTCGACCGAACCCTCCTGTGGACCGTCTAGAATGCTCGTCGGTATCCTCCGATTCCACGACGGCATGCGAGCATGCGTGCGGCTGGATGATGGCGAGTGCTCAGATATGTTGGACGTGGAGCAGGGTCTTCGGTATGTGTGTGCTCGCGCCATCGCTGTTCCAACATGTTTTTCACAGCGGTGCTGCGTGCGGCGGAGACACACTTCGCCGCTGATAAAGTCATCACGGAGAGCATGATACAACGCCAACGAAAGAAGAAGAAGAGGAAAAATGTGAGAGGGAAGGCACCGGCCGGACAAGCCGACGGACTGGGGAAGGAGAAAGAGACCCAAGTATTGTGGGCAATGCTGTATGCTGACGATAAGGGTATTGTATCGCGATCACCTAACGGCCTGAAGAGGATGATGGAGGTGGTCATGACTGCGTGTGCCGCCTTCGGCCGGACGGTCTCGGAGGCCAAGACATAGACAGCGTGTCTGCAAACGAAAGATGAGGGGAAGGTGCCGTTCACCGTCACCGCAGCCGATCAAGTGTACAAACAAACACTCGAGTTTGTGTACTTGGGCGGGGCTATCAGCGCAGATTGGACGAGCAGAAGTGTCGAGGGAACGCGTCGACTCCAGAGGGCATGGGCGTGCTTCGTGCTTTACAAGATGGAAATCTATGATTGCCCGGTTGTGCGCTTACGCCTGAAGGTGCAGATACTGAGAGCCGAGGTGATCGATAAGTTGCTCTACGGATGCGATACTTGGACCCCGAGCAAGTCTGATTACGGCAGGCTACGGGAGGTCCACCACAAGATGCCCCTCCGATGCCTCGACTGGCGAAAACGAAATCGCGAAAATCACATTTTATCCTTTGCCAGCGCGCTTCTCAGGACAAACTCCGGGAACGTTGAGATGATGTTTGGGGAGATAGTCGGCGGTAAGGGCTACTCCGGAGGACAGGAGTGGGACTGGATGAGGTACCTTGAGGAGGACCTCAAAGAGTTTGGCATCAAGCTCGAAGGGTGGCGCGAGGCAGCACAAAAAGCCGGAAGATGGTTCCGACGGGTCGAGGAAGGGGCAGAGGCCTTCATGCGGAAAGGGCATAAGGATGAGAAGGGTACATCGGCAGAACGACACAGGATGGCTGCAACCGCGACTACAACCGTTGACGCCAATGCACGCGCGCAGGAGGGTAGGAAAGGAGGGGACGAAAGGAGGGGGAGGGGGGAGGGGGGGTGAGTGGGGAAGGGAAGGGGGGAAGGGAGGCGGTCTGCCCAACAGACTGACGCCTGGGTATGGCCATCCTCGTCATGATGCGCTCCTCCTTTCTTTGGGATCCACGGAGCTAGCATGGTGCCACCCGGGCAACTTTGCCTGTCTGTATGCACCACTTCCCGCCCGTCGTCGTGTCTGTCCCCCCCACCCCTTTTCGCCCCTTTTTTGGTCATTTTTTTCCTCTCCCTATCTTTTCTTATTTTTATTTTTTTTCCCGTTTGTCCCTCATTGTGTCTTTGTGTCTCTGTCTCTTCCTTCTTGCTTTTGGCTTTCTGTTTTTTCTTTATCTTTGCTTCGTCATCTTCCTTTTCGTTTTTAGTCTAATAGTTCCTTTTTTGCTTTCTTCTGTTCTTGGGCAGCGGAGTAAGTCTGTTTGTTTTTGGTTATTTTCTCTGTTTCTACAACGCTCGTGTAGCTTGCGAGCCTGCAATCTACGAAAACCTGTGTATTCTCTTGTGTGTTTCCTTTCTTGCTCTCTTGCCTGCTTTTTTTTCTCTCTCTCTCTTCCCTTTTTGATTCGACTTCGATTTCGACTTCGCTTTTTCGACGTCGAGTTGTTTTTTCGTCCTGTCTTGTTCGAGTGGGTTTAAGTCTGTCTTCTCGGTTTCTGTGGCGGTTTCTGTGGCGATTTATACGGCGGACCACATGTACCTGATACGTATGTGCACGGACCTCACTTTTTATTTTTGTCCGAGGTGTAGATGTGCTTCAGTTATCATGAGTATAACTATCTGCTTATTATTTACTTTTTCCCGAGGTATTTTTCCACACCAGAATTATTGGAGTCTGTCCTACGACCACGGACTGCGTTGTATTGTGGCGATGAGTTGATGTGGGAACAACAACAACAACAACAACAACAACAACAACAACAACAACAACAACAACAACAACAACAACAACAACGTACTGGTGAGATTTCCTTTTTTCTTGAAGCGTTTTTTTTGCTCGGATCCGTCCTACATACCCCCTGTTTTGGGGTTTTATTATCATGGAGGCCTTTTATTGTCGAGGATGCCATGTTATCCTCCCTTCCCGGGGATATTTTTGTTGGTGTTGTCTACTGGGATCTTGGCAAAAGCGGGTAACACGGCTACATTATCCTATACTCCGCGACGCCGCCTTACCACCAACACAGGTAATACATGTTAGATCTGGAGAAGACCCAAAAAGGATAACGTCGAAACATTACGTTGGAACGAATCCGGCCCCAACGGTAACTCAGTAAGGGCCCATCATAACGATAACTTTTTTTTTATGATACTCCGCCAAACTTTTTTTCGTTTGATTTGATTTGCATCTGATTGGTTGAAAAGTGAATCACCAAGCAGGCATTTTGACTTTTGATTCGAATAAAACGAAACGAAACGAATTCGACAAGACGTCTTTTGGTACTTCTTTCACTCTTCGTGTTATTCAATTTGGGGAGTTTGTCCAACTCGATATGGCATGTTCCTGAAACCGAAGCAAGCCACGCAAACTTGAGCCGTGTCGTCGACTGCTTCACAGCTGAGATCCACCATTCCCGAGAGACAGAACCATCGGAGCAGCCACAGTGCGAGGTCCGACGGCCCCTAGGTCAGAGTAGACCATCCGCGGCGTCTCAAAAAATTACAGGGTCGTCGCAAATCCGGATTTTCATCCCTTTTTGCATCGCAACTCACACGAGCACCGACCAGGTCACGACTTCGCTCAGAAGTTCGATTGCTGTATCCCCGTCGTTGCTGCTTGCGTGGGGCTTCGGGGCTGCACCAGCCACCCAAGACGTCCCAAGAGCGATAGCCTCTACAATCGGCCGCTGACCGCGGCGCCCCGGGGAGGACGCGGGCCGTCTCTCGCCTCGTAGGTTGCCCTCGGGTGTTCGTTGACCCTTGTGCGTTATTCGATTTTTTTTTCAAATACGACTTCCCTCGATCAAAGGCATATTTTTCACGAAATTCTATTCGAATCAAATCAAATGATTTTTTCCAAGGATTTTAGCGGTTCAGGCCAGACCTCACGGGTTGGGTCGGGTCGGTCGGGTCGGGTCAGCTGACCCGACCCGACCCGCGATTTTTGTGAGGTGTGTTGACCTGAACCGACCCGACCGGCGAAATTCTGAAACCCTCTTGACCCGACCCGACCCGAACCGTTCCGCGAGATTTCAAAAGCTGCTGACCCGACCCGACCCGACCCGTGAGATTTGAAAGTCTCCTGACCCGACCCGACCCGACCCGCGAGATTTCAAAGACTCCTGACCCGATCCGACTCGACCCGCCATCTTTCTATTGACCCGTGAGAGACAGATATCACGCGGGTCGGGTCACCTTCACCCGCGAGTCCGTTTATATTGACCCGCGGGTTCAGCCCGCGGATACGGCCCGTCGGTAAACACTTGAAAAAAAAAAACTCATTTTATTTGCCCCGCACCGATGTATGGCCTATAGCTGTAGTGAGTATGGATGGATACAGGCATGCGTATATGGATCAGGCGATGTTTTGATGTTTGAATATTATACCAAAGGAGTATGAATGAGTATTAGTAGGAGAGAAGTCTTTGAGTAAAAGAGCAGGAAGTGTTTTAAGTGTCGGATCCGCGAGCCGGTTGCGCGGGTCCGACCCCCGGGTCAGCAAAAAACAGTTCGGGGGTCATGCTGCCCCGACCTGCGGGTGACCCGCTTCATCTTGGCTTATGACCTTACCCGACCCGTGAGCTTTTCATCTCCTCTTGACCCGACCTGACCCGACCCGTGAGATTTGAAAAAAAAACTTGACCCGACCTGACCCGATCCGCGAGATTTGAATACCTCTTGACTCGACCCGACCCGACCCGATCCGACCCGTGAGAGTTTGAACACCTCCTGACCCAACCCGACCCGATTAGTGATATTTTGAACACCCCGTGACCCGCGAAAAGCCCTGATGTTTTCGTATTTGAATATCATGAAAAAGGTTTCTCGCTAAGACGGGCCCTAATATAATGTTAGGCCCGGATTGATTCTTATGATCACACAGTAACGGAAAGTTACTTCATATCTTTACCGACAGTACCACCACATAACACAACGTTAGAGAGGCCTCCTCATTTAGGCTTACACCCTAATATAAGTGCACGTATCGGCCGGCTAACTGTAACGTAGCTATTATTAGCGACGAATGTTAAATGTTACGTTAGGCGACCCTAAGGCAACCAGACGGGGGTTCCGAACAACATACTCGTAGTGTTCGTGTAGTGCTGGCCACTGCGTTCTGCTATTATGTTATTGTGATACTCGTAACACAATATCAAGGGATAGTGCTGGCCACAACATGGTAACGTTATGCCATTAATACCTGGTAGGGTGTTTTGTGTGGAACACTCATCTTGAGGGTGATGCATTGTTAGTGTGTTGGGTCTTTAACGTTGCATACACAGACAGTATCACTAAATTATCATATCATCAGTAAATCTGTGGATATCGATCTGGGCATGTTGGAGTGACAACCTGCATGTATGGTAAAATCCTAACATTTTGTGTTACAACAGTGTTATTAATATTATAGTACAAGCACGGATCACGTTGTAACGTATAATGTTACCATCATACCAGAGAGCTGGACGACATCGAGCAGAAACAGGTGCGTGTGTGGATATTCTTCGTGGGTTTACAGTTATATAACGCTGTGTTACGTTTCTGCCGTGATTGCTCCTCCAGTGCCAACACTATGCAGTGCTAACATTCTTTGTGAATACTCGTACATATGTTAGCACGTGGCCACGTCCCAGCGTTGGGCCCCATAAAGTACGAAGTACTTGTTTGTATATAAGTGTTGTCCGAGTGTTTTGTTACGCTATCCGCTGTCAGTCATCGATCCAAGGTGTCGTGGGATATTTACAAATTACTGGCCTATATCCTTGACAAGGGAATACATATAGAATACGCGCTAACGGCTTATCATAAAATTTGGAAATTCAGTAAAAACGGGATATAGACGAGACATATTACACAGCTAGCTTGCAAAGTTGAGTACCAGGTATCAACTATGTAATCAGTCGAACTCACAGCTGACGTATTTCATCATTTTTATAAAAAAATATGTAAAAGCCTTTCAGAACCGCAGTCCCGTTTGTGGACAAGGTGTTTAGGATTTGATTCGTTTGCTCCCGAAAAGGGGACTGCTGTAGTCCTGAAAGGGTTAACCCTTTTAGGACTGCAGTCTCGTTTTGGGGACAATTGGGGACAAATTACTTGGAATTTGAGTGGTTTGTCCCCAAAACGGGAATGGAGTTCTAAAGGCCGCCACAATCAGCCGCGAAGTCGAAGAAATCATGTGAAAACGGGAGACGAAATGGACCTGAATTTCAATTCAATTATTTCGTACTGAAAATAGCGTTAATTATTTATTTCCCGTCTTCCGGCACACGAAAAATGAGAAAAATGAGAAATGAGAAATGAGCTTGGGCCAAAGTTTGGACGAATAAACGAAGATAACCCCCTTTTAGTACCGCAGTCCTGTTTTGGGTACAAACTACTTGAAATTTGACTCGTTTGTCCCCAAAACGGGACTGCGGTTCTAAACGGGATAATAAGGGGAAATGCGGCGGAATATCTCCCAGCCAAGCCTGCCCAGATAGCGACGGCGAACCTCTCTCTCTGCCCGCTCCCCAAGCGACAGGCCCGCTCCATGCTCACGGGCTGCGTCTGTCCTTTACCTGGGTCAAGCCTCGCTCCTCTGTGCTTCCTTGCTTCTACCAGTCGTGCCAGGGCTTGCCGACGAGAGGCAAAACCCAAACCTTCTCTCTCAAAGGCCTTTCAAACAACTTTGACTCAAGGAAGGTGTGTGTGTGGCTTTCTGTTGACTTTCTGACTGATGTTGTGACGACTCTGCATCTATGTACCTGTCAGGTACCAGGTATGCTATACCAGGTGCACGTGTGCAAGGCCGGCACTCAAGAACTGTTTCCATGAGGCATGTAGTGTGTGCGTGTGTTCATGGGCTGAGCATGGGGCTTAGTTTCACTACAAGAGGTGCCGCTGTGAGGATAAAAACGCGGATTGCTAAGGTATGTACGTACGTAAGATAATCGATACGTGTCGTACGAGGCCGCGAGGACCGAGGAAGCATTCGCCGTCGGCAAGGTGAGTCGGTGGTAGCCAATAGCAATAGCACTCTGTTGTAGCTTCAGCTGTTTGTCGAGCAAGACTATGATGGACCAACAGCAGCACCCATGCTAGTGTGTATGCACAGACAGGACCTCCGATACTGCCTGTAGAGAAGGTTTGCACACGCGGCGGCGAGATCGTCGATGCACAAACCGCACTTGATGTTTACGCTCTCCTCTCGTTTGCTTGCTCGTAAGTCAGGTTGAACGCCTGTTTTCAAAAGTGCCGATACGAACCGGACGGCAAGGCGATTCAAGCGCCAACACCAACGCCAACATCAACATCAACAGCAGCATCAACACCAGGAAGTCGACTCGTTTTTCCATTGGTCAGAGGTGCGGTATATACGTAATTGTATCCCACCAAGTACCAGTACGTACCTGCTACCTGGTACGTACTTATTCACGTACCGTCCCCGGTGGCTTGGTAGGTGGTCTGCGTGCCTATCAAGATCAATTTCGTGGGTTCAAGTGTCACCGAGTGCATGCTCGTTGTTTTTTCCTTCAAAAAAGGAACTGATTAGCGGAAAGCCCGAGAGCGTGAGTTAGCTACATTCGATGAAAATCGACGAGCAGTGTGGGAATGCTAAACCCTATGCGCAACAAAAAATAAAGGCACGTACCGGGGGGGAGAAGGGATGACACCTGTGACCACGGCTTGTCCAGAAGCTCGTTGAGGGTAAAACCTCTCACGAATAAGTAAGGCTGGAAAGTAACATGATGTTGAAAAAAAAAAAAAAAAAAAAAATACAGCGGCAGTACCAGGTATCATATGTACCGGTATACGGTATTGCGCGGGGAAAGCTTTCAAGTCGTACCTGGTACGAGTGTGGTATGAGAGTGCGGTCCTAAAGGGGATACCCCTGGTATAGCTTTATATCATACTCTACTGTACGAGTATCTCGGTATACCAGGTACGTACCAGGTACCTGGTGCTGGTACATACCTGGTACTACTGTGAGCAGAAAGACGTGAGAAGATTGAGGTCCAAGGCTCTCTATTCAGGAAAAACGATTGCATGATATCGAGGAGGTCAGGGAAGCTTACGTACGTCCTAGTCAGGGAAGCTTACGTACGTCCTATAATAGTCAGGGAGGCTTACGTGCGTCCTAGCCAGGGAATCTTACGTACGTCCTAGTCAGGGAAGCTTACGTACGTCCTAGTCAGGGAAGCTTACGTATACCCTATTGAGAACTGGTCACTGAGTGCTGTTGACCCCTGTTGACAGCAGCAACAGCCAGTAGAAGCGCAGCAGCAGCAACTCAGAGCTCACAGCAGCAGTGAAGTTTGCCGTTGTGTCCCGTCACACCGCACGCCGCACACCGCCCCTGAGATCACAGGCCGCAGGTGGGCAGGTCCTCGAATCGGGTCCCTGTGAAACAATCTGGGCCGATTTTCTTGTGTGCACTCGTCCCGAGGTCGGGCAGGTTTCACTCAACCCACTGTTCATATTGATAGTAATGATGGTCATGACCCGAGGAATCAGTAACTCAGTAGAGCAGTACCATACTCGTGTACCAGGTACTGCAGTAATGTACATCTTTTTAGTATAGCAGTCTGTTTGTGAATATAATCCCCGTTTGGACTCTGATATATATATACCCTGGTATATATATATTTTTTTGCTCATCCCATTTATTATCTTCGCACATCTTCTTCTCTCTCTCCTTCCAACTCGTAACTCAGATCCGGGGTCACATAGCAGGCTCTTCTCCCCCCTTCCCGCTACGGTACGTGCCTTCATTTTTATCGCGAGCAGATTTCAGCCTTTTCTTCGCTCGTCGACTCGCATCGAATTGTGCCTACCCACGCTGCAAGGCGCTCTCAACAACTGAATCCTTTTTATTTTTTATTTTTGCAACTAAAGTCAAAAGTCCGACCCACCTAGGGCTCGAACCCAGGACTCAAACACAAGTAGAATTCGAGGTTAACCACTTGAACCACCGGGGCGACCGGATATGATTGAGTGTTAATGATTATCGAAAAAGGACTATATGCTCGGCCAGAGTGGAACATGGTACCTGTACCTGCTATTCATTGGTATTATATTGCGGGGGGGCATAGTAAATAGAACTACATACTTAGATCACAACCCCTGAGCGTGCTCGGTTGGTGCATCCCTGGCCTCTCAGAGCTCCCACTTCCAAACCGCCTCCTTTCATTACTTGCCGGACCTTTGCAGCGGTTCTTTGTTTTCTCGGTCCTTCCTTCTTCCTTGCTTCTTTCGTTGTTTTCTCCATTTCTCTTGGCACTCTCGGTCCTTTCTTCCTTTTTTCTTCTTTCGTTTCGTGTGCGTGCGTGTACTCCGAGTACGGCACCGCAGGAGAGCTCAGCACCGTCGCGGGTGTCAGTGGGTGCTGACGGGTAGAGGGGGGGTTGCAAGGAGCGCGGTCGCCACTTTCGTGCCTAGGCGTCGCGTGTGCCTCAAGACACGAGGGATGCATGAACGGGCTTTGTCTGGCTTCAATTTATGATTTTTGATAGAGTATGTACGAGTTATATAGATCGTTCGGGATGGCAAGATAATGTTCAAGCGGTGCTTATTTTTGCGACCACGCCGAAGTTGAAAGAAGGAGGTGTGCAGTTTGAATAACAACGTTATCGAGCTGGCGAACGGCGGCCAGGGTGAGCACCGGACTTCACGCGAGGCGGGCGACGGGGCTGATTGTGGCAGAGAGTGATAAAAGCTTTACCCGGACCGAATCGGTGGCGAGGTGGTCGCGAGAGGGGCGGGCGGCGTACGAGGCTGAGAGAGAAGCTCTTCTGTGCGAATTTTTTCTCTTCTTCTTTTCGACCGGGTGTAAGGGGTGTTCCAATCAGGCAGAACATTATTGCACGAGAGGGGATGGGGATTTTTTTCTTTCCGAATTTTTGGTTTCATTTTCATTGTGTTTGCCGCTGTGCCGTGCTGTGCTTTCGCTTTCTTCAAACATACGAGTACAGACATAGAGCATATCAAAAGAAGAAAATAAGTACAGCAGTAGTACCCTACCTGGGGTATGTACGTACGTACGACATCCGCAACGCGAAGCGTATGTGGCGTCCAAGCTGACGTCGGCGCTGTTTTTTCCTGAAGCATGGCGGCGGGACTCTTGGCATTATCAAGTCGCCGGTTTGCAATTACGATCCTTAAAAAAACTAAATTCAATCGTTGACCTCTGTTCGCTTCGCATAATTTGATGTACTTTTTTCCTTCCTGAGCGAGCGTAGCGGGCGGCGTAGGCCGCCCGCGGAGCGAAGCGCCTTGTATTTACCTATTTTTCCTATCAATGTTTGGTCCTATTTACTATGGCCCCCCGTAAATAGCAAGTTTCGGTTTCCTACTCTTACTCCAAGTAGTTTTGCGCCAGAATGCCACACTCGCGGATACAGCAGTTGTGTAATACTCATAAAGGGCTGAAGAAAGTCAATGTCAACGTTAGGGTTCTTGACTGGCGAGGTTAACCCCGCTACTGCTGTATACATTGCGCGTCCCCGTTCCCCAGCTGGCGCAGACACCAAACGCCTACCCCTCCAACAGCGGCAGCGGCAGCAGCAGCAGCAGCAGCAGCAGCCACTTCTGCTGAGGTTCCGAGGGCGAGGGCGACGTATTCTCCCGACCGCCAAAAAAACGGCCGGACGTATTCATTCTCGTTCTAGGACTATTAATAGGACTAAATCGGGGTCAGAAGGGGGTTTGGACATGCGATTAGGCGGCATGTTCGTCAACGGGGGGTTGTCACCGACGGTCGTCGCCGTGGCAGTGCTCGGAGTGGTCGCTCCCGCTTTTTTGGCGTGGTTAGTTCAACCATTGGTGTCGGCACGGGCGCACAGGGGGACGGCCTTCGAGTCGGAGGGCTTCTTCTGGGGCGTCGGAAAGGAAGGGTACGTGGTGTGGTGTGTTTTTGTCGTCTGCAGTAGGCGTCGCGAATCGCTAGGTCTGTTAATATGCAGGTGCAGGGGCAGGGGCAGGGGCTGGGATTGGTGTGTGTCGTCTGTTGATTGTTTGCATTGATTGCCGTCAGCTTCGAGTTCCGTCAGCCGTGTGATAACGTGATGGTGGTTTAGGTGTGGCATCATGAAACTGGTCTTCATAGTGGCTGAGTGCCTGGACCTGGCTGAAACCGAGGCCTTCTTATTTTGGGGTGGGTGGTTGGGTGTTTGAGAGCGCACAGTACGGTGCGGTTCGACAATGAACTAAAAACCACTGAAACGGATGAACGTTACGCACTACAACGTGCTCAAGGCCCCGAAGGCATGATGAGCTTTGGTGCATCAACATCATATCATATGATACGAGTGGAAGGATGTTGGGGATCGAGGAAACCAGTAGTTCCTCCTGGCACTATCAAGCGCGGCATCATATATATATATATATTATATTACGCCTCCTTGGTGTTGGAGACGACCCAACACACGCACTTGTCTATTGCTGTACACCATGTACCATGTACTATTACTACTGCTGTACGATAGATAGGGTAGGTCTCGCTTGAAACTTGCGCTGGTGGGTGTTTGTAGCTGTCGTCGTCAATCGTGTAAACATTTTAAAAAAAATCGAAGGATTTTCTGTCGGCCAGCTCGGGTCTCCGACAAAATGTTTCCTATAGGACCTTCGGCTTGACCCAGGTCCGAAGTTGACGCGAGTCGACGAGGGAAGAAATATCTGAAGTCTTCTCGCGATAAAAATGAAGGCATGATTCGAAATGGGGAGGGGGGGAGGAGAGCCTGCCATGTGGCCCCGGATCTGAGTTACGATTAGTAATAGCAGTAGGAGGGAGAAAGAAAATAAGGGCGAATATCATACATGGGAAGAGGAAAAAAGGGCAGAAATAACGGATGCCCTGCAATTTAGGAGGCCGTGTAAAGTATCAACTCGCTGAGCTTCTAAATAGCATCGCTATGACTAAACGCGACCCTTGCCATGAGTTGGGTTGTGACGAATCCCTCGTTTCTTTTTTACGATTCGATGGCGACACGACAGGGCTCGCACAGAGAAGGAGGCGTTTCCTACCCTTGACCACACGCCGACCAAGACCCTTAGCGTCATAGTGCCCGCCCACAACGAGGAGAATAGGCTGCCAGGGATGCTCAAGGAAACCCTGGCCTACCTGGATGGCAAGCGAACGGAAGCGGATTTCAGGCAAGAAGTAGGGTTCCCGTTAACTTTTTGACGTGTGTAAGTGTACCGTATTGCGTTTGCGGCGGCGACGCTGATGTCGATATTGGTAGGGTGTTGGTGATAATGGTGATTTGCGGCTGTGCCAACGTGAAAATGTGTGTTGTAACACTGCAACAACAAAAAGAAACAACACAGTTTTAATCAACAACAACAAACCACCACACCCACCACCACCACAACGACAAACAGCAACCACCACCATCACCATCGCCACGACATGACCATGACAACAACAGCAACAGCACTTACATTGCGAGCCGTGCCATACCATGCCGCCGCCTGCCTCCCCGTCCCTTTCTCTCGCCTGCAGCTCCTCCTCCTCCTCCTCTGCCTCCTCCTCTTCTGTCCCACCCCCTTTCACGTACGAAGTGATCGTGGTTGACGATGGCTCCACCGACGCCACCGCGGCAGTGGTGGAGAAGTGGGTGGAGGAGCTGGGCACCGACGTGGTCCGCCTCCTGACTCTCAGCGAGAACCAGGGCAAGGGCGCGGCTGTCGGAAAGGTGCGACATACTGTCCCACGCATCGAACAGATCAGATTGATCAGACAGATAGATGTAGATAATCCCGCTTGATGATCTAAATATTTCGGGGAAGGTTGAGGATTTCCTCATATGTAGGATCTAGCTCGTGTCGCCGAGCGGTGTCATGGCCGTAGATTATGCACGATCTAGGACGTGTCTCCCGGGTTGGATCTGTACTATAGCAGTATACATATCCTGCGCAGCATCTCATAATGGCAGGTTGAGGCCTACTACTTTTACGGGGGACCATAGTAAATAGGTCCAAATATTGTCAGTAAAAATAGATAAATAAATAGGTTTTTGTGCATACCATAGGTCCTATTTACTATGGTCCCCCTACTATTAATAGTAGATGGCCTACAGTAGATTGTGCCGTATGTGTGCAAAACTCAGATTCCTTCCACTCCCATCCCTCCCGTCCTCCCACCCCCCCGGCCACAACGGCCATGCCTGATATTGAGTACAAGTACCCCCCCCCCTGCAATGTATGCCTCCATAATAACGCATGGGGGAGATCACGGTCTAGATACTCTAGAACCGTTATGATATGTTGTGCAAGTACCGTATCATGCAGATCCTGCGCGTCAACACGTGCGTGCGCAAGAGGCTTGCCATACAGGTCGCACCCGGCGAGCATGTCCGCAAGAGCCTTGTCATACTTACAGATGCCACCCAAAACAAAATATTACCCAAAGGAGATCGTGCAGATCGTCAAACATGACGGGTATATCTATGATTGTTACCCTGGAATGTCTTTATGATCTAAATGATCCGGATGACCTAGAATATATCTTTGAAAGATGCTGTAGATGATTTAGATGATTTAGATGATTTAGATTATTTAGATGATTTAGATTCTTGGGATTATTTCGATGATTCAGATGATTCAGATGATTTAGATGGTGATCTGTCGGACGTGTGTCAACTTTCCCCTCTGCCTCAGGGCATGTTAAGGATGCGGGGCGAGTACGGCATCATGGTCGATGCTGACGCCGCCACAGACATCCAAGACCTCGACCAACTTCTCGTCCGCATGCGCGAAATCGAACGAGAGGAGATGGTGCAAGGGAGTGGCGGCGACGGCAGGGTGAAGCACGGGATGGTGGTGGGCAGTAGGGCGCACATGGAGGGAGACGCGGTGGCCAAGGTATTGTTGCGTGGGAAGTCGGTTGGGTAGGACGCGGCCGGACCGAGAAGAACGATTGTAACTGGGATTGTAAGTGTACTTGTAGCTATACACTGTAACTGTAACCTGTGAATGAAAATGATGGATGCAACGATTAATGAAACAAGCATAATTTTAAAACTCAACCCTACAGTAAAACTGAAAATGAACAAGAGTATTAATACGAAAGCGGATATGGTTGCCTCTGTCTGTGTCGGGATCTGTCTATCGTTGTCTCGGTGTATCTCTTAACCTCTACCTTCGCCTGAATGTAATTGTAGGTGTCTCTTATGTCTACTGTATATGGTCGTCTTGTCAGGTTTTCTTTTCTCTGCTTCCGGATCTCTGGCTGTGTTTGTGTCTTACTCGCGTCTGTAGGTGTGCCTGTATTTGGGTGTCTGGGTCTAGGCCTGGGTTTGAGTCTGGGACTTTCCCGCTGCGACCACAACCAGTACGCGGCCGGAAGTCGCGTTGCTTCCTCTGCCATACGCCAACGTCGCCCCCAGCGAAGATTCCCTCGCTTTGTTTGTTTGCTCTGGAAAAGTGTATGGTAGTGTTTCCCCCCTCTCTCGCTTTGGACTGATTTCGCTGGTGCCCCTCCCTTCCCCGCCGTCCTGCTGTTATTTTGTGTTTTGTGTGTGCGGTCTTGCCGAGGATTTGTTTTGCTGCTTTACTCTTTGTTGCTGATGTTGATTGTTGTTGTTTTGTTGTTCTGCTGTTCTGTTGCTTTGTTGCGTTTCGTTGCTGCTGTTGCTGTTGCGTTTTTGCTTCTTTTGTTTTTGATGATTTTGTCGCTTTGTTCTGTTTTTCTTGTTGCCTCAGAGAGCCTTGTACCGGACCGTACTGATGCTGGTGTTCCATTGGTGCGTTTCGTTCCTCTGCACTCGCGATATCAAGGACACACAGTGCGGTGAGGCTCAGCAGCTTAGCCAGGGCCGGACCTGTCGCTGTCGAGCTTAGCCCCTTTACACTTTGAAATTCACCCCTAACTAGTCCCAAGTAATTTGCCCCCAAAAAACGTGGGTGTAGTTCTAAAGGGGCGCACCATCCCATACCATACCATAACATACCATACCATACCATACCATAGGAGCGGTTAATTGGCGATAGTGAGGTAGATCTGAAGCCAGTCCTGTCCTGCGCCCCGCCCAGTGCTGTTCCGCGGGATATGATAAGAGTGCATAAAATTAAGCGTTTTAGTATCCCGAGACAATGACATCGTTGTGTTCATCAGATATTGAAATATAGGCGAATCAATCAGTCACTGTACGGAGGATTTGGTCAGATTTTGCTGTACTCTTGAGTTTATTGATATTGACCAGATGTGTAGTATTGGTATATTGATCATGTTTTGATATGTTCATCAGATAGAAGCCAAATATCGATCACCGTATTAAATGTTGGTCAATCCATTGATACATTCATCAAGGGTCGCTAAACATTGATCTAGTGGGGAAGCCAGGTTGATAAACGTGATCGTTGAGATACTGATCACACGTTTGTCAGATATGGAAGATGTTGATCAAACATTCGTCAGCTATTGAGATATTGATCAAATATTGATCACACAATGATAACTTGTTGGCGATAGTGTCGAGAAGCTCAATGAGGCGTTCGCCTCACGACGTACCCTTCTACCACCGCCGGGTCCTCGACTCGATCCGTTTTGCCACGGTTGGCCTGACCGCAAGCAGGCTTCAAGCTGTTCACGAGGGACACCGCCGCGGTTGTGTTCGGCTCGCTTCACCTGGAGCGCTGGGCGTTCGACATCGAGATCATCAAAATCTGCCAGCTGGTGGGGATACCCATGTCGGTAAGCCCCGCCCTTGCCCTTGCGGTTGCCCTTGCCGTAGCATCGTGTACGTTGAGCGACACAGTCACGGCTTTGATTTTTTCGCTTTGTGTTTTTTGTTTTGCGTTTCTCGCTGTGTGTTTCCAGCTTTGCGGTTGCTTTGCGGTTGCTTTTCGCTTGTTTTGCGTTTTGATTGGGCCTGCTCTGCGTTTGCTTCGCGTTTGCTTCGCGTTTGCTTCGCCAAAAGGGTGGTGTCCGAGAGTGCCGTTACCAGGTACCATACCAGGTGTATATTAAGCCTAATCCTAACCGTACCCCGGTTTGACAGGAGGTCGCCGTGAACTGGCACGAGGTGCCCGGATCGAAGCTCATCCAGTCTAAGCTGGACGTCATGACAACTTCGGCCACCATGCTCAGAGATATGCTTTGCGTCAAGGTTTGCTACATGTTGGGTATCTGGGAGGTGGCTCACGACAAGCTGACTGCCCCAAAAAAGAAGCGATAAGAAACACTACACGGTGCGGAGGAGGGGTCATGTGTTTGGAGTGGGAGCAGGGAAAGGCATGCCTTGCGCACCATTTTAATAGTACTTTGAATCAAAATCGCCTCATGCAGCACCTGTCTACAACTCTGGGTGTGCGTCAGCCCCGCACTGCGATTTAGGTCGCGCCAGGTTTACGGTTACGGGTATTGTTGCGGTTACTGCTACGGTTGCGGTTATGGTTACGGCTGTGGTTCCGGTTTCTGCGACGTCTTCCGTTGCTGTGACGGTTACCGTTACTGTGACTGTTATCGTTACTTAGACGGTCACGTTTATGGTTGTGTTTTACGTTACTTTTCGGTTACGGCTCCCGTTACGGATACCGTTTCGGACATAGCTACGGTTACTGTCACAATTAGTGTTGCTGATACGGTTAATGTGACGGTCACGGTGCCGTTATCGGTTACGGTTATCGTTCGGTTACCGTTACGATTTCCGTTAGAGTCACAGATACGGATACTATAACTGTCAAGGTTACTGATGCTTTTACGGCTACGGTTCTGTTTCCTCACGATGATTGTCGCCGCCGCCGTCCAGTATTTACGGTTGAATGGCCGCGTTCAGCAAATTCCAGGCATGCTCAACAATGGCTGACGAACAGCAACGACGGCAAAACAAATACATCTGAATACTGTTGTCGCGAACAGAAGCGTTCTGGCCGATTTTGTCCGTGTTCCATGCTACGACCGATGGTAGTGCTGTTGGAGTTTTGCGTCTGCGTTGTCTTCTTCCTGGTACTGTACAGTAGAGTATGGCTGCACCGAAGTTAGGAAGGGACTGGAGGGTTTACTCATTGCATGCATGGGCGCAGTCGTATGACCATAGACCCTCGCATCTGACGGGGGTTCGGGGTCTAGGCGTAATTCTAGCAATGCCATGACGCGTTTTTGTTTGGTGCTGCTGAGGTTGAAAATGGCTGTAGTGTAGATGTCGCCCCCCGACATAAATTATTCATGTTGATGCTGGGTGCTGCTGCTGCCGCTGCTGCTTCTAGTAGCTTCGCCCACATGTTCTGTGTGATGCCAGGTACGGACTATGTGTCTTGTTGGCGATGCAGACTATTACTACAACCCTTACTAATACTACTACTACTACTACTACTACTACTACTACTACTACTACTACTACTACTACTGCTGCTGCTGCTGCTACTGCTGCTACTATTACTACTACTACTACTACTACTACTACTACTACTACTACTACTACTACTACTACTACTACTACTACTACTACTACTACTACTACTACTACTACTACTACTACTATTAGTATACCACACGGTGTATCCGCCAGATTGAACCACGTGTTGGACTACAATAGTCTGCATATGCACCGCCGTATGAGCAGCCCGCTCCACAGCAGGTACATTGGTTAGTTCCTGTTGGACTGCAGTATTCTACTTAAGCAGCGCCGACTATACAGCCCAATCGGCACTGCTGTAGTTTGTTCGTGTTGGACTGCAAGTAGTCTACTTAGGCAGCACCGACCAAGCAGCCCAATAGGGACAGCACTTTGTTCGTGCTGGGCATACAGTAGTCTACTTACGCAGAACTGACAAAGCAGCCCAGTGGGTACAATAGTAGTTTGATCCTGTAGTCCACTCAGGCAGCGCCGACTAAACAGCCCAGTAGGCACAGTAGTTTGTTCCTATAGGACAACCGTACCCTACTTCGGCGGCAACGGCTAAGCAGCTCAATAGGTACGAAACGAAGTACAACATTGGTTAAGAGTGCCTAATGTCAGATGGTCTGTGTGAGCGAAGCCTGGCACGACCCGTCAAGACTACCGCAGAAGGAACTATTCACTTTAACACCTGTTGACTGTGGCTGTTGTAGTCAGCCCCACACGCTGCACAGCAGTAGTGATGAGGACCGCCTCTATCGTATTGTGTCATGTCATACAAATAGCATACCTGGTATACCAATACATTATACTGGTACCTCTTTTTGTTTGGTACGTTTTCGAACGCCAACGCTGCCTCTGCAGCTGTTACTGTTGACGCATTGTTGTTGCCTTCGTATGGCGGACGACGGTGGGTTCTATTGGTGTTTTCGTGTTTCATGTTCGCGAGTGGGGGGGGTCGGCTTCACGGGAGATTGGCTAGGAAGACGCGATGGTGTGTGTCGTGCGGGGAATGGATGGCTTGGGGGGGAGGGGTGCCTGAATGGTGGAAACGTGCTGTACGCAAGGCTCGTTGGGTGGTGTGATAGGTGACTGCCATTGATGGCAAACAGCCCGGTCCTTGTCGATTCTCGCCCTGTCGCCTTGCGTCGAGTTGTGGGCGGTTGACGTGATAGGGTTAGTATCTCGTCGCAAAGGATCTGGTGGCACTTTTTGTTTTGCGAGAGAACGGAGAGGAATCCTTCCTTCACTTTGGCTGACTATACGTCATCGTCTGACGTTAGTACGTTTTTCATTCTTGGTCTGCAATAAAGGTTTGTTCACGTATCCAAATACATTGTTGATCCTTTTCCCAGCGTGGGCCTTGCTTTATCCATATTTCATCACCCCCAAACACGATTAAAACATGTTGACCGCAACCACCCTGGAAAAACACGACTGCCGGTTTTTGGTCTCCCAGAGTACGAATTAATTTTGTTGGCGCCTGCTGGGGTGTGCATGACTGCCGTAAAACAGCTCAAGTTTTCCGTTTCCCACATGTTCGAGTACTACAGTAAAAATATACCACAGGTACTGCGCTGCATTACTACTGCTGCTTTGGTCGAGCTACCTGTTGGACCCACTTGTCCACGACCCCTCGCGATCCGGTGGCATCAGCGTCAACCGGGGATCACTGATGGAAGTCCAATGGTACTACTGCAGCTGCCGCCCGTAAAACATGGGAAACGAATGAAAGACCAGCGGTACTGCCGGCCGTTGGCGCAAACTCTTCGAGACGGATGATGAAACTCCTTTGACCAACGGAACTATTAGAATAGGCAGTCGAAGTCTGTCCGTCTTTACACTTACTAATCGGTACGCCAGCCCTTCTCCGTAGTAGTGAGGAAAATGAGCACATGTTCGCATTATTATGTAACAGCAGTATTATGAGTACCTCCTTTTCCATGTTCTGTATAACCCACATCGTTACTATATACAGTAGAACCAGGTAATAAGAGTAAATATGCTTCGAAGTAACATAAATTATATCATGCCGGTTGGAGTCCAATCCCTAAGGGGCTTGTGTCGTGGTTGTACTACTTCTTTTACAGTAGTTGTTGTTATCGCATTTAACCCATCGCCACGACCTAATCCGTGGTCACACGCCAGGCTCCAATGACTCCAGAGTTGAAGAATATCTCCGCGCATGAATGTCTTGGCTTTTATGGCGCAGAGAGTGCAGGATTCCCACCACTCTTCGGTTTTCAGCGAATTTTGACAAAAAATCACCGGTTTTCAGCGAATTTTGACAAAAAATCACACGCTGTCGTGCTTTCAACGATAACTTAAGATGGGCTTGGCTGGCTGTTGTATTTATGATTTGCGGCGCAAGAATCTTCCAATAATACACATTATGAAAAAACAAAAAATGGCGGCGAGTCTCGAGTCGAAGCAACAGAGACAAAACACACGCCCACACACGCGCAGAACACGAATGCGTGCAGAAAATACCAGCCCCCGCCCCCCCCGCATGCCGCAATGTTGGAAACACACCCTCATCTCTTTCAGACAAAGGATTCAATCACACGGTCGGTCGCATGTGCGTTGTCTAATGGCGCCACTGTTTAGGAAGGAAACCCCGTCCCATGTCAACATGTCGCAATTTGGTAAAAATCGGAAATAAACCCTGGAGCCAACGACATCCATCTGGTGGTCGACATACAATATCCATCTGCTTGTCGATACTCGTATGTGCTGTACGTACGTAAACGCGCGATATAGTTATCAAGAAAGGGACAGCAGTTGAACTCGCATCGCCTTGTTGAGGGTTTGCTTGGTAGTGTTCAATATGGTGCCGTGGTAACTGTCGCGCTCAATGGTATAATATATTGTATCAGGTAAACCATAATATGTATCATCATCGTGATTTGGTACCTGGTTAATACGAGGCACCTGGTACCAGGTACCTGATCTCGTGCGACGTACGTAGGGTGTTTTTTACCCGGTGCCTATAATTATCGAAGTACTCGAGTCCAGGTATTGCCTTAAAAACGTTAGTCGGTTGTGGGCTCTAAGGTAACTAACTTCCTCCCCCCCCCTCCCCCCCACCCCCCCCGCCACATCCCTTGAAGCGCATTCGAGAACGTTGACAAAACGGCACAGCACAACACAACAAGCAAAGCACAGATCTAAATCAAGCGGGAAGGAAAGAGCGACGACAGCGGCCAGTAGTCCTCGTTCTTTCTCTATTGTACACCTTTCTCCTGCTCTAGACCACGTGGCCATTGTGTTTATCGTTGTCTTTCTACTCGGTGGGGTCACGGTATCCAGGCTGCTCTTGATTCCCGTTCTCTCGAGCTGTTCTAAATCGCGGCTTCGTCAATCAGGAGCTGAACCAATTCGGTAACTTCGCCTATTCCACCGCTTCGCACAATCAGTAGATTTGCCGATTCCACCGCTTCGCCTATTCGGTAGCTTGACCAAATCGGTACTTGGACTACTCGGCAACACATCCGATTCGGTAGCTTCACCAACTCGTTGGCTTCGCCCATTCAACCCCTTCGCTTGCTGTTCTCATTATGGGTAGCCTCGATGATTCGGCAGCTTTGTTTACTGTTATTCGGCTGCTTCGCCCATTTGGTTAGGATAACCTGTAACTATTAATAGTCAGTAGCTTATTCGGTAGCTTCCCCTGGTCCGCCACTTCGTCTATTCGGTCAATTCGGTAGCTCCGCCTTTTCGACAGCTGCGCCTACTCCGTAGCTTCGCCTATTCAGCCGCTCCACTTCGCCTATTCAGTAGTCTTGGG
Source organism: Nereocystis luetkeana (assembly GCA_031213475.1). NCBI lineage: Eukaryota > Phaeophyceae > Laminariales > Laminariaceae > Nereocystis > Nereocystis luetkeana. The sequence goes on from JARUPZ010000033.1 coordinate 5,120,515, forward strand.
ACTGGGATTGTACATCTGGAGGGAGTAGACGGTGTTTCTCCGTACATTGTCCAAGAGATCGCGGAACATGTCCTTACCCTGAACAGGGAAGGGGGAACACATAGGCATCAGCGGGACGCGCAGGAAAGGGGGGAAGGGGCGCGCGGGTCGCGGGGGCGGGGTAGTGTTGTTAGCCCAGGATGCACTTCGACGGCTCAAGAAGAAACCGCGCGGTGCTGCGATTATCCAAAACAATCCCACTGCAGGAGTTGTCTACAAGCAGTGGGTCAGACGTCAGCAGGCACAGCAGTTGTATTGTGAGTGTGTACTCTTATTCCTACCAGTGCGTAGTATGGACACAGACTACACCAGGGGTACCTTATGTCGTATTGAATGTATGTACCAGCATATGCAATGAAACGTAACAAGTATATAGTTGTACCTTACGTAAATACCTACCTGTACCAGGCAGGCAGATGACCTGCGTTCGCTACGAGCAGGGGAGGTCGGCGAGCTTTGTCGCGAACATAGAAAAAACGAAGCGGTAGGGACTGTAGTTCATTTCAGAAAACGTTATGTTGGGGGGAAGGGGGCGGGGCGTAACCGTAACAAGGCAAAGCACTGCAGGGGAGTAGCTGAGTACTATCTTGCTGCCAAATAAGACCGACGTAAAAACGTTACAAAAATAAAAATGACAAAACATCGTGAACAAAAACGAAAAAAAAAAAAAAACGAAAACAGCACCAAGAAGTAAATCCAAAATCCAAAAAACGAAAGGAAAAAACCAAAGAAACAGACACACCACGAATAGAAAAAAAACGGCGATACTCTATAAACTAAGGTACTGATTTGGGTGGTATACAGGTGGCGTGGGAGCGCGCGAGAAGGAAGCGGCGCACCTGCACGCCGAACTCTTCAAGGGGATTCCTTCCCCTGAACACTTCCATGGACACGCTTTCCTTCAGCAGGTTCATGTTTTCCAGGTGGCTGCACCAAAGGTCGTCCATTTGAGTCAACGTCAAGAAGCGTGTCGACTCGCTAGATAGCCCCGTCCTGATCGAGTCGATACCCGACAGCTGCGAGAGACGTCAGGCGCAAGCGGGGGAGGCAGGGGGGTGTACTCATTTGTTGCTTGCCTTTGACATTTTATCATCGACCACGCATCCATTTTGAGACGGAGTACTGTTCCTACTCCTAATATGGACACCTCCCAACATTTGGGCGCTAACTTCGTGTTTCCATAGATTACATACGCGTAGCTGGTAGATACTTTTGGCTGATCTTATCCCCTTCCTCTTTCACCGTCCGTGGCCATCATCTATCTCCTGCTGCTGCAGTAGGATAGCGATCGTTTTCTTGCCTCCATCTAGTGCACCAAACTTCTCCATGTGACATCCCTCTATTTTCTTTATCTCCTCCTCTAGCAACTCCCGTTCCTCTATGTAAACGTCATATTCTCCCACTATGTGAGTTCTACCCCCTATTGCAATGCCACAAGGATCGCACTTTCTTCCTGCTCCTCCTGGCTACTGGTATACCTCTTTCTTCTTTCAGGCTGGTCCAGGTCCCCCTGCACGGAACCGCAGTTTTGAGCGTTTTCGGTCAGTCCATTGGGCCGTGCGAATATGGGTTCGTTCCCATCTCTTCTCTTAACCCTCGGCATGTCTCCAAGTGATTTTCCTCCTTCTCCTTTTTTCTCAGCGCTAGCCATTCCCTTCTTTCTATCCTTTCAACTACGTATTGTCCTATACCCCCCGAACTCATCTATAGGCTATGGGTAGTACCTCTTCTTGGTTTCCTCCTGTAGCCTTTCATGCTTTCTCGACTACGCTATCCCACCAGCTCGCCCTTTCGTCACATCCTCCTATACAGCCCTACCAACTATGGCTGACAATCCCCTTTCTCGGCATGTTCCCTCACTTCATGTTGCCATTTCAACGTACTCACTTCTCTACGTTTTTTTGTTTTTTACACTCCGACGCCTTCTTATTCAATTCCAGCGGAAAATGTGCGTAGGTTCGGTAGAGAGTGAGCAGAGGGGGGGTCAGTCAGACAAACAGACAGACAGACAGACAATTATTGAGTTTTTCTCGTAGCAATCCCAGTAAAACTGGAAAATATTACCATTTAACTTTCCCACGTCCCTACGTTTTCTGTTGTGTTTCGTTTTTACCCTCCGGTGGATTGTCAAAACTAAACGAGATGAGTACACGTCTCAAGTGAATACACTCCCAGTTCTTACTCTCAACACTGCCCTTGAGCATCCTAATGGCACGTTTTGACTGCTGTCATCAGTACCGTTTCCAGCCGATTAGCTGCTGTCATCTGTACCGTTTCCAGCTGTTAGCTGCTGCCATCTGTCCCGTTTCCAGCTGATTAGTTGCTGTCATCTGTACCGTTTCCAGCTGATTAGCTGCTGTCATCTGTACCGTTTCCAGCTGATAGCTTTGGTAGAGGGCCGGGGAGGTGCGTACAGAGTTAACGAACGCTACAGTAGTCTATCGGACAAAAATTGCATACCCCGCACGAACACGAACAGCTTTGACGAGTACTCGCGAAATCCATTCGTCGTATACGAACGTGCTATTCATCCACGGACGAATACTAGCCCCACCTTCCTGACGAGGGTAGTCGACCACAGCAGTACTACTACTTGCCGAATGTTTTAAAGAGGGTAGTCGACCACAGTACTACTACTTGCCGAATGTTTTAAAGAGGGTAGTCGACCACAGTACTACTACTTGCCGAATATTTTAAAGAGGGTAGTCGACCACAGTACAATACTTGCCGAATGTTTTAAAGAGGGTAGTCGACCACAGTACTATTGCTTGCCGAATGTTTTAAAGAGGGTAGTCGACCACAGTACTACTACTTGCCGAATGTTTCAAAGAGGTAGTCGATCACAGTACTACTACTTGCCTAAAGTTTTAAAGAGGGTAGTCGACCACAGTACTACTACTTGCCGAATGTTTTCAAGAGGGTAGTCGACCACAGTACTTTCACTTGCCGAATGTATGTCTTTGAGGGGGTGTTTGTGCATGGACGAATGCTTCGTCTCATGTTTTCGGGAGGGTATTGTTCAGCCGCTGACGAATACATTGCTTAAGGTCAGGCGAATATTTTGGAAAACAAACAGGTAGATCTGTTTGTGTTCCTGCCGAGGACGAAAACCAATTGGGTTACACATTCTGCTATTAATATCGGAATCACTCGTCCACGGTCAACTGATCGTCCCATGTTTTAGAGAGCGTGTTAGCGAAGGCGAATACCTGCCCGTGTTTTTAAGACGGTGTTTGTCCGTGTACGAATACTTGCACACGTTTTGGAGCTTTTTTTCGTCCGTGGACGAATGCAACCCCCATGTTCTTAAAAGGGTGAATGTTTGTAGACGAACACTTGCCCCATGCTATTGAGAGGGTAACCGAACACGAAGCCAATGAATACGAGTACGACTACGAATACATCCTTGTATTGGTACGGGGAGCGAAAAGTTGTTCAGGCCTCCTCTCCTCGGGCAACTCCCTCCTTCCCTTTTGCAAATTCAATGCCAGTACAACGATCCCACAGTATTAATAGTCCTTTCGACAAGTCATACTACATGCATTGCACCCCAAAGGCGGGTTTCGAAAACAAAAAAATTCGGATAGAGTGAGCTTTCGCGATTCCTATCGTACCCTGAATTGAGTAAATACTTTATTTAAACTGAGCTGAATCGAATTGAATCGAGTTGAACCCGAACCTTCTTCTCCGTGGCGACTGCCGCCTGGTCCAGGCAGTACTTCAACAGCCCCTCCTTACCCCCTGACCCGAAAGCCTCCTTGAGAGACTCCGCCGACATAGCCGACGCCTCTGCCATCGGGAAAAACTGCTGCAGCTTCGCAGACAGAACGGCTTTGGGTAACCCATCCTCACCGGTGTTCCTACCGTATTATGAATGTTTTTACCGGGGAGGGGGAGGGGGGGGGGGGGCAAAGGTGTGGAACAGGGGCCCGGGGAGGGAGGCGGGCGGGGGAGCGGGGGGGGGGGCGGGGAGGGGGACGTGCTCATTTGTTGTTTGCTTTAGTCTTTCACCATTTACCACGAATGCCTTTCGAGACGGGGGGGGGAGGGGGGGGGGGGGGGGGGGTACTCGATATCGTGCATGCCCGTAGACGTGGGGGGGAGTTTGTTTAGGTTGGGGTGTGTGATTGCGCGATATACAATGATCGAAACATGGCTGTGTGGTCTGGTAGTACCGGTAGAGCGACACTGCCATCGGCAATTGGTGATGACGGGCGGCTACAACCCTTTGGTTTGGTCGTGGTCCTTGACGCTCCGGCTATTCAAGTGGGGGGAGGAGGGCCATGTTGCTATTCATACTGTATGGAAGACCTTGTTGGGCAACCGTCGGTACGATGATATTGAGCGCTTCGACATTACCTCGATTCTCAAAGTATAACCACAACCCGAATTCAAACCAACCTAAAAACAGCAGTCGAAAGCCAAAAGCCGAAATCAAAACCAAACACCCGAACGAAAAACCGATCAAAACCACAGCCAAAATGAAAACAAAGAACGGGAAGAGGAGGGGGGTTTCGTCACCCACTTCCTTTTTTCGTCGTGCATAGCGATCAAGGTACAAGCACACTAAACAGGTACTCACACGAACGACATACCAGTAGGTATGACACAAAGGGGCTCATACAAGGAAGGATTTTGTTGCTGTTGTTGCTGTTGTTGTGCTGCTGTTCTTCTTCTTCCCACGCATTACTCATTGCCACAATCCCCTCCATGCCAACCAAGACACGCTTGTATCCCTCTCGCCGTCATAAGCCGTCGCCGCAACGCTACGGTACGTACAACGACATCCCATACGTGAGACGGCAGGCGTTTTCCTACTATTAATAGCCGCTTTACGAGAGACCGGGGGGGGGGGGGCAGGGGGGGAATCCATCGAGGCGTTTCCCCGTCCCCCAGCCCCCCCTGCCACAAAGGAACGTCAAATAGAGGACTCTCGTTTTGACGCTTCCAAACACTTCCAGCCACCTCGGGTACGAGTAACTCATAAGCAAATATGATGAGTGAGGGGGCCACGCTTTAGGCCTTTGACTGACCACTGACCCCCCCGTACACTAAAACTGCTATGTCAAAGCCAGATGCCAAAAAGAGAGCCTTGGCAAAAGCTCAACATGGTCGGTCTCCTACAAAGATTGTACCAGGTAGCATCTTTGGGTACGAGTCATTGCCGAGTTTCTCGCCCTCCAGAAGGAAAATCTTGGCCGAGCACTCGAGCGCAAGGTCTCTCAGTCCGTTGTTGTCTTGGTCGACGACAGAGAGTAAAAACTTTTAACAATGCTACGAGTACGTGCGTTACGTGGAGTTTACGCAGCGTACGGAATAAATATACTCAATCGTTTTTTTTTAAGCTGGCGATATTTACCCAGCTCAAGTTCCACTGTAGCTTCACGTACTTTATACTCTTTGTATGAATGCCATTGTGAGGGGACAAGGTCGACTCTACTTTTATTACGCCTCCAGCCACTCGGTTGCTAGGAGTGCTACTTTCCCGGTGCTCACCCTTGTACGATCTCGGTGCAAGTCTTGGCCGAGTACGACAGGGCGAGTTCTTTCAATCCGTCCTTGTCTTGGTCAATCACGGCATCCCGTGCTTGGTACAGCGCTAGCCGCTGGTCGTTCATCACCTGCGCTCAAAAAAACGACAGAATTCGACAAATTCGATACAATTCGACACCTTTACAAACAAATCGATGAATTTCGATACAATTCGATCAATTTTGAAATAAAAAATGATTGAGAGTTGATTACACGTCCCATACAATTCGACACAAATCGGTAACATTCGATTCGATCGAGTCAACCAGCACCAAATGGAGACATCAGCACACAAATGGTCGGCAATATCGATCGATCGGCAAAGGCACATTCTGACGGCAGTTGGTCGGCAGAACTGAAGCTTAAGCTTCGCACAATGGCCGGGTCGCCGGCAGTATTCTTGAATATTCGGAGAACCTCACTCCCGCCAACCACTATCAAACAGTCAAAAGTACCGAAACCATGATACTCAACACCCCCCGAGGCACGTATGACTGACTTAGCAGGCTTAAAAATACGCCCCGGGGCGTTTATTAGATAGCCGGGGCGCATTCTGAAAGAAGGTTTCGGGCCCTTTGCTCCCCCCAGGGCAATACAAAAAATATACCAGGAAACACACGCACACACCTCTCTCACACAAAACAACATCACAGCAGCAGGTGTTGTGGTCATACCGCAACACCGATATGGCACCCAGCACCGATAAAACGCACAGACGACCACATACACTGTTAAGGAAAGCTGGGCTTATCCGGTCATCAGCAAGCGAGCCAGCCCATCATCGCGTACACATCAGCACGCGCTGGCGAACACGTCACACACCCCAGTGCATGACAGCACGGCTGGGTGGCAATTGATTTTGTTATAGTTGATATTAAACGTCAGAGCGTCAAAACACCGGTTTTTGTCTGCTTTGCTGTTGCGCACAACCTGTACCTACCCATATATCAACTTTCCTGTGCTCAGCACCGCCCTGTCTTGCTTTGGGAACAGCTCCATTTCCCACGCTCGAGTGCTTCGCCGGCTGGGCCCCGGCAAGTTTACCCCAAAAAAATGAAAGCGGGAGGCGTTTGCTGTGTGTGGCCGGGGCGTTTTTCACGTTTGTGTTTCGACAGGGCGACGTTTGCTCCGGGTTTTGCCCATTTTCGCTGAAAAAAATACCCAGGGGCGTATAACAAGATAGGGGCATTTAAAAAACAAAGCATTACTACGGGATATAGTCAAAAGGGGCCTGGCGTCCGATGAATCTGTTGCCGTGCAAATATCTACTCCATTTTTAGCGCCTCTTGCCCCTGCATGCAGGATTATATTTTGGAAATTTGGCGAACGCCTGGGTCGTTTCTTGCCACGTATCTGACGCCTAGAACGACCCAGGTGTGTATGGCTCTGATGGCAGAGGCCGTGCTCGTGACAATCAGTCGAGTGGCTATAAATAGCTGTTGGATCAACGTTAAGCAGTACCTTCGCCCAATAAGACAATGTGTTCGAGTGCTACCATATCGCCAAACTTGTAAGCGTTCGGACGGTTACGCTTGGCTATGGGGTCCACAATAACAAAATCCGAGGTCGTTTTGGGTGGCGCACTATGTCGAAGGACGTAGCCTAGAATATTTAATGCTGCTCGTCGTGCCAACATCGCAAGACGTCACACCGTCCTCTGAAATTACCCCTTGGTCACCGTCCCGTTTCTCAATTGGGAACTGCAAGTCTGCTGCTACCGTAGAAGGAGGGTAAAGAGATCTATAAGAAAAGGTTGCGTAACTTGAGTGCCGTCGACACCAGACGTGACACGGGTATGTTTCAGGTTCGACCTGGGTCTGCAGCAAGCTTCTCCTTTTCGTCTCGGGTAGCGTGTACGACACGCCAGGTATCGGTGATGCTCGGCACGACAGGCCGAGTGTGTGGTCGTGTGACGAGATACAATCCCATCTCACACCGAGGATCATGATAGGTGTCATCATTCCGTACTTGCTGACGGAGGAGGGCAACTCCCCGCCTCAACTATCGTTAGATCTACGGAGGTCTGCGACCACTTCAAGGCAAGATCTAATATCCACGACATCAGGAGAACGGCCTCTGCTCTTGCTCGATCTTGCATGCCCCATGGTCGCACAACGGTCTCCTGCAGTCTTGAATTCAAGAAAAAAATAGAAACAAAAGTCTTACAGTAGGTTCGAGAGGAAAAAATCGACTTCACAGTTGGAGTGTCTTTTTCACTTTTTCACTTGAAAAAAAACAGAAACAGTTATATACATATTCCAGGAATACTTCGTATGCCATTGTCTGCGGCACACCATGTCGACTATAAGGTGAACCAGCATGGTTGATCGATCGGCGGCCCAAATCGCACCGCACCCACCTCCATTTGACACATACTTTTCGTGTGGAAGTAAGGGTGAAATTTTTTAGTTTTACTCATCTGTTTGGACCCGCTAGAGGGTGAAAAAAAAGAAGAAGCACCGCATCGCACCGCACCGCACCTCATCGAACGAGAAGACCGTTCTTCGAATACCGGCGAAGTAGTCCTCCGTCGCTCTCTGCACCTTATCCAAGGTAGCAGACACCTGTATTCAGGAGACAGATACATATCATAGGACCCGCGTTTCTTAAAACATGTACGATTTCACACACTGACAGATCAGATAGATCAGATAGATCAGACAGACGAGAAAGCCCATATCGATCACAAACATCAGATAGATCAGACAGTGTGTAGATTGATCTCTAAAGGTATAGACGCAGCTGGCACGGGAACGCGTGGTTGACTCCAGACGATAACACGTAACTCTTACATTATATCCGAGCTGTCGAGTCGACTCGCCTGATGTGGAGCTACACCTAACGAGTGGCATTGGTGGGCTCACACATTACCCCGATATCCCAATACTCTACTACCAGAATCCCTCTTCAGTATGGAACTCCTCAATCTGGGATGGATTTTATGTGTCGTGTTCCTTAGTACAACCAACATCCCCCCTGCTTATTATACACGACCATACTACTGCCCTCCCTGCTCCCGTGCATGTCAAGGCACGACATTGCAGGGTTGATACATCGCAATATCATAATTACCTCATATTAAACTCAGAATATCAAAAATCCAATCTGTATCCTCGTAAAACCAAATTCTCGAATCAACACTCGAATCCTCAAATCAGCATTCAAATAGTCAAATCCACAGCCTCCCTGTTGATAGATCAGACGGATCAGACAAATCAGATAGATCAGGCAGATCAGACAGATCGGATAGATCAGACAAATCACACACACATCAGATATTATAATATATATATATATATATTCCTGATCTGCAGGACTTACAGTAGGTGATGTTGTTTCAGGGTTAGAGACACTGTTGCAGTTTGTTATTTGCAGAAAAGTAACTACAAAAATTAAGAGTTTGAATATCCCTACTGCTGGACATGCGTCCAAACGTCCTTGGTCCTACAGCAGTAGTTGTGCTGATCCGATAGTAAACGGATGCGCAGCACAGAGCGGCACACAGGTCGCCATCGCCCTTGTGCGGTACGTGCGGTAGTTGCCCCCTTTAGAACCGCAGTCCCGTTTTGGGGACAAACCACTCAAATTTCAAGTAGTTTGTCCCCAAAACGGGACTGCGGTCCTGAAGGGGTTAACGGCGGTGTTGCTGTTCAAGTCTGGTCGTGCCGCTGGGGACTACTCGGCCGCCATAGAGAAGGCAAGGCGTGGACGGCACGCTATTTTCTTCCTTACAGTTGGCAGGAACGGTCGAATCTCTGTTTTAGAGAGCAGGGTAAATATTTCTGCTTCGCAGCGATCAAAAGTTATTTCTTCACAGAAAATCCCGTACTGCTTTGCTTCTGCTTCTGCTTCTGCTTCTGCTGCTGCTGCTCTGTACAAGTATAGCATCTCTAAATTGAGGACTGAGGTACTGCGTCAGGAGGGTGCACACGTTACCCTCGCGTCGCCCCCCTCTGGATTGCCCGCTGCTGTAGTCTACCGATGGTGGCCACAGGCGGCGAAATAGGAAAGATAAGATTGGCAACAAGCTTTTATGTGCTGTAGCGCAAGATTCCCCTCCGGAGGCAAACTATGCGGAGCCACAGTTTTCGGCAGTAGCCAGTTTACGTACCCATTTAATGGGAGAGATGTACTCGATCTCATGCATGACCGTAGTCGTGTGACCATAGACCCTCGCATCCCGACAATGCCGGGACGGGGCACGTCAGTTTTTCACGGACCAGGCCGACGTTGCTTGTACCAACCGCGAAGCGCCGTGAGGTGTTCGGCGAGTCGCATGAGGGGTGAGCTGCATCCTACTCAGAACCGCTTGTGAGGCGGACTTGCATATGGACGACGGCTTCAATGAGTTAATTTAATTTCCGGTGTGGCCACTTCCGGAGACAGCAAGGGGAGTACTATGTAACTGCTTCTTGGGTGTCTGACCATAAACACTACCTGGTACGTGATACGATTATTCCCCTTGAGCGGACTAAAGGTTGTCCCCACCGCACAGATGATCCAACTCGACCACCAGCTGTGACCGACCGCCATAAGAAGAGAAAAAAAAACGGTACCCTAGTTGTCTAGCTCAGGTAATGAGCGGCATGTTTTACATTGTCGTTGCCAATCGACGCCAGCCCGACCTATATATAATATATAGGCGAGGGGCGGGGGCTATGATGTTCATTAATCTTGGCAAGAGGTGAGGGGTGGCAATGGCGTTGAGTCCGGTTTAAACATACTTCACGAAGCTTTGTAGACACAAAATCGACGCCTTCGCAACGCTGACGTACCACGAGATTCCAAACGTGTATGTACGCTGACATAGTACTCTACTGCTGTACGATGTGTGTGGGGGGGGGTCATCAATAGTGTGGAGGTGACATGATACGTACGTATCCGTCAGAGCTCTCTCCTGGAGAGCTTCGTCGGCCGGTCACGCCGACCACTCTACGTTCTCTCTATGTTGTAATGTAGGACGATATCGTGTACTTGGTAAAGGTGTAATATCATACCAGGTATCATATCACAATTAATACCTGGTAGCATGGTTATCATGATAAAAGTAATTACGCCCACCGCCGAGGGCGGGGAAGGCTGTATGCCATACTTTATCTTGTACGAAGCAGTAAGTTAACGCATTTTAGTGTATCCCACCTGCTTGTTCTCGATGGGGATGTCGTCGCTGAGCCGGAAGCTGTCCATGATTTTCGTCACCTGGTCCCCCCCAAACACCCTGACCAACAAAACATAAAAAATATATTACATTATCAACCATCACACGAACAAACGAGCTAACGAGCAAACGAGCGAACCATCATAAGAAAAAACGAACCAGTGACTGCATGCTAGAACAAACTATCTAACAACCAAACGAACACCCTGGTCAAACGATAAAAAAACGCGAGGCGGCACAAACAACTCCTGTTTTCACGTCTCACGCAGAATCTGGGAGCAGAATCAACGCCAAAAGCTTCACAGGCGACTCTATAGTAGGGTCCATGAACACCTGTGAATAGGCAGGAGATTACGTGTATGCGGCAGTACTTGTAACCGCACACCAGCAGTAGTGCTTGTACTCATAGTAGTAGTACTAGTAGTAGTAGTAGTGGTAGTAGTAGCAGTAGTAGCAGTAGTAGTGGTGGTAGTAGTAGTAAGGGTTGTGGTAGTAGTGGCAGCTGTTCTACGACTGTAGTATGACCGCCTGTGCCACCATCAGTGAAACCGTCCGTGTAACCGTGCGTGTAACTGTCAGTGGACCCGTCAGTGTAACAGTCAGTGTAACCGTCAGCGCGACCGGTCAGAGTAACAATCGTGTAACCGTCAGTGCAACCGTCAGTGAAACTGTCAATCTTACCTCCGGTGCAACTGTCAGTGTTACCGCCCGCGTAATCATAGTGTAACTGCCAGTGTAACCATTGGTGAAACCGTCAGTGTAACCATCAATGCGTCAGTGCAACCGGCAGTGTAACCGTTGGCGTAACCGTTGGCGTAACCGTCAGTGCAGCCGTCAGTGTAACGGCCAATATGACTGCCGGTGTAACCGCTTGCGTACGTCAGAGCAACCGTCGGTATCGTCCGTGTAAACATCGGTGAAACCGTCAGTGCAACGTCCGTATAACCGTCAGGGTAGCCATCAGAACAACCGTCTATGTCACCTTTGGCGAAACCTTCAGTGCACCCGTCGTGTAACCGTCAGCACAACGATCAGTATATCCCGTCTGTTGTCAATGTAACCACCAATATATAACCGTCAGCGCAGCCGTCAGTGTGACTGTCAATGTAACTGCCAGTGTAAACGTCTTTGTAGAAACAAGAATAACCACGGATGATGCAACTCTGCACGTAAACGTTGGTGAAGCCGTCAGTGTTACCGTCCGCGTAAGTGCATCTGTCAGCGTGATCGTTCGTGTAACCGTCGGTTTAACCGTCTGTGCAACCGTCCGCGAAACCGCCAGTGCAACGGTCAGTATATCCCTCCGAATAACCGTCAGTGTAACTATCAGTGGGGCTATCAATGTTATCGCTTGCGCAACTGTCAAAGTAACCGTCGGTGCATCCATCCGTGCTAGCACCATTAAAACTATCAGTGTAACCGTCAGTGAACCCGCCGATGAAACCGTCCGTGCACGAATCAGTGCAACCGTCAGTTTAATTGTCCGTGCCAACGTCGGTGGCGTTGTTCGTGCAACCGTCAGTGTAGCCATCAATGTAATCCTCCGTGTAACTGTCCGTGTAACCGCCTGTGTAACCGTCAATGCGTCATGTAACCCTCCGTGTAAACATCCGCTAAACCGTCGGTGAAATCGTCAGTGTAAAGGTAAATGCAACTGTCGGTGCAACCGTCCGTGTAACTACCATTGTAACCGCCAGTTTAACCGTCAGTGTAACCGTCCGTATAACCATCAGAGTAATCGTCAGTGTAAACGTCGGTGCGACTGTCAGCGTAACCTTTCCCGCAACCGTCGGTGCAACTAAACCTTCCGTGCAACCGCAACTGTCAGCGGAACCGTCACTGCAACGGTCAGTGTAACTGTACGTGTAGCCGTCCGAGTAAAGATTTGTGTAATCGTTCGTATTCCAGTCGGCGTAACCGTCAGTGCAATCGTCAGTGTAACCGTCCGTGTCACCGTCAGTGAAAACCGTCAGTGTAACCGTCAATTCAACACTCGCTGCAACCGTCGGTGTAACCGTGAAACTGTCAGTGTAACCATCAACGCAACCGCCAGCGTAACCGTTCGCGTAACCGTTCGTGTAACCGTTCGTGTAAACGTCCGTGTAGCCGTCAGTGCAACGGTGGGTGTAACTGTACGCATAACCGTCGTGCCACCATGTCACCGTTCTAACCGCTCGCGTAACCGTGGGTGTAGCCGTCAGTGGTACCGTTTGAGTACTCGTGAGTGCACTCGTCAGCATAAACTATAGCGTAAACTATAACCGTCGGTGCAACCGTCAGTGTAACTGTCCGTGTCACAGTCAGTCAGTGTAACAGTTCGAGTAGCCGTCAGAATAGTCTTTCGTCTAACCGTCGGTCCAACTGTCAGTGGAACTGCCCGTGAAACCGTCGGTGCAGCCGTCAGTGTAATACCCACTGCGATGGTCCGCGTGAATGTACGTGTAACCGTTAGAGCAACCGTCAGTGTAATCGTCAGCGTGATCGTCAGTGTCACCGTCACTGCAACGGACGGTGTAACTTTATGTGTGACCGTCAGTGTAACAGTTCGTGTGACTGTTCGTGTAACTTTCAGTGTAATCGTCAATGCAACCGTCCCTGTGACCGTCCGTGTAACCGTCAGTGTAACCGCCTAAATAATCGTCGGTGCAATCGTCAGTTCAACAGTCAGTGCAACTGTCCACGTGACCGCCAGTAAGTAAAGTCAGTTTAACCGTGGGTGTAACCGTCGTTGTACCCATCCGTGTAACCGTCAGTGTAACCGTCCGTGCAATCGTCCATGCAGCCGTCAGTGCAACTGACAACGTAAACTTCCATGCAATCGTCTACGCACCGTTTTCGCAACCGTCTGTGAAACCGTCGACGAAGCTGTCTTCATAACCGTCAGTACAACCGCCCATGTAACCGTCAGTGTAACTGTCCGTGCATGCGACCGCCAGTGTAACCGTCAGTGTAACCATCAACGCAACAGCCGGCGGGACTGTACGTGTAACCGTCAGCGTAACCGTTTGTGTAACCGTCAGTGTAACCGTCCGTGTATCTGTCAGAGTAACCGTGGCCGTCAGTGCAAAAACTCGTGTAACCGTGGGTGTAACCGTCAGTGCAACAGCCAGTCTAACCGTCAAGTTAACGGTCGGTGCAACCATTAGTGGAGCCGTCCGTGAAACCGTCGGCGCAGCCGTCAGTGAAACCGCCAGTGTCACTGTCAATCTGTCGGCGTAACCGCTGGTGAACCCTCAGCGTAAACGTTAGTGCAACCGTCGGCGGGAACGAAATTTCAACCATCGCTGTAATCATCGGTGAAACTTTTTTTTTAACGTCAGTGTAACTGCGAGTGCAATCGTCGGTATAACTATCATTGTAATCGTCAATGTAACTGTCAGTGTAACTGCGCGAATGAGCGTCCGAGCAACCGTCAGTGTAACCGTCCACGTAACTGTCGGTGTAACTGTCCGTGTAACCGTCACTGCAAGTGTCTATGCAGCCGTCAGTGTCACCGTCACCATGCGACCGTCAGTAAAACTGCTTTTAATTATCGATGGTGTAACCTCCAACGAACCGTTAGTGTAGCCGTCAGTATAACCGTCAGCAAGTGACCGTCGCCGTCAGGTACATACGCGCAAATTCGCACGGCGCTCCGGCCATTTCGCCTACAACCCGCACAAAAACTGTAACCATAACAACAATAAAGCGACGGGTTCGTCCACTCAAGTAGAGGGTCAGAATGTCAGAACGTACCCACCCCTCCCCGCCCCTCTACCGCCTTCCAAAAGCCGGTCCCTCGCACCCCTTGCCCGAATAATCTATCGAACAACCTACCGAATTACCTGTCGTAAAACCTACCCAATAGCCTACTCAAAGCCCTCAAGTCCGCACCGAAAAGACGCCCCCCCTTTCCTCCCACCCAGCTAGTGCGCCAGATATATATATATATATATATATATATATATAAAAAATCAGCCCATTGCCGCGCCTTGCTCCCCCGAGCGGACAACAGGGGAGGGAGGGGAACTAGGTCGCATGAGGATGAGGACGTTACTTGTTTTCTGTTTTTTAGTCACACCTGAAGATGTCGTCGTCGAGGGAAAGGAAGAAGCGAGTTGCCCCCGGGTCGCCCTGCCTCCCCGCCCTGCCCCTAAGCTGGTTGTCCACGCGGCGGCTCTCGTGCCGAGCTGTACCCACAACGTAGAGCCCGCCAAGATCGATCACCTAGCGCAGTCGAAATTACCAATCAAGCAGACAATCGATCGATCAATCAAGCAAGCATTCGATGGATAAGCCAATCGATCAAGCAATCGATCAGTTGATCAGTCAAGCAACCAAGCGATCGATCGATCAATCAATCAAGCAAACCGACCAATCAATCAATCAATCAGCCAATCGATTGCTCCATTAACCGACCAACCAATTAATGAATCAACCAACCAACCAACGAGAGCGAACAGTAGTGACGGAGGTGGGGCACTTGAGTACGACCCCAAGGGACGAAACATACCATACGTGTTTTTTTTACGTTGGAATTGCCGAAAGGTTTGGGGTGTGTAGACCGAATCATGTAAGGCATCACCCGCAACAAAAATAAATTACCAAAAAAACACTCTCGACAAGCGCAACACACAATACAAGACGCGCCACCGCAACCACCACAGCCACCACAGTCCCTACTACTAAACCTCTACCTACCACCACCACAAACACTACCCCTACTCTACCACCACCACTACCGCTTCTCCCCGCCCCTTATCCTGGCCACCACCGCTGCTCCTACCCCTTATGCCTACCACCACCACTGCTTGTACCGCTACCGCGACCACATCCATGTCACCCACCTTCTCTTTTTCTTCCGCCAAGCCGTCGCCGAAGCACTTCTTGACCGCTTGCGCAGCCTCTCTGACTGCGGCAACCCCGTTACCCTCCACAGGCCCCGCCTCGCAGGCCGCTGAGATCAACTCCTCAAGCGCTTCCCGCCCCATATTCCCTTCGTCGTTTTTGGGGAGAGAAGAGTCCTTGGCGCACTCAGAGACGGCCTCTGCCAGAGCCAGAGATGCCTCCTCAGGGAGTTCACAGGGGAAAAACGATTCTCCCACCTGCATGCGGAGCGGTTTGCAAAGAAAGAACACAGAACACAATTCAGGCGTTACACCTCAACTGTAAAGGAAATGTGATCGCCCACCTGCGTACGGCGGGATTGACAACAAAAATCGCGGAAAAAATAAATGAGGCGTTACACCCCAACCGGTACAATACATCATCTGCGTGCAACTTTCTGCAGGGGAGATTGTAGGGGGCAAACGATTTTCCTACCTGCATTCGCGGGATTGAAAAAACACGCAAACATTATAGGCGTTCTCAACCGGTACATCTCCTGCGGCAAATCTTCTGCACCATGTTATGTTATACCCCCCCCGCGTGCTTTATTTAGTGCTGGATATCGGATATCGATACTCGTATCGGGATCGAGTCCGTTAGGGTACTGATAAACAATTATCGTTATCGATACGACGATTGATGGCAGAAATATCGCAGAGCAAGTTCGTTCGTTCGTTCTTACTCTGCACGAAAAACACGGGGATGGAGGGGAAAACGCGTTCGATATTCCGATATATCCAAGCCTTCGATACAATATACGACATACTCTTCATCTTGAGTGTTAAACGGTATTGCTGAAAAACTCGGGCGTCTTCGCCCGGGCAGGTAGATAAATCACGAAATAGCCACGGACTTGTCTATGCCATGTGTTCATTTTCTTCATGTGCGTTCACTCGTCGCGAGCACAGCTACTCCTTGAGGTCGCGAACAGTGTTTCGAGCGACAATGACTTCCCTGATATTAGAATCGCGAGGACCTTATCGCGGGGGGTGCGGCAAAGAGCCGTGCACGCGGCGCCGGCTTTGAAGTTGGTGATGGTGGGAGGCATTGGGGCGGGGGGGCAGGAGTGTCCGCCAATTTATCAAGCGGGTACAGGGGTTTTCTTTGGTTGCCTTGTCCTTGCGTTTCGCTCTTGTTTGGTCCAAAGGGTAGAGAGGAGCTGTAGTTGGGAGGTGGGGGAAAAAAACGCCCATGACGTGACAGCAACGTGACAACAATGAGTATGAGGTGATAGCAACGGTCTTCTCGTAGTTTCCCGTTGCGTTCGTCGGTCGAGACGGCTGGATTGTGACTGGGCAAGAACAACAGCAATATCTAAACCATTTATATCATGGTAACGACCAGAAACCTAATCAACACCAACACCAACTACAACAGCACTAACAACAACCAACCCGACACAGCATCCACAACAACGACGACCACTACCATCACTACCACCACCAACACCACCTCCACCACTACCACCATCGGCACCACCACCACCACCATCAGCACCACTATCAGCACCACCTCCATCACTACACCACTGCACCACCACGACCACCACCACCATCACCACCATCACCACCATCACCACCACCACCACCACCACCACAACCACCACCACCACTCTATACGACCACCACCGCCACCACCACCGCCACCGCCAAACCTACCTTCGGCACCACCGCCAAATCCTCCTCTTGAAGAAGCTCCTTGGCCAGGGCGTCCCTCACTCTAATCCTCGCCATCACGGCCGCATTTCCACCCAACAGGATGTCCGTCCCCCTCCCCGCCATATTTGTCGCGACGGTCACCACTCCCAGCCGCCCCGCCTGACCCACGATCTCACTCTCGCGCTCCACCAAGTCCGGGTTGGCATTAAGCGTCTGTGAAACGAAGGAGGGGACAAGAGGCGATTGCCCCCGGTGTGATAATGCGATCGCTTATATATGGAAAACCCATCCAGATTCCACGACAGCGATCATGGCGACGCCGGCGACGCCGACTATGACAATGAAGAAAGCAGGCGTTGGAGCGGAGGAGCATAGCGATGATGGGGATTTTCCCTACGGCATCCGTTGCGGGTCCCGAAATATGATTAACCAGTTGTGCCAGTTGTGCATAGAAAAGGCTGAGGTCTTCCCGCGATATAAAAGCAACGAACGAACCGTAGTGGGGGGGCCGAGGGGGGGGAAAGTCTGCCATGTGACCCCGGTTCTGAGTCACGACTATTAATACGAGGGGAAGAGAAAAAAACAGGACGAGGATGAAAAACGATATTTAAAAAAAAAACAACGACTGTAGACAGCCCCATAAAACTGTTGAGCAGTTACATACTACAGTAATACCAGGTTCTCCATTGCCGGCACTCCCTTCCTCTGTTGGCACCTGATTACATGCATGTCAGGCTGTTCACCTTCTTGAAGAATTACTTTTACGTCACCACATCCTTCAAGTTAAGCCGCAGCGCAAAGAACATTCAACGAACCATCCGAAAGTACCAAACATCTCTCACTGTGAATGTATATCGAGTACATACTAATCAGAAGTGCGCTTATATCGAGCGTAAAACACTACTGACAGCACCTGGCAAGGCACCCCCCTCTCCTCAAGGTCCTTGGCGGTCTGGTCCGACATCTGGACATTGGTCGTTCCGATCAGCACCGGGCGTCCGTCCTTGTGCAGCCTCTCCACCTCCGTGAGCATGGCGGCGTTGGCGCCCACTCGGTTGCGGAAGACCACGTCGGGGTAGTCCCTCCTCGCGATCGGGAGGGCCGTCGGTATCTGCGATAGGATGGTGTCGTCGGTAGTGTAGGTGTTATCGACGGTAGTACTACATATCGTAGGTGTTACCAACGACGGTAGTATTATTTAGCGTAAGTGTTACCGACGGATGTATTCGATACCATAGATGTTACCGACGACGGGTAGTATCCTATATCGTACAAGGTAGATGTTACCGACGGCAATACTATATCCCTGGTGAGTGATACCGACGACAATATTTTTATACAGCAGTGGGTGCTATCAACGGCAGCAATGTACACCGGTACGTGCCGACGGCTAGAATATAGGTGTCACCAACGGTAGTATTATTCAGGTGATAGCGACGGCAACAATACATACAGAAGATGTTACCGACGGCGGTATTCTTAAGGTGATACCGACGGCAGCGTTATGTAGGTGTTGCCGATGGTAGTACTCCATAGGTGTAACCGACGTCAGTATTCTATGGATTGTATCGATGATAACATTCTAGAGGTGTTAACTATGGTGGAATGGAAAGGTTTTGCCGGCGACAATATTATATAGGATCTACCGGCGGTAGTATTTTTTGGTAGGTGTTACCGACAGCAGTACTACATGCCACATATGTTACCGACGACAATATTCTCTAGGCGCTACCGACGGCAGTAATATGCACCTGGTGAGCGCCACCGACGTTGGTTTTGTATCGGTACGAACCGTCAGAAACGGCACGGCACTCCACGTGCAAGAGCGTCTGTTCTCCGGGGCCATCGAGGGCCTAAAACAAAAAAAACACTCAAAAGCCCGCGATGTGAATGCAACAGCTCTTACCTGAACGACTTGCAGGCCGTAGGTAGAGCCGAGCTCGTTCGCGTCGGTCATGGCGGTACCCGTCATTCCGCACAGCTTGGGAAAGCTCCGGAACAGGGCTTGGTACGTTACCTGCGCCATCACCTGGCTCTGCTTCGACACAGTGATGCCTTTGGAAACAGAAAGAAGCGCCACATCGGGACAAGTGAAGGGCGGTGGACGGTGGACGAGGAGGGGGGGGGGAAGAGGCGCCCCTGGATAGGTCACAACTCACGTAAATGTTGGACGGTTGGCGCGCGTTACTCTTTTCTATGGTCAACAGTGTCTGTTACAAATACCGGTAATATTGAAGGCTACTGTAGGTATGAAACAACCCGTTTGCTATACTGAAAACAAAAATATATAAAATCCCTAGTCGGAAGCAAGCGTGTCGTATATGGTCTATCATACCATGTTGCGACCGTCAAGGCGCGTTGAGACTGAACGGTAAACCTGTCGAGGGTACGAGATGTACGCGCTCGGAGGAGCTCCCCGCCGTGAGAATGTATGTGCCAGAGGGTACACACGAGCAAGTCGAAATAATGGAGTACAACACGCGGGCGGTGCAGAACAGGCAGTTGCCCGGTGAAACAGAGATAACTGTTTCAACGAGTCAGTTCATAGATAGGCTCTCAAATGTAGCAGCCCCTCAGGGTATGCATATAATATATATATATATATATTATCTTCGTCGTGCACACAAGAAAAGGAAAGCGCATTACAAAATATCAAAATATCGCACAATTGCTGAGTGCTCCACAGGGAAAAAACGCCGATTTTCTCTGTTGCACTCCCAAATACCGTTACAAACGTATCCCTGCACCAAGTCCGTGAGCACTCTGAACATCACTATTTTTACTGTGGGAAGTGCCTTGACGGCTGTCCTTCTTGACGGGTGCCCTTGACGGTTGTCGTTGATGGCTGCCGGTAAAAGAGGCAAGAGTACCGTCAAAGGGCGTCTTCGCTCGGGAGGTACGGGTGCAAGCAATGAGCGTTGGCAGAAGGTAATGAGCGATGTCAGCCTGGGATGCTGACAGCTGACAGACGTTGGCAGTTGGCAGGAGATAAACCAGTGTTGGCAGTTGGTAGGAGCTAGTGAGCGTTAGCAGGGTTAGCAGGGGGTAATAATGAGTTCTGGCAGAGGTAACGAAGTCGGCAGCAGGTAATCCGCCTTGACAGGAGGTAACGAACAGTGGCAGCGGCTAGGACAACTAGTGTGCGTTAGCATGAGAGAATAGGCGTACCAGGTAGACAGGAGGAGTCGTTGTGATACGGCTGGCACGCAGTGCACGACCACTCCATGCACCGTTTCATCTCTTGCCTTCTTTGGCCTCGATGCACTGATGAAGCCCGTCGCTGTACCTCCTCCCCTCGAGCACTCTGCCGCTGAAGGTGTCCACGATGAGCACGTCTTCGTCGCGCACGATGTACTCCTTGATGGCACGGGAAGGAGGGGGAAGCAAGCGCAAGTGCCGTTTGAGATACCACACAGCAAGCAAGAGACGCGAGTTGGTGAATTGGTGGGTTCGTGTGGGTGGATGGATGAGTTATGCGTTGTGAAGTACTGGTATAGGCCACGGCTGAGCCTGCTAAGTAGCAACGTACTGCCCGACTAACAGCCTTCATGTTGCCGCATGGGTTGCGGAATGGCGACAAAACAAGTGGAAGCAGCAGCGCAAGGGATTTGGTTGCTGGTGATAGCAGAGGCGGCGCCCTGCTGGCGGCGGGGGGGGGGGGGGGGGGGGACTTCATGACGCCGAACGGAGGAAACCGTGAAAGCAGCAGCAGTGCAAGGGGGCTTATTGCTGATGATAGCACAGGCTTACTATGTGATAAAATTGGGGTTCCAACACTGTAGGCAGTAGTGGCGTGTCTTTGTCTGTCCCGGGAGGACTACCCCCATGACATGTAACAGCGGTGACAGCCACTAAACGTAGAGGCTGAAATCGACCGAGAGATACATCGTATACCAGCCCTTTCACCGTATGGTCAGCCAAGACGCAGAGAAGCTCGTGACAAAAAAGAGGCAAAGCAAGGCGCTGTCATTGGAAAACTCCTCGTCGTTTCACGCCATGTGTGCGCACACCACACCACACCACACCACTTCCCTCCCCTCCACACCAAAACCACACCACACCACACCTTATCCTTGGTAAAGAGCTCCTTCGCCTTGATGGAGTTGATCACGTACGGCGCCCACGGGTCTCTGGGGTCGAATATCGACTTCCCCAAGATGCGGTCGCAGTCATCGTACCCCTTGTCCGTCAACACCACCGACTGGTCCTTCTCCGATACCTGCAAAACAACAATTCCGGAGACGAAAAACAACACAAAAAACACAAAAAAATCCCACCACGAAAACCCTTTAGCGCCGAACCGAAAAACTCGTGACGCATACTTTACGTAGCGCACCCCTACCAGATCAGGCATTTATTGCATACACCACTATTACGGATTACGGGGGACCATAGTAAATAGGACCCAATATTGTTGGCTAAAAATGCGAAATATGTAAGTTTTTGTGTTTACCGTAGGTCCTATTTAACATGGTCCCCTGTAACAGTACAACGGATTACAACTACCGAATAATAATGACCATCAGCGAGCTCAGCCTAACTCGTCCAGGAAAACTTGGTCGGTAATCAATGTTGCAAGCTCATGTACAAAGCCATCAGTCTCAACGTAAATATTATCAGGTAGGTACCTTCGTACGTATTGGGCAAATTGAAGTGTACCTTATGTTCTCGATCAGACTGATATTTTGCTACGCAACGAACACATACCGGTACCTGGTGTCTAGCATCAGGTGAAAGCTACCAGTATTAGATCACCTATTTCGTCTGCCCAACCCGCCCAGAGCCGAAACAGACGCGAGGGAATACGGACCCACCAAGTGTCCACATCCGAAAATTATTTACTCGTTGAAGCTGTCGTCCCTATGCAAGTCCGCCTCACAAGCTGTGCTTAGTACGATACCGCTCACCCTTCATGCGACTCGCCCAACACCTCACGGTGCTTCGCGCTTGGTGCATGCAATGTCTGCCTGGTCGGTGAAAACCCGACGTGCTCCGTTCCGGCATTGTGGAGGTGCGAGGGTCTATAGTCATACGACTACGGCCATGCAGGATATCGAGTACCCCGCCCCGCCCCCCCTCCTCCCCCCTCTCCCCCCCTCGGAAATCCTCATGTTTTTCGGGCGTTGGCCATAGTGTGCACACGGGAAAAGCAACTCACCACAGCACTGCTTCTGTTTCTAGCATTTAGTCTCTGTCGAATCTGTTGAGTAGAAATCTACCGCATGAACTATACTGATAGTAAGAATCTACAAAATACGAATAGCAGCATCTACCGACAGCAGTAGCATGTCCTGTCTTGTCGTATTTTCGATAATCATCAACTTCAAGCATCGACTCCTACAAACGGTGTCTACTTGGACTGCAGCATCTACTGCCGCCTTTACTACCGCATCCACTGCGGTATCTACAGCGGCATCTACTGTCTGATACTTCGAAGTATATAAACACGGAGAGAGCGGCTATCGTTGCCGTTACGCGCTCACGGTGTAATGCAGACCCTTCTCGAGAACGCCTGCAATCTTCCAGGAGGTGGCGAACTTTTGAGCGGGTGCATCCACGCTTCTGGAGATGATGAGCGGCGTCCTAGCTTCGTCGATGAGGATGGAATCAGCTTCGTCGACGAGGCAGAAGTAGTACTCCTTCGTCTGCACCGCTCCTGAGGACGATTTAAAGACGCGAAATTGGTACGACACACATACGGGGATCAACCAATAGACGATTCAGGGTTGATAAGAGAGAAGAGAGGGGGATGGAGAGGGAGGCGGGAGGAAGAGGAAGAGGAAGAGGAAGAGGGAGAGGGAGAGGGAGGGGGAGAGGGAGACGGGGAGAGGGCTTCCAACTACAGAGGCGTTCGGAGTGAAACTGTCGCGTGTACCCGTCGAAGCTTGCCGGTTAGAAAACTTGAAACGGCCGCTCTCTGGTAGCCTTTGCAGTTGTTTGTTCCTTCACGCTTCGCATGCATTCCCATCACAGAGGAGCGCCATTAACTATCGGCCACTGGGGAGCGCCGCCATTTTGAATTGACGCAAAAGGAACCTGGCAGTGTTTTTGTTCGGTTCGGTACCGAGACCGCGCCTTTCTTCATATGACGGGGGACCATATAATAGTAAATAGGGCCAAATCTTGTTCGTAAAAATAGCGAAATATATAGGTTTTTATGTGAACCGCAGGTCCTATTTAATATGGTCCCCTGTAATAGTGTATTTTCGAGCTAACCCTTTTCATTTTTCTTGTTTCATCCCTTCCAATGTCCTTGCTCTACTTTCTTGATCTCTCCCCCTTTTCGTATCTCAGGTCAGGTCACTAACACACACGAGTAGCACATAGTCGGCACCCCTCCCCCTCCCAACCATAGTGCGTGCCTTCGTTTCGTATCGCGGAAAAAACTCAGAATTTACTCCCTTCCTAGACTCACGTCGGACCTAGAAGTTTACGGGCCCGTCCGGGATCAGCAGACGGGATCAGCAGAAATATGATATCCAACCTGCGATTCCCACTCTTACGGTATACACAAATCCACAACACAACATTCTATATTCCGTAATGCACAACGGCAAGATCCGACTTGACGAAATAGTCAACGGCAAGATCAAAACTGGTGGTATCCGCACGGCAAGATCTTACCTAACGGTATCTACACGAAGACATCCAACCCAACGAAATCCGCCAAACGAGATCCCTTCTACGAGAAGAACTCACACGCGGCAACATCACAAGAATGTTACAACGTTCAATCGCCGATATCGCATCTAACGGTATTCGTAAGGTAAGATCCAACTCAACGGCATATCCACGACGCAAGATCCAACGGGCTTAGAGACTCACCGTCTTTGGTGACCGTTAGGTGGTCCCGGAGGTAGTCGAACCCGAGTTCCTGATTGGTCGCGTACGTAACGTCTGCGGAGTACGCCTCCTTCCTCTGCACTTCGGGCATGTTCGACTGGATGAGTCCCACGCTCAGTCCCAAAAAACGGTGAACCTACGGGCATTGAAGACGCGCCGTTACATTACCGACGAACTTTCAAGCAAAATACATGTTACCGACGGAAAAGACACAACGAAGCGGAAAATAAACAAATGGCGCTTCATGCGTTGGTGCTTACGAGACCTCATCAATTCCGGGGGGGGGACGTAATCGTTCGA
Source organism: Nereocystis luetkeana (assembly GCA_031213475.1). Lineage (NCBI taxonomy): Eukaryota > Phaeophyceae > Laminariales > Laminariaceae > Nereocystis > Nereocystis luetkeana. The sequence continues at coordinate 5,144,911 of JARUPZ010000033.1, forward strand.
TTTCATTGTCAAAGGAGTAGTACCGACGGAGAAGTCACTACAGACGGAAGCACCTCCCTCCCTCCCGGGAAGTAACTAATCGTCGAGAGAGCACAACGACAGCTCTTCCTACAGTATACTTCGATAGTACAACAAAATCTTCGATCTCACAGCTGGTGCTTTTATTGTAGTTTCAATAATCCCAAACCCATCACATGCCGTTCAACTCGTCACTCTGGGGAACTCAACTCACAATTGACGCGCTAGATATAACATGCATTACTGCCTTGTATGACTTGCGGTGGAGTCGAGTTAAGAGTTGTGCCGCACCTGTCCCATGGTCTCGGCGTCCCTTCGCGCGAGGTAGTCGTTGGCAGTGACGACTAGCACGGTGCCCTTGCCCGCCAGGGCGTTAAGATAGCAGGGTAGAGTGGCCACGAGCGTCTTTCCCTCTCCGGTGGCCATTTCCGCGAGCTTGCCCTCATGTAGGGCTAGCCCGCCCAACAGCTAAAGTACAAACAAATAGTGTAGTTGAATTCAAGCGAAAGGCGCAGACGCGACGCAAAAGCGAGGACACAACAACAATACACGTACTGTTAAACAAGTACTGTTAACCAAGTACTATTGAATACGTAAAATCAACTATGTGCAACTTCGCCTGATGTGAATATCTACACGTGGGGGTGGAACGTTGACGAGGAGTAGGGCAAACGAGGGTTTTTTCAAAGGGAAGAAGGCGCCACTAGGAGCCCTTAAGAAGGAAAAAGAGGATATATGTTGATTCAGAGTGATAGAAGAGGGACTACAAACACTGCAGTATTAGAAGATATTCGATTCAAGTTGGAATGGAAAATGTACGACGCACTGTCGGAGGGAAAAAATAATATGTGACACGTGAACATCAACAATGGGTTTTTATGTTCTTGGTCAGAGTGGTGCTTATTACGAGCGAAGCGAGCTGCTCATATTACGCGGCTGCCCAAAACGAGAACATAGGGCATGCCTAAACGCCTTAATAACATGGCATGCCTTAATGCCCCAGTAAGGCGTGTGCCGTGCTTTTGAGCTGGGTGAAGCGAACCGTGCCAACTAACAGATCCCAGAGGCAACCAGAATTCTCCTGTGCGTTCCACCACTACTGCCAATACAAACACGTATATCCAGCACGCGTAGCGCGAGTTTCTATTGCGGGGGGTCATAGTAATACATGGCAGTAAACAGTGGTACATAGTGATACGTATTAATATTAATAGCAATACGCAGCAATCAGAACCACGATGGACCCAAATATCATGTACTGCTGTATATGTATAACACTCCCCTCTGCTTGGTTCTAGTTACTAATGTTAGTACTATTACTACTATTATTAATAGTACCACTGGATTGTTCTCCCGTGATCAGGAGAGCTGCCCTACAGTACGTCTCCTCGTAACAAAGGCATGCCCTACTTTTTCTGGTAGGTAAGGCATGTCCTTCGCATTCTGGCAAGCTAGGCATCCCCTCTTTCTTCTGGTATGTAAGGCATGCCGGATCTCTTTCTGGCAAGCAAGGCATGCCCTATAGGTTATGGCAAGTAAGTGTGCTGGAACTAAAAACATTCCGTCGTTACCACGTTTCCGCGTTCATGAGAGCAGGTCATTTTCAATCGATTTGCATCCTTTGGCATCATCTCTCCTTTTAGGCCTACTCCATACTTCTGTCACTTGACCCGAGGTCACACGACCGGCCTCTTGCCCCAGAGTCCGGCATGGTCTACCATACTCACGTTGCCCCCAGTCTTCCGGTTACTTATCACGCACTGGGTTTATTCAGCACGCTTGCCGACCTTTGTCGATTGGCAGTATATGTGCACAACGAGTCGTGCAGGCTCGTATGTTTACGGACTTTAAGTCCTCCGGCGATGACTGCGGCGTTTTCCTCTGACCCGCCACCAAAAAAAAATGTATCGATCGCGAACCCGTACATGCGAGTATCGCAAGGATAGGAATACGCTCACAACAATAACAGAATACGAGTATCACCTGAACGTCATAGTGGCGCAGTTCCAAGACTCTCCAGGCGGCCTCTCGAACCACGGCAAACGCCTCCTCCAACACGTCGTCGACACTCCCCCCCGCCGAAAGCCTTTCGCGGAACTGCTGCGTTTTAGCCCTGTCCAAACGCAGACGAGGTTGTGAACCGTTACATGCCACAAAGCGATACGACGAGCAGGAGCAAGCCAACAACCAGCAGTCAGTCCGTAGTCCACCAACCGCCTAGACACCACATGAGAGACGCCTAAATAAATCGACCGTTTGATAGTCCAACGCAGCAGCTATCCCGCCAACCACCCTACCAACCAAGCAACCAAGCAACCAAGCAATCAAAGAAGCCGATGAACTGGAACGAGCCCAGACCGGCAATTTCGTGTTGATAATACCGAAGTAAAGCACTCGATACTTTTACGGTCAATACAACCGTTGCGAGCGAAGCCCTGCGTCGCATAAATCAACCTCCCACCCCTTCCCCCCGGTGCTTCGTCTCGAAAGGGATGCCTGGGTAAAGGTCAAATGACTAAGGCAAGCAAACAGCGAGTACCCCTCCCCCCCCCCAACTCCGCCTCCTCCTGAAACCAATCATCCCAGCTACCGCCCCCCTCCCCTCCCCCGCTACCACGCTCGACTCGCTTCCCACTCGCCTGAGCTGATCGTCGGTCATGCCCTCCATCTCGTCCTCTAGGTCATTGATTTTTTTTACGCGAGATTCGTAGGACAAGAGGACGTCGGCGTTCGCTGCCTTGACTGGGTCCCCCTTCGACTGCAGCAGGTCTTCCAATAGCCCCATGCGCAACGCCTGCTGCGCGGTGTGCGGCGCAGGGCGGGCGGGTGTGCTGGGGTAATCGTACGCTGTATATATTGTGCAAGGTGTACGAGCCCTACTCAAGTCTCAAGGTTTAACCTTTTCAGTGCTGCACTGTACATGCCCCTAAATCCTAATAGTAAAATTTCACGTGTAGTCCTTAAGGAACAAACGAGGTTAAAGGAGTGCTGCAATATGCGCAAGGTGATAAAGCGTATGGTGTATCCTGTTAACCCATTCATATTGAGAGCAACTGAACAAATGATAAGTTTGGTAACATCAACCACTGAACCGTCTTACAGGAGCAGCGTGAGCACTCAGAGGCAGATGTTGGACAATGCTGCACCCGTGCCGCACGACTCCTTACATTCAACAATTGTAAATCGGACACCAATTTGCGCCATTCTGCAATCATGCAGTGGTTGGCCGATGCTGTAAACGCCACTTTTTGTAACCGTTTGTAACCGTCAATTGCCCCCCCTCAGGTCCCAAGAGTTAAGGTGTAACCTTTTCAGGTGTACCCCTTTCAGGTGTGCCCTTTTCAGGTGTAGGTACCCTTTTCAGGTGGCCCCTCTCAGGTCCCAAGAGTTAAGGTGTAACCTTTTCAGGTATGCCCTTTTTCAGGTGTACCCTTTTCAGGTGTGCCCTTGTAAGGTGCACCCTTTTCAGGTGTACCCTTTGCAGGTTGCGCCCTTAGAACCCTTTCGTGATTGATAGAGAAAGAGTCACGACAACAAAATGACGAATGCAGCAGCGTCGGCCACTGCTTCGTTGGGGGGTAATAAAAAAATCCCACTAATTTGGTGTACGGAAATAACTGCACACACATACCGGTATAACGAAGGGAGTCCTACCACCACGACGCAGCACGATCCCGCTCGTTCTGCTGCGCTCACAATTCATACTCGTATACTCAAGTATAGATGATTGAAAAGACCAAACCATCTCGCATGGTTGATCGTGCTCTCAGGGTCCCAAAAGGACGTATCACATGGTTGATTGCGCTCTCATGACCTCATAAGGGCTTATTCTACTTGGTTGACTACGCTATCAGGGTCCCAAACTCCCAAAAGGACCTACCATACGGTTGACCTCGCTCTCAGAAGGACACGCCTGGTAAAAATATATGGTTGATCGCGCTTCCTTGGTTCCAAAGTGTCCAAGGTTGGAGGTCTAAGGGTTTAAGAGAAAGGTTTGAGGTGATACGTGCCATCGTCTTGAGAAAACTTGGGATTACTACATCAGAAGGAGACCTCTCCAGAGAACTGGTTCTAGGTGTAAGGTAATACGCAAAAACCGTCACCCTTTCATCCACGGCAAATGATCCAACCTCACTAGCAAAATGATTGCTTCGCTCATAAAACGTGGGTAGCGGTACATCAAGCTGTTCGTGTGCACGAGTAAACCGTTAACGGGAGAGGCAGCGGAGAGTGAGAAAGAGACAACGGAGAGTGAGAGAGAAAACGTGTGGTGCGTGTGTGTATGAGAGAGAGAAAGAGAGAGAGAGAGAGAGAGAGAGAGAGAGAGAGAGAGAGAGAGAGAGAGAGAGAGAGAGAGAGAGAGAGAGAGAGAGAGAGAGAGAGAGAGAGAGAGAGAGAGAGAGAGGGGGGAGGGGGGAGGTATCGGACCTTCAAAACGAATGCCCCCACCCCATGACCCTGACTGCTTTGCACGGAGCAGCATCACTCTTACTCTCGCTGTATGAAAGAAGGGTTGGAATCATGTGGTTGTGATAGGGATATGGTACCTGGTACATGGTACATAAACCCATGGTATTGCATACATGGAATGGTACGTGGCGTATGGTATAAAGGCAGCAGTGGTGTCTGCGCTCTGCATAAGGTACCTACTACCAGGTAACCAGGATAGAAGCGAGAGACACCCGAAAATCTGCAACAACATTAGGAGAAGGAACGCCCTCAGCTGACGGGGGAGGCTCTTTCCGGTGTCAAGGTCACCCATCTATCCATTCGAAGCATTCCACATAGCCCTTGTTTACGTGTGCGCAAGTGTTCATAACTTGACACCGTAAGTTCTAATTGCCGCTGCTGTGCCACTTGCCTTTTGAATGGGTGCGTACAACAGCTTGAAGCAACAGCAGCACTACAACAGTACCTGGTATCGGTTATCTGTGGTGCGCAGTCATTGCCGTGTCATTCCGTATGGTACTCGTATACGCGTGTCAGTAAACCTGAGTGAGACGGCAAGATATCGCGACTAATAATTATTAATCGGTATGCGTCGCTAGCCAACTAACTGACCTGAATCGGCAAGTCGGCTACGAAGCCGCCTAATCGACAGCAGACTTGCCGATTGAAGTCAGGCGAGCGAAGCAAGGCGACCCCGCCCATCATAGAAGAAAAAACATCCCGCATTCAACAACCCTTCTTACACGCATGGAAACCCATTGAAGATGTGTAGAATGTAGACTAAATATGTTGAACAACACACGCTACCACGAGTTTTAGATTCCTAAACTCGATTACCACCACATTTCCCCCCACTCCGATCCTGTTAGTAACCCCCAGATGAGACTCTAAGTATCCAATTCCTGTTTGATTTTGTTGGTACCGGACTCAGTACCCAGCAGCAGTACCAGGTATATGCAATGATCGCATTGCTCTAATCGTTCCTTTCTGGGTGTTTCTCCAAGTTTTGGGATTTCTTGAAGAAGAGAGATATCCCCTTTTTTTCCTTTCTGAGGGGATAAGGTGATATCCGAACCACGTACCTCACTATTCATCAGCTCACGTCCTGCCGTCGACGCCATTGTAGGGAAAGTATAATTCGTAGACTGAATACGTTGCACAACAAACGCTAGCACGCATTTTGCCAACGTCTAAACTCGATTCCCACCACATCTGATGGTCGGCAGTCGGCACCTCCGGGAAGCGACGATTGATAACCATTTGTCCGACTGCTACCGGAATAACTATCAATAGTTGTTGACTTACAGCAGCAGTATAGACCCGCCAATAAGAAAGTGCCCAATAAAAACAGAATGCCCACCCTCGGGAAAACGACAAGAAAATTAGGTCAAGAAAAACGGTTTAGTGGTGATCTCTGCACTAAATCCTATATAATAGCCAATGTTCAGTTGTTTGAAGATGGCGCCCCAATAATATTCTCAGGCTTGGCCGGAATAGGCGTTTCTTGTTGGCGGGCTCATACACTGTACTTTGAAACCTTTAATGTAGTGAGACCTAAGACAGTGGGAACGCGAAGTCTGAAAGTTTCCTTTCAAAAATATTGCTTTCGAGAAACAGCCGAAGATTCTCGTACGGACGCTGTGGGGAAAAAGGGGAGATGCTTGTTTTTTCTTACTTTTCAAACGGATGCAGGCGGCGCAATTTGTTTCTTCGCGTTGCATATTGTCAACACGCTGCAAAAAAAACAGCTTGCGCGAAAATATAATAGACCTTCCAACTCGACATAGATTCAACCCACGGCCAACTCGTTTGGTGTCGGGCAAGTCCAACAAATCTAGATGGCGGTCTCGCAGATATCAGGTGGATCCTTGCTCTAGGGGGCGAGAACTAACCGTCCTACGGTTTTCACCTGCAAAATAACCTCTTCTTTGCCATTCGAGACGGATTGATAAATGTTGTTGTCTGTTACCCACGACACATCACCGGCCATTGTGTGAACACGGTGACTCTAGCGTGGGTTGAAGCCCCTAACGAGCGCACCCTGTTCACAATTTGTGATGCAGTCGCTGCTATAGTCGATGGTCGATCGATGTCTCTCGAGGACACGGAATCTCGCCGCTTCGAACTAAACATCCGCCTGAGCTTTTCTGGGGCCGATCTTGACTCAATATCGGCCCCAGGATCGTTTTTTTTCGTGGTTTTCCAAAAGTTTGGAACGTTCGGTTTAGAGAATCGTGCTCATGGCGAGCTGTACCTGAAAATTCGGGCGGGTATCTTTGGAATTCAAACCTTTTCACACCTAGGACAGATCACGATCTAGATCATCTAGATCCTTTTGCACAGATACGTAAAAGTTGTGCACAAGATCTAGATCATACAGATCCCACCCGGCGAAGCATGTGCAGATCATGCAGATCACACAGATTCCATCCGGCAAACATATGCAATTCAGGCAGATCATACAAGTCCCACCTTCTGAAACCTGTGCAGATCTGCTGATCTGCAGATCCCACCTTGCGAAACATGCATGTATGATCAAGACCACACAGATCCCACCCACCGAAACATGTATGTAAGATCTAGGTCATGGAGACCCCTCCGGGCATATATTATCTAGATCTCGCAGATCATATATATCCCACCAGGCAAACATGTGCAGATCAGGCAGATCATACAGATCATACCCGGGCAAACATGTAAGCAAACTCTAGATCATACAGACCCCATCTGGTGAAACATGTGCAGATCACGCAGATAATACAGATCCCACCTGGCGAACCTGTGCAAATCACGCAGATCATGCAGATTCCACCTGGCGAAACATGTATGCATGATCTAGATGATACATATCCACCCGGGGGAATGATCTAGATGATACAGATCCACCCTGGGGAACGTGTGTGTACGATCTAGATCATACAAGATCCCACCCGGGCAAACGTGTGCGTAAGATCTAGATCACATAGACTCCGGGATCCGCCGAGGAACCCACTTCCGGCCCGCCGCCGACATCATTTTCTGCCCCAGTGCCACTCACAGAGCTGCCGCCCCCGACAGTTGTCATGCCGTACGTGGTTTGTAAGCGACGGCGTGCTTGTTGTGCAGCTGTGGCTGTGTGGTTGATGGGCGGAGCTTGAGCTGCTAGCCGGCACCACCACCGTGGGCTGCGATGTCGTCAATGTATGTCAGATCTCGTATACAACGGTTCCGATGTACATGAGTCAACGCATATAATCACCCGCGAGCAAACACAAAAAACATGTACATCTTCATCTGCGAACAATGTGGCGAATCATGCAGATCATACAGATCCCACCTGGCAAACATGTGCAGATCACCCAGATCATACAGATCCCACCTGGCGAAACATGTACAGGTCATGTAGAGGATACAGATCCTACCCGGCGAAACATGTATAAAATATCTAGATCATACAGATCTAGATTTATATCTAGATCATACAGATCTCACCTGGCGAAACATGTATGTAAGATCTAGATCATACGATCCCATTTTATGAAACATGTGCAGATCGCGCCGACCTGCAGACCCCACCTGGCGAAACATGTATGTATGATCTAGATAATGCAGATCCCACCCGCCGAAACATGTACCCTGGTATGTAAGATCTAGATCATGCAGATCCCTCCAGGCATATATGATCTAGATCTCGCAGATCATATATATCTCACCGGTCAAACATGTGCAGATCAGGCATATCACATAGATCATGCCCGGGCAAACGTGTGTGTAAGATCTACATCATATAGATCCCGCAAAACATGTACACAAGATCTAGCTCATACAGATCCCACCCAGGCAAACGTGTACGTAGGATCTACTGTATATAGATCGCACAGATCCTATACAGCAAACATGATCTAGATCCCGCAGATCCCTGTAGATCAGGGATTTATCTGCCCCAAAATATCTAGATCCCGAAAAAGGGATCTGATCTGTCCTAGGCGTGAACTTTTGATGGAAATGCACGGAAATTTTGCGTTTCCATTGGTATACAGAGTAGGTCCAAGGTTCATTTGTATCGGAGAGCGTTTTTTCCATAATTTCCAAAGTTTGGAAATAATTGGAGATATGTATCACTATACGGAGGCGTTCTGTCACTATTCGTGAAATTCTCCAGAACCAAAAATATCAAGCTCGTTAACATTCCAATATTTGGGAAAAAAAACTGGAAAATATGGAAGATTGAAAAATTGCGCGAAAAAAATGTCGAAAAATTGCAAAAAAAAACTATCCGATACCAGGGGCATAAGAATGTAGACGTGCAGTATTAATAGCATTACTGTAAGTCGTGCCGACTCATAGCTCTGCGCGTCGTCCCATAAACTTGTACCAGGTACACAGCAACACGTTTATAGTCACTAAATAGCGTACACAGAGTAGATATAAGGTACCAGGTAGTAGAATAGACTATTACGGGGGGCCATAGTTAACAGGACCAAATATTGTTAGTAAAAATTGTTGAACATATAGGTTTTTATGTATACCATAGGTCCTGTTAACTATGGTCCCCCGTAATAATCAACCCCGAGCATGACGAAACATGATCCACGTACGTACAGATGGTGCTTGCCATTATGATTCGTGGAGATGCAATACGCCCGTAAAAGTAATGATCCTTGAAATATTAATATGAATACTAAATTGGTCCTTATAATTCCGGACATAACGTGACACATGAACATGATGACCCATACCAGGTACAACAGAAGATTAGCTGACAGCTCCGAATGCAACACCGCTCAGCGAAAAGGCATTGGTCGACCAAGCCCGTCATACGGACACCGGCGGAGGGCGCACCAAGATGCGGCTGGGGCTGATCCCATCTCCGCCGTTGCTTCCTCTTTCGTTAGCCCCGTGCACACGACAAACAGCAGCACCGGAACCAGGACCTACCTGCGACTTCGTTCTCCCCTGCCCGTGAACCGCCGTTCCTCTGATCGCCTCGCTCCCCCTCTCTCCCTGTCGAAACAAGGGGCATTCCAGGGACGGTGACGTCGATGGTGCTTGTCTCCCGGCCTTCGAAGTCACTGACGTATGCGTCACCGAGCAGAAGCGACCAGTAGCGCCATGGACGAAGGCAGACGCTCCCGTAGAGCCTCCCAGCAGCAGCAGAGACGTGGTTGCTGCACCTGGGGTCTTCATGATGACTCGTCAAGCTGACTGGATTGTTCGTTCAACTACGTGGGTGTTGTGTTTGCAAACCAGTGCGCCCTAGATGGAAATCGCGGGATGCGATGGAACAGAAAGGCTCTACACGGCTAGAATGGTATGGTGGCACGACTTCTAACAACGGATGCAGCCTGTGTCCCTCGCGCGCTCGCGGTGACACTGCACTGCTATTGCTGAGTTGTTTCGCAGCACACGTCATTTTGGTGTTCGTGGAAATATGGAAGCGCTGTTGTTTCCGGGAACTGGGGTCACGTGTCTGGAGAGCATGCTCTGATCTGCACCAGTTTGAGCATCGAGAAAGGCGCCAAAGTCAGAGACTCGAGGCTCAGGACTCAAGACACCCACCAACTAGGAAGACAGGGCGACGTTGAAGCCCCCTCAGTGCGTTGCTAAACACGTGCTGGCCTTCCGCAGTCCATCTTGCCTGTCGGAGGTGACAGGCAATACAACAGCATTTCAGTACAAAATCGCCAGCTCTCCGATCCAGATCAATCTGGACCCGCCTATTTGAAAAGGCGACTTCAAGGCACACCCGACGCATTCCAGAGGCCCAGTGCCCACGCAGCCTGGGTAGCCTACACGGGGGAACGACGATCTAGGGTTGGCGACCAAGTCAGCGAGAGAGAAACAGCTGCGACCCGATCAAACAATCCCGTTTGTGTTTGTGCACGAGCTCCCGCCAGGAGGTGGGTGCATGTGAGTTTGGCGCCTTCGTCGGGTTGGAAGCCAAAGCCGAGCAGTGGCACAACGTACACGAAGCTCAGCTAGCTTGGCGGATCGAGGAGCTGGTGCAATTTGATCGGGCATATCTGCCCCTCCAGAGTGCGACAAGGTACGGCAGTAGCAGCACCCGTAGCAGCACCCCGACTCGACCACCCACGATCTCCCTGGAAAGCAGCGTACCCATAGTAGACACTTCTTCGGCAACACACCAGCAGCAGCTGCAGTAGCAGCAGCTCGGAGATCTCGCCTACCTGGTATTAATAACTGATTGGCGGGACGGGTCTGTAGAAGAGGGAGAGGGGGGAGGGAAGCCAGGAGGCCTACCACACGTGGTCGTTCTCTGTTGCAGCGAGCACAAGGATAATTTTTAGAGCCCAAGCTCCCCAGTTGGGGGTGGGTTGGTTCGCCTGAAGCTTTGGGCAACAGTGGTGACGTATCGCATCGTCTCAATGGGAGATCAAGGAGGCACTGGGGGGCGGAAGGAGATCTACACCTATGAGGCGCCCTGGTGTATCTACGCGATGGGATGGTGCCAGAGGTCGGAGCCGTCAGATAGATACCGCCTCGCGATCGGCAGCTTTACCGAGGAGTACAACAACAAGGTTCAGGTCAGTTCACAGTCCAAAGTTGGAATCTACAGCAGCAGTAGTAAAGTCAAAATCAGTGGAATACGATAGTTGGCACGTTGGCACGTCGAACATGCCCGTCGCCCCAACACTCACGCTCAGAACGCCATCGCCTGACCGCCAGCCAGCTCCTGTGCGTGATACAGCATCAATACTGCTGTAATTGGTGTTTCTGATACCGCCAGGTGCGAGTGTTGCGTGTTACCAGGTACCAGGGCATGGTGTTATATAATTGGTACCAGGTATGTAGTTTCATTCTATGATACATAACGACGAGTAGCGTTCGCCGGAAAGCTTGCGCGCGTTTCGCCGGGACAGCAGCTTGATCTCAGTTTTTTCGACTGTCTGGTCCAGTTGGAAATCATAATCGTTTTTTTTAGACCTACCTGGTATGCCAATTGTACAGCGAAGTTGCAATAAAAAGTTTGAATTTCAAAGATACCCGCCAAAAAAAATCAGAACACGCTTCCTATGTGCCACCTAAAAAAAAAAAAAAGTTCCCAAGACCTTTGACAATGGTACAGCGAAGTTGCAATAAAAAGTTTGAATTCAAAGATACCCGCCAAAAAATTTCAGAACACGCTTCCTATTTTTTTTTTTGTTTTTCTCATCCCATTCATTATCTTCGCACATCTACTTCTCTCTCTCCTTCCAACTCGTAACTCAGATCCGGGGTAACATAGCAGGCTGTTCTCCCCCCTTCCCGCTACGGTACGTGCCTTCATTTTTATCGCGAGAAGATTTCAGCCTTTTCTTCCCTCGTCGACTCGCATCGAATGGTGCCTACCCACGCTGCAAGGCGCTCTCAACAATTGAATCCTTTTTTATTTTTGCAAATAAAGTCAAAGTCCGACCCACCTGGGGCTCGAACCCAGGACTCAAACAAGTAGAATTCGAGGTTAACCACTTGAACCACCTATGGGCCACCTAAAATAAAAAAAAAAAGTTCCTAACTTTTGGAAAAGCCCAAAAAAAGCAAATCTGGGGCCGATGTTGGGCCAACATCGGATTGGGAAAAACTCAGGCCGATCTTTGGTTCGAAGCGGAACATCGATCAACAAAACCAACGATTGCGTCATGAACTCTGAACGGAGGGCGCTCGTTAGGGGCTCCGACCCACCCTAGGGTCACCGTCTTCACACCATGGCCGGTGTCATGTGGCGGGAGCTGACCATTCGTGTGATGAAAAAATATTTGGCCGCTGGTTTGCACAAAACAAAGACAAAACTTCTCCATCCGTCTCGAATGGCAAAAAATAGACTTTTTTTCAGGTTTGGGAGGATACCGTAGGACGCCGCCGGCAAGCTCTCGCCCCCTAGACCATGGATCCACCTGATATCTTCGAGGCCGTCGTCTATACTCGTTGGGCTTGCCAGATACCGAGTGGGTTGGCCGTGGGCTGAGTCTATGTCGAGATCGAGCGTCGATCGTCGCACGAGCTGGTTTCGATCACCGTGTTGACAATTTGCGACCAGAAAAACACAAATTGCGCCGCCTGCAGCCGTTGGGGGAAAAAAAAGAAAAAATCAAACATTTTTCTCTTTTTTTCCCACAGCGGCGGTACGAGAAATTTTTCGGCTGTTTTTTGAAAGCGATATATTTGAAAAAAACTTTTGAACTTCGCGTTTCCATTGGCATAGGTCTAACTTTTGGAAAAGCCCAAAAAAGCAAATCTGGGGCCGATGTTGGGCCAACATCGGCTTGGGAAAAACTCAGGCCGATCTTTGGTTCGAAGCGGCGAGATTCCGAGTCTTCGACAGACATCGATCAACAAAACCAACGATTGCGTCATGAACTCTGAACGGAGTGCGCTCGTTAGGGGCTCCGACCCACCCTAGGGTCACCGTCTTCACACCATGGCCGGTGTCATGTGGCGGGAGCTGACCAGGCGTGTGATAAAAAATATTTGGCCGCTGGTTTGCAAAAAACAGAAGACAAAACTTCTCCATCCGTCTCGAATGGCAAAAAATAGTCTTTTTTTCAGGTTTGGGAGGATACCGTAGGACGCCGCCGGCAAGCTCTCGCCCCCTAGACCATGGATCCGCCTGATATCTTCGAGGCCGTCATCTATACTCGTTGGGCTTGCCAGATACCGAGTTGGTTGGCCGTGGGCTGAGTCTATGTCGAGATCGAGCGTCGATCGTCGCACGAGCTGGTTTCTATCACCGTGTTGACAATTTGCGACCAGAAAAAAACAAATTGCGCCGCCTGCAGCCGTTAGGAAAAAAAAAAGAAAAAATCAAACATTTTTCTCTTTTTTCCCCACAGCGGCGGTACGAGAAAATTTTCGGCTGTTTTTTGAAAGCGATATATTTGAAAAAAAACTTTTGAACTTCGCGTTTCCATTGACATAAGTCTTAGGATTGAAAAGGCGCTTTTTCAACTGCGTAAGATTGCCATATTTTGACTCCGATCGGAAACCGGCTTTTTCAATCCTAGTTTCCAACTGCATAAGAAGTGGCCTTATGCAGTTGAAAAAGCGCCTTTTCAATAAAAAAACGATTATGATTTCCAACTGGACCAGACAGTGGAAAAAACTGAGATTTCCGATCCAATTCGTCAGTCGAATTCGTGTGCATCGGAAATGTTAGAAAGTCCAGCCGCATACTTACGTACTCGTACGAGTATCACACACCCACACAACAACACGACATACCTTGGTACGACACAACCCACACCACTACATCGGCGACCCTGCCTTGGCTGCTGTCACTTTTGCTGCTGCTCGGCTCGAGTCAGCGTGATATATCCTCATCTATGTCCGTCAACAGCACGTGACAGCACCCGATGGCCGCAGTGTGCGATATCGATGATGACATCTTGCCAACTGCTGCGCTGGCTGTAGTTTTGGCAACTGCCGAAGAAACCCAGCGTCTTGATGGCCTCGAGGACGAGATGGAGGAGAACACCCCGCGTGTGAAGCTCACACGCTGCTCGAGGAAGAAGCGAGACATCAACATGTATGTGTGGTTGGGCGCAGGTGCTGGAGGATAAAGACCTCTCTCACCCCACGAGCATTGCGGCGAAGCAGTGTGGAACCGACTTCCGTCTACCCTACCCTTTTTTCTCGGTGCTACTGCAGTGGTCAAGGTACACTCGTTCACTTGCATCAAGCGTCTCCTGGTCTCCAGAAAAAACACGAAAACTGTATATTCGATCCGACGGACGATAAGAAGGGCAGCTATTCGCAATCCGGTCGGAAAAATAACCGATCGGAAACCGGCTTTTTCAATCCCAGTTTCCGACTGCATAAGAAGTGGCCTTAAAGGTGGAGGGCCGAGTGTTCCAGACTAAAACCTACTGCGGTAGTAGTTTCGTGGCAGTTAAGGCATGTCAAGGGAAAGTTGATGTCTGTCAACGGGTGACAGCAGTGACGTTGACATCTTTGGTTTAATTTATTTACGTAGTTTTCTAACAGAACCTCCAGCAGGAATAACCCACAGAAGGATCTACTGGTACTGTCGAGCAGCAACCGCAGCAGCAAGCAGCAGAAGTAGGAGGGACCGCGGTAGTAGCAGTCTTAGCTGTGTATGTAGGATCACTCCTCGTATATTTAGCGGTAGCACGTTCCAGTACATGAGGGGCGCTATTCGCGCCTACTATTTGTAGTTGCAAGGCAACTCTTGATGCAGTTTCGAATGCACCAGGTACCGCTTATATGTAACAATGGGTTTTATTTTTTTGACTTGAGTTATTTCGTTAGTTCGTTTTTTTACGTGCATAGAGCTTTCCCAGTAGCACCTACCCTGACCAGGTACCTGGTATTCGACGATACCCATGAAATGGTCAAGTAGTGATGTTTCGAGGTGTTTCATTGGTCGACACAAAAACACCCCAGCACAAAAACACACCTGCTCCCGCTCGGCACCCTGATCCAACACCGACCTGATATCACACCGACCCCTACTACTGCTGTAATCCCACCCGTACGTGCGCCATCCGAACCGTCCCTAGGCACCTGGTACTTTGGTATGTAATTTGCCGCCGGCAGGGATCACTGCATTGCACCCATATAGTATCTCTGTGTCGTGGTTTTTGTGACCAGAGCTTGTATCTCTCTAGGATGGAAGGATCGGCAAGGACACCGCTGGGTGTGTTGGATGCCAACGGGTAGAAATACCGTTTAGTGTGAAGAGCACAGTACACACGCCAATCTCCTTTTTTTACAAGATGCCTACCAAAATAGAGGGTCGATCACAGCAAATCGAGGGTCAGCCACAGGCAGCGAACAGGGTTGTCGAATACCTGGTACGTGGTAATCTGCTGCGGCTGCGTCTTTTCTTGACCCCGGTTTTAAGGCTGCAGTATTAATTGGCGCTTGAAGCACTGCTGTACCGGGTACAATAGGCCCACAACCTCCTGCTCATTTTAAGGGTTAAGCCTAATTCGAATACAGTAAAGCTGCAAAACAGTTAAGGCCCGCTGTTAAGAACGTCAGTTTGGCGTTGATTCTCAAAACCTTATTTATAGGCACACGCCAGCTACATTTCTTAAACACTCGTTTCGTATTTGTATGGGCTTTTTCAACCGCTTCATCCCTTAAGCGGGAAATTTCTGATTTCTAGGGGGATTTTGGCGGCAGGGGACTGGATATTATCCGGTTGATTTTTTCAAGATGAAAAATGATAAGAAAACGAAGGAAGCAGGAACGTCCACACTGCGGGAGGAGTCCAGGATATGTTGAGTGTTGGGTGTTGTACGAATTGCTGTAGTCCGCGTTTCTTATTTTATTCGGCGTTTTCGAACAGGGCTCCGTTTCTTATCTCGTGTTGGCGTCGATCGCTGCTGTTTCTTAGGCCGTAGTTTTCTAAATTGTCGGCCAGTTTGAGCTACGTTTCCAACGTTTAATTTCTTATTCTTCGTGAAAGACCGAGTCTCAACTTATTTTCGATATATTTCTCAGTGGCGGCCCTCAAGTGCTCTAGTATTTCGGGGGAACATACCTGGTAGAAATCGTAACAGAAAAATAGTGTGTAAGCGTAGGGGTATACATGTTTTTTACCTCCATCGTGGTGTAGACTACTGCATGCCCCTAAATGGTGCAAGGGGCAGGTAGGCCCTTCTCGAGTTACACCGCAGTTGGCAATTACAGTATTTATAGTATTATTAATAGGGGAAGACAACCTGTTGCTGCTGTTATGTGCCATTCCGGTATGCGGTATGCAGTACCTGGTATCCAGTGTGCAGTATGCAGTATATACACTGTATACAGTACCACGTACCAGGTATGCAGTTTTTTTTTTTTTTTTTTTTTGCTCATCCCATTCATTATCTTCGCGCATCTTCTTCTTTCTCTCCTTCCGACTCGTAACTGACACTCAGATCCGGGGTCACATAGCAGGCTCTTCTACCCCCTTCCCGCTACGGTACGTGCCTTCATTTTTATCGCGAGAAGATTTCAGCCTTTCCTTCCCTCGTCGACTCGCATCGAAGTGTGCCTACCCACGCTGCAAGGCGCTCTCAACAATTGAATCCTTTTTTATTTTTGCAAATAAAGTCAAAGTCCGACCCACCTGGGGCTCGAACCCAGGACTCAAACAAGTAGAAATCGAGGTTAACCACTTGAACCACCGGGGCGACCGGCTACAGTATGCAATACCAGGTACCTGGTACGTATGATGCAACCTGGGGCAGCGTGCAGCTCGTTTTTGCGCGTGTTGCTTGCCTGATTGCCGCGAGATGCTCCACGTCCCCTGGTCCAAACGTGGTACCACAGGCGCCTGGTGGCCTGGTAGGTCTTGCCCACGATCCCTCTTCGGTGACTCTGCTGCCCACCTTTTCCGGTTTTGGCTTCCTCGTCCCACACGATCTCCCTCTGCCGCACAGGAGGCACTAACCAATACCATCCTTCTCCCCACCAATACAACCTTTGGTCAGCCATTGGCCCAGACGATAGTACCGCTGTACGATAGTCCTAAGTCAGTGTACGTACATAGAACATACATACGAAGGTGGTACTGCGGTATAATCCCAGACCTGCAACTGCAGTCCTGCTCCGTTCGGCTGTGCAGTTCAGACTACTACTGTGATTACTGCTGCTGTAGACTACATGTTCCGAGTGTCGGAGCACTGCTGTACATATTTGATACGATCTGCGAGCGAACGACAACGAGTCGGATGGACGATCGATAAAAAATCGACCGTAATGATGGAATAGTTTCTTTTTGGGCGCCCTACTTGCAGGTTGACAACCAACCGCTTCAAACTGCGCTCACGTTTGCCCGGGACAAAAAACTTGAATTATCAATGGTAATGGCAATGATCAAGGTTGAATTTGCAGCGCGGGAATCCACGTTGTGATTCCTGGTTTTTAGTTTGATCATAAGTGCGTGCGATACGTTTCGGCTCTGAGTATTGACGATTACCTCCTCCTTCTCGTATTCAAATTTGTAGCCTACCAGGTACCAGGTATGCAGCAACAACAACAACAACAACGAAAATGTAACAATCCCAATGTCAGTATTTACGCCTTGTAGAGCGGCACTGCACTGGAACCAAGGTCTCAATTTCAAGTATTTTAAAAAAAAATTACCCCCGAAAGGGGTTACGGGTACGGCAAGACGATCTGCAAACTATTTCTCACTGCCCCGTCGGCGCATTGCATCGGCGTGGTCATGGTATAGTATGCCTATTTACTGGTTTGTGTCAACAGCTGTAGTAGCTATTAATAGTATTGTTTCCTTTTACCTATCCCCCGAACACACGATCGTGGATTTTCTTCGGGTATGAGCCAGCGGGTGCTTATGTTCGCATCGTAATCGAGCAAGGGAACATCGCCGCCTGACCGATGTAATCATAATTCTATTATACCTGGTACGCAATACGGGGGGTATATAATAGGAGTATCAGTGCAAACGAAAATATGTAGATGTCGTTGTTGATGTATGTTACTGACCCCAATATGGAGCTCCAATGTCAGCGTCGGTCTTGCTAGCTGTCGATCTGTAACCGTCAGTATGTATAACCGTCTATCTGTAACCGCCAACCTGCACCCGCTGATCTTTAGCCGTCTCCCTGTAACCGTCGATCTACCATCAATTTGTAACCGTCGATATGTGACACGTAGATCTGTATCGGCCAAGATGCAGTCGCCGATCTGTGACTGTCGATCTATAACCCCCCCCCACCCCCCCCCCCTGGGCCGGCCCTTGCAGATCGTGCAGCGCACTGAGACTGCTTTCGTCCGAACGGGGGAGCTGGAGCACCCCTACCCACCGACCAAGATCATGTGGTCTCCCGACAAATCGCACGCCAGCCCGGACCTGCTGGCAACAACGGGTAGGTTAACCCTTTCAGAACCGCACTCCCATATTTGGGGACAATTCACTCTAAATATAAGTAGTTTGTCCCCAAAACGGGACTGGGGTCCTAGAAGGGTTAACGGTTAGCGTCGAACCGTTTTTCAACCCTTGTGTGCACTACCTTCACCCTATTACAACCCCCCCCCCTTCCCACGCTTTTAGGGGTAACTTCCTTGATATTTTACGAGGGTAGCGTTTGCAGATACCAGATACCTGGTACATGTCTAGTAATACGTCTACAGTAGTTCCAAGTATTTTGTCCCCGCAACAGAGGTTCAGCCCTTAACAGGCTTAACCCTTTCTATCACTGCAAACATGATGCTACTACATTGCTATTCTACTTCCAAGTGGTTTGGCCCCGAAACGTGGGGACAGGTTTGATTTATTTCGCAGTCTGGCCGTAAGTATGAGGTACGTTTTGACATTTTGTGACCATCTAAACGAACCTTATATATACGAGCAGACTGGTCTTTACAGCATCCTTTCGTACCCCCTCCCTCCCCTTCACCCCCACTTACACTCGCGCCTGCACCTGCACCTGCCACTTGTGCACCGCCTGGCCTGAAATGGCAGGGGACTATCTGCGCCTGTGGGCTGTGGACGAGCAGAAGCCGGGCGGGGTTAAGCTACACTCGCTTCTGAATAACGTGAGGCAGCAGCAGGAGTAGCAGTAGCAGCAGCAGTGCTGTCGCTGTTTGGTAAAATCTCGAGGGAAATGCTCTATATATGCAGCAGTGTAGTATTTTCGAGTAAGTTTTACAGTCTGTAGCAGCACCTTAGAAGCTACCAAGCTACCCGATCCTGATTTCAGCGTCTCCTTCCGTTGCCCGCAAATGCCTCCTTTCTTTCTTGCGGGGGTGGCGGGGATACGGGACTGTCAGAACACGAACGCGGAATATTGCTCTCCTTTGACGTCGTTCGACTGGTGCGAGGCCGACCCGTCGACGGTGGGAACGTCCAGCATCGACACCACCTGCACGATCTGGGATGTCACGGTGAGCAAGCAAGCAGTGCGCCCCTCATAGGGCTGTGGGTTGTTTTTTTAAAGAAATTACGTAAGCCGCCGACGTGACGTCTCTACTATTACGGGGGACCACAGTTAATAGGACCTCTGGTGCACATGAAAACCTACCATATATTTAACAATTTTTACTATTAATTATTTTAACAATATTGGTTCTATTAACTATAGTCCCCCGTAATATTTTAAGTACTTACGTACCTGGTAGTACTCTTATTATTAATATTAGTATTTTTTATTGGTATTACAGAGTACCAGGTAGTATATTCGATTGCCTGCTGCTGCTGTAGTACACATTCATATCATGTTCGTTTTACTGTGCACAGTACTGCGTGGTATTAATATGATCACACTATTAATACTAGTGTTCACATTATTGGTATTACTGTTGTTAGTAATGGTACTACTATTGATATTAATAGTAGTATTACGGGGGGCCATAGTTAACAGGACCTATGGTATACTTAAAAACCTACCAGGTATATGTTTAACCATTTTTACTAACAATATTTGGTCCTGTTAACTATGGCCCCCCGTATTAGTATTATTGTGTACCGACCTGGTATTAATGTTAGCATTATTACGTATTACTACAGTAGTAACCCTGACTCGAGATTGTTCAGCCGCTCGCGCTCAAAATTAATACAGTTAGTAGTAGTCCCGCCATACATTGTATGTCGACTGCTGCTGTAGCAAATGCAAGCCCCGCCCATCCAAGTTCATCTCGGAGAGTGTTATCATGTAACATTGGTGTCGACAGTAGGCAACGACTGTCGACATCTTGTGCGATTTATCGTTGGACGTGGTGGACTTTTCTTAAGTTTTTTCTCGCGTCCAGCCCTAACCTTACGCCTAACCTTGCACTGGTATCGGGTTTACTACTGTATGACAATACGATCATCATCGTCATCGTCACTGTCGTCATCATCAACATTCAGCATTCTTAATTGTTGTTACCATCATGATCAACATGATTGTCCTCAACACAGAGTCTGTCGGAGTGTGCCTGGTGCTTGCCACTATGCCACGCATTTGTCAGATAACCCTTCGTATGCTGTTTGTTACACTGATCCTTACCCATCCAACGTTCCGTGCGATTTTCAGACCGGCACGCCTAAGACGCAGCTCATAGCCCACGATAAGGAAGTCTACGACATCGCCTTTGCAAGGTGAGCAAACCTAACGGTCTTGTTTAACGGCGTCGTGTGAAGGTAACGTGTCGTGTAACGGTAACGTGTAACGGTAACGTGTAACGGTCTCGTGGAACGGTAACGTTTAACGGTCTCGTGTCACGGTAACGTGTAACGGTCTCGTGGAACGGTTACGTGTAACGGTCTCGTGCAACGGTAACGTGCAACAATCTCGTGTAACGGTAACGTGAAACGGTCTCGCGTGACGGTAACGTGTAGCGATTGGTTCGCTTCGAGTTACTATTAATTCCTGTATTTCCCGCCTGCTGTAATGCGGCAGTTTTGGTGCCGCTGTTGTACATAAGAAATACGCGCAATGATGCCAATCCATGGGTGTAATTCTGACGAGGCTATCACGAGGCCCTATCGCGTGAAATTACTTAGTAGAGCTGTTTTGCTCAAACGCTCTCGTTGTTTTGTCTTGCTGTGACTCGTTCGCATCGCAGTGTTTCCTCTATTACTCTATGAGCCGCCGTTGCTGCCAGATATCGTCCTCTGCATCCAGGCAAAGACAACAATAGTGCAAGTACTGCCCCCCCCCTACGCCTCCCCCCGACCCCACCAAATTCACGTTTTTGTCAAACCAAACGAAGCGACTGCACGTATCCTAGTTTCCCTATGGGAATTCCTCTCCAGCGGCGGCATTACTCACATCCGAAATATGTTCTATTAATAGTCACGATCGGCTGATAACACTACTGTGTGTACCGCTGTAATAACGTCTGTTGATGCAGCACGTTCATTCGCTCTCGCCTTGGTGTGTGTGTATTTTTTCGTGTTTCCGGATTTTTCCCAGCTGTCCCTATTTGCGCCGGACCGGCAAACAGGACGAAGGACATCTTCGCGTAGGTGGGGACCGATGGCAGCCTCTGTCTGTTCGATCTCCGCTCGCTGAACCTATCTACATGGCGCGCAACAATTCCACATTTCCTCGATCTCACAGCTGATGTGTTTCTTTACATTTTTGTAAGCACACTCCTCCATATAACGTATACCTGCAGCATGTGTGGCGCGCAATATGTGTCCACTTTTTCTCCCGATGTGCGCCGCCTATACAACATAACAGGACGAAGGACATCTTCGCGTCTGTGGGGGCGGATGGCAGCGTGCGAATGTTCGACCTCCGCTCGCTGGAGCACTCCACCATCATCTACGAGACGCACGACCTGACGCCGCTCATGCGTCTGAGCTGGAATAAGCAAGACCCCAACTACCTCGCCGCTATTCTCACGGACTCCGCAAAGACTGTCATCCTCGATATCAGGTGCTGCCTTCAGTCGGTAGTGGTTTCTTTCTTTTTTTATGCAAAGCGTGTATCACTTCGAATTATTTCTCATAGAACCATTAACCCTTTTCAGTACTGACTGCACTGCTACGTGTACACGCATTCCCTGGTATATATTACTCTATTTCCAAGTAATACGTCCTCTAACTGGAGTGCAATCCTGAACAGCCCTAAGAGGGTCAACATTTCATTACACGGAAAAAAAAATGGGTACACCATGTGTACAACAGTATTAAAATTGGACTGGTAACATTAAATGTATCGGTGTGTATACTTTTTTGTACACTCCGTGTGATGGAATGAGTAACTATGCTGCTACTGGTATAGGGGTAGTTGTAAAAGATGGGTGGGGGGGGAAACATCAGCTTTGAGGGGGAGGGATTCGTCGAAACTCGTCTTCGCAAGCTGTGTGTGGTACTTCCATCGCGCGTACTACGGGTTGATGATCTCGCCCTTTTGCTGTGGCTGCTGTTCTCACATTAACTCGTCGCCAAAAATCTATGTAGTTCGTGGTCACAGGACAGGCTCCAAACACCTGAGAACACTTGAAGAAAAAAATGAAATATAATAATGTATCATGTCGTGTTCGTATTGCTATTTTTATGTCAGAGTCCCGTCACTGCCGGTGGCGATGCTGGGGGGGCATCAGTCCGCCGTGAGCGCGATCGCCTGGGCACCGCACTCCTCGTGTCACATCTGCACAGCGTGAGTTGCTCATGTTTCTGCTGACACTCAACTCAGTACCAGTTACCTACTGTTGTACCAGTAGTAGATATTACTGCTGCAATTGAAACTAAGAAATACTTGGTACCAGGTATTCATATTTGGTCGACAAGGGGAAAAAGGGCCGATGTCTTCTCGTGATACAAAAAATGCCTTCCAAGGCACGAACCGTGGTGGGGAGGTGGGGGGAGAGCCTGCCTGCTATGCCACCCCGGGTCTGAGTTACGGCTAGGAGGGAGAGCGAAGAGAAAGGGCAATAGAACAAATCGAATGAGAAGGAAAAACGTAACTCGTGCGGTATTTTTTTTTAATTGCGCATGTAAGATCAATGCTGTCAAGATACACTGATACTATTTTACTATGTAGGGCTCCTACCGACTACCTGGTGTATTATGTTCTTATGGAATGCCTGGCAGTAACTATTGGTGAAAAAAAATCCGCCGCTCGCCCGCGCGAAAACACTATCACGGGGGACCATAGTTAATAGGACCTATGGTATACATAAAAACCTATATATTTGACCATTTTTACTATCACTGTTCAACCATTTTTACTATCAATGATTGGCTATGGTCCCCCGTAGTAGAGTTACCACCCACCAGATCCGGTTCTGCCTTGTATAGCTCATGATATAGCAAGCAAATCCCCGGGAAATTATCCTGGATGAGCAGCCAACAGCGTACTAATTGTTGTACTGTGAGTAGGCTTGTTTCTTGTTCTTTTTATTTTGCGAATATTCTCAATATTTTGTTCTTGCTTCTATTCTTGCCGGATTTTGTTGTTGTTGTTGATGATATTGCTTTTGGTGTTGGTGATGTTGAGGTTGATGCTTGGTGGTGGTGGTAGTGTTGTTAGTTGGTTGCGTTGGTTGCTGATGATGTTGTGGTTGGTGTTGGTGGCACTGATGTTGTCGTTATTGCTCGTCCTGTCCTTCCTCCTCTCATCTTGTCTCGTCTCACCTCATTCGACGTAATCCCGTTTTGTCTCCTTCCGCCTCGCATTTTGGCCCCACCGTCCCCTGCCGGATTGAACCCATTAGAGGAGATGACTGCCAGTCTCTCATCTGGGATTTATCATCGGTCCCCTCTTCTGTTCCTAAAGCGGTAGAAGACCCTATCCTCGCCTACACAGCCGAAGAACAGGTCAACCAGTTGCAATGGTCAGCCAGCCACCCAGAGTGGATTGCAATCGCCTTCGCCAATAAGATGCAAATTTTACGTGTATAAGGAAAAGGAAATATTTGGAGGGGGGGGGGTTGGGGGGGGAGAGGGGTACGCGGGGCGGGCGTCACGGGGGGGGGGGGTTAACCAGGACCGTGAGGCGTTCGTTGTAGCGTGCAGTTGAATGACATCCTTGGTGAATGCCAACGCACCATCACCTTCCATCGCTCGATTGCGGGCAATTTACTACCAGGTACGAGAGGTGTTGGGATGCGTTTTGTGGCGGGTAGGGGGCATAGCAACTTTTATTGATGTCTCGATGGCGATTCGTCTCTTCTTGTTTTTCTTCATGTTTCGGCGGAATCTCATGTGCTCCCCGTTCGTTACACCTCGGCTTGATTAATCCGGCGTTGTCGTTTTAACTGGTTGTAGTGAGTGACGGTGTTCCATATTCGACGGCGTTTTTGTTGTGAGCAGTGCAAGGGCTTTGCCTGCTCTCAGCATGACAATCGGGGTCGCTGTGGCGTTGTTCCAACGCTTCGAGTTGAAGAGTGCGCGAGTATAGCCAACCGCTGATGAAGGGTGTGCGTGTTGAGTTTTAAGGATACCTTAAGGATATATACGATGTACCACGTACGATATAGTGCAGCTCATACGTTGATATCGAGTAGAAACGAAGCAATGAGTGATGTACCCTTTGATATATATATGAGTAGTGGTGAGGGGCGGGCGGGGGGGAGGGGAGGGTTCTCATGTCATGCATGGCTATATGAGCAGTGGGTAGTGGGGAGGTAAGAGGGGGAGGTGGGAGGGGTGACACACGCGCAGGGCTAGCCGGCGGGCATATTTTTTGGCGATACACTAGGACCACAATGAACGGAGTTTGCGTATAGTATTAATAGTTCGATATTTCGTCAATTCGACACTTGTTGCGGAGAGCTGGCTATGGCTCTCCCGGTCTTTGCGGTTCGATGTCCGAGGCTAGTGTTTCATTTGGCAATCGACTGTTAAGGGTCAACAACGAATGACGATTGGGTGACTGTTGTTGCCGGGCGAAATAGTAGATGCTGACAAGGCCACCACCTATTGAGGCACTACGAGTGCCTGGTACAGATGATTAGTACATGATACTTCTTCAGGGACATTTTATGAAACACCTGCCGTTGGCGATCGTGGGCTCTAGACGGTGTGATAGTATTCATGGAGCGAATCTTATTCAATATCTGGAAACAAATACTACATCACCAATATTCTTCCAAATGTCATGGTATCCCCGTGTCTCCTCTATTGTTGTGGAGGCGTTGCTATCCATATTCCGCTGGATTGTTTGCCTTCAGCCTCCAATCTTCACAGCAACAAACAACTAAAGCAGCACTTTCTGCCAGTCAATATCACACTGCGACGTACGATATCAAGCCGTTTTCTGAAGTCTGCCGGATGCTCTTCGCTTCTCCTGCAACACCGGTCTCGTGTCTTTTTTTCTATCATGAGAGGACAACCTCGCTCACAACACGTCCCCGCTCTAAGAGTATTTATGTCCAGTGTATACCCCCCGCCCCCTCCCCTGATTCGCTCCACAAAGCCCAGTTTTCCTGGGCTTATTATGTCTTCTACGTTCTTTTATTTGTTTATATCGATCTCGGATTGTCGGTGCTTTTAGTATGGTACGAGCTGCTATTAAAAGCAGCTGCTAGCGGCTCACCTGCTAAAATCTGGAATAATGGTGATTTTGTTGATGAATTTATGGCAGAACCACCTCTTTGCATCTACCTCGTTTCTACCAGATACTGGCTGTGGTGTGATGCGTATCACAGCCCACAGCCACTATTAATAGTACACCGTTCCCTCGCGTACTGGTACTGCAGCATACCTGGTGTACTAATGAACTATTAATAGTGCGGTGCACGTATTATTTTTAACGTAAACATGTGGTGCTTGTTTTCTTCCTTCGCGACGCTTTTTTGCGCTGTAGCCTGTTTTGCGAACACTACGTGGCGAACGTTTCCAGGAAATTGCCGTAGTTGCTAATCTGAGAACATCGCATCAAATCACCAAATAAAACGATGTTGTGGTCCATGACGGTAATGAAACAAAATGGTACAGTACCATTATATACGTAACAACTATTAATACCTGGTAAGTGATAATACTTGTGCCAGTACGAGTATACAGAACTCCCACTAAATAAACAGGAGGAGCACTTCGTAAGAAAAACAGGCTTTGAGAGATGCAGGAAAATAAGAACATCGATCGGGGGCTTAATACTCAAGTGCAGTTACGTGGTACTGTACCTGGTATCTTTTATTTCATGAGTTACCTCTCATTCGTGATTGTGAATGTGAAGGTGTTACCTACTGAGCTACAGTACAAGGGTGAAATATCGATCTATTATCCCGGGGTAATCCTTGCAACCCCCCCCCCCCCCCCTTCTGGTCTTTGGGACACGTCGGAACCGTATACGGCGGCACGTTGGCCTGAGTATAACAAGGATTACCCTGGGCTGGGTGTAATCGATCGATCTTGTACCCCTATAGCTCGGCACGCGTGGGTACCATCTTCACTAGGGCCCATGCGAGTACTGGTGTCGTATAACAAACTTTAATCATTATTGGTCGAAAGCACCCCCATTCCCGAATAGTATGAGATCCACCAGCTTTTGTACCTGTGGCATTCCTTACCACGTTTGTATAACTCCGGCACATCATCACCACTGACTGGAACGTACCAGGTACCTGGTATAGCGGTATCATACATACGCATGTAGGTAGGGGCATCTTGTACTTCTACCTGACTGCTGTGCTGCGAGGTACGAGTGAGTGAGTGATGTATGAGCGCAAGACCATACTAACCACCCGTGGTACAATTCATGTCCTACTTTGTACCAGGTATATCAGCAGCAAGCAGCTACTGAGTTTGAAAGCAGAGTACGTACGTATAACAGGCGCTTCGTACGAACAAAATAGAAATACGTATCACTGCTGTACTGCTGTGGTTGTTATTAAATACCAGGTACGTAGTTGGTTTATTTTCAGTATATTTTTTTCATTGACTGTTCGTTCGTTGAGGCGACAGTACCCGAGAGCGAGTGTGACTCTCACTCGTACTCCGAGCGGCATTCGGTAGGTAGATGCATAACCCTACAACAACTGCAACGGCAACAACCTGCACATGGCATACCGGTAAAAACTACCGATCGCGTGTGCGTTTGTCTGTTGTGTGAGAACATCTTGATCATCTATCATCGGATCGGGCGTGCGAGAAAGGCGAGAAAAGCTTTCGCTCGCTTTTTTTGCCTTTGCAGCTGCAGGCTGCAGGCTGGATAGCTTGCTAGCAGCGCGCTGCTATTCGTAGCACCGCACGCCTCACCCGACCAGCCCGCGCCCGGGGTGAACACGTTGGACCTTCGGGAATCCTGTAAAGGGTGCCACGGATTCCGAAATGAACGAGCGAAACAAGCGAAACATCGAAACAGCAGTCAACCAGCAACAGCAAACAGCCGATAGCCGATCATGAAATCTGTTCTTCTCCGGAGACTCATGAAAATACTATGAGTTGGCGTGTTTGTTGTATCGGGAATCACCGGGAATCGGGGCCGATCCTGCCTTTTGAGAGGGAAATTCATTTGAGAGCCGTTAAAACGGCAAACTTCACATCACTTTACATTTTTTTTTTGAGGCTGGATTTTGGTCCTGGGCGAGCTGCACTAAAAATTATCCAATGACGTCTGCTTGAAGGTGCGGTGTAGTGGGTTCGCTGGCTACCGCAGCTAGGGTACGCGGGTCAAGCATCCCTCGACAGGCGCCGGGGCTCTCCCTGCCCTGTCCGCCAGGGTGTTGTCCTCCGAGCTGGCATGGAATTTGCCGCAACGGTGTCTCAGAGACACGACTTATTCTCCAAGCAGCAGTTTGAAGCAAGGGACGCGGCGGGGTTAGTCGGAGCGGATTTGACTGGGCTTGGATCGAGAAAGCTTGCCGACGACGTAGCAGAGAGCAGCGGCTCTGTGACTACCCCCCGGGCGATGAAGGACGAGATGCTGGACGCTGTGCCGGGGTCGGCGGTCGGAGGGTGGCAGGAGCAGCAGCAGCAACAACAACAGCAACAACAACAACAACAACAGCAGCAGCAGCAGCAAAAGCAGAAGCAGCAGCAGCAGCAGCAGCAGCAGCCTGGCGGAGTTGGCGGAGGTCGGGGCGGCGGGGAGCAGGCGGCTACAGCGCCGCTTGAAACCAGCCAGCTCGACCCGAGAGCTCCCGTGCGGAAGGGTAAGTGGACGCCAGAGGAGGAGATCTACACCACCAAGATCATCAACGACTTCAACAAAGGGCTGCTGCCGCTGGCGCCGGGCACGACCCTCCGCTCGTACCTCAGCGAGAAGTTGAACTGGTGAGGTTTCAGGGACTCTGGGCTCCGCCATGCGGTCGTAGTTGTGTCTGTAGTTTTGGGGGATTGCAGGGGGGCGGTGATTCTGTGGGAATACTGCAACCGAACACTTTAGTCCCGACTCCCGGATTGAGCCCCGCTCCCCCCATCAGGGGCATAGGTGGTGCTTGGTGGCATCGAGGGTTCGGGGGAGCACGGTCCCGTCGGCTGCGCGTGCGCCCCGTGCGTACGCTGATGACCTACCTGCCTTCAACATGCTTTGCCCACGGGCGGATCCAAGTTTGAAGCTTGCCTACGACTGCAGCAGCGGCAGCAGCAGCAGCAGCAGCAGCAGCAGCAGCAGCAGCAGTAGCAGCAACTCTGCGCTCTCTGTGTTGCTGCAACGTTGTCCCGAGAGCTAGGCGCCTGCTTGATCTTTGGTTGCCTTCGCGTGGTTGCACTACGGTAGTTCCTGCTGGCCCTCTGATCCCGCTGCAGAGGAGTGTTCAAAAAGAGGCACGGGCTGCTGTGTTTCCCTGCCCCCCCCCCAAGCCGACCCATGATAATCACGAGCAGCATCGGCGTGGATCTCGGTTTCCACGACACAGCAGCAGCAGTCTTTACTACTGTAAGAGCAGTATCGTTTGCTCCGCATTGAAGCTCGAATGCCCTGCTCCCCCTTTCCACATCAGTAATTCCAAGTGCAACATCTATCTACATAAACTTGAGTACATCATTGCAGTTAACCAACCCCGCCACCACAGCCACCAAAAACGGGTCCTAGTTGAACCCCGCGCCCCGACCACCAACACCGACACACCCCGACCGCTACCCCTCCCCCCCCTCTCCGCCCCCTCTTCCTTACCCTAGCGACCCCATGCGCATCACGAAGAAGTTTGCCGGCGCATCCTGCATTGGCAAGCGCGTGTTCATGCCCGTCGAGCGCACACCGGAGAACCTCATCGAGACCCACCGCAGTCGGCGGGAGCTGGAGGAAATGGAAAGGAAGTTTCATATCCGCCTAGAGAGCATGCGCCCCGGGGCGGGGCGAGGTAGCTCCTCGGGTTCGTCCAAGTCGGGGGGTGGCGGTGCCGGAGGGTCCATGTCCCATGCTAGTCCGAAGACTAGGAGGTCGGCGGCGACGGTGCAGGCTGCCGGGGGCGGGTGCGGCGCAACTGCAACAGCAACTGCTTCTGGTGCTTCTGCGGCAGCGGCGACGACTGCCGCCGCTGGCGCTACTGCCGGTGCTGGCGCTACTGCCGGTGCTGGTGCTACTGGCGGCGCCTCTCCTGCAGGAGTTGGAGTTGGAGGAGGCGGGGGTCCGGGGGGGGGGAGTGGGAGAGGGAGTCATCGGAAGGGCGGGGGGGAGATAGGAGTCCATCCACGCGTCGTATCCGCTAGCAGCAGCAGCAGTGGTGGTGGTGTCGGTGGAGGCGGGGGAGGGGGGGGGGGAGGGGGGAGAACAACGTCGAGGTCGCCGTCTCCGGGAGCTCACGGGCCTCACTCCGCGTGCGACGACTCCGCGCCTCACCCCGAGGGGTCGCCGGGGCGGAGGAGCTGCTGGGAGCGGGACGAGGAGGGGTACGGACAGTACGACCCCATGGATCAGAGTCCGTCTGGGGTAGACTCGGATGGTTCCTCCGAGAGTCCCTCGCGCCACACGGCGCCTTACTCTGGGGTTGGCGGCGGCGGGGGTGGTGGCGGTGGGGGGTATGGAGGTGGTGGGTACGGAGGGGGCGGGGGGGGGGAGGGGCATGCGCACGTGTCGGGTTACTCGAGGTGTCAGTGCGAAGGGTGTCTTGGGCATGCCTCCTTTGGAGTTGCCAACAGCCGGCGGGGCCGAGGCCGAGGAGGGGGGGGCGGCGGTGGCGGTGGCGGGGGAGGGGGGGGGCAATACCGGTCCCACCACCACCAACAGCAGCAGCAGGGGCAGGGGGGGGGGTATGAAGGCTACCATCGCCACGGTGGAGACCGGCGCGCCCAAAACTTCCAATTCGGGCAGGGGTCAGGGGCAGTCTCCGGTGACCCCGACCAGGGAGGCCACCACGATGAGATGGAAAGCGGGGGTGGGGGAGGCGAAGGGGGAGGGGGGGGGGGGGGGGGGGCGAGTGTCTCCGATGTCGACACCCGGGGTCACTCGAGCAGGGGCTTGGGGGGGGCTCGGGAGCCCGTCTGGGGGGGTGATGAGCAGCGCGCAGTTAGGTGCGCCGCGTACGCTGCCGCCCGCGGCGTTGGCGGCTGCTGCCGTGATTAGGGAGGCGGGCGGGGGGGGGGGTGGGGGGGGCAGCGGTAGTGGGGCCCGGTCTCCTACCTGGCCGTTGCCGCGAGTTATCCCAGAAGGGTCGGAAATTTCCGACCAGGATGCGGGGGGATTGCTGCTCGGGTTCTTCCGATCGGTGCACGAGAAGGTGCAGACTGCGGCGGACGAGCTTGGGGAGGTGAGAGGAGGAGGAGGAGGAGGAGGAGGAGGAGGAGGAGGAAGGAAATGTGGCGGATGGATAATCTTCCGATACCCCCCTTGTTATTAATAGAACTCTTTCCCAAATGATATCCGTCGTTAACCCTTTTAGAACCGCAGTCCCGTTTTGGGGACAAACCGGTCAAATTATCAGTAGTTTGTCCCCAAAACGTTTTGGGGACAAGCCAGTCAAATTATCAGTAGTTTGTCCCCAAAACGGGACTGCAGTCCTAAAAGGGTTCATGAAGCCTCTGTATGTATAGATGGTGTGTGTGTGTTTTTGTGCGGAATTCCATTTGCATATTTTACGGCAGCAGTTGGTACATCGCCGTAAGAAAATATGCTGGATTGACTATCCCCCTTGCAACCAAACAAGAAAAAATGGAAAAACTTCGTGAAATTTGTAGAGCAGGATGAATACTGCTGTAGTGGTTCAGGTACTTCTGTAGTACCACCTTCGTACTGACAGCAGTATCATTTCTCATACACGTACCAGTACTTTATTTCAGGTGTTTTCGTGTTGACATCATTGAATAGTAATTATATGGCACGAGACTATTGAATAATCAAGAACTGCTGTGAGGGACCTGGTGATGCTATCAATAATGCTGCTGTACGTTCCATCGATGCTCAAAAATTGGTTGATTGCGTATTAATAGTCGTCAGCGGTTGTCAACCTCTTTAGTACTGGAGTCCCGTTTTGGGGACAAACCACTCAAATTCCATGTAGTTTGTCCCCAAAACGGGACTGCGATTCTAAAAGGGTTAATAGTGTCCCAGATGAACCAAGCAATGGAACTACAGCAGTACAGCGTTAGGTGGTTTGTGTATCAGTACAGCTTAGTATTGATATCAATATTAATAGTACAAGGTGCCTTTCCGGGACATGCATATTAATAGGGGAGTGGCTCAAGAATGAAGTGAAACCGGTACAGCATGCGATATTGTTGGATCATTCGCAGATGATAACTCGTACCTCGTACAATATCACGACATTATGAAATATCTGCACATTACTGCTTTAGATACAGGCGTGTATACTATTGATACGTATACACTAATAATACCAGGTACCAGGTACGAGGTATTCACTTTATTAGTATTCGTACGCACTTTTATTCGAATTGCACTTGCTTTCGTGGGGACAAAACATACATGGAAATAGTGTGGAACGTGGGGACAAAACATATATGGAAACAGTGTGGAACTGCTGTTACTATTGACTGAATCGCTTTTGCATATTTTTTTAATGCACTGACCATGTGCTGTACCTGGTATGTTCGTGGTGTGGGCTACAGGTAGTAGGTACATGATACAAAAAAAAAGTTGGAAAAATAGATATGATCTCTGCGAGGACCGAACTCACGCCTTCAGGTCCAAAGTCGGGTATGGTGACCATTTCACGATTTACGGGGGACCATAGTAGTAAATATGATCTAATATTGTTAGTAAAACTAGCGAAATATACAGGTTTTCGTGTGTACCGTAGGTCCTATTTAATATGGTCCCCCGTACTACCAGATACCTGGTCTATTATGTTTAGCAAAGGTCCATACCTGGTACCCTGGTATTAAATACCAGTATCTACTCATAGTGTTTTCTTTCGAGGCGCGCACGGCCCACCGCACACATATGCGCAGGAGCACAGCAGAAGAGAGAGAGGTATTAATAATGATGACAGATGGCGGGCCGCAGCCTCCGATAAAGCAACTACTGTAGTAATACGTAACAGTATGGCACGAACCTGCGACACGCGCGTGGTGTTGGCCCGTTGCTGGTTGTGCTGCTATTGATAGGCGGGGTTGGTTGTAACGTTGTTCGTGTTCTTCGCATGTTGTGTGATACTGTCTACCATGGTATTGTGATGCCTATTGTGATGTCTGTTGTGATGCCTATTGTGATGTCTGTTGTGATGCCTATTGTGATGTCTATGATTGTTCATAGGTTGCATCGGCCAAGAAACACAAAACGTCGGAATTATAAGGACAGTTGAGGTACTAATGTTCGAATCAAACGATTCTTACATTTCCATCCAGAGTGTGCGTGTCATAGATCTGTCTCGCACAGAGTAGCAGCAAAGAGAGGTAGATGGTGGATTACGGGCCGCAGACTCCGATAAACACGATCAGCCACAGCAGTGCAGTGCGTACGGGTGTGTCGCGCACGCACGGTGGATCGGCGGCAGCGTTGTCACGTTGTGCTGTGCATGTTGTCTGTTGCCTCTACCTGGTATACATCTGGGCTGTGTATTCATGAGAGCCTATACCGTAGTGAAAGGAAAAAAACAGGCAACATTCGACAGGCACGTACGTACAAAATAGGGCCTCTCGTACGGAAACCACGGAAATCGTCTTAACCCTTTTATGACCCCAGTCCCGTTTTGGGGACAAACTACTTATATTTAGAGTAAAATGTCCCCAAATATGGGAGTGCGGTTCTAAAAGGGTTAACCACTCCCGCCGAAAAAAAACTTTTTAGGGCTCTCCACGAGCTCCAGAGGGCTCGGATCGCGCCCGGACCTCAACCAATGCCGTCGGAAGGGCGTCCTGTGTCGACTTTGTGTACAGTGTTTCGCCAAAAAGGGCTCGCACGGAGAGACATGTTCGAAAAAGTACGAACTTTTCAAAAACATGAGCCACACAAATACCTGGGTATTCCGTGGACTGCGAAACGAGTTTCTTATTTTTTATTTTATTTTTCGTCTTGCCGTTCGGGAAGGTGGTCGGTTTTATCATTTACCTGGTCAGTAGTTTATAGTTTCTACTTGGTAATTCAAGAGAAACTTGAAGTGCATATTTCTGCTGTACGAGTGTACGGGTTGAGGTTGACCCCTTTTGGCATTTAGACGGGTACCCGACGGGAATTCCCCGGTGCGAATTACTGCTGCGAATTACTGCTGCACCCGTGTCGCCTAATACCCGCGGGAATTGGATCGACCGATACGCCGACTACTACCCGGACTCCCTGGATAATCGGGTACCCACAGGTGAACAACCCTCCCCCCCCCCCCCCCCCCCCCCGATCAGTATACGAGCTGGGCCGGGCAAGAAACTCACATTCGTTCGTCAACGCCATAACTTTTCAATGACGAAGAGTTGAACGGAGTTGCGCATATCGTCGTAATCAGCCAATCACAGCGCGTTTGCACATTCAACTATCAAGGTGACTGGACACCATTTTCCCAAATAAAGCATATCCTCCGCATGTCATACCAGTACCAGGTATTCACATTATTAGTATTCGTACGCACTTTGGTACAGGTTTTAGAATGGCAAAAAAAACGAAACGTTTTTTTTGCGGCGGAATTACAGCAAAGTTAAAATTCAAAAACACAGCAGATACGGACACACACACGATAGCAGCTCGCACACAGAGCGTCAGCATAGCTCTCAGCCACCCTCTCGCGCAGCCACCCACAAGTGGGACAAGACTTCTAGCCCTGTCTGCTATCTAGACAATCGCAGTGGCAAGTGGCGGCTGTGCCTCAACTTTACAAAACGTGTAGGAGAGAAGATGCAGAAAAATCCAGGGCCGCTGTGTGACTCACGGCAGGAAGCGCTTGCGGGCATGTTAGACTTCAGGACAAGCTGGGAGTATGACGCAGTGTGTATTGATTTCAGCAGGTGTATGGGTGTGGGCAACACATAGTGTGACGCAGCTGTACGGCGCAGACGGCGCAGAAGGTTTTTCTCTTTTTGTGACCAAGGTTATTAGTAAATGTTTTGCCCTGGTGAGCTTTGACTACGAACCATTGTGTCACCACCTTACTATGGATGTTGGAAATGTACATTTACATTCCTACGTAGGCAACCAGCGCCGCTCCTGCCAGGACATTGCTCAATTCGGTCTGACTCCGGGTCTAAAACACGTGAAAGCACGTTAGAAATGAATTAAAAAATAAAAATCGGTTTTTGACTACCTTTCTTAAGACATGGTATGAGGCCAAAAATGAAAATGTCGATTTCCGAGCCGGTTTTTGCGAATCATAATCTGAAATTTTGACACATACTGCAGAATAACAAAACAATTTTTTTGACGAGAGTGCGTTTTTGATTTTTGATTTTTTCCCATCACTTTGTCGCAAAACAAATAGTCCCAAGTCCACTAAGATCGGGCTAGCTCACGAAAAAATATAAATATCAAAAACGTACGCTCGTCAAAAAAAATGCTTTGTTATTCTACAGTATGTGTCAAAAAATTCAGATTCTGATTCGCAAAAACCGTC
The DNA here is from genome assembly GCA_031213475.1 of Nereocystis luetkeana. Lineage (NCBI taxonomy): Eukaryota > Phaeophyceae > Laminariales > Laminariaceae > Nereocystis > Nereocystis luetkeana. Next base: position 5,179,642 of record JARUPZ010000033.1, read on the forward strand.
TCGGAAATCCAGTCCAGCCATAATGAAAACGTCTTGCCCGGCCCAGCTCGTATCGGTTGGGTTGGCGCCGGTTGGCAACGACACTGCTGTAAAGCATGCTGCTCACTACGTGAGCTAGACAAGCAGGGTACCGTTTTTTTTTTTTTTTTTTTTTTTTGGCGGTCGCCCACAGCTGGTCGTCGAAATAGATTATTTGTGTGAGGTGAAGAACCTTTAGGAATTGATCGTATCACGTAGTGTTCCTGGTAAGGCGCCCAAGAGGCAGTTACATCGTACTCCCGTATCTATTTCTGGAATGGCTAAACCGGAAATTAGATTACATCATTGAAGCTGTCATCCATATGCAGGTCCGCCCCACAAGCGGTTCATAGTAGGATGCAGCTCACCCTTCATGCGACTCGCCGGACAACCTCATGGTGCTTTGCGCTTGGTGCAAGCAATGTCTGCCTGGTCGGTGAAAACCCGACATGCTCCGTCCCGGCATTGTAGGGATGCGAGGGTCTATGGTCATACGACTACGGGCATGCATAAGATCGAGTACATCTTCCCTATCGAGCACACACCCCCTCCCCTCCATTCAGTACAGAACTGCATACTTAGATCACAACCCCTGAGCGTGCTCGGTTGGTACACCCCTGGCCTCTCAGAGCTCCCACTTCGAAACCGCCTCCCTTCATTACTTGCCGGACCTTTCCAGCAGTTCTTTGTTTTCTCCATTTCTCTGGGCACTCTCGGTCCTTTCTCCCTTTTTTCTTCTTTCGTTTCATGTGCGTGCGTGTACTCCGAGTACGGCACCGCGGGAGAGCCCGGCACCGTCGCGGGTGTCAGTGGGTGCTGGCGGGTAGAAGGGGGGTTGCAAGGAGCGCGGTCGCCGCTTTCGTGCGTAGGCGTCGCGTGTGCCTCGAGACTCGAGGGATGCATGAACGGGCTTTGTCTGGCTTCCGTTTAGGATTTTCGATAGAGTATGTACGAGTTATAAAGGTCGTTCGGGATGGCAAAATAATGTTCAAGCGGTGCTTACTCTTGCCACCACGCTAAAGTTGAAAGAGGGAGGTGTGCAGTTTGAACACCAACGTTATCGAGCTGGCGAACGGAGGCCACGGTGAGCACCGGACTTCACGCGAGGCGGGCGACGGGGTTGATTGTGGCAGAGAGTGATAAAAGCTCTACCCGGACCGAATCGGTGGCGAGGTGGTCGCCAGAGGGGCGGGTGGCGTACGAGGCTGAGAGAGAAGCTCTTCTGTGCGATTTTTTTCTTTTTTTCTTTTCGACCGGGTGTAAGTTGTTCCAGTCAGGCAGAACCATTATGCACGAGAGGGGATGGGGATGTTTTTTCTTCCCGAATTTTCGGTTTCATTTTCATTGTTTTTGCTGCTGAGCCGTCCTGTGCTTTCGCTTTCTTCAAACATACGAGTACAGACATAGAGCATATCAAATTAAGAAAATAAGTACAGCAGTAGTACCCCACCTAGGGTAAGTACGCACGTACGACATCCGCGACGCGAAGCGTATTATGTGGCGCCCGAGCTGACGTCGGAGCTGTTTTTTCCTGAAGCATGGCGGCGGGACTCTTGGCATCATCAAGTCGCCGGTTTGCAATTAGGATCCTTAAAAAAACTAAATTCAATCGTGGACCTCTGTTCGCTTCGCATAATTTGATGTACTTTTTTCCTTTCTGAGCGAGCGTAGCGGGCGGCGTAGGCCGCCCGCGGAGCGAAGCGCCTTGTATATATATATATAATATATACCCTATATACCCTATATATTTATATATTATATATAATATATATATATTATATATATATATATAGTATCCCATCCACCATCTGATAGAGCTCCGTTAAACCACAGTGATGTGTGTGTTGTCTCCACCTTAAAACCCCTTTAGAACCGCAGTCCCGTTTGGGGACAAAACTACTTGAAATTTGACTGGTTTGTCCCCAGAACGGGACTGCGGTTCTAAAAGGGTTAAATCGTCCTTTCACCCAGCTTCATCAGTACACCCAGTGCGTCCTGATTCTTTATCCTAGAGAGATAATAATTTTGTGGTGACAGACTGTGAGACAGAAGAAGCTCAAGACCAAAGACGATCGCAAATTCATGGGTCAATCAACTGAAATGCCAGCGTACCGAGTACGAGAACACAACACAACACAAGCAAAACCCAAAGATGAGAACAAAAAGACAAGAAAAATATATGAAAAGAAACAGTATACAAAGGACGCAAGGAGACCATAAAAGCTGAATGGCTGCTGTTTTATCCCAGGTAGAAGGAAAGCATACGTACTCGAGAAGGACAGATAAATGTAGCAAGTCAGAAAAATACAGCAGTATGGTATTTATGTACCAGGTATTAATTCTACCAGCATTGATGGCCGTCCGGGTGATCGGGCACAGGACGGACACCCTTATTAATAGTAATATTAATAGTAGCCGGTTATCCGCATATTTGACAGGGCCCAAGTTTATTATCCCATACAAAATCAGTAGAAGCCACTCACATATACGTCAGTTGGGTTAGTGCTAACTTGTATCATTCCAGTATATTTTGTGTTCCTAATATAGGAGGTGTATATCCTGCATGAGGCCATATATAACCACAAAACCCTTTATATGCGCGATCGAAGTATCACGGCTGCTGTTGTAGTGTTGGACGCAGCTCTCAAAGATAAGTTTCGACGAAGTCCTCGATCCCACAGCTGTTTATAATTTCAATATTTGTGATCGTTATTGTACAATGGGCAGTACATTAATTAGTAGTATTCATAGTATAGGTGGATTATAGCTGTGAGTCGGCAGGACTCGCAACTAAAACTGCCGGATAGTCGGTAGGTGCCGTTAGCCGTTAGCCGACTGACTGGCGTTAGTCGGGAAGTCGGCTGATGAAACCAGCCAGCTGATGGTCAGCCGATCTGCCGACTACAGCAGTTAGTCAGCCGACAAATGAGCCCTGACCCGGCCAAGGGGGGCCCGGCGAAAAACAACGAAATGTAGCCCGCTTTCAACAATCCTTCCTGCAAGTATGGAACCCCAATAAGTCGGAAAGTCGGCACGTCGGCACCTCCGGGAAATGACAGTAACCATTATTCCAACTATTAATATGAACTGGGAATACACTAGTTCGTGACTTACGTCGTGCCGACATAGCTCCCTTTTAGAACAGCAGTCCCGTTTTGGGGACAAACCACTCAAATTTCAAGTAGTTTGTCCCCAAAACGGGACTGCGGTCCTGAAGGGGTTAATAGTGTTAACCCTTTTAGGACCCCAGCCCCGTTTTGGGGACAAATCACTTGGAATTAAAGTGGTTTGTCCCCAAATCGGGACTGCGGTACTGAAGGGGTTAACAGATGATATTATTCCGTTCCCGCATAAACACGTCTCGCACAAAAAGAGAACAAAAACAACCCCCAACGGAACGTTTGCGCTTCACTTGCGGGCAGTTACAGCAACCCACAACGAACGGAATTGGGTCACGTTTCTTGTGAGGCGTGTGAAGGCGTCGGATGCACCGCACAGCGGTCGAAGACAGCCAGAGAGATCCCGCGTTCCCGTGATGACGGTGAAGTCCCGCGCCTTCCCACACAAACGCGTGCCGCACAATTCTAACATCCCGCTCCAGCGCCACGGATAAGTATAAATCCCGTCCCCGCACAAACACGTCCCGCGGTCGCCACATCCAACTACAATAGTACCATTCAATTTAGTCCCGAGGTTAACTGAGTCCCGCGGGATATCGTCTCGGAGTAGAAAAGGTGCCCCGAGAAATGCGCTGCGAAATATTGTACACGGGTACCTGGTATTGTATGTACGAAGTACGTACGTATTATTCATGTGTACGATTTACTTCGTTTGTTTTTGAAGGTTTCCTGCATACGAGGGTTTCCCGCTTGATTTTGGAGGTATCTACGTACATACAGCATACAGCACGTAGTTTCGGGACGCATGCATTCATTTTATACCAGGTATATATTCATACCAGGTACTTAGTATGGCGATAAAACAAGTGATGAATGCGGTTTCTAATATTTGAGTAGGCGTGTTGGTCCCAGCGACACGATACCCACATTCCAGGTACCAGGTATCTGGTATGGCGATACGTCGTAAACAAGTCATAAGCACTGTACAGCAACTGCAGTATCTGAATGGCGTCGTTTTCATGCGCGCCTGTCGTATAAGTCCACTCTTTGCGGTGGAGCCCTACATCAAAAGCACCGCCGTTCCCCAGCGCAGTCAACGTTTTCATCGTGTGGCGGCTGCTGCTGCTGCTGCTGCTGCTTCTGTCTTGGCCATTTTCCCCGTCAATTTCTCCTTATAAAGCACCTGGAGTACCAGGTATAAATTGCTATTAATAGTATCCTTTTACCGTCCCGTATCGCCCCCGTGCTGTGTACATGTGGTGTGACTGTTATTAGTACCGGTATTGCTGATACCGACCGTGCTCGACTTCTCTGCTTCCCAGCGACGCACGAACGCATACGAACGCACATAGTTGACGACAGCTATTACGAGTGTCCTCCGTTGCACCAGCGACAGCTCCTATTTATAGCGAGTGTAGCGGTACAACAACAGCAGTGCTATATTATTACCTTGACTAAAGCGAGCGGTGGGATACAGCAGTGCTATCTTTTTGCCTCGATTAATACTGCGAAAATTTACCCCCACCACTTGCGAGCTGCTCAGGGAGTAGTGAGGAGTGCAGTTATATGCCAGAGTACCAGTAAACGGTGTACCGGTACCAGGTACCACGTGGTGGTTAACGATCGCTATCGCACGGAATTACACTACCGGTATAGTTTAGCATATAGCATACCCTTGTATCTGGTATACCATTATGTAAAGTTGGGATTTTTTGCTCAGCTGTACATACTGCTGTCCCTCTTATTACGGGGGGCCATAGTTAATAGGACCTATGGCATACATAAAAACCTATATATTTAACCATTTTTACTAACAATATTTGGTCCTATTAACTATGGTCCTCTCTTGAGCCAGGGTATCCCCTGTCGTATCCTCCATGTTGTGTTGCACCCTGGACACTCCCCCCTATCCCGGCAGCCGTAGCCACGCTGCCCCATGCGGCCGACGCTGTAGCCGTGTACCGTGAAGAGCGTTCATTGACTTCGCAGAGGGCTGCGGTAGTTTTCTGTCAACAACGGACGGTCAGGGCGCTAGTTAGAGTCGAACAATATACTTTAGGTAGACTCTCCACTAGACCTTTCCGAAAACGCCTTAACCCCTTTAGAACCGCAGTCCCGTCTGGGGACAAAAATACTTGAAAATTGACTGGTTTGTCCCCAGAACGGGACTGCGGTTCTAAAAGGGTTAACCCTGTTAGGACTGCAGTCCCGTTTTGAGGACAAACTACTGATAATTTGACTGGTTTGTCCCCCAAACGGGACTGCAGTCCTAACAACCCTGAAAGGGTCAAAGGCCCTGTTCCCTAATCTCAACCTTCTTGCCCTTCTGGAAAAAATCGAGCGCTCAAAACCGAAAACCGTCTCACCCCCCCTGTGCGAAGTCAACGCGCTTAAAGTAATCGGCGTTTTTGCTGGGTCGGGTTCTCCCTGTGAAGACTCTCGAGTCTCACTACTGTAGGCAAGGGTCAAGAACATTAAGTTATAAGAGGAACCGCCAACTTGTGACGTGAAGTCATACTTCTAACTGGAGGATTTTCGGCCGAATCATCAAAATACCTGGCTCATACATACAAGCACAGCATACATAATAGACATCGAACTGATGACTGATTCCCGAACTGATGACTGATTCCCGATTGCTTATACCAATTCCTATATCTACTGTAGATGGTTCAGGGCAGATGCATCCCTGATCTGTACTGGTACGTATGATCCTGCTCATGTTGCCGGGTGGGAGGAGCCGTATCGTCTGATCTGCATGGTACTGGGCTTGTTTCCTGAGTTGGATATGTGCTATCTAAAGAGGTCCTGCAGGGCAGATCACTACGACAGACTAACATCTGGATGATATATCTGTAGACGGTTTATCTATAGATGATCTATATGTAGATCATCTGTCGATGAGCTATCTGATCTGTCCGATGTGTGCATGTGCACTATACACAACCGCCAAGGAAAAAAATGGTTGTGGGGGGTCGTGTTTTTTGTTCGGGTGCAGCACATGAAAGCTTGCTCCCCATTCGTCCGCCACGGAACATTCGCACCATGTACGCGCTCATTACCGGTTGGTGCTCACATCGGTCAGATGGCGATCTATCTGATCTGTCCCTACATCATCTAGATAATATGCCCCCTACATTTGCCTTTATGAGGATAGCGCGGGATCTGTGCTGTACAGATCCAACTCACCCGGCAATATTATCTAGATCATGCAGACGATATGCATAATATATGTTGGGTATCTAGAATCTTCCCGGGAATATCTACATTAGGTTGCAAAATTGCAATGGGGATCTGGTCTACCGGACGTGTGAAACGTGAACTTTACCGTAAACAGAACGACTACATTAATGCATTAATAGCAGTGATTGTAGTACGGTCCATGCAGGACAATTTGTCAGAGTAGGTTTAGCAAGATCCCTTCTCCCAGTCCTCCTCATTTGTCATTAGTCCACAATTTCCCCAGCACCAAGGTACATTCGTCTCGGGGTGGAGGTAGTTGTTCCGAAATCCAAAGACACCGCCAAACGCCTTGTCTCTAGGCGCAGGCAGGTCTGCACGGAGACTTTTTTCTCTTGTTTTTCGTCTGAGCCTTTTTATCCTAGATAAAACGTAAACTGATGCTTCGTTTTTTGGGACAGGTGAACTTTTACGATATCCAATATCTCAAACAAATTCGGACAGCTCTCATCATTTCCTCGACGCGGTGTTTTTGTTTTAATGAAAAAGCCAAATTTGATCAAAATATTCCCAAAAAAATCGATCTGGAAGGTCGACTTTTATTCGTTGCATTCGAGATGACTAGCCATACCAGGTACCTGGTACCTGGTATGATTTAAAAAGAGAGTGCTGTAAATGATTCCCTTCATCAATCCCTGAGACGGGGGTTTTTTGTTGATTCTGAGACATTCGGTATTTCGGGATATATCCGTAAATTTGTTCTGCCGCCATATTATGTGGACCCAGAGGAACCTACACACTAAGAATAATACGTGTTTACGATACACTGCATACTAAAAATAGTATTTGCGATACGGTACATACTAAAAGTAGTTCGTGTTGGTAAACACCATGACTGATTCATCAGCCTCATGTAATAACACACCAGGTACTGGTATGTATCGTATCGTATCGTATGTTCAATGTACGTACGCACAATTGTCTGTCGGTTGCCATTGCGCTGCACAGCAGTACAACTTGAACTGTGAGCATGCTGTGTGATGATGATGATGATGATGATGATGATGATGATGATGATGTTCTCACATTACCTGACTTCCCTGAAATCCTGCCTGTGGTAAAACGGAAAGGCTGTGACAAAATGCATCTCGATGGCAGAAAACAAACAAGCACGAAATAGCGCGCATGGCAGCAGTATCATACCAGCCCGCAAGGAGAAGGGTACAAACGAGCTGTGGTATACCATCCCGTATCACTTCCAACCAATTAACACCAGGAATATATCCATGGTATTATTATATGTACACTCGAAAAAAGAAAGAAGAACGAAAAACACGAAAAGGGAACAAAAATAATAATAAAAAAAAAAACTGTGTACAGGTGCCCTTAGGGCTGGTCTTAACGAGCGCAAAAAAAACGAAAAAAAAACGAAATAAAAAGAACAGACTTTCGTTTTTCGCGAAAAACAGCAGGTTGGATCCTAACGAGAAAAAAAACGAAACAAAAATAAGAAGCCGAGTCGAATTTGTACGCGGTGCTATTTTTCGGAATGACTCAACCGCCACAGCACGTGATTCCCGGCGATAGCGCTCGACAGCGACGGTGGATAGACACAACTCGCACACGTGAGGCACCCTCCTCAGCAGGCGGTTCTCGTGCTCCAACCCGCTCCCTACGGAGTGCTCTACAGTAGAACTTGTGTACCGGCCATCGCTGTTCGATGGCAGACGTTTGAATGTTTGGTGGGACTAATGTCGAAAAATATACCGCCACAGGCACTTCCTGATCCCGCGGTTTCTTGCGAGGGCACCACATAGTGATTCCCTACCCATATGTGCTCGCACCGTCAGCAGACAAGCCGCGTGGCAGCCACATGCACTACTTCGGCCATCGTGCGCTTGCCAACAGCTCGTCGAAACTTTATCGGGATTTTACCGAACGCTTCGAGCTCCTCCTATGTTCCTCTTCGAGCCTGCGTATCCCACATTTCGTTTATTTGGCACCCATTTCGTTTTTTTTTAGTGTCCTCTGGGACTAAAAAAAAACGAAATGTGAAAACGGAGGTATCGGGATCTCTACTTCAATTTTTTTAATTTGACCAAAAAAACTCACGTGCTCTTTCGTTCTGTTTTTCGTTTTTTCATTTCGTTTTTTTTTCGTTTGTTTTGTCCTCGTTAAGACCGGCCCTCAGCCCCTACATCGGTGTATTTCGGGGTAATTTCGGGCCATTTCGGGGTAATTTTAGTCGAAAATGTTGCATTTCCCCCTCCCCTAAAAATATCCGCGGCTATCGACGTAGCTCGCGACGGTGGTCACGGCCATAGTTATTTCACGTTACAATTTTTTTTTATTCACATGATATGAACTGAAAGAGCGAATGGACAAATTGTCCTGCACGGATCTATATGATAATCGTTTTTGATCCGTTGTTGCAGGGTTATGAATACCTGGCATTAAGACATGCTTAGACCTATGCCAATGGAAACGCGAAGTTCAAAAGTTTTTTTTCAAATATATCGCTTTAAAAAAACAGCCGAAAATTTTCTCGTACCGCCGCTGTGGGAAAAAAAGAGAAAAATGTTTGATTTTTCCTTTTTTTTTCCCCAACGGCTGCAGGCGGCGCAATTTGTGTTTTTCTGGTCGCAAATTGTCAACACGGTGATCGAAACCAGCTCGTGCGACGATCGACGCTCGATCTCCACATAGACTCAGCCCACGGCCAACCCACTCGGTATCTGGCAAGCCCAACGAATATAGATGACGGCCTCGAAGATATCAGGTGGATCCATGGTCTAGGGGGTGAGAGCTTGCCGGCGGCGTCCTACGGTATCCTCCCAAACCTGAAAAAAAGTCTATTTTTTGCCATTCGAGACGGATGGAGAAGTTTTGTCTTCTGTTTTTTGCAAACCAGCGGCCAAATGTTTTTTTATCACACGCCTGGTGAGCTCCCGCCACATGCACCGGCCATGGTGTGAAGACGGTGACCCTAGGGTGGGTCGGAGCCCCTAACGAGCGCACTCCGTTCAGAATTCATGACGCAATCGTTGGTTTTGTTGATCGATGTCTGTGGAGGGCTCGGAATCTCGCCGCTTCGAACCAAAGATCGGCCTGAGTTTTTCTCAAGCCGATGTTGGCCCAACATCGGCCCCAGATTTGCTTTTTTCGGGCTTTTCTAAAAGTTAGGAACTTTTTTTTTTTTGTACGTGGCCCATAGGAAGCGTGTTCTGATTTTTTTTGGCGGGTATCTTTGAAATTCAAATTTTTTATTGCAACTTCGCTGTACCATTGGCATAGGTCTTACATGCTTACGTACCAAGTATCCGAGAAAAGGGGTGTGACATGCACGAGATGCATATAACATATATTAACACTACTTTTACTTTTAGAACCGCAGTCCCGTTTTGGGGACAAAACACTCGAATTTCAAGTAGTTCGTCCCCAAAACGGGACTGGGTCCTACAGGGGTTAACCCCTTTAGAACCGCAGTCCTGTTTGGGGACAAAACTACTTGAAATTTGAGTGGTTTGTCCCCAAAACGGGACTGCGGTTCTAAAAGGTTAAGTAACCCTGAGCCGATCAGACGCAATGAACCAATGGTTACGATGATAGCGTTATAGCCATGTTATAGCCGTTTTTTCTCGCCCACCTCTGTGTGCGCCAACCATGTTATCGAGTACCAGTATGTGGTGGGGCCTACAGCACAAGTTGTACACAAGTTGTCAGGAGACATCACTTTCACGCCTCGCCGAACAGCAACTTTGCCTGGACATGCCGTGACGGACACCAAACTACTAGGTTTTAGTGTGGAACACTTCGGCCCCACGCCCTTCACAGCGCACGTTTTGCGTTGCTCTTGACGTCTTTGCACAGCAGTTGTTTCTCGGTCTCGTGGCGGAGATGGACCCCCCCCCCCCCCCCCCCCTGCCTCAGCAGTGACTAGTAGATACAAGTATAACCCTTGTGTCTGTAAGGGCCGTTGGCGGAGAATATTAAAGCTGTCGCTGCTCGGCCTTTTTTTTGCGTGTTGTCGTGTGGTTTGGTGCCGTTTGTTGGTGTTGGGTCGTTGTTTCGTGCTTGATACCTGGTGCTCGAACCTGATATTTGTTTTGTGCATGTTGCTGGTTGTTACTCCTTTTCGTTGTGTTTTTGGTCACTTTTACTTTTTTTCGTTATTTTTATTACGTATTATTTACCAGGTACTCGTTTGTTCGTTTTTTCGTTCATGTTAAGTTTTATTTTTTCATGCTATGCAAGTATACTGGTACCAATACAGTAGTACATGTGTTTCACGTTGTTGCTTTTGTTTTTTAATGACTTTCGTTTTGCTTACGTTCTTTCCTCGCTCTTTTTAGCTTTTTGACGTCGCTCCTGCTTGTTTCCAGAGCTTTTTTTAATTTTGCTTGCCTGGTCTCTCGCTTCCTTTTGTTGTTTTTTGCTGATTTGATGACTGCACTTACTCAGGATGTATCTGCCGAGAAGGGAGAGGCGGAAGGCTCGACGCATCCCCTCTTGGCGAGCAAGCGCGGCTTCCGATCAGTTTCCTCGCCGGCCCTGACCCAGTTCGCCCACTACGCAGAGCAGGCACCAAGGCTCCAGACGCCCCCCTTCAAGCGGAGGAAGAGCGTCTCTAGTTTCGTCTAAGATACAATTAAAAAAAACGCAAAACGCCTCATGAAAAAATCGTCTTCCTATAAAAAGTTTGTTTTGAAAAAAACTTTTTTCGTCTTGAAACTTTTTGTCTGAAAATTTTCTTTTAAACCCGGCGGAGGGAGGTTTTGTCTAATAATAAGCAGAGGCGTATTTGGAAGGGGAGAGGGGCTGCGCGGGGAGGTGGTGGAAGCCGGACTGACTGAAGCTCACGACAACCTTCCTGCTCGTCTCTTTGAGCGAGTTGCTGACTGACGCCAATAGGAGGGTAGGAGCGGGGGGGGGGAGGGGGGGGGATATAGCGGCGGTGAGTATCATACCTTAAGTTACGCCGTGCTGTAGATTTTTATGACAAAATCAGCACAAATAATGATGACAGGTGGAGGGGCGTACCTGACCAGGGGAGAGGGGTGGTGGTGGTGGTTGGTGTTGGGTTTTGTACTGCTTGGGTTGCGTTAGGCTGGGGTAGTGGGGCGGGGGGGGGGGGTCGGTCGGGAGCTTTGCTGCTGTGCCGTAGACAGCAGGCACTGCTGTGATCCGTGATGGGCAGGGGGTCGCAGCGGCCGTGGTTGCAAACACTGCGAAGGAAAAACACTTGCCGATGGCATGTGGTTGGTTGTACCCTAAGAGGTTTGCGGTCGGAGCATAATTGGATGGGGGTGGGGGATCAGGCGTGGGGTGGAAGGGGAGGGGGGGGGGGGATTGAGAGGAGCCGTGCGTGCCCCCTCGTCCGATGTTTTGTTTTTCGTTTTATGGTTCTCGCCAGCATTAGGGTATTACGATGCACTGCGTCTTTCAGAGAACGAAAACCATGTTTTCGCGCGATGCTTGGAACCAGGGGATTTTGGGGTTTCGCTTTTTTTTAGTCTCGTTTTTTCTGTTTCTCTCTTCTCTCTACTACCTGTATCTCTCGCTCTCGTCGCTTTTAAATCTGTTTTCGTTGCTTTTTTTTTGTTCCTGTTTCTTTTTCGCCCTCGGTCCTTTTTTCCGTGTCGTCTTTGAAATTCCTGTTTTTTCTTTTCAAATGTCTTTTTTTGTTTTTTGTTCCCTTGTCTTTGTTTTGGTCCGTCCTACCGCCCGGTAGACTCGCCTCGCTTACCCCCACGTATTTTCGTCGGCGCGATCGGTTGAGCTTTGTTTGGTGGGCAAGCCTATAAAGCTTCAGCCTGAGCGCGCAGCCCTGCAGGGGTCGGTGGAGGGGGGGGCGTAGAAGGGAAGACTGCAAGGAAGCGGGAAGAGGGGGGGGGAACTGACCTGGATGAATCGGCATGGGTTTCTGACCGCCTCTCTTGGAACGCCCGGCGTGCAGCGGGTACAAGGGGGCGGAGGGGGGGCAGGACCCATGCAGACAAATCAACAGCGGTTTGGGACCTAAGTGGAAAACGCAAAACAGTCAGTCGGGCTCTGAGACGCTACACAGTTGGTTGACTAATAGTTAGTAGTGGCCGGTTCGAGGCAGGAGCTTGCTCGTAGACGGTTCCTGATCTTGTTTTCGCTTTAGCGCTGGCGGGTGTGATCGCTCATAATGCGCTGGTACCGTTCACTAGTTGTAGCTAGGGGAAATAGTGGCTGCGGCGGCTGCGGCGGCTGCGGCGGCTGCGGGTAGTGTATGGCGGAGGGGTGACAATGCAGTTGTTTAATGCTGTGCTGCAATGCTGTGCGTAGATTGATGTTGAAGTTGCAGTTGAAGTCAGAGTTGCAGTTGCACTTTCGTCTGCACCTACAGTTAAGAGTTGCAATTTCGGCTACAGTACAAGTTGCATTCGCAATTTCGGTTACGGTATGAAGTTGCAGTTGAGATTGAAGTTGCAGGTGCGACTTCAGTTGATGTTGAAGTTAGAGTTGAAGTTGAAGTTGCAGTTGCGATTTTAATATAGGTTGCAGTTGCCATTTCGGTTGCAGTTCCCGATGCAATTTCGGTTGCAGTTTTCAGTTTCAGATCTTAGTTCCTCGTGCAGTTTCATTTGCGAGTGCAGTTGAAAGTGCAGTTCCAGTTTCATGAAGTTGCAGTTGCTGCATGAGGTCACCCACTTTCCGTCCGCTATTTTTTGTAAGAGTAGAGCCCGTACCGTCTGGCTTTTGGCCTCCCGATCGATGCCGAATTCGGTTTCGTTGAATGCGCCAAGGAGGCGGAAGGTAGGAGGGGCGCGGGGGAGATGAAGTGGTGGGGGGAGGGCTTGGACCGCTGTATGTGTCTTGGGTTGCCGATTGATGCTGACTGCTACTACTACTGCTGCTGCTGTATTTTACTTGTTTTTATCCCCGTGCCTTTCCTCCTTCCCCCCCTCCCTCCCTCCCTTCGTGTCATCGGAATAGTTCCTCTCAAGTCGAGGCTGACTTTAAGGTACCTCGGGTTGTTGTGTGTGCGCGGGCTGAGGCCTATGGGGCGGGCGGGGAAGGGACTTTATAGGGCTGCCTGCTTTTGATAGAGGAGTTTGGAACCGGACGGAGATCGGAGGCTCTATTTTCTCCTGTATTATGCCTCGTATTGGGCTACCTACTATGGATGAAGGGGATTGGAACTGGATGGAGATCGGGGGGGGGGGGGGGGGAGGGTCTAATTTTTTTCTCATGCCTTTATGTCTCATGGGTCTTGTTGAAGGATGGATGGTAGTAGAGAGTGAGACGGGTGCTGGTTATTTAGGAGGGCGGGGGCGGTAGAGGCTGTGGGGGGGGGGGGTGGGGGTGGTTATGATAGGCTGTGCGTAGTAGGTGGGCTTGGGCCCGCGCGCGCGATTGGTTGTTGTGTGAACTTGTTTATAGATTGGTTCGTTCGTAGGCCGAAAACTGGCAAGAAGAGAAAACGGGAGAGAGGGAAAAGACAGCGTTATTTGCTTTGAGTTGCAGTGCCCAGGTGAACAAAGGGGGAGAGAAAGAAGAGGGGGGGAAAGTCAATCTTGCTTCGTGTTGCTTTTTTTGTGGTACCCGAATGTGATACGGAATGGGGAAAAGGGGCTCGGCTGCCCCCGCCGTATATGATGGTGAGGAGGAAGAGTCGGTGGTGGGGGGGGGAGGGGGGGTGGGGGGCTTCAAGTGGAAGGCTAGGGGGGGGGGGGGGGGGGGCACTATCAATACACTACCAGGCACGTGTCTGCACTACAGTAGTACGCTTCACCTATCTACGGGTGACTTATTGGCAACGCGGTGGGTTTCGTCGTTCGAGGGCAGGGCTTCAAACAACAGCTTTATTTGCGGGCCTCGACTCAGTGGGGTAGGCGTGTGTGCCATGCGTGCACGTGGTGGATGGTGAGAGGAGCTTATGATATTCCTGGATGATATACCCTGGCTAGTGTTTGCGGGTTTCGAGTTCGTCGGACAGGCGTTAGGTGGAGCAATAATAGTAAGGAGACGAGGGAGGGAAGTGGTTGCAATAACGCGTGCAAGCAGTTTTCCTGGCGGTTTGGCCGCTTGCTCGCTGTGTGGGCCGGAGAAAATAGAGAGAGATGGCCGGGCGGTCGGGTCATCCAGTCACTCGCCGATGGCACGTATAATACGCTGACTTGCTTACTGTGTTATCGCGGGTTTTTTTTTTTGTTGTTGTGGCAGCTGTTCTTCTATGTTTTTTTTTTACTCTCCTCTATTTTTCACTCGTTGTTTTTTCTCTCTTGTTTTGCTCCTCTTGGTCTTTGATTGAGTTTGTCTGCTACAAGACATCTTCAATGCTGGCACATACCTAATTCCAAGTAGTAAGTTGCCTGCTCCAGGGTCGGCCCTGTGTACGTAGCGAGTGCGTGTGGACCTCATGCGCGCGTGTTGTGCAGTCTCGCTTTCCCTGTGACTCCCCTCCTTGTGATTGCCCCATTGCCTCCCTGTTGCCTTGTTATTGCCTCCCTCCGCCGGCATGCAGCAGCAGTAGTGTAGGCTTGCTTGAAGCTTGAATCTGGTTGGTTGGGCTTGAATTTAATGGGTTGCGCTTGGATTTGATTGGTTTGAGTTTTATTGGTCGGTAGAGTTTGGTTGGGTAAGAGAGAGAGCGAAAGAGAGAGCCCGTTATCCGGCCGTGCTCTCTTGTTCAGAGCAAGAAATAATGGTGAGAATCAATGATGGATGATGATGATAAATGACGATGCTGATCACGATGATGCCTGCAAACGTGTGGACGCGACCCATCTTTCTCGAGGTCCCAATGATCTAATAATGCTGTAGAAGGTGGACAAAAGGGCAAAGCTACTGTTAATACTACGGGAGACCATAGTTAATACCTGGTAGGACCTATGGTATACATGAAAACCTATATATTTAACCATTTTTACTAACAATATTTGGTCCTATTAACTATGGTTCCCGTAATACTGCAAGCACTTTTGGAACGACACGAAACATCAAAAAGCCTCCATACAGAACGTGAGCTAATCCCACCGAGAGACCCATGTTTACCGATCCGCCGGAGGGTTACGTAAAGCAAAAAAATGAAAATAAAACCAAGCACCTTTCGTCACGTAAGGTGGCTCAAAAGTCCACAGGGCATACTACTGTAGACAAATCCGCACCTGGTATTTTTTTTTTACGTTCCAAAAGCAGGCGCTTAGTGGATACCGGGTCCTCTTCCCCAGATTGTACCGCCTCATTACACACAACGTCGAGGCCACCCAAGGTCTGTTACTCCGTTCGGCATAGACCCGAGGCACCAACAAACCTCGGTGTGTCCCCCACACCAATACCATACCGGAGAAAACCTGCAAGGGGAACCGCCTAACATTGGCGTCGTCGGCTTGGTCTCTTCATAACATACCGGTATATGACCCGTCTTTGCCCATCTTATACAAGGATGTCGCCTCACATTGGCGTCGTTGGCTTGGTCCCTTCATGTACCGGTATATGCCCCCTGCCTTGGGCCCATCTTACACAACGATGTCGAAGGGCGGGGGGGGGGCATCCACCCGCATGATGATTATGATGATGGTAATTGCAGTTCAGCGCCAACGATCCGCGTTGTCGTGCTGCTGTTCCCTAGGTGCTGATATGTATTGGTAAGGTTCCGAGGCATTGCAGCTTTTTCTGGGATTTTTCTGACATCGAAGTAAGGAAGCGGGCAACATGTGTGCCTGGTCACATGGAAGCCAAAGACAGAATTCTTGGATAGAAGGTCAAAACACCTACCAGGTATGCAGCAGAAGCGACGGAATAGCAAGCTTGGGTAACACGTTTCGTTCATGGCGACAAACACCGATTTCGGAGATTATGATGATGGTGATACCGATGGTTATGACGATGATGATGCTGATGATGGCGGTGATGAATGATGCTGATGGTGATGATCGTGGTGGATGATGATGATGATGATGATGATGATGACGATGACGATGGTTATGACGATGATGATGGCGGTGATGAATGTTGGTGATGGTGATGATGGTGGTGGAAGGTGGTCGAACGTATTGCCCCGGATGGCCTGGAAAGCACAGACAATGAGGTGGTTTGGAGGCTGTCGTCGTAGCCAAGTGGAAGTGGAAACGATGAAACAGAGGGAGGACCTTCAACAATCTGGGAGAAGGGATCTTTAGGTTGGTAGGCTGTTCGGATGTTTTGGTTCCTGTTGGGATGAAGGCACGGGCGAAGACCCAACCCAACCCCTGACTCTAACCCTAACCCTAACCCTAACCCTGACCCCAAACCGCAGCCGAAACGGGCTAAAACTCGCCATAAACGAGGCTACGCCGAGTTTGCATCGAACCAGGAAATTTCTCAGATGCGGACGACGATTCCGCAGTGCAGACCACGCTACACATTTTTCAAGTAAAAAACATCCCTGAAGATCCCTTCTCCCAGACTGCTAAACCTACTCAACAGAGGTATTCCACAGTTTACTGGGGTCTAGTTTGGTGGAAAGCCCCAATGTGTCCGTCAGACACGAAAAATCCATAAAACGGTATATCGGCGATTGTTCCGCCAGTTGACGGTATACAGGGGAACTCTGTCACAGAACATCAGGTTGAGGCGGAACGAACCTTACGGTATACCGACTCGTATATTCTCAGTATACGGTTTTCTGTCGAATGGCTGATATATCTTAAAACGCCTGATCCATATCCCAGTTAAAAAAAACGTTATGTTCATTGCCCAGCTCGTAAAAAAATAAATGTCTCATGCATAGCCCTCCTAAAAAATTGCCTCTTTCACAGCCCAGCTCGAACTGAACGAAAAACGTGTATTTCATCATAGCACATCTCGATAAAACTTAATGTAGCCCAGCTCGATGAAACGGAGAAACGCCTCATTATTAGCCCAGTCAAACTTCAATAACGCCTCCGTACTACCGGCACCTCAGCTCGAAAAAAATACATATTTCACAGTCCCGCTGAAAAATAGACTCCTCTCTTTCCCCCTCTATTGGTCTACGACTGCCGTACTCCAGGCGTGCATTATCGTTACTTTAGCTCTACGGAAGGAAGATTCCAGATCACTCCCACTAAACTATAGGCGACGCGACCCCGACCCGTCCGCTGTGTTGAAAAAAACGCACGCACACAAATTTCGATCTCGCAGCTGATATGTCATTTTAACTCTTTAAAAAAACGCAAGAACAAAAAAACAGGAAGTAAGGGCTCTTGCGCGTGAGCGATTCAGAATTCAGGCGACGGTGAATATTCTCGATGAGCAACTGCAGTTACTATTACGGGGGGCATAGTTAATAGGACCTATGGTATACATAAAAACCTATATATTTAACGATTTTTACTAACAGCATTTGGTCCTATTAACTATGGTCCCCCGTAATAGTTGTAAGTAGTTGACTGACAAAGATGTCTTCACTTACTACAGCAGTATCATCAGTTGCTTAGTGTAGTATTACTAATACTAGTTGGCTTCGAACCTGTCTCCAATTAGTCGACCCCGGAGTTGTCTTCCGTTGCGAAGTTGACTCAGGATTTGTTTTCAGCCGTTTGACTTACGGAAACCTTGAGATGTTAATAGCTTACTTGCGAACTATGCCTTCACCTCGACGGCTTCGAGTCAGCACTCGTATCTGTGTTCCTCACGTTACGTTTGCTTTTCTTCATTCCGCGACTACGTCTTACTACTGTACGTGGTACAATAATTTTCTTCAATTCGTACGGAAAAGAGAAACGAAACAAAAACGGCCTTGAAACGCTCGAGATGATGTGGTTTTCCATGACCCCAAGCTCCATCCCTGTGATCAGAGGGCGTTGCGCGTCTCGTACCGCTCCCCTAACAGGGTCATCTTGGTGTACGCCTCAGACAGGTCTTGGTTGAATGCCTGTGAGCATGCACAAAAAAAAAGACGAAGCGATTACCGCCATGGCGCCACGATGATGATGTTGACGTTTGCATGCTGTTCCGTGGTGTGTGCCGCTTGACGGTGTGTGCCCGTCTGCTCGGAAATGTAAGGTACCCTTGGACCTTCTGTGGTCATCGTACATTTTCTTTACATCTACGACTAATTAGACTGCTGTTGTATGAAACCGTTTCTTGTAAATTCGTTCGCCACCCCACAAAGTGACAATATGCAGTATGCAGGGCATGTTTCAACCAATTTTCAGTTGAACTCTCGTAGCTTGTCTGAATCATACGTTTATAGATACACACGTAGTCCATCTCGAGAAAAAAAGCATTCGAAAAAAACACGGCTGTGACATCGAAATTTTCCTCGAAACTACAGTAGTTTAATTGCAAGCTTGGTGGGATGCTTCCAGCGCGCGTGCATATACACCCAACTGTTGACAGCCTCTCGGGAGTATGCCGGTACTGCTGCCGTCTATAACTCGCAAGCCGAACCCCAAAACACAACACAAGAGTATCGTAGGTACATCAGTGGTTTTGATAGATTTCATAGCGTGGCAAAAAATCGTGACACATACAGTATACTACTCATATTATAAAACCAAGAAAAAAAAACACTTTTCACAAGAAAACGTTTTTTCGCGAGTTCGTCCAGAAGTCCCACCCCACCGGTTCGTTTTTGATTATGATAATAAGACATTAAAACATCACGTGTGGGGTCGTTTAGTTTTTTTGTTGTGTGCCCTTGGCTTTGTCCCGCTTGTACAGCTTCCAGCTCCCTTCCTCCCTGTCGTAAGGTAGTGTAGTAGAACCGGAGCATCGTGGTAAGGGGATGGAGTGCAGATACTCTCGGAACTGGCTGGGAAGGCAGCTTCCCTTGTTCAGAACTCTTCTCTTGTGTTCTCGTATTATTCCTCATGATCAGAGAAGGTAGCTGTTGAGAAAGTGATTCGATAGGGGCTTGATTCAAGGCATCAAGCCCACTCTGACCTCCTTTTATGAACCCGCTAGACGGGTGAAGACACTTGTCCGAGGAACTTTCCTCGGGCGCTTATCTACTCCTCTCCTATCGGCTATCCTAACCATAGTACTGCAAAGGAAACTTCAGAGCCCCGGGAATGCTCGTAGGGTATTCGGGGCTTAGATACTACGGGCTATACTATAGCCACTTCTATAGCCCGAACCTATATCATATCACATTAGCCCACCCTGAATAGTAGTATATGCAGACCACACGACGATCCATGCATGATTCCGGAATCATCCGAAAATACCGGAGAAGGAGGTCGAAGATGCGGGTATTCGAAACAGCGTAATGAGGCTACTATAGATTTACTACTCCGGTGCATGTATACTGCTGCCTTTACAACCAATACCTCCTGTAGCCCAAGAGTACTGCAACCATACGAAAGTGCCGACTAGGCAACGGTACAGCAATCGTCCCTCTATATTGCCGGTATTATATGCGCTATTAATAGCAAACAATACCGGCCCTATAGCGGCGAACGGCACTACTCCGAACACCACCACACCGGTGAATCCCATCTGTGCCAAGCGATTACACATGTACTACGAATAAGTGGGAAACCGGCACTACTAATACTAAATAGCCAACCGGTAAGACAGAGGCACCACTCCTTCACCCAGAAATGCCCTCTCTCCCACCTTCGAATTCCCCGCGTATTTTCTGACGTAGCTCTTGATTTCCTCGTCCTCGAGGAGAGCTTTTCCCACGGCCCCCGTCCCCGCGAGGTCTTTACCTCCTGCAGCCACCCTCTGTAGGAAACCCGGGCCAAAGGCGTTAGACACCGGCCTTCCGAGCTTGTCCGATTCCTTGCCGAAGGTGTTGGGAATGCTGCTTTGCCAGGCCAGGTCCTCCAGATCGTCCTCTTCCCCGTTTCCCCTGGGAGGCATTATCCAAAGGGGTTGGGGGGGGGGGGAATTAATACCGTACGCCGCGGAGGATGCTTTCATGTTGTGTGAAACGACAAAAGTTGGTAATCGACAGAACATCACTTTTTTTTGGAAGACCGTCGATGGTCAAAAGGGAAAACCGCTCGGTTTTCGAAAGAAAAGCTATATTATTTTTCGGAAGGAAAACCACTCGGTTTTCGAACGAAAAACCGCTCGGTTTTAGAAGGAAAAACCATTCGGTTCTCGAAAGAGAACCACTCGCTTTTCGAAAGAATGCCACTCGACTTTCGAAAGAAACACGCTAACATATGGATGTAGTACAGAAAACAGGGAACATATTTTTGGAAGCCGTTTTCAGTACGAGTGGCGAGCATTTTGTCGACGCCTGGTTAACATGTTTTTGTTTTTGCCGAAGCTCACAGCCCTCCAAAATCCGAGATGTGGTGAAACATATCAGACAAATTTAACAAAGTAGACAGGATACGCATGCACACAGCAGTGACAAACAACTCAACACATGCAAATATACACGCAGACAGGACACACACAGGCAGGCACACCAAACGTGCACAGAGAAGAGACGCACAATGGCGAAAGCACGAAAAAAATGCACACAAGAGACAGACAGCCATCATGCACACACCGAGACATGATGCAAGCGCCAGGAAGGGCAAACACCGCTGTGTCGTGGGGCGCGCGACTCACCCTCCGTCCCCAAGAGCAGAAGTCGCTTCCGAGACGCTTCCGATGGCCCCGAGCAGCAACACCATCTCCCTTCAAGATGACAAACGCCAAGCGAACCAGAAAACACAAACAAGCACACAACAGATACACATACTGGTCAAAACTTCAAAATACACACGGTAAAAAAATTACCCGTTCCAGCAGTAACGGGTCACAATATAAAAATAATGCCACTATAACCGATACTGCCCTCTTGCTACCATAATTACTTTCGCGACCAGAGGGGTGCAATATACACACACGCATTCCGGTGACGGATAACAATATCAAAACACACCAAAAACCGCACAAGCGTGTTTCCAGTGACCTTACAACAGCGCGGCCAGCGAAGAAGGCAGAGGCGGAACACACATGAACGCACATGAGCGTGCTACAGAAGCATGCGACGTAAACGCCAAGACAGCACGCTCACATGCTATCGTTACCGATACCGTTACCATTACCCTTTCCATTACCGTTACAGTTACCGTTACCGTTCTCGTTACCGATACCGTCACCCTCACCGTTACCGCTGCCATTACCGACACCGTCACGTTTACCTTTATTGCTACCGGTACCGCTACCGCTGCCGCTGCCAATACCGTTTATGTTACCGTTGCCGTTGCCGCTACCGTCACCTTTACATTTACCGTTACTTTCACCGCCACAGTTACCGTTACCAATACCGTTACCTTTGTCACCATTACCGAGACCGTTACCTCTAACGTTACCTTTACCGTTGCCATTTCCGCCAACCTTGCACATACCGATAGCGTCACCGTCACCGTTATCGTTACCGTTACCGTTACCATTGCCACTACCATTGCCGTTACCAACACCGTTATCGCTCCCGTTCCCGTTACCTCTACCGTTACCTTTGCCGTTACCACTGCCGTCACTGTTTTTACCGTTACATTTACCGTTACCACTGCCGTCACTGTTACCCTTACCAATACCGTCACCGAAATATATACCGCTTGAGCTACCGTCACCGTGGTGAATACCGTTGCCATGACCGTTGTCATTACCGACACCGTTACCATGACCAATACCGTTATCGCTACCCTTCCCGTTATCGATCATTATCGAAACATATCACAATCTCGAATTTGACTGGGTCATAGAGCTCTTTCTCGAAAATTCAATATTGATTGGAGCAGACCAGCGTCTTGAACTTTGTTGGAACAAGGGGATGGCGGCCGCGACGCGATACGTTGTGGGGTTAATTCGGCAACTTGGTACAGTCATGCGGCAATTCGGCAAATTACCTGGGCCCGAGACCTGCGCGCTTGAAAGCGGCCTTCACGCCTGCCCCCGTGGGTTGATTGAAGTTGTAACCCGGGATGTCTGGAGAGGGGTTGCCTTGCTTCTTTTCGTCGTACCTGTGGCACGGTGGCATGGTGGCATGGTGGCATGGTGGCACGGTGGCACGAGCGGAAGGGGTGAAAAACGAAACGCCCGACGATCGACGAATCGCATGATCGGATTGAAAAACGGTCGGAAGGTGCGAGGGTTGGACAGCTACGTACATAATCAATTACGGGTATTCGTATCAAAACCCCTTTGGGTGCTGATTAGCTTGATTATAGCATAGCGACCAACACAATGCCAGCTTTTTTTCTTGTGTTATCAATTGCCTATAGAGCAGCGTGAGTGTCCAGCAGCATACTTATCAATAGCATCATATAATATGATACGGGTGGGGTCATCTTGCGCCCGATCTGTGCGACTCCTTGTATTCTAACTGGGTCACACAATTTGTAAAAGTTACTCTCAATCATGCAGTTACCACTACTGTATTGGGTACTTTGTTACGGGTATTCAGTAACATTACCGGTAATAGTGCAAGAACTGACTGTAGCCCATGCATCGCGCTGCCCCCCCCCCCCTACGCCTCCCCCTATTTTATATAGGTTGGGTTGGCGTCGGTTGGCAACGACACTGTAAAACATGCCGCTCACTACGTGAGCTAGACAACCAGGGTACCCTTTTTTTCTACTTCTTTTTTGGCGGTCGCCCACAGCTGGTTGTCGAGTTAGATCATTTGTGCGAGGTAAAGCACCTTTACTCCGCATAATTGGGAATGATCGTATTACGTAGTGTTCAAGGTAAGGCACCCAAGAGGCAGTTACATAGTACTCCCATTGCTGTCTCTGGAAATGCCTACACCGGAAATTAAATCAACTCATTGAACCTGTCGTCCATATGCAAGTCCGCCTCAAAAGCGGTTCTTAGCAGGATACAGCCCACCCTTCATGCGACTCGCCCAACACCTCACGGCGCTTCGATCTTGGTGCAAGCAATGTCTTCCTGGTCGGTGAAAACCCGACATGCTCCGTCCCGGCATTGTAGGGATGCGAGGGTCTATGGTCATACGACTACGGCCATGCATGAGATCGAGGACAGCTCTCCTATCGAGTACACCCCCCCCCTCCCCCTACGCTGCACTGAAGGACATAAGTGCCAGGTATGGCCTACCCCAGCGTATAGCCATCCTGCATCGTGTGCAATAGCCGATGCTGTAATCGTCAGTAAATCTCGACAATGATCCCCTCTCACGCAGCACGTTCCAGATATCCCATACTACTATGGTGTTTGCGAAGTTCAGATTATGGTTTGGTTTGGCCTATTTCTATTCTCCCGATCCCAAAAAATAATCAACTTACCAAAATCAGGACTCAAAATCGGCTCATACGGCCCATATCTTCACAAAAAAATCGGGTTGGGTTTGGCTTCTTGGGTTTCGATTAGGATCATCAAGTTATTGGCCAGGACAACCCAGATCGTCCCGGACGAATGAAAACATCGTATTTGGCAATAAATCATAATCGTATACAATACGTTCTCATCGCACAGCGTACAGCAGCAGCCAGAAGGAGTGAGGCATGATACATGGGTTGCCTCTCCCCACCAAGATATCTAACCAAGCGCACGACCCATTCGACAAGTCCGTGTCAACGCGAAGCCCTCGTTATGGCAGGCAAAGGCATACGGTCATATGCGGCGGAGGGCTGGCTGGGTGCAGCTTCAACATCGTTGACGGCGCCGTGTACGTTGTGGACTGCTACTGAAGTCGTTGCTCTGCTGTGCTGCTTGTTGTTGCTGCGGCAACAAAGTAGCGGTACTCTGGGCTCTGGGGCGTGTTACCGCACCACAGGCACACCCACAGCCCGCCTACGCACGCACTGCACAACAGGCCCCGGTCGCATCGATTGACACTCTTCGCATGACTGACATACAGCACACAGAGCAGAAACAAACGCAGCGAGCCACACAGCAGCAGCAGCAGGGAGCAGCATCTCGTACGAAGCCGTTGGTGTTCCATTTTCCGTACGTTTATTTCGTTATTTGTCATTTGTTGCTGTATTCTAAATTCCTAGAATTTTATTTCCAGTTCAAAACCGAAATGATCGTTTTGGATTTTCGCAAGCAGTTTCAAACCCGATCATATTTTGGTTTGGTGAGTAGCCTGTGGTTCGCGACCCAACCATAATCGGTTCTTTCGCAAACACCCTTCTGTTGCGTATCCCATAGTGTACATCTGTGAGTCGGCACGACCTAAACTAAAAGTTACCAACAAGTTATTAGACTAGTTATGAGTTCAATAGTTACTTGTGAAAAGGGGGTGGCAACTATCCGACTTATTGGGTTTCCATACTTGTATACAGTGCAGGAAGGGTATTTGAATGCGGGATATATTTTGTCTTTTCTGGGCGGGCTCCCCTCAGCCGGGGAGGGCTGATTTGGCTCTCGTTTCGCCCGCCGACTTGCCGACTAAAGCCAGTTAGTCGGTTAACGGCATCTACCGGTAAATTATTACGCGTGGAATCTTGCCGATTCCTAACTCTACCAAAATGGCTAACTAAAATCGGTCGGCTAACGGCATCTACCGGTTATAATTACAGTAGTACGCGTGAAATCTTGCCGGCTCCTAACGCTACCAAAATGGGTTACTTCTGTACGTATGATTTGGGGGTCAAGCTACAAAAGGCGGTAGATAAAAGAGTAATCGTCGAGCGAACATCATCCAGGAAGTCGACGTCACATGAATAGCCCAGGGCAGGCAATGACGTACCTAGCGTTAATGCACAGATACATACTACGATAGAGGAGAAAGTATGGGAAGACCGTCCTTGCCGGCATAAGATGCACTAGCGAGCAACGTAATACCGGAAACGAACGTACAGAGTAAGAGAGGGGTGGTAGCACCGGCTACGGGAGGTGCTACCACCATTCTTATTCCAGACTATCTGAAACGAAGAACTGCGCCTAAGATACACCCGTATGATTTGGGGGTCAAGCTAATGTGACGGCAGGCTGCACAGCAGGAAGGTGGCTTGACTACTGCTGTTGCATATTATGACTATTAAAACTAATACTACTGTTGTTGTATGATTCGACTAATACGGGGGACCATAGTAAATAGGACCAAATACTGCTGGTAAAAATAGGTAAATATATAGGTTTTTGAGTGCACCGTAGGTCCTATTTACTATGGTCCCCCGTAATAATAAGACTACTCTGTTGTTGTACGGCAGCAGTTATCATACTACCACTCCGTCGCGCCAGCAGTATCAGGACACTGTGGATTGAATGTCACAATCACGGGGACCCTAGTAAATAGGACCTACGGTACACACAAAACCTATATGTTTCCCTATTTTTACTAACAATATTTGGTCCTATTTATCACGGGGACCCTAGTAAATAGGACCTACGGTACACACAAAAACCTTCATGTTTCCCTATTTTCACAAACAATATTTTGTCCTATTTACTATGGTCCCCCGTAATACGCAAGCATTCTTCGTACTTCGCGAGAGAGGGGTGCCAAGTACCATGAAAACATAAAAAGTGGAAAAAAACAGGCCTTCCTACAGCAGTAGCTGTACGTGACAGGCTGTACAGCAGTATATATATACATAAGTGACCACCAACTGTTGTAAAGAACGGCAGCAGTATCTATCATACCATGAAAACATGAAAATCTTACCTTCCTAGCTGCACCAGTATCGGGGGTCCACCGCAGGCGTGGATAGCCTCCGCCCCTCCCATCGCCACGACGTCTGCCAGAGTCATCTCGTTCGTGCGTTGCAGGTTCTTCTTGATCTTCAAGGCGTTGTCCACGGCGGGGTTGAGGCCCTTCAGAACATCCCTGTTCATGTTCACATATCATAGTCGTAGGAAGCAAGGCACAACATCCCTACGTATTAATATACAGCAGACGTAACACCCCTCTCATCAGTATTAACAGTATCACGGGGGACCATAGTAAATAGGAAAAAATATTGTAGGTAAAAACAGCGAAATATATAGGTTTTTGTGTGTACCGTAGGTCCTATTTACTACGGCCGCCCGTAACAGTAGTAGGAAGCAAGACACAACATTCCCGTGAAGAAAACAGGTGGGCACAGCATCCCTGTTAATTATTAACAACAGAAAGCAAGACTACAACCTGGTATTCTATATCCATAAAAAACAATATAGGTCGACATTACAGCCAGGAACGACAGAAAGCAGAAAGCAAAGGCACACCGCGATAAAATTAGGCGTACATGGAAAAGACCCGTCAGCTTAAGAGTCCGACCAAACTGTTCGACTTGTACGCACGTACGAGCACGAAAAGTACTCATGTTCTCCGAAAAAATACAGATCGAATCCGCCCTTGCAAGACCGCGTCGTAGCCCAGCGGAGTCACCTACTGTATATATCCCACCCTGGCATCTATTATCCTCCACGAAAAATGCAGTGTAGAACATGCGCGATAGACGGATCACGCAGCTTGCAAACCTGAGTGCAGCTGCCAGCTGGCGTGTATGCATATTTGAAACAAATCTAAAGAAAATGAACTAAAACTCCTACTCAAATGATACCATACCTGCGAATTCCATACATTTATCCTGTGGATACCAGGTCCCCTCCCCTTGCAGTAGATAATACCGCCTCTTTACTCACAAGCTCAAGGTCACAATCAACGTCTGCCCCTCCGTTCCGTGCAGAGACACCCGAGGTACCGACCCACCTCGGTCTCGGTGTGTACAGTATATAGTGTGTATGTATTACGTACTACACACAACCACGACAGAGAGAAACCTGCCCCGGGCATCCACCCAACATTGGCGTCGACGGCGGGACAGTTGTGCTATCAATATTGCAGTAATAGTTCATGTATCTGCAAGCATATTGGCGGCAGGCGGATTAAATCACATTAACTACTACTGTCATGTTTGCAAGCTCCGCGATGCGCGATCCTACTTACTATATCTGTACAACAACATAAGAACAGCGGCGATTTTTCCCGATATATATACCAAGTATATACAAGGCGCTTCGCTCCGCGGGCGGCCTACGCCGCCCGCTACGCTCGCTCAGGAAGGAAAAAAGTACATCAAATTATGCGAAGCGAACAGAGGTCCACGATTGAGTTTAGTGTTTTCAAGGATCGTAATTGCAAACCGGCGACTTGATAATGCCAAGAGCCCCGCCGCCATGCTTCAGGAAAAAACAGCTCCGACGTCAGCTTGGATGCCACATATACGCTTCGCGTCGCGGATGTCGTACGTACGTACATACACCCCAGGTAGTGTACTACTGTCTGTACATATTTTCTTCTTTCGACATGCTCTATGTCTGTACTGTATGTACGAAGAAAGCGAAAGCACAGCACGGCACAGCAGCAAAAACAATGAAAATGAAAACGAAAACTCGGAAAGGAAACAAAATCCCTGTCCCCTCTCGTGTAATATTTTTCTGCCTGATTGGAACACCCCTTACACCCGGTCGAAAAGAAGAAAAGAAACAAATCGCACAGAAGAGCTTCTCTCTCAGCCTCGTACGCCGCCCGCCCCTCTCGCGACCACCTCGCTACCGATTCGGTCCGGGTAAAGCTTTTATCACTCTCTGCCACAATCAGCCCCGTCGCCCGCCCCGCGTGAAGCCCGATGCTCTCCGTGGCCGTCGTTCGCCAGCTCGATAACGTTGGTGTTCAAACTGCACACCTCCCTCTTTCAACTTCAGCGTGGTCGCAAAAATAAGCACCGCTTGAATATTATCTTGCCCTCCCGAACGACCTTTATAAACTCGTACATACTCTATCAACAATCATAAATCGAAGCCAGACAAAGCCCGTTCATGCATCCCTCGTGTCTCGAGGCACACGCGACGCCTAGGCACGAAAGCGGCGACCGCGCTCCTTACAACCCCCCCTTACCCGCCAGCACCCGCTGGCACCCGCGACGGTGCCGGGTCCTCCCGCGATGCCGTGTTCGGAGAACACGCACGCACACGAAACGAAAGAAGAAAAAAGGAAGAAAGGACCGAGAAAACACAGAACTGCTGGAAAGGTCCGGCAAGTAATGAAAGGAGGTGGTTTGGAAGTGGGAGCTCTGAGAGGCCAGGGATGCACCAACCGAGCACGCTCAGGGGTTGTGATCTAAGTATGTAGTTCTATGTTGGTCTTCGATACCTCGACCGTCCACACTACAGCAGCAGGTACTCAACTTTGCGATACACTTTTGGCGTGACAAAAAAGCGGTGCAACAAGAGAAAGGCGGCACGTGGCACTACAGCAGTAACTGCACCTGCCCCATCTCGAGCAAGATTGATCCATAGTTTCTCCCTCCCCTGCTGCACTGAATGAACTACTACCAGGTACTTCGTACCAGGCACGTAAAAGAGCTCTTGCTACTTCCTGCTGTGCCAGGCTACGTACCCTCAAAAAGTACTGCCATAGTCCAAAGGTACCATGTATGTACCGCTGTATATGTAAAACGCCATGTAGAGGTGTAGACTATGTAGACTATATACTACCTGGTATGTAGACTATATAGACTATATCACGAATAAGAGATAACCTAACAGGAATAAAAATAAGAACAAAAACATTACAGTAGGCTCACTTTTTTAAGGAAGTTTAAGAAATTAGAAATTAGGACCAAGAAAAAGGTGCTCAGCGGCGAGCGGTACACTAAATCCTGTATAATAGCCGAGCCTAAAACTGACCACTTTTCATGACTGCTAGGGCTGCAGTCCCGTTTTGGGGACGAACCACTCAAATTCCGAGTAATGTATCCCCAAACCGGGACTGCAGTGCAGCTTAACAGTCCTAAAGTGGTAAACCCTTCTATTAATAGGGCAAACTGCAGTCCCGTTTGGGACATAAATCACTCTAATTCAGAGTAGTTTGTGCCCAGAACGGGACTGCTGTCCTATTTACGGGGGGCCATATTAAATACCAGGTAGGACTTACAATACGCACAAAAACCTACCAGGTATATATTTCACTACTCTTCCTAACGATGTTGGGTCCTATCTACTATGTGCTATGGTCCCCCGTGATAACAGACGTAACTGTGGGTTAAATAAGATTCTAAGGCTTGCTCGCACTATAGTCAAGCCATACGTGTTCCTTGTCGGTGGGCCTATACTGTAATCAAGGCTTGCTCAAATTGCCTGTGTATTGTTGGCGGGCTCATGTTGTGACTGCATCCTCGTACATGCTGCTGTACTGCTGTGCTGCTGTGCTGCTGTATGATGGATCACGCAGATGTAGAGTAGGACGCACGGCTATCAGATATCGCAATTTCAACCCGATGATCATATCATATGATATACCATGATATACCAGGTGTATGATATGTAGAAGGTACAGCAGTAGTTCAATGAAGGGTGGTTCGTCGTGCGTATTCAATTGAGTACCTGGTATAACGCAGGGAAGGAGAAATGGTTGGTTTGGATGACATTAGCGTTATTCGACGAACTGCTACTGCTGTGTCAGCTTCATCGTTCCGAATTCGAAACGCCCTGTACGTTGTCGGAAGGTAAATGCAATCACAATCCACAACAAGCATGTGTATATAAGTGAGACTACTACTGTATACAGTAGTGTCTGCTCCCGGTGGCGACGATGTCGCGGCGACGAGCTCCCACTGATGCCTGCACGAGTCGTTAACGACCGACCGTGTCGAGCACTTTCTTTTCGTATCATGGAGCAAGGAGACGTATGTCTTGAACCAAGCCAAGGGGGGCGAGTCGCCAGAGGCAACCCAACCACCCAACCATTATGCAGGCGGTTGTTCGTGGATCCGGTGAAACGGCTGTCACAATGGATAACTCCGTCAACCCTTCAGGGAGGCGGTCGTCATTACTGGTACATCAAAACGATTGGACCGTTTGCGACCCGAGATCGGTGACTCGGCAGCTCCTTTCAGGCGTGGCCTTTCGAGGTATCCATCGGCGCATGCGTGATTCCGAGCTCTACGATATAAACGTAGTAGCCCTGTCTTTCACATCGCCCCCCTTTTTTTTCGCCTGTTGATAGAGTTCATATTAGCTAGGGATGGTCTGGTGGCGCCATCAGGAGGATGATTGGCAACAGGGTGTCGATTTATCGGACCTGAGCACATCAACAGCGGTGGGCCCAACATACGGGTCATTCGCTCCATGTTGGCAAGAGCTTTTATTTCGGTCGTGTCATTGCGTACCGGTAATACGTACGAGTACAGTAGTAGTACGGGGGAACATAGCAAGTAGGACCAAATGTTGTTGATAAAAGTAGGGAAATATATAGGTTTTTGTGTGTACCGTAGGTCCTACTTACTATGGCCCCCCGTAATAGTACCGCGAACTGCATCAGGTGGACCATCATCGAGATGGGCATATTTTCGTTCGATCCCAGCCGCTGGAATTGACACCTGTTTGAACTTTACTAAGTCAACCGATATTCCTTTTTTTTTTTTTTTTCTTTTATGGGCATATTTTCGTTCGATCCCAGCCGCTGGAATTGACACCTGTTTGAACTTTACTAAGTCAACCGATATTCCTTGGAAGGGCAGCTCGACAGGTAAGTAGTCGGTCGGGAGGCTTCGGTCTGCTGTGTGCGGGTTTTGTGTGGGATTTTCGCACTTATCTCGCACGTCGCGGCTTATGGTAGGCCGTCAATTCTTGAAATTCAGACCGACTGTTATACATACTATACTCGTATTCATACATACCTGTCCATCTCGAGCAAGACCGATCCATCGGGTCCACCCGTTTGCGTGGCGACGTCGAAACCAAGAGCATCCGCGATCGCCAGCTTTACCATGTCTGCCGCCAGCTTCGGGTCTTCCAGCAGCTGGCAGGCGTAACGCGTGGAATGACATTTTTAACATTAGAACTGCAGTCCCGTTTGGGGGACGAACGCCTCGGAATTATATAAAAATAAACGGCAATAAAGCATACGAAGTATAATGGCAACAGACGGAGGGGGCGCGAGGGGCATGAAGAGAGAGAGAGAGCAGTACACGTACGTACTCGTATTCGAAGGAAGTTGTAACTTTTACTTTGTTTCCGAGGTTTTCTTCTTTCGGAAAAGTTGTGAGTGATCCATGTTGAAGATCATGCTGCACATTGTCGGATGGCAAGAGAAATAATAATAATAATAATAATAATAATAATAATAATAATAATAATAATAATAATAATAATAATATAGTACGGGGGACCATATTAAATAGGGCCTACGATACACATAAAACCCTATATATTTTGCTATTATTACTATTAACAATATTTGGCCCTATTTACTATGGCCCCCCGTAAGAGTACCTAGTAACTTACCTGTCTATGTAAGGATAAAAATAAAGTACTGTTGGCGTGCAGTTTAAAGACAAAATAAGGTGCGAGGGCTATAAAAAGTATCAATATCCACTGACCGGTATACCCTCTTTTATGTTATTGTAATGTAGTACCAGGTAGTAAATTAATATGATCGCACACTATTTCCACGAACAGCACCATGTAGTCTGTCCTCAAAAATATGTGTGTGTGTTCTTCACATGATGGGCGGATGCAGTTATTTCTCAACAGGCAGCTATTAATAGTTCTCAACAGGTGTGCAGGTACTTCATACGAGCATTAGTTCGCTCTTGCGCCACTCCCCTAGGCACTTCCCGGAGGGGAACCTCGTAAAAAGTATGCCTGCCGTCTGTCGACAAGACAAGAAAAACGTGCAGCTAGTGCGTATGTCGCATCAAGAAAAGACAAGTGCCTGCTATTTTATTGCTTGGCCGTTTCAGGACAAGAAAAAACAAGGTATGCTACTTACAATACCAGATATACTACTGCTATTTTTCACAAGATTATACAGGTCGCATATCGTGCCTGGTATGCCGGTGTACGACAGAACCAAGGTACTGAATGACATATACTAAAAGTGCAGGGTCTGAAGACAGCCAAGGTACTGCTGTTATTAATAGTGTGACATTGGAAGACTAAAACAGGGCACTGCTATTATTACGGGGGACCATAGTTAATAGGACCAAATTTTGTTAGTAAAAATGGTTAAATATATAGGTTTTATGTATACCATAGGTCCTGTTAACTATGCCCCCCCGCAATAGCATGCCGGCAGACCAAAATAAAACAGGTGTGGAATATTGAACGGAGGAAATCTGGGGTTTGTGGAGAGGTATTGAATCGTTGGCATGCTTGAATAGAGGGGATACGGCAAGAGGGTCATAGAGTTGATGACGGGTGCAGTTGGTTGAACTGGGAAGACAGAGGCTTCGAATGGTTGAAACAGTGAGGAAGAAGACGACCTACTGCTGTGGTACTCTAACTCTACGCGTGCGTGTGTACGAGCAGGGGTTTGGCACTCGGTAGGAGGTCGGCGAGTTGAAAGAATGGAAAAATAGTACAAGGTCTGAATCGATCAAGGCACTACTGTTGGTATGCCTACTGGATCGAGACCGGTAGGAGGTCGGCGAGTTGAAAGAATGGAAAAATAGTACAAGGTCTGAACCGATCAAGGGACTACTGTTGATATGCCTACTGGATCGAGACCGGTAGGAGGTCGGCGAGTTGAAAGAATGGAAAAATAGTGCAAGGTATGAACCGATCAAGGCACTACTGTTGGTATGCCTACTGGATCGAGACCAAACAACGGTTCACATAAATACCTATTCTGCTGATACGCCGCAGGCCGTGTCAAGACAAAGTCAAGGCTATGCCGCGCTATTTTTTATTCTCGAACTGCGGTGACACTCTAACGTCTTAGACCATAGTACCTTCTCTGTAACTTTGTTAGGACTGCGCTCCCGTTGTAAGGAAGAAACACTCGAAAATAGTATAAGATTTAGGTGCAGGTGCAGTCAGTGGTACAGTGAAAGGGTTCACTTTCGAAGTGCACCTGTTACAAGGCTCAGGCAGACCCATGCAAAAAGCAAGTCTTGGGGGAAATGCTGCACAGCAGTGCTGAAAGAGTTGACACTAAACACACACAGAGAGCAAAGGCACAGACTAAAAGTACTTCTCATAAACAAAACAAATAAAATAAACTCAGCTCTTGAGATACGGAAGCGGGTTTCGTCGAAAGTCAATCCTGTGCAAGCTGCGTGGCACCATGCAAAGCCTTAGGGAGTACTTGTACAGCAGTAGTGGGTATATACCCTGAGTTAACCCCTTTAGAACCGCAGTCCCGTTTTGGGGACAAACTACTTGAATTTTGACTGGTTTGTCCCAAAAACGGGACTGCGGTTCTAAAAGGGTTAAGAGCACCCCATGAAAGAGAATCCGTACCGCAACCCCCAATTTTGCACAAACTTTTTGGAATTAGGTTAACCCTTTTAGGACCCAACTCCCGTTTTGGGGACAAACTACTTATAATTAGAGTTTTTTGTCTCCACATATGGGAGTGCGGTTCTGAAAGGGTTAAGATTGTTTTTTTTACAGCAGTAAAATGGTTGCCAGGACTGCACTCCCGTTGTGGGGATGATATGAACCAGTCGCCGTTTTGGGGGCAAGCCAGTCAAATTCTAAAGTAATTTGTCCCCAAACCGGGATTCCAGTCCTAAACAGTCCTGTAATAAAAGGGTTTAGGGTTCTCGGGTATGTTCTATTCGTGAACCATCTCCTCGACTAAGAGTCGTTCTTATCGGAGAGCTTTTTCCCCCAAATTTTCGACATTTTTTTCGCGCAATTTTTCAATCTTCCATATTTTCCTGATTTTTTTTCCCAAATGTGTGAAGTTTAACGAACTTGATTTGTGGAGAATTTTACGAATAGTGACAGAACGCCTCCGTTATTTATACCAGGTACATATCTCCAATTGTTTCCCAACTTTGGAAATTATGGGAAAAAACGCTTTCGGATAAGAATGAGCCTAAGTAGTCTGGAACTTCCTTCTTTCGTCGACTTGCGTCGGATTGCGCATACGCGATACACAAGCTACTACCAGGTATAGCAGTAGCAATATTACTACGTATAATCGGCGTTATCTGCTATTAATAGCCAGTCTTTGCACAAGAAAAAGTCCTCGGCGGGATTCGAAATTACGCATTCGACCCTACCAGTATGTATTACCAGGTATGTATTCATAGTAGTCACCGTTAATAGGGTAAATCAACTATTTTCACCCCCTTTAGTACCGCAGTCCCGTTTTGGGGACGAACCACTTAGAATCTGAGTGGTTTGACCCCAAGACGGGACTGCAGCTCTAAAAGGGATGAGAGCGGTAAAATCGGCAAATCTCGCTTATACTCGTACAAAAAGTTACGTATCGTCCACTACAACAGGCGGGCAAGCGGGCCTGTCTGTCACGGAGTGCTCAAGCAGGCTTGTTCCTTTTATTAATAGTGCTACTGTAATACTGCAGTCCCGTTGTTGGGGACAAACCACTCAAATTCCAAGTAGTTTGTCCCCAAAACGGGACTGCGGTTCTAAAAAGTACCATTGCACTTCATCTGGTAGTTACAACAAAAAACACAACAAACCGCCAGAAATGGCATGGCAAAAGGGCGCACAGCTTGCAAAGCAATGGGAGTTCCGACGAAATTCTCGATCCCACAGCTTTTTCTTCTTTTTTTTCTTTTTTTTTTTACGAAAAGAAAGGGAAAAATATTACATTATTATTACAACTAGACGTCCATGATATCATGGTACGAAGCATCAGATAAGTCGGGCCTTGTTCTACCTGCCTGCTTCCCTTACCCCGCTGCTTTGCCGCTTTTCAAGCGTCTCTGGCACCACAACAGCCAACTTCAACTTCGTCTACGCTGTCATAAATCTGAGATATAAATTCTGAGATGTGGAAATGGAATCTGAGACCTGAAAGTATCTGAAGAGATCTGGATTCTAGAATCTGGAGTCTGAGATCTTGTAAATGCTACCTGGTATCACGAATCTGAGATACCAGGTACCTGGTATAAAGTATGAGATGGGGAATATGGAATCTGAGATCCGAAAGTATCTGAAGAGATCTAGATTCTAGAATCTGGAGTCTGAGATCTTGTAAACCTGAGGCCAGAAAAGAAACTGAAGAATTTTCTGATGATATCTGGAATCTGGCACCTGGCGCCTGGAATCTGAGATCTTAAATATGATACTCAAGATCTGGAATCTGAGAACTGAAGACATTTGAGATATTAAATCTGATATCCGAAGACATCTGGGATCGGCAGTCTGAAATTTGAGATTCGGAATCTGACCATGGAACATGATATCTGATGAGATGTAGAGATCTTGAATCTGACATATGAAGGACCTGAAGGGACCTGAAATCTGAACATCGACCGAAACGCTGGCCAAACCCCTCTCCTTACTATCAATAGGTGTGACCAACAACCCCCCCCCCCCCGGCTGCCTGTTCTCTGCTGGCCTCCATACCGTCAACAAAAAACATCAAAAACGCCTCGCTCCGACACAAAATTCGCGGGAAGGGGCCAAGGGCCAAGGAGCAAGCTGCAACCCGGAAGCACAATTTACCAGTATCGTTAATAAATACGAGGAACTAAGGTAGAAGACGCGAGGACGGCGTACCACACGGCTAGCAAAACACAAAAAACGTGCCTGGTACATGCTACACGTACGTATGATACTCGTACTTCGTATGTATGTATTATCAGCTACTCATACTACCAGGTATATATTAATATTAAAACTATGAATAAATCGGTCGGACTCACAACTGGCGTGCTATAATTCAGTGATATTTTCACTCCTTTTGGTCGTACTATATAATAATCGGTGCATCAGTACGTGCTCGCGCCGGTGTTAAAGCGGTTAATAAGGTTGATACGCGAGTTCAAACTCCACTCTCCAGCCGTACGTAGCAGTGGGGTGAGATTTGGATTACTTTTGCAAAAAAAAAGTACCAGGTATCAACGATGAGGACAGAGAGCAGAGGGCGCGTAAAAAGGGGAAAAGTATCAACAATCAGGACAGAGAGCACAGCGCGGGTAGGGGTATGATCTTTCGACGATAGTATTACGGGGGACCGTAGCGGGAAGGGGGGAGAAGAGCCTGCTATGTGACCCCGGATCTGAGTTACGAGTTGGAAGGAGAGAGAGAAGAAGATGTGCGAAGATAATGAATGGGATGGAAAAAAAAAAAAAAAAAAAAAAAAAAAAATAGCAAATAGGACCTACGGTACACACAAAAATCTATATATACGCTTATTTTTACCAACAATATTTGGTCCTATTTACTATTGTCCCCCGTAATATTAATAGTCGACGGGGAAAGAAAGGGCCGAGAGGTATTGTCGCGACTCAAAAAATGCTAGGCACGGAAAAAAGTGGGGAGAGCCTCTGCTATGGGACCCCGGATCTGAGTTATCGTAAGACGATAATATGAGGGCGAGAGAAAAAATAGGCGATACGAAAAAATAAAGGGGATGGGAAATAAAAAACTTTATAGCGATTGCTCAGGGTGTGATAATTTTTGCTTCCCTGGTGTCCTTAGTAGTGGAATGCGCATGTATGTATGCTTGTTTTTTTTTATTATTATTGCCTCTGTTTTACTACCGAGGTATTTCTTCCGCTCCAGAGTTATTGGAGCCTGTCCTGCGACCACGGACTGCATTGTATTGTGAGTTAATGTGAGAACAACAGCAACAACAACAACAACAACAACAACAACGACAATATGACATGAGTATATGTTCGTTCTGCGCCAGGAAAGCCTCGTTTTCTGGTAGCCTTCCTTTCTCCAGCACGCGTGATACAAAATACCTAAAAACACTCCACATTGAGAGTAGAGAAATGTGGACAGCTCTACACCATCTGACACGCCTAACAATAAAAAATCAAGTCAACAAGTACGGAGATTAGACAATGCAGTGCAATACCTGCATAGTCTACACCAGGTATATCCAAAGGGGGGAGGGGGGGGGGGGGTGTAATTAACAGATTTCGCAAAAGAGGAACATACTCGTATGAAAATGCCACGCGCCGCGGTGTTTCCGTCCGAATCAATCAAGCAGGTTAACATCGTGTTTCCTGAAGTAACCCTTTCAAGGGTGTGCTCTTACGTTCTTACGAGCAGTAGGGTATACTCTCGGGCATCTGCCCCAGTAAGGTACAACTCTATCACACTATTACGGGGGACCATATTAAATAGGACCTACGGTACACACAAAAACACATATATTTCGGTAATTTTATCAACAACATGTGGTCCTATTAACTACGATCCCCCGTAATAGGGTGATGAGTTAACCCACTCCCTGGGACAAGTTTTCCGAGACGGGTTTCTCCGAAAGTAGCGCGGCACACACAACCAAACTGGCGGTGTTGGGAAGATCTCGTCGGGATCTTTCTTTCCCTAATTGACGCATGCACCGCTATATAATACCTGGGAGGCGTTTGTTTGCACCCTACCCGCTTTCGAGAGAAAGCCAGCTCCAACGAGTCGTCGGAGGGTGTGTGTTAATATTATCCAGTAACTTTGTTGTCGAGAGTTATTTCTGTGTTTTGTGGGCAGTGCAACACAGGAACACAGGCCGGCCAGGTATGGTAACCGGGCACCGTAGCGTATATTACGACCCCTGTGAAAACATGCCACCCACGGGTTTCGTTGCTATGATGTACCGTATGACGTAGGACAGGAACCTATATTCGTTTGGGCGATAAGCAAGTATAAATAGAGCCTTGAACCAACGAGTGACGTGATGACTGCCCAGGATAGACACCACTACAGCAACTTAACGAGCAGCGGGTGTTGAGGCAGGGTGTAATGAATCATACGAGTATACTAAAGGTATTGCAGCCGTACTGGTACATGGGTAAATGTGGGTGAAGTCAATTACCTGGAAATTAAGGACTTGAGTTATTAATATTAAGTGTGATTTTTTCCTGTTTTTGTTTTTGAGACGATTTGTCCCCTGCCAAACACCCCCCCCGTATATTGAAACCCTTACTTATCGTCAGTCCTACGGGTTTCTAGTAGTTTCCGCTAGCATCGCCGAGAACCATCCACCAAATCAACATACTTAATACCGATGGAAGCCCTCACCGAGTTTCTAATCTGCTGTCTGAGCTTGTTAACCGTGGCGATCTTCAGCTCTTTGTCCCCGTACCGCTCCGTCTCAAAATTGACAGTTGCAGTGGCAGCGTCAGGCCCGACGGACAGGGCTAGACCGATGGACGCCGCCACCGACGCTATGAACTCCCCTCGGCCAGCGCTCGACCCACCCGAGGAGGAGGAGGCCTCCGGTTCCACCATCATGGCGAGGCTGCGTATTCGGTTCGAAATGGCACAGATCGGTTGGCATCCGGAAAAAGCAGGGGGGGGGGCGGGGGGGGGAGAGGGGTCATGGATGCACACAGTCAACAGATCTCGAACTCACGGCCGGAGTCGATGCCGTGCATGAAAATACGGGCAGCGCTCAAGGCCGTCGGGAGTCGATGCTTCCCGGAATGTGGTGCTTCCTCCGCGGCCAGAGTCGACTCCAGAATACTACGAGTGCTTCGTATTGATGTCTGTTTCGCTGTATTATATCAGACGCACGCATATGCCTTCACCAATTTCCAATTTCCTATCCGTATCACAACCAAAAGGGAAGTGGTTTGCACGGTTAGACAAGAGGAAAAACACGAGAAAAAAAAATGCAAAAAAATATTCCGGTCGGCGAGTTTGCCGTTTTCCCCTGGCTTGTCCCTTCTCCCACTCGGATCATCGATCGGGAAAAAAAACACCTACCCTGGTATTAATAACAGAAATGTGGTGCATGAGTCAGCTTTGGTCGAAGCGGACGACTGGTTGACATGGGCACTACAGGGTAGTGGTGTGTGTGCGTGCGTGTGTGTTCTTCACATTGAACAGAGGAAATGTACGAGTGTTCGTTCGACTGCTTTGACGTCTACCGCCTACTGCACACAGACTACCTGTAATAACATCGTAGTGGTACATACTGGTGCTGAAATCGGTACCGGTTCAAGTATTATCTTACTTGGGCTAAGGCGCGTGTTGCAGCCTCCGCAACGGGCAACGAAAGGTAGGGGGGGGGGGGGGGGAGGGGGGATCATGCGACATACGCGTGAACAAACGGCCGAAAATTCCTTGACAAAAAGCGTTTAGGCACGTTTAGACACCTCCCGAAACTTTCGTAGAAAGTGAAAA
Source organism: Nereocystis luetkeana (assembly GCA_031213475.1). Classification (NCBI taxonomy): domain Eukaryota; class Phaeophyceae; order Laminariales; family Laminariaceae; genus Nereocystis; species Nereocystis luetkeana. Next base: position 5,218,863 of record JARUPZ010000033.1, read on the forward strand.
AAAAAGTTGATACCTCAAAGTGTTTCATCTCCGGCGGAAAAGACACCCGCAACGCAACATTGGCTTTTGCCTTCGGGGGGAAAAAAAAATGCGGGAATTGCGGCCCGCGAAAGTCAATTTGCGGCAAGACTTTTATGGCCTCCGGCGGCTGTGTGGCGGTGAATCGCAATTCCCACCCGAAGGTGGTACCAGCGTAACATATAGAAGCCGGTCGCCCCGGTGGTTCAAGTGGTTAACCTCGAATTCTACTTGTTTGAGTCCTGGGTTCGAGCCCCAGGTGGGCCGGACTTTGACTTTATTTGCAAAAATAAAAATATAAAAGGATTCAATTGTTGAGAGCGCCTTGCAGCGTGGGTAGGCACAATTCGATGCGAGTCGACGAGGGAAGAAAAGGCTGAAATCTTCTCGCGATAAAAATGAAGGCACGTACCGTAGCGGGAAGGGGGGAGAAGAGCCTGCTATGTGACCCCGGGTCTGAGTTACGAGTTGGAAGGAGAGAGAGAAGAAGATGTGCGAAGATAATAAATGGGATGAGGAAAAAAAAAAAAAAAAAAAAAAACAGCGCAACAGCTAATTAATAATTAATGTCCTGCATTTGTTATATATGATGCGCATTCGTGCAAAGAGCCAGTCCGTCTGGAAACACTGAGAACAGGTCCTTCAGTGTAATTTATATCAAAATTATTCTACGTTGGCAAGGTGGCATGTGGCATGCATGATACGTGGCATTGCCTTTTTTTGCCCCGGCGGAAGAAGGTTATTTTTTTTTCGTATTAATAGTTCGTCTGTCTCCCGTTGTTTTGTTATTACGGGGGGCCATAGTTAACAGGACCAACCATTGTTAGTAAAAATGGTTAAATATATAGGTTTTATATATACCATAGGTCCTGTTAACTATGGTCCCCCGTAATAGGCCGCATCGAAACCACAAAAAAAAAACTCCACAAGTTTCACCCGCGTTCAAAGCACAAAACCCCCCGTCAGAATGGTCATGGTCAGAAGACATCGTAGCGATTTAATATAAACAGGGGACGTACTACAAGAGGGGGAAAACGAACTCTTACGATACCGGTACCTGGTATATACATACCAGTGCAGTCAGTAGACAACAGGCAGAGCCACAAGTACAAGTACTGCCACTCCTATTAATAGACGTTACGAGCAATACACTGCTGTAGATTTTGCATGCTGTACCTGGTATGCTGATACTGCCCGTACGATGAGAAGGTCTTCGTGCTACTGTACAAACTTCACATTTTTTTTTTGTTCGTGGAGCTTATGCCCGCTTCCTCGTTGACTACAAGACGCAAAGCAGCTATGAACAATAACAGCGTAACTCTCCTCCTGTACTACTAATACGTCCTATTAACATTTTTTTTTTTTTCTCATCCCATTCATTATCTTCGCACATCTTCTTCTCTCTCTCCGTCCCACTCGTAACTCAGATCCGGGGTCACATATCAGGCTCTTCTCCCCCCTTACCGCTACGGTATAACAATACAACAACACGGCTGCATGGAACACATTTCAATGCACGATAAATATTGGACATACCAGGTATTCGATAGGCGCACACCCAAATATGAAGGACGCATCAACGGATTCCAGGCGTAGTAAGTGCCAAACGTAGAAGGGTCGATGTTAACGAGGGCTGTTTCTTAGTTTTTTTTTCGGTATTTTCCCGGAATTTCGGTATTTCTTGTTTTTTTCCTATAGGGAAAAAACGAAATTTCGGGAAAAAACTATAAAAAATCTGAAAAACACTCCTCGTTAAGATCGACCCTGAAAAGTCGTCCGAGCGGAGGCGAAGAAAGCAGTGCGATAAACCATACCTGGTACCTGATACAGTCGTGTGCATGTAGACTGCACAGGGCAAAGGACAAGGGCCTGACAAACCATCACTACCACCACCCCCGGAAGGGACCACTCGAATGCCCCAACGTGTCACTCACCTCGTACGTCGCCTGTGCACGGGGGTTGCAACATACCAGGTACATCGTATACATGACGTACAGTATATATGGAGAAAAATGTGAGGCTTACACAGAGAGTACAACATTTTTTTCGTGGCATTGTCGTCGGGCTGAGTACAAACATGATCGTTTACGAAGTACCGTTGACTCGGCAGAGGGGTGCGGTCGTTTAGTCTTGACAACGGTACTACTGTATTAGAAGCTAAACTTCAACATTAACATCCTACTTTCGGAAGGCTCTCTCTCTCGACCAGATCTTCCGGAAAACGCCTCCTTCCCTTGTTCGGTGTTGGCACTGACCTTAACCTTAACCTTCCTTACCCTTCGGAAAAAATCGAGCGCTCAAAACCGAAAAACAATACCAGGCAGCACCACTGTGGGAACTAAACACTCTATATATACACTGTAAGGTATTGATGGGCTACTCGGAGGGCAACACACGGATTACCGGTAGGGCGAGAAAGTGCCAGAGTCGTCCCAACTCCTATTCAAATACTAACGGTGGGTAGGCCGCAGCCCCAACAAATGGTAGCTACTCCTATTACGGGGGACCATTGTTAATAGGACCAAATATTGTTAGTAAAAATGGTTAAATATATACCAGGTAGGTTTTTATGTATACCATAGGTCCTATTAACTATGGTCCCCCGTAATAGACCACACTTTTCCTGTTAAGAGGAGAAACATCCAGGAACTTACAGGTGGAGAGGACATTTCCTCCTGATCCCACCCGAACCCGATCCCACTTACAGGGTGCATAAATAAAATTGGCCCAGCCGCCGGAAGCCCACCAGCCACCCTGATCACATCCACGGGCACCCCAACGGCCACCGTGATCCGGCACGGCAGTCGGCCACAGCCACAGACCGGAAGCACTACTACTACTACTACTATATGCTATAGTGACAACACAGGACTTCTCCTGTGGAACTATGATTAATAGTAGCTGGTACTTGAAACGATTCGGTATAACGTCCAACCATAGCCCTTGCTGGGGGTTCGCGCTGATGTACGTTTGTCACCAAATATGTCATGAGGCGGCAGGTTAGGCCTGTGACAGATGGGGGTCTAGACTGAGTGTACTAGTTTTAGTGGGGGAGCTCCTAACTGTGCACAAGTCGGACAGATAGATCAGATAGATCAGATAGATCAGGTAGATCATCTGTATCCTAACATACCGTTATGAGACGCTGTGCGGGTTCTGGGTAGTTCAGATCCAACCCGGGAAACATGTGCTACAACTGAATCATGCAGATTATACGGCTCCCATCCGGAAACATGAGCTAGATCATACAGATCATACAGATCAGGAATATATATATATATATATATATATGTTTCCCTGAACGATCTAGATCATGAACTGTGGTAATTATCTATAGGATCTGTCCGATGTGGGGTAAGTGTGTGACTGACGCCGCCCGTCCCCTGACATATCAGGCTATACTGCCGGCGTCCCCGGTGGCTTGGTAGGTGGTCCGCGTGCCTATCAAGATCAATTTCGTGGGTTCAAGTCTCACCGAGTGCATGCTCGTCGGGATTTTTTCTTCCATGAAAAAAAATGATGAGCGGAAAGCGCGAGAGCGTGAGTTAGCTACATTCGATGAAAATCGACGAGTAGTGGGAATGCTGGACCCTATGCGCGACAAAAAAATGAAGGCACGTACCGGGGCGGAGAAGGGACGACACCTGTGACCACGGCTTGTCCAGAAGATCGCTGAGGGTAAAAACGTCCTACGAGTGGGGCTGGAAAGTAAACGTGATGACGAAAAAAAATGAATGAATTAAAAAAAAACTTGTTTGTAATTGTAACGAATTGTATGCAGTCGCTGATGGAAAACATTGGCGTGTCGTCCTTGGTCAACAACCATTGTTGTGTACTGGTCAACAACAAAAAACGGAGTATTTGGGTCGGAGTGCGTGGAGATCAGGCTTCAAATCTCCGGCTTGATTCATCAGCCAACTCATTAAGCGTAAGTCGTGACTGTTAGTAGCCGTTATTAATAGATATTAGGCGGCCTCTTATGCCAGAGTAGTGTTGCGAATAAAAAAAAGTCAGGATGATATCGAATCATAGGCACATCAACAGCGCGTTGGTCTAATGATTACTTCAGCTGCGAGTATACGGCTTCTAGTATGGTACCCTAAACGCCATACGAACAAATCGTATGGGATCCGTGTCACCAAACTAAAATGACATGAGAGCGTGTACTTTTAGGTTGTCATAGGAACGCCGAACAAGCCAAAACAATCAAACTGAGCATGAGCGACCAATCACCAAAACATCACAATAATCAAAAATCAAATCAACATTTTTTGGGTGTTGATTCAAAATGCTACCAGGGTACCAGGTATGTCAAGGTTAAGCGGGGCAGAACGAAGAGAGAGAGTTTTTTTTGTTACTTTTCAATATTTCGGCGTATTAGCAAACACAAAGCTTTAAACTCATGACATATGCACACACAAAATACGTGTAGTAGAGAGCAAGCCGACGGCGAGACGGACGAGTTACCTCGACCCAACACCTTCGTCGAACAGATCATGATCTACCTTATACATATCATCTAGATCCCATATTTGCCGACATGATATGTTAGACAGCAACCAGCCGTGTCGTACAGACCCCACCCTGCAGAAACACGATCTAATGTAGATAGACCGTGCACAAAATACAAAACAGGGTTGTATTTATCTGCCTCTTCATGTCTAGATCGTGATCTATATCATCACAATATAGAATACGCGCGAACGGCTTATCATAAAATTTGGAAATTCAGTAAAAACGGGATATAGACGAGACATATTACGCAGCTTGCAAAGTTGAGTATCAACTATGTAATCAGTCGAACTCACAGCTGACGTATTTCATCAGTTTATAAAATATACAAGGATCTGGTTTGATCTGATCTGTCATATGCATGCAACATCAAAACACTCAAACCTACTCCACGCTCACGCCTCGACGAAGACACTGAAGCAGTGGTAGTGTTACGTACCAGGTAGTGTTCACTATTTGGCCCAGCCTTGCCAAAACGGTTGATGGCAGCAGTCGACATTAGCTCGTCTTTTACATATGATACATCGTCATTCCGGGAAATTCCCTCTGGAAAGCGTGCTTAGGGTAGGGGAAGAATTTAGTGTCAAAAACGTTTCGACCCGTCGGGAATCGCAAGGGCTGCTGCTAGCCACTGCTGTGTGGGGGAAGCGTGGCACGGCTGCGCGACCGCGGGTGGTCGGGGGCGCTCGTGAACAGCCGGTGTTAACAAAACTACCTGGTACCTGGCAATACAGATGTACAGGACGCGTACTAAGAAAACGACCAATAAGAACCGCAGGCTGATATTAACCAGAAAATAAGAACATTTGGAGTCAACATACTGGGTGTTTTGTAGAAGGTCTGCTTTCTCAAATAATAAAATCTAGCCTGGACTACGTTCCTTAGGTGTCTCGTACATACGGTACTGTGCGTTTGCGGAATCAATTCTGAAATGAGGGCGTCACCACGTTAGCGTATTGTGTACTGGCGTACCGGTATGTATACGAGGATACTTGCACATTTGGACCCAATATTATCCAGGTCTGTTCGCCGGTCAGGTCAAACCTGACGGGTCAGGTCGAATCGGGTCGGGTCAGCTGACCCGTTCTGACCCAATTGTTTTTAGGAGTCTTGACCCGACCCGGACCGACCCGACCCGACCCGCCATATTTTGAGTGACCCGTGAGATACGGGCCATCACACGGGTCGGATCACTTCGACCCGCTAGACCATTTATCTCAACCCGCGGGTTCGACCCGCGGATTCGAGCCGTGGATCGACACTTCAAAAACAGTTAATCTTCATTTTTGAACCCCGCAGACACACGTGGCCTTGCTGTGGTGGTCATGGACGGTTGCGGGCATGCATGCGTATATATACATTTGGCGGTGTTTTAAGGTTTTAATATGATACCAACGAGTACTACGTATCGAGTATTATTCAGTCTTATGTAGAGATTGGTACAAAATAAGCTTTTGGGCAGGAATAGGGAATCGTTTGTAGTGTCGGAGCCGCGGGCCGGATGCGCGGGTCCGACTCACGGGTCAGCAGCAAACAACTCGCGGGTCGTGCTGGCCATGACCTGACCCGACCCGTGAGCTTTTCATCACCTCTTCAACCGACTTGACCCGACCTGGGAGATTTGAACACTCCTTGACCCGACCCTACCCGTGATATTAAAAACTCTTGACCCGACCAGGCCCGACCCGTGAGATTTGAAAAACTCTTGATCCGACCCGACTCGGCCCGACCCATGAGGTTCGAAAAATTCTTGGCCCGACCTGACCCGACCCGCGAGATTTTCAATCCTCTTGTCCCGACCCGACCCGACCTGTGACATTTTGAACACCTCCTGACCTGACCCGCGGGTCGGGCCATAACCCGCCAACAGCTCTGGTGTTGTCAACTGTCTACGAGCAGCCCAGCAGTATACCATACGGGTAGGATAATAGGCTGTGCCCGTGCCGTACGAGTACATACGCCTCCTTGCATTGAAACTCGAACACCAACTTGTATATGATATCGATACCATTTATCGTCAATGTTTCCCTCTGAAGCCCCAAAGGGTTGCTATCTACAGTATCTACAGCAGTGCCCACTCCACGACACGCCGCGGCACGGTAGGCAGTACGCAGCAGATACCTGGTAGCACGTAAATAGCAGCAGTTACTGGACGCTTCGCGCAGGAGTGCGTAAACCTTTTGTGCACGTACCACACATAGCCTTTTCAAAGGTGCAGAATTTACGTTGCGAGTCGTGTGCAAAGAGTTTTGAATTGTGAGAATATTATTTGCTGTGAACCTGTGCACGTGACCGGTATTAATATGACGGGGGGCCATAGTAAGTACGACCAAATATTGTCAGTAAAAATAGCGAAATATAAATGATTTTGTATGTACCGTAGGTCCTATTTAATGTGGCCCCCCATAAATAGTGTAACACTGCTGTATACTACGGGTATATATAAACACGTGTGACAAGATAACACCCCCCCTCGGATTTCCAGGGTGATTTTCTGTCGACAACGGGGAGAGTGCAAACAAGCTATTATTGAACACAAAGCGACGCCTCCAGTATGGAAAACCTCGAAGAGCTGCTTCCAAAGCTCGGACCAACGCCCCAACGGGTAGGGTGGACCGTAACTGGACCAAGTCCGGCGGGCAGGCCTCATAGCCTAGGGTTTTGTTGGTGGGTGAGCTCGCGCGTGTCCCACAACTACCCGGAGGAGACGACTCTCCCGGGTGTCTATCTCCACCGCACCTGCCCCTCTCGGGGGTGAGTCAGTCAGGTCGGGTCAACATGCTCAAGCGCCAGTGGTAGCAGCAGACTGTCCTGCTGTTGCAACGGGAGCTACGGGTTAAATGTTAAAAATTGACACACGGCACGATCATCTAATCGTGCAAATGTGGTGAGCGTGAGCTCTTTTACTTTTACCACATACCAGGTAGGAGGATAAAAAAAACGCATTTTCGTCGTGTGCACCCCACTGTTTAGGAGAAACTCGCCTCGGAAGTTCGTCCAAAGGGGTGTGTTATCTTATCACCCTATTATTAATAATAGTGTTATACTGCTGTACCAGGTAGTGTGTAGTTTTACACGGTATCTGACGTCCTTTTAATACCAAGTGCATACCATATTATACCGACGACGACGTATAGTAGTGGTGCTGTGACAACTCAGAAGAGCAGCAAAACGCGAAACGTGTTCAGCGTTCTGTCTCTTCGTGCATGTTTATGTTCATGTTGATCGAAGCACTTGCTTGATCGAGAAAATCATGAAATCATCGCATCATGAGGATCTGGGCGTGTTGCCTCAGCCCGGTCGCAGGCTTAGCGAGGACATAGAGGGCTAGCGAATCGTCCAAGTTCCTCTAACGAAGTACCGGCTATCCAGTCACACCCGCTGGCTATGATATGCTGATCACCTCTCGTGCTGACTAGGTCACTCACGAAGGCGCAACACGTACTTCGTGTACACAAAGGGTGATCGCTCAGAATCAAAACGCGACGCAGTAATCATGTTCTCACTCCTTATGCAACGAGCATGTTTCGCGTCATCATGCAGATACCGATCAACCCTAACGAGAGCTCCCCACTAAGAGCGACAGAGCAAGCATTTCGAAAGGGGTATGTGCTTGCTATAAGCATACTATAAGCTGGCCATGAGAGCGGATGCTACGATGTAGCAGGTGGGCATATGACCTCGTTAGAACACCATGGTGTCACAGCATCCGGCTTGCTTACCTCGTCTTGGATGAAGCTGCGTTGACCACTGCATTGCTGCCCGCACTGGCCCCTCTGGAGCCAGTGAAAGCAGTAAACGCCTCCGCGCTACTGTCCAATGCCAGGATCAGAGCCACCCCAGCAAATCCTCGCTTGCTCGACATGATACAGGCCCTAGAAGACGGCGCAGCGGTGAGAGATGTGTGACAGTCAGGATGCTCGCAAGAAGTGGCGCAAGCCTGCCTCGGAAGAATATGGAACTCCGTGAAACGTTCGGAAACCGTTTCAAAAAGAAACAGGACGTACACGCACAACAAGTAGCACGTGGACGTTCTGACGAGACTCGTACCTGGTACGACATTACGTACTCTCAGCTCATATTGTTAGCGTACTCGTCATACGAGAGGTCTCTCGTACGCAGAGAGTAGGCATTCACACTGGTAGTCAATGTGCAATGTGAGGGTTTAGAACGAAAAACAAAATTGGGGAAAAAATGGCAACTCGCATTTCTATTACTACCGATGTTATTATGCTGGTATAAGGAGTTTCACGCAACTCCGGGGTTTCGGTCACCGGCTCGCCTGCAGGCGTACACCACCGGCCGTACCCTTACAATTTTACACTATTAATATCAATATATGCTAGTCTACGCGTGCGTGCCCCAGGCGACCTATATCCATCGACTGGTACCTAGTATGTGCTTCACTCAAATGTGCGTTGTATTCTACAGTAGTACCAGGTATCAAGCAGTAGTACCAAGTAGTAGTAGTAGTAGTAGTCTTAATAGTAGTAGTAGTAGTAGTAGTAGTAGTAGTAGTAGTAGTAGTATTACGGGGGCCCATAGTTAATAGGACCAGATATTGTTCGTAAAAATGGTTAAATATCAAGGTTTTTATGTCTACCATAGGTCCTACTAACTATGGTCCCCCGTAATAGTAGTAGTAGTAGCAGTATTAATAGTAGTAGTAGTAGTAGTAGGACAATTTTGCCATAGAGAGCCTGCGAGCATTCGACAACGAGAAAAATGGCGACGCTTATACTACAGTTGTACTACAGCAGTACATAATGCATGTACCGACTACAGTAGTACAGAGATACATTCCTGGTACAGCAGTATCATAGGCCATACCAAATACCTGTACCAGGTACATGTTATTTGATACAGGATGCAACAGTAGTAGTAGCATTGTGCATCATCCATGTATGCAATATTGGTGTTATTTAATACCTGGTACCAGGTAATAGTTTTGCCTAAAAGAAGAGCTGCTCAACTGACCCCCCCCGCCCCCCTAGATGTTGCTGTATCACCCACCACTGGTACCGCTGTGAGAAATAGGAAAAGCAGCAGCACTGTCTGGGAGGAGGCTGCCAGAGCTCGTTGGGGCTGTTGCCCAATTTTCAACGAGGATCCACGGTCCTTACGAAACACAGGAGAAGGTTCATCCTCTCCCTCGACACACAATATGGCAGTAGTTCGTCCTACTCGTACTTTTAATTGTTTTGCGGTCGTTCAAGTACGAACAGGGTAAAAACACTGCGGACACCTAATGTCCCGTATAGCAGTCTCGAACGACACTATCATCAGCCACGCCAATAGAGCAAACACACACAGCACGACAAGCACAGCTGTGCGACAGCTCTTAGTGTACGTAGTTCTTGAAAATCAAAACGGTGTACTGGGTGAGAGGTAACAACGAACGTCAGCCAGTCGATACTTACTCGCCGAACCTCGCACATGACGGCGGACGGGATACGCCGTCTAGACACCCACTGTGATAAACGAGCCATGTCGATTCTCTGGATCACCCCTGTATCGTAGGAGCGGCGTTTCGCTGCTCATTATGTCTCTGGGTTGGCGTTTTTCATCATCAGCAGAATTGCAATACCCCGATAACGGTACGTTATCTTTTGGACTACGAACTCAACGAAAATCGATTCACAATTCGTATACCTTTCTATGGCCACGGGATACAAAGTACACGGCATTTGGTACCTTATCAGGTTCGCAGCTCCACGAGCTTTTAGGTGCTCGTGTTCAGTATGTACTCTGGTCTCAGTGGCACAGCGAACAAAGCGCGAGCACCTTCTACATTTACGAAAACGGACGACAACAAACAAAAACGAAAAGTGGGTTTAATTGCTCACACATCAACACGTGTTGAATCCGGGCACATGGTACTGCAGAAAGTTCACAGCTCCATGGTCGATCCTTATTCAGTATGCAGTCTAATAACCAGAGAGCAAACGGCAACAAAAGAAAAACGACGACGCAAAAAAAAAGGATTTGATTGCTCAAAAGAATGTGCACGTGGTGAACCCGTGGGACGGTTCAGCAAGCGCTTTGCCTGGACTACGTACAAATATCAGGTACGTTGTACCAGCTACATATATTTGCACGTTTACTCCACCGTAGAGCTCTAGTTCGGTGCGCCTCAAAACCCAAGAGCATCAACCTGAGGTGCAACCAACACCCGTTACGCAGCCAACTCGTTATAGCCCCGGAGAAGACCGAAAAGTTGAAATGAAAGGGTCGAGGGCACGGCAACATCCGCCATCTGATTCACGGCAATGTAAGCAACACCTATCATTACAGAACGTTGTGCCAGCACACAAGCGCGGAAATTAAAAAAAAAAAAAAAAAAAGTACATGCGTTCCAAGCCATGGTATCATGAAAAACACCAACCATGTTATGTACGTAAAAAACACCCCTCGCACGGACCCATGCACGCACGCACGTGCCCCCCCGCCCCCCACACTAATCGATATCCACTACGAACGACAAATACAAAAACCAAAAAACAAGGATTCGGATATATATATGCGAAGGATCGGTTTCAAAGATCCGGATCTTCCTCTTCTTCCATGCCCGACGCGACAACCCCCCCATCACCCCCCTTTGTTCCTGCCTCCTCTACCCCCCCCGTCGATGCCGCCATCTGCGGTGTCGCTGTCGCTACGGTCGTTGCCGCCGTCGTCGCAGTCGTTGCAATCGCTGCCCGGGCTCCATGCGCCGGCGGGTATGTCTCTTTCGTCATTCCGGCTCCGCGCTCGGCCTCCGCTTGGGTGTACTGCTCTTGCGCGACGTCCTTCATCCTGATGACGGAGGGCAGCCGCGTGCGCAGGCGGGCGCAGGAGGCGTGGGGGTGAAGGGGTATCGAGGTCGAGCGTCTTTAATCTTAACCCCTTTTAGAACCGCGCGAACGTTTTCGGGGACAAGCTACTAGGAATGGATGTCGTTTGTTTTGCCAGTTCGAACACAGGCAGATGCCAGCTACGGCAAAAAGTGTCGGCTTGCGCCCGTCACCAGCGAAAGGAGCTGTACATCCAGCTGGCGTCCACGCCGCCGGCGCGAGTAATCCATGTACGCATGCATGCTCATACATTCACTGCTGTTGTAGCTGTACAGTACCTGGTGTGGCGTTGCTGTGGTGGAGTCTATCGCTGTTTGGCACAAAGCGTTCGCGTACATCCCGGTGGTTCCTAAACACCATACCTGGCACTTCGCGAGTACACCTCTACAGCAACATGCGAACACGGATTCGAAGCGAATAATAACTACAAACAAAAACCAAACACAACGCTAGCAACCCAACGTTGACAAATATATGTTCACCACCCCCCACCCTCCCCTCCCATCCCGTCGCTCTGTCCCCTCTCCTCAATCGAGGACAAGATACTTCGCGAGTTGAACCCCCCCCGCCATCCCCTCCCTCTGCCCCCTCTCCCCCCAAGCTGGGATACGGCGATTGGCGCATTGTGAGGCGAGCCACCCTCTTCCTTCCCACTCAAAAATATATTTCAACTATCTTCCCCTCCTTCGCTTTGCCACCCAGCTTCCGATCACGCCGTCGGTTTCTCATGTCGGTAACAACTGTGTAGTTGGCTTTCCCCGCCACTTTCATCCGACCAAATACGCAACCAAACCTCTTCCGTCTCCGCTTTCGGATAGATGAAGGGGACAGAGGGGAAGGGTAAGGAAAGTTGGATTTTTCGGCACATCGAAACTCTTACATTCCAGCCCATCTAGCAGAAGCACGGCTGGACTCTGGACACGCCGCGGTCACAGGTGATAGTCTAGCCGCATACGCAATCAATTTTCATAATCAACATTATCAGCCACAGAAGACAGCAAGTAATAGGAGAAACAATATGAACACTTTTTGTTGTTGTTTCGCGTTACAGCAAGGGAAGACCTACTACCTGGTACTATATATTAATAACTTCTCGCTCACCTTCGCTTGTGCAGCTTGGCCTTGAGGTGTGTGTCCTTCGTCTTGGCATCGGTAAAGTGTCTTGCGCAGGGCGTGCAGTAGTACTGACCCTGCCCTGGGAGGTCGTCGTCTACGTCGAACACCGTCTCCTCTCCCTTCTCCTCCTCTACAGCCAGCTCGTCCTGGATCTGGTCCACGTCTTTTCGTCTAAGGCCGGCCGGCGGAGGGTGGAGAGTTGGGTTGGGTAGGGTTGGTTTGATTTCGGTTTCGTTCAGTGTTGAAGTTCGTTTGAGTTCGTTTCATTTCGTTTCGGGCTTTCGCTTCGTTTCGATTTATTTCGCTCCGTTTTGGTTCAGTTCGTTCCGGTTCAGTTCGTTTCGGTTCGTTTCAACTCGCCTCAGCTCTCAGCTCGTTTCAGTTTGGTTTAGTTTGGCCCAGTTGGTTTGATTCGGGTTCATTTCAGCTCGGAATAATTCGTTCAAGTAGTTCCGGTTCGGTAAGGTTCGGTTTGCTCGCCCACATTGAAGTGGAATACCGCTGGCCTCGCACAGGTGTGTAAGACCCTTGCATCGTAACTCTTCCGCCCCCAGAGGTTTACTTCAGGGTGTCGTTTGGTGTCGCGCGGTGTCCTTCGGTGATAGATTACAGCAGCGCGCACCCTAAGAAGAACGGAAAATATCCTCCCTACTCAAGGATGCACACACAGAAGTAGCTAATAGATCAGACCTACAGCGTTTCTATAGCCCGACGTATGATACGTACTGCAGTACTGCTACCTTCGACGGCGACGTCGAGTTGTCGGGAGGGAAGCACTGAGAACGGAACACCCCCAAACATTGACAAGGACCAGCCGAGCTCGCGGATAAGATACTATATTGAAGATGTTACAAAGGCACCGTCAAGCGAACTCCAAGAACAACACACGTGGTATACCTGTGCATGTCTAATATAGCGTACGCTGTCAGACGCAGCCAAACAAGCAACGTCATTTAGCGAGCGCCGGAAATTCGCCCCCTACCAAACTACAGCAGTACGACAGAAGGACGAGAATAGTGCGTTCTACGAATTGTCGTTGATTGACCATCGCGATGCTGCACTGAATCGGCACGGACACTGGTTGTGCTGGATGTCGACGGGTAGAAAGAACGGTTTAATGTGAAGAACACACACACACTGCAACCGTGCGCCCTCTGCCCCAAGTAGAGCAATATGCACTTGGTAACATAGTCGTGGGAGCGTCGCGATGCTGCTGCACCTATAGACTTTAGTATGTGCGTTCGTACCTGTTTTTGGTGGCGTGTCCCTTTTTGTACTCCTTGTTCTTTGTCCTGTGCCCGCCCTTACCCCCCTTCGACTTCCTCTGCCCCAGACCCATCGCCGATTGTTTCGGCCCTCCTTCCCGCAGAGGAGTCTATCTGCCCGTCCTTTCTCCGGCGTCGAATTTCTACACCAACTCCTGGTCGGTACGATAACAATAATACCGGTAGAGATGTTAGGAGAGGGGGAGGGAGGGGGGCAAGGTTGGCGACAAGAACAGAGTCGTGTCACGTCGAGTAGGCGTAAACAATAAGCTCAGGTCGAATATCCGGCAACCAAAAAGATAGTCACGTATCGATATTGCATACCAGGTACCAGGTATACTGTATTACGTATGCCGTACGTATACAGGGTTCCCCTTCGCGATCTGGTTGAAAAGGGAAAACATCATCAAAAGGCGCTCCTAGTTATACGATGACAGGATGAGGTTCGACGATGTATGGTTGATTTTAGAATAGAATGGGAGGGTGTAGTCGCGATTGCATCTCCTGGTGAACACTGCACACACAATAAAACACCAAGGCTGACACAATGTCACAGACAATGGAGAGTGAAGCGCGGGTGCTGTTGCACCACTGCTGTTTGTACTGCTGCTGCTGCTGCTGTGGTACTGCTATAGCACTGCTGCTGTCATTATAGTGTACGTACCGTGGCTGGGCGGTTGCCTTTGAAATTCCGAGGAAGTGTGGGTTTAGATCGTCCTTCCAAACTGAGATTTTCAGGTGTTCGTTCCTACCAGGTAATTCCTACTGGTAGGACGACAGGAGTCATGGCACACACGCACTCATACATAAGCAACGTCCGTGGCCGTCACAAAAGAGAAGAGCTCGATGTGAGCCTGCTGTTACCGTGGCTGTCGCAAAGTGGACAGAGCTTGAGAGCTGGAGGGACCGTTTGATAAAGCATCAGCAGAGCGAATAACTGACATTGTGGGGTTTCCATGGTCCTGGGCGGCTAGGCGGCGCGGAACGCGATCCCTTGAAAAGGAGCTACGTAGCTCGCGCCACTTTGGACGCCCAGGGCACGAGCTACAAAGCCCGGCCAGGGCCATTTTGCCCCCTAGTGTACATGCGGCCACCCTGCGATGTTAGTGATGCTGGATGTTGGTGTTGTAGAGTGGTGTTAGTGCCGTACCAGGTATTTGTTACCTGATACCAGTACCAGGTACCAGTACGTGATAGTTATGAGTGCATGTAGTTTCTACACTCTACCAGGTACAACAGTACGAGTCTCGTACGTACATGGTACCGCACCGCTGGCTGTGGACGGGAGTTTTTTTTAGATTATACGTTTGTGTTTTGTGCCGTGCGTAGTACCAGGTATGTAAGCAGTGCAGTAGCAGCAGTAGCAGCGCAGATCAATACGATTCTTCAATGTGGCGGCAGTGGGTATTGCCGAGTGTTCAAAACTCAAAACACGCCGACGATCATCCGGGTGGGGGGGGGAAATCGTGCATCTGCATCTGCATCGAGGACGAACAGCGAACACGCACGCCCCCTTCCCAATTTGTTCGTTGATCGCAGGGTTCGGTGTCAAATGCCAACTGCTGCTTTCACTACACGAACCCGCGACACACGAGCGTACTCCGCATGCCGCCGTGTTCGGAACAGACTCAGAATGCGATTCCCATCTTTCACTTTTCGTGTAATAAAACTATCAGAGTAGCCTCGGGAACATATGGGTGGGACACACGACGAGAGCCTCGTTTTGATAACGGGTGCGCACTTACATAGAACCACTTACTTAGATCTCAATCCCTGAGCGTGCTCGGTTGGAACACCTCTGGCCTCTCAGAGCTCCCACTTCGAAACCGCCTCCTTTTATTGCTTGCCGGACCTTTCCAGCAATTCTTTGTTTTCTCGGTCCTTTCTTCTTTTTTTCTTCTTTCGTTTCGTGTGCGTGCGTGTACTCCGAGCACGGCACCGCGGGAGAGCCCGGCGCCGTCACGGGTGTCAGCGGGTGCTGGCGGGTAGCGGGGGAGTTGCAAGGAGCGCAGTCGCCGCTTTCGTGCCTAGGCGTCGCGTGTGCCTCGAGACACGAGGGATGCATGAACGGGCTCTGTCTGGCCTCCATTTGTGATTTCGGATAGATTACGTACGAAATATAAGGGTTTGTTCGATGTTGCAAGATAACATTCAAGCGCTGCTTATTTTTGAGATCACGTTCAAATTGAAAGAGGAAGCTACGAAGTCTGAGTACCAACCTTGTCGACCTGGCGAACGAGGGCCACGGTGAGCACCGGGCTTCACGCGAGGCGGTCGACGGGGCTGACTGTGGCAGGTACTGAGGAAAGCTTTACCCCGACCGAATCGGTGGCGAGCTGGTCGCGAGAGGGGCGGGTAGGATACGAGGCTGAGAGAGAAGCTCTGCTGTTCATTTTTCTTCTTTTTTGACCGGTGCGGACCTTTCCAGCAGTTCTCCGTCTCGATAGGGATACGTGGGGTTCTTTGTTTTCTCCATTTCTCTTGGCACTCTCGGTCCTTTCTTCCTTTTTCCCTTCTTTCGTTTTGTGTGCGTGCGTGTACTCCGAGCACGGCACCGCGGGAGAGCCCGGCGTCGTCGCGGGTGTCAGCGGGTGCCGGCGGGTAGAGGGGGGGTTGCAAGGAGCGCAGTCGCCACTTTCGTGCCTAGGCGTTGCGTGTGCTTCGAGACACGAGGGATGCATGAACGGGCCCTGTCTAGCCTCCATTTGTGATTTGGGATAGAGTATGTACGAGATATAAGGGTCGTTCGAAATTGCAAGATAATATTCATGCGGTGCTTATTTTTGCGACCGGGCTGAAAATCACAGAGGGAGGTACCCAGTCTGAAAAACAACATTGTCGAGCTATCGAGCGACGTGGCTCACTGTAGCAGAGAGTAAGGAAAGCTTTACTCGGACCGAATCGGTGGCGAGGTGGTCGCGAGAGGGGCGGGCGGCGGACGAGGCTGAGAGAGAAGCTCTGCTGTACGTGTTTTAAAGCTATTTTTTGACTGGTGCAAGGTGTTCCAAAGAAAATTATTTCATGAGGGGACGAGGATATTTTTTCTTTCCAATTTTTTCGGTTTCAATTTTATTGTTTTCGCGGTGCTGCTGCTGTGGCGTGCTGTGCTTTCTCTTTCCATGTCAAAAGAGGAAAATATTGTGTTTCGTACAGCAGTACATACAGCAAGCATGTCAAAAGAGGGAAAGGATTACCCTACCTCGGGTGTGGACGTACGTACGGCATGTGAGCGAGCGTAGAGGGCCATGTACGTCCGGCAACCGTCCGCGACGCGAAGCGTATACGTATGGCGTCCGAGCTGTTTTCTCCTGAAGCATGGCGGCGGGACTCTTGGCATTATCAAGTCGCCAGTTTGCAACTACGATCTATCATGAAAAAACTACTATATGTTCAATCATGGACCTCTGTTCGCTTTGCATACGAGTAGTAATTTGGTGTATTTTTCCTTCCTGAGCGAGCGTAGCGGGCGGCGTAGGCCGCCCGCGGAGCGAAGCGCCTTGTACCTGGTACTATTAATACCTGGTATTAATCTGTAATACCCTGGTAGATCGTAACAAGTTTCAATTGTCTCGTTATACTGGTCCTTGCGTTATTGGTGGTGTGCACGTCCAAAGTCCAAATTCGACACCCAAACTCCCATGATAAGGAAAGTGCGCCAACAAGAGAGCTCGCGAACAGCAGGTGCAATATTGTGTCGAAGTCCCCGTCACACCGAAGAGGGGACACCATTGGCCATTGAGACTGTGGTGTGGCAAGCACTTTTCGCCTGCCCTGCGAGTGACGTCGTCAACGAAATACCTGGTAGTACGTAGTGTGAGACTGCCTACGAGTACGAGTACACCGTCCACCGAATCGTCCCCACAAACCTAAAGGCCATTCACCTGATCAGCACTGTGTTTCAGTAGCGCCCTTCAGGAACTGGAGCAATCCGACAGAATCAAGAGTGATGAGAGGTCGACAAAGCACCAGTCTCGGTTGGGAAGGGGAAAGAGGAATGCAGCCCGGTCACAGCGGGCAGAAGGCGGACAGAGGCAGTGCTGCTGGCTGGCGTGTCAGCTCGGGACTGTCATTGATTAGCCCACGCCAAACACGCACAACAAAGGCTGTGGAACTCCTTCAAAAGAACAGGTGCTTGAGCTTGAGAGCTGAAAGCCGCCAGTTACTGTCCGCTTTCCGCGGTAGTGTACGTAGTCTAAGGTATCAATGCTAGGATTGCTGCGTGCGAGAACCCTATCGCACGCCAGGCTAAGACGTGCCCCGTTTGTTCGGCCTCTGCCGAGCTCCTGGGTCGTCAGATTCGCCTCAACAGGCGACAACGCCAAAGACGATAAGAGCCCTTTTGGCAACATAAGCACCCCTAGCAGCAGCAGCAGCAGCAGCAGCAGCAGCAACAACAGCAACGGCAGCAGCAACAACAGCAGCAGCAACAGCACCGGCAGCAGCAGCAGCAACAGCAGCAGCGGCAGCAGCGGAAACTCCGACATACATTTCGATGGCTCTCTCCCGCCAGGGTCTGAACACGACCCCAGCTTCGAACGTCCTCATGTGTTGCCGTCGCAAGCCGACGGTGTCCCCAGCCAGGCAGAGCCTTGGAGCAACGCACAGGACTTCTTGTCCGACTTCCCTGCGAGCTTGAGTCCGCTGGCATCAGACGCGGCGATGTACATGCTCCAGGGAATGTTTCTCGCTGGAGGGCACGTAGTCGGGACCCTGCAGTCCGGGGTGCAGGGAGTGCATGCCGCAACGGGGCTGCCTTGGTGGGCCACGATCGCAGTGACCACGATCGCGGTTAAGATTTCGCTGCTACCGGTGGTTGTGCACCAGGCGAGACATACCGATCGCCTTAGGATGGCTTGGCCCGAGATACAAACGCTGAGAGGGCACCTCGCCACCACGCTTGAGGAGGTATGATACGCATGTGGGCATGATTTATGGGCATTGTAAGCATGGACAGGCGAATTTTGCGGTGCGCCATTAGGGCGTGGAGGGCGAGGATAGGGGGGGGCGTTATGCATAGCGTGTAGTGTACCAGGTATGACCTATGCCATGGAAAGCGATGTTTCCGCAAAAACTTTGAATTTCAAAGATTCCCGCCAGAAGTTCTCAGAACAAGCTTGCTATGAGCACAATTCTTGAATTGGAAAGTTCCAAACTTTTGGAAAAGCCCGAAAAAAGCAATTTCAGACCTATATGCCAATGGGAAAGCGAAGTATCAATGAAAAGTTTGAATTTCAAAAATACTCGGCAAACATTTTTAGAACTCCCTTCCTACGGGCACGTTTATAAAAAAAGAAGGTTCCAATCTTTTGGAAAAGCCCGAAAAAAGAAAAAAGCTAATCTGGGGCCGATGTTGGGCCAACATCGGCGAAAAACTCAGGCGGATGTTTGGTTGGAAGCGGCGAGATTCCCTGTCCTTGGCAGACATCGATCGACAAAACCAACGATTGCGTCATGAATTCTGAACGGAGTGCGCTCGTTAGGGGCTCCGACCCACCCTAGGGTCATCGTCTTCACACCATGGCCGGTGTCATGTGGCGGGAGCTGACCAGGCGTATGATAAAAAAGCAATTGGTCGCTGGTGTGCACAAAATAGAAGACAAAATTTCTCCATCCGGCTCGCATGGGAAAAAAGTTTTTCTTCAGGTTTGGGAGGATACCGTAGGACGCCGCCGGCAAGCTCTCGCCCACTAGACCATGGATCCACCTGATTTCTTCGAGGCCGTCATCTATATTCGTTGGCCTTGCCGGACACCGAGCGGGTTGGCCGTGGGCTGCGTCTATGTCGAGATCGAGCGTCGATGGTCTCACGAGCTGGTATCAGCGTGTTGACAATTTGCAACCAGAAAAAAACAAATTGGGCCGCCTACAACCGTTGGGGAAAACAAAAGAAAAAATCAAACATTTTTTCTCTTTTTTCCCACAGCGGCGGTACGAGGAAATTTTCGGCTGTTCTTTGAAAGCAATATGTTTCATTTTTCTTTTGGGCTTTGCGTTTCCATTGGCATAGGTCTTAGGGTCGATGTTTATTAATAGTTCGAAGCGGCGTGATTTCGAGTCCTCGACAGACATCGATCGACAAAACCAGCGACTTTGTCATGAACTCTGAACGGGGTGCGCTTCTTGGGGGCTCCGGCCCACCCTAGGGTCACCGTGTTGACACAATGGCCGGTGATATGCTGCGGGCGCTGGCCAGGCGTGTGATAAAAAAACAAATGGCCGCTGATGTGCAGAAGAAAGATGACAAACTTTCTCGATCTGTCTCGAAAGGCAAAAAATAGAGTTTTTTCAGGTTTGGGAGAAGAGCGTAGGACGCCGCCGACAAGCTCTCGCCCCCTAGACCATGGATCTACCTGATGCCTTCGAGGCTGTCATCTACACTCGTTGGCCTTGCCCGACAGCAAGTGGGTTGGCCGTGGGCTGATTCTACGTCGAGATCGAACGTCTATCGTCGCACAAGCTGATTTTTATAAGCGTGTTGCTAATTTGCAACGAGAAAAAACAAATTGCGCCGCCTGCTTCCCCCCTTTTTTCCCACAGCGGCGGTACGAGAATATCTTCGGGTGTTTCTTTAAAAAACAACCCTTATGAATTAAAACTTTCCAACTTCGCGCTCCCATTGCCGTACCAGGTAGGTCGTTACTACATAATGAGCAGTTGGGAACATGTACCAGGTATGTCCGTACTCGTAAAAGTACGAAGTACCGGGTATTGACATACGTACTTTGAAATGTGCAGAACGTGGGAGAGTGAAAGTCACGATTACGTACGCGGGGTCTAAGTCGCGCCTGGGTGGGCTTTTAGGAGCTGTAGGCCTTGTGTTTATCATATTCCACCCGTCCGCTCCAGCACGGCAGCCAACTCCCACAAACCAAAGTGCAACGAGAGCGGAGTCCTAAAACAGCTTCTCTCGAGGTGAATGAACCCCAACCGAAGGTGTATCTCACATAGCATCCCGTCGCTGCAGCTCTCACGGCCTTAAAGACCGGCACATGACCCTACCCTACACCCCCTAAACCCAGCCCAGAACTCAAGGGCCGAGATCCGGGGATGGGTCCTAAACATCCCCGCTATCATTTTTTTTATATCGCCGCAAGTAGTCGTGACCATTACTATCAGTTTCCTGGATTATCATTTGGTGACCGACCCCATCCGATCCGGTCATACTCGCCTTTTCGAAGGCATATTGGATATTGGAGCAAGGGGGTTTTGTGTCGAAAGCGGTTATTCGCGGCCCTATGAACGATAACTGAAGAAGCAGCAGCAGCAGCAGCGCCGCAGCTGTATCGCATTGTGTGTTTCGTCATCCCCATCAATGGCATCTACTGCTGTAGCAACTATTGTGGTATGATGGACTCTTTTCTGTGGTGTACTGCTGTCTTGCTGACTTGGTGCTTGGTTCCCTTCTCGCTCCGGAATACTGCCGATTTACGACCTAGATACCGCAAACACGTGTGCTGGCAAGATGGCGGAAGTACCGGGTCTTCTTCTCCGGGGTTCGGGGGATATTGGGTTTGCACGGGTGAGCATGGCCGCGGCGAAGGGGGGAGGGGGGGGCGGGGTGTACTCGATATCATGCATGGCCGTAGTCGTACAACCATAGCGCCGGAGGGGGGGGGGGGGGAGGCGGAGGTACTCCTGTACCTGTTCGTAAAAAAATGATCAAATGTAGAATCGGCAAGATCTTCGGGTTCTGAGTTACGAGCTCTGGGCGCCAATTAGTCATGCTTCATCGGCAAGCTGTTCGTGTTGTGTTCACAAATTGATTGTTTTCTTGGGCAAGATGCTCGTGTTTTATATAGCGACACCAGCGGGTTCGAAATGTAAATGTGTGACGGTCGATGAACGAAAGGAGGTCGAATTTTGTGTTCGCAGTACTATGTTACCTGCTCTATGGTGGCAAAGAGCGTGACTGGCGAGAGACGGCAGCTGAAGCCCAAAGAGACTCTGCGCCACTACTTTTTGTGCAATCGAGCAACCCGATGCAGACAAACAGATAAATGCCGTTCAGTATAAATGGCAAGGTTCTCTGTGTTGGCGATGACACCAATGCCATGTCTGTGGTGTGCGTGAAGGAAGTTTTACCCCAGCGATCGGGAGGTTGAAGCCGCGGCAACGCTCACGCTTGTATCCCATGCCGTACCCTTGATCGGTGGTGTGTCGTTTGTGCACAGGGCGCACCCGTTGGGGCTGATTGCGACACCGCTCGTTAATCTGCCTGTATTCGTGATGTTCGTGTGGTCCATCCGATCGATGCTGCGGGACGCAACCGTGCCCGGCCTAGACACTGGTGAGTCACGCTCTCGCGTGAGAGCTACTACGATGTACCGCAATGATGTACCATGTATATGATACCAGGTAGTGTTACAGCAGCTGTTGGCGAAATATTTTTGTTGTTTTATCCAAAACGCAACAGTTGCAGTAGAACTGCTGCAACTTTGAACAGAACGCATGAATGTTGTACGTCGATGCTTCGTCGATGGGAGGGACTACAACAGTGAACACTTGTGGTGTTCTAAAAGTGTCACGCTTCACACGCACGGGCGAGTCCTCCCGCACCCAGAATATCGATCCGACACGATTTCATGGCAGCGGCTACGAGTCTAGATGGCGGCGTCGCCGGAGGGCGCGGGCAGCCCCTTATCCCCTTTGAGCCCTATTAATAGGCACAATAACCCAAACGCTGAGAAACGCGGTCTATCAAATCACCAACCGCCTTAGTGTAAGCGCACATCAATATTACAATTACTAGCATCATGCTGCGAGCGTGTTGTGCAACTCCATGTTTTTTTTCCGGACACGAAAGGTATCATCCCCTAACCCGCGGGTACGGTCTTATCCCATGTGAGCCCTATTAATAGGCACGATGACCAAAACGCTGAGAAGCGCGGTGTCATATATCATCAACCGCCTTCAAATGTGAGCGCACAGCAGGATGACTAGCATCATGCTGCGAGCAGGTGTGCAACTCCATGTTTTTTTTTTCCGAACACCAAAGTTATCATCCCCCAACCCAGGTAGCCCGGGTTAGCCCTGGTTGTTGTGTAACTCAGGTAGCCCGGGTTGCTGCGTGGTTAGCCCAGGTAAGCTGAATTAGCCCGAGTAGTTGTGTGGGTGATGCTGAAACCCGTCGTGTGTTTAATCGTATTTCGCCTTTGAAGTCGATACGAGCACAAGATTGATGTGCGCGTGCGTGGCATGCACTTGTAGAGCGGAGGTAGGCTGCGCCGGATTTCTCAGGCAGCGGGTATCATATCCAGCGTTAGGGTGATCTATTTAGAGTGCAGTGAAATTTAAAGGCAGATGTTGTACTTGATTATATGAGATACGGCTGGGCCACCCACCACCACCCGCCACTACAAAGACAAAACGACACCAGGAACATTACCACAATAAACAGTGACACATGTACTACTACTATTAATAACACGGCACTCATGACACCGTCAACGGTACTGGTATTACTATCTGTACATTAAATGTATTCGTATGACAACGTACTGTAAAGTACACTATCAATACTATTATATAAACTTTATTACGTTCACCTCAGCAAGTCCTGGTCACACTTGCTTAAAAGGCCTTGCAGCGCTCTCAGAGCTCCCACCCGGAACACGCTTACCTGACTCCACCTCTCGGAGAACCTTCCGGGCATCCTTCTTCGATTACGTGCGCGGAACATTCCTGCCATTGTTTGCTTTCTTCGTTATTTTCGCTTTTTGTTCGTTTTTCGAAAACCACACCCCACACTACTATCAAGTTTTTTCAAAAAGTTGAAAAAAGTCAATAAATGGACCTTCAAAACTCGGGTCAAAATCGAAAAACTGTCAAAATTGAACGAGATACTCCCCCACACACACTGAATTCAAGATAAAAGCTTTGCTCTCTCCATTTCGTTATTTTTTTTTCGTTTTTTCGAAAATCATTCCCAGCTCAGCTCACCCGACACTAGAGACAAAAAAATCCCACACTTATTTTAAGTCGTTCTTTTTTAAAGAGTCGAAAAATGTCAAAAAAATGGGTCTGCAGAACTCGAGTCAGAATCGAAAAGCAGTCAAAACTGAGCGAGATAGCCCCCTCCTGCACTGAATTCAATATAAACGTGTGGAGCCCGGCATGCTTCGTCCTGCACCATGTAGCTCTTGACATTCGCAAGTAGCCCATTAAACCACGTCACAAACCAGGCGTGGTTTTTCCTGCGCAACTAAACTCTTGGCATTTGCAAGTCGCCCATTGCGCCACGTCATGATGAGCATCCTCCTTCCTGTCTGTCTGATTCACACTTGGTTTTATGTTGATTTCTTGAGCGAGCGCGGAGCGCCTTGTACATGAAGACACGCTACTACATCTAGCAGTAGGGACGGGTTGACAGGTGAAGGGATTTGAGATTCGGGGGCGGATGTTAGTTTCCTGCATGAAGTGACTGAACACTGAGCGTTGTGGGTGCACTGCCGATGCTCCCCGGTCCGCCTACTCCTCCCTCACTCCAGGTGGAATGCTTTGGTTTGTTGATCTCACCGTGTCGGATTCTAGTCTCATGCTACCCATCATTGGGACGGTTTGCACGTACACCGGCTTGGAACTGGCGAAGATGAAGGGCGCCACGGGATGGATTAAGGTGCGTTCGTTCGTGTTCTCGCTCGTGGGTTTGTTCGCAATTTCGTGTACAGTATTTTCTCGGATAATTCGCCGCTCTTCAGTGGGCGCACGCACCCCCTTTGCCCCTTCCCCCCCCTGGTACATGCCGAGCGTTTTGGTCTTATCCCTTTTGAGACTTGAAAGGGGGAAATTGAGGGGGGAAAAATATCGGTTACAGCAACGGCCACTGCTTGGTTCAAGGGGATGATATCAAATTGGCGTCTCATTTACAAGGTAAGGAGTTGTGTGGCACGGGCGCAACATGATCCTGCCAGTACTGCTGGGCGCTCAGTAGTCTTTGTCTTAGACGGTTGACAACACCAAAATGTGATTGCTTCGGTGACCACCTGGTATCTCGGAGCCCCAAAGGAGTTGATAATCGACCACGCGCTGTCGGCGGTTTCTGGGGTTCACGGGCCAGTCCCGGTCGCGCTCCCGAACCAGCAACTGCTCTTGCGAGTCCCTGTGTGCGTGCTGTCTTATTTTGCCCCGTCATTTCTACCAAACGGCATCCGGAACATTCAGCGTCCGCACGACTGGTTCTTCTTCCTACCGTGTTCTAGAAAGGAAACAGTTATGTCGTTACAATATATACACGAGACAGGAAACACGCGCATCGCAAATCTAACGAGAGTTTATCGAATGGAATACCAAACATATGTCCTGGGTATACACCAAACACGCGTTTTGTATAATACTCTGATACCTGATTGGGGAAATCAATGTGAAAAAATCGTTGCACCACTACTCGTATATCGCCCGCGGCATTTTCGTGGGGGTTCGAAAGCTCGGAGCCGTGCGTACGGGATGCGGGTGGAGCTTCCGCGCTACGTATGCAACTGCAGTGCATGGGTGGGCATCGCTTGCTGTTGTTGCGCTCTGTTGTGCCTCGTCAACCTCTCCGGGTCGTGTGCGCTGGCTGAACTTTTGGTTTTGCTCGACCACGCCATTCCATCTGTGTGAAGATTGTGATTTCGACCTTGCTTCGTGTACCTCGTTCCATTTTTTCTGTCCACAGTTTTTCCAGGACGGAATGCAAACCTTCATCATCATGATGCTTCCCTGGATCAGCACCTTTCCTCAGGCACGTGACAGGCTGTAGTGTGAGACGTGTATATGGACAAAATACCTGGCCGGTGCGTCGTACTTCGAACTTTTTCCCTGGGTCCGTGGCGCGATGCGTGCAGGTTCTGCGCTCCACAGCTCGATCGATTGGTCACTTGGTTGGTTGGGTGATTGATCGGGTGAGTGTATCACACCTCTCCGCAAGTTTTACGTCGTGTTGCGCTCGGAACTTTGAAAGGCTTTGAGGGATTGACGAGAGGCATTTGCTCGTACGGCGGTGTCAGAAGGTGGCTTGATGTTCTGCACTGCACTGCTCTATGGTGCATTCTCGCCGCAGTGTAATAATCCCAAGAGGGTTTGATCCAACACCCGTAGCCTCTGCCCCTGTGCACCCAAGAGTGGACGACCTGTTAGCGGGTTGGTTGCTGGCTGCAGCATCCCCCTATCGGTATAATGCCGATATATATATATACGTATGGTATCTGCCGATGCGCTTCAACCCACGTAGACAACCCGTTGAAGTGTAACATATCCGATACCCCTTCCCACCGGTCGTCGTCGTGGTTGCGTTCGATGTTCAATGTTTTGGTGCTCCCTCTTTCAGGGCGTGTTCATGTACTGGATACCCTCCTCCCTATTCCAGGCGAGCCAGACCTTGGCCATGAGGAACGAGAATGTTCGCCTTTTCCTCGGCCTGCAACCATTGCGGCAGGCTGCACCCCCACCCACGCCCGCCGGCATCGCCCAGTTGTCGTCGAAAACCGCAGAAGGTGGCTCCCCCCAAGAAACGCCGCCAATAACCCAGGCTTCGCTTGCCGCCGGGAGCATATCTACGGGGAACGCGGCTAGAGGGAGCGCCGAGGCATCGGATGGGGCGAAGTCGGCGCAATAGCGACAACAACCCAACCAACGATTTCGAGTGGTGGCCTTCTGTCTTCATCCGAGTATCGATTTTGATTGGTATAATATTTCCGTCTGATACGATATTTTTCATGGATGAGCAAGCGCATGTGTCGGACGTAAATCATTGTCGGGTTTTCGCTGTCTGATTTTTAAAACATTTTGTCACCCTCCGATTGGCTGATGCTTGCTGCTGTATAAGGATACCAACCAATGAAACCCTTGACAGCACCGCCGACCATCAGGACTGCTGTTACAATGTTTCTACGAGCTCTGATGTTACTGCTGTCGACATTCGGATTCGGTCGGACTGACTGTTCGTTGCGTGTTACTCGAAACGCGCGCACACGTGGTATCGATACGTCAATACCTGCTGTAATACAGGTGCACCTGGTGAACACTTTCAAACTTTTCCCGTTGGTGCGCCAGTCTACAGGCACGACCAGCATCATTTTCGAGTCTTAGTACTCCAGAGTATAATATTATTTGCCTTTATACCTCGTACCTGGTACCTGGTACGTATTATTTATAGGAAGATTAGTTAAGGCCCATTAACTAATAATGTTCTTGCTGTCGTTGAGAATACGATAAAATGCGGAAAACGGGCACTTGCTCGCTGTGATACAAAACTGATGTACCAGGCAGGGTATAGGAAGAGCTTGTAAGGGGGGTATACTCTCCAAATCGGGAGCAATACGAGCGTACCTGGTTATATTCTAGGAATATGAGAGTAGTGGGGGCTTGCTAATAGGGCCGCAAATCGTTACAAACGCCTGCTGTTTGCGATTTCTCATAATTGCATATAATTGCAAATTGCAGCAACGGATCTGGTTTTACTCACATGCCCCATATCTCACGCCCGCAATCCGTTTTCACATCCATCTCGGACGAGTTGTCCTGCCTCCTGCTGCCGCAGTCTTGGTGTACCTGTGGTATACCTCGGCTGCAAGCCTGTAGTAAATTTCGAGTAGTAAATAGTCCAGAAATTCAGCCTTCAAGGACTGACAGCCTTTTACTTTGCGTGGTACTGACAGCGGCCTGACTGCTCGTTGTCGCATACATTTGTTTTATTGGTCGTCTTAAAATGGGTTAAAGCGGTGTACGTATGCATGGTGATGGTGGGCAGCAGTCGTATGGTCCTCCTCCTGCTGTATACCAGCACTGCTTCACTGCTATTAATACCGTACTGCCGCACGTTAGAATATATATATATATATATATATATATATATAATATGCTGTACCCAACAGCAGCTTTTAGTTCGTATTATTAAGATAGGTGATTGTTTTGTTGTGCCTTTGAGTGCTGTCATACAAAGTACGGCGCCGATGGATCGGAGACTTTCACGTAGAATGCAAGTACCTTGTACGTGCTTGCTGTTGTTGGTGCTGCTGCT
Source organism: Nereocystis luetkeana (assembly GCA_031213475.1). Taxonomy (NCBI): domain Eukaryota; class Phaeophyceae; order Laminariales; family Laminariaceae; genus Nereocystis; species Nereocystis luetkeana. Next base: position 5,246,603 of record JARUPZ010000033.1, read on the forward strand.
CTCCGCCGCTGCTGCAGCTGTTGTTTACAGGTTGCTCTCTGGTTTCCGAGGGTGGAGGCGAGGCACCACTACTGCTGTACCACCTTCGACCCTCTCCACAGGTGTCACACAAAAAAGATACCCGGTACTCTCGTCTAATAAAACTATTTAATAATATCATCTCGCTGATGATGCAACTGCTACCTCACCGCAGCAACTCGTTCGTCGTGATGATTATTTTACCAGCAAATACTTTTTTTATTCAAGTAGCAGCAAATATTTCCGGGCACACGCAGGCTGGTGGTGCTCTCTTTATATAAAAAATAAATACTGATGAGTGCTTGCTTGCTGAATGTCCGAGATGCATGCCGTTTAGTTGTCCGCGGCTGTCCGGTGCTGCAGCAGCTGCTAACTACTCTACACTACATACAGCAGAGTTGTACCACGACCAGCTATTAAAATAGCTGTGCGATGTTGTGCTGAATGATCCTGGAGCAGGATCCGTATCCTACCTTTTGCCGCATCCTGCAATATACTAAAAAATGCCAGCACATTTTACGTCATGTACCAGGCATACATACGCGCCTGTTCGTCCATACTACTATTAATACTTTTTACAGCATATATTACGGCGTGGTCCATGTGGCCAACACGTACGTGTTGTTCCACGGATATTTTGCAGCCCGTCGGGCGGGCGGGGCGTGTGTCTTCGTGCCTTTTGCTTTGCGTGCCTCCCGTCCAGCCTCTCGATGCAAACTGCAACCAAAACCTGCGAACAAAAAAAAGCAGCACCATCTCAGCACACAGCATCAACGCTACGGGATACGAGGCACGAGACACGTGACACGAGACACGTGACACGAGACAAAAAAAGCTGCGAGAGACACAACAACAACGCGTATGCACTTGCTCTCGTACGGTAAAAAAACGGTTATTATTATATCGTTCGGCGGTTACTGCTGTGTGTGGTAGTAGAGATAGGAAGATAATATAAGTATATACCTGGTATGTATCACGTCCATAATAATTACTGTCGTATACCTGGTATATATAATCATACCTCCTCCTCAGCTAGCACCTCTGCTATGCTGTCGGTGACTGTCGGTGTCGTCGTGTGTCAGACGGATATCATGAGATTTGACTCCCTGTGGTTTTGTGACCGACGTTCTTCTTCTACTTCTGCAATGCTGTATATACCACGTACTACTGTGACTACTACCAGGTACCAGGTAATATATCTGTATGTTGTACATTCAATAATTAATTGGTTGTTGTACGTAGCGAAACATAAAAAAAGCACGCCGCCGAGGGGCGCGTATACGCTCGAGAGAGTATGTATGTATCCTACACGTCTCGTCTTCTTGGTTCGTGGCTTCTTCTTTTTTCCCGAGCATCACTCACTTTCACTTTCCAGCTCAACTCTTTTTAGCAAAGAGGAACAATCACGTGGGTATTATTATACGCACACATCATATACTTGCTCGTTGTTTGTAGTATGTAAAGACGACGCTGGGGGGGGGCGCGGGATACAGCACAGCCAATCTGAGTGTAAAAACATCCGCGTAAGAACGCTTGACTTATTTTTTCTCCGTTGTAAAAGGCGACGGCGTTTATATGAGCACACGGCGGTGAAATTGATACGGGTGTAGTAGTAGCTTCGTCAGTGCAGACTTGCCTTCGACCCGCTTTTACACACACACCATCTGGATTCCGCATCTACGATTCTTTTTGGTTACAGGTAGGCAGCTTTTTTATCTGCTGGAGTTGCACGGGGAGCTCGTGAAAGTCCGTGCAACTCCAGAACATTTCCCGGCAGAATCTTCTGTTTTTTTTCCGAACAGATTGCTCCGCGATCTGTCTACCAATCACATGAATTTGCTTCTTCCGTGCAACCATTTTCCAAAAAATCAAACAAACGTGCAACAAGCGAGGGACCAGGCACAGGCAGGGAGCAGCACCAGTGAAAAGTGAAAAGTGAAAAGGCTGCGTTCGGAGAACGACACACAATTCTTGTCCAAAAGAGGGCCAGCGGGGTCAAGTAGCTCAGCAGTCGGAACTCTGTGAAAGACAGCTGGATCGACAGATAGGGCTGATTTGAAGGCTCTTGGACGCCCAAGCCTTGGCAGTGGGCTCTTGCCGAAGCGAACGCTGCGTGAGTTGTGGGCGGCCTGATAGTAACTGCTACCTGGTATTCCTTTCATGCCCGAGGGTCCCATCCCGAGCAAGCCATGCCTGTTGTTTCCATTGCTTGATAATGAGGGGCCTCGGTTTGTCAACGAAATATGTACGACGACAGAATTTGGCACACCGCCTGTGGTTGACCGTGCTTGGGCCGTTTCCTATAGGACGTGAGGACGCGCGTGCTTTTCGGGGCTGCTGCCGTAGCTATTCCCGCCTCGATACAAGCGTGTTGTAACGTTACCCTTAGTCCCTGACCCATCACAACGCTGACCCTCTTCACTCGCTCGGCGAAATACGGGACCTCGTCGGGGTCTACGCTATCATACGACGAGTTCACGCGTTATATCATTGGATATGATGATATCAGCAGAGTAACCATGTGTCGAGTGATAGTTTTCTAGATATATAGAGCAATTGCCCCTACTACCCCTAGCACCGTGAGCTACCAGTACTTCTGCGCTGGTCTGTTGATCTGATAACACCCCCGCGGCGCGGGCATTCCCTCTGCCACCCCTTGGAGCTTGCTTGGCTAGAGGGAATTATTTCAGTCACGATCGATCCTGATCTTTTTGCAGACCGTTCGCGCTGCCAGTTTAAATTCAGGTATATTTGGTTGCGCTCGTTCGTCTTCCCTGGTTCCTGATTCTCGGTTGTTGTGCTACGATCATACTGAGCTGTTGTCGTACCCATCCATGCTGTTTTCCTCGGTGAGATCGTGAGTCTTTGCAGTTCTTGATCGTCACCGGTGTCTCATCCCTCTCTCATCCAGCAGGGGTTCTGGCCCAGCTCAGCTGCGGCAGTCGTAGCGTTTCAAGGAATGTTGTTGGTTTCATTTTAGTTTCACCATCCCTTTGTCAGGTTTGTTCCTACGCGTACGATATTTTTTATAAAATACACGACACCCGTATACCGATGTTTACATGTATACATACCGGGGTATGTACCCGTGTACCAGTACATCCCGGGTACGAGTATACGTACTGCTGCTGCTGCTCCTGTCCTGCTTTTTCAACTTCGTAGTTTCTGTGTTTGACGACTTTCCTGATCATCTTGACGTTTGGAGGCGTTGCCCTCGAGGCCGGTTAGGCTGCTGTACCTGGTGTACTGCTTTGCTGCCGGAGTATACGGCAGGCATGCTACCACCGGGATCCCAACTGCTGCTGCGATACGATAATACGAGATACTTGTGTTTCCCCACCTCTCGCATCCCATCCTTCCTCTCGATCTCAATATGTTTACATTGAAATGCTTGCGGTGAGTCATCGCATTTGATTCATACATGTGGTGTAGCGTGTGGCACGGCGGTGTGTGGACATCATATTTGTTGGTTTCATGTATGGTATGGTACGACTATACCGTACTACCAGTACTATTTACACTATTAATACGAGCACGTACGTAGACAGCAGCAGTAGCACGTGTTTGCGGACAGCACGCAACAACATCATCGACGCTCCTGTTGGGTCGTCTCATCGTCTTGCGGAGAGCCACAACACCCATGCGCGAAAATAACCCCCCATGTACTCGTACATACGCAGATCCGACGTACGCTCTACGTAGCAGTAGACTGAATACATGGGTACCGAACACCTGGTAAAACTCATCAGACTTTATTATTGTCCCTGCTGGCCAAGGCCTGGCATTTTTTTTTTTTTTTTAATGCAGTTTTTTAGGTTCGAACTCCCTCCTCTATTGATTTCCCCAACATGCGTATCATACCCACTTGACCTGACATCACCCATCCCACCACCTCCCGCCTCTCAACCTCCTCAGGATGGAAACGATGTGGCAGATTCCGGCTCAATCAAAGCCACCTTCGAGCCCGCCGACGTCCGACCCGGGCTCGGACATAGGCATGGCAGCCAATGCCAACCCCAACGCCAACAATTTGCACAGTATCGACTGTAACAATTTTAGTTCGAATAACTCCGACAGCCAGAGCAGGGTGCCCGCTGCAATGTCGGAAGAGGGAGGGAGCGATGCTGGAGGCAACGACTCGCACCAGGCTTTCGGAGCTAGACCGAGGTGATGTATGCGACCAATGATGATGATATGGTCACGTAGTGTCGTTGCCTTGCCGTGTGTGGTATTCTAAGAGTAGATTCTATGCGTAAACATAAGTGTGGTGTACGCTTGTTCCGCAATGTGGCCATTTATATAGCTCGTACTGAGAACGTACTGGTAGTTGCTAAGCAGGGTGCTTCTCGGAACTTTCTGTCACGCGCAGTCCGCAGGAGCGGCCGCCGCAGCGAACGTACAGCGTGCTTGCAGCAAGTTTACTCGTAAACTGGTTTTGCGATGAGAGACGTTGATGTATGGACGATGGACGTACGTATGGTTGGATTGGTGCACTGAACAATGCTGCAGATGGAGTGCCGTGCACGGCTGTTGTGCTGTTGCTGCTGCTGCTGCCGCTGCTTCTTTGAATTGGGTGCTGACTGCTTCGTGAGTGACGTACAGAAAAAAAAACAACTGTAGTACCAGGTACGTGCCAATATACTTGACGTATACGAACGTGGTTCTCTTTTTTTCACCTGTTTTTGTGTTTTTTGTGCGTGTGTCGATGTCCCCATCGATGTGTTTTTGGTTTGCTGTCGATGCTGCTGCTGCTGCCCCTGAAGCAGCCCGCCCAAGTGTCTACCTGTCTGTCTGCCCGTCTGTGTGTTGCTCACATTGAACATTAACCCTTTTAGGAGACTGCCGTCGCGTTTTGGGTACAAAACACTTGCTTGGAAATTGCGTAGTTTGTCGCGAAAACGAGACAGCAGTCCTAAAAGCGTTAAACCGTTCCGTTATATCTGTAATCCCGTCGACACCCAGCACGAGTGCGCTCTGTGTCTGCTGATTCTGCATCCTTCATATTTTCGCACGAGCTCTGTGCTCCAGAAAGTACACGAAACAGAGAAAATACGTTGCAACTAGATGCAGAAATACGGAGGTTGGACATGTACAGCAGTAGTACTATTAATACTGCTGTACATCAGGTATAGTGCAATGCGATGCCAACATCTTGATACCTGGTATCTACCGGATGTGAATAATATTATTACGAGAACTGAGTGTGCGAGGTAAAGCACAAGACGAACAAGCCAGCCACCAAGCTTAACCCTTTTAGAACCGCAGTACCATATATATGTGGGGACAAACCACTCAAATTTTAAGTAGTTTGTCCCAAAAACGGGACTGCGGTTCTAAAGGGGTTAAAAGTAGATACCGATGCATTGCAGGCAGGAGATGGAAAAAAAGAAAAGAAAACGAAGTAAAGGAAGAGAGGAAAAGAAAAGGAAAGGAAACCAACCCAAAAATAAAAGAAGAAAAATAAAAATAAAAATAACGGAAAATAATACCAGTACTCTGTTGTACAGGTACTATGTTTTGAGATCCATGGGGCAAAATGGATCCGCAAGAAGTAAAGGAGAGCCTCTCATTTATTAATGATTAACTCTGACTGCTAGGGAGTGGGGTACGTCGCAACGTTGCAACACCAGCAGACTAAAAATAACTGTTGGGTAACATATTACCTGGTACATACTACGGCCACCCACACAAACCCACTCACCCACCCACCCAACCACCCACCCACCCAACCACCCACCAACCAATCCACCCACCCAGTTACCCCACCCAAAATAAATTAATGGAAAACTCGATAGGTGGGACTCGAACGAACCTCTGTCCTGGTGGCTCCTGGCCTACAGAGTCGAGCTGACCCAGGCTGACCGCCAGAATGGATGCTGCTGTCTCGTACCCATATGATGTTGAGTTATAATATTGGTACTGCTGTGTTGGTGTTGGTATTGACGAGTGGGCGACGCAAACAATGGTGGCATTCCGCGAGCGAAGCGTTCCGCGAGCAACTTGAACAATGATAGCGTTCCGCGCTATCATTGTCTACGAGCAGCAGTAGGCCAGCAGTACCCAGGTAGACAAATCTTGCGGCCGTGCCGTACCACTCCTGGCATCGTAACTCGGACGCTATTTTTGCTCAATAACTTTTATCATGCCCCAGCGACGCAGTTCTCGTTTCTGTAGTATTGATATTGTGATAATACTAAGGACCTTAATATTAATATTAATAGTCACTTCTGTCCGTCAATTTTTCCCTCTGAATTTCCGAGAGGATTCAGACTACTGCTGTTGTAATACTTAGTTTTAATATGACTACCAGGTATTGATTAATTGTCAACCCCGGGACGGCAACTTTCGACGCTGCCTGCTCCCCGACTTTGGCGGCGGCCCTTCTTTCGCCAGTGAAATGCAGAGGGCTAGAGAACTTGAGGGCTACTATATTACTGTCCGGGAGGGGCGTGTGATGGTGTAACGGTCGGGCGGCCGAGGGAGGTCGGCTGGCGCGCGGGAGCAACCGGTGTTGAAAAACTATACATGAAGAGACATAGTGGTACGAGTAGATGTGAAGAGTCATTTGGAATTCGGATATCAGCACCATCACCATCCACCGCTCGTATGCGTAAGCGTGTTGAACAGTACCTGCAGTCGTATGAATAGTGTGAACAGATATGTACGCTGCACGAACAGCAGGGCAAGTGTTAACATTAGCCTTGCTCTTTCAGCTTTGCTCCGTTTGCGAGTTTAGTCAGACTGCTGCCATGAGGCGTGTTTTCGTCTGTTCGATGTTACCAGGTATGCGAATTCAGAAAACACCCGTGCAATGTACTGCTGTACCGGCACACTGCTGCTGCCGCTGCTGCTGTGGCAGGCTACCGGAAATATATCGTTCACGGGCGGAGCAACCTGTACTTAGGTTCATTCTTATCGGCGAGCGTTTTTTCCAAAATTTCCAAAGTTTGGAAATAATTGGAGATATGTATCAATATACGGAGGCGTTCTGTCACTATTCGTCGAAAAAAATGTCAAAAATTTGGACAAAAAGCTCTCCGATAAGAATTCCCCTTATAACTATCATTTTATACTGCTTGTACAAAAACAACACAAAGGTAATCGCACACACAGCAGCCGTACCGTTTTACCAGTGCTACTCGTAGCTGCATGGTAATATAGTCGTCGACCATACGACGTCGTTCGTACTGCTGACTCTGTCTAGTGATGGTGCCAGTAGAATGTTCCAACAATATGCTGGCAGCAGCAGTACAGCAGCAACCAGTGGTAGGTACAGCAGGTATGTTCGTACACTCGTGCGTATTTCTGTAGCAGTAGTGCATGTTCTCTGTTTCGTAACGGTGCCATGCGACAGACAATCCAACATCCCCTGCGCTGCAACCTTGACGGTATGTAACGGTACACAGCTTATGGCATATTGCAACGGAACGCAGAATTTTCTCTTGCGAGCGAGTATAACCAGGTACCATATACCAGGTATATGATTCGAGGTGCAGTAGTACAGTTGGTACAGCAGTGGTAGTCACCTCTCTACCTGGTACCTGGTACAGCTTTATCGTACAATTATCTTTGTATTTTATTGGAACCCCATCCCCTCGACTATAGCAGTACTACTCTTGACCCTTTTAGGATTCCAGTCCCGTTTTGGGGACAAACCAGTCAAGTTCCAAAGTTTGTCCCCTATTATCCCCAAAACGAGACTGCAGCCCTAACAGGGTCAAGTAATAGCCATTTTATTATCAATTATATGCCATTAATAGTCGTGCCCTCGACCCTGGACACACGGGGAGAACCGTGCATCCCTGAAGCATGAAACATCGGTGTGGCCTCGCGGATGCGTCGTCCTGGGATGTTTGACACTATCCATGTAAGACAACATCAACGTCGTCATCAGCTGATATTGCTATCGTTTTTATTGACGTCATGTTAGATTGACTGAACTACCAACTACCAGTACTGCTGGTTGCTGTACTGGTAGTTGGTGTGTTGAACTCCTAAGATTAAGATTCTGTTTTACACTTTGGAGGAATCCGAGTAGTCATGACGTGCGGACCGCAGACTCTGCCTGGGTTTGCTGCGTGCCGGGTGCCGGGTGTTCTTGAGTACCAGGTAGGTGATGTTAACATTGGCATTAATTAATACCCTGGTGGGACGAAGTTACGAGAGTCGGGAAGTGCGTCACGAGCCAATTGTCAACTAACAGCAACTATTACCTTATCGCCATATATATCACACGGGTCATACTGCATACCAGATACGTGCTGCATACTGCATACTAAAATAAGATAAAACCACCCCCGGAACGAATTTCGGAGCCGATTTTCTCCAAAAGATGGACGGTATATTTCAGAACCGCAGCCCCGTTTTGGGGACAAATCAGTCAAATTCCAAGTAGCTTGTCCCCAAAACGGGACTGCGGTTCTAAAAGGGTTGATAGGATGTCCAACCAGATCGACGGCTATGGAAATATCTCGTTGGAATGTTTCCATAGCCGCGTCGCTCGGCACTATTAGCGTTTATCCCTGGTATTATTTAGCGTTTACACCTGCCTGTCCCCGTTGTGGAGTAAATCAGGTTGTTACTTTGTCCGACGGGCGTTTTGTCTTCTGTTGTCTTACGACACGTGCTGTACCGTACCACATGGCCGTCGTGATTGTTCGTTGTTCTGTGAAATGTGAAATGTCATATAATTCCGCCACCCGCGGCTGGAACTGCGCACGTATTGAACAACTCGCGTATTGAAGATCTTCAACAGGGTATTGGGTATTGAGAGCTAATATGGGGAATGCCTTCTCTCGGTACGCTCCGTCACCACGCCACCTTGGTCACGTGATCAATTTTTTATTTTTTGCCGTCACGATCCCGCAAACCCCTAGGTATCCCCTCCCCCCAAATGCCTCTTGATATTTCTGGAAACCCCTTGGGAACGTAAAAAATAAAAAATAAAATATAGGAGTATGTGATTATGTACCAAGTATATACTCGTACCTGGTATTATTTTAGCAGCATTAGACCTATGCCAATGGGACAGCGAAGTTTCAATAAAAAGTTTGAATTTCAAAGATACCCGCCAATTTTTCTCAGAACACGCTTCCTATGGGCCACGTGAAAAAAAAAAGTTCCTAACTTTTGGAAAAGCCCGAAAAAAGAAAATCTGGGGCCGATGTTGGGCCAAGATCGGCTTGAGAAAAACTCAGGCCGATCTGTGGTTCGAAGCGGCGAGATTCCGAGTCCTCGACAGACATCGATCAACAAAACCAACGATTGCACCATGGATTCTGAACGGAGTGCGCTCGTTAGGGGCTCCGACCCACCCTAGGGTCACCGTCTTCACACCATGGCCGGTGTCATGTGGCGGGAGCTGACCAGGTGCATGATGAAAAAACATTTGGCCGCTGGTTTGCACAAAACTGAAGACAAAACTTCTCCATCCGTCTCGAATGGCAAAAAATAGACTTTTTTCCAGGTTTGGGAGGATACCGTAGGACGCCGCCGGCAAGCTCTCGCGCCCTAGACCATGGATCCACCTGATATCTTCGAGGCCGTCATCTATATTCGTTGGCCTTGCCAGATACCGAGCGGGTTGGCCGTGGGCTGAGTCTATGTCGAGATCGAGCGTCGATCGTCGCACGAGCTGGTTTTGATCACCGTGTTGACAATTTGCGACCAGAAAAACACAAATTGCGCCGCCTGCAGCCGTTGGGGAAAAAAAAAGAAAAAATCAAACATTTTTCTCTTTTTTTCCCACAGCGGCGGTACGTGAAATTTTTCGGCTGTTCTTTCAAAGCAATATATTTGAAAAAAAACTTTTGAACTTCGCATTTCCATTGGCATAAGTCTTACATACGTAAGGCTTTTTTTCAAAAACGGGAACAATTTGTTCGTCTCCCCGGATTATCTGTCTCTTGCCTTCACGTCGTCACGTGATTGTATATGTGCGGTCACGTCACCAGTCAGATTGCTGTCACTCCCCATGTTTGATTGGGAGCGTTGAGTATTACTGAACAGCTTTTGCTCTTGGGGCGGGTAGCTGCGTCACGCTGCTGCTGTGCGATGTTTGTACCAACAGGTATATATTTCTGTACTGACATATACCAGATACTGCGATACGTCTTGTATTTGTACCTACTTTGTACCAGGTATGTGTGTACCAAAATACTTTTAGTTGCTTGCACTTTCGTAGCAGTAACTGCTTTCTGTACCACGTGGTATCATATTCATAGTGTATGTACCAGGTGTGTGTGTCTATAGCACGTGTGCGCGAGGCCTACATCCGCGCTCCGCGCTTCCGTGCACTTATTAATACGACGCAGACAGTAGCAGCAGTGTCATTATATATCTATAGTATAATCAAGACTACAAGGTCCGTAGACAGACAGGGTGATACTTGCAGCACATTGCTTAACTACGTAACTGTAGTAAAAGTGACCGACGCGGTTTTAGGTACTCGTAGAACACGCCAGCACGCCCCTTTTCAAAGTCAGAAATCGGGCCTGGGCCAGCTTTCCCTCCTGTCACAATGTTTCTATTCCTCACTCTTCGTACAGACAGTGGTAATAGTGTGTTGGTCAAAAATTCAGCCTGCGCCATCTTTTCTTCCCATTTCTCACTTCTTCGTATTTATTTGCTGTCTCTGCCTGCGAGTACTAATAGTCCAGATAGCACCTCAGACATATCATCCACAGATATAATCTGTATCTACAGACAGGTCCTAACCCTCCGTTCTGAGGTGCTGTGCATGATCTGAATGTTAATATTACTAGTACAGATCCAACCCAGTAAACACGTGCTATCACAGATTTCATGGCTCCAACCCGGCAACATGAGCTGGACCATTAAGGTCAGGGATGTGTCTATCTTATCTATCTGATCTATCTATCTGCCCTGAAATATCTAGTTCATGTCGATCATGAAGTGAGAACCGATGATCCGCCCGAGGCGTGAAATGCTATGACACCCCTATACCAGGTACATGGCACACCAGGTACATGACTAAGGTTTCCTGTGTTTCCGCTTGGCCCAAAGAGCTGACCAGCATTGCCTCCACACCGCTGCTTAGCCCTTTTAGAACCGCAGTCCCATTTTGGGGACAAACCAGTCAAATTCCAAGTAGTTTTTCCCCAAAATGGGACTGCAGTCCTAAAAGGGTAACCCTCTTGAGATTTGAGAGGGAAAGATGACGGGTAAAAAGTGGCCATGACAGCAACGGTCACTGCGTGGTTGACGGATGATATTCTGCAACATGGTGCCCGAGTTACAATGCAAGGAGTCGTACGGCACGGCCCCAACATGATGGATTATAAACATGATGGATCATACCCCTACTGCTGGGCGCATGCATGCATGATGCTCGCAGACGTGTGTTGACGCCAAAAGATATCGTTATGTAGGTTGCAATACTATAACCGAGTTAATCCGCACCCAAAGGAATGATAATCAGTCCTTTTGCACACTCTATACTGCTGTTGACCTACAGTAAATGAAGCCTTGAAAAAGCAAAACTGCACCAGTGGGGCGGGGTGCGAAACGGCCCTACGATGTATTCGGCCATCGTGCCACTCACCCCTCCCGTCGCACGTCCCACCCCGAATACACGAAATGACGAAAGAACGGACCAAAGTGCTCCAGGGCGCCGAACACGCGACGACTCCGCGTGGCGGTGCATGTGTCTAATACGTACCAGTACGGTATACTAAAGTATTACAAACGCAAGAAAGACATTAACAACGACAACTACAGCAGCTACTGCAACGCCGACTACCGCTGTATACCTCGTATACTGCTGTTTGTTTAACTTTTTTTACTATTGATGTTAATACACTGCAGTATATAGCAAGGTTGTGTTCGGTAAGGTACCGGTATGCTCGGTACCGGTACGGACATCGTACCGAACGTACCGAACTTCTCGGTACCGGTATGGACGACGTACCGAACATACCGAACTTCTCGGTACCGGTATGGAGATCTTACCGAACATACCGAACATCTCGGTACCGGTACGGATTGTTATACCGGCACCACCGGTACCGGTACGAACTGCGTACCGAACGTACCGAACTTCCCGGTACCGGTATGGACCTTGTACCGAACGTACCGAAGTCCTCGGTACCGGTATGGGGATCATACCGAAGGAACCGAACTTCTCGGTATGGTATGGAAGCCCGTACCGGTACCGGTGATACCGGCGATACCGGTGGTGTGTGTGTGCGGAGCGTCTCTCATATTGCCCGCCCAAAATGTCAATTTCAAAATGCATGACGCAGGGTACCGTGTGTTTCTTCGAACGGCACGGTGCGCTCGCCAAGCAGTAGTACCGGCAGGCCTTGCTTTTCGAATCTATCGGCTCAACGTACACACCGAGCGAGTACAAGAAAGAGGCCTCACGCGTCCCTTCCCTCCGATACCCCTCCGGCACCACAAACTCATCGATAGCTTTGAGTGTCTCCGCCGGCACTTCTCTCTCTGTGTTCGTTGCGCTGTCGTAGATGGGAGCAGGCCCTATCACTGGCACGCCCGTGCCTCCTCCACCATCCACGACAACAACTCCTGCCTCCGAAGGTGCTGGCGCCGGCACTGGCGATGATGAGCTTTGGTCGCCAGCGGCGGGTGCCTCGTTGTTGCCCCCCCCGCCAGCAGCGGGGGCATCGTGGTTGGCGGGGGTTGATGCGGCGCTCATGAGGCGGCTGGCACGCGCCAGTGTACCGAGCGAAGAGGGTAGTGTACCGAGCGAAGAGGCTACGGCTGTGCTGCTGGTGCTGTGAGTGTGTGGCGGTATCGGGTAAATACCATGCCTAACTTCCCGATCATCCCGGTACCGGTATTCTCGGTACTGGTATACGCTCGGTACCGGTATGAACATCGTACCGAACTACCGGTATGCTCGGTACCGGTACGGACGACGTACCGAACGTACCGAACTTCCCGGTACCGGTATGGACCTCGTACCGAACGTACCGAACTTCTCGGTACCGGTATGGAGATCATACCGAACATACCGAACATCTCGTTACCGGTACGGATTGTTGTACCGGCACCACCGGTACCGGTACGAACTGCGTACCGAACGTACCGAACTTCCCGGTACCGGTATGGACCTCGTACCGAACGTACCGAAGTCCTCGGTACCGGTATGGAGATCATACCGAAGGTACCGAACTTCTCGGTACCGGTATACCGGAGGTACATTACCGCTGGTACGCCTCGGTATGTACCTTACCGAACACAACCTTGGTATATAGTACGACTATTAATAGTACCTGGTATACCGGTACCCAGCAGCAGTACTCAATAAATGGTACCTCAAAAGAAGCACCAATGCGGAGGAAGCGCTACTTGAGGTTTCGCTGGGTTTTTTGGTAATCTCTTTCATGGACTGCTCAAACGGCGCATGCACATCTGGACTACTGCTATTCGGACATGGAACACACGCGCGACCGATGTCCGATGTATCACGAAAGCCTTGAGAATCACGCAGCTTGGCATATCCTGTGGATAGACCAATTTGGTTAATCTCTCAGACGAGCTCCGAGTAAGGGAGTGATGTATGCACGAATGCCTGGTGTGCATTGTTCGCAACAAGTTCGTGTGATTTAATTCAGGTATGTACTTACTGGAAGCTATTTGAGCAGCAAGTCAGCTCGTGCCGGGTCAAGCCAAACTTTGGAACAAAGAGCAAAACAGTCGCCGCGGAACGTTAAATGTTCTCTTTTTAATGCCACTATGACATTTATCCCAGGTATGTTGGCAGAATTCGTGTGTTAACGGAGTAAGAAGTATATATGAGACCGATCGAGTATGAACACACCCTTCGATGTCAGTCGGCCACAGCAGTAGGCGACACTAGTTTAGGTCGAAACAAAATCAAAGATGTTTTTCAAATGTTTCTCCTAAAAAAACGATAAAAATACTCGCACATGCAGATTCCCATTTGTCAACCCTTTTACAGCAGCAGTACCGCACTGATACTACTGCTGTACATAAAACCTAAATCTGACTTTATTTTGAAGGGGTTTGACCCCACAGAGGGGTGTGCAGCCTTGAAGCGGTCAAGGGCTGTCGCCTACTGCTGCAGCGAAGGAAGTATATATAGTGCCCGCTGCATAAGCTACTGAAGAACCTTCCTTGGTATACCAGGGCAGGGTTATTAATACCTCAAGTATATTGATAGGCGTGATAAATGCCAAGGCATTTAATTTACTATTGGCAGGGCATTTTATCTTGCCGTGGCGGGCAGGAGGGGTGGGGATCTCCGCTCTCTCAAACCAGATGTGGTAAAGGGCCCAGGAGACGGGACGGGGAGAAACGAAGCTGATATCGTATACACGAAACGATGCGACAGGCGAAAGGATGCGACACGCGAGTGGATGCGGTGTACGGTCTGACGTCTGACGTCCCTTGCATCTAGGGAATTCGCAACTTGCTCGATTCGGAAATTCAGTCCGCCGGAGTCATCTACAGGCACCTCTATCGTGTTCGGATCTATTTATTTCGGCTCTATTTATGGTACAGCACGTATGGTACAGCAGTAGTGTTCTGCTACTGCGACCGTGTGACAGCCCCCGCGTACATAAGCGTTACAGCGCCTTACACGGACGGAGACATGACGGCCTCATACACACTACAAGCGCTTTCTTCGCGTCGAAGGCCTCACCTTCATCTTCACCTACTGACCGTGCTGTAAGTCTTTTTTTTCACCGTTAGTGCTGTCACCCCACCGTAACCCTTTTAGGGCCGCAGTCCCGTTTTGGGGACAAACTACGCTTGCTTCAAGTAATTTGTCCCCAAAACGGGGCTGCGGCCCTAAATGGGTTAATCCTCCCCTTCGCACCCTGACCCTCTTCCTCTCCCCCTCTTTTGGCCCTTTCACTTTTTCTGAAGCTTCTCCCTTTCTCGAATCCACTTTGCTCCTCTTTTTTCATGTTTTCACCTTGTGCCTGTTCGCCGAAGCCTAAGCTTCCAATACCACTGCCATCACCTTCGTCGTACCCCCTCACGGTGGTTTTCACGATAACCTTAACATCGGCTTCTTTGAGCCTTTAGGTCCGCGCTTCCGTTGCGAGGACAAAACGTTTGGGATTCGAGTGAGTTTTAGGTAACAGCTACAGCAGTGGAGTGCTAAAACGGTTGTGACCTCATGTTTCCAATCCCCCCCCCCCCAAAAAATAAATAAATAAATATATAAATATATATAAAATTGGGTGCAGTTGTGAATGGAACAATCTTCCCGTTCGCCACCTTGATTGACCTCGACACCCTCCTTATGTTGCCTTTAATACGTCCGTTTATTCGCTTACAGTAGTACCGCACTTCCGTCGTGGGTACGAAACGCTTGCAAATAGAATCAGAATTGGGTTTCTGCACAGCAGTGCACCCCAAAAAACAAAAAATGCGGTCCACTGCTATAACAACGAAAGGGGACTGGTCTTTTGAAGTTTCTTCTTCAGCTTTACCTTCTTGCCCTCCACGTTGTTGATACTACTGGCTCTACCCGTGAGCATTTTTTTTCCGCGACACCCGCTATACCTCTCACCCTCCGCAGTTATAGGATCCTTGTCTCTTGCTATTAGTAGTATGTTCTACGCCTTTTCTTGGCCTTCCTCACTCTCTGGGTACTGAACTTTCCTTCCGCCTTTGCATGTTGACCTTACCCTTCACGTTTCAGCCCTTCTGCGCTTCCGCCTTTCTCTATCGCCACCTTCTTCATATTCGCCCTTCGTTTTTCATCCTAACCTCTATACCACTGCAGACGTTATCCCTGTCTACAGCAGCAGTACTCGTAACCCCAAGGAATTGTTCCCAAAACGCGGCTTGGTTAGGAAACCTGAAACCCTTCTCACGCCACGCCCCGTTATGTGTTGGTATGTGTTGTTATGTGTTTTCACCCTTCGCATTTTGGCTCTGCCCGCCTTTGCCATTGGTCGCCATTATCTCCCTCTTGTTCTCCGTATTTTTCCCGTTCGCGTTCGCCTCTATCTTGTTCGCCTCCTCCACTCTCACGCCAACTTTCGCCTTTCCACGTTGATCTCGCAACCTTGACCGAAATCGGCATCGTTAGCGCTAGCGTTATCGCTACGTCCCTGTACACCGGTGTTTCTGTAGTCTGATCTTGTCTCGACCGATTTCTCATCGACGTTTCTCGGCGCAGAGCTCCCTATTTGTGGCTGGGGTGGGGCCCTTAACCCATTTAGAACCGCAGTCCCGTTTTGGGGACAAACTACTTGAAAAATGAGTTGTTTGCCCCCAAAACGGGGACTGCGGTGCTAAAAGGGTTAACCTTACCCTTATAAGCATATCCCCGTTGGGACTGACTGCACTCTTGTCGTGGGGATAAAACACTTGGAATTAGAGTCACATTTAGGTTCAAGCCAGTCCATTACCAACAGGATTAATCTTACTTCTAATCTGTTTCCCTTGCCGTTACCCTTATCCCCTAGTCTCACATGCTACCGTTACTCTTTCCTTTGCCGCTACCCATTGTGTTTTACTGTCCCACATCACGTTTCACCGCTCTCCCCCTTCGGTAATGCCGTAACAACTTATTGGAACGCCCTCCACACCCCTACCCCCCCCCCACCCTTCACACCCACCCTTACCCAAGCAATGTCCTGAAATGATCGACATGTTCCTCGCTTCAGAAAGGGCTGCAGCTCTCCACATCCGCTCCTCGACTGAAACTACCCCGCCCCCCCCCCCCGTCCCTCTCCTTGTTCCCCATGCAATGTCCTGCACTGTTCAGAAAGAGCTGCAGCTCTTCACACTCACTCCTCGACTGAAACACCCCCCGTCTCCCCCGTCCGCTCCCCTCCTTACCCATGCAATGGCCCGTACTGTTGAGAAACGGCTGCAGCTCTCCACACACCCTCCTCGACTGAAACTACCCCCCCCCCCCCCCCACCCCTCTATCCCCTACCCTCCTTACCCATGCAACCCCCCGTATTGGCCGAGAAGTTCCTCAATTCAGAAAGGGCAGCAGCGCGTGAGACCGTCGTCGCCCATCATGACCTTGAGGAAACGGATACGCAACAGGACTCGAGGTGCCAGTCTGGACGGGGTATTAGCAGTAGATACGGGAGGCGTTATTGCGTCTGGGGATCCGCCCCCCCTCCCTCCCCTCGACCCGGCCAGCAATACCAAGAGCCCCCGCGAAGAGTTGAGGGTTGCGGTGTCGGGGGCGAGGAGCGAGTTGTTGGACGACGCTGTTGGCGATGGGGACGGTGTTCCCAGCCCAGGGAGCGCTGTGAGTGGCGGGAGCGACCGCGACAGTACCAGCAGTGGCGGCAGCAGCAGCGGCAGCAGCAGCAGCGGTGAAGGGGTTGGTGACGGCATTGGCCATGGTGGGGAAGATGAGGAAGTTGGCGAGCAAGAAACACCGGGAGGTGAAGGTGAAGGAGGAGACGGAGCGGCAAAGTCGAAAGGGAAAAGGAAAGGAAAGGGCGACAAGGGGAAGAGCAAGGGCGCCAAAATCGTGCGGAAAATTTCCTCCGCGGCTAAAAGAATAAGAAACCGATCGCAGAACGGCTTGGAGGTGATGACGGTGGGGAGGCTGGGAGGGGGGGGCAGGGGGGGGGGCAGTGAGAACACCGGACATGGTTTTGATGAGCTTGGTGGGGGGTCTAGGTCTCTGACGTCGGGAGGGAAGGGGCAGGACCCATCTTCTCCTCAGTACCCTTCGCCGTACAGGTACGAAATTATGGCCCTGCTATTAATAGTTGTGTTGTTTTTTGAGGGCAGGCAGTGGGGGTCACCGGCTTGAATGGGCGGTTACTTTTACGTACGTACTCTTACGTACTCGTGCGTACGTACGTGCGTACAAATCGTCTACGGTACGGTGGGGTAAGGTGTGTTTGTCAACTCATGTGTAAAAAGCACGCTGTGGCAGTGTCCACTACTAGTACTAGTAGTAATATACGTGTACGTACATGCACGGTATGTATACATGGGACTAGAGTTGTGCTTTAGGAAGTTGTGTTTGGAGAGGAAAAACCCGCGAGGTGCGGTAGTGTCATCTGGTTATCATCATATTTGCACGTGGAAAGTGCGTGCAGTAGGGTGCGTATGATCGTGCTGAGCACATGCCGTGTGCGTAGGAGGTCGTTGCGCTGCTTCGGAAACACCTCCAGCCCTGGCCGCCCTTGCTGCTTGATATGGCCGACACCGATACACGCGCATACATGAACTGGTGCCTTATAACCCACTCCGTCTCATAGCCGCGGCCATAAAACGGGTGCACACCAGGTATTTGCAAGAATGGCATTATGAGAAGGACGCTAGGTATGCAGATGTCGGGGTAAAACATACCTGTTTCGTGTCGAGACAAGACACTACTGCTGTACGCGTGCGTACTGCTGGTATTAAATAGACTGTACTTGTAGTGTTGTGTGTGTGTGTGTGTGTGTGTGTGTGTGTGTGTGTGTGTGTGTGTGTGTGTGTGTGTGTGTGTGTGTGTGTGTGTGTGCTCTGTTCACATACTGCTGTACCGGTTATGGAGCTTCAATTTGGCTGGATAGTTTTGCTCTCAGAATGATTGAAAGCGTTGCGCTTGCTGACTTGCTTCCTGGCAGTCTCGATGTCTCCAAATGTATAATATCACGGGGGGACATAGTAATACATAGTAATACATAGTAATACATACCTGGTAGCAATACACAGCAGTAAAACATACTGCAGTAATACATACCAGGTTCGTAATAACACATACTACAGTAGTATAGAGTGATACATAGTAGTGCATACGACAGTAGTACATAATGATACATTCGTAGTAATCCATAGTAATACATACCTGGAGGTAATCATAACCCACACACGACGCAAAAACCATGCATAGCATCCCCCTCTGTTCATACACCATGCTTGGTTCTGATTACTAATATTAATATTAATATTACTACTATTACTGCCTTTCCTCCTTCCCTCCCTCCCTCCCTCCCTTCCTTCCTTCCTCCCTCCCTCCCTCCCACACCATAAATTGCGTGCACGCACCCCCCTCTTTTCTTCTCCTTGCTTCCCCCCCTCACCTCAAAGGAGCCTCCCAGCGCAGTGGACAATGGAAATCAAGCGCCCGCAGCTTCAGGACCAGCACCAGCTGGCTAGCGGAGAATCCACGGCCAACCCTTCCCCCCCGCCGCCACAGCAGACGCAAACCAAGCGACTACCGTCGACCGGCCCAAACAGGATGGTTCGAGGTGTCACCGCCCCCTCAGCGATGGCGGCTTGTAGGGAGCGGGAAAACCCGGTTGGGTCGAAAACCCGGGGAGAGAAGCTGGTGCAGGCGGTGGCTGAGGGGGGGGAGGGGGAGGGGGAGGGGGGGAAGGGAGTTCCGACGCGGGGGAGGAAATTGTTCGGGTCTGGACGGGCACCGGACAGGGGGGACTGCGAGGACAATAAAAGCAAGAGTGTTTCTCCTAGGAGCTTGCTAGTCCGTGGAGGAGGAGGAGGAGGAAGCGGTGGAGAGCGGGACAAAAGCCGATCGGTGTCTCCCAGGCGCATGGTGAGAGCGGGGGGAAGTCCGGCCCATGTCTTTTGGCGCTGCCAGGTGTAGCCCTCCTCCATGGGCGAGGCATTTAGACATGTACACGTATGGTGCTATGCTCTGCATTTTTTCTCTTGCCTAGATGCTCTTGTCGAAGGCTTTCGGTTCGGCGAATAGTGGTCTCAATGGTGGGGAAGTCATGCCTGAAATGGAAAATTCATAGGCGGCTATTAATAGATGCCTCGCTCGTTGTCTGTTTGTTTGTTTGTTTTTTCTGCTTGCAGCCGTGGTCCCCCCGCAAAGAATCTGCCACTGTTGGATCAGACTCGGGACCAGCCGGCCTCGACTCTCTGCCCGGAGACAGCAGCCCGCATAGCGCAAACCTCGAGGCTGGGTTGCATCCTAGCAGCGTCGGGTCTCGTGGTGGTGATGGTGGCAGCAGTGTTCTGTCGACGGGCTCCTGGAACTATGACGAGTGAGCGCTAAGCAATCCCAGTCTGATGCTGAACATGGTGCTGTTTCGTGAATAAATATATGCCAACCAGTGGACGCGAAGCCTCCTGGAAGTAGGACGGGCGAACAGTAATCACTCCCTCCCACTCGGGTCGTGGATGTACAGTTGCGCTGTTTCATGAACGTGTCCGTATGCCTCCTGGAATTGTGACGGGTAGGTCTGCACTACTCACCCTTCTTTCCCCCCCTCCCCCTTCACCCCCCCCCCCCTTCCCTCAAACGCCTGTGCCATGTGCGTCGGGCGTACGGCACGCAGAGAATCGTCGTCTAGAGCTTCAATGAATGATGGGCGTAGTATTAATGATGGGATGGAGACCATCGAGACCATGAGCCAAAAGCGTCGACGATCGCCATTCCCCCCCCTCCGACGGTCGCCACTGCCACCGCCTGATCGGAAGGGGGGGATGGACGCCGTGCGTGTGCCCGAGGCGCCAGGGATGTGCTGCTCCGACGCTACAAAGACATCGGCGCCGGTAGTACAACCCTTGAAGTACGGAGACAGGCTGCGGCTCTACGCGAGGTACGCGACACACATGTGCGATGGCTGTACTCTCATTTTTTATTTAATTATTACCAAATAGAATACGCCAGCTGTGAATTGGACCGATTGAGTGGTTGATGTTCACCTTTTCAAGCTAAGTAGTTGTACGTAGCGCGCTTGTTTGTTCTTCTTTGTGAAGCTCAATCATGTACCAGTATCAGGCACCGCTTATTTTGGAGACCCAAACGCTGATATCTCATTGGTCAAGCAGTGGTGGCTTTGAATTGGTTCAGGGTTTTGGTCTATAGGGTTACAGCCTCAAGCCGTGTTTGTCTCGTAGGCAGTGCATGCCGACCAGAGTGTCGAATAACGGGTGAACTGCTTGCCTTGCCCTGTCTCACCTTGCCTCCCCTCCCCTTGCCTTGCTTTATCTTTTGCCGTACGCCGCCTTATCTTATCCTGTCTTGTCTTATGATATCTATATTTACCCTATCTCCCCCGATCTTAGTTTCTCCTGTCTTGTCTTGATCTCATCTTACCTTTTCACATTATATCCTATATTATATGTTTCTGATCATGCGTTGCCATGCCGCCGCCTGTACGACTCCGAAGCAGGCTCCCTCCCTCGCCAAAGTCAGAGAAAATTCGACCGTCTGGAAAGTCTGTCGGGTCTGCACTAGGCAAAATGGCCAGCTCCCCAGGGGCAGCAGCGGCTGTAGCTTCCCTGGCGGAAGGGGGCGAAGGGGGCTACGTGGGGTCGATGGACAATATGCCCAAGGTGCACAGGAGGATGTCGAGGAGGAGCGAGCTGGCGGTGATTGGTCAAGCCGACGCTAGTATGCCGGGGTTTATGGAGTGCCACTTCAAGGTGCGGGATGGGGGGTGGGGGGGATGTTTTTTTTTTTTTTTTCGTGGCGTCTCGTACCGCGCAAAACCGCTTACCGTGTACCGTGTATTGTTTTATGGTGGAATGTTTACCGTGTATTGTTCACCTCTGAATGCTTACCGTTGACTGTTTCCCGTTTATTGTTCACCGCGTACCAGGCAATATTTACGGTTTAATAGTCCCCGTACCGTAAACGTTTTATACGGTTTTTTGCCGTCGGTTGGTGGCTTCTGCCCTGCTGCAACCGTTTGTTGATCTTTTGGACCGTACCACCCACTTGTTTGCTGTTCCGGTCCTTGGTAGTTTTAAATACCGTATGACACTATCACACTAAGGTGATAATAAAACACACCCGGCGGGACGAAGTTGACAAGCGATACCTCTCCAAAACAGGGGGGATACACACACCAAAAAGCTGCCAGTGGAGATATATCGTCGAGATCATCCATGGACGCGTCGCTCGGCGTTTTCACTCTCCCCGTTGTCAAAAGGAAAGCTGCTTGGAAGTTCGTCCGAGGGGGTGTGTTATATTATCACCCTAGTGTGATAGTGTGATAGATAGTGTTGCTACACGCAGGTATGCACGGTTTCTTGATTATGGGTAGTATCGCTTTTTCATGTCCTTGTTTTTCTTGCAACGTTTGTGGTAAAAATTTGGTCCGTCGTTTGGGGTGGGAAACATTGGGGATGCAGGCCGTCGACCCAGAGAACAAAAAACAGGATGGCGATGTTGTGCGCCTTGGAGACGTCGTGTTCCTCACGGACGACAGAAGCTACGTGTGGAGGGACAACGTAAGTAACTATTAATGCATTAATACCAGCTTTTTCCAGCACGTAGTTCTTCACCGGGTACATACATGTCGAGCAAATCTCGTACGTATTGATTATATTGTTGTGCTTGCATCATACATGTACGGGGTACATACCCGGTCTTGCGTACGACTTTTGTTTGCAACAAAACTTGCTTGTTCATATCAAAAGTCAAAACTATCGTCCCTGTAGTCATGTTAGCTTCAAGGTTCGTGTACTGTTGCCGTTGTTTTGATATGGACGCAGTTGGTTGAAAGTGGTACAGTAGCAGCTTTGGGCGCCTAACGACCGTCGTACGTATTTACGCTGTAAAACATACGTACGTAACGCAGACGGCTAACATTCGAAGCTCTGTTGCACATCCAGGATTTTTCCATAACGTACGTGACGCAGACGGCTAACTTTCGAAGCTCTTTCTTTTACATCCAGGATTTTTCCCATGTTTTTTTTTTTTTTTTTCCAAGTATTTTCCCGCATTCCATTTTGTTCGTCTGGCCTTGGTTTATTGATTGTGCGTATCATGGTTTGTCGACGAAATGTACTTCTGCACCGGTATGCTATGTACCTGGTACCTGACACGCTCTTGGTCTCTTGCTCTTGCTTTTCAGCGGTGCTTTGTTTAGTCTTGATCTTGCTCGATTGCCGCGTGTTTCGTTTTTCTCGCTCGCCCAGTCCCAGCTTTCGACGGGCACGCTGCGGATGAAGCCCCGGGGTTCGAAGAAGGAAATCGCCGTGAGCTTTAGCCCGTTCAGCTCTGCTGCGCCTTTGGAGGTCGACCCCGAGGGAAACTTCCCTCCCGTCGTGTTCGGAACGCAGGGCCTCAGAATCGTGACGACGGACTACGACAACAGGGACACCAGGAGGCGAAGAGTGTCATCCATGTGAGTTGTCATTATTCATCCATGTGAGGCGGTGAGTCGTCGTTCTTCAACCATGTGAGGCGGTGAGCCGTCGGTATTCAACCATGTGAGGCGGTGAGCCGTCGGTATTCAACCATGCGAGGCGGTGAGCCGTCGGTATTCAACCATGTGAGGCGGTGAGCCGTCGGTATTCAACCATGTGATGTGGTGAGTTGTCGGTATTCAACCATGGGATGCGGTGGGTTGCCATTACATTCAACCGTGCGAGGCAGTGAGCGTCATGTATTCACCCATGTGAGTTGTCCTTATGAACCCATGTTATTTTTGGTGACGCAGAGTGCCATCCATGTGATGTGTTACTATTTAAACATTGTGAGGCGAGAGTTGTTGTCATTATTCAAACATTGTGACTCGGAGAGTGTCATCCATGTTTCTAGCGGTGACGCAGAGTGCCATCCATGTTTCTAGTAGTAACGCAGACTGCCATCCATGTGAGTTGTTATGATCCAACCATATCATATGAGGCGGAGTGTCATCCATGGTATTTATTGTGGCTCAGGGTGTCTTGGATGTGACTCGTCATCATTCAACCATGGAAGGTGGAGTGTCCTCCATGTCACTCCTACAGCAGTAGTGGCGCAGAGTGTAATCCATGCGAGTTATCATTATTCAAGAACTGTGAGGCGAAGACTGCCATCCATGTTAGCAATAGTGTCACCCATGTGAGCCGGAGCGTGTGCACACGCTGTATATCGTTGTTCGACAATGTGAGCCGGAGCGTGTACTCCATGTAACAGTGTCATTCGACCATGTGAGTTGCCATTTATAAAGCATGTTACGCGGAGAGAGAGTGTCATCCTGTGGGTTGTCGTCATCCAGGCAACTCGAAACGCGTCCCTGTTTCACAGGCTCCGCCCACATGAGTCCCGTACTTGGTTGTCACTGGCTCCACCCACGTATATATACGTGCAGCATTATTGTATCACAAGACCCGGGCCGTATCGTGTTATTTATATGGTATCAGCGACTGCTCCACAAAGCAAGCCATACCCATGTCAAGGAAGCATCCATGAACAGCTCCGAACAAGAACGCCTCGTCACTTTTCTCTAGCGCCATCGCGGCTCGAATCTCGCAATCGCTCGTGATAATGACGCCTCTCCGCTTCGAAACTTGGATTTTCTCATGGCAGGCACACGAAGAAGCACCGTTCTCTGACGGCGTTTTCCACGAAGTCGTCCAAGAAAATCAACGGGAAATCGTCCGTGTCGGGGGCGTTTCTGTGTGCGGACGGACGTGGGGAGAAGATCATTTTCGACGTACACCCGGCTAACGCTAGCCCTGATTGTCCTAGTGTAGACTTGGTGAGGATACTGTTTTTTTCAGTGCGTTCTGATGGCATTTGTACGGGTAGAGGATAGAGGGTATTTGAATATCCATTGGCATTTTGTACGTATGGGGAGGGGATAGAGGGAATTTCGTACACCCATTTTACTGTTTTATTACGATTGCGTATAGGTTTCCCTCGTCTCCGTGGAGTGTATCAAGCTTCACACATGTCTGCCCCCCCCGCCGCCGCCCCCCCGGGCTCATCCGGCCTCCCACGAAATTTCCAGGTTATCATTCACTCGTTAATACAACAGACCCTACAATCCAAGACGCTGTCGCAAGACCTCGAAAAGGTGGCGAAGGATGCCGCAGCAGAACCTCCCAAAAGGACACCATCGCGATTTTCCTCGCACTTTGAGACTAACGTCCACATTAACACCGGGAGTAGCCTCCGTCGCAGCAGCATCACTAGCGTTAGCAGCGCTGGCAGCGGCGCGGGCGGCTCATCGCGGAGCTTGGCGGGGAATAATCTGCCGGAAATGTCTGCTAGCGTGTTGCAGTCTGGGGCGCTCTCGCCAACGACGGAGGGACGCGATGAGGGGACGCCACGTCGCGTGTTTGGCGGACCTGCTTACACGGGAGAGGGAGAGGAGGAGGAGTTGGAGGAGGAGGAGGAGGAGGCGTTCGATGGAGGGAAGGGGGCGATCGCGGGTGTGAAGTGGGGGGAGTACGTGGAGTTCGTACTGCCGCCTGAGGTCGAGGTGAGAAGGAGGAAGGGACGGAGGGAGGGCTAGGCTAGGGTTGGCGTTACTGGGGTCCCGAGGGTTGGGGTTACGGCTGTTTGGGTTTGGGTTTGGGTTTTGGCGTTTAGGATTGGCGTTTCTGGGGTTACGAGCTGGCGTCAAGGAGGTTAGGGAAGTCGTCACCGGGGTTAGGGTTGGGGTGGGCATTACTGGGGTTAGAGTTGGGTTTTTCGGCGATTAGGGTTGGGACTAGGGTTGAGCTGTGGGTGATAAGAGTGGGCAAGGGAGGCGGGGGGGGGGGAGAGGGAGGGAGGGAGGGAAGGACGGGGGGGGGGGGCGAGGGGGTGAGCGCGTGAGCGTTTGAGCGAATGAGCAGAGGAGTGAGTGATCGAGTGAGCTGACGCGCCCCTCCCCGGCCCCTCCTCCTAGTGTTTATAACAGTCGACCCGTTTATCTCCCCTCCCCACCTTACATCTTGTCGTTGCTGCGGTTGGAATTAGTCGATACAGGAGGAGCCGGCGCTTTCCCTGCGACTGTCGAACGGCTATGAGGCGTCTCTGACCTACGCACAGCTGCAGGCCAACAAGGGCACGGGAAGCTTCGCGGTTGAAGCGCGCTTAGCCGAAGAGCCAGGTAACTCACGAGATATCCGCTAGAGATACCCGCGAGAGGTAATGGCGAGAAAGGAGTGCAGTCTAACGACGAGAGGGACAACCGTAAGAGAGAAACTCGAGGGAACAAAGAAAGAGAATCACGGTATTGCCACCGTTATGAGGATCATCGAGGAGACATGTAGCAGAAACGCGAGAGATGACCGCTTGTCGTGTAACCCCGACCCTGACCCTAACTTAGGGTTACTGCTGCTGTTTCTATTACTGCTGCTGTTCCTGCTGCTGGTACTTCTGCTGTTACTGCTGCTATTACTGCTGCTGTTACTGTTGCTCTTTGTATTACTGTTGTTGTTACTGTTGCCGTTCCTTCCGTTACTGATGTTACTGATGTTGCTGCGATTGATTGTTACTATTACATCAAGCGTTTTGTCCCAACCGTCCAGTCTGCTCGTCTAGGCATCGTTTTTTTCCCCCTCTCTCCCTCCTTCTCTCTCTGGTTGACGGCCGAGTGTACTCGACGCCGCTCGACGCAACGTCAGCCCTTTCATGTTCCGCCTGCTCGATCAACCAAGTGATGACCATGTTGCACTACGCTTACCCCACCTCACCCCACAACCCACGGCATTCTCTTACTGTGTATTCGTAGCTGAATCGAGTTCGATGCAACACCGACATGGGAGAAAAATCACATCGATACGTCGAAAACATCGTCGGTATCAGGGGGAAAAACGTATCGATAAATACAAGAAAAAAATCGGCGACTCTAGCCTAAAACACAATGGGGATGCCGGGCGGAATGCGCGTTCGATACAATACGCCAGTACACTACAGTGGCATCATATGCCGGCACCTGATAGGGTATACCAAAAGACTATATTTCGAGTCACCGAGAGAAACTTTCCACACCTCGGACGAATGATCGATTCCCGCTTGATGATGGGGCAGATATATGGTGATCGGTATGATCTGTATGATTTGTATGATCTGGCTCATGTTGCAGGTTGAGCGCCGTATTTTCTGCATGATCTAGGCAATTTTTTCTGGGTTGGATCTGTACTGTACAGATCCTGCGCAACATCTCGTAACCGCAGCTTTCAGGATCTATAGGTGATCTGTCTGATTTAGATGATTTAGATGATATATCTGTCCGACGTGCGGAAGTTTCGACTTCCGATAAACGATAAGTATCCCTTATGGTAAGTTCGGTATTCCGATGTATACCACACCCTGGACATGCCTATTGGTATGTCATCAGGTTGGGGAATTTATTGCATATCGATATCGATATCCCAGCGCTACTGCAACCCTGACGGTAACTTCCATATACCGACATGTACATCAAACACTAGATTCACTCGACTGCCTGCCTGCCTGCCTGCCTGCCTGCCTGCCTGCCTGCCTGCCTGCCTGCCTGCCTGCCTGCCTGCCTGCCTGCCTGCCTGCCTGCCTACCTGCCTACCTGCCTGCCGGTGGTTGTTTCCTTGTTTTCACAGCGCGGAGATCGCCTCACCAATCGCCTGTTGATAGGCCATTGACCTATCGCTTCGGCACGGTATACCTCAGCTGCTGCATGAGGTCCATCACTGCCGCGGACGCCGCCACCGCTGCCGGCACCCCTAGCTCCTCCGACAACAAGGTGAGCCGGAGCCTTAGTGGGTGTGGAGATGACCAGCGTGCGTGGGTGTGGGCACGGGTTGTTTGTTGGGCGGGTTGGCTGGCTTGGTGGGCGGGCTGCTGGGTGGGTGAATGGGGTGGGCTGGTGCGGTGAGTGGGTTTGGTGAGTGTGTATTTGGTGGGCGGATGGGTGGGGGAGGGGGGGGGGGGGGGGGGGGGGGCGATAGGTGGACGGGTGAATTCCGCATGTACGTTGACGGAAGAAAGCCTTCTTTTTTGGGGGTGGGGGGGTGGGGGGGGAGGGGACCGGGGACCCACCCTGGTATGCCTTTCCCGGAAAGCATCTACGGAGTGCTACATGCCTTGGCAGGCATGCCACTCCGGGTAACAGCCACCCGGGTATGCCATGCTTCCAGCGCTTAAACGTCGCGGGGTGCGTGCTGAAGAAGACGGTGGTGGCATGCCGGGCGTACCTTGGTGTATAGCCTTTTCCGTGCTACTGTGACGCGTACCTAGGTACCTCGGTCGCCTTCCGTGCTGTGATAGGTTGATCCAAAACATACCCTGCTATACCTCGTCTCCGTGCTGTGATTGGTTGGTCTCAAACATTCCCTGCTATACCTCGTCTCCGTGCTGTGATTGGTTGGTCCACACACACACCCTTTGCTGTGTTTGGTTGGTCTCCTGTGGTCGCAGGTACGCTACTTGGACGATAACCAGGAAACGGGGGACGTATACTCTGGCTTCTTCCACACCCTGTCTTTCGTTGAAGGTGTTCTTTTGCCGGGGACATTCCGGAAGCAAGAGCAAGAGCGCAAGAAGACTTTTAACGACGGGGATGGCTACGGCAGCAAGTTCACGGGGAAAAGCTTGTTGAGGTCAGTCGTCTCGCGTCCCTTATTTGTTGTTTGAGTCGTTGCGCCTCCCTTTGAGTTGTTGGTTGGTGTGCTGCCTGATGATGACGCGCGGTATCATTCGATAGGGGATAAGGGCAAGTACGTATCAGGTGCGATTACTTTTTGGCCGATATTTTTATGGCCGACGGCGCTCCTCAACTCAGGCCTATTCCCAATATCGTGTTGACCCCCAGTAGAGGTTACCACGTGTTCGAGGTTTGATCTGATTGGCTTAGGGTCAGGGATGGGATTGCTCTGATTGGCTTATTAGACGTAGGGCTAGGGTTAGGTGCATTCATCTCGTACACGGTGTGAGTCAACCATTCTCTCGAATATGTGGTATGCAACCCTCCCACCCCCCCCCCCCCCCCACAACTATTTTTCGTTGGATACCTGCCTTGGTCTTAGGTCGGGTTGCCATTTTTTTCCTGTCAAAAAGGCAGTGTTCGAGTGAGGTAGCGAGCTTCTCTACTATAGTGACGTGAGGAGCCTCAAAAAAATTGGTTGCACCCCTCTACTGCTGTAGCAGGTGTTGTATTCGTTCCCTGGTGTGGCTTATTCGTTATATGCCTGGCATTTTTTTTTGTATTTTCTTGCTTTAGTTTACAGTCTCGATTTTTTAGGGGAACATTTGGAAGTGGATCGCTGTCGCGTTTTTTTACAGTATGGACTTGGATGCTGTTATTCGCGAGGTTATCGGTTTTGTCGATTTTCGAATAAGGTGCTGTGGTCCTTTGTTTTTTCGCTTCGAGCGGGAGTGCCAACCATGACTACTGTATTAGTATTCGTTCAGTTATGTACCAGGTGGCTTTTTTTCCTGCACCCCCGAAGCCCCTCCACATGTTGAGGGAAGAAAAATTCGTTTCGCAAGCGCAGTAGAGAAGAAGTCGAATGCAGCTTGTGCTCCTCCGGCGCCAACGTCCCTCTCTCATAAGGCACGATCTCACTAGAAGCCCCCGTTCCCCCGCTTCGACCGCGCGTCACGACAGTTACACCTTGTGCCTGATCGGGGCAGCTACAGTCCTGTCCCGGTCCGGATTGTTAATATCGGCCCTCTTTCATAGCCTACGGTTACACTAGGAAACTCATCCACCCCCCCCCCCTCCCCCCTTCCCTCCCCCGCCCCTGCCGTCGCCGTCGGTCCAGCTACACGATGTGCCTGATAGGAGTAGCCTTGGTTTTGTCTACGTCTGGGTTGTTGAAAACAGCGTCCACGCTCTCCACGCCCCCGTCGGCCTTAACGGGGGCAGGACCTGGACCCGGGCCCTCCCCGTCCCCATCCCCTTGTCACTCGGTGTGGCATGTGCGGAGACCCGACGGGACGGCTTATCCCCACCAGCGTCTCGCCTTGGCTGCCGCTGCCCTCGAAGGGCCCGAGTCTCCCGAAGAAGCACCCGCGACTTTCCACCTTCTCGAAAGGGAGGGGGGCCTTCCGGGTCAGGGAGGGGCGGGCGGTGACGCTGTGACGGAGGGCGGGGTTACGGGTACTGGTGGTGGTGGTATTGCTGGCACGGCCGCTGACGTGGCGTACTCAGTGCCCTTGGAGGAGGGCGCTGGGTTTGCTAGAGGGTTGGCGGGCGCGGGAGGAGGAGGAGGAGGCGGGGCGGGGGGGGAGGGGAAGGAAGGGGGCGGGTTTTGGGTGATGGTTGCAGTTGGGTCGGCGGTGGCGGCGGCAGCGGTCGCGCTAAAGGGGCTCTTCGGCAACTTCGGCAACTCGACTCCGCCTGGGGGAAAGGAGGTGAGAAGCGTGTGTGTGCTCAGTGCGAATATGGTTATGCGAAAAAAAAAATGTTTCAGAAGAAAGAAAGGTGTTTTCGAATTATGTTCCGTCTTTTTTAAGACCTACCTGGTATGCGTTTTTGTTGTTGTTGGGGTGTGTTTTTTCATGTATACGTACGTACGTACGTACGAAGAAAATGGTCCGAGGAGTTACTGTATAAAAAAACTATCGAAGTAGTCTTGCAGTAGGTCTTGCAGGCTTTTTTTTTTTTCTGGGGTGGTCTATTAACAGTCGGTATAGTGGTGTGATAAGGTGTACGTACCTGGTAGATGATATACTCGTAGGGAATTTTATGGTAAGGGCCCTTGGTGGTGTTTAGTTCGATGTTATGGCATGTTGATGGTTTTATTCGTGGCTGTACAGAATGTAGTGGTTGGATAGACAGCAGTGGAGTTGACGTCATGGGATTGGATGGTATTTTGTGGTGGTGGTTAAATAATGCTAATGGTTGGAAATGATGGTACTGCTTCGTGGAATATGGTAACGTTGATTGCGGTTTTACGCAGGTCGGGGTCTGTGATGATGTCGGCCTTAATCTTTATCTTGTTCTCGTTTTTTTTTTTTTTTTTTTTTTCTGGTATGGCTGTGTATGACGTGGCGAAAAGGTACCTCTACGAACCCCCCTCGCGTGAAGCGTGAAGCGTGAAGTTTGAATGAAACGAGGAGAC
Organism: Nereocystis luetkeana; assembly: GCA_031213475.1. NCBI lineage: Eukaryota > Phaeophyceae > Laminariales > Laminariaceae > Nereocystis > Nereocystis luetkeana. The sequence continues at coordinate 5,277,281 of JARUPZ010000033.1, forward strand.
ATGTTATACACCACGTAGTGAAAAGTGGGTGCTCGTGCCGTTCTCGTAGAGGGCGCTTCGCTCCCACGACTTGACCACGAACCTCCCTAGCGTGGAAAGTGGGAGGTTGGGGCGTCGTCTCAGAGGGCCCTTCGCTCCCGGATATATACCAGGTAGGACTGTGAGTTGGACGAACTTGAGAGCGGAGTTCCCTTGTAGGGGTAGCGGTTAATTTTTCCGAGGATCCCCTCCCACAGTAGTTAGAGGAGCTCTCATGCTCTATTAATAGTAGTTGTGACCTAAAATAATAAGGGTTGAGTTGAAATAAAAACTTAACCCGATGATGAACGCTGCCGTGGCTATATTATAGGGGTATCATGGATAATCCCCAAGTGTATACGAAGTATCGAGAGCGGTAAGGCGTGCCCTACTTTGTAGTGTATTTACTCACTCACTCGAGGAACCCCGCCAGTTTTGAGTGCTTTTGGGCCATGATGGGATACCCGCAATATGGCAGCACTTGACGTTGACGGCTATTTAATAGTAGGTGTGCCAACCAACTGATTTTAGTCATTCTCGACATAACCAACGTTGCAAGGCACCAAGGCACCAGCCGGGCACGTTCAATAACGCACAAGTCCGCTATTTCAATTTCTGCTAGGAACTCGTAACTGCACTCTTATTGCCTACAAGGTACAAGGCTCCCCTTCGGACGCTCGGGCAGGGGGGGACGGATGGTTTTGGTACAAGATTAAATTGGCTCTTCATTGTTTGGAGGAAGGAGCGTTGCATAGTGCATGGAGTTACTGCTGTGTATGCGTAAGTTGATCCAAAACTCGAACAGAAAGTGTAGTAGTATTAACAGTAGTGTTGCTAGATGATTCGAATTTTAATCGGAATGGAGGTAAGACCGAGCCGGAGAACTTGATATTGATGGTGATGTTGCACGATTTATAGGTTTGCTGCAGCTGCGACATGTATGTAACAACCCTATGCTTCTGGGGGCGATGATATTTGTAGGTGCACTTGCAGGCTGTGATATGCGCGTGGGGCGTTACCGAGGGTGCCTACTACGACTGTAGCATACAGCATACAGTAATTCTCCCCCGAAACCGTCAGGAAATGCGCATGCACCATTTGCCGTTGCGGGGGTGCAGCTTGCGGAGAAGCGGTTTCCTGTTGATCTCTTGGCACGCTTTTTTTTCGTGTATGTGGGTACGTGTGGTACATCGGAACATAGTAGTGTTGGGCAAATGTTTCTTTGGAAAAAACAAAAACGCCAGCTACAGCAGTAGTATGTGTGAATTTTTTGTTTGGTGACCCTTTTTTTCGTTCGTTATTCGCCGCGCACTGGTGTCGATCGAGCATCGCAACAACATCACCTTGGGTTTACTTACTGTAGGAGCACACAGGAGAGAGTAGCTCAGCATCAGCGTTATGCCTTCCGTGCCTATTGGCTGCAGAAACGTCAAGACTGCTGCTGCTGCTGTTGTCTAGCAACTCACAGAAAATACAAAACAAACGCTGCGGTAGAAGAAAACGTGAAAGTTTCGCCTACAGCAGATTATTTTTATTTTGTACCACTTGCACAGAAAAATACATGAAAACTTGCCGGCGGCGGTGCTGCAAAACTGACGCAACCGCCCCCACCGCCGCCGCCTTCACAGCGTGGCTGGGTCGCTGGTGCCCTCCGCTGCTGCTGCTGCTGCTGCTGCTGCTGTTGTTGTCTTTGAGCTAGTCGGAGCATGTACCCCTCTTATTGAAAGAACCCTGTACGTCCCACCTGAATCGAGTCACACATCCGTCAGCTGTGACGTTTTGTGTACTCTAGAAAAAAAATACGAAGAACGAAAAGTTCCACGAGCAGTTGTAATTCTGAAGTCTACAGCCCATCGCAAAATGAAAGGCCCACCAGCAGTTGCAGTTTTGAAGTCTGTGCGGCCAATAGGATCGAAAGACATAGCAACCAGCCACTCCACAACGGTACATATGTATGAAATCCATCTACTATTAATATTATTACGGGGGACCATAGTTAATAGGACCTATGATATACATAAAAACCTACCGGTATATATTTAACCATTTTTACTAACAATATTTGGTCCTATTAACTATGGTCCCCCGTAATAGTAGATAATGACGGTTGCTATTCACATCGTAGTCGGCGACTTTTATTCAGCCGACCTGACGTCCCAACGTGGCGTTCGTGGTTTGTTTTTCCGAGCGTCAACTACTAAGAAGATCTATCATTGTTGCGGATGCCATAGGCCGGACGCTAGGTTTCACGAATATTAATGGTTTGGCATGTGTAATCGGAAATTGACGGTGTCTACGTACCCTGTCCTCCGGGAATATGAGGGCATTAATAGCGGTGGTGTGGTGACTCGATGGTGTGAAGCGCAATGGTCTAAAGTGTCAAGGCGTTCCTTCTGCTTCCTCCTGCTTCTGCTTCTGATTCTGATTCTGTCTTTGCTTGTGCCTAGCTTGTGCTGAGCTCGCGCGCTTAGCTTGTGCTGCTTCCTCCCGTACCTGATCCTGTTTTTTCATTTATGTTTCTACTCTTGCTTGTGCACGTTTGGTTGGTTTTTTGTTAGGCGCCAGCCCCGATGCAGGCGCAGGTTTGTTTCTTGGGCTGGGACTCAAGAAGGATGACGAAACCGGAGGCAGTCACGGAGAACGACCAGGACGTTTACTACCCGCCCCCTAGGTGGGAAAAAAAATGAAACCCCCCAAAAGAGCAGAAGTACAAACACAGTTAATGGGAAGCCTCTGTAGTCGGTCGGTAAATGTAACCTACTTGCTGCTACCCTGCTGTGCGTTGTGACACGGTGGTTTCATGTACACCCCGCGTTGCCTGGGCGTCTCGTGGTGGGGCAGTGTAGTGGAGATGACAACATGGTTCTCCGCTTGTGCTGTTGTTGCTCATCCTACTTCTGATTTGGTGCGTCTTGTTGTGTTGTCTTCCCTCGTCTGTGTTACAGCGGGTCGGACCTCCAGCCCATGCCCCACCGGTTCTTGCTAGCAGAGAATATGGACGTGGCAAAGGCGTGGGCGCGATGGGAGGCGACGCTGCAGTGGAGAAAGGACAACAGCACCGACGACATCCTCTCCAAGCCGCACCCCAGGTTTGTTGTTGTCATTGTTGTGTTGTCGTTTTAGCAGTACAGGACACCTGTGTATTTCTAACTATTGGTAGTATTTATAATAAGCCAACGACCGCTACTAGCCAGGTTGCGATTGGCAGGAAAAATATAATTTTGGGAGCCGGTATACTGAGCGAATCACACTTTCCCAATCGTGAAATCCAGCTGAGTCAGTATTTTTTGTATTCCTGTTGATGTATGTCCTACAGTATACCTGTACTGTCTGTGGTAGCTTTTACAACCCCAGCTCAACCCGCAGAGGTTTGGCCGTCCAGTCAATGACCTTGGTTTACAAGCCGTGATCACAGATGTACTGTATGCACTCATTCCGGCCGGTACTTGTGTACTTGCAGTATTACAGGGGACCATAGTTAATAGGACCAAATATTGTTTGTAAAAATGGTTAAATATAGAGGTTTTTATCCATACCATAGGTCCTATTAACTATGGCCCCCCGTAATAGTGCCTTCGTTTTTAGAGCGCTAGGGATCTTTCCGCTTCTCACTGCTCGTCGAGTTCGATAGAATTTTTCGATACGTGCTCTTACGCTTACGGTGGCGAGAAAAAAAAGAGAAAAGTACACCGACCAAGATTCGAACACCAGCGCAGCCGCCATATTAGTGAAACACTCTACCCCCAGGCTACACGTGGACCCTGCCGACACCAAGCAGCGTCGGAAAGAATCGCATCGCGATGAACGGCACAGAATGTTTTCGAAAGAACAATGCGGGCTCGAATCGAATCGCATAATATACACGTCTCGAAGGGGAATCTTGTGATGTACCGTAAAACGGTCAGATTTTGTAGACCACTGTAAAACTACACTCATTTAGTATTGTAGAAGTAAGCGAGATGGAAGTATAAGTATCATGCACATCTTGTAAATATGGAGTTCGACGAATCCTCCATCTCATAGCTGAGTTTTTTTTGTTGTTCTTGTATAATGTAGAGTCTCATCGAATCACATGGAATCATACCGACCGACGTCGAATCACATCGCACCAGTGCCACCTCCCGTCACATGAGATCACGCCGACTGACTGACATCGAATAACATCGGAATACAATCTCATACATGCCCGCAATCGAATGACAGGTACGCGCTGATCAAGAGCAAGTACAAGCACTGCTTCCACATGGCCGACAAGGGCGGGCGGCTTACGTACTACGAGAGGCCAGGCATGTCCAACTTCGCCGACATGAAGAAGGCCGGCATCACCAGAGATGACCTCTTGCAGCACTACATTTACTGCATGGAGTACCTGTGGAAGGTCAGGGTGCAATGCGTCTTGTACGAGCAGGCGCTTTTCTTCGGGGGGTGGTTGTTTGTCGTTTTCGTTGCTGGTGCCGTTGTTTGCGGCTACAACAGACCCAACAGCCACACTCAACACAACGGCTATATGGTCAACCCAACGGTAATGGTCAACCGGTTACGATCAACCCGACGACTGCAATCAATCAACCCAGCGACTATTAATAGGATCAACCCAACCACTACAATCAACCCAGCGTGTATCACTAACCGTACGACCTAAGCCATTCCAACGGCTACAAGCAACCTCAACGACTCTCGTTCTACCGCTGCATTCGTCACGGTTGTTTCGTGTTTGCGCTGCTTTTGCGATGTTGCGATGGTGCAGGTGCTCCAGCCGAAGCAGACACAGCGCATCACGATCATCATCGACCTGGCTGGGGTCAAGTTCAGGGACCTTGTCGGCGAGTCGGTGATCTTCCTGAAGACTAGCGTGGGGATGATGTCGAGGCATTACCCGCAGCGCTCTTTCAAGGTAGAATGTTGACGCTGAACGGTACTGTGCTCCCTGCACCTCCAACATATTTTCGACAGATTATTCCCACAGTTCATAACACGGATCTTTCAAAGCGCATGTGTGCCTGAGCTGTGTGATCTAGCTCACGTCATCGGGTGCGAGCCATATAGTTTGTATGGTCTAGGACATGCGTCGGGTCTGTACTGTAAATATCCTGCACAACATATCACAAACGGCAGGTTATGATATAGATGATATATCTGTAGATGATCTATCTGTAGATTATCTATCTGTAGACGATCTATCTGTAGATTATCTGTCCGACATATATGAACTTGTTGATGTTGGTCAGACACGGGGCAAGTACTTGAAGTGCTGTGTGCCGTGTTAGCGTGGCTTTCGTTGCGACAACGGCAATTTCAACACAAGTTGTACGAGTAGTAGATGAAAGTGTGGTTCGGAACTGCACACAAGTTGGCCAAGAATTAAACAAAAGTTCTACCCTTACGTGTACAGCCGCAATGCTTCAGAGGAAAACCTTGGCGGTATACCATTGTCGTTCAATTTTGAGGTACCTGGTACTATACACCTGATGTTTTTGTTTTGCTTTTAGTAGTGTTCGTGCTATTCAGGTCTCGAGACTGTAGAAACAACACGAAACAATCGAAGTTGCTTTCCCTTCGCGGTGCCTGGCCTGGCCTGGTACAGTAGGGCTGGGGCTGCTGATGAACGCGTCGCTTGAAATGTTTGAGCCTTTGTGGGGACCGAGCCCGACTCACCCCCCCCCTCAAGCCAAGGGCACTACTCCAAAGGCGACACCCAACCCCTGCCCTCTGACGAACAAGATCCACAGAGCACCAGCAGGCAGCATTTGCCTTTCTCGTGTTTTTTTTTTCTCGAAAACTGAAATTGCACTTGTCTCGTCTGACCACACGATCACACAACCCCCCCCCCCCCCCACCCCCCCCCCGCCCCGCCCTCGGCCTCGTCATGCCTCTCTGCCACCCCCTTGTAACCCCCCCCCCCCCCCCCCCCCTGGCCCGGTCTTTTCCTCTCTCTCCTTCGAACGGCACCGGACTGAACCGAACGGGTTATACATGCACTGCGTAACAAACAGATCATGATATTGAACGCTCCGTCCTTCTTCAACTCGGTGTTTGCGATGGTGAAGCCGTTGCTCAACGAAGCAACGAAGAAGAAGATCGACCTCCTGCCCGTCGCCCACGCTGGGGACGAGATGCTGAAGGTCATCCTGTCCAAGAACCTGCCCCCGCACTACGGCGGCACCAGCGAGGTGACTTGGCACGCTTCCATGTACAGCTGTGGTGGTCTGGCCCCGCTAGTGCCGGCTGCCGCTATAGTGCCGCCTGCCCGCTACGCATAGTGCCTGTGAACTCGCTTGGCACATGATGGGATTAACCAGCGAGTCAGTGTGCAGAGTCGTAAGTAACGATTGCCTGTATAGTGACGGGATTGTTGGCTGCCGCATACCCGCACCATAGGGAGGGAGACGATTGCTCCGCTGGTGTTTGAAAGCACGGAAAATACATGGAAGCAACTGCGGAAACACACCCATCTGCATCTTCTCGCTTCCGAGCTTTCGTCGTTACGAGTAAGCCGACCGGTTACCAGGTAAGTATTACCGTACTTGCTTATCCTATACGTGCCTGGCAGGGTCTTGCGGTGCGGCGAAAATCGCTCAGCTGGTACTCTGCTGCTTTTGCGAGAGGCTAGTAATGATTTAGTTTTGAACTCTTTCTGGACCCTTGTGTTGCGTTTTGCCTCTCTCCCTCAGGCGGCGCTCATGGAATCCCCGGCCGAGCTAGCACTCCTGCGGCACGTGCAGAGCGTCCTGGAGCAGAACGGCCAGACCATGGACGAGGTGCCGTAGGCCGAGAGCAGCGAACGACAACGGCAATAACGCGTCTCGTGGGTTACGGCGGTTGGCGCTGGTCGTTGCTATGTGTATGATAAAAGGTGTTTCGCCCGATGACGGCATGGCAGCGTGCGCCCAAAGAGCTCATTGGCAAACGTCGAGGCGGGTACCAGGCGTTGAAACCAACAGAGTATGTTCCTGGAAGCCTCTCGGACATTTGCACAAATACTTTTTTTTTGTTTTTTTTTTTCCAAGACAATTTTGTGGGGCATTTTTGTTTGGGCTGGGAGGAGGGGGGGAGTATATGGTATGAGGGCAGCGGAGGGTTACATGACGTGGGGGAGAGGGGGTTTTATTCGTTTTTTGTCAGCTTAATAATATCTGTTCAAAACGAGCGCAGCAATGAACTATCCAAACTACGCTCGGGCGCCATGTGGAAAGGGAAACAAATCCGAGCGCTTGTACTATTCGTACCTCCAGGAGTTGTAGATGTAGAAAAGTGCTGTCTTGAACGAGGTGCAAGGGTGTGTGTTGGTGTGCCGCCGTTTTGCGGCATACCAGATATACCATATATTGCCGTGCCATATATTTCGTAACTATACGATGTCGTACCTTGCTGTTCTCGGGGCGAGGTTTTACTTTGGTGGCGTACGTGTTTTATCGCCCCGCGCACAATTTGGTACAGCTGCTTGGTTTTTTTTTCTCGTTGGGGTGCGAGGGCTTTGAAGGCTGCTGCATTGTCAGCGGCAGGAGCATGCAGGTTGCACCCTGATGATACATGCCGCCAGCCACAGTAGAAACCCTTCCAGGTACGGCGGTAGAACGGCACGAGTATACAGTAGTTGCCCTAGACCCCTTGGATGCTGGCGTCTTGCCTTCAGGAACGCGCTTGAACGGCAGCCGCAAGGGCCCTTGTATACAGACGATGGAGTAGGAGAGCAGGAAGCCCCTCTCCCCCCCCTCTCTTCCCTAATCCTTCTCTAGTTCTCGTTGCTCTTTTATTTATTTTTTGACGTTTATATGTGCGTCGTTGTTCAGTTTTTTCGATGGTCTGGGAGGCTTTTGTTCTGGAATCTTGAAGGGGCATATTTATGGGTGGGTGGAGTGGGAGGGTGGGCGCACCAGTCGGGTTGGGATGGTGGCTGGGGTACGGGTGAGGGTGCGGTTAAGGATTTCAGACAAGTGTGTGCGGTGGGGACTATGTTAGCTCGTCCCGGTGGTGTACGACTCTGGTAGGTCGCGCCACGTGGCGATTTTCTGCCAGCCGATATCTGGGCGTGATAGAGGATACAGGAGGAGAAAGAAGAAGGGGGGTCCAATATTTGCGCCGTAAAGTCAGTCGCGGCGCTCGTTCGTTGTCTCTGATTTTTGCTCGTTGCGTCTTGTGGGTTAGGCGTGATCGGCCCACGCTTTGGTTGGTAGGGTGGGCGGGTCTGTGGGTTGCGGCATACCTGGTACGGCACTGCGCGCCAGAGGTAAACGAGGGCGTGTCTACGCGGACAGCCGGACGGACCTGATGGCGGCTAGTGTGTGGACTCTTCACAGAGCCAACTAGCGGGCAAAGCTTTCTGTGGTGGTGCGGGGTGGCGCTTCTCTGGCTTTGGCGAGATTGTTTGCCTTCGTGCGTGCCTGTCTGGCTTTTCTGTGTGCAGTGATTGGGCACACGGCTGGAGTGTTTGTGACCTCGGTTGATGCTGTGCGACATTTTTTTTTTCCGTGTTCTGACGCGTCTTCGTCTGGTGCACCTACTATACGCGGCTCGAATACGCGCAGATTACCCCCGCCTACGATACCTTTTATGTCCGCAGTGACTGCGCGAGGTTGTCCCAATCTGACGCGTCTGTCTGTACGCCGCGCGAGTATGTACGCGGAGGTTACCCATAGCGTACGAGTACTGATACGTGTGCGTGTATCGTGTTTGTTTGGTCTGTGTGTCTCTGTGTTTGTACAGCAGTGTCGGGTACAGGTGGTACAGTCCGTTTTTTGTTGGGTGTTGCGCGTGCGGCAGATATGTCAGCAGGAGGAGCAGCGCAGCAGGTGGAGAGAAGGAAACCGGGAGTCAGTTGGAGGAGCGGTATCGTCCGGATCTTATATACGAGTAGGGAGGCGTAGTGTCGCAGGGGAGGAGAAAGAAAGATAGAGCGCGGGCGGGGGGGGGGGGGGTGAAGCTGGACGGGGGAGAAGAGAGAAGGGAGAGGGGAGAAAGAGGAGAGGGGAGGAAGAGAGAGAGGGACTAGGGGGAAAAGACGAGAGAGGGAAGAGATACTCTTGCGCAGTACAGAAAGCTGTTGGCTGGTTTGGGTACTGACCGCTGGCAGGTATTCCTACTTGTATACTATAACTACTACTTACAGCACTACCGTGAAGACTGAGTGTTGGAAACGTTTTTTTTTTTCTGCAAGAGCGCTGGAAAGGGATGCCAGATTGGTGGTATTGCGATGAAGGTTGGGTGGGAGAACAAAGAGGGCCATTGGTTCGGGGACCAGGTTATGGTTTGTACCCGCATGACTTCTGTTGGATCGATGGAGGGACGATGTAGCGCGGTTGTACCGTTTTTCGGTAAGAACGGGTGCCACGGCTCCGCTGGTTGCATGCATGACACCGATAAGGTTTCGATAATAGTTGGATCATGTTTTGATAGGGGGTAGGGGATGGCGCTTTTTTTTGCCCGGCACGATAATATATCGCCGCCCCCCCCCCACGCTGTGGTGCAGCAGGGGAGATGCGATCTCTCGACTGGGCGGTCATCGTGTAGAAGGAGGTGTGATAGACGGGTAAAATGTCCGACTTTTTTTTTTTACTCTAGCTGTCCACGCCGTGAGTGTGAGCGATTACATTGCTCGTTTAAACAGACATACTCGTTTGGACAGAAAATAAAAACGTGATCGGTATTATGGTCGATGGCGCGAGCTATTTTTACAGCAACACCGCCGCGCATTCCGGCGCGGGTGGTTGCGGAATGCGAGAAGGAGTGTGACCTGTTGTTGCACGTTCTCGGCGTCGAGCGGGGGGACTACTGTGGTCGTCAGGGGACATTTCTCGGTACATCCCCGGGTTTCTAGACTGATTGGCGGTGGAGGCCGTTGTAGTGTACTGCGAGTATTAATAACCCTTGCAAAGCTTATCTATACCAGGTGCATGTGGCTTGATGTACAGTAGTCACTCGATGTAATCGTTCGATGCATGACACCAGGTATGTGCTTCCTTGAGGGGTGGAGATGCTGATCATGACCATGATGAGGCCGTCTGACACAAACTTTACCGGTATAATCTATTTTCCCAAGAATGTCGGACGTTTATCGCTTGATCAGCATAAACAGTCGCTCGGTGGTATTGCGCAATACAGGGTGCCTGGGATGTGCTATATACGTGAGAGGGTTAAGAGGCCGGTCGTGGTGAGGTCGTCCGTGAAGATTACTATCTACGCGTGTACGTATGCCGAGTGCGATGTTGCCGCTCGGTGTAATTGCTCGATGTGCGGCACCAGGTATGTGTTGCGTTAAGGAGCCGAGAGGTCGATCGCGATGATGAGGTTGTCTGTCGTCTGTAAACCTTAGCATCTACTCCAGAGTAGTAAAATAGATGCTGAGCATACCGAACGCTTCGATTGATGGTGTCTCTCGATGTTGTCGCTGTCGGTGCCTGGCATTTGCTACTGTTCCGTTATAGGGGGATCGAGGAACCAACCAGATGAGGCCGTGTGTCGTCTGTAAATATTACATGTTGATGTATTATTTGCTCGATGCATGGTACCAGGTATAATATGCTACTTTAGGATCGAGAGGCCGATCGTTATGAGATCGTCTGTCGTCTGTAAAGCGCACCTCCCACGCCGAGCACGCGAAATATTCGTTGGTTGCAATCGCTCGACGCACGATGTGTGCTCCGTTAAAGCGCCGAGAGGCCGATCATTCCCGATCATGGTGAAAAGATCGTCTGTCGTCGGCGAAGGTTATCTACATGGTATGCTATGTTGTACGGGTCGATAGGCCGATCTGTCATGGTGACTTTGTCTGGAAAGCGCATCGTCTACCAGGTAAATGTTCTGCCTGACGCCGAACTTACGCTTGCTTAAAAAATGTAACCGCTCCACACATGTATTGCATGTGCGACGTGATATGATAGGGGGTCGAGAGGACGATCATGATGAGCCATCGTGGGTGCTCGGTTAGGTTGGCGTCGACTCGGGCAACAACTTCCGGTGGCCTGGTGACTCTCTCTTGCCTTCAGGCGTACCCATGCCCACGCAGGGAGAGAGGGGAGGTCCGGAACGGAGGATGGCGGTGCTTCAACGTTTCGAGCAAATTGACATCTTCTGTGGGCTATGCTGTGGTCCTTTTGTTGTTTGCGTTTGAAACGTGGACTATGTCTTGGCCCTACTGACTACATCTTCTGCGTTTTTTTGTTTTTAGTCTGGCCGGTGTCATGCCCAGCGGGCTTTACTTTGATGCCTTTGTTGACAAGTTTCCCTCGCTCAGAGAATGGCCCACACTTCTTGCGTTTCAAGGGGCCTACAATTTTGAAGGGGGGGGGGTATGTGGACCAACTAAAAGTTGCTGTACAGATCCAACATTTGTTTTGTACCAGGTAGACACTACTATGAGTATGTGGTACGTTGGTTCTGTCGTAGCATTGCGTCGTAGGTTAATTTGTACTTTTATAGTCTGGGATCAATGAGGCCTCCTGCTGCGACCAGCCGGAGACTTTCACCCAGGGTGAATACTCCCGCGTTATTTTTCTGGTAGCAATCAACGCGGCACATCGCCGCAGAGAGAAGGTACCCCGGTAAAATAAATACGAGCAAAACTGATGTTGTCGACGGGACGGGACACGTCGCTACCAACGATGGGCGGGCGGGACGGTATGCTTTTTTTCTTAGCCTCTTTCTACTTTGTCGTGCTGTTGTAGAGCTGCGATATCGCTCACGGAGTGATACTTAATCACGGTCTCCCAGTACAACGATTGGGCTTTCTCGAAAAGCGATCCACCCCGCGGGCGTCCCCTCTTTTCTGTTTCAGATAACTGTTATAACATTGCGCCGTAGGTCAATTCATACATAGTTCGGGATCACAGAGGGAGGCATCTCTGCTGCGGGATGAGATCACACCCACCCATATTGGTTGACCCTGAAGGATGTCTCAATGTTGACGCTCGTTTGATTCGTGTCCTTCCTTCTTTTCCTCATTGTCTCCAAACTTGTCACCTACCAGTAGTTGATTAGGGGTGCTGTTGCCGTTACGTCGTGTAATTTTTTGCACGCGCAGCCTCTCGTGGCGCCTTCATGCGGTTCTTCCGGAACTAACACACGCTCACGTCGTGCTTGCTTGAGGAATAACTGTTGCTGTTACAGCACTTGCAACACTTGCTTTGTAGACACTACTACTAACTAACATGAATATATCTATGTGGTACGAGTATGTTGATTCGGATGGATATGGATGTTGACACGAATTGAATGAACTCCGGCTTCTCGGCTTGGGTGTGAACTATGCTTGCTTCCTGTGATTATTCATTTAGGTTGATTTGCTATAATAGCTTCCCTGCTTGTTTGCTTAGTTGATTTATCTGGTTGCTTTTTTTGTGGTTTGGTAGCCTTCCCGCACTGGCTTACTTACTGAAAATAGACGGGGTATAACGATGAAGTCATGGGGTGTGTTTATTTTTTTTTGTGGTCGTGGCACAACTTAGTGGAAAGCAGGAGCAAACATATGTTACTGATGAGGACCAAAAACGTTTACCTCCTTATGATACCTGGTACATATTGGATTCCGCACAACAAGGGCAAACAGGCAACACGCCAATCTTGCCGTTCATCGCACGGCAGGTGGCCCATAATGCGTGGCGCCGACGCACACATTTTGCACATTTTGTACATAGTGCGAGTGTAGCTGAGCAAACGTTTTTTTCGTCTTCTTTCATCATCATGTTTATTTTCACCTTAAATCGTACCTGGCATTTGGTGGGAGGTTTCACCCTGCAGGCCGTGGTCACAGGTGTCGTCCCTTCTCCCTTCTGGTAAGTACTGAGTGCCTTGGTTTTCATCGTCCATACTGTTAAATAATACCAGGTAGGGTCCAGCATTCCCACTGCTCCTCGATTTTCACCGAATGTTGCTCTCAGACTATTAATAATAATACTGCCTGTCGTGGCGATGTTTGGTAACAGGTTATGGACCTCGCTTTCATTGCTGCTATACTGAATGAACTGCTGCACATACCCGTGCAATATCTGAACTCTGAAATCTGACAGGAGACAGGAGACAGGAAACTGCAGCATAAATGGTCTGGGCCTCTAATCTCTGCAGGCCCATCAACATGTATGTATACAGATATTAGTATGTAATAAAAGCACCGCCCGCTCGTTTAAAGTCTCACATACTCGCGCGCCCATGCATGTATGTGAAGCCGAAGACACGGTAGAATGGGCACACTGCTTCCTGTCCCGCAGAATTCAAACGATGGTACGAGTATATACCTTGTACCAATACGTCGGTTGGGAACCATGAGTATTCCGCCAGTCATTCTCATTGCCTGAGTTCAATGCATTGGGCATTGTGAGCGTCCTTCGAATCGACGAGTCTGCTTTTTTTTATCTCCCCGTCTCTCCTGCATGGGTTGATCTCCCCCCAAGCGTCACCATGATTGCGCCGCATTTTGTTATTATTGACAATTGACTCACCCGCGAAGAGAGTCCAATACCGCTGTACCTGGTATGCTGGTATGTAGTCCAATACCCTGCCCATCATTAGCTGCCTGCCACCAAACCCTCCCCACACCCTGCCCGTCAGCCGTCAGCTGGACTCCGCAATCATGCAGCGGAGTATTTCGCTGTGTCGGCGGTCGGCAACGGCTGCAGCAGCAGCGGCAAGGCCTTCTTGGTGCCATTCAACCCGCTGCGTTCTGAACAACAACGTGACATTCGGGACTGTCAGGTTGGCCAGCTCTACTATTAAAACTACTACAACTCCCGCTGGTGCTTTTAATAGTGCTGCTTTCGAGGCTTATCGAGGCAACTCTGCGGTGAGCGCTTCTTGTGGCTCACGCTTGGCGCTCTGTGGCCATGTACTATTACTGCATGTGCTGCTACTGTGACGGTCTCGAAGCCTTGTTATTAATTTTCGATTAGACGACGCGTTATGATGATGCTGTGAATTTGGGAAGGGCACCGGGATCCAAAAATATAGCATCCGTTCTGTCCGTGAATATAAAGCCTGGTTCAATATTAATATCAAGATTCAAGAAGTCTTTGCATGTCCGGACACACTCCGTTACTGCAAGTTGTACCAGGTACAGCAGGAGTATCTGATACCTACACGGCAAGAGTTGAACCTTGCCGGACACAACAAAAAGCATGGGCGCACAGCGCACAGATATCAGTACTGCTGTTGAACGTGCCACGTGTCATACCAGGCAGGTGCCGACTTCGAGTCTGCAGTACACCAGTACACCGACGATGACTCGTAGTCGCTGTGTACGTTTGTGTCTAGTTTGGGGTACATAGACGTTGGGCGTGGACGCACAGCTTAGATGTAATCTCTGAGGTGAAGCGACAACGAACGGCCGTTGCCGCTGCCGATACGAGTACCACGTACAGCTGTGCCTGGTACATCAGTAGTTTAAAGAAAATCGAGGCACACCGCTGCTTTGCCCTTTGCCAAGACCCGCAATTCAAGCAGCAGACGGCAGTACTTGGTTATACCAGTATACCAGGTATAGTCTACAGCAGCAATGTACAGTAGAGTTTTGGATGCGGTTCGACGAGCCGGTACAGTATGTATGAATGAGTACGCAGTATGTACCGAAGCGAGCTGGAGAGCGCTGAGCGAGGGACGAGTGGCCTGGCTCTCATTCTTGACTATGCATGTGCTACGGTGCCCTCTTGCGCAGTTCGACGTGGCCAACTTCATCGATGGCCAGAAGAAGAAGAGCGCTTCCACGGACTGGATCGACATCAACAGCCCGGCCACTCAAGAGCTCATCTGTAGGGTCCCGCGCAGCACACAAGAGGAGGTGCTGCGGTTGCCACGCATTGGGAACCCTTTGACAATCGTTTGATGCTTCCCCCCGTCCACATCGAGCAACTTTACCTTCACGTGTTGGTTGTTAGTGGTAGCTTTACCTTCACGTGTTGGTTGTTAGTGCTAGACACGTAGACACACCTTATCTCCGCCAACCGTTTCGCAGACGCCCTCAAATTGTCAAGTCAAGTAGGTGTACGTGCCTGTGGTTGCGGCGCCCAAGGATTTTCCGCGTTAGCGCAGACCCGACCCGAACCCGGTGTTTGGAACGCCGCCATCTTTATCGCGGCGTTGTTATCTGCTACGGTAGGACCCACAGCGCGGGAAGATCAGATATATCATCTACAGATAGATCAGATAGATCATCTAAATCATCTAGATCCTAACCTGCCGTTATGAGGTGCAGTGCAAGATCTGTTTAGTACAGATCCAACCCAGGAAGCAATATCCTAGATTATGCAGATTATTTGGCCCCCACCCGGCAACGTGAGCTAGATCTTACAGATCATACAGATCATCTGCCCTGGAATATCTAGATCATGAACTACTGTGGGAATGATGTATCTGATTTGTCCGGGTGTGGTAGCGCCTTATGCGCGTAAATTCTGCTGTCTCTGCTCCGACCTCCGCTCACAAAATCTACACGACGCTTGGTCTAGGCACTGCCTAACGAGGGCTGCACATCACGGCTTTCATACTTGTCAACGTGCCACTCTCTTTTTTACCAGCAGACCTGTGATTACATTGCAAACCCTGTGGCCTCTCCCTTTATTCTGCAACTTTACGCCCAATGCAATCGTACGCCTGTTGCGTCGCCCGTCGGCCGTGTAAGCGCCGTGCGCGTACGAAGCAGGCTGACACTTTCGTATCTCGCGAACGTTTTTTTTGTTCGGCCCAGATGGAGGCCGCCGTTTCCTCTGCCCGAGAGGCGTTTCTGTCGTGGAGAGACGTCCCCGTGCAGCATCGAGCCAGGGTCATGTTCAAGTTGCAAGGACTCATCAGGTCAGGCTTATATCCTAAGCGCTCACTGCTCACTGTATGCATGCCGAGGAACAGACAAACGGACGCCTGCAAAGGGTAAAACAATTGGACATGTCGTCGATATTTCCTTGGTCCACCGCGAGATCGTTCCAAGACAGCTTCCGATGGAGCCTATTGCTTGGCAGCAGCAATACTCGGGGCAGTAGACCTGTATGAGCAGCTAGCAGCAGAGCGAGGCATGATCGAACGTCGGTTGCTCTCGAAATACCGTTGCGGTACGTCCCAGTCGCCAAATTATGTTGTTGTCATCGTACACCGTACCCTGGGGGGGGGGGGGGCAGGGGGGCTAATGTTCGATCTCACAGTGTGCTCGACGTTTCCACCACATCCCGAGCGCCGCTTCTTCATTCCCCATGGATGCAGGGCGGACTGCTCGAGGGCTGCGGCAGAAAATCATTGTCGTGCGGGTTTTAACTCCCCCCACATGCTTGCTGTGCCGATGCATCTACAGGGAAAGGACTGAGGAGCTGGCCGCCATCATCACGATGGAGCAGGGCAAGACCCTAGCCGGTGAGACCACAGACCTGTCACACTGCACGCATCGTCGATGTAGTAGCAGAGGCGTGACAAACGAGGGGTGTGTAGACGTCGGACCAGTTAAAAAAAAAACTAACCCCATAACCCCCCGTAACCCCAATCGCCCGAGAATTTTCTCGAAAAATTATACCGGTAGGTATTCGAGGAGTTCAAGAGTAGACTATCAGCCATGATGCTGAAAACTGGACCATGTCCATTTAACTGCAGTGTCAAATGGCGTCGATCACAGCAACTGCACAGTGGCGACCATCGAGTGGAGTTTCGCGGTTTGTTTTATTTTGCGCATCGTCTGACAAGCGGCCCACAACGAAAAAAAAAGGTATCATAAACCAGCGAGCGAACAAACGTGCTGCCACTCGGAAACCTCTCAGTACGGAGACCTTTTCCTCATTTTACAACAGTCACCCCCCCCCCCTCCCCTCGCTCTCTCGATACGTGAAACTCCCTTCTGGCAGATGCGCGGGGGGACGTGTTCCGAGGTTTGGAGGTTGTGGAGCAGGCGTGTGGCGTGGGGGTTGCGATGATGGGCGAGACCCTAGGAGGGGTGGCGACGGGGATGGACAGCTTCTCGTACCGCGAGCCGCTTGGGGTTTGCGCGGGTGAGAACGCAGAAAAAAACGGGGAGCGACACTCGAAAAAAAGTCGCCCTGGCTGCGCTGCCTTTTGTCGGGAGGGGGGGAATGAGAAGGATTGTTTTTGCTGTTGTTCACACGTGAACTCATCGTGACGATTTGGTCCGTGGTCATAGACCAGGCTCCAACAATTCCGGAGCGGAAGAAGAAGGGAAACCAGGAAAAATAAACTAAAACTAGAAATTTCCGAACCCGGGCCCGCTGTTTCGCTCACATGCTTGCAACGGAGACGGCGAAAGCGAGCGATTGGTGCTCGAATTTTTCGGGACCGTGGCGGTTTACCGTTTTCGGTCGGTGGGTCGTGGCGTGTCCCTCGAGCTGGGTGGATGTTGTGCGGCATCAAGAGGGTACTCGGAGTGTTGGTCGGAGTTTATCTCTTGGTCCCGCCACCCGGTATGAACGAATGGGGATGTTTCTGAGTTTCTTTACACAGGGCTTGACTCGTACCGGTGCGCATCACAAGGTTAAGCAACCGCTGTGATCCTGCGGTACAGCCATCCTCTTCCGTTTGTAGGCGGGAGCCCTGATGAGATGGCCTTTGCCCGGCGTGTTGTGTCGTCACTGCGCTACATGCGCCTTATTGGTCGACCTACCATGTTGTCACAAGACAGCAGTTGTAGGTGTGTCGCAGAGATCGCTCGCGCCACCACCGCAGTAAGAACAGAAGCAGCTCCGACTGCGTATTGCTCATGAGATGATCGTTGTTCCCTGTCCACGCGCTGCCTTTCGTCCCGAGCAAGGGAGGTTCTGTGGGTGCGGTGGTCTTCCCATGACAAGCCGAACAGCATACATGGCTTACTTTAGTTGTTGCGTATCGTTGAGTAGTTGGCGGCTTACCTGCTCCCCCTCCTCTCCCGCCACTGGTGCCGCCTGCCGTAGGGGTATGCCCGTTCAACTTCCCCGCGATGATCCCGCTGTGGATGTTTCCCCTCGCTGTAGCGGCCGGGAACACGTTCGTCATGAAACCGTCAGAAAAAACTCCCGGCGCCGCGATGCTGCTGGCCTCCTTGTCGAAGGAAGCCGGGCTGCCGGATGGTGAGAAAGTCGCGTTCTTCTTTTCTTCGTTTTGTGGGATGCAATTGAAGTTTGGTCGCCGGCGTCTCCTTGCGGACAATGACAGTGTCGCACGAAGCCGGGATTTGTTGCTGTAGCTGAGGGAGGCAATGGTGGCAATTTGTATTACTGCCACCGCAGCCGGTGCTGTTGCCGTACCACTCTAGACCTAAATGGATGTAAGGGTCTTCGGAGTATTTTTATTATCAATAGCACGCAATGCTTCTTACATTTCCGTTTAGAAGGGTATGTCATATGTCATACCAAGCGGCGAGGCGTGGGGAGTAGTGCTTGAGTAGATTGTCCTTGCAGCACACGAAGTGTAACGTGTGATGGCGCGTCCAGAAGACAACTTACAAGGTCCGCGGCGACTGCCCACGCCGAGCTAGCGCCAAGCCCACCATTCATCTCCTAGTTCCGGATGTTCTGGTCTTGGCAGGCGTTCTCAACGTCATCCACGGCGGCAAAGAGACGGTGGATTTCGTGTGTGACGCACCCGATGTCAGAGCCATCTCCTTTGTCGGTGGAAACCAGGTTAGTTCGTGTTGGAGCTTCTATGATATATGGTCACCTGGCCAAGGAAGATGTTGAGCTCGCTCGCGCCTCAATCCCTCAACGCTGTAACCCTTTTTTGAGTGACAAAACTCTCGGAATAAGTGTAGGAGTATAGGATCGTTTTGTGTAGTAAAATATTTAACTAGTATCGGTTATCAAGCTGTAGCTGCGCGGCGGCACAAAGCTGTGTCTGAGTGGTGGAAGGCTGCTAGGCAGTACTGACACACAAATGCAAGTACGACAGCAACAAAAACAACCAGAGAACGGAACAATTCGTACATGTTGTGCACTTGTTGTGCGTTCGGTGTGTACCCTGCAACAACCAGTGGATATACGCTACTCCTGTGGAGTTTAGCAAGCCGTACATCAAACAGGACGTGTGGCCCGGTATCGTGTTATTTTCAGCTCCCCGTCCTGCGCACTGCGCACGGCGGGTTTCTTGACACATAGATGTTGATATATCGGTGGCGTGCTATCTTGGTATTGGCGTCAAGATATCAAGCGTTCTTTCCCCCCCCCCCTCCTGCAACTAACGGCGTGTCTTGCAAAGGACGATTTTGTTGCAAAATACGGGCGAAACCCTGCTCCGTTCACCCTCCCCCCTTACCCTCCCGTTCCTGTTAATGTCTCGTGACGCAGGCTGGAAGGCACATCTTCGCGCGAGGCACTGCGTCGGGAAAACGCGTGCAAGCCAACATGGGGGCCAAAAACCACGCCGTCGTCCTTCCTGACGCCAACAGGTGAGAAATAGGAAACGCGAGGTAACGTCTTTCAAATTGTTGAGCCTTTTTACTACTGCAAACATGTTACCATACTAATTCCAAGTCATTTGCCCCCGAAACCGTGGGCGGAGTTCTGAAGGGGTTAATGACGCGCCCGTCATGACCGCTGCTTCATGTTTTTACCACCCCAGGCTCGAGAAGCTCCAATGTATCATAGCAAGAAGGTCGAACCACACTTTCCTTCAATGCAGTAGCTAGTAGATGAGTGGAATCCATCGGCCGGGGTGCCCAACCCACAACAAGCGACAAGCGCTTGTGTCTTGTGAATGGAGCATGCCTTCGCTATGTTTAAATGTAGCCCTTCCCCGGGGGCAGTGAGTGCACCGTGAGTGTACTTTAGGCATTCGGGGCGCCGCAAAATCTAGCTCCGTGTGAATGGACAGCGCCACGAAACATATCGCTGGTACCGGCCGGTGCAAGGGATGTCCGCCAACACTGAATATCATGGATGATTGGGTGATTTGGCGACGACGATGATTTGGCAATTCTGGTTGGTGCAATTATTATGGTAGATTGCGATAATTGATGGTGGATAAGGTTTACGACAACTTTTAGTGATGTGTTAGTCATGTTGATATACGGTATATGGATACCTTACGTATATTTTGCTCGTCGTTTCGATGCAGCCCGTCGTGATGGGGAAGCACACGAGAGGGAAGCCTACGACAAAATCGGAGAATTTCAAAACATACAGCGCCCAAACACGCTAACACAATTTGTGCTGTGGCGCTGCTGCTTGCTTGTGTTAAACTGACGCCGTGAGCGAAGGAAAGCGGCCGTGAGCGCTATCGTCGGCGCTGCTTTCGGTGCGGCGGGGCAGCGCTGCATGGCCCTATCGGTCGCTGTATTGGTAGGGGATGCCGGGGACTGGGTGCAGGACATAGCGGAAGGCGCATTTAGGCTCAAGGTGAACGTGTTATTTTTCCATGTCCCACAACGAGTGTATAGCTTGGTGGTTGGGGAGCACAGCGACGACGTTTCCACCTTCCTGTCCGCTGCTCGAGGGAGTCGAGCTGTTGTTGCTGTCTGCCGCTCGTTCGTTCCGATGTAGGTTCGCCAAGCTTCAAAGGGGCTCAGTTTTTGTCGAATCTCAAGGCTTCTAATCGAGTTGGCAGAGAGGCGTGAACTACCAAAGAATATACCAGGTAGACGGTTTCCCTTCAGGGGTTCAAATGTGCACGTTCAAGAAAGAAAGCTCTGTCAGCATGTCGGCACGGCGACAGCAGACTCTATCTGATCGAGCTGCTCCCTATCGCTGTCCTGCAAAAGCAAAAAAAGGACAACTTGGCATTTTCCCAGGGGAAAAACGTTCGTTCTCCGCCAATCGCGTTTTCTCGTCAGCCACGGCACCCGGGTGTTTGTGCACTAGCTTAATCTGGGAAGGCTTTGGAGCAACCAGCACTACCGAAATCAAGGGCTCGCCCTCCTGTGAACATATATACATGTGTCGTGTACATATTTGGTATTTACTACCCCGTACCTGGTATTTTATAACAAACATAACATCTCAGCCGCATCAATCATCGACGTAAATCAGTTCGCTGAAGGTATTTTATCCTCAGTCGCTTCCAGGTGTACGGAGTTTTTCAGTCGGTCGCCCGCAAGGACTTGTTCGTAGCGCCCACAGCTGCGTTAGCTCCTCGGAATATTATCGTACAACCTCCTCGCCGACACTCCTGCTGCAGGCGTTCCCACTGACTCCGACGGCGCCGGGTCGACCCTGACTTTTTTTTTTTGCCACGCTTATTTCAATAAACCACCTTCATTAGCTTCCCGTATAGTCCTTGGCGCTCACTCTTGCGATCATTTAGGAAGGGTGCAGCAGTGCGCAACATCAGTTCAGAAATGGGGAGTAAATAATATGAATCTGGACCTCTGCACGAAAAATGATAAAGGTACCTGGTGTGTGTGTTTAATGTGAAATACTTCGAGCTTGGGCCAAACGAAGAGCTTCTCAAGTGCTGTCGCCTTCTGTATAGCTGTCTGCACCCAGGTGTTATTCCGACCGTCTTAAGTCAACCAGCAGTACGTCCTACCCTCCGCGCGGGTGTACGAGGCGTACGCTGCTGCGGGGCCTACACCTTCCTCTCGTGCCTCGTGTATCCCCAGATATGCAAAGCAAAGCTGTAGAGATAGCCTGCAAGCCAATTCGTCACCACGCACTCACAGTACGTACTGGTATTTACCCTGGTATAACCTTTCGCGATTATGCTGCTATCGTATTTCTAGGTCGGCCCAGGCTGGTTGGAAGGCGTCGACGTGGGACCAATGATCAGCAAGGGGGCCAAGGCACGCGCCGAGCGGCTGATTCAGGACTCGCTAGATGCTGGTGCCGACATGTTGCTGGATGGAAGGTGTTTTCTTGGCAAGCCGCCACATACGTTTATCGACCCTCTGACGCGATGCCCGTATAACTGTAACAACCGTACCGTGAAGCGTCTTCGAGACGGCCATCACAGGGAGACGTGAACCGGTATCGTAAGCGTCGGGGTGTCGTATCTACGACGGTGTTTGGTGCTCCCCGCTATTAGACCTATCGGACAAACACGCCAGGGGGAAAGGCGTGTCTGACGCGGCAGGACCGCCTCTTCCCGTCGCAAGAGGCTCTCTCTGGAAACTGTACGAGGTCACCGCCGTTCGCGAAATCATATGTGTGTTGTCGTTGCGGTGTTATCCGTCGTTTCCATTGTTTCAGTGTAGTGCGTAAGAGTCGCGCACCGGCGGTTGGTGAATGCCTTCGGTCGGTCGGTTGGTTGGTCAAGAAACATATACAGCGAGCGAATACCCTTCCCACTCTCTCCGTAACACCTTGCACTGAGAGGCGACCGTCGGTTGGGGTTACCCCTACTGCTTTCTGCGCGAGTAGATGATGCAAACACCGAACATATACCAGGTATTAATATCATATACCGCGCGTAAATTTCCTCCCTATGTATGCGCTGTGGGCGGTCAAACTTCTTGGGTTTCCCACCGGATACGATCAGAGGCGTGCTGGTCGAGGGGTACGAGGAGGGGAACTTTCTGGGGCCGACCGTCTTGACAGGGGACGCCGGGCCTGGTATCCCGGCGTACGATGAGGAGGTTTTCGGGCCGGTTCTTTGTTGCGTTGCGGTGGAAACCCTGGAAGAGGCCATCCAGCTCGTCAATTCTTGCACGTATGGCAACGGTGCGTACTGTTTGTCAAACGCTTGATTTGGGCGTACTAGTAGTGCTACTTCTTCTGTGAAACGATCTTGTTGAGGCCTGTGCCCGCCGTCTTGCGTCGACCCGACAAATGTTATGCTTACTTAAAAAAAAGAAAAACCTGCTTGATGTCTTGAGACACCCACAAAAACTGGTCCGACCGCCACGGAGAAGAAACCATGCGCAGTAGGTGCCGCCGTTCGTTGGCACCTGCCTTCCATGTGAAGTGGCGATTCGGACGACACACATTTTTCGCACCGCTCGGTCGTATCAACACGCACTGTAGTGGGTCTCGGACACGTCGAAGCACGGCTAATACGTTTTCTTCGACTGCATCTGACCCTTCCCTCCGTGTTATGTTCGACGACTTAACCCAGCATTGGCGGCCTTCGGGCACGTAAATATAAACCCCCACGCCCTATGCCTGGAAAACCCTGCCAGCCTGAAGTTTTGTTTCGTCTTTGTGTCGTGCCTGGACGGATCAGGAACATCGATCTTCACGCTCTCAGGGGCGGCGGCAAGGAAGTACCAGCGCGAGGTTAACGCCGGGCAGGTACGACGGAGACCGCGCAGAATGCGTGTCGCGGCATTTGTTGTGTTCCAAGTAGCACGAGTCGGACTCACGCCAGCAGCAGCAACAGCAGTAGCAGAAAAATGAACAGAAGAAGCACTTCGCTCGATCAAGCGGTGACACAAAGCAGCCGATGCCGCGGATGCGCAGTATTAAATCATGAGCGTGATCACCCCCTCCCCCACAATGTGTGCGCGAATCCTTTTATCAGGTGGGTGTCAACGTAGCGACACCGGTCCCACTTCCTTTTTTCTCCTTCACGGGCTCCGGAGACTCGTTCCGCGGCGACATTAATTTCTACGGGAAGCAAGTGAGGGAGCCGCGACGCGTGCAGCGGGGTGCTGGAGAGACTTTACCGCACCTGTGTCAATGATACCTGTCCGTGATTATTGCGCACGAGCAAAGCAGCGTCTTACCGTTTGGCACCGGATATGATAGGAACGGGAGTTCGGCGAAACAGGAATGTTTTCCTCTCACTATAGAGTTCTCTCTACCTGGTATGTCGTTCGCCTCATAGGTGAAAACCGATTAATGTATTCAATTATACGTGTTACTATTAATAATTCGTTAATTTTTCTCCTGAAAAAAACAACTATTAATAGCTCAAGTCGTTAAGTGACTAAGTTCACCCACCCACACACTCATGCTTATCAATATATGCGACGTTTTATATATCCAAACTAAAAAATAATTATTGGCAGTACATACCTGCCAACAAGCCAACGTCTTTGGGCTGGCCTGTGATCCTCGACACAGACGTTTTTGTTCCCGCATGCGCTGGGAGCTTACAAGGGAAAACGTCCGCTCGGCGTCCCAGTTCAGCGGCCTTAGCATGCGGTCCAACTCATTGTGATGTGGTCCTGTGTGCGTTCCTACGCTTTATGGAAGGAACCGCGAGATGGCGGACGTTACCCCCGACGTGTCTTACAGCACTTTCTTTCCGTCGACTGTGGTTCGCGACGTACCTGCAGCATAAGCCAACAAACAGCAACTATATTAAAACGCGGTACATACCTTTCGGCGTCGGTGGCCGGCCAGCGAATAGACCTTCCTTCAAGCGACCGGCACCCGAGTACTTTTCACAGGGCACTTAACACAGGAATCGGACCCATTATTCGGGCATTGTAGTGCATTTGTTCTCTTGCTCTTCACATCCCGCGTATTTTCCTGGGGCAAACATGAGGAAGCAGGTTCTTGCCCAACACTTCTCTCCTTCAACCCGATTCGCGCCCCTGTTCCTTGTTGCCTCATCAAGCAGGGAGTGCAGTTCTACAGTCGGGTCAAGACAATCACGTCGTCCTGGCAGTACGAGCCACAGGGCTCGACCGATGTCAACACATCCATGCCAACGCATAGCTGACCGCCGTACGCAGGAGCACCAGCATGAGAGTAGCAACACCACCACCACCACCACCACCACCAGGAGCACCAGCACCAGCCGTATATAGCAGCAGTCATCCTGAAATGGTATTGTGTTGACCTCGACTGCAAACGCCTTCGCTATTACTACTAACTAACTACATTAGGGAGTTAACAGTAACGTTTGAGGCACGTGCAAGTGTTGCTGATTACTCAGATAATTGCTTCGGAAAGGGGTCAACACGGCTGCTGTTGTTCCCGCTGAGATAATTTCGTTGCTTCGAGCATGGTGTCATAGAACATGGTGTGACTCTAATGTAGGTTGAGCTTTGGGCGGGATGTTGGCGTCGTCACACAGCAATCGGCCAATCGAACCGTGTACACATGATCTTTGCGCGTGTGGCGCGGACAGTAGAATAGCTATGGACAACGATGACGACGAAATGACGAGGGTACTGATGATGATAAATGATGCTGATGATGACGATGGGGAAAATGATGATGGTTCAGTTATACTCCGTGTATTATATCGTCGATGAGGGCGACATCCGGGGGGGGGGGTCAACTCGAGGAGCGCGGCTGCATCAAGAGCATCCGCTGGCTCCATTAATGTCAGTTTCTATTGAATGTACACTAGTGGATGTATTAGTGATGGGGGTTGGCGGGGACGAAGGCGGGCCGGCAGACAGCGGAGACGAGTTCAAAATCGGGCCTCGGACGGGTGTAAAGTATGTGCCCGCGCCGGAGAAGACTCCTTCGCTGCAGACATGCCGGAAAATGTGGACGAGTTAGCGACGTAGACCTGCCGAGTTGTCTTGGATAAGAAAAAAGGGCTAACCGCCTGGTGTTCGAGAAAAAAAGGCTAACCACCCAACGGGGGCTCGGGGTTTGGGTGCCGGCCTTCTCGCACCTCAAGCCCACCTTCCCCGCGTAGTCGGAATCAAAGGCGCGGCGTATATGGGAGCGAGGTGGGGGACGACACCCCTCGCTGAAGGCGGTCGCGTGGCGTAGAGAGCAGCCTCTCCCTGACACATGGCAACTTGCGAATTGGAGTAACACCCGAAGCGCAGACTTCCGAAAAAACTGGATGCCAGTAAAAATTCTATCAGACGTGGGAGCAAGCGTTAACGAGACGAAGAAGCGTCAGAGGTGGAGCCCGTGCGGCTGTCGAGACGGTGTTCCATTGTAGCGAGCGGCGATGGCAACTCGGGCTTGTCATCGTACGGCACACATGTGGTTGTAGATCCATACGCATCCGTACGTGGTGGGACTTGCCTGCACGAAGTACGTCAGCAAGCGCAGAATTTCGGTGCTCCACGTGGGAGACTGTGGGGGTGTGCTGTTCGTGCATCAACCTGTACGAGCGCTGCTGACGGTCGGCGGCCAGATCACAGTGCCCAAACTGGTCATGGTCGAGGCTCTGGTGGCTGAGCGGTACACGTTGCTGGTGAATGCACAAACGCGAAACACGCTAGTGCAGGCAACGAGGTTGTACGACGGGTCTGGTTGTGCGCTTTGTTGGGCAACTGGTGTATCATATGCGATCGCAGATAAGGTGTATTGCGCTCAATCGCTAGGCAGCTTCAAAGGCAAACATGACAACCCCTGTTTCGCAGAGCTGTCATTGACCGCAGTCCCAAAGTCGTGAACACTCTCTAAAAACTATTGTAAACAGCCCTTTCCTTGACGTCGAAGTTCGACAAGAGAGGAGAAAATCACACGGTCACAACTACTGCATCGGTATGAAACGTGGCTGAACTGTTAGCTAAGGGACACCACCCTTCAGACCCCGGGAAACATGCTCTTGACGGTCAGGCGAGGGCAAGCCGCGGAGCGCAACTTTAAACCCACACATGTCGATCGTCTGGAGGCACTTCCGAGTTGTTGCTTAACGCTATCATGAATTTTTATTACAGTAGCCCCGTCCGCATCTCCCATAGCATTCGACATCCAATTCCGCGACCTCAGAAAACAGACTACGCTCTTAGCGCATCTCGCGTGCGAACGTGAAAAAAAATCAAAGCGTATGGCCGTGCTGAGAGAGCTGTAACGTGATCATCAGCGATTGGACGAACGAAAATTCATGTTGTCTCTTCCAGGCAGCACCTACAACACACGTCACCGATAATCGGAAACGCTGGCGAATGGTGCTATTTTTGGTGGTATGCTAGTACGCACTAACCCCGATTGACCGTGTGATTATCCGACGCCGCTTGTTTTGCTTTTCTCGCGAGTTAACGCGAGAGGCTGAGTTACCCTGAACCCAGGATCAGAGCCAGGGGTGGGAAGTTGCCGCTTTCTAATACATCAAGAGCACCCGCGGGACTTACCGCGCCAGAGAGCCAACGCCAGTAGCCACGGAAAACCGTGGACTAGCACCGGAAGCGTGTATTCGTGCTTACAGCCTTCCTGACGTGACCTGTCTCCCACCACAGGTAGCTCTCATGTACAACTCCATGCGATAGAAACGCCGAATATCAATCCTATACTGGTAACAGGGCTGGGATGGCAGGCGAAAGTCCGTGGTGCGAATATCGGCGATCGATGGACCATACAAACGCCCATCGCGAGCACCATCGGTACTCTCTTACTTGGCACCAGTCTTGGGCTGTAAAAATCCTGATTTTCTCCGCCACTCCGGAAGAGCTTCGACGCAAACCCCTCCTGTTCCTCGCCAGAATGTTGCAGGAACAATACTGTCCTAAGGACTAAAAGGTAAGTGCCTGATTGTTCGTCTAGTGAAAAAGCGGGTAGTGGTGGCGGCGAAAGATGGATGTTAGTGTAGATGAAAATATAAATCATTTCAAGATACGGTGATGGCGATGATGGTTATGATTAGGACGACGATGATAACAATGATTACAAGGATGATGATGGTGATCTGACCACGGCTTGTCCAGAAGGTCGTTGAGGGTAAACCTCACTTGAGCTGGAAAATAAAAGTGATGAAACTACTGTAGTAATCATGGTCTTCTGTTTCGAATACGCAGTATTAAACCTATCGTTGGCTTTCTTCAGTGCGTTGCTTCTTCTGTACTTTTCCCGTTTTCTTCGGCAGCTTGCACCATTACCATAGACGGTCACGCTATATATTCCCTTCGGGCTCACCATTGTCGACCCCCCCCTGCTCGCTTGGCGACGCATTTCGGCTTTTGGCTTCCTTTTCCTGCTCGAAAATTCCGTTATTTGCTTCGATACCGTTTGCGTCGGTACCCCCCCCCGCTCCCAACTTTTTCTTTTAGCACAAGGCACCAAAGGCGCCCTAGCTTCATGCGCGAGGTGTGGGATAGGTCAATAGCCTCGTGTTTTTTGTGTTGTTACATATAGACTAATTTTCGATACTCATTTCAAGGCGTTTTTTGGGGCTTATATCCTTACATCATATTGTCGTGTTTTCTGCATCTATGAATATTCAGGGTGGGCTAATGATATGGGGTGGCATCATTTTCACGGGCCTGCATAATTTGAACACGTTTCCAGGGTGCAGATCTACAGGATGTGAATGGAATGAACATGTTTAAAGTGGAAAACGGTATTTTGTTTATTGCGATTGATAGTATACAACGCAATGATGATGACATAAATAATTGATTGTATAAAAACGGCGACGTAGGGTGCTACCTGGCATATAATTTGGACAGGCATTCTTCCGCACGTTTGAAGCGGAAAAGACTGACAACCTGCGGCTACTGGCTGGTACTTCGTAGTCTGCAAGCCAGCCGCTCGTGCCTCACTACGCCACCCAGTGCTCCAGGGTGCTTATTTGAAGCACGGAGCAATACAAGAGAGGGGTGGGGGTATCGCGCATTGGGAGCGAACTAGTCTGCGGACAGACGCTGTGTCAACCTGAAAAGAGGCAACGGCATCGGACATCGGGGCATCGATCGCATCGGTCGGATCCGGCATAAGCTAGCAGTAGAGCTACGTATAGGCAGGCGGCTGTGCAGCTGCGGCTGAGGAGCATCCGCAATAATGCCTGCAAGAGAGGTGAGGCAGCACCCGGCTGCGCTCGATGGGCCGACGGACGACTTCTCTCGTCGTTTGTGCACTCTCATGCCAGCCCTTTTCCGCTCACGCTGACAATTTTTTTGTTCCGCCCAACCGCCAGACGTGTTATATGTTATCATACCTGGAATGTTGGTTGGCGCAGTGACGGATGATCAACACCGGCCCGGATCGGTGTACAAAACTCACACTCAAATACGAGATATCATTGAGCGGAGCACAGCCAATCCATCGCGCTCTCAGCGTCTTGGCTGGCCCAGCTTGTACTGCAGAGTGTACCCCTTGCTGTACGAGAATACCGGTACCAGGTACCTGGTATGCACTTGACGGCAGTTTCGGGCGTCGTCAGTCTCATTAAAAATAGTGTACCGAGTCTAGACGGCCGTCCGTCACAGGTATTACGTGTACATTGCCGTTCTGATATATTTGCTGTGTGGTTATGTTCTTGATAGGAAAGGTACGCAATTGGGTATACCCGGATAAAATACCCTGGTATGCACGATCTCCCACATTTTTGGAAGTTTCCACGGAAGTGAAACTAACTTCCATGGACGTAAAACAACTTCCATGAACGTAATTTTACTTCCATTTTACTTCCGTGGAAGTAATTTCACTTCAATTTTACTTCCCTGGAAGTTTACTTCCTTCCATGGAAGTTAGAATGGAAGTAAATCTAACTTCCATGGAAGTTAATCATATTCCATGGGAACCTTCCAGCAACTTTCATGGAAGCTTCATCAACTTCCACGGGAGCAAGTGTACTTCCAAAAATTGGATTTATCTCCATGGGAGTTGTGTGAGCTCCCGCAGATTCGGCCTCCATGGGATACTTCACCAATTTCTCTACTGCCCTGCTCCCGCTTGGTACCTTGACCCCGCCGTGGGCCCTTCCCATTTGGCATCCTGTGCCCACCCACAAGGAGCAGAATTTCACTTCGCCTTCCACAGGAGTCCGCCAGAGGCCCACTAGCCACCCTGATCCCAGAAACCGCGGAAGTAAACACACTGCTATGGAGGCAAAAAAAGTTCTATGCAAGGAAATATGTTACTTCCATGGAAGCAAAAACGCTCCCATGGAAGCAAGTAATCTTCCGATAGAAGTAATGAAGTCTATGGAAGGTGGTGAACGTAATGGAAGTCGGTGGGCTTTAAGACTTGTGGAAAATTATGGCAGCTTCCATCGGACGTGGCTGTGGAAGGTTCGCTTGGTGAAAGT
Source organism: Nereocystis luetkeana (assembly GCA_031213475.1). Lineage (NCBI taxonomy): Eukaryota > Phaeophyceae > Laminariales > Laminariaceae > Nereocystis > Nereocystis luetkeana. The sequence goes on from JARUPZ010000033.1 coordinate 5,307,002, forward strand.
TGGGGGAAGCTTCCACTCCCACCAACAGTGGATTTTCCCACGTACTTCCATGGGAGTTTACGTATCCGATACGACGTAGCTGGTATAATATATTGGTATTCGATACGAGTACTACTACTGTATAACACGCAGGAAAGCACACCACGGCGATATTTTTCACGTTTGAAAATACTATCACCGGGTGTGCTGTTATAGGGGGGTGTGGTACCTAGCGTATCCCGGGTGATAATCACCATGCACTGGAGCCCCACAGCGGGGGGGGTGTGATATCAAGGGGGCTTTGTAACGGGACACTCTTTGCTAACGAGTGCGAACAGACTCGCCCAGATGACAGCGGGTGTGTAAACGAGTTTTTTTTTGGGTTGCTAAGGAATATGAACAGACCCCGGCCGGATTGCAGGGGCTGCGGCAGCAAGGGGGGGGTGTTACAGGATGTGTGCCAACAAAGGGAGGTGTTGGCAAGGAGCGTACTAACGCATGAGAGGCTGTAGTCTGAAGCCAGTTTGCTTTTTCCATTCTCACGTAATGCCGGTGATTGTGAGGCCCACGCTTGAACTCGGGGATGACAGCTACAAAAACGCCTTTCTGCGATACTGGAGAATGGTTCCCGGTATCACACACAATGAAACTCTCAAGGATTTCACAGAAGCTTTAAGCCACTGAAGCACTGACTGATGGCATCTTGATATGAAGCATACCTTTCTAGCCCACACCAGCGCGCATTTTAGGCCGCCGGCGAGCAACACGCGCCGGAGGCACACCCCATATCTTCCCCCCGAAGGCCCCCCAGAGGGCCGCGGGAGGCCGCCGCCCGGACAGGGGACGGAAGAAGGACACTTTACCGGATTTAGAGAGCCTAAACACGCCCCACATGTGATTTTTAGTTAAAACCTTGCGGTATTATTTCCAAGCTGTTTGCCCCGAAAGGACTGGTGCAGTCCAAAATCCAAAAACATTTCAAACTTGCATGGGTGTGTCTAGAGGAAAATTCGATCTGAAGCTTGTTTTATGTTTGAAACGGGGGGAGGTGAGGTTGAGAAAGGGGAGGGGGGCAGGTGGAAGATGAAGAGCGTGGGTGCGCCGAGTGGCACCGAACGCCGGGCTTGTGGACAGCAACCGATCGGAGATAGCGGTGGTGAAGACGGTGCTGGTGTCGTTGGAGATAGGTCCCGTGGTCTTACCGGAGCCCCGGCGCACGACAGAGAGGGAAAGACGGGACACATACAGCTACCGACCCCCCTGCTGTCACCGGGTAGAGGTGCGGATACCGAGGACTCACGGGTGCGTCGTGATGGCGGCACCAGCGTCAAGGCCGCTACTACTAGTGCAGATGGAGAGGGTGGGGAAAGCCTAGGCGAGAAAATAGAGGGTGGCAAGGGAGAGGGTGGGGAAGGCAGGGGTGGGGGCATTGACGCGTGGGAAGCCGACGACATAATCCCGAAGAGTGCCGCCCGAGACATGCTGCCGTGTTCCCCTCCGAGACTCGTGGGAGATGACGGGTCGCGCCCCGCCCGCCCTCCAGCTAGCACTGGCGGCAGTGGTGGTAATGGCGAAGTGGTTGGTGCTGGTGTTTGTGATGTCCGTGGTGTTCGTGGCGGCAGTCGTGGCAGAGACAATAGGGTCAACGACGACGCGCACTCTCGATGTCAATCTCCAGGTGGCGACAGGAGCTTCGCGAAGTCGAGCTAGCGTGGGGGCAGCACGCACTGCCAGCACGGGCCGAAAAGCCTCCGCGTCGATAACAGGGGTTGCTCACACTTGAGAACGCCGGGGAGGGCGGCGGGTGATTGCCCCCGTGACCACGATCGCAACAGCTTTTTCTCTAGCAGCGGCCGCGGCGTCCACCGCTCGACCCGCCGCGCATAATCAAAGTCTCGCGACAACGCTGCAACGATGGGCGCGAACACCCCGACCGACGCGATAATAAGCCATCACGAATGGCGTAACTCACCACCGCGATGACAACGGTCCTAATTCCAAGCACCACGGCAGCGACAACGACACCCGAGGAGACTACGACGGTGAGGTGTCGGGGGGGAGGAACCTGGACCGAGGCAAGCAACGGACGTAGACTCACAAGCGGGGGGAGCGGAGTTCTAGTTGACATCGCAATGATGTTGACACCAAGGGCAAGCGGAAGCGTCGCGTGGAGAGGAAAGACAGCCGCAGCCGACACGAGCGGGAGGATGAGCGATATCGGCACGCTTGGAAGGAACGGAGGCGCAGCCACAAATGAGGATGAGGGATACCACCGAGTGCAGAGGGAGAAGAAAACCACCCGCCAAGGTCGAGGTGGCGTCGACGGTGACAAGGAGAGGCGGCGCCGCTCGCGGGTGGAGCGGAGCGACCGCCGTAACCGCCATCAAGGAAGACTCTGCAAGGAAGATGGGAGGAAGCGCCACGAGGACGTGTTGAAGGAGGAAGCCGGATGGTGTCACTAGCGAGTACAACGGACTCTCAGCCGGAACGGAGACAGCTGTAAGGAGGAGGAAAGGAGGGGACGCGGTGCGATGCAACAGAGCCGTATCCGCCGGTAGCTTCCAAGGGGAGGAGGTGAGAAGCCGTCGCATGCGGACGGACGTTAGAAGCAGCAGCTGCCACCACCGCAGGACCGGAAAGGCGAGAGGCAGCATCGCGCGTTTGGGAACAGGTGAGGCAGCAGCCACCAATGGCCGTCCAACAAGCACGAGGAATAGATGCGCCGCGTTCGTCGAGGCGCAAGAAGCATGAGCCGCCAGCACCGTAGCGATGAGGCCGAGAGGCAACGCCGCGTGCGCAGCGATGGGTGGAGCTTCAGCCGCCACCGCTTCAAGCATGTGGGGACGAGCGACAACGCCGCACCCCAAGGGTTGTAAGGAGCAACAGCCGCATCTTCCGCACTTCAAACACGCGGGGGAGCAGCAGCCGGCACCGATGCGCTAGCTTTGACGGCGAAGGTGAGAAGGATCGCTGCGTGGATCGGGGTGAGTGGAGCAGCAGCCACCAGCGCGGTAGGGTTGATGCCGGAAAACAAAGCCACATTGCAAAGCGGTAGCAGAGGCAGCAGCGGCCATCGGCACGCTTCTGGGAACAGGAGAAACAGCAACCGCCCCCGACCCCGCCGCGCTTGGTCCTTCGATGAGAAGGAGGCCCGCCCCCGCGTGCGTGGGGGGCGGGAGAGAAGTAGCCACAGTCGCGGCAGCGTGGATAACGCAACCGTCACGTCCGCGGCGAAAGTAGTGTTGGCGATGTCTCATCCCGGCGGCAGAAACCTTATTTGATCCGCGACAGAGAGGGGAGTATGGGGAACAGACGCGGCCGCGACGGTAGTCGGGACGGAGGTGAGGGTTGGGGAAGAATTTCGTCGAGCCGTTGCGAGCATTCATCGCTAGAGTCTCCCTTCCGCAAGGAGGATGGCAACGGCGCTACAGTCAACGCCATAGACAATCCCAGTAGTACCGGTAGCCGTGACAGAGGCGGCGGCGGTAGCAGTGGTTGTGGCGGCAGTGGCGGCGGTGGTAGCCTCAACGGTGGAGGCAGTGACGGGGGTGGTGGTAGTGGTGGTGGTGGCTGTGGCGCCATAAACAGCAGAGGCGGCCGCAGCGGCGGTGGGCGCAGTGGTGTCAGCGGTAGTGGCCACATCGCGAGAGAGGGCAGAAGCGGCAGCCGCCACTGGTACGTCTCTAGGAACAGGAGCAGCAGCAGCCGTCCCAGCCCCGGCGATGTTAGTGGCCGCGCCGGCGATGATGGTGGGGTGACGGTAGCGGGGCTTCTCAAACCCCACGCTTCCCCTCCGACAAGGTCAGCTGGCTGCGCCGTTCATGTAGCCGGAGCGGGCAACGCAGAAACAGGATGACACCCCCCGCGATGCTAACTAGGGTGATGCCCAGAACGGTGGCTTGGAGAAGAACGACGTGCGTATAAACCTTGTTATGAACCCGGGCACGGCGGAGCTGCTATCTACGTACGGAAGGACGCATAAATGCCTGTCGACGGTCATGAGGGTTCCGAGAGCCGGATGGGCGGTGGGGGTGGTGAAGGTATGGGGGATGGGGGTGGTGGTGGAGGTGGTGGCGACGACGAGATAGTGAACATGGTTTGCACGCGTGTTATCAAGATTTTGTCTCGGCACAATGCGCAGCAGCACAGCAGTAAAATCAGGAGCAGGTACAGGAGCAGCAGGTGAGCGAGCAGGACTAGAACCAGGAGCAACGGTACTAGCGGTGACGGCGGCGGCGGTGGTGGTGGTGGTGGTGGTGGTGGTGGTGGTGGTGACGATGGCGGCCGAGATGGTGGTGGTGGAGGTGGTGGCGATGGCGGTCGTGACGGAAGCGGGGGCGGTGGCGACCGTGTGAACGGCAAAAGTTTGGAATCCGCGATCCCCAGCGCGAGGACGATTGACGAAGCGGGAAGGGGTGTGCTTGTGGGAGGAACCGAGGCTATAATGAATGCGCCGCCGGGGTACGTGTGTGCGGGGGGCGACAGGTTAGGGCAGGGTAGGGGAGGGGAGGGGAGGGGAGTATAACGTGACCTAACGTAACGTAACGGAAGGTAGGGTGGGGCAAGGCAGGGTCGGGTTCTTAGTGCAGATTAGGGTAGGGTAGGGTGGGGTGGGGTGGGATGAGCAAGGCAGAGCAGGGAAGGGTACGGTAGATTAGGCACGGGGGCTCTCATGCCTTTTTTTCGAGGTGCCTGGGGGTTCTGACGGTGGATTGCGTTGTTGGGCGATAGGAGGTGGGGAACGGTGTGGCGACTTGCGCTTGGCTGCCTACCGTGTGCTTCGCCGCGCTTGTCCTGGAGTTGTTACTCCCCCTCCCGCTCCTACGAACATAAACATAAAATATCTTTGCACGGAGGAAGGTGTGCTTTGTTTGCGTGTGTCTGTGTGTCTGTGTCTGTCTCCGCTATTGCGTGCATTCATGCCAGCGTGTAGTTGTTTACTCCTGAACCCCTCGCATTTGTCTTCGTGCGTGGCTCGCCTCCTCCCTTTCCATCCTACTCGCCAGTGAGAAGAATATATAGACAGTGTAGAAAATACTTTGTGTATGGGTTGGCAATGACGCTGTAGAACACGCCTATCACTGCGTGAATTAGACAACCAGGGTACCGCGTTAGCTTCTTGGGGGTCACCATGGATGGCGGTTGAGCTGGATAGTTTGTGTGAGGGGGAGAGCCATAGCTCCGCATAAGAGGAATGCTCGTATTTCGTAGCGTGTACGAGGTAAATGATAAGGCACCCATGAGGCAGTTACATTGTATACCCATTGCTGTCTCTGGAAGTACGAGCCAAACTGGAAACCAAATCAGCCCATTCCACGCTGTAATCCATATTCAAGAATACGTCTCACGACGGTTCTTCGTAAGATGCGGCTCAGCCTTCCGCGACTTGCCGAGCACCTCACGACGCTTTGCGCTTGGTGCAAGCAAGGTCTGCTTGGCCAGTGAAGACCCAACGTGCCCCGTCCCGGGATTGTAGGGATGCGATGGTCTCTCGTCATACGACTACGGTCATTCATGGCAGTGCCCCCCCCCCCTGGCGTGTTTGGCGTGATGGTCTATGGTCATACGACTACGGCCATGCATGATATCGAATACATATCTTCTATCGAGTACACCTCCCCCCCCCTGGTGTGTTGTACTGCCAAGTTATTTACATTTCATCGAAACTCGAGGGACGAACCCGGACCCGCGCTGCCTAAAAGTAAAAAGATGAAGGAGCGACCGCAGCAGGAGGACGAGGAGCAGCAGGAGCAGGAGCAGCAGCCACGACAGCTGCAGGAGCAGCAGAAGCAACAACAGGAGCCGGCGCAATCGCAGGCGTAGTCGCAGCAGCAGCAGCAGGAGCAGGAGCAGGAGCCAGAGCAGGAGCAGCAGTAGTAGTAGCAGCAGCAACAGCAGCAGCAGCAGCAGCAGCAGCAGCAGCAGCAGCAGCAGCAGCAGCAGCCACCGCCGCAGCGGCAGCTTTAGCATCAGGTGGCGTGGCCGCGACCACCGCGACTAACGCAGCTGCCGCGGCAGCTGCCACGCCGGCCCGTCCTCGTTTCCAAAGGACAGAGCGCGCCGCCGCGTCCTCAGCGCCGGGCCGACACAGCCCCAGCAGCAGCAGCAGCAGCAGCAATCGCAGCAACAGCAGCAGCGGCCGCAGCAGCAGGGGCAGCATCAGCATCAGCATCAGCAGCAGCAGCAGCAGCAGCAGCAGCAGCAGCAGCAACAGCAGCAACAACAGCAGCAGCAGCAGCAGCAGCAGCAGCAGCAGCAGCAGCAGCAGCAGGGGCAGCAACAACAGCAGCAGCAGCAGCAGCAGCATCAGCAGCAGCAGCCGCAGCAGCCGTCACGCCGGATCATCCGTTTCCTACCGACAGAAAGCCCGCCGCCGTGTCCTCAACGCTAGTATCTCTGTTTTTTCGACCCCGCCGGCCCGGTCTGGAGTTGCCATGGTTTCGGTTCGACCCTTAGTTTGACCTTAGGCTTGGCCTTTTTTGGCCTGACCTTTGCTAGAACTTGTGCATCTACGTCGTTTCGTCGGCGTTCGACTTTGCTGATTAATTGTTTTTTGAGGCGGGTGAGGGCACGCGCGAGGGGGGGAGGGGAGGAAAGGGGAGATCCGAATGATCCGCCTTCGCGTTGATTTGTGTAGAAGTAGCGCTGTGTCTGTGTATGCCTGTCTGTTGCAGCCACACAATAGTGGCCATTTTGTAGCGCAGGTGACGTGATGGATGAGTCTGTAAGGCGTTTCTTCTGTGGAACGGGGATATGTTGACGTTAGGCGAAGGGGCCCGGTATCTGACATGGTAGTCGGAGGGGCCCGGGATCCGATGCGGTACCGGAAGGGGTTCGATAGGGTGAGTGTGATAGGTGAAAAGGTCTGCCCCCTTCCGTCGATAAACCATGGTGCCTCAGAGAATTGTCTCCTCTAGGAAAAAGAGCAGTCACGAGACATGTCAACAAAACAAAAACCACTCCTCCTCACTATTAATTGTCTCGAATCATGTGACCAAACAAAAAGAGTTTTTCACCATCTCTTCCAGCGGATGGTGGCACCATGGGTGATCGCACCAGGAGCACCCGGAATCTTCCGGTAATCGCGCCCTGCCCCGGACCTCTTCGGCGACTGCACCCGATCCCGGACCCATTCGGCTTTTACACCCGATTCCGGACCCCTTTGCCTACCATCACTCGCCCCCGCTCTACACTATTATGGGGGACCATAGTTAATAGGACCAAATATTGTTGGTAAAAATGGTTAAATGTATACCTGGTAGGTTTTTATCTATACCATAGGTCCTACCTGGTACTAACTATGCCCCCCCCGTAATAGAAGACAACTATTTCAGGAGATAGCACTTTCATCGTTTTGACAGACAGCAACTTTGCCTTGACATGCCTTGTGGCGGACACCAAACTACTAGGTTTTAGTGTGGAACACTCGGCCGTACACCCTTGGGATTGTCAGTCTCACAACGATATATCGCCGCCCCGGGGCGGCTTAAACCAGTCACCGCCGTGTCGGAGCGCGAGCGCACATTGGGGCAGAGATAAGAGACCACTCGAAAATGAGGCATACAGCAGCATCCGCATCTGGCAGGCAGGCTATAATGTCAGCTCACAGTGTAGGCTACATCAGGTGTCCTTCTTCTATTCTCCACGGCGCTCTGACTACAGCAGGCATTGCTGTCCTCGACGACGCTCTGTTCACAGCAAGCATTATTATTGCGGTCGGGCACGCTCTGCAGTGACCAGTCGGTCATTCAATTCACCGCTAAAAAAGGCCATGCCAACAGGCCAGGCCATCCAGTGAAAGGGGATGGATCACGGAAAAACCCGTGGCATCAAAACTAATCACGGAATTCCGGGAGGCTTTGCTCGTCATCCATTTCTCTTTGTTTTTTTTAATCGTGAATTCACTTTCCAGCTCAAAATCATACTATTACGGGGGACCATAGTTAATAGGACCAAATATTGTTAGTAAAAATGGTTAAATATATAGGTTTTTATTACTACCATAGGTCCTACCGGTATTAACTATGGTCCCCCGTAATAATATACTACCTGGTAGTAGTCATACACAAGAGGTTTTACCCTCAAAGGGCTTCCCGCTGGATAAGCCGTGGTCACAGGAGGTGTCTTTCCTTCTCCTTCCCGGCGCTTGCCTTTCGTTTTTCATTGCGCATTGGGTACAGCTTTCCCGCTGCTCGTCGATTTTCATCGAATCAATACAATTTTCATCCCACGACGAGATACGCATGCATTTGACTTGAGCCTCTCACGGCTCTCACGAGCACTCTCCTCGAAACTTTTTTATTTCATTGACGACAAAACGATCGGTCAATCGCTGCGACAGCAATCGCGCAACCTCCAAATTTTCCTCGTCGATCGTTTTTGTTATATTTTCTGCTCCAACGTCTGCCACATCGTCGTGGTGTTGGTGGATGCTTGGGGGTCATCTGAGAATGTTTACCCCCAGCTCCCACCCCCCCTCCTGTCTACGAAACTACACCGACGAGCAACAAGAAGCGCAGAGCGCGATCAACGCCAACATCAACCCAGGAGCCATCCATCCAGCCATCCACTACCGAACAGGTATGTACCAGGTATCACGTGTACTACGAGTATGATGAACTAATACCACTCCTGGACGTAAATGTAAAGCACCACCAGGGATCGATTTTTCAATACATGAAGGTTTATCGTATTCCCGGCCAGAGTGATACGTAGCGCTGGTCCCCGTGACACACGCACAATCGACCCACACAAAATAATAACATGCAAGTAAAAAACAACACATACGCAACTCGCACCGATACCACCTGACGCTTCATTGGCCGGTACCACCTGATACTTGATTGACTGGTACCACCTGATACTCAATTGACCAGTACCGCCTGATGATACTTAATTGACCGGTCCCACCTGATACTCGACGACCGGTACCACCTATCGATGCTTGACTTTCGAGAAGAAAAAAGCGAGTCGGGCAGAAACGACAAAACTACCCACAACCGCCGTCCTTGATGGCCCGGGCAATGCGCTTGCGTCCGTTCGCATACGCAGCATACACGCAGTAATCGTTACACCGAACCGACCACTAAAATCGATAACACAATACACTATAATACAGTACCGGCCGTCTCATAAGGTGTGCATGCCATAAGAAATAGCCCCGCGAGAACCTAAGCAAATAACACTTCCGGAAAATAAGAATATCTGGAGCGGTTACTTTGAACTTAGTGTGGGCCACACCCTTCCCCGAAGGATAAATCGACCAATCTCGTACTACTCGTCGCCTGGGCCAGTATCCCGGCTTCCAGCGCACGGTACACTATCATTTGGTAGAACTACTAGTGAGCCCAGGCCAGGACAGGACAGGCCGACGGGGAGAGAAGGACGGGCGAAGCTGATAATCACACACACAAAGGGGGGGGGGGGGGGGGGAGTCTCGGGCACCCAGCGCACCACCCAGTCCAAAACCTCCGCCACCCATATATACCTGCAAAAACAATGTTGGACCAACGTCAACATTGACTCCCCGCCGAGAAAACAGGACGCTTTCTACGATACTTTCCCTTCAAAACTGAAATCGACCTTTCCGAAAACTGCGGCTGCGCCATGCTTGTCTCTCTCTCTTTCTCTCGCTCCCTCTCTGCTGCCGTGTGGACTGCCAGGCTTGTCGCCCCTCCCCCACTTGAACCAAAGAAACAAGGCACTTCTGAACCTCGAGAGTCTGCAGCTACTGTAGCTCATGCCACACGCTACCCTTTATCGAGGTCCTTACCCCCAGACCCCCAACCGGGTGCACAACGTACTCACTTGGAAAGTGTCAAGGGTAGTAAATTAAGCACGAAGCGCGAGGTCCAACCGATTGCCCAAACGCTCGCGCCCGTTCTGCTAGCGACGCGCGAGGTCCAACCGATTGCCGAAACGCTCGCGACCGTTCTGCTAGCCCTCTCGCGGTTTGCCATGTAGCCTTGCGATCGTATGCTAGCCTTCCGACCATTTCACACATCGAAAATATCAGATAGATCATCTAGTTCCTCATCCGCCGTTGTGAGAGGTTGTGCAGGACGTGCATAGTACAGATAAAACCCAGGAAACACGTGCTAGATCATGCAGACTGTACGGCTCCCATCCAGCAACATGAACCAGATCGTTCGAGATCGGGGAGATATCTGCCTTGAAATATCTAGGTCGTGGTCATGAACTGTGGGAATCGATCATCTATCCGAGGCGTGGATGTTTTGCTAGCCTTCCGATAGTTTGCTCAGCCTTTTCTAGCCGTTTGCTAGCCTTCCGATCGCTTGCTAGCCTCCTCGCCGTTTGATAACCCGCCTACCTCCCCGTCCTTTGCTCGCGCCACGAGCCCGACAACAAACAGCGAGGAAACAGGGAGGGAAGGACAAGTGTCCCCTCGTTGTTTCATATCGTATCATTACACGTACTGGTAATTGCTATCGACCGCCTCTGCTCGCCTTCTCATTTCTCACCGCCCCCGCCGTTTCAACTTCAGCTAGAGCTTGAACTTCAACTTGAACCTTGCGTTCTAGGTACACGTATGCAAAGTGGTGTTTCTGCAAAGATTAGACGAACGCCGCGCTGTTGAAGGCGCCAGCCAACGTCCGCATAACCTACTGGTATAAGTAACCGCCTTTCAACACTCAAACGTCTCACGCCGCACAGCGCCACCATATGATATACTGGCGTACTCGTACAACATGGCATACTGACGTACAACTGTGACATGATGACGAACTGGTACAACATGGCATACTGACGTACACCATGACATAGTGACGTGCGGGCACAACACGAAATACTGTTGTACCACACGCCATGTCGTATGTACCGACGTACAAGCCAAATTTGACACGATGACGTGCAACGTGACATGGTGACGTACAACAAGACAATGCCATTACGACGTATAGCATGGCATGTTGTCGTTATCACGTGTACATCCAGATATCAGTACTCACTCGCTGTCTCCAAACCCACTCTCGGGCCGAGCTGTATACCTAATAAAAACTGGTCCGTATCAAATACTGTTGACACAAGTGGACCTTCCCGCTTAACCTACCACCCCGAGACCAAGATGGAGACACTAACTCCAGGACACGAGTGACACCAACCAAGCCACAAAAAAAGTAAAAATAAACAAGAGAGCATGTGCGCGCGTGCACCAACGGATCCAAAACCCATTGGTCACCCTGGAGTCACCCATCCATCAATAGAAACAAAAAACTACAAATTGTACGAAAAACGCATGCATGCATACACACTCCCACGATACCAGAACTATACTGCAACTTGTAGGCAGTGGTAAAAAAACTAAGCTATTGATAGAACGTATCAAGCGTTGGCTGGGAGCAACGACTGGCAAACGCAACGGGGAGGGATGCACGTGAACATTTTGGTTTCTCCCGCAAGCAGCCTCGCGAAAGATGGACTCCGCCGTTTCCTTCCGTTCACCACAAAGAAACGCCGCATGCAGATCAGTATAAAACCCCCCGTGAACAAAAAAAAACAAATCTGGCCTAAATAAGACAACTGTTTTAGTTTCACCTCTTGTCGAGGACTACGAGAAAGGCCAAAGGTAGCCCTCAAGATGGTCCCAACGAGGAGCCAACTAGCAGGCAACGGGGCTGCTGGAAGGGGACGCGGGCGAGAGGAACACACTTGGACATTCCCCCGAAAAATCGTTTTTTTTTCCTTAAAGGTACAACTTGCCATGTATAATATCAGCACCTGCTTGGTCCATGAACAGGTCACAAGAGGGGCGACTAACCAGGTACAAACCGAGCCTAGTGCACTACATAACCCCCCCCCTCACCCTTGTTCAGGACCTTTTTGTTTTGCTTTGAAGCGTCGAGACGGCCAAAAACAAAAGCCGCGCGCACTATAAAATACACCCCTTTGCTTTTTGTTCTGTGCTTGCTTCTTTGTTGTGGGTCGTCGAAAAAGCCTCGCCGAAAAATGGCATAGCGCATTAAAAAAACTCCTCGCTCTCCCCCTAGACTTGGTTTTGGGCAGTCGAGAGCAGGAGCTATACTGCTTATGCAGTGAGTGGTCTGAAGCTATCGGTCTAAGCTCCCCAGACTTTGACAGCGTTGTCCTTGGACCCGGACACGAGCCTGTCGTTGAAGACGCTTAAAGACCACACCCCCGAGCAGTCCAACGTCCGGCAGCACACCCAGTCTGGCCCCCATACCCGGATGGTGTGGTCGCTGCTTGCCGAAACCTAACAGCACCAGAAAGAAACAAAAATAAAATATTTTTTTAGCGGATCGGCCACTGAGCTGAATTGAGACAACCGCTGCAGTCGGTCGTCGTTTTGTCACCACCATGCACCGAGGATGCAGTTATTAATAGGTGTCAAGCGAAAATATGAGCAAGACAGGAGTTCAATAGCGCGCCTATACGAGTGAGGAGTGAGTCACACAACAGCAAAAGGTCGATGGACATCGGCGAGCAGTGAGAATGCTGAACCGTCAGACGAGACACGAGCAAGAAAGCCCTTTCAATTGATCATAGTCGTAGCGACCCAAAACCCGAGCACTGCGGTCTTATCAACTGTCCAGGAAGAGCTCGCATCAGTACAAGTACCACCATACTGCCAGGCTGCGCTGCGCGTGCCGCACACCTCCCTCCCAGGTTGCACGCCGGCCAAGCACCCTACTCTTCGTCTGGCCGGTGCTGCAAGGGTCCCTATCGTCATTTTTCTTACTTTTTTACCGACAACCATTTCTTATTGTCTCTCACGTCCCAAAGGTCTTTGTTTCGACACTTTTCCCCTCCCTCCCTCCCGAGTAAGTCCCTTCTTAAATCCCGAAGGGGTTCAACGCTGACATGGAACCCTACTGTTTGTACAGTAATATAAACTGTACCAGGTAATATACACCAACTTCGTGTAACCGACGTCGTAATCGTCATTTCTTTGTTTGGACGCTTCGCCAACCCCCGCATCTCGTGCCGAGCGGTTGTTAGTAGGATGCAGTTCCCCCTTCATGCGACTCGCCGAACACCTCACGGCGCTTCGAGCTTGGCGCAAGCGCTGTGAACTCGACGTGCTCCGTCCCGGCATTGTACGGACGCGATGGTCTATAGGCATACGACTACGGCCATGCATGCTATCGAGTACCACCCCTCATACCCGAAAGGGACTTATAAAGCACCCAGTACCCAACTAACACCGTAGCAATTAGCCAACTACAAAAACTAGTCGGCGGCTTATTGTGAAAAAATAATTAGCCATCAGCCAACTACAGAAGAAGTCGGCGATTCATTGTCAGCCGATAGTTACCCAACAAAAAACTAGTCGGCGAATACCACCAGTACGGGACCAGTACGGGGGAACACAGTAATCAGAACCAAGTATGGTTAGCAAATAGTGAAATGGAATATAATAATATAATATTATATGTCCGAGTACTTGCTGTTTTGCCCAAAAGTGCTCGGACGAAGCGAAAAGTTGGCAAAAGTACGAAAATTTGACAAACATACGTATACATATACCAGGTATAGGTTTTTGTGTCCATCGTGTGTTCTGACCACTACCAGGATGTATTGTTATGACCCTCCGTGATAGTTGGCTAACTCACAGCCTTCACAGCCCTACCCAGAGGGGGTTTTACAACTCACCAGCTTCCCCTCCAAGACGGCAAGGGCGTAGACCGGGCCGGCATGATCTTCGAGCAGCTTCTCGCACCCCCACGTCTGAGTCTCCCACACCCGGATAGTGCTGCGCGATAAGAACAATCGAAACAATAAAAACGATCAGAGCACGAAAGGTGCAACCAAAAAACAAAGGTTTTCAACACAATCGAATGCGCGTTGGCCAAAATGTGCAGGGGTGGGCGGGGGGTACTCATGTCGTGTATGCTCGTAGTCGTGTCACCACAGACCCTCGCACACCCCTACGATGCCGGGGCGGAGCACGTGTGTTCATGTCATGCAGGCCGGTAGTCGTATGACTATCGACCCTCGCATGGCTACAATTCCGGGACGGAGCACATCGGGTATTCATCGGCCAAGCAGACGTTGCTTGCATCAATCGCGAAGCGCAGCAAGGTCTTTGTTATCCGGTGTGGCCACGTCCACAGGGGGGGGGGGGGGCGTTGACTCTTTGTCTGTGAGGCTGTGTAGGCCTCAGTTGCTGCATACCAGGCATGAATTGGCGGTACTGTATACACGTACTGGACTGTAGTAGTAAGTAACCCTTATGGGATCCCTTGCAACGACCCAAACATCGAGAAGAGCGGTGACGTCAACCATCCAGTGTCTACCGATAATGCCTATAGTGTCCATTAATAGTGTCCGCGGCATTAATAGTGTATGCCAGGTATAAATGATGGATTTTCAATTATATCGCAGGCTACTGTGCTGTAGTACCTGCTATTTCATGTTTGGACTCACCTATCGATGGAGCCGCTGATGAGACGATCGCCGATGACGGCCAGGGCCCAAATTTCATCACCATGGCCGAGAACCTCCTTGTGGCACGTCCAGTTGTGCGTGTTCCACACCTGTCGCACGCCACAAGAAAAAACACGACGATATAGGAGCAGGTTTCTTCTGGATGCAAGAAGCACAACAAACACACCCGCGGACCATTCCTCCACGCTATATTGTGCACTATATTAGTACCCTTGGCACTATTTTGAGGTATAGACGAACACCATATCAGGGCGCACTAAACGCTGCCTGGTATACACTATTAACACCAGGTATGTCAGTATACTGTACACTATCTCTTACCAAGTACCAGGTATACAGCAGTATATCTGGGTATAGTATACCAACTATACCAGACGCACTATACATCCTGTCAGGGTGCAGTTATACACTACCAGGTACCTGGTATGCCCGACTGTGAGTACATACACTATACTGTATACACTACATGGGGGTGCGGTATACACTGTTTCGGCAGGTTGCTCTATACACCACTGTAAACACTATTATCTAGGGTACAGTTGACACTCTACTACTTTGATAGGGCTGTGAGCCAGATAGAAAGTTCGATTGGATTTAAATGGGTTTTCGCGAAGCCGAATAACCAAATGCATTAATTAAACCGGCTCTCGAATCCCGAGTGAAATCGAACCAGCGAAGCCAACCCCAATCACCCCTGCCCCCCCTGAGTGGAAGGGGGTCAATAGAGCCGGTAAAAGACGTTTGGAATAAATCGCAAAACTACCGTGTAACCATTTTCTGATTCCGAAACCGATTGAATCGGGCGAATCGGCTGCGATTCACAGGCTTGTACCCGCGCACATCGGACAGATCAGATAATCTATAGATAGATCACCTAGATCATCTGAATCCTAACCTGCAGTGCAGGATCTGTACAGTACAGATCCAACGCAGAAAAAAAATGCCTCGAGATCATGCCGATTAGTCGGCCCCCACCCGGCAACATGAGCTAGTTCATACAGATCATACAGATCATACATATCAGGAATCTCTCTGCATTGAAAGAACTATCTGACAATCTCTGATCTATCTGATGTGTGCAGGGTTAGACCTGTCATGTGTTTGGAAACTCTGTACTGCTGAAAAAAATATCCAACATTAATTCCAAGTAGTTTGGATAGAGTTGTAAATAGGGGCGGCAATGTTTGAAAAAACAAGAGCTACTCGTGAAAAGCTTTCAGGCCTCACAAAACATGCAAACAACCCAGCTAATAATTACACGCAAACATTTTCAGCTGTGAAATACCAGGCACCTGGTACGAAATAGCTCCGACAACTATCGACACCAAATAGAGCTCCTGACGCTTTCGATTAATAGATAGCAACGGCCACCACTGAAAGAGTCAGTAGTATTACGATCAATAGGTTATTATCAATAGTAGGATAACTGTAGATAAGGCCTCCTGCCCCAGCAAGGGGTAAACAATATCAGGGTACACCTCCGCACCGAACTCGGGTTCGGCTGGAGAGAATCAACACCGTGAGAGATTGGGCGGTGGGTCGGTGGGTGGATGAGTAAGATGATCACCTTAATGCCTCCATCAGAGCCGGACACCAGAAAGTCTCCGCACGTCGCGAGAGCCAGCACCCCGCACGTGTGGTCCGCCTGGTGGATCGTCACCTACACAACACAGAAGGCACAAGACACAAGACACAAGACATGAACGTAAGTGCAGCCGACCAACAATCAGTGCGCCAACCAACACACGAATCAGCGGACAAACCAGCGGATGATTTGGTGGATGGACCAAACCATGACTAGCGCACAAATCAGCGCACCATGACCTCACGAAGTAGCGTATACCCGGCCTTTAGTATTACGGTACGACTTTACCTTCAAACTCAGCGTACGTTTGAGCGCACGACCCACCACACGAATGACGTGTCAGGCGGACGTACTACAAATAAGGTATGGCGCATCATGTAGGGTACGATGTACAGCACCAGCCACCGCTCGGAGAAAAACATGAGCGAAAACAAGGTCTGCCTGGAGTCTGCAGGGTGTTACCCCCTCCCCCCAAAAGATGCCGGCCCGCCTTCAGGCGAAGCGACACCCAACAGAATGCATCAAAAGGCGCATACTAGTATAATTGTATGCAGCAAGATGGGTGGGACATAGGGCACATCAGCGAGAAGAGTATTTTTCCTTTTTATGTTGGTGTGTACCCCATCGAACCATTACACCACCCACCCCCAGCGCACAGCGTGGACGAAGACGCTACATGATGTATTGATCTAAATGTACCTCCTATGTGTAACTACGAACATGCTATATTATGCACCTTCTCTCAATGTATCTTGTACCGTACGTGTAACTCGTCGTCTAAAGGGGCGGTGGTCTTAAGCCCGCGCGTTTTCAAAACAAGCGATCGATCATCCCATTCTCAGGCAGCGCGAAAGGGCTCATCCCCACCACCCCCGACCGGGGGCCAAGTCTCAAGCCCCCAGTTCCAACTGTGAGGTGTCAAATATCAACCAATCAGATCTGCCTCAACCTCCCAGTTGCAAGTCTCGATCAATAAGTCTTGAAAATATTTAGCCTCGGGCATCAACAGGCATCAACCAATCATCTCACGTCCCAACTTCCGAGTGTCAGGTCTCATGCCTCAGCCAATCCTATCGTTTCTTCGACGTCTCACCCGATCGTCTATTTTCAACAAACTTTGGCTCGACTAATCAGATGGCTGCAACAAAATCAGCCTGTCGCCAAGTCTCAACCAATCATACTCTATCAACCAATCAGGTTCATGTTACAGGAGCTTTTACCTCGCACTGCCAGTTCGCGGTGTTCCAGAGCTTGATGGTGCCGTCATCGGAGCCCGAGGCGAGCCTTCCGTTGCACTCGATCACCGCGTTCACCGCATCATTGTGGTCGTCCAAAGACCGGACCAGGCTCCACGTGTCGGTGTTCCACACCTAAAAGGCGTCACAAAAAAACACACACACACACACAACATGTAAGCGGCACACTAACGGAAAAATAGTTCGTCCGATACTTTCGCAGCGGAAATTTACCTTGAAGAGCGTTCATTGACTTCGCAGAGGAGGTGCGGTCGTTTTCTGTTAACAACGGACGGGAAGGGCGCTAAAGACGAACATTATGTTTTCGGAAGGCTCTCTTTCGACCACACCTTCCCGAAATCGCCTCCCTTGTTCGGGCTTGGCACCACTATTAACCCCTTTAGGACCGCAGTCCCGTTTTGGGGACAAACTACTTGAAATTTGGGTGGTTTGTCCCCAACGCGAGACTGCGGTTCTAAAAGGGTTAACCCTAACTTCCCCTTCCGAAAAAATCGAGCGATGAAAAACGAACTCAACACCATTTACGACATTTGAAGTAAGGTATTTTCACATTCCCTCTTGCGGACGGTAGATCATCGTGGTGGTCGTTCAAAGACCTCACCAGGGTCAACATGTCGGTGTTTCACACCTCGAAGACGGCCTCGCCCACACCACACACCACACCATGCCACACACCACACCCCACACCGCACACCACATCAACGCTTCCTGTAATTCACCAACTGCGTGGTTTGGTATATCAACATCACACACACCAGTACAGGCGGTACACACACTGCCGAACGACTGCTGTTGTACTACTGTGATAAATCCATGCCGTGTCTATCGTTGTTATCCACCCAGCACACTACTGCTGGGCATACTTGGTAAAGTACTATTATTAATAGTGCTGCATACGTGTACCGTAGCAACATACTGTTGTACAGGTGCAGCAGTAGCTACGGTGCACACCTTGACGCTACCGTCGTCGCTGCCGGAGAGGAGTCTATCGGCGCATTGGGCGAAGCACCGCACAGGCCCAGTGTGGTCCGACAACGTCCGCTCCGTCGTCCACGACTGCGGATCCCACACCTGTGACGGTATCGGTTCGGAGAGACTAGTTATGCGGGCTGATAGAGCGTTCGGGACAATTATTTTCCCGGGAAAACCAATACCTCCGGGTGCTGCACATATCAGGCACTACGTTCGGGACACATGATATTCCGGGGGGAATGGTTATTCGGGGCAACATAACGTTCGGAGCATCTGATCATTCGGACAAGTAACTTATTCCGGGTAAAATGACAGTAGGAACTATTGATAATGCGGAGCGATTCATTCACCGGAAGTAAAAACGTAAAAAAAACAAACTCGGGACAATAGATGATTCGGGATGACAACTATTCGTGATGACTTTCTGACGGGGGGAAAGCTCCGCCGCTCGCAGGAGGGAATCTCGGACCGTTTCTGTCCATGCGCAAACTAAACAAAACACGAATCCGACGACTGGGAGGCGGGGGTTGGTCTGTTGATGAATTTCACCGCCTGGCCGAACTATATACCAGTAGGTGACAGTCGACAGTCGACAGAGGGCGGCGCAATGGCAGGAAGAGGGAAACACTCTACACACAGCAGTACCGCACTGGTTGCGTTCAACACCCCGGTTTGACATTAAACCGTCTTTTCTACCCAACGACATGAACACACCCAGCATCCGTCCTGCTTTTTTATCTTAGAAATATACCCGGTACAAGTAATGTGGTCACAGACTCTGCCAAACAAAGAAAACCGGGACTCACGATTCAAGACGCAGTGTTGAGCGTTAAAAAACCACGGGGACGCCAGGGGATGGAGGGGCAAAAACGCTCGATACGATATATTGGTATCCATATTTCGATACTGGTATCGAAATTTTCGATAAGAAAACCAACACTAACGGTCACAAATGGCTCTGAACTGCGCAACCAACTTACCTTTAGCCCCAAGAGCTATAAATACGTAAAACACCTCTTGAACCGCAAGCCGTTGTTGACAATGACAATGGTTCATCGCGAACAAAGCGACCAACACCGAAAAATGATACGAGCATTAGTAAAAATAATATAAAATAAACTGCACTGCATCATATATGAGACCGAGGACTTCGTCGAAATTCATCATATAACATCATATAACATCATATGAAAGGATGATAGGGGGGAAGTGGGATGCGGGAGACGGTATATAGCTGACCTTGATGTTGGTGTCCCACGAGCCGCTGACCAGCTTCCCGTTGACAACCGCGAGCGCGCTGACGGCGTCGGCGTGCTCGGTCAAGAGGGTGTGCTTCTGGAAACGGCGGAGAAGGAAGGTAAAAACAGGTGCCGCGAACGAATGTGCGACATGCGGGTGGTCACACAGAAAGGACACCCACGGCAAGGCATGACAAGGCACGGCCAGCCAAGGCGATCGAGGGACGGGGAGAGGGAGGGGGGGAGGAGAGGGAGGGAAGTTGGAAAGGACATCATGACAGTAGCTATCCAAATCAGGTGACACCTGTAAAACCAACAGCCTTTGACACAGCCCGTGGTAAAGCACGGTGGGCATCCCTTCTTGGCTCACCGCCTGCTATAAGCACAGCTTCGGGTCGGATTATTCGTGACCAGGTGTTGGGGCAAGACGCAACACAAACACGCTTGAGCGATTCCAAGTCCTGCGGGTTGTGCACAGCAGCGTCCGGCAGCGGGGCAACCCAAGCCAAAGCACAACGCCCGACCAGCAACACGCGCCTCCGTATAATCGGAAACTTGACATACACTGGAACTGCTCGCGAGGCAAAAACTTGTTCGGCATATTTTTAACGGCACCATCCCGAGGCGAGACAGCCACGAGCTACCCTATACGTACGCTGATTTTACTGCTATGTTTTTGCCAGAGGTGTACGATTGCTTCACCCAGTTACTGTGTGTACATAAAAAAAAAAAAAGTCCTCGTGTTATCCTCCACTCTAGATTAATTGGAGCTTGTTCGGTGATGAGTTCATGTGACAGCAACGACGGCAACAACAACAACTCCAAAAACTACAGTCGCCATGACCACATTATCCTCGAAACCCCAACACTGACCTTGAAACTGCACGACCTTCGACGCTGCTTCGTCCTGGGAGTGTTCGACAACCCCTGTCGGCCTATCGCCCTCAACGCGTGGTGCTCCCATGCCTCAGCGATGAGCGCTTGGCATTCCGGGCCCTACCCATGGCGAACCACAAAACAAACAACAAAACATGAACAACAGCAACAGCAACGAAACGTTGGCAAAAGAATGAACAAACCAACAAGGGCTCAAAAGGAACAAGAACAATAACTACTCTATAAAATCGTATGTGTCGCCAGCGAACTTATGATACTTGCTAACGAAAGTCACCTACCAGGTATCAATGTTGTTGTAGACTAAGCCGACGGTCGAATAAGTATTAGTTAATAGTCGTACACCGTGTCGACGCACAGGCCAACAAGTGAAGTACCAACAGCGAAGCGGGGGAGGTGAAATACCGACACCTAAGAAGGTGAGATACCGACAGCTAAAACGGTGAAATGCCAATGGCTGCGGAGGTGAACTTCCGACGGCTAGGCAGGAGGACTACCGGCGGCTAGGCATGTGAAATACCGCCGGCTAAAAAAGTGAGCTGCTGGCGGCTAGAGGGGGGAATCACCGACGGCCAAGCAGGTGACCTACCGGCCGTTACGCGGGTGACCTACCGACGGATAACCAGGTGCACCGCCAACGGCTAAGCACGCGGATCACCGGCGGCTCATCAGGTGAAATGCCGAGGGCTAGAGTAGGCGAATATAGACGGCTGAGCAGGCGAGTATCAACGGCCAAGTACGATGCGAATAATGCCAGTCGACCAAGCAAACACGAGCGCCAGTCAACAGCCGGAGATCAGTAAGGGAGCTGTCAAACCACAGCAGCAGCACAGTAGCAACATGACGACGCCCAACCCTACACGAAATGCGGACTTGAAGTGGTGTTGACATGTTGAAACCTATCGCACCTGCGTGACGTCGTGGCTCTTGATGACGTCACTCAGGAGACCCGCATCCATCAGCGGGAACCGCACCATCCCCAGCACCTATTACAAACACAAACAAAAAAAGCACGCAACAGGTGGGCAAGAGACAACGTTAGCACTACGAATACGTGTCAGCGTAAATAATCCTCTCAGCACGGGGGGCATGAGAACCGTGACCGACCGTTGCGACTGCTGCGGTAATATCGATCATCGAATTTCAATTGCTCGTACAGATCATCGATCGTCGAACATCGATTTTCGAGGCCTTCGAGCAACGGACAGGACCACTGTCATACTTAGAAGTACCTCTGGTGCGTGCTTGCGGCGGGATGGAGAGTCCGCCTGAAGCCACCGAGACGCCGCATCAAAGACAACGGACTCGTCGCAATCCAGCACTTGATCAGAAGACAGCACCTGTCACCAAAACAACAGGTACCGAGACGTCGTCAGAATTCTCGTCCCGCGCGATTGCGTTTAGGTACAGTACAACAGGTGTAAGGGCAGCAGCACGCGTAGTAA
Organism: Nereocystis luetkeana; assembly: GCA_031213475.1. Classification (NCBI taxonomy): domain Eukaryota; class Phaeophyceae; order Laminariales; family Laminariaceae; genus Nereocystis; species Nereocystis luetkeana. Next base: position 5,328,798 of record JARUPZ010000033.1, read on the forward strand.
TAGTAACCCCAGAAGTCTCTACGTAGTACGATCACCATTATACTACTTCGAAGCAGCCCATCAGCCGCCGAGGCAGAGTGAACGAACTAATAGTACTACTATCTCTGGACGGAAAGGTAATGACCACAGCAGTAGTGGTCCCTCCCTCGTGTCAGTTCAGCAGTGCCAGTTGCCCGGCCATAGTCCTTATGGAATCGCTTAGCACAGATGCGATTCACCAAGGGTGGTAGAGCCCGGAGACGTGGCGGTTGCTAAAATACCGGTATTGTTGACTGGCGCATACCGGCACTACAGAGGGACCACCTAAACGACTCTTACGTATCCATCCAGAGTGGTATAAGCGGATACTTTACACTCGATAACCCGAGACAGAGACGCCGTCATATCCCGATAAACTACTGTAGTTCACGTAACAATTTACCTCTGAAAGTTGTCCCTTGGTCAACGCCGTCCACCCCTCGGAACGAGCGGTAAGCGCGAAATGCTGCACTATCTTCGAGAAGGCTTCCATCTTCAATCCTTGGCACTGGTAGCTATCCGCCGCCGCAAACACCGAGCAGGCGTTATCGTGGTCCAAGTACGTCGACAGAGCGTTGCACATCTGCGCTTTCAGGCCTTCGACCTGTCCATCACAGCGGAGGTAAAGTAGACAGCAAAGCACCAGTAGGTGGTATAGCGTACACTAGTTTAGAAGGCAGTCCTGTAGGCAGCCAGATATAGTACAGGAGGTAGTTCATTCAAGACCAATAGGCAGCCCAGTCCAGTACACGTGGGTAGTACAGTACAGGACACAGTATATTGCAGTACAGCGTGGTCCACTGTGAATAGGCAGCACAGGCAGTATGGTAGAGCCCAGTAGGCGGTCGTAGGCAGTACAGTAGAGTACAGTTTAGTACAGAAGGCAGCCGTAGGCAGTACAGCAGAGTACAGTAGGCAGTCACGTAAACGAGGACAGCGATTACAACAACAACAGGACACATAAAAAACCGGAGAGCAAGCACAGACAGTACCCTGACCTGGTAGCGGTTGGCGAGCGAGAGGAGATCCACCACTTGAGAGGATGGGACGGAGATGGGCTTGTTGTACATATAATCCAGCAAAATCTTGAACTGGAAATAAATCATCACCGTCATCGTCATCATCACCAGCAACAACGACATAAAGAAAGCAACGAAATGATAAGGCAAACATCGACGAATAGCAAACAAGCGAACGGGGCGAAGCACGAAACTACTCACGAGCAGCGCGGTAATAGGGTGAAGCGCCGACGGTGCCCCGACGACGACGGTTGGGCGGTGGCAATAGGCCATACGTCGATAATGCTCCCTGACAAGGCTTGATCCATCGGCGGTACAACGTCTATTACGGGGGGCTACATTAAATAGGACCTACGGTAAACAAAAAACCCTCTATATTTACCTATTTTTACTAACAATATTTGGTCCTATTTACTATGGTCCCCCGTAATACGATACCCCACAACAAGGGAAGGCAAGGCAGGGCAGGGCAGGGCAAGGCAAGGCAAGGCAAGGCAAGGCAAGGCAAGGCGACGCAAGGCGAGGCAAAGCAAGGCAAGGCAAGGCAAAACTATTCCCTGCTATGCCAGGGAAGTACTATACTGCACAGCATACCGGGAAGCAGTACGTACTGCACAGCAGTATCGCCTAGCACAACACTTTTGTAGTGCCCAACAGCAGTATACCGCACAGTAGTGCCCGCACTCCCCCTACCTCACGCGCGCTGATGTCCTTGAGCTCGATCTCATCCTGTTCCATCTCCCTCATGCCGCTAACCATCAGCGCCCCCAGGAAGGTGCGACTACAGGCGAGGACGGCTTTGTGAGCCCTAAACTCCTCCCCTTCTACCCTGAGCGTCACGTCGCACAGCAGCCTCCTATCGTACAGGTCCTACAGAATACAGTACGTAGCACCGCGAGGGCAATATGACGGCGTTTGAAGTTCGGGCGGGTTAACACAAGGGAAATTCAGGGGTTTGAGCAATACAGGGAGTGGGGGCAGTAGGTACAATAGCAGCAATATAAGCAGTACAGGCAAAAGCAGCAATAGGAGCAGTAGGAGCAATAGCAGCAAGCAGCAATAGGAGCAGCAGGGAGCAGTAGGAACAACACCGGCGATGCGTGTCAACGGAGCAGTTTAGTGCTTCCCGATGGGCGGGGGCCAGTACACTGCTCAGCCCCCCCCCCCCCCCCCGTGCGCGCCCACGAGGCCGTTACATAGAAAACCTATTGCTGTCTCTGGAACTGGCCACACCATAAATTAAGTCAGTTCATTGACGCTGTCATCCATATGCAAAAAAAAAACGCCTCAAAAGCGGTTCCAAGTAGGATGCAGCTCACCCTTCATGCGACTCGCCCAACACCTCACGGCGCTTTGCGCTTGGTGCAAGCAATGTCTGCCTGGTCGGTGAAAACCCGACGTGCTCCATCCCGGCATTGTAGGGATGCGAGGGTATATGGTCCTACGACTACGACCATGCATGATAATGAGTACGCCCGCCCCCGCGCGCAAGATTGGCTGGGGGGGGAAGAGAGGAGAGGGGGGGGGGCTGAGAAAACAGAAAAAACAACTTACCAGATATGCAATTCCTCCCATTGCTAAACAGCTGTAGTGAGGCGGGCGCAGGGCGCAGGGCACAGGCACAACGGCACCGCTGCGGCGTAATTTCCACCAATAGGGGCAAGACACGAAACGCCCACTCAAAGCTTACCATAGGAAATATTTTGTATACAAAATCACGAGGAGCATACAGAACAACGGCTCCGGCGTCGTACCATGCACTTTGCAAAGCCGAGTAGATATTGGCTGTCACGTTGATTCAGCTCACAGCTCACGTATTTGTACCAAAAAATTACAAAATGCCCAACGCATGCCACCAAAGCCGAACAAACGACCCAATAATCTTACGAAATACCCAACGAACGCCAACAAAACCCAGCAAGAAACCAATCATTTTACAAAATGCCCAACAACTGCCCAACAAAGCCCAACAGATGCCCCGCTGGGCCACTGCGGGGGGGGGGTCTCCCTTCCGCGATGCAAACTTACCCTGATCCGGTCCATGAAGCCAACGTTCTCCTCGGCAGTAAGCTTGAACACGCACCGACGGTGCCCGCCAATGTCCGTCCCATCCCGCCGCCTGCGCTTGGCTCCTCCTGGCGTAACGCCTCCCCTGGGAGTGCTCTCGGTCGAACCCTCCTCAGAATCCCCACGCTTGCGGAAGGGCGGCATACTGAGGCATCCCATCCAGACCATCCAGACCGAGCGAGGGATCAAACAGAAGGAGCTTCGTTAGTTGGTATCGTAGATGAACAGGCACCCAAGAACAGCGCACCAGGTATCATACACCTCGTATATAAAGCCCATGACCATTTCTGGTGGTCCAAAATCAGTATAGACAGCATTAACACCACAACACGTACCAGGTATCATATATGCCTGGTATATGATTTCCATGACAACTTTTGGTAGTATAGTCAAAACACCCCGTACACCAAAACCAGCTGCGTACGTACCACTCTACACTTGCTTCGTTCGGATGTTTTCTCGTGTAGAAGTCAGCTTAGACAGTGGCATAGCAACAGACGTATTAGTATTTTTAGTTTCTTGTTCAAGCTATCGTGCGACTCGCGGCCATATCTAGAGAACCATCGTAAACGAGACGACGAGCACAAAGCCAAGCCGCAAACAAAAGGGCCAGTGCACAGACAGACGGCATATTCAGTGGCATCATCGAACAGCCATCAAACGCACACAAAACACAAACGTGTCACGCGAAAAAGTCAAACGATCAACTTACGGACAACGAACACGCACAGGGGTGATGAAGAGAAAAGGTCACCGACGTATCCAGGTCTCTCGAGGAACCAAAACAACAAAACAAAAAAAAAATAACAAAACAACAAAACAAAAAAAACATAACAAAACAACACAAAACGAAACATCCAAACATATACGCTTACCCCATGCCCGTGCCAACCGGAGTGTGCGGTGTAGAGCCGTTGCCAAAGCCGTGACCGAAAGCTGCAGGGGTTCCAACGTCGGTACCGATACTCGCGCCAGGCATCGCATGAGGTGAGGAGCGGAACGACGAAATCACCATGTCGCTCACCCCGCTTATGTTTCCGCTTCCGCTTTCAGCGGCGTTTGCGTGTGTACTCCCAGTGACACGAGTGGGAATAATATCTTCGGCAAGCGAAGCGCTCTCAACTGCACCGAAGCCCACGCCGCCGCTCATGCCGCCACCGCCACTGCCATAATAGCTACCGCTAGGGCTACCACTGCTCATCGTGCCGCTCGCGTCGCCGAGGCGCGCACCATTGCCAGTCCTGCCGCCACCGCTGCCGCTGCTGCCGCCACCGCCGTAGCCACCGCCACCGCCGCCGCCGCTGCTGCTGCGACCGGCGCCCGCGGCCCTAAGAGCGGATGGCGACAGCGCCAACGGAGAAGGGGCCTGGAAAGGTGACAGTGCTTCCGCCATGGGTGATATGTTTTGGTCTGCTACACGATCATCGGGGGCGCGGGGTAGGGGGGGAGTGGGGGGGGAGGAGTACTCATTATCATGCATGGCCGTAGTCGTATGACCATAGGCCCTCGCGTCCCTACAATGCCGGGACAAAGCCCGTCGGGATGTCACCGACCAGGCAGGGGAAGAGGGGGGGGGGTGTTGGGGAGAAACTACGCTAGGAGATCGGTCTAGTTCGGCGCGTCAAGGTCTCTGCTGAGTCTTTATTATTATGGTTTTAGTGCATGGCGGCGGTCAGTCAAGGGGTCCAACCATTGCCTCCTACGAGTATACGAGAGCATATGGTTTTAGTGTATGGGTGCGGTCAGTCAAGGCGGTCAATCAAGGCGGTCAGTCAAGGCGGTCCGTCAACGGTTCAAACCACGGCCACTACATGTACATACGTGTAAAATAGTATGTTTGGTTAGGATCGGAGTCCTATCCTCGTACCTCGCGGTGGGAGGACGTCAGGCCCTCCTGAGACGGCTTAGGCACACGTATAAATATTCACATGAACCCCCATTAAAGGTGCAACAAAACTTTAACGAGGCTGAGTTGGAGACGCGTAAAGAGGCTTGCGCGGGCGGGCGCCAACCAGGGCTGCTTCGTGGGCAGCTCTAAGTGGGACCGAAGCCGAAATCGTCGAATGTTTTCGATGATTTCCGCCATCCAAGTCCAAAAGGGTTACACGTAACAGCAGGAGCATAGCGTCGACATCCGAAATGGTAAGTTGAAATGGGTCACGTGTTGCACCTGTGCTGCATTGCCCACAAAACACAGAATAAACTCCCGACAACAAAGACACTGGAACCACGTCTGCCACCATTCTTTTTGCTGGGGGCATGTCGTTCTTCTGCTCTAGCTTCGAAAATTCCTATCGAGCCACAAGTTGGCAGGGCAGATGGGAGCTCCTTGGTGCACTCCCGTGAGTGTGTCAAAGCGACAGCACTTTCCGTGTCGTCCTTGCAGGCGGATCTCATCGCGTAAGTTTGAAAATGTGCTTCAGGCGCTTGAATTTTCGGCTTTTCGTACTGTAGCCAAATTTTATTTTTTTCTGCTGTATAATATAACGGGCAGGAGGAACGCAGGGAGGAGCTACTGCTGCATATACTCACTCGTACATAGATACGTAGAATATTAATACTTGCTCCGTTGTACTCTCGCTGCCCTTTCCAAGAGCACAGCCAGTTCACAGTATGGAGGCTAGCGCACTAGCTGTTGATGGGTGTGGGCATCGGGAGGAAAAACGGAGTTCTTCGGCATGCTTCTACTGGCGTCAGCGAGCACGCCAGTCGAACTATGTACAGCATATCAAATATATATATATATATATATATATATGTATATTTGGGGTAAGTACTCGTATCATACCGCTTCTGCGTTCCTCCTTCTCGTTCCACAATAGGAAACAATACTTGGCTCTAGTACAAAAAACTACAAATTCAAGCGCCTGGAACCACATTTTCAAAACACAGCGACGAGGTCCGCCCCGAAGGAGAACACGGAAAGTGCTGTCGCTTTGGCAAACTCACGGGAGTGCACCAAGGAGCTCATATCTGCCCTGCCAACGTTGGCTCCATGGGAACGCTCGGAGCTACGTAGAGCAAAGAACGGAACGTCCTCAGCAAAGAAAACGGATCTGGTTCCAGTGTCTTTGTTGTCGGGAGTTTGGCAATGCCTTTTTTTTGTGGGCAGTGCAACACCAGGTGATTGCGTAACTTCGCTCGTCACATTCATCATATCATCAAACTGCTGTACCAGGTACCTCGTATGATTACCGTTCTCGTAGGCCTAATCTTTTAAGACGAGCGAAGCGAGCCGTAAGTCGGACTGGGAAATCGAGCGTAGCGAGGTATTAAGACGGCCGCAGGCCGAAATTTTTTCGACTAAGTCGTGCGAATTTCAATCGTCTTAATCCATATTTTGCGTCTTAGCGCGCCTTAAACACGTCTTGGCACGTCTTAGATTCGTCTTGGCACGTCTTAGGTTCGTTTTGGCACGTCTAAGGTTCGTCTATAGGCACGTCTAACAAGATCTTGACAGTACTAAAGCAAGAATTATGCCGAAAACTAACAGTTAGCTACTTCAACGAGGCACGGGTACAGCAATACAGCAACCACACAACAACGTAGAGCGCCAGTAATACGACAATAATCCAAGTATCATCAAGCTACCGGTACCTCATAAGTGCGATTATTACGTGTACTGATGGACAAACAGTATTACGTACGTACCTGGTATACTCCTACGTAGTACCAAGTAGTTCCTTGTGTGTTGGCATTTGACGTCACGCACAGCAGTACATAATTGATACCAGGTACCAGATAGTACCTACTGGTATATTTGAATATCTATACCAGGTATATGTTTATTTGTTTGCACATTCATTCGTACATACGTGCCCATATTCGAAGTGAAAGCTCCAACTTCGCATTGCGAACAGAAGGCACCAGGTACCTGGTTTTATTGCGTCGTTTGTTTCCTACGAGGACGAATATCATACCGTCAGCAGCCGTGGATACCAACAAACTCAGATATTTGTTTTCACGTATTAATAGTGTCAATAGTAGTACTATTAATATTAGTAGCAACTTACGAAGCCACCAACGGAAAACAGAAAGTCTGAAGAGATAACTGCAGTATTTGTCCTAAAAGATGTCGTCCAAAGAACGACACATTGCTACCGGTGGTAGTGATGCATCCGCGGTGTAAGCATACCAACGGATTTTACGCAAACCACTATTAATATTATAACAAAAGTAACTGCCCTGCCCACGGAACACAGAAAGAGAGCAGTTGTTGTCCTATGTTGGGCGTCCCAAAAAAGGCAGTATGTCACCTATAGTATTATACCGATGTACCACGGTATATAGCACTAATAGCAAAAAAACACAGAAAACGAACAGCAGGAGAGTAGTCGCCCTAAAGTATGCAATTCTGTTTTTGCAATACCAGGTACCAGGCACCAGCCAGGTATATACTACGACGTTAACAACCAACACAACTTGAAACAAAACATAGGTACGTCGTATAGGTAGCAGTAATCCTCAGGTAGTACGTCGAAATACATTGGAGTGGACCTTCCCCCAACCCAACTGCCAAATGGGGAGAGAGGATACAGATCATGTTTTGTTTTTCATTTAAAAAAATAATAATAATGCCATCCTCGAAAATACGGAGAACCGGGTTCGATGTCCCCGGTGTGCCAGGGAAGAGCGCATGGAGGCCCGAAAAAAGAAGGTTCGAAGGAAGCAAGGTGAAGCAGTCGATTCATCTGCCGTCCTCGCCGTGTTTCCACCTATTTCCAGAGCTCGCTGTGGTCGTGTCGACCTTTAGTACCGCGGTCCCGATTTGGGGACAAACCAGTCTAATTCCAAGTGATTCGTCCCCAAAACGGGACTGGGGTTATAAAAGGGTTAAGACGCCTCGACCGGCGCCTGGTGCATTGTAAGACGAATCTAGGATGTGCTATTAATAAGACGAATCTAAACGTGCCAAGACGAATCTAAGACGTACCAAGACGCGATATAGCGAGTAAGACGGGCCTCTCTCTGAGAAACGGATTAAGACGTATTTCAAGAGACGTCTTAGAAGATTGAGCCTACGTTCCCGGTACAGCTTACACTGAGAGCAGCAGTAAAATGGCACAAGGCATATATGGTACCAGGTACCAGATACAGCAGCAGGAGCAGCAGAGATAGCAGCAGTACTACAGATTTGTCGTGGAAGTGGCGAAGTCAGACGTCGTATATAACCGTGCGAGTACACCCTTATCCTTGTCCATCGATTTTTAGATTTAGCACTTTTTTTTAGACGTACCTGGTACCATTTTTGAAATGTTCGAGTAAAGGAAAATACGGTAAATCGTCATGAAAAGATTATGATGTTCTCACGTATGACAGGGAGCAAAGCGATGACCCGATTGACCTGATCGCTCATCGCTTATGGGGTAACGTCGGCGTCCTCGAAATACACGGGGGTGGAGAGTCGTGCACCGCTGAATACATTAGTTTTCACTCATCGATCAGATCAGATACTTTTCAGATCCTCACGCAATTAACTAGATATTTCAGAGCAGATAGATTACGACTGATCTGCAATATCTACTCTGTACGCACGTTCTCGTAGTAGCTCATGTTTCCGGGCGGAAGACGTACCATAGTCTTGATTCTTCACGATCTACCATTCCATTTCTACTGCTGTAGCACACGTTTTCTGGGTTGGATGTTTATGTACTACTGCTGTCCACTACTATTAATACCGGTATATATTAATATGCGCATCCTGCACAGCATCTCATGACGAGCAGGATGGGATCTACTATTAATAGATGTACTATTAATAGTAGACCCTCCATAGATGATCTGCCCCGGTGTGTGGATTCATTTCCTGGATGGCGGCTCAATGCGCGAGGTTATTGCAATCTCCGGCGGACACACACGGCCTGGGGGGGCAACACACAAGCAACACAGCCAAGTAAAGGTACGTATACCGTTCGCTACCTTATAGTGCTGTTACCGGTTTCGATAGTCCAACCGCTGCTGTGTGTAAATCCAACCGCTGCTTTGTACAGGGTACTCATGCTTCCTTTACAGGGGCGATGCCCGTACGAGTACCAGACTAGCAGGCATGAGCGTGGCTCGCAGGGTGCATACACCTGTTATGATACTTCGAAGTACACGCGTAGCAGGAGAAAACAAAACACTTCGACCGCTTGTCACAGCCAGGATCCACCAGGTGCGGGTGCGGGTACGTGTGCCTTATCCTTGTCCATCGGTTTTTTAGCACATTTTTAGATACCTTTTTTCAAACACCTTATTTCAAACGTCCTGGTATAAACAACGGGAACGAGCAGACGAGCGGCCTTGTTCTGTGACGGGGCAAAGCCGGCGTCCTCGACACGTATGCGGGGGTGGGGGGCGATGCACCGTTCATGGAGTTATGAGTGCTTCGGAATGACGGGTCAATGGGCGGGCTATTGCAATCTCCAGCAGGGGACAGACTCGGGGCTAAGCACACAAGCAACACCGCCGTGCCATCCATGCTGGCTGTCCAACTGCTGCTGCTCCGTGCTAATTCTTACTCGCTCACATAGCGGGACGATTCTAATATGAGTTTGGCATGCAGGTTGCAGCAGAAAACCCTCCTCGAATAAGCGGAAAAGAGGCAAACAATGATCCTCTGGGCCCTGCAGGGCTGCACTGTTGACTTCGACTAGGCTATGGTGCAAATATTCCAGAAAAAGCACGTCTACAAAGTCTAGGGTCCGCGTGGATGTGGTGGTAATAGAAGACACCGCTTGTTCTCTCTCGTGTGACCGGACTACAAAGTAGCTACTTGTACTCAAAGCAAAGTATTGCGCTGTCGGGAAAAAACCCAGTGCAATCGAAACGACCGAGGAAGGCCCGAAATAACGGCAAAATCGCGGTGCTACTGCGAGCGCCCCAAAAACACACGATACAGCTGCTCGAAAGTGGTATGCTCACCTCGGTCGAGGTTGGCTGTCCGCGACGGGTTCCGCAACTGCGAGGCACAAGGTTGTGTACGGATGAGTTGGAAGCAAAAATCGTTTGTACGTATAGAAACTGTAGGATGTTTTGGAGGAGGGGATCACACGCAATTGTCCCCTGTAAATTGGGTTAATTTCTGCAAACGCTTGAAAGTCGTGGAGAGAACTCGCGACGACGGCCCCCGCTTCGTTGTAGCCTTCATATTGCGACTCGTTGGGACTAGAGTACGACAGCCGCCAGCGCTACTGCTGCATCGTTTTTTCCAACAGGGAGCCGGGACTGGAAACAAAGCCGAAACTGAAATATCGGAGGATTAGGATGACGGAATCCTCGAGGCGTCGGAGGGCCCCGGCCCTTCGCATGGGGCTCGTCCTCGTTGCCGTCCTGATGGCTGTTGCTGGTGGACAAAGGTGGGAGTTCTTGCTGCATTTACTCTCCGGTCGTTTCCGCGAATATAGCTCACGGTGTGCCTGCGTGATTGGACGGTGCCTGCTCCGTTCGTCAGTTTCGTCTCGGTCACTATAAAACCGAGATTTGAACTGACCGAGATGTTGAGCTGCGATTGCTGCTGTACTCATGTCCGAACTCCGAAGCAGCTGGGGAGGCTGTTCAGTGACATGTTGTAAAGACCCGGAGCTCGTGCGTAGCGAGACAGCTTCTCCTGACGAGGGTGTAGTCCGCGCAAAGCCTGGCCTCGCTTTTCTTGACCCCCTCCCCCCGCTGCCCATCGCGTCCGATGCATGTTGTACTCATCGTGGAGATGAGAGCTGTGTTGAACACGATTTTATACTACCATCAGTATTGGAGACGACAGCATCGCAATTGCTACTCGTACCAGCGTTATTCCACCTTGTCGCCTCGTCGGGTCAGCAGTATGTACCTGCCTGTACCCCCTCCTATTAATAGCAGCTACTCTCAGGCGGACACACCACGTAGCGATTCCAACCTCCCCACCGGCGCGCTCTTGTACTTGTCAAAGGCAGGGTAACCGTTTTTTGCGGAAAACATTGTGCTCGTAAACTCGCTCGAAAGAAAAAGAAACAGAACCGAGTTGCAGCAGTACCGGTACACCTATTAATATTAAATAGTAGTCTGATCTAATACTGACTACAGGGAGCAGTACTACGGTTGTCTCCTGTATTGGTACTCTAGTCGTACGTGTATCATAAAAACCCGTGACGCATCTTGTCTCCTGATCGTCCGTGATGTGCTGTGATTTGTCCCCCCGACCCGTACCTGAACCTCTACTCTACTCTACGCTCTCTCGTGTCGCTGTGACGTTGTGAAACATCCCAGACCCCAAATAGCGATGCACGAGTAACAGCAACATGGAACAGCAGCAGCAGCGGCAGCAGCAGTATCATACGTACTGCTCTACGAGTAGCTGCAAATAAAGCCGATCTCGCCCTGGTACTTGCCATTTTTCCTACTCGTCGTGTAAATATATACCAGGCAGGTACCTGGTACTGAACTGGAGCTTGTATTGTTAACCAGGTACCTGGTACCTGGTACCTGGTACATGTTTTTAGAGGTTGCCCCCTCAGGGTACCCGCCACGAACGGCTACCCGCCAAACTTTGGAGGCCGGACTCTACCGTGCCAGCCGGGTATTGCCATGTGCATGTTTACGACCGGGTAGCCGGAGACCCTCATTTGTTCCGAAAACCCGATTACCCGGAAATATTGCGATGCTTGTTCTCGTTCCGGTGGTACAACAAGTGGAAATGGAATATGGAGAAAAAAACATATTGGTACTACTCTGTACTCTGTACCTAGTTCGTCATGCATACCAGGTATGATACTGCTGCCCCATACCAAAATGAGTTGAAGTACAAAATAGTTTCGTTTTTCGATTCGATATTCCAGCCGCCTGGTGATCCAGCGTTCTTCTTTCTTCGGGCCGAAAGACCGAATGGGAGATCTCGGTCCCCACGCTTATATTGTATGAAGACTGAAGACTCATACAGCTTGCACGTACACAATCATGGTAACCTCTCGGTCTCCATCCGGCTAGCTTTCCCATACGAATGTGGTTCAGCATAGGGGGGTAGACATCAGGCCGGTAATATCTCCACCGGCCAGCTCGTGAAGGACTTTAACCTCCTAAACCATTGAAAAATCTAGTCTCCCAGATTGCGACAGTACACGTCGTACTCTACCCATTAGGCTTCGGTCCGCGGCATCGTTCTGTCTACAGCAAGTACTCGTATCATACGTCGCGTTGTACTCTACCAGTACAGCAGTACATTTTTTTTTTTTTTTTTAATCACACTTTTACTTTCGAGCCTAACTCGCCGGAGGGTGGGAAGTTTAAGTTTACCTCAGCGATCTTCTGGACAAGCCGTGGTCACAGGTGTCGTCCCTTCTCCCCCCCGGTACATGCCTTTATTTTTTTGTCGCGCATAGGGTTCAGCATTCTCACTGCTCGTCGATTTTCATCGAATGTAGCTAACTCACGCTCTCGCGCTTTCCGCGAAACACTTTTTTTATGCAAGAAAAAGCCCCTACGAGCATACAATAGAGACAGGACAGCACTGCGTGTAGCGTACAGGCATATTCTTAAAAGGGTCTTCTGGATGTGCTATTAATAAAAATGTTCAACACTACGTAGTACGGGGCCTCGTGTAGTCGGGGGCTTGATCAAAATTGTACTGTGTATGAACACGGGAGCCCTGGTCAAATTGAGTGTGTCGTGTGTCGTGTGTCGTGTGCCGTGTTGCTCGCGCGAATCTGTTCTCTAGAGATAATATGGAAGCATAATGAACCGGGGTTCCTCAAAACGGGCGGGTACCCGGGTACCCGTGGCGTCATTTTACCCCCCTGATCAAAATACCCGCGGGTATTGAGGTCGGACCCTACCCGTTCAACGGGTAGGGTCCGACCGGGTATATACCGGTATCCATGCTAAAACCCAAAAAAGTACGGGTTCGTACGTATACCGTTTGAGTGCGTTCGGCGGCGCTTCAGGTTTTTGAAAGGGGTCCCTGTTTATTAGCGCCGTCAAAAATAGGAGCTCGTATTTCTCGCCACAAGAAAAAATGAAGCACCAGGTACGTACTCGTACTCAGTGAGGGCTCCCGCTTCGCCCCCTTTGCCCATAGCGGTCCTTCGCCTGAGGCTAGTAGAGGTCATATCAGCCCCATGTCATGCAAGGCATCCTTGCTGCTGTGGCCGACGGTTATACGATTACTTCGAAGTATACATTCAAGTCGGACCACCGGCTGTATTTGATGGACGGTCGCCCTGCCCTGCCCTAATCCCGCGTGTTCAGCTTGACCTACTATATGTCAGCTTGAAGGGGAAACGTCGGTTGTTTTGAAAATGTACTTGACCAATAATTATTATATAGCCAGACTGTTACTAACTTTACACCATCCCGGAGACAGTAGTAGTACAACCCAGGCACCCTCGGTGGTGTGTACGTTAGGCATACTATTAAATACTAATACTACTGTTTCCCTGCTGGTGTTGTGCATCAGTGCAACACTGATACGAGATACGAGATACATATCAGTATTCAACGGTCTATCGCGCGCGCCTGGTCAAGTCGACAGGAAACTTATTCCTGGTTTTGGCGCACGTGTAGTTCAACTTGAACGCAAGGCAAATACCAAATATGAAAGCGTGCAAGGGATTTACGAGTAAAACGTACCAGGTACAAAGTTAATACCTGGTATACCAGGTAGTTTGTAGTAGATTGTACCCAGGTATCTGTTAATAACGCGCCTGGTACATAATATACAAACCGGTACGTATACCACGGCCATTGTGTACCATAGGCAGCAGTAATCGGAGTATCAAATTGGACCTTCTGAAGGTGTCCAAGGTAGGACATTACCATTACCATTACCGGACATAAAAGTATACATGTACGCTTCGCGGGCGGCTTGCGCCGCCCGCTGCGCTCGCTCGGGGAAAAAAAGTACATCAAATTATGCGAAACGGACAGAGGTCCATGATCGATTGCATTTATTTTTTTGTGATTGCAGTTGCAACCTGGCGACTTGATAATGCCAAGAGTCCCGCCGCCATGCTTCAGGAGAAAACTGCTCGGGAGCCACAGACGCTTCGCGTCGCGGATGTCGTACGTACGTACATAGCCCAGGTAGGGTACTTATTTTCTTCTTATGACACCTGGTATGTTCTATGTCTGTACTCGTATGTACGAAAGGGAAAGCACGGCACGGCACAGCAGTATACAGCAAAAAAATGAAAATGAAACCGATTTTTTTCGGAAAGAAAAAATCCCCGTTCCCTCTCATGTAATTATTTTCTGCCTCATTGGAACACCTTGCACCCGGTCAGAATGAATAACTGAAAAAACAGAACATAAGAGCTTCTCTCTCACAGCCTCGTACGCCGCCCGCCCCTCTCGTGGCCATCTCGCAACCGATTCGGTCCGGGTAAAGCTTTCCTCCCTCTCTGCCACAGTAAGCCCCGTCGCCCGCCTCACGTGAAGCCCGGTGCTCACCGTGGCCCTCGTTCGCCAGCTCGACAAAGTTAGTACTCAGAATGAGTCGCTCTCTCATTGATTTTTAGTTTCGTCGCAAAAATAACTACCGCTTGAATATTGTTTCGCATATCACAACGACCCTTGTATACTCGTACATAGTATAACCGGAACCACATCAGGAGGCCAGACAGAGACCGTTCATGCTTCCCTCGTGTCTGGAGGCGCACACGACGCCTAGCCACGAAAACGGCGACCGCGCTCCTTGCAACTCCCCCTCTCTACCCGCTGACACCCGCGACCGTGCCGCGCTCGGCCGCGGTGCCGTACTCGGAGTACACGCGCGCACACGAAACGAAAGAAGAAAAAAGGGGAAAATGACTGAAAGTGCCAGGAGAAATGGAGAAAACAAAGAACCGCTGGAAAGGTCCGTCAAGTAATACCACGAGGCGATTCCCAAGTGGGAGCTCTGGGAGGCCAGGGATGTACCAACCGAGCACGCTCAGAGAGTGAGATCTCTTTGAGTATTAATAGTTCTATGTACGTACGTATTTATTTTTAATCGAGTTTCGTAAATACGAAGAATGTAGATGTAACTGTATTAAGTTTGTACAGTACGAGCATGCCCGAATGGTAGCGCTGCCACGTTATGAACGACTTGCCGCATCAGCACGTGAGCAAAAAGGCTACATCGACCAATCAAGTAGCAGGAATCGTCCACACCGGCATTGCTTCGTGTTGGCATACAGCAGTACATCGTTCTTGTTCCTGGAACAGTTCCGACATGGGGTGGGTATTCACACGGCGGGTCAAACCCCGCGGGTCAGGTATGGTAGGGTCGGGTGAGGGTGATCTGACCCGACCCAAAGGGTGACCCAAGCCGACCCGACCCGATCCAATCCGACCCGACCCGACCCGACCCATGATATTTCAAAAACTTCCTGACCCGACCCGCGGGCCGGGTCATGACCCGTGACGAGCCCTAGGTAAAACATAAAAACCGAGTACGTGCCTGGCTCGTATCATACCAGGTATGATACACGAAGCTACAGCAGTAGTACAGAGTACCCGGTACATATATGTGATATTTCCTAACGCGTTCCTCTTGCTCGTTTACACGACACGACGTACGCAGCAACGCGGAACACCCTGAAGGAGGACCCCCCGCGGTCGGAGATGGAGGTCAAGGAGGTCCCCCCGAAGGAGGCGGTGGTGGCGGAGGGGAGGGTCAGGGGGGAGGACCCCCCCAAGGAGGAGGAGGACCTCCTCATGGAGATGGAGGCGAAGGAGACCCCCATCATGGAGGCGGTGGTGGGGAGGGGGGAGGGCCTCCTCACGGAGGACCTCCGCATGACGGTGGAGAAGGGGACCACCATGGGATGCCCGGACACCATGATGGTATGATGGCGGGAAGGGACGGGCTACACGAGGGGCACCATCCGGGCGACGAGGGAGATTTTGAGCGTCCGCCGGTGTGCACTGCGGAGCAAGCGCAAGCCGCTCTCGAGGTTCGTGTGGTGGTGGTGGTCGTGGTCTTGGTCGATCTTGGGGACGGTGGCGACGGCGTTGTTTTTGTGCTTGGCTGTGTGTGCTGTCGCTTGTTTTTTCCTTCTAGTTCCTGCCAACTCAAACGCCTCAGGGCGCTCGTTCTGATTTCTGGATCAATCTTTTATCAGGTATTTCTTGTGTTGCCTTCCACACGGAGCAAGCAGATTCGCGTGCTCATGTTGTGTTTGCTGCCGCGCTTGGGATAGTATGGCATTCTGTCATCACAGCTTGATGCCAGGTATTCATAGTTTATGCCAGTATGAGTAGTATCATATGTATTTTTTTTTTGTCTTATTATTATTAATAGCTGATTGGCGTTATACTACAATGTAGTGTAGTGTAACCCGTCGTCATAAGCACACACGAAGAACCCACAGGTAGGCACGAAAACTATTAATACCCGGAATAAAAGCCATCCGTAGTATGACACCAGGATGACAGCCAGTTTCACGATCTATTGTATACCAGGTATGCTCGTACTTCGTATGTTATGGAGGCAATTACTATTATGGGCGACCATAGTTAATAGGACCTATGGTATACATAAAAACCTATATATTTTACCATTTTTAATAACAATATTTGGTCCTATTAACAATGGTCCCCCGTAATAGAGATAGATGCCAGGTACCAGGGAACAGGTATAAACATACGAGTATCATAGCTTCCCGCGAGGTGCTGTAGACCATGAATGTACCTGGTAAATACGTATTTGATATCATGCCTGGTATCTGGTGTCCTAGTATTGTCATCGTTGTTGTCTGTTACGCCAATTCGGCGGCACGCTGGGATACGAAACATCCCAGAAAAATCCCAAAAACTTCAGGGAAAAAAAAAATACGCGGCGAAAATACCGGGGCATGCCTCGTGTTTAAAATTTAAATAAAGTTCATTCGTATTTTATTGAAAATAAATAAAAAAAAGTACGTCAGCTGTGAGTTCAACCGATCGGCAGATCGATCGATACTCAGCTTTGCAAGCTGCGTGAACCGTTCGCGCGTTTTCCATTATTTCTCTAGCGATTGACTACTTGTCGTAGTGGGTTCGTTTCGCCTCGGAGAGGCGGAGAAATTGCACGAATGATACGTGCAAGACTCTTTTCGCAGGTACCTTCAATACGGTTGTATCCACGAGTATAGCAGATATAGTTGTACCAGGTACTAGTATGTATGGTCTGCATGGTGTCAAATGGGACCAGGGTGCCAGGTTTCGCCTCCGGCGGCTCCTGCGTAGGGCTAATTATTAATCTGCACCACGAAGTGGGAGCAGGGTGCCAGGTGGGATGGGCCCCGCTGCGTGATCGAAGTACTGAACGGGAAAAGGGTGGCAGGTGGTCTACAAAATACGTGCAAATGTAAGAAGGGGCAGGGTGCCAGGTGGGATGGGTTCACTGCGGGTCGAGGGTGCCATGCATAAAAAATACGTGCAAATATAAGAACCCTGCACGTACGCGCGATTTCTGCGCTGGTGTTCCCCTCGCCGTCTCTCCACTCTCTCAGCAGTCACAGCAGTCACAGCAGTTAGTGTTGAACTTTGGGAATTGAGAAAATCAACCCGTGTACCTTCTGTACGAGTACTATTAATAGCTACTACGAAATTACAGTACGTACGTATTGATAGTAATAGTCGTCCTCGTAGACTAACCGGCCGTGCATAGCTTTGCTCCTGTGTGACAATTTGGATGTTCAAGGATGAAGCGAGCTTATACGAGTACCACCTGGTACCTATGTGGGCGGAAATGTTGGAATCGTTGGCGTAAAAATTTGAAGACCAATGCAAACCTTACGTTTCGGTTCTGAGGGGTCCCATCGCTACAGAGCGATGGTCTCTGTAAACCGTTATTACACCGTACACCTAGACATTTACAGTAGCTCAGGATTGTGTTTATTCGATAAATCCTTGTTGTGGTTGTTGCTGCTGTGTTCGCTCTCTATACCGGTACTTCAGTGTTGGACATCGTATCGTTTAAAAAATTTACCAGGTGGTGTATATACCAGGTATATTTGAAGTATCGATTCTTCGATATATCGAACGCGTCTTGCGCTCCGTTCCCTGGTGCCGAACGAAAAGTTCGGACGTATCTTAGGGTCGATCTTAACGAGGGATGTTTTGTAGGGGTTTTTTCAGTATTTTCCCGAATTTCGGTATTTCTAGTTTTTTTCCTATAGGAGAATACCGAAATTTCGGGAAAATACTGAAGAAAACTGAATAACACTCCTCGTTAAGATCGCGACCCTTATGTACGTATCGACTATCGAAATCGCGTTTTATCATATCATACAATATCGAATCCGTTGTTCGTTCGTCGATATCATGTCGAAATCGATTCAAGCGCTCCATCCTCTGGTACCGAACGGAAAGTTCTAACGTATTATATCATATGTAGATACGTATCGACTATTACGGGGGACCATAGTAAATAGGACCAAATACTGTAGGTAAAAGTGATAAAATCTATATAGGTTTTTGTCTATATGGTAGGTCCTTTTTACTATGGTCCCCCGTCATACAAGGTATCGAAATCGTATGTGATCATGTAATGCAACGAATCCGTTTTTCGTTCTTTGGTATCGTATCGAAGTTGATTCAAGCGCTCCATGCACTGGTACGGAACGATTTTTTCCGACGTGATATCGTGTACGTACGTAAAACTATCGAAATCCTATTTCATGTTATACAATATCGAATGCGTTTTTCGTTCGTCGATATCGTATCGGAATTGACTCAATCGAGTTCGATACCCGTCACTACACTTCTGACTATACCTTGCTACGTCTTTCCTGTGCCTGGTACAGCGCAGCATTTTTCTACTTGGCAATGGGGAAATCGAGAAACCATTGATTCGTTTAATCACATTGTTGTACACACGAGGTGTCGTCGTACTTACTGGTATGTTGGGTGTGGACAACACGTTTTAAGGAAACACGTACACGCTTTTCAACACCTCGCGATGGTTTCAGGCTAGCTCCGACTACGTTTCCTGCTCCGGACTGGCCTACCAAGACTTCATGTCTCTTGTGCACGCTGACGTCGACCTTCTCGAGCAAGCAGGCGCTTGCTTCACCACATCGGTCAAGGAAATGGAGGTGAGAGAGTACGGGAGGCATATGCCTGTTTTTGCCACACCGCCGCCCACCACATCGGCTGAATGAAACATTCATTTTATGATTTCCCTGAGAATGTCTCGGATGTCTGCTCAGCATGCGATGATTTTCCTGGAATTTTCGTGGACGGGATGAGCTATGGTTTTCCTGGAATTTTCTCTGGGCGTCGTATAGCCTATGGTTGGGCGGATCGGGTAAGATGACAGGGCCTCCCCAATTGATGGTGTTTACGGCTCGGCCTGTCTTCGATGAAATGGTTGATGGTCCATACAAACGCATCAACTCCTGGTTATGTCTGCATTCCGAGAATTCTCTCAGGGCGGTCGTGTTCAAGGTTTGGGCATGACAGCTTGTCGATTTTGATAAGGATATTGATCTATCGATATTGATATGGATATATCGACAATTGTATTGATACGTGTATCGATATTGACATCGATACTCTGATATTGGAGTTGATATATACGGTAGATATTGAAGCGGGTGTTCGGCAAATATTATTGATGCTGCCTGCCTGCCTGCCTGCCTGCCTGCCTGCCTGCCTGCCTGCCTGCCTGCCTGCCTGCCTGCCTGCCTGCCTGCCTGCGCGTTGATGTCAGCACAACAAGCCGATCGATAAGGGAGAGATCGAGGTGGAGGTGGATAATGTGTTCAGAGCGTGCGTGGAGCAGGTGGAAGCCGCGGATGAGGCCAAGTCGACGGAAGCTACCACCGAATTCCTCCGCCAATTGCTCGGGCCCGACAGCAAGGTAAGCGTTAGAGGTCGGCACCATATGATTATCATATCATATCATATCGATCATATGATATCATGCGACATCGTGGAATATCATCTGATAACTCTGGACGGGAGCGTGATGACCGTTAGATCTTGGAACCGGACCTACCCGTCCGTATGTATGCCGTCCAGAGAGTGGTACAGCTTCTATAAGGGCATGATGTATCATATCATAAAGTATCGACTTGCTCAACAGCATGCTCGAGCCCGAAAGCAGGATATTGTAAGCGTTGGAAGACAGTATCTATTTTTATCGTATAATGTCGTATATCATATCGCGCTGAGGTCCGACAGCAAGGTAAGCGTGGGTGGTGCATACAGTTCAGTGCGTGCCGCTTCGGGGGAGGAGAAGGAGGAGTGGCGAACATCGACCGGACCGCTTTTAGCTCCTAGCCGTTTTTTTGTCTTGTGTGTACAGGGGATTGAAATGCCTCGGGGGGGGGTGGGGGGTGGCATGTTTTTTTTTAGAGGAAGCCGGACAAGCCCGGCTCGAGGTGTTGGTCAAGACACAAGCGAAGATACGTGTGTTGCTTTCCCCCTAATAAAAAATAGTTAGGCCCCATCTGGAAGCACCACTCTATTTTCGTGGTACGATGTTTCACACTGGTGCTATTACGGGGGGCCATATTAAGTAGGACCTACGGTACACACAAAAACCTGTATATTTCGCTATTTCTACTAACATTATTTGGTCCTATTTAATATGGCCCCCCGTAATACTTCGTACGTGGTATAGTGTAACTACAGCCTCATATCTAATCCGGGAATGCAACACCCTGCAATGGACTCTGTTTTGCTCTCGCTACAGTGCGGCAGAACGGCAGCAGTTTTTTCGTGACTTCTCTGCTCTGCGACGGTCTCGCCGAACTTTGAAAATGTGGTTCCAGGTCATCGGATTATATTCATTCTTATAACTAAAAAGTGGTAAAGTTATGTTTTTACTGCTGCAGCCATGAGCAGCACTCAAACGTACGAAGATTTTGATAAAAATATCAACGATGTAACGGTTCTACGTACGAGTATTATGTTTTAGTTTCTACAACTCTAAATAAAATACAGCAGTGCTTTTTATTTTACTTTTTTCTTTGTGCAGGTACACACGTCTCGAGCCGATTACGACGTCGGTGACATGAATCCCTATGTTATGTTGACCACCCTGTATTGCCTTCCCTGCCTATGTACTCGAGCACACCGTCATTCTTAGGCGATTTCATTAACGTTCTCCACCGAGATAGTTGCCGTCAAAATTGCCTAAACTGGCGGCGCGATTGCTGGAGCACAGGCAGCGGCTGTACATAGTATAAAACTGCGCGGCCCCGGTGCATCGATTTGTTTCCAATTCTAGCACGACAAAGGCCAAACCAGCTAAAGAGTAGACGTTATTGTGACTCGGTTAAGCTCCTCCGGGCGTGGTGTATCATTTGGGGGGCTCCACTGTACCAGTGAAGGAGCGCAGAGCGCTGAATGATTCAAAGGGATTGTGACGGTGTGTTTTTGACCGAACCCCGGTGTCAGTATTATTTGACGTTATAGGCTGTAGCTCGTTTTATTTGTTTCATGGGCGAAGCTAACACAGGTGGATACTGTACCTCTTGCTATTAATAGGGGCCTGCGCTGGTGGATATTTGGTCACATCGGAAAGAGCATCACCTGTATGTGCCTCCTGCGCTTGGTCGCTCCTGGGCCTGGTGTCGTTTGGTGTGTGGTGTGGTGCCACGTTTTTTTGCTGCTGCCTGTAAGGAGGTTGGACTGTTTTTATGGGCCGCCAATTCCCTCCGTTTTTGTTTTATTTGCCCACGCCTTGTGTTGTTTGCTTGCTTGCTTTCTTGCTTACTCCTTCTATTGTGTATTCGCTTATTTGTTTGTTTCTTCGTACCGTTCGTTTGTTTTTTTTCGATGTTGCGGTTCTAACCGTGCTGGCAGATCTGCAGCTGCCTTCCGGCGTACGTGGAAAAGATGCCGCTGTGCGAAATGTGGGCGAGGTACGTCGTTCGCCGTCGTTGGTGCTTTGTATATTTTTGCTTCGAACAATTTGTTTTTTTTCTCTTGTGAAAGGGTTCCCGTGATGGATGTTTCTCTTTCGAACGGTTTGCTGTGATCGATGCTTCGGACGTTTTCCCGTGACGGCTTCCGCAATGTGCAGGACTGACGGCTTCCGCAATGTGCAGGACTGGTCGGCACCAAACGTGTGTCGTCAATCTCAACTTTTCACGTCGGCCCAGACCAACCCGACCCCGGGCCTAACCCGAACCCAAACCCTTTGGGAGGCTCGAGGTCGGCAGGGGCTGTCACGCGGCTCCGCCGCGTGTTTTGGTGGTTTTTCCAAAAACATTCGGGCGGCCGAAAAGCCAGCCTTGACTGATCAGACCCGCATCCTGCACAAAGTTTTGTGTCGGCCCGTCCTGCGCAGAGGGCTGGTCTCCCGTGACGGGTGTTTGTAGTGTGATGTACGCGTTCCGGTGATGGGTGTTTTGTGCCTCTGGTTCGATGAACGGTTTCCCGTGATAGATATTTCGAGCGTTTTTTCGCGACGGGTGTTTCTCTCGTGGACGGGTTTTCCCTCAAGGGATGTTTTTCTTGGGAACGGTTTCCCGTAGCAGATGCTTCGGGCAGGTTGGCATGGCCTTCTCTGCGCTCTTCTGCTCTCGGCGGGGTGGTGACGTCCCGGAGAAATCCAGCGTTTCCTCTTCTTGTCCTACCTGTTCCCGTCCCTCCCTATACATGTAGCCGTTTCTACCTATATATTGTACTGGTATTGTATACCAGGTAGTATATCCCTGCAGCAGTAGTGTATTTTACTACTGCCCCTGCCTACTGTAGGATTGCAACCTACCTGGTGGTCCAACAAAAGCATCCTCGACCTCAGATACAAAAGTTACGTGTGATACAAATCTGTCTATCGGTATGCACCTGGTGGTTGTGTCATATACCGGTACGTCGTGCTAGGTATAACTACAAACAGTACGTCATATCAACGCAGTGCAGGACGCCTGGTAATTATTTTACCTGGTGTTGCTCATGATAGATTAGTATTATTACTGCAGTAGTAAGCAAGAGCGTTGGCCCAGGCTGGACTTCGTGCGGGCAACATCTTGGCATACTAGGAGTACATTCCGCACACAAGAATGGCCTGCAGGGTGCACCACTTTCCCGGTGAATCTCAAGGCTGTATTTCTCATCATCGTAACCTTTATAATTGCCGCCCGTGCTGTGCAACTTGCGCTGCCAGGTACCACCACCTCGGCTTGCGCATCGAACACCTTTGCGACCATGTGGACACAGCCGTGATGCCTATTCCAGACCCAGACACCCAAGCAGAAGAAGCAGGCCAAGATGCGGAAGAAGCAGGTGATGGCCGCCGTACGTGCGATTTGACAACGGACAGATCAGACAGATTCCAATTTCCTGATCTACTGGTTTAAATAGATCTACCGGTATGATGTACATTTTTTTTCCCCCCGTCTCATTCATTATGTTCGCCCTCCTTTTCTCGCTACTTCCCATTGCTATCACGTGGGGCCATATTAGATAGTACCCGCGGTACACACAAAAACCTGTATCTTTCGCTATTTTTGCAAACAATATTTGGTCCTAGTTATTATGGCCATCCGTAACAGTCGTAACTCAAATCGGGGCTCAAATCGGGGGTGTCGCATATTACGGGGGACCATAGTTAATAGGACCAAATATTGTTGGTAAAAATGCTTAAATATATAGGTTTTTATGTATAGCATAGGTCCTATTAACTATGGTCCCCCGTAATAGTAGGGTCTTCTCCCTCCTCCCCACTACGGCCCGTGACTTTGCGTTGTCGTCGCGAAAAAAACTTGAGCCCTTTCTTACCTGTTCGACTCGCCTCAAATTGTCTGCTGTGCCGGTACCTGATACCTGGTACATAGTAGCATGCGTTTTGTGGATGACTTTGCCGGATTGGGTGGGAGCGGTGTGATCTGCATGATTCACGGATTGGATCTGTAAGGCGCAGGTCCTGATACAGGTCCTTCATGCTGGTAGGATCTAGATGGCCATCTGCCCGATGCGTGCCAAGGTTCCAGTTGCCTTGAGAGCATGAACAGTCGGGATGTGAAACGGTCCGCGGGAACAAGGGCGGGCGGGGTTCGAAGTGTTTTGGCGCGTGGTGTGTGGTATGGGGAGGGGTGTGTGATGATCGCGTGGGGAGCCCGCTGTTCTCCCCTGTTGGAGAGGATGAACTGCTTCTATTTTCCTCGTTTATAGCTGAGAGATAGTGGAGGTGTCATCGACCTCGTTCATCTGGGCGTTTGCAGTTTTGGTGCACGCCTAAAACGTTCCTACAACAGCGCGGCTATGGTGGGGGAAATACGCCGCCGACTCCCGCGTAACGCGTTTTCGCGTACGAGGGTGCCCGCAGGGTGTTTGACTAGCGGGAATCCTTTTGGAAGTGTGGTGGACTTGAACTTTATTTTGACCAATCCGTCGGGGGATCAAGAAGATAAATCCGTTTTTCGTATCATCATGACTCCAGTTTCGATGTTGATTGCGATTTCGCTTATGATTCCTATTTCGTCGTCCGATTCTACGTATACCGTACAAGTCCGGTTTTCGCCCGCAGTCTACTAGTCTGTTTTTTTTTCGCGACGTTCTAGCTCGGAATGGTGCATTTTTTCATTTTCTACCTGGAAGCGGTGCGATTTTGGTTGTCAGGGCTTCGCAGCCGAGGCGTGAAAGCGTTCGCATCGTCTTCTTTACGGCGTATTATTTTGTATTTATGTATGATACCTCGAGTCTACCCTTTGCTGCCCGTCTCCAATTCTTCCGTTGTTGTCTGATTCTTTTGCTGCCGTTCTCCAACTTTCGTTGTCCGAATTTTCTGCACAGGGTTTCCGATTTCAGTGTCGATTTTTCCGTCAATTTCCGAAAATTCTGTCAGTTTTCTTTTTTTCCTCTTTTTTTTCCTCAATATTTTTATGTGTGCGTATGCCCCGTGACGTGCTTTTCAATCGCCGTTGCCCAGCGGTGACGGAAATTCAGGACGTGGACCCCAACGCAGCGATTGACGTCAAGGACAGCAGTCAGGGCCCTCACCTCCCCAACACTTACGGACCGTGCCCCCCCGGCGAGGTGCGTCGTATTTGGCAATGGAGCAACCATGCTTCTCGTACGCTTGAAGGGGTTCTGCTGTATTTATTTTTCGTTATGTGTATCTAAGGTTTACAGTAAGTAGCCAGCCTTGAGAGCCATGCCACGGTAGAGGGGGTAATGTACCTTTTTTTGTCGGGTTTCTAACAACTACGGTAGAGGAGCTACTGCTCCCTTTTGTCAGGTTTCTAGCATCTGTCAATAACCAGTCTTTGAGAGTCATGCCGCGGTAGAGAGGGTACTGTACCTTTTTTTATCAGTTTTCTAACAACTAGCCAGACTTGAGGGGCAAGCCACGGTGGAGGGAGTGCCGTACCTTTTTTTTGTACAGGTTCCCGGTACCGACTATCGCCTAGCTCATCGCGCAGCAGGTATCCCACATCGACTATCGCCTATTAGGAGCAAATCGCCTATCGCCTAGCATTGTTGACTACAGCAGTAGCGCCTGTCTCATATCGATCACGTATCGCTTAGCATTGTTGTTGTTGTTGTTCTCACATTAACTCACAATTCAATGCAGTCCGTGGTCGCAGGACAGGCTCCAATATCTCTGGAGTGGAAGAAATACCTCAAGTAAAAACAGAGGCAAAAAAACAAAAAACAAGCATACGCACTCCACCACTGCGGACACCAGGGAAGCAAAAAGGAGACTATTAATAGCAGACAAAAACCTAAAAAAAGAAGATGAAGCTAAGCAAAACAAAAACAAAAACAAAACTAAAACAGACGCAGATAGCAAAACGCGAAAAAAAGGCAAGGCAAAACGGACCATACTAACAAAGACACATATCGACTACCAGGTGAAGCAGTATCTCTTTTCGACTACCGGCATCTCATACCTCATAACCTCATACCCTCTGGCATCAATTAGCACTAGGCGGAAAAGGACAGTTTAGAGGTGAATATGAATACAATCCGTTCCTTATGTTCAGGCCTTGAGTTTCTTATACCGACAACCTCATACCAGTTATCGTCTATCGCATATGGTATATAGTAGCGACTACCAATCTGCCCCCTAATGTTCGGGCCGTTTGTATTACGTATCAATAGACAAAAGGTCCTTTTCTTTGGGGGACAGCATGGTATAAATCCTACCAGGGTACAACGTATCTCATGCCTGGCGGGTGTCATGTCAACTATTATACCAACTACGACCTATCTCGTACCGACTGTCGCCAATCGATTGTCGCTCATCGCTCATCTCTTTTCGCCTGTGTTCATGTGTCTGTCCTGTGTTATCCGTGGTGGTTGTGTTGTGCTGCTGCTGTTCTGCTGCTGTGTCGTCGTGCAGGAAGCGCACCCCACGAACCCTAAGGAGTGCCAGCCCGTACAGAACTCGCAGGACGCAGAGGTACGGTGCGGTACGGTGTTGTACAGCGCGGTACAGCAGTGATGACGGATTATCATGCCTCTGCACTATAGATAGTGATGCCACTGTGCCACGTGATGCCACTGCACTGCGAATAGTGATGCCACTGTGCCAAGTGATGCAACTGCACTGCGAATAGTAATGTCACTGTGCCAAGTGATGCAACTGCACTACGAGTAGTGGTGCCACTGCACTAGTCATTGGGAGTGATGTCACTGCCGTTTGTAGAATCTGTATGCGAAGCGTGCGTTTGTCGATGGTATCATATTTAGTTGAAATAGTTGAAGTATAAGTGGAAGTGCACCCCACAAATTCGAGCACGAACTACGAGGGTCAACCATTGTATTCATCTTCATCTTCATATTTCAAAACAAGCCTCGTAGCTCGAATCGCCCCGGAAAATTCTTTGATGCTGTATAATATATTGTCTTTTGTTTTAATCCTCCGGCGAGCGGGTTGTAGCGCAATCAGATATTCATCGTTGACGCCATGGCAATAGAGCAAAAACGTTGCAACACATATAAGCGTGCACCCAATCCCGACCTCGCGCCCCGCCCCCCGCCACGCTTTGACAGGGAGGCTATGGGGCCCCCCAGGGAAGCGAAGGTAGGGCTCCCCCCCCTAAAGGAGGAGGAGGCATTGTAGGCTTCGGAATGTCAGTGGTCGCTGTAGTCGCGGTGGGTGCTTTCGTGGGCGTCGGCGGCGTCTGGGTTTGGGGCAAGTTCCAGAGCGGAACGCGCCAGCCGGGTGTGAGGTACATGGCTACTGGAGCTGTGGACAACGACATCGGTACCGAGCTAGGCCCTTTCGGCCGCGAGTACCCTTGATCTCGATAAGGTACATTTTTCCGGGCGAATGAGTACCCTTGATCTAGGTAGGGTACATGTGGTCGCGCGAGTAAGCGCGAGTTAGTGCCCTTGATCTTGACAAGGGGCATTTGAGCCGCGCGAATGAGCACCCTTTGGTAGTGACAAGTACATTTCGCCGCGCGAGCGAGTACCCTTGATTGGGTCATCTCGGGCGTGAGAACGCCTTGAAGTCGGTGCTTCGGAGTCGAATACACCTAATTAGGACCTTCCGAAGCGTGTGTTTGATTTGGGACCTTTTGAAGGCCGAGTACCCATGACCTTGATAAGGTACATTCGTCGCGCGACGAGTAAGTACCCCTGACGATATTCTTTCGAACACGAGTACCTTTCGCACGCAAGTGCTTCCACAATGGGCTCTCTCCAATGCGAGCACCGCTGATTCGGTCCTTTCGGACGCGAGCACTCTGGTTTCGGCAGCGCTCCTGTCAAAGGAACACGGGAAGGAGGACGGTGGGTGGGTGGGTAGGTGGGTAGGCCATCGATGCGCTTACGAAACGCTTCAGAGGCAGAAGGCGCCATAGACGCGTGTGTTTTCAATGTTGGGGTTGGGGCGCTGCCGTTGTGGTTTCGGTCGACTAGGTTAGGGAAGTCGAAGTCATGGAAGTGCCCGCGGAGTGTATACCGCATAATGTGTTTTCGACGGCTGATAGCTGTTAGCAGTAGTGTTTCCCTTTGGGTCGTTGGTTCGTTGGTTCAGGGAGCTAACTCCATGGTCGACGGGTAGTTTCGTTCCAGCGGTTTCGTATGTATCGGCCGCAATGCGATGGTTGACTGATTGATCATGGTCACGTATGGTGCCAATTCGAGGGGGGGAGGGGAGAGGGGTAGGGAGGGGCTCGTTTTTTTGGGGGGATGTTTTTTCGGCTCTGCCGTACACACAAGCGACATCAAGTGTCTTGTAGTGGATGCCAAGTTGAGAAGTCACTCTGCTGTCCTAGGCGTCTGTCATAGGCTGTGCGTACCAGTTCGTAACTTGAGCTACGCGGGCCGAGATCGCAGTAGGCCCTATTCTATGATGCTGCTGGTACTGTAGATTGTGAGGTCGGAAATACTTGTCGTTTATTGATGTCTTTGTCGGCAGCGGACGGTAGAAAAACTTCCGAGGCCTCCAGTCTACGTACTGCTCGTTCCTGTGCTGTCTTCCTGCTGCTGTAGTGTTGGTATATTGATTGGTTTTGCTTGGTTTTGGTGGGACTCGCCGCCGACGTCTGGGCGATTGATGGGTTTCCCTCGCGATTCTATGAATAGTCGGTATCGCTAGGAAGGGTGGATATCAATGCTGTTAGTAATAATAGCTGATTTCGCTGATAGTATTAATAGGTGATATCGCTAGTCGTTATCGCTATTCATACTGGATATCGCCATTAATGGCCGATATTTACTGTAGTAGCCGCTATTATTTGTCGATATCGCAAGCCGATATCGCGAAAGTCCAGTCGCAGTTGCAGTATGGCTTTGGTCCAGTATGCTGGGTCTAGCGCTCCCACGCTGCCTCGCCACATCCATCGCAGATCTCACTTTTTTTCGTGGCCCTTCTCCTATGTGCTGGCCCAGAATCTACCGCGCATGTACTCGTAGCGGTAGTTTTTTTTTTACCGACACGCCGCTGGGGGTATAGAGCCGCTTGCGCCTCCTGCCACATTTTTTTTTTCAAGCTCTTTATCAGTTTATTTGTTCGTTGTCGTTTTCGTGTGGGTTTTTGTTTTCCTCGACGATGAAAGACATATCATACGTACATACCATGTGCCGTTATTGTCAGCAGCCTCGACAAGTGGCGGTAGAGATGCTAGGGAACGGAGGGCAAAATGCGAAAAAAGTCGCTTTTGTTTGATTTTCTCGCGATTCTCGACCTCACTCTATGTAGCTATATATCCTGGGGTGTGGCGTAAGTGATTGGTTTGAGTGGCTCGATGCGAGAGGTGGTGGTATGGCCGCAAGAACGAATTATTTGCGCTGCTTGAGGTCTCGTGGGTACGTACGCGTGTTTGTTTGCCTCCGGAGGGCTTTCCTGCTGCTTTTGTACACGAATTGAATGTGGTTGGCTGAGTTTTACCTATCATACATGCGGTTGTTGCATTGCGATTTTCCTGATTTCCTGTTGTACTACACAGCAGCTGTAGTTGCACGGCGTTCTGTTTTTTCCAAAATGTGTGCCAAGTTTTCCCCGTATCAGTACATAGTAGGCAGGCTTCTGCCGTGGCGCTCTAATGCAGCCCCCAGCAGCAGCAGCAGCAGCAGCAGCGTGATATTATAATGTCGAAAGGTTGCCTACGACCTTTAGACATATTATATAGTATTATTGTTTCGCTGTTGTGATGTTGTATGAGGTAGATGTTGGTGTTTGCACTATTAATAGTCTGTTTTCAAGCGTGAGCGAGACCAAGCCCAAAGCGCGGGATTCTTCTTGAGATGAATAAAGCAAGGCACAACTATTTTACATGTTGTATTACAGTTGGACGTACACGCATACTCGTAGTATGTGATGGCCCACCATGATGAGAGGTGTGTTTGAGATAGGGGTTTTTAACACTTCCTGGAAGGCGTACTTGAAGTTTTTTCCCGTGCACTGCTGCATACCTGGTACCTCGCGCATGCAGTGTGTATCACATTGAGTTGGAGACAGAGATATTTCGAGCCGATTTTTTGTTTCTGCTACGTACGTATTATAACACTGAAAGTGGCCTCGCAGTATCTAGTCATACAAGTGTACACGGCTCATCGCCACCATAAAATGAGTCGGTCATCATCATCACCATCATATTCGTCATAATGTTCATCATTGTCATCATCACCATCACCATCACCTCCGAAGTACAAATACCTGCCTGACTCCTGCCCGAAGAGTTACAACTGCTGCGTTTCTGGCGTTATTGTTGAGCACGCCGGGCGATCCCACGCGCCAGGCCGGACGGGGGAGTAGCCTTGAAGATTCAAATCGGGGTATTTCCGTGTACATTCATGCTGAAACCAAGCAAATTTTCCCGGGACTACTTGAGTAACGAGATGTCATCTCCATCGAGGGGTCGTGTTAGATATTGAAAATATTTCACTTGATTGCTGATTGAAGGTCGAGCACGCTTATTCACTGGATTGAGCAAACGAGAACGGTTTCGGCCGACGAGGCCTCTAAAATAGTAAACTCATTGGCACGCTATTAATAGCACGAGGCGCCGAGACGAGCTACGTACGTGCTACTTATACTGGTGTTGCGTCTTGCGGCATGGGTGGATCGTGAGATGTTGAGAAATCAAATGCGTACACACCTGTTGAAGTAGGCCATGAGGGCTACAGAAAGGGGGGGGAGATACCCTAATAAGAAAAATGTCAAGATAATACTATTACTGAAAGACCAGACAGACAAATTCTTCAGTTTACAGGGGGTTCTACTATGGCGGTGCAACTTGGACAGTGCACAATATTCGAAAGCACTACAAACAGTAAGGCGAAACCCTGTTCAGGGGTGATCATGATAGAAAACGCCCTAATCATGAAGGCCTTATTGCGTGGATGACAGGGATACCCCCGAATCCACGTAGAGATACCCTCTCGCTCACAAATACGTGGAGCGAGCACAGCTGAGCATGTCTGTGAGCCTGATAATGTATACCTGGTAACTACTTTGTGACTTGGAGCTTCGACAACTACTGGTGGAGGCGAGAGCAGCAAGACGACCGACACAAGCACCTTTTCATCACGGGAACCCAGATGGCGTCAATGCACGATCTCAATACAACAAGCTGTATAGTGTCGGTCGGTCTCAGGTCGAGGATGTGGGTGTTGCCCCAAGCAAGCGGTTTTATCATGAACTGCACATGGTACTAGGCGCCGGTACGATGCAGCTGTCGCTAAAGGGGAGAGAGGTTCCACCAAACATCCTTGGCTTGCGAGTATGTTGACCAGAACAGAGACCTGTGACATGGTGTCCAATCCGTGAATCGAACTCGGGTTTCCACAGCCACAATGTGGTGTACTGACCACTGTACTGACGAGACTCCAGTGATGACTTCAAGGCGTGTCTGTCCCCGCTGGGGACGGTCTCGCAACGAGGAGGGAAGAGTGGCCATGCATAGCGCGACAACCGGGCACATTGGTATTCGACCCGGTCACATTCGTTGCAAGATGTGTGAGCTCCAGAAAGGCATCGAATGGGAGACCCACTCCTCGGCGAGATGTATGAGAATGATACCCCTTGCGGTAAAGACAACTTCATCTGCAACTGTAGGCACACACCTCGTGCAAGTCAAGGTTGGGTTGCCCTCGCCGGTGGTAGCCCAGACGTGAACGTGGCGCGGTGTTTACTCAGGTGATAGTTATTGATATGGATAAGCAAGTACGTCCGTAGAGTACTGTCGGCAATTGATAGATCCTCGATGGAGTGATTAAATTGGTATCATAGAACGAAGGAAAAGGTTGCCATAGAGCCGAGATGCGCAGACATGATGTCCCTGCCCGTCAACTTAGAGGTGTACTGGCGAGATGAAGCGATGGCGTACAGTAAGGACTGATTGCTGGCACCCTCTAAGAGGCGAGAATAGTAACTATCTGGTGCCTAGTATTAGGTTTATAGACTGAGGAAGAGTATGCCACAGGGATGAGACGCGTAGACATGATGTTCCTGCGCGTCAAAAAAGAGGTGCACTTGCGAGGTGACGCGATGCCATAACGTCATCACAGATCGCTGGCACCCTCGAAGAGGCACAACAGTTGGTACGTAATGTAGTATACCAGGCAACGTTTATCGAATGGTGTAAAGGTGTTCCCATGGGGCCGAGATGCGTAGAGATGATGGTCCCGCGCGTCAACGTAAAAGGTGCGCTTGCGAGATAATGTGATGACACCATATGTCACTGGACCACTAGCTTCTCTTGACAATGCCGATGCCGAGTACCAACCTAAAAGGCGTTCGTATGAAAGGGCAGCACGCGGGCAAAATGCTAGCGTGAAGTGTGGATTTGTACGATGTCTCGGGCAAAAGTGGTAAACGTCGGCTTAAAGGTCAACGCGGATTACTAAACCCAAAAGGCTTTCGAATGGAAGCGCAGCACGCCGGCAAAACGCTAGCGTGAGTTGCGGACTAGTGCGATGCCTCGGGCGACAGCATGAAACATCCACAAAAAAGGTCGACGTGCAGTACGAAGCCACCCCCCCCCCCCCCCACACTATATCCCCCCTACCCGCCGCTCCAAACCAAATAAGACACCCCTTGAACTTTCGAAGAAGCAGTGGACTGTGGGTTTAAAGATGGTTGCCGAAATAGCGTCCTCTGATGATAAGTACACCATCGGGCGTGTCGCGTGATTGCCCCTGCCTGGCCACTCAGCTGGGGGGGGAAAGTCTGTGACTTGAAGCTTTGACAGCTGGCGGAGGCGAGAGTAGCAACAAGCACCCGTTCACCACGGAAACCCAGGTGGTGTCAGCGCGCATCCAAGTAGCCAAGTGCGCTTGTTTTTGATCGCTGCCCTATTTCAAAGTCCGAATACATCACGCCTCCATCCAGCCTTATGATATGATGCCCTAGGGAAAAAAGTACGCCAATGCCATTCATTGACTGACGCTGCACTACAGCGAGGTCTAACATTACCATAGGTTATAATGTTTCTGGAATCGGATACCTGGTTTTAACGTTACGTTACTACGTCACCAGCACTGATATTTCGGACGTAACATTTTGTTACTGTGCTACTGCTGTGTTACCGTTGGAGCTGAAATTGTTCTAAAAATAATGTTTAATGTTACCGTAATTATTGACCTTGCGAAGATCTAACATGGGTTACGACAGTAGTATTAATAGTAGTGTTACGCTTGGAGTATTGCGTCGGGGAGTAGCACTACCGTTTGTAGCTGCTTGTGGTAACGCATAAAACAAAAGCTGCTGTTGTTCTAATCTTTCTATCTTTTTCACGACAAGTTCATGCTACTAATACCTCGTGCACATAGTCGGATGGCACGAACGACAATAAATTAAATACGAATTCAACGCGCAACAACAAAAAACTGGAAAGAGGGAAGGAGAGGAGACACTTTTTTACGTACGATCCAACGTACGAACAATCCTGAAATAAACGTTTTAACCCTTTTAAAATCGCAGTCCCATTTTGGGGGCAAACTACTTGGGAATTGAGGGGTTTGCCCCCAAAACTGCAGTCTAAAAGGGTTGATATTAAACAACCATAGAACATCAGCGAAGAAGATTTCTTCTTCAAAAACTTACTCGTACATGCCGTGGCTCTCGGCAACGCCTACTCTTGTTGTCAGGCTGCTTGCGTCTCGTCGTAATCTGATCGGCACGAGCGTACTGCGGGTACTTTGCTGCTTAATAATGCAGGGTTGAGTGCTGCTGCGCTTGCGGTACGTAGATACTACTGCGCTGCGGCTATCGGAGCTTGGTTTGTGCCCCGAACGAAAAAATGAAAAGAAGACGATGACAGAAGGAGGCGAAGAAAGCAAAGATTTCCTAGCGATTCAGGAAAGTTCCGACAACTACTATTATCTTCGTCAACATTACATGCCGAGAGGGGGAGAATATACCGAGGCTGTCCTCCGAGTAGGCGATATCTAAGTAAGTACGGTGGTCAGTGTGTTGTAGAACGGTGCCGACGATATGCGTTGCCCTGCAGTTTCCCAGTGTACTCTGTAAACGTAGATCAACAACAGCGATATGCGTTGCTGTGCTGTTCCCTAGGTGTTAGCTTAATACGTGCGTGTGTATGGCGATCGGGGTGGTGGTGGTCGGTGTCAGGGTTAAGGTCGACTGTAAGGTCGTCTATATGTGTTGTGGAGTTCCCTAGGTGCCTAGTACGTACGTGAAAGGCGGCCGAGGTGGTGCTGGTCGGTGTTGGGCTTTATTAAGGCCAAGGCTTCAATCCGAAGACAACTAAGTACCGCTTTGTTGCAGTTTACATGAAACGGACGCTTTCGGACTTTTGGTGATATAACACTTATATCTACTGTAGATTCTAGGTGAACCTCGGGAATAACGAGGGTTGGACATCATTAGGCATCTATCATACTTCAAAGCAGCTCTATGCAAACGTTACCAGGCAGGGTGTATCTACTCGTAAGGCAGTATCTGTCTATAAACCTAGGCAATTGCGAACCCGCCTGTCTGTGTGTTGTGCTGCTACATGCGTACGCGGGTGTGGTACGGCCACCTGTATTGCAGTTCTGGTGGACACTTGACGGAACACAGCAGTATCACGGGCTGCTTCGTGTGACAGATTCAATGCTGAAATTGTCGTTAATACGTAAAGGTATAGACAAATGTGCAAATCCATAAACCTTCGAAAGTGGCCAAAAGGGGCAAGGCAAGAGAAAAATGTCAAAAAATAAATACCGCATGTGGTAGAAAGCACTTGGCTCCCTTGGCAGTAGGGCATCACCCAGGGTCACTCGGAAAGCACAGGGGACATTGCATTCCCGCCAGGTGTAAGGTTTTGAAATATTTAAATTATTCAAGAGACACCATAGGTTGGCCAGTCACATGCAGCGTGGATGCAGCACGTTGCCCCTCCCTCATACACAGCAAGACCAGACTACAGCGAAACCAGAGCAAGTCTGAGCAAGATTACAGCTAAATCAGAGCAAGATCTTAGCAAGATCATGGAAAAATCACAGCAACTACAGCAAAATCACAGCAAATTCAGAGCGCAAGATCACAGTGATCCGAGCAAAACGATCACAGCAAAATCAGAACGCAGGATCACAGGAAGATCAGAGCACCAAAATCACAGCAAAAATCACGAGTACAGTAAGGTCAGAGCACTAAAATCACCCCAAAATCACCTCAAAATCGCAGCAAATCATACGCAGAAGATCGACGCAAGATCGGATAAGGAAAGTAACCTCTCCCTGGTGCTGCGGCCTGTCGTTTACTGGGCGACACTACTTGACCGCAGTAAAGGGAACTAATACAACCCAGTAACATCGGAGTGGGGTAGTGGGACACGCCTTCAATGGAACCCCTTTACGTAGCCTTTTTTACTTAACGTACTATGAATACGTATTCGTGCTTTAGGAGGCGCACAACACGAAAACACACAAACAAAAAACGATAGGACCGTACACGCAGCCAGTCTGCGTATTGTCAACCCATACATGTTTAGCGCAGCAGCTATCTTTGTCGTTTTCCGCCACCAACGCGCTGCTGCTTTCTACCGCAATCACATCGGCCACATCAGATCAGCACACACATGCCCCTACCTACCTACTAAGCACACTGGTTACATTGGACCAGCACATCACCACATGTACCTACCACTGCACTCACACCGGTTCCCCCAAACCAGCACATCCATGCACCTACTGCGTGTGTCGTGTAGACGTTCTACTGTAGAAAACCATCTATCCGCTCATACATACATCTATCTGCGTATCAATTCGCCCATATATCCATCGATCCATCCATCCATCGAAGGGCGCCAACTCCTTTTAATAAACGAACGAAATGAGCCCACCCGTTCTGCCATGTCAAACAGAGAAAAGTGTAGGGGTGTGTGTGATAAGGATAATAGTGTCGGCGCTCCCGTGAACGCTCCAACACACAACAAGCCCACACGCACGCGTCCCGGCCCATATCCCCTCTAGGTTTCCCCTTAGCAGACATGCCCCCTACCCCCTGACCAGGCGCCACGTGGCGTGATTCGCGACCCACGGCGGTACCAACGCAACGCCGGAGTACTATATGCACACTGCAAACACTGCCGTCCTGCATTATTACCGCAGAACGTACAACGGCAACATCTATCGTAACCCATGGCGGTCGAGCACATACAACCGCAGTATATACGTATACACTACTCACCTACTGTACTACTGTAGATGTACGATGCGTAATGAGAAACGAAAAAAAACAAGAATTTCCAAGATTTTTCCAAGAACTGAAGAACTTTCACCAATCGCAGTGTTGCCACAACCGCGTGTGTGTATCCATGGTGAAACAATATGCCCATCAAAACGACCAAACAAATGCCCCTCAGAGTTAACCAGACCAGGATGATCGGGAGCACGCAGACAATTTCACCAACCCCGCCCCCCAACAAGACCAAGGGCTGGGCGGGCAGCCAAAATAGATTACAAGCTGCCCCTGTTGGTGCTGCTGCTGTTGCTATCGTCTGATCTCGCGTGGGTACCAGTAAAAACATCGCAATCTACCTCCCGACGGTTGGTTGCATATATTGCACTACACATTACCAAAGTGACTGGTACACGGCCTGTAGTACGTACCGTACACAATTTGCACAGCAAATCAACATATTATGCCCGGCTGCTTGATGTTAAATTAGCCCACCGCGCTTTCTCGTCACGACCACCAAGACGCCGCAAAAAAAAAAAACGCAACACAGCTAAACCGTTAGCGATCAACCGATACAGCGACTCTCGCCGCAAACGAGGGGTACAAACAGAGGCACATTGATGCAGAACGCACAGCAGACCGGCTCCTCCTCTCTTCCTGGGAGTGCCCCAAACGTTGAACCGAGCCGCTGGACCAGTGTCGACACAACTGCTGCCAAAACAAGGTTTCACCCAAGAGAGAAAATAGCCTCAACCTTCGACCGCGACAATCACCCCACACTATTTCCAAGTACTTTAGTCCCCAAAACATGGGGTGCGGTTCCAAAGGGGATTGATTGACCCTGAACTGCTGCACTTGTCGTATAATATATGCGCCTATTTTGCTGCATTGCTCAACTGCAGTTGTACACTCGTAGTTGCCGTTTGTTTTGGTCGGTCTCGCGGAAATCGGCGTTACAACAGCAGCAACATATATCACGCTTGTTGACAGTCGCCTGCGCATGTGCAACGCAAACAGCGCCAACCACGACGGCGCCTCGAAACGCAGCAGCATCGAGCAGCCGTGGGTGAACACTCCCGGTACTACCGTCTCTACTCCGTAGCTACCAATATGATACAAGACTGAGGACTCCAAGCAGCGCTGAAATACGCAGAGTGGCGAAGCAGCGGGCACGCCCAAACCGGTTTCGCAGTACACCAACTTTCCGGTCGGGCTTGCGCTGTAGTCTACATATCGTACACAGTGCTGCAGCAGGTGACTCGATCGGTATGCAGTACCCGCAGCAGCGAATCAAACAAACCGAACCAACAAACGCACCGCCCGCCTCACGTGCGAGAGCAAGCCAAAAACAAAACCATGGGCGTATTTTCCCTTGTTTCCACAGCCATTTCGTTCCTTCCTTCCTTCCCACCGAACTACAGTAGACATGTCTGCTACTGCTGTAGCATCGGGCCGACGAACAATTGTAGCATCGGATTTACCAATAAGGCATGCCTAACCCATTTATGAGTCCACTATAATCCCAAGTAGTTTGCCCACAACACGTGGGGGCAGTTCTGAAAGGTTACGGAGGGAGGGAGGGAGGGAGGGAGGGAGGGAGGGAGGGGGGGGGGGAGGCGCCTACCATCCCCTGACGGTCCAGTGCACTCGCGCGACATCGCACATGTAGTCGCCCGACTTGCCGTACGACGACCGCCGAGCCGCCGATATATCTGTTTACAGCACCAGAATAGTACAGCACAAGGAGATTACCAGTAGCAGAAGAAGAAGCGCAGCGACAGGATAACAGCAAAACAGAAGCAGAACAAAACAGGACAACAGGAAAAGCAGCCACGCACGGCGTGACGGCAGGCGACATGGTCCGGTGAAACGATAGAAACATTGCACCAGGCAAGTGAGAGGTGATGAATGTGCAAGGGCGAGGGGAGGGGAGGGGAGAGGGGATGGGAGGGGAAAGGAGAGGGGTGGGGAAGGGCAGGAGGGGGGAGAAAGGGTGGGAAAGGAGGGGAGGGGAGAGGGGATAGGAGGGGTGGGACAAAGAAAGAAGAGGAGTGGAAACACATGCTTGAAGTATAGTATTACATCCAAGTTCGCGCACGGCGAGTCGCGAAAAACACCATGAACAGTTACCAACTTCCATAGTAGGACAGTGGTAGTAGCAAAACCGGTCCGCCATACAAACTGGCTTCATCGGACGCAACCCCAATCAAAATTAACATAACAGTATATGATCCACTATGATCTAATACAATCAACAAGACAAAACAGGTACACTCTCTCACATTTTCTGGCGAGAATGTCGTCCCCCTTAGCTTCCGCGTAGAGCCCAAGGTAGAGGTTGGCGTAGAAATAGGGCGCGCTTGATGTTGGGTCATTGTTGGCCGCTCCGACGTCCATCTGTCTCGCGAGATCACTCTCTTTAGACTCCCCCCGGAACAAGGAGTAAGCGGCGCGCATGTACGGGCGCCGTTCACTGCCAAGCCCAAGTCGAGGTTGAAGCGAGCAACAAGCGGGACAGCAGTCCCGACAGAAAAGAGCATGCCATGAACGTTAAGACCGTACAAAAAGGGTTTTACGAGTGGGACAGAAGGGAGTATGCAATGGTTACCATGACCGTCTCGTTCGTTCTTTTTTTCCTACGGTAGCGGTCATTTGAACTCTTTATCACAGCACTGCATGGAAACCTACGTATTACTCCAAACTCCAAGTATTTTGTCCAACAACAGCGAGCGGGAGTTCTAAAAGGGGGTAAACCCGTAGCAGGTTGTACCCTCATAGGCCGTCTGGACAAGCCGAGGTGACAGCCGTGGTGAGGCTGAATGATACCTTCCCTTCCCCCCGGCACCTGTCTTTATTCCAGCAACAATTGTAATCAGCAAGACAGTCAAACGACCTCCGTCGCCCGAGAAACTATTACTAACGAGCTACTCTGCCGCAGACTATGTGCATGCACGTATAGTATACCTAATGGAGAGGGTTTAGAAGTAACAAATCAATCACCCTATGCTCGACGAAAAACCAAATAATAAGCTCTGCAGAGCTACTGGCACTAGAGTATACCGTAAACTTGCGCACGTTTCGCAACCCTTCTAGGACTGCAGTCCCGTTTGGGGGACCGTTTTGGGGACAACCCGTAGGTTAGTCCCCTAAACAGGACTGCAGTCCTGAAAGGGTGTTCTCAAATCCCAGCGGATTTTTGACGGGAACTAAGCGAGGAGCGACAACAAAAAAAAGTGCCCTGCTTCATGTGTAGCGGAATTTCTCTCTCAAGACTAACGATCTAATGATCCAACCTCGAGATGTCAAGGAGATCTAATATATAGCATTGACATCTCCAAGAGGCCTAATCTAACCTCGAGATTTCCAAGCGACAATCCAACATTGAGGAGTCCAAGATATAAAACATAACCTTGACATGTCCAAGATTTACCATATAACCTTGAGACGTCAAATATGTAAAGTCAACCCTTGAGATATCCAAGAGATACAATCAAACTTCGGGATGTCCAAGAGATGTAATCTATAACCTTGAGATGTCCAAGATATCTACTGTGATCTAACCTTGAGAGGTTTAACAGATAAAGGGCATCTCGAGGTTATAGATGAGTTCTCTTGGACATCAACCTTGAGATGCCCAATACATCTTGAAGTATCCACGAGATATAATACAGTCTTGAGATGCCCAGGACACACTATCTATCCGGAGATGTCCAAGATATCGAATCTAGCCTCAAGATGTCCAAGGTGTCGGATCTAACCTTGAGATATCCAAGAAAGCCAACCTAATCGAGATGTCAGAGATATATAATATATTCTTGACATGTCCGAGAGATACTATCTAACCTTGACACGTCCAAGATATCTAGTCCAACCTGGACATGCCCAAGAGACCTACTTGTAATGTAATCTTGATATGTCCACGAGATATAATCTAACCTTTTGATGTCCAAGAGATGTTGTCTTGCCGTGGCGAAGCCGATGCCTTTCGTCCTCGCTTCGCACATGAAGGTCCAGATTGCTTCCTCTGTGTCGTTGGGGTTCACGGCCCTGATCATGATGATCGCAATCGTCATCGACATCATCACCACCACCACCCATCAGCATCATCACCATCATCCCCGTGATCACCATCGTCAACATCATGACCATCATGGGCAAAGGAAGGAAGGAAGGAAGGAAGGAAGGAAGGAAGGAAGGAAGGAAGGAAGGAAACACAATAAAGGAAGGAAGGAAACACAATAAAGGAAGGAAAGGAAATAAGTCAGGGTCGGCCTCGAGAGGGGAGGACCTGTTCAACGTATGGTCCGTGCAAGACAACATGAATATTTTTATTTTGGAGGCCGCACGCTCACTGGCGCGACAAGAAGGTATGTATTATCATCATTGTCATGGCCAAGAACACCTCTCGTGTCGTGTGCTTTTCACTTTGTTCAATATGTACCTGTCCTTGGGTCAAAAGGGACACCGACACCTTTTTTTGGCGTTTGCCCTAACTAAACTAAAATCTATTACAACTATTTAATAACTGTTCCGCTAAATTTCCCCGTCGAAATGTTGACCTGCATGTTCCATCTCAACCCAAGTAACGAACACATTACTGGTATACTAAGTACATATAAAATACCAGGTATCGAATAGCTCTTCAAGCTACATACTTGTACATGTCCATGTTGCCGTTTGTTGTTCCCTCGGAAACGGCGGAGACATCACCACCATCACCACCATCCTGCACCAGACACGCCAGATATCGATAGACTGTAAAATATTCAATAGCCCAAACTCCTGTATGTTGTACACATCATACCACATGTGTAGCAGCAGGCTAAGCAAGCACCAGGTACGTACATGTAAAATCTCAAACGCGATATATATACATACCTCTAATATACGATACAATAAATTTGTCTGAAAAACGTCCGGCACAGCGGCGCTCTGTTATTAATAGTACACATTACACAGTACACATTACCAGTACACTTTTTTATCCCGTTAGATTTCCCGTGACCTTGGTACAGGAGAGCTGCCTCATGCTGCCTCATGTGTCTTATAGGAAGATTATAATAGTATGTGGAGATACTTCGCATGCATGGGATGAATAATTACTGCAGGACGGACTCTGCGGGTGTGCTGATGCGCTGATTCTGATGTCGTCATGTACAAAAAACGGTTTGATCTTGAAGACAAGAGCATGTTGGTCACCTTGTATTTACGAAGCGTTCACCACGAGCCATGAATAACATTGTGCCTCCGACAGGAAGTATCGTCGCCACATGGTCATTACCAAAGGTACTCACCACCTACTACTTATATTCTATTAATACAACACTTGTACACTGCTGTCACTCACACATCTTTGCGGAATTGGGTGGCGCCTTCCTCGAAGCGGTCGGCTGTGGCATCCATTTTCCGTCATCCATTATCCACCGTTCCACCGTTGTTGTTGTCGCGCCATCATTATCATCATCATCATCATCATCATTGTTGTTGTCATCCATTGTCGTTGCCGTTTTTTCCAGCCCGATTGTTGTGTAGAATATGTTGGATGTAGCGTAGAACCCAGCCAGGAAAGATGATGGAAAGCGCAGGCATCACATCGTATCATTTGTCGATATTTCGATAATGATACCATGATAATGGAAAATATCGGCAGCAGAGTCGAGGGCCGGGCAGTGATCATCAGAGTTTCCCAGTGCCCAGATGATGCGAATTGAGTGTACGATATAGTAGTACCATATCGGATCAGATAATATACCAAGCACGAAGGAGAGGAACGGCGAGCACAAGAAAAGGTGGGCGAGAGGCAAAAATTGTCATTAATCGTACGTATTAATATTCAAGTAGCATCGTAACATACACCTGGTGTACATATATGGAGACACTACAACACACGCCTCGCGCAGAGAGGTGGTCCATACCCTCATCTCGTTCCAGGTACGTTGCACAAAGTTCTCCTTTCGCATGTGCTTGACTTCAAATCCCGGGGGTTGATAAGGGGACCATGATAATCAGGCGTTCCGATTTAAAATAAGAGGGAGGGATGAGGTTCGACACACATGTGTGTTTCATTTTACGAAAAATTGGACTCGAACATGTGTCCACGATTGCATCATTTCGCCCTGGTGGGACACTGCACACACACACCAACACGAGAAAACGAAACCACCCCGTGGCTGTCCCAATGACCAGAGCTTCCAAGGCGAGTGCTTCTGACTACTGACGTTCTTGTACTGGTCTAGCACTGGTCTGCTGTCGTTCTACGAGTGCGTACTCGTAGTGCGAATGAATAACGTGGCTGCACGGTAGCTTTTGACATCCAGAGAAAATATGGGAGCATATCAGAAGAAGATCAAAAATGGCCAAGGTGTCAAGGCTATTATATATAAGGTGGCTTTGCGTCCATGATACCTGGTTATACTTTAGACCACTATTGTACCATCTGCCTGGTAGCTGGTAGAATATAGTTGAATAGTATGATTGTACTATCAATACGAGTATATCATACCACAAGAGCGCTCTGCGGAACGAGGACGAGGGGTACTAGTTGCATGATACACCTACATGAAGCTATAACATATCATGAAAAAGTTGAAAGTGGTCAAGGCGTGAAAGGACAAGGTGGCTGTTTCTCCATCATACCTGGTAAGATCTACTAATACAGCACCTGGTAGTTGGTATAATATCCATATGATACCAGGGTATATATCGTACAATGACATACCAGTAGATACCAGGTCTACGATCGATACAAGGATGAGACGAGGGGCGGTATTATTAATAGTTTGTCTACTACTGTAGACGACGACTACAATCTGCTTAACATTGGCTACGGCAGTAGAAATCAGTATGGGGTCCTGGTATATAAAAGTAGAACATACAAGGTTTTTGCTGCTTGCGTGGCCCCGGTTGAGAATCGATTCCAAAATTAATCACACGAATGACCCTGCAATACAACAAGTAAGGTGGTTTTGACGTGCTGTCGTAGTACTAATCCTGCTGGGGCAAATTTTCGCGGCCTCACATACCGTCAAAGGGAAACGCGCAACATCAGCGGATCTGAGCTACAGTGGGAAAGGGGGGATGCTGGAGAAAAGGGGAAGGTAAATAATATGGGATGGGAAAAAAACAAAATGGGGGATACAAATCAATGCGCATGAAGAGTTATGCTTTAGACCTGGAAGCAAATTAAAAGGTGCTGTGTTGGCTTTTCGACGTCCCTAATCTGGAGTACATATCAATATTACTAGAGAGATATGCCTCGTCGTTCCAGGTTGCGCAATAAATAGGACGCGGTGGTAGTAGTGCTACGGCGTGATGATATTCGAAGAGTAGCCTCACGCCCGTATTGTCGTGTGGTCCTGTCCCCATGTTGCTACAGTGTACAGCGCATAGCACTACGTATATTACCTCAAAACACAAAGGGTGTGTGCCGTCTTGATTTAACTGCAACATGGAAAAAAGGGTCCACATGATACTACTATTAATACAGTATACACGTGCTGTCTTGGATCTGAGTGACCGAGAAAAAATTCCACCATCCACCTCTCGCCAAAAATGCAAAGGGAGCTAAGTATAAAATATGGGGTGGGAACAAAAGCAAAACGACATCAAACAGGCAAAGAGTCATGAGTCATGACTCATTGCTCCAGGTTGAGAGAGGATGAGACGCGCTGGGCGTTATCGTGTGAGGTAATTCCAAGACCAGCCTCACGCTCGTATTGATTGCATCGTCCGCGATGCGTGTCCGAGACTGGTCGTGCTGGATTTCGACGGGTAGAAATAATGGTTTAATGTGAAGAACACACACATTTCGCGACGTTCTGTAATTTTTTATTTTTTATTTTTTCCCATTTATTATCTTCGCCCATCTTTTTCTCTCTCTCCCTTCCAACTCGCAACTCAGATCCGGGGTCACATAGCAGGCTCTTCTACCCCCTTCCCGCTACGGTACGTGCCTTCATTTTTATCGCGAGAAGATTTCAGCCTTTTCTTCCCTCGTCGACTCGCATCGAATTGTGCCTACCCACGCTGCAAGGCGCTCTCAACGATTGAATCCAAAAGCGAAACATGAGTGCGACATAATGTATGTCGGCAACTCCGCCGTCGGATAAAATGGCGGCGACTGACCCACCATCCCGAAAAATGAAGTGCTCGAAAGAGCGTACAACAGCAGTAGAGCGGCATTGAATCTGAGGTCACTCACTGGTCTTAATGAAGCGCAACAAAACGTAGGGCAATATGAGAGCCGAGAGATTTGCGCTTCGTCATGGGATTCTAGAAGCGGAGAAGATGCTACGCGAAGCGATTGATGAGTGGCAGATGTATTGAGAGTCGTGGGCTTTGCGCTTCGTCGTAGGAGTATAGAAGCAGAGACGACGCTACCTGAAGCCATTATGAGATAGAAGATTGAGGCAGCTTGACGTGGCAGAGAGGAGAGGAGAGGAGAGGAACGATGGAAGTGTGTTCACGACAGGGAGGGCTGTAATGCCGGTAACTCCGCCGTCGGATAAAATGGCGGCGGATAAC
This sequence comes from Nereocystis luetkeana, assembly GCA_031213475.1. Classification (NCBI taxonomy): domain Eukaryota; class Phaeophyceae; order Laminariales; family Laminariaceae; genus Nereocystis; species Nereocystis luetkeana. The sequence continues at coordinate 5,373,378 of JARUPZ010000033.1, forward strand.
ACACTATTAACCAGGATAATGACGTGCTCGCCATAGTGTTTATAGCAGAACCGTATTGAATCTGAAGTCACATACTCTGGTCTGAATGAAGGAAGAAAGATAGAAATGATATTTGAGACATGAATAAGCTCTGAGACGGGCCTGCATAAAGAAGGGCTCGAGAGCCACGTCTTGCACCCCCATACCCCCATGTCACTCAATGGTCCAAGTGCTGAAAGATGTACTACAATACGTAGACTGCTGTAGGGTATACCAGGTACCAGGTATAGGTTCATATTTACTATTAATAGCTCACAATTAATAGTAATACCAGGTACTACTGATTGTATCCTAGCATACTGCTGTACGTGTTCAGGGTGGGCTAGTGTGACGTATACTACTCTGTACGACTGCTGTGTACTGCTTGCTTTACGCACGTCCTGCAACTGACCGCACTGACTCACTATCCCGCGCTGCAGCCGTAATTGAATGTGAACACGAACGTTCATTCGTCGTTCCATCCATCACCTTGATGGTATGATAAGTTACAGGCAGTACCAGTGCTCGTAAGACCAAACGAAAACGAAACGCTGAACGTGAGAACGTACGAGGTATTTTGCACCAGGAATTTAACGCTTATGATGAATGCCAGACCTGGTACATACCGGTACAAGGTACAGCAGCAGCAGTGTACCTGGATCGCTGCTCTACCCTACCATTAACTTACAGGGTATTTAATACTCGGTCGACCAAGATCGCAAACTCGTCCCTGGTAGGTAAGCACCAGGTAGGATCTAAAGATGTCGTGCGCCTGCTTTACACTACCAGTACGAGTACGTACCTGGTACCTGGTATGGATCGTACGGATGCACAAGCGAGTTACTACTGCAGCTGCACCTAATGCTCTCGAGATATTGCTGCCCATGATAAGCCCTTACCGTAATAGAGTGACAATCCTCGTTGCCACATGTACGGGGCAAGGCTCGGCTGTAGCTGGATAGCACGGTCGAAATCAGCAACAGATGCCGAAACTCGCCCGCTGCGAAACCTGGCCATACCCCTGGGCAAACCAAGAGCGATACGCATCAGGCAGTCAGGAAGGGGCAAAGAGAGAGAGAGAGAGAGAGAGAGAGAGAGAGAGAGAGAGAGAGAGAGAGAGAGAGAGAAAGAGGGAGAGAGAGAGAGAGAGAGAGAGAGAGAGAGAGAGAGAGAGAGAGAGAGAGAGAGAGAGAGAGAGAGAGAGAGCACCAGTGCGAGCATCATGTTGAGGAAGGTAGAAGCAGCCAGTGCGGTGCGTCGTGTGCTTCTCGTACAACAGCAGTATCCACTTGGCACACCGCACTGCACGAAAAAGCAAGCGGAAAGCAAGAAGGGATGAGACAAGAAGAGCAGTCTACATTACAGACACATTCGAAAGTCAACCACAGACTAAAGAACCAGAAAATCTACGGCGTATGGCGGCCGATAGGGCTGCAACCTGTGACAGCGACAGCCAGCACCATCACAAAGCTACTATAGTAGCACTAACCTGCCGACGAACACTTTGTAGTCTCCTCCTTCGTAGGTCTCAAAGTCCTCCGCGTTAGCCATTGTGATGGTGATGGGGAATCTCGTCGTCACTGTTTGGACGCGGCTCGATGATGTTCGTCGCAGCAGCGATGCTGATGGCCTCGATGATGTCCTCGATGATAGAATGCCCAAAGGGTCGTGCTGAGACAGAAAATAAGCACTCGTTCCAACCAAAAGCACAGGCCACAGCAGCACTCCACTTAGCCCGTGAAGCATTAAGACCGGCGAGGAGCGAGTATGCACTGGCTATGGCGAGTCTCGACGGGGAGCTTCCGGTGGCCGTGCTGAGCCTTCTGAGGGGAGGAATCGAGGGAGAATCTGAGCTATTGAAGGGCAGGACAAGATGCTGCTTTGAGGTGAGTGGGACCGTCACAGGTGGGCAGCTGGGCGAGGAAGTTTTTTGCGGAGGGATAAAAATCTCTCTCTATTTCTTCATCGTTTTTATTTAATCGCGAAAAGCCTCTTCAAACATCAAACGAATCTAACATGCGATGAATTTCGGAAGAATTGTGATTGGAGGAGAGGAATGGCGGATGCCCCGAATAACCTAAACAAACGGTTACAGATTGAATAAAATCTCAAGTGGTTGAAGCTCACACGTCGTATCATAGTCGTCGGGTGAGATTATTACCTACTGCTAGGGGCAGGGGTGGAATGAGGAAGGAGACGATCTGCTCTGTCGATTAGGCAGGGCGGTAGATCAACTATTGGACAGTTGCGAGAGACTGAAGACATTCGTCACGCCCAAGAACAGGTACGAAATACACGCTCGTACACAGATTATTATTGGATCATTATTACATCGTCGAATAAGTTCATTGCTTGACACTCTTCTCTTTTCTCGAACATAGAGCTACGGAGTTTCGTACTCTGTACGTCGTACATACCGTACGCAGCAGAGTGGTTCACGTACACCCTGGTGCTCGTCTGTAGTCTAGCGCCTGTAGCCTAGCGTTTGTGCTCTGTAGTACCTACTCGTATGTGAAGTATAGTTCCAGATAGGTACGAACCAAACTGTAATTTTCAATGGGCTGATGTATTTTTTTTTTTTTTTTTTTTTTTTTTTTTCATCCCATTCATTATCTTCGCACATCTTCTTGTCTCTCTCCTTCCAACTCGTAACTCAGATCCGGGGTCACATAGCAGGCTCTTCTCCCCCCTTCCCGCTACGGTACGTGCCTTCATTTTTTATCGCGAGAAGATTTCAGCCTTTTCTTCCCTCGTCGACTCGCATCGAATCGTGCCTACCCACGCTGCAAGGCGCTCTCAACAATTGAATCCCTTTTTTTTTTATTTTTGCAAATAAAGTCAAAGTCCGACCCTCCTGGGGCTCGAACCCAGGACTCAAACAAGTAGAATTCGAGGTTAACCACTTGAACCACCGGGGCGACCGGCTGCGTATACCTGGTACTCGTACTTATTTGCATTACGTGTAATTCTTCCTTGAATATCATTATGGAGCAGTGGGTCTCAGGTATCAACTACAAGCACGTACGTGCCTACATACCAGGTACAGCAGTTGTAAGTATGTACCTGGTACATCAGTAGTACCTGGTAATGGCGTGTCGCATGCCCCGACGATCGGTCGATGGAGTTACGGTTAATCTCGTCGTATTACCTGGTACCGGTACGGGTATATTATATGTAGGCAGGCTGAGGCAGACGACGCAAAGAGGTTTATGATTATTTTACTATTATTTAATACTATTTTTTTTACTGATTGCTGTTGTTGTGTACCTACTGCCTGTGGTATTTGTCCAGCCAAGTACCTGAACCAACTACCCCCCCCCAGATATTTTGCGCGCATACATATTATTATGTCTATACATCTTCTTCTCCTGTCTCCTGTGCCGCTGCTGGTGTAGGGGCAGGCACAATCTGATAGCGCTAAGATTTGTCGATACGTTTTATACCATCATGCTGTATGCGCGCCATGCACGTACATCAGTATGTCATACTTCGTGTATGTATGTACTGTAGACTATATGTAAAAAAGAAAGGTCGTCACAGAGTACCATTTCTCCAGGTACCAGTCCTTTCAGTTTATCGTACCCGGACTGGTGGCACTCAGTTCTTTCAGCCCCCAGAGGTACCGTGTGGACTGTTGGGACTCAGTTGTTTCAGCTTTTAGGTATCCTGTGAACGGGGAGGGCTCAGTCCTTCTAGCCCCCAGGTACCCTGTGAACTGGTGGGACTCGGTCCTTTCAGTCCCCAGGTACCCTGAAGGGAGTCCCTTCAGCTTTCAGGTAGAACCTGTGAACTGGAGGGATTCAGCCCTTGTAGCCCCCAGGTACCCTGTGGTCTGGGGAGACTCAGTCCTTTCAGCCCTAAGATGCCCTGTTGTATTGGAACCGAGTATCGTGGAAAGGAAATGAAATGCAGCAACTATCTGTTTTGGAGACTTGTTGTATTGTTGTATTCTTCTTCTTCATGATCAGATGTGGAAGAGAGCTGTTGAAAATGATTCGATAGCGGTTTGATTGTCGGCATCAAACCCACTCTGCTCTCCTTTTATTTATGCGCTAAACGCGTGAAGACACTTGTCCGAGGAATTTCCTCGGGCGATTGTCTACTCTTGTCCTATCGGCTATCCTAACCATTGTGCTGCAAGGGAAACTTCAGAGCCCCGGGGAAACTCTTGGGGTGTTACGTACAGGGCTTTTAAAACTACAGTACGGTTATCCCACGATGATTATATAGTCCAATATTACTCCATATCAAACTCTGTGGACTGGTGGGCCTCGCTTCTTTCAGCCCCCAGGTACCCTGTGAACTGGAGGGACTAAATCCTTTCAGCTCTCCCCAAGTATCCTACGGATTGAAGTTCTCGAAAAGGATTCGAAGTGGCGAGTCATTAACTGAGCTGCGATGACTGATACTGGTGCTCTGTCGAGCTTTGAGTTGCTATAAATATGCTAGCTGTGATTACGGCCGATTAAGTGGCTGGAATTCAAGTTTGCAAGCTACGTGATACGATAGACATGTTCGTCGGGCACGCTTGTTCTGCGTTCAATTTTATAGTATGGTGTTATATATTATGTTCATGATATAGCAGTTGATATTCAGTTCTGTAGGCGTTACGGTAATCACCCTAGGGACTGCCGGGACTCAGTCATTTCAGCCCCCAGGTGCTCTGTGGACTGGCGAGACTCAGTCCTTTTCACCCCCAAGTATCCTATGGACTAGCGAGACGCAGTATTTTCGGCCCCCAGGTACCCCATGGGCAGGGGCTCAGTCCTTTCATCCCCCAGGTACCCTGTGGACTGGTTGGACTCAGTGCTTTCAGCCCCCCTGTATCCTGTGGTCTGTGGTGGGACTCAGTTCTTGCAGCTTTCAGATACCCTGTGGACTGGAGGGACTTAGTCCTTTTAGCCCGCAGCTACCCTGTGGACTGGAGGAACTCAGCCCTTTTAGTCCTTAGGTTCCCTGTGGACTGGTGGGGCTACAGTAAGCCCTTTCAGTCACCAGGTACCCTGTGGACTGATGGGACTCAGTCATTTCAGCCCCCCCAGGTCATTGGAGCTGTCATCCATATGCAAGGCCGCCCCACAAGCGGTTCTTAGTAGGATGCGGCTCACTCTTCATGCGACTCGCCGGACACATCACGGTGCTTCGCGCTTGGTGCAAGCAATGTCTGCCTGGTCGGTGAAAACCCGACATGCCCCGTCCCGGCAATGTAGGGATGCGAGGGTCTATGGTCATACGACTACGACCATCCATACATGAGATCGAGTACATCTCTCCTATCGAGTCATTGACTGAGTCCGGAGGACTGGTACTGGTACCCTGACGACCATTGCTAAATAACTTGCACAATATCGTGCGAATCAAGACTCCTTTTTACGCACAGAGCCTTACTCATACATGCTCGCGTATATATGCAGCCATGCGCAAGCAATCGTTTTCTATTTATTATTAATAATAGCTCCGTCCAACGTCACAGTCAGCTACGAGAAGAATTGTCTACCCCTCCCCATCCATACTGACTTTATTGTTGCATTTTAACTAGAGGATAGGACACCTGCAGTGTAATAAGAAACAGGAAAGCTCGCCCAGGCTGGATTTCTTTTTTGAAAATAGGTGCGTTCCATACTAACTTCAGTATATTGACCCCCTAATTTGTTACTCTCCTCCTGTGAACCTCAGCCTGCCTTTCTTATATCTCGTTGTTTTGTTAGTTGTCCTGTACTGATGTGCACAACAACACAGCAGTACATACACTCATACACACCGCCCTCACGTGAACCAGGGTTCTTCCTCTCGAACGCCGTCATCCATTTCGGATCCCGGCACCGCCAGTATCACACCAGTATCATACGAGCACGATGAAGGTATCCGTCCAAGTTGGAGGACAGAGCATGGAGATCGTATGCGGTCGTGGAGGGCAGGTGAGGCACGACTCTCTCGTCTTCGCGATGAACGCTAAAAAAATGCTGTAGAACGTGAGCTGATGTTGAGTATATATGTATGCAATTATTGCTTCAGCCGGTTCGGCGATTTGTCTCACTCGCGGGACGCTCGCATGGGACACATTTATTTGTTTACGCCCACTAACACTATACGGACTACTCGCTTGTCGTGGCACCGCTGGCTGTGTGTTTTCTTCACCTTAAACCGTCCTTAACCCTTTTAGAACCGCAGTCCCGTTTTGGGGACAAACCACTCAAATTTCAAGTAGTTTGTCCCCAAAACGGGACTGCGGTTCTAAAGGGGTTAATGTGAATAACTACTACTCCACCATTGACTGTGCTATGTACAGCAGCAGTATCATAATACTCCGGAGTGTGTGTGTGTGTGTGTGTTCTTCACATTAAACCGTTCTTTCTACCCGTCGACATCCAGCACAACCAGTGTCCGTGCCGATTCTTCCATCCTAGAAGAGATACAAGTTCTGTGGTCACAAAGCTACGCCACAGAGATACTACGTTGCCACGTGTGCAGTGTGAACTGCAGTGGGCAATGCAAAGCCATGTCATCATACTAGATACGACAGGCACGACATACGCAATCTATGAAATAGTGAAACGAAAAGAAACAATCAAAGAGAAAACAAAACAAGGTAGACAAGTCGAAAAAGAAAAAGAAGAAAAATGAAAGCAAAATCTAAGAGAAACAATCTGTCGTGCCCCCCCCCCCGCAGGCGAGGTGGCCTACACTTGAAAAAGAACGAGCTGGAAAAAAGAAGAAATAACAAAAGACACCACTGCTTGTGAACAGAGTAAGACAAAGAACCAAGGAGAAAGTAACAAGGAAAAATAACAAAGGGGAAATAACAGGCAGACCAAAGCCCAAAGCACCTTCTAGGTGGCGGCAGCAGCTTGTGGTACGAGTAGTATAGCCAGGTTCTCCCTGCTAATCCGCCTGGTACCTTGCTACCCAGACTGCCGTCTCCGCCCTGCGTTCGTCAACTATGCCCAGCCCCTTGGCGTCAGACAATACGAGCCGAGCAGAGCAGGTTCGTCTTCCAACCACGCCACACGGCTCCTTGAGTACGGCTTATCAATCAGAAAAGGAAGAGGAAGAGAAAAAATGAAATGAAAATCACGGAGAGTCAGCGCAAGAGAGAAAAAAAAGTAGTATGTATTGATGAATTGTCGTATAAAATCTTGCTATCTGAACACCATTGTATTTATTGTGTAATTTGCCATCTGACAATAATAATAGATGTGTGGCGCATATATATTCCGATCATACTATTCACATATAAAAGGGTGTCCACCTGGAACTTGTGAAGGTGTTACCTACTGAGCGAATCGATTACCCAGCCCACAGGGCAATCCTTGTAACACTCTACCCCCCTCTAAACGGCAGGATGTTTGGGGCGTCGTTATACCGTATACGGCCGTACGCTGACCTACCCGCTTCGTTTCAATACCTCCTGGGGAAACAGGGGGTATGCCTTTGGGGATCGCACGCGCAAGCGCTTCTATAAAAGGAACGTTTGGAGTAAAATTCGAGTCCGTGTCCTCGGCCACGTCAAATAAATAAATGTGAACGAAGGTGTTACCTACTCAGATATAGGGGTAAAACATCGATCGATTACCCAGCCCAGGGTATAGTCCTTATAACGAAACCCAATATATTATAATGGCTTCAAGCACACCATGTAGTATGTATGTACCAGGTATGTATGATCCGTCATCCATTTGTCATAATCGATGACGACGATAATTATAATTGGATGCAGCTTAGGATTTAAGAATAGAACGGAACGAGAAGGAAGGAGCAAGGACAGCAAATAAATGGAGTAGACAAGCCGAAAGTTGGCACAGAAGGAAGGTAGACTTGGTGCGTGGGTTTCCTTTTGTTTCCGACGTTTTCTTCTTTCGGGAAAGTCATGAGTGATCAATGTTGAAGATCATGCTGCACATTGTCGGATGGCAAGAGAAATACTATCATGCTGCACATTGTCGGATGGCAAGAGAAACTATTAAAGAGAAATACTATTAATTAATAGTATTTCTCTCGCCATCCGACAATGTGCAGCATGATCTTCAACATTGATCACTCATAACTTTCCCGAAAGAAGAAAACATTGTAACTGCCGCACGCGCGTAACTTCCTTGTACTACTACTGCTGTGGGCACTCGACACTCAACACCAAAAAGTTTAATCACGATGCAAATACTACAGCAGTAAAATGCTGTAGTACCTGGTAGTACTATTAATACTGTCGTATAGTGCGCATGGCTGCTACTAATATTCGCCCAATGCAATGCGACTTGCCGCGCAGAACATGCGCTGGCTAGCTCTGGTGGCTACCCAAAGGCTTCAGCTAATGCAACCTAGAGGGTGTCAAAGGATGAGAGAAGCGGGCACGGCAAGACGAGGGTTTGCACTTCCGCAGGCGGTGCTGTCAAAGGTGAGAGCCTAGCCATAGAAGATGCAATCAACGTTAGCAACAAGATCGTACGGCAAAAAGATCCTACACAGCAGTACGTCATACCTGGTACTTATTATGGTATGAGATCCTAATATCGTTGGCCAAGGCTGTGATGCTATAGCCAAGGGTAAGACTATATACACAACAAGATCCTGGCACGATCTTCAAGCGGCGCTGGCAAGGGTAAGGATAATATCCAAACGACAACGTCAAGGTGGTGCGCTGCCAACGTTTTTAACAAATAAATACCCCACTACTTCTGCTGTAAAAGATGCTACAGGCAGTAACGCAGCTCTCCTATAAGAACGGGGGGAAAGGTGACGTGCTGTCAACCAAGGGTTATTGTGAAGGTGTTACCTACTAAGCTATAGGGGCAAAAAATCGATCGATTACGCAGCCCTAGGTAATCCTTATATCACTCTCCCCCCCTCTAAACGGCGGGATCTTTGGGGCGTCGGAACCGTATACGTGTATAGGCTGACCTACCCGCTTCGTTTCATTACCTGGGGAACCAGGAAGACGTGATTTTTAGGTGTGCACGCGCAAGCGTTTCTCTAAAAGAAACGTTCGATGGTTCGAACCCGTGACCTGGACGACGTCAAATGTGAAGGTGTTACCTACTGAGCTATAGGGGTAAAGATCGATCGATTACCCAGCCCCGGGTAATCCTTTTAACATTATGGTAAGATTTTGCTGCTGCTTTGTCGGTACATAGCATGAAAAGGCGTGGCATGTATCTTGGCATCGTCGAGATTTAGACAGCTATACTGCTGTGCCTGCCGTTTTTGTTACTGGCCAGCCACTGCACATAGTACTACACAGTAGTACCTGGTACTGCTTTTAATAGTGCTTACTGCTGTATGGTATACAGTACCAGGTAGTTGATATCACACTTTTTACGGCGGGTTAACTGAGCACGGCGGAGGTAGTCTCGCCCCGAACCAAACAATACTATTAACTGTACTGCACTGTGGTGTGCTGTACAGCAGTAGTATCGATAGGATAACTTACAAGGTGCTGCCGTTCTAGTAGGTGCATGCCTGTTCGGCTGTTGTAATGTGATGAGAGGCTGGACCTTGTCTTCCACTTTCGCTCGTTGTGTTGAGGTCGGATGTAGCGCTTCTACCGCTATGTACCCGCTATATCTGGTATATATTAGACCTGGTATATACCCCTGTGTATAGGAGTGTAGCCCTTGTCGAAGTCTCAACCAAGCCTGCTCAATAGCCTCTTCGCCCTATCGATATAATCTCTCTATACGTATTATCATGGTACAGAGTTACAGTATTATTAGTTGTGCAGGACATCTGTATACCAAGAAAACGAGCAATACGAAAGGCAGGCTCATATTTACAGGGAAATCAGAAATTCGGCAGTCGTTCTGCTGAATTTAGTGCAGAACGCGCCCATTCTCAAATAAGAACTCCAGCCGGGGCCAGTTTTTCTGATTCTTATTCCGTACGGGGGACCATAATTAATAGGACCTATGGTATACATAAAAACCTATATAGTTAACCATTTTTACTAACAATATTAGGTCCTACCAGGTATTAACTATGGACCCCCGTAAAAGTGTCTGTACTGCTTTATGCTCGACAGTATTTAATACTACTACTGCATACCAGGCACCAGGTAACCAGGTACGTGTTAGTGCATCTGGTCGTGTTCATGCAACGCCCGTTCGTTGGCCGTTCGCAGGAGCGAGATGGTCTGGATGACCCCGAGGCTACGATCAACCAAGTCTTGGAAGATGGGGACGAAGTGAAGGTAAGTAAGGGTGGTAAGGGATACCCCCATCGCAAACTCCTACTCGTACTGTAGCCAACTATTACGGGGGAACATAGTATTCAGGACCAAATATACTTCATAAAAAGAATCTAATATGTAGGTTTTTGTCTATATGATGGGTCCTGAATACTACCTGGTACCGGTATGTATTACTACGGTCCCCGTAATAGCAATAACATACCAGGGTAGTAACCTTCGTTTAGGGAGTTTCGAGCCCAGCCGTTTCTTCTATTGCACGTAAGTTCTTACGTATGTACATATTAATAGTTAGTCTACTATACTGTACTACAGTGATGCACAACTGGATACTGAAAATGCTGTCGTAGTGGTTATTCGTAAGAATCGGGCATATTAAGTTGGTCAGTTTTGCGAACGTATTACAATCCTCTGTCATACATACTCATGGTCTGATGATGCAACTTCTATGTGTCTGATTTTTTTTTGTTTCGCTCTTATCCTCTCGGGCGGCCCCAGCAAATATAAAAAGTCATCCAAACAATGTACTTGTTGAGTGATCGCAACGAACACAACGAACACGTTCGTTCAGTCGCCTATAGGTTCATTGGTTCATGGGTGCATTGGTTCATTGGTTCGTTCGTTCGTTCGTTCGTTCGTTCGTTCATTCGTTCGTTCGTTCGTTCGTGCGTGAATGCGTTCATTAGTTAAGTCGTCCATTTGTTCATTCGTTTAGTATTTCGTTCGATCGTTCGTTCATTTCGTTGATTCGTAGGAGGAATTTCAAAAGGAAAGCGCCATAAGATGTTATTTGATACATTTTAGGTAGTATGTTGTATGTTGTATGTTTTACCTGGTACCTGGTACCGGTATGTATTAACAGGTAGTTTTGATGGAAGCGGTAGAAGTGGACGATGTCGGCTCTCCGGTGGCAAGCGACTGGCTTCTCAAGGCTTTCGGCTCAGGAGAGGCAACCAAAAGAAGGTATCGGTGTCCATACAATCATGAAAGTTTTTTTTTGGGGGGGAGGGGGTTAGGTCGCTGGCACTAAACACACACAATCAGGTCAGTCAGGTAGTATTATACCAGGTAGGTGTTAGAATACATGTCTCTAGTTGGAGGTACTTGCGGATACACGGGCAGATTAAAATGAAGATGATGACGATGATGATGATGGCGATGATGATGATGATGATGATGATGATGATGATGATGATGATTATGGCGATGATGATGATGATGATGAGACAAACTTTTTGTATTTAACAAGCCGCTACTCTACCTCCTAAATGCCTTTGATGCTAGGAACGCTACTATTAATAATGGGAGACCCATTTTTGAGTGCGTCAAGGCCTCTTTTGCCTCTTTTGGCCTCGCCAGTACTTGTGTCACTTGTTGTACTGCATCATGCTCAACTACTACTGTAGTTTGGTTGGGGGGGGGCGTAGAGAAGCCAAACCACGGTCTCCTACTACAGTGAAAACAGTGAAAACAGTACAACTACTGTAGCATGCTTACTCAATCCGCGCTCGGCAAGATAGGTGTCGAACGAAACCTACCCACAGACAAAGTAAAAACCGTCTGACACTTGAAACTTAATAGCGGTAACTAAAATATGAATACCGCGTACCAGTAATAAACGAATATATACGTATGTATTTGTAGTACAAGGTAATATAGAAACAACACCAGGCACGACATAGCGATGGGGCGCAGGTCAAGCATCACAGCGGCCATACTTACTGGGGTAAGGGGTATTACCTTAGTCGTTTGACCATTGACCACGCACTCCTTTCGAAACGGAGCACGGGGCGGGGAGAGGGGGGGGGGGTACTCATGTCATGCATGGCCGTAGTCGTAAGCTCATGAACCCTCACGTTCATGCAATGCCGGGACGGAGTACATCGGGTTGTCACCAATCACGCAGACATCGTTTGCTTACACCAAGCGCGAAGCGCCGTGAGGCGTTGGGCGAGTCGCGTGAAGGATGAGCTGCATCGTACTATGGACCGCCTGTGAGGCGGACTCGCATAAGGATGACATCTTCGAATTGCATTGATTTGTTTTCTGGTGTGGCCACTTCCTGGGACAGCATTGGGTATACTATACGATGTATCTGCCTCGTGAGAGCCTCACCATATACACTACGCGTGATACGACAGCTCCCCTAGTGCGGAGTCAAGGTTCTCCACCCCGCACACATGATCGAACTCGACTGCCAGCCGTGGTGACCGTCAAAGGAAGAAAAGGGTACCCCGGTTGTCTAGCTCACGCAATGAGGGGGGTGTTTTGCGGCGTCATCGCCAATCGACGTCAACCCAACCTATAGGTAGTATACCAGGTATGCAGGATATAACAGCTATATACGGGGGGGGGGGGGGGGGGTGTACTCATTATCGTGCATGGCCGTAGTCGTATGACAATAGACCCTCGCATCCTTACAATGCCGGGACGGAGCACGTCGGGTTTTCACCGACCGGGCAGGCATTGCTTGCACCAAGCGCGAAACGCCGTGAGGTGTCGGGTGAGTCGAATGAAACGTGAGCTGCTTCCTACTAAGAACCGCTTTAGGGTTCGGAGTTTCTTGTATTTGGATGACAGCATCAACGGATTGATTAAATTTCTGGTGTGGACACTTCCAGAGACAGCAATGGGGTTACTATGTAATTGCATAGTGGGTGCCTCGCCATCTACACACTACGTGATACCATCATCCCCCTTGTGCGGAGTAAAGGTTCCCCCCGCACAAACATAATCTAACTTGACCGCCAGCTATACGGGGGGGGGGGACTCATATCATGCATGGCTATATATAGTCGTATTACCATATACTCTCGCATCCCTAGAGTGCCGGGACGGAGCAGTTCGGGTTTTCCCGGAGTAGATAACTACGGGTCCTGCCACATGCCACATGCCACATGCGCTGTGCCACCCGCCGTGGGGAAATAGTAATTTTCGAGGAAAACCGACTAGCACTGGGAACGCTGAACCCTATCTGCGGTAAATATGAAGGCACGTACCGAGGGGGAGAAGGGACGATACCTGTGACCACGGCCTATCCAGAAGGTGGAAATTAAAAGTGAGGATGCTAAAATAAGAAGCTTAACTACGAAGTATATATATATTGGGAATAGCATTTGTAGTATAATTAGTTTGGAGCAAGTCTGGTCCAACCCAACAAGGTTTTCCAGGCGGCAAACAAGCCAGGGCACATCACACAGCACTATCTATCATCATTATTCGATCAAGCCAGTTCTTTCTCTCGGATGGTTCTCAAATGTTTCTCAAATCTCTCTCAGATCTCTCTCAGGTAGGGTGGGACAGTGTGACCAACCCATCAGTCCATCAGTCAGTAAGATAAAAGCCAGTTCTTGTTTTCAGATTTTGTGGGATAACGTGGAGTAATGTGGGACAACATTGGATAGCACGGAATAAAACAGTGGCATAAGCACATCCCGCTACCAGCAGCAGGGTACAGGGAATAGGACGTATGCATACAAACCGCCCCACCCCATCGCGAGTAGAGCGGATAGGGTCCATGAGTCAAGCATTGTTATTGCTAATTCAGTGTACTACAGTATTGCTGTTTCATCTCATCAGTGTTTTTCAGACGACCGTGTTGGCTCTTTTATTAGTGAAGTTGGGAGCATTGAGTGATCGAGTGAGTGCTTGTTTTTTGTGGGGATAGTTTTGTGTCATTGCGTGTTTTGTCTCCCCCTTCCTGCAAAACGCTTGAAAGTTACACGTAAATGTTTTTTCTATTCATACCAAATAGGTGTATGCTAGCCCTTTTTGTGCTGCGCTCTACTCTGCTCTAAACAAATATAAATTTGACTTTAAGTTCAAGTAATTTGAGCCCCAACCGGGAGTGCAATCCTAAACGATATCAATTGTCTGATGGCATTTGGCACTCAGCTTTGCAAGCTGCAAGCTGCAAGCTGCAAGCTGCATGATGATGAGCGTCCGTGATTTGTATACATACATCGTACAGTATATTAACATACTACGTTTTTGTGGATGGCAGAATAACTCGTATTTAGATTATACCGGTGGATGACATAATTGTCAGATTAACATTATAAGGGTGGATGACGGAAGAGTCATATAAACATAATAGTAACAAACAGCTGAGAGAGGAATGCAGTGGCGGAGCGCAAAATTTCGCTCGAAATGTGTAAAGGAGAAAAGGTTCAAGGTGTCGAGCGACCACGCAACACACTTACATATTTTGTTTTTAGTCATCACTTATACTTCCCAGCCTAACTCGTAGGAGGTTTTAACCTCAGCGATCTTCTGGACAAGCCGTGGTCACAGGTGTCGTCCCTTCTCCCCCCCGGTACGTGCCTTTATTTTTTGTCGCGCATGGGGTTCAGCATTATTCCCACTGCTCGTCGATTTTCGTCGAATGTAGCTAACTCACGTTCTCACGCTTTCCGCCAATCATTTTTTTTACGCTAGAAAAAGTCCCTACGAGCATGCACTCGGTGGGACTTGAGCCCACGAAATTGATCTTGATAGGCACGCGGACCACCTACCAAGCCACCGGGGACGCCGGCAGTATGTACGTACATATATATATATATATATATATATATATATATATATCTCTGACGATCCTCAGCCTCCTCCGATCCGTTTTTGGTCGGCGGATCTCTCCCGCCTCTGGCCGTCTTTCCACCCGGTTTCTTCGCCGGGGCGTTCCCCCTCCACGCCTGAACCGCCCGGCGTCGGAGGATCCCCTCGCTCAGCGCCGTGGCGCCCGCGCGAAGCCTTGACGTTGAGATCTACGAAGGGATCTCCGAAAATCCCTGCCCTGTCAGTGTTTTGGGCCATGGTCTCTCGACAGAGTGTATTCTTTCCGGCACATCCTCTACGACCTCCGATCCAAGGTCACCTACCCGGCCGGCGTCGCCATTGTGGGGGCCTGCGCGGGTGGCTGTATCTGGGACATCGATGGGACGCCCCGATAGCACATGCCACCGTGGCTTAGTTGAGAACTGCCATTCATAAAAAGTTATGCCCGGGATATATGAGAGAGATATCGCATGTCACCTACAGCCAGCAGTACTTACTTATGGCGGCCAGCAGCACTTATGGTGTGTACGCTATCGTGAAGCGGCAGCTTCAGTGGAGCTGTACCACGTGGCTGCGGAGATGTACAGCTGCAGCAGGACTGCTACCGCGGCTGCTGTGACGGCACCTTTCCACGGAGCTGCGCTGTCGGTCATCACCTACTCCTTGAGTTAGGGGTTAGTTACACTGCCTTCTAGCATTCATTCGGTTTTCGGTTAATCGGCAAGTAATCGTCAGCATTCTGCCGCCTTTTCCAACGTTCGCGGAGTGTGGAGTGTTGAGCGCACGCTCTCAATCTCTTGGCATCGAGGCTCAGCCTCCGCCTCTACATTATACGCCCATCACGCAAGTCTGCGACCGGCGGCCTGCCCCTTGTATGTACACCATACAAAAAAATCCGGTCATCCCGATAGTCTATTTATAGTGGTTTCCTTCGAATATCACTGACTGAACTAGCGTTGATCCTGGACTTCGAATCCCACTGTTATAATAATGCCTTGAATTCTTGGTCAGCCGCCGTGCGCGCGGTCGCCCGGAGTCTCGCGGTTTTCTCCGAGGCGGCCGTGAAGGCTTCGGCGGCGGCGGCCGAAAGCCTTCTTTACCCCTCCCGGCTCGCCGTTCAGAGGTGTGGGAGTGGGTTTTGAAGAGCCGCATCTTCGACTCATGTTCTAGTTCGTGGAAACGGGGTTTCCATGAATTTCCCAGAATTATGCATATTCGGCTCATTAGAGTGGGCTAGTGTTATGATACTGCCTTGAATGAGGCTGAAAGCCCGGTAATTACGTAGTTACCTCGGTTCAATTATTGGGGTCGTATTTGTAGTACTTGGGAGGCGTATCTTAGATGGAAAGCCAGGGGTTTTCCCACCGGGCACGAGCTTGGCTCTCAGTCTCCCCGTGCACCAAAGGGATAAAGCTGCTCTTCTTATATCTTTAAGGAAGCAAAACACGCGAGTACCAACGAGTACCGACTTAATAGGCAACCTGTCCAGGGATACAAAGTGTCCCGACCTCTAATCATAACACCACCATGGTGAGGTTGTGGATTTACTAGTAGAAAGGGAAGAAAAAAAACAGGGTAGGAATCAACTACTGAGAGCGTCACGTTGCGTGGGCAGGCGCAATTGCGGTAGACGCGAGTCGACGAGGGATCAATCAAAGGGCTGAAGTCTTGTATTCATAGCCATAAACAATGCAAGGCACGAACCGTACGTAGTGGGTGGGGGGGGGGGGGGTGTACTCGATAGGAGAGATGTACTCGATCTCATGCATGGCCGTAGTCGTATGACCATAGACCCTCGCATCCCTACAATGCCGGGACGGAGCATGTCGGGTTTTCACCGACCAGGCAGACATTGCTTACGCCAAGCGCGAAGCGCCGTGAGGTGTCTGGCGAGTCGCATGAAGGGTGAGCTGCATCCTACTAAGAACCGCTTGTGAGGCGGACTTGCATACAGACGACAGCTTCAATGAGTTGATTTAATTTCCGGTGTAGGCATTTCCAGAGACAGCAATGGGAGTACTATGTAACTGCCTCTTGGGTGCCTTACCTTGAACACTACGTGATACGACCTTTCCCACTTGTGCGGAGTAAGGGTTATTTACCTCGCACAAGTGATCTAACTCGACAACCAGCTGTGGGTGACCGCCAAAAAAAAAAAAAACGGTACCCTGTTTGTCTAGCTCACGTAGTGAGCGGCATGTTTTACAGTGTCGTTGCCAACCGACGCCAACCCAACCTATATAAAATAGGGGGGGGGGGGGGGGCTATTATGTGACTCCGGGTCCGAGTCAGGAGTATGAAGAGGAGCGAGAGAGGAAATAACGGCGAATACTATAAATGGGATGAACACGAACAACGATATATTACCAGGCTCACGGCGTACTACTAACAGCAGTAATAGAAATAGTAATAGCATGATATACAGGTAATATTGTTCCTGGTACAGTATGATAATTGGAGAGGTACATCACGCCCGTGCAGAGATACGTAATTACCAGAGTAGGTGTTGTTGATTATCTAAAGTTATTTTCTTATGAATACCCCATTGTTGTTGATAATGTAGCCCGTGTTCACGAAGCGGCAAAAACCATGCAAGTGTAGTACCATATGTAGCATAAGTCATACCTGGTATCACCATAAAGATTCCACTTTGATTTCAAGTAGCTTTCCCCGGAAACGTGCGTGCATGAGCCTTAAAACGTGTCTTAACCCTTTGCGTACCGCAGTGTAACACCTCAAACCGCCTCTAATTCCATACCGGTATGCTTTATCCGTAAAACGGGAGTGCGTTCCAAAGGGGTCAACTCTGTTTAGTTGCCTTAATGTGCGCTCCTGAATAAGATGCCTTAAATGCCCCCTGCCCTGAGGGCCTAACCTAACCCGGAGGCTCTCAAAAATATCGGAGAGGTGGACGCACATGTTTCTCTCGCCGAAAGTGAGTTCAATCACTTTCATTCGTTGACGTATACTGTACATGTCTAGCGCACCCCCGTGCGAAACTACCGCTCGCTGCTGTACATCCCTTGTGCGAATCGAAAGTGACCCATGC
This sequence comes from Nereocystis luetkeana, assembly GCA_031213475.1. Lineage (NCBI taxonomy): Eukaryota > Phaeophyceae > Laminariales > Laminariaceae > Nereocystis > Nereocystis luetkeana. The sequence continues at coordinate 5,391,176 of JARUPZ010000033.1, forward strand.
CAAACAATCGACTTTTACGATACTCCCCCTACCCCCTACCCCCCTACCTTCTTTCTCCCGGTACCAAAGGCTAAACGGTACACGCCTACGCCAAGAAGAAAGCAAGCAGGCCGAGATAGACAGAGGAGGGAGTGCCGGCGTAGCGGGGAGGAGGGCGGGGCACGGTGGCATCATCTCCGACTTATCTCGACGCGGTAGAGGTTTGGGGGGCGGCTTCGATGTAACGGTGGAGGGCGTTGCCATCTCAGGACCCCTGGAAACTACCACCGAGATCAGAGTGGCCATGGAGCACGACTGGCACTCCGCGAACATTGCTGGTGAGAGGCAGAGCAGCATAGAGAGAGAGGTGGCTAGTTTGCTAGGCTCGTTGCGTTCTATTTTGATTTCCATTTTTTAGTAGCGTTCGATTGTGTTTGTCAGCCGACAATGTGCACGATGCCAACATCACCTTCAGTCACAGATCAACATCGATCACCCGTAAGTATTCCAAGAAATATTTTCCCATCATACCGCGTAGTGGGTTACTCAGATTTTTGAAGTTCCTGCGATTTCAAATTAATAATGAAATCAGGGGTTTCCAAAGGAAGATGCTCTTATTCACAGTCTCGTGGGGCTCGAGACAAAAGCTACATAGCCAGCTTGCTTGAACGTATTTCTTTTTGGCAATGTCAGAAGAGAAGTCACGCGGCATCGAGGAAGAATCTACAGGCTCCAGGTGTGACCAGGATGTGACACACGTAGGTTCCATCATAGCACCAGCCTACAGTTCCCCCTGCCTGCTTGCCCACTTGATGTTGCCGTTATTGTTGTTGGGCTGTATGACAAACCAAAACTACAATCAACACCCATACAACATGCGTATTGCGATTCTTGCGCCTGTGTTCTGCCCAGGCCTTCTGCCTGACCCTAAGCAGGCATCACCCGTGAAGGCGATACTGCAGGAGAATCTCCCGACGCTTGACAAGGTCTACGCGTCAACCAGGTAAGCAGCACCAGACCTACAATACGACGAAAGCAGAATGAGGACAGTGCACATACATATCTTTTTACATCGTACCTGGTATATATCAACTGCAGTAGTAGTTGTATAGTAGCAATAGTAGTAGTAGACTTTGGGAGGGTCTTCGGTGAAGGCGACAGTAGCTACTGCAGGCTCACCTTCCGACCTTCGACAAACTCCATGCTTCAAGCCGGCGTGCAGCAGCAGAGCGTTGCGAGCTACGCATATGCGCCCACGCGACAGACACAAACAGAAACACGTACCAACCTTCACCAACTCTCCTCGCGATGCGCCCCCCCCGCTTCCTCTCCTTGTGTGTTCCTTTTCGTCTTGTCCTCGCCTCATCCTCATGTACGTCTTGCGTCTTGCCCTCTTCTTTATGTACGGCTTCCGTCCCCCCTCCCTTCTTCTCATACACGCATTTGGTTTGTTCTCCCCCTCCCTCTCCCCATGCCTCACAAGCGGTGCTTAGTAGGATACAACTCCCTCTTCATGCGACTCGCGCTTGGTGCAAATAATGTCTGGCTGGTTGGTGAAAACCCAACGTGCTCCGTCCTGGCCTTTTAGGGGTGCGAGGGCCTATGGTCATACGACTACGGCCATGGATGATATCGATATCGAGTACACCCCCTCCCCCGCCGCCCCCCCCTCATTCACGCCTTCTGCCTTATCCCCGCCTCCTAGTCATGTACGCCTTCCGCCCCCCCCCTGCCCAGCTCGCGCGAGCCTTATTTCGCCCCTCCCCCCCCCCCCCCCCGTTCTCATGTACGCCTTCCGTCCTCCCTCCCTCCCCTCCCCATGCACGCCTTCCATCCTTTCCTCTGCCCCCCCCCCTCCTCGTGAACGCCCCCCCCCCCCCCCCCGTTGTACGTCTTCCATCTTACGCACACGCTCATAATTTACGCCTCCCGTCTGTGCTTCCCCCTCCCACCTTATGCACGCATTCTTCCTTCGTATCGTTGCACTAATGGGATTCATGTATTAACATTGATGTAATAATATTGATGTATTCACATGAATGTAATAACATTGATGTATCAACAACGCTGTATCAACAGAGGGGTGATCGGTGGGGAGTCGACTTCGGCGATGTCGTTCCACGATTTCGCGCACATGCTGCACCGCTACGGCATGATGGAGTATGCCGGCGCTGGCGAGGGGGGGGGAGAAGGGTCTGTGGAAGGCTCTGCGGCGAAGAGGGTGTTCCATGATGCTAAGAGGGGGAACTGGCAGGGGGGTGGCAATGTGAGACCGTCATAGCAGCATGATTAGAAAATCGTAATGTATAGATACGTAGGGAATAGAAAGGGCCTCTCAGCCCCAGCGGCGGAGCGGCCACAATTCGGACTAAGCGGTTATTCCGAATGAACTATTAATACGAAACGTATCATACGATAAAACATGCGTACCAGGTATGTACGAATCGTCAACACTATATTTTAGGTAAAACTCTTTAACCCTTCTAGGACCGCAGTCCCGTTTTGGGGACAAACTACTTGAAATTCGAGTGGTTTGTCCCCAAAATGAGACTGCAGTTCTAAAAGGGTTAAGAATCGGTTGGCATCCTATTACGGGGGACTATAGCTAATAGGACCTATGGTATAAATAAAAACCTATATATTTAACCATTTTTACTAACAATATTTGGTCCTATTAACTATGGCCCCCCGTAATAGCTACAGTAATGATGCATATGTATGATACCGGCATATGTATACACCGTAACCACTGAGATATCAATAAATAGCAGTCAGCGGCTACAATTTTGCGCACGAACCATTATCACTGAGACAGCTTTTGACCTAACACACTACCATCTACATGGTGTACTTTTCACAGCGTTTTGTTCGGGAGATACCTAGCTTATTATATGCAACTTGTGTGCCGAGCTTACGAGAGCTTGCGCTTTTCTCAACTTCAGTCGTTGTGTGGGGTCTAGAGCTTCTCAAGTGAGGACTACAACCTACAGTAGTAAGGTTCATTACTGTAGCTGCTACTCCAACCGTAGCACGCATCCACACTACACTACAGTAGTACACTACTGCACCACAGTAGTACACGACTACCCTACAGTAGTGCACGACTATACTAGTATGGGGGATCATAGTTAATAGGACCTATGGTGTACATAAAAACCTATATATTTAACCATTTTTACTGACAATATTTGGTCCTGCTAACTATGCCCCCCCGTAATAGTGCACTACTGCTGTAGTTCTTTCTCACTGGCCCCATGTAGTGTTTTTTTTTTCGGTTCGAGATACGCCACAACAGCGTAGGACAGGTACCCACTGCGCTACATAGCGGTCAGCCGTTTGGACGGCTATTTTAGCTCGGTTATTATGGTGCATCTCTAACAATATCTGTGTGGGGTTCCTGCCCTCCGGTGTACACGACACGGCCTAGCGTTTGACAGAATGGTTGATATAACGTGCACACGACCTACTCGTCACAGGTTGAGTTAGACAGTCGTATCGAGGGTTTCGATATCAATATCAGACGTTTGTGCTTTCGATGTATCGGAATATCGAACGTGTCTTGCCCTGCATACCCTGGCATCCACGTGTTTTCTATGCTGATACCGAACGAAGCATTCGATGTATTAACTATCGAAGCGACATCGATTAGCTTTTTTTGCTTATCGGTATCGTATCGAGCTCGATTCTCATACATATTATCATACATGTAGTATACCTGGTGCGATATACAACACTAGTTACAGCTGGTACGATACACAACGCTAGTTACAGCTTCGTTCACACAATCTCCTTACTTACTGTTGTATTTTACAGTCACTGTAGTAGTAGTACTAGTAGTAGTAGTAGTAGTAGTAGCAGTAAGTAGCAGTAGTAGTAGTAGTAATAATAGTAGTAGTAGCAGTAGTAGTAGTAGTAGTAGTAGTAGTAGTAGTAGCAGTAGTATTACGGGGGACCATAGTTAATAGGACCAAATATTGTTGGTAAAAATTGTCAAATATATACCAGGTAGGTTTTTATGTATACCATAGGTCCTACCTGGTATTAACTATGGTCCCCCGTAGTAGCAGTAGTAGTGGTAGTAGTAGTAGTAGTAGTAGTAGTAATAATAGTAGTAGCAGTAGCAGTAGTAGTAGCAGTAGTAGTAGTAGTAGTAGTAGTAGTACTGCCCTGCAGAATCAGTCAGCGTTGATATTAAATCTTCATATTATTATTGATACCAGGTATGTTTCTTATTGCACAAGCGCAGCAGTTATCTGTTCCTCTTCAGTACGTGTGCCTTTCTACTTGCAGCCTTGCTGATATCCTTGCGTCGTTTGAATGATTTATTACTTTATAATAGAGCTTCTTCGTTTCACGTATTGTACTCTTATTATTATTCTTATTCTCTGGTCTAGCTTGTTTGTGCTGTTGTGTTCTCGTACCGGGTACGTTGGCATATCACTGCCTTCACCTCGATTCATTTTATAAGAAACTAAAAGAGTACGCCAGCAGTGAGTTCAACCGATCCGCAGATCGATCGATACTCAACTTTGCAAGCTGCGTGAACCGATGGCGCGTTTTCATTCCCATTTTTTTTCATTTGCAAAATTCGTTTGGTTTTCTCTGTCATATAGTGTGTGACCACATATTTAGCATCTATCTATCTCTCAATAGGACTAAACATCAGGACGGATGCTGGGTGTGCCTGTCGTAGTTGGGTAGAAATAGCGGTATATATAGTGTGAAGACAACACACATGCGTAGCATGAACTTCAGCGGTGATCACTCAGAAACATTCCCAGAAAGAAAAAAGAAAATCAACAGGAATATACATGCTCGAGAAAAATCGATGATTGGCGCGGTTAAAGCAACTAGCACCATTAAATACGATCATATACTGTGACAACGTGATGGCTCAATCAACGCTGCCCTCTATTTCCTGTGGCGTCGTTGCTGTCTGAACGACCAACTCTACTCCGCTTGCAGACTCTGAACAGGGCGCAGTTCTTGGGTGCTCTGGTACTCGTGGCTCGTTCAAAAGGTCAGTGAACATTATAAATAGTACAACCAACAAACTAACCGCACTATATACCAGTCAACGAACCAATCAACCCATGAACCAACCAATCTACCAATCTATCAACCCACCAATCCATCAACCAAGCAATCAATCAATCAACCAATCAATCAACCAATCAATCCATCCATCCATCCGTCCATCCATCAACCAACTAATTAATCAACCGACCAACCAACCGACCAACCAACCAACCAACCGATCAACCAATCAATCAATCAACCAACCAACCTACCAATCAACCAACCAACCAACCAACCAACCAACCAACCAACCAATCAGTCTATCAACGAACCAATCCACCACTTAACTAATCAACCAAAACCAAGCACTACTACGCACTATTACTGCTGCTACTTCTGCTGCCATACATTCCTAACTCTAACCCTATGTCACATGAACATGAATACTACTCTTTCTCGCTACCACTACTGCAGGGGGGCGGATAGAGGAAGTTTTAAAGGGCCTTGTGCAAGAAACACTACTGCCGATGCACAAGCAGGCCATGGCAGACGACATCGGACTCCAAATCACCAGACCGGTAAGGATTATGAGACTTACCGATACAGCACACAGTACATACAGTAGTAGCAGGCCGCCCGCTGATCGATGGCCGTTGGTCGTTAGTCGTTGGTCGTTGGTCCGATCGTTGATCGTTGGTCCGCTGGTTGATCGTAGATGATCGTTGGTGACTTGAGCGTGAGAGGCCAATGACTGGATGGCCGCCGCAAAGACAAGCACCCTCTCTGGTGCACGTATTCTTATTACTTACATACCTACAGTAGTACCAAGTGCCAGGTACCGGTATATATGTCATTTTACATAATAATAGTCATTGTTCCGTTTGCCATCCTATTTTGACCCTGTCATGTTTGTCATCCCTCAACGCGTAGCACAAGACGGCGAGCTTCAACGTGCACGACACCAATATTATTTGACAATGAGACACAAACATGTCCATGAAGAAGAAGTAAACCGACGGGAAAACTTAACGCGTTGGTGTGCATGTGTATGTGTTTGCAGGAGGTGCAGCAGTATATCTCGGACAACCAGCGCTTGGTGCATTCTGTATTCTTGCTGTACGCCGACCCCTCGGAGGACGGAGCTCTCATCACCCTCGACCAGTTCAGGTACATGGCCGCTTAACTTAATGGCGTGACGTAACTACGTAACTTAACCTTAACTGCGTAACTTAACCACGTAACTTAACTCGCAACTTAACCACGCAACGTAACGGAATAACTAACCTCGAAACGTAACCGCGTGACTTTATCGCGTGGAATAACCGCGCAGCTTAAACATGTAACTGAACCGCGGGCAGTAGCCACGTATTCTTACCAGTCATGGCTCGTAGGAATAATTTGTGCGTTATGCAATGATGGGAGATGAGGTGCCAACCCGACAGTGTATGTTAGTGTGTGATAACGTATGAAGTGTATGACAGCGTATGTCAGTATGACAATGCATGTAGTGTATGACAGTGTATGGCAATGTATGTAGTGTATGACAGTGTATGGCAATGTATGACCTTGTATGAAGTGCATGACAAAGTACGAAGCGTATGGCAGTGTGTGGCAATGTATGTATGGTGTTGTATGAAGTGTATAACGCTGCATTATGGGTTTGGCAGGGTATGTCAACGTACGCCCTTGTATGAAGTGCATGGCAATGCATGCATGACGTTGTATCCAGTGCACGGCAATCTATGAAGTGTGTGATAGAGTATGGCAATGTGTGGCCTTGTGTGAAGTGCATTTCAATGTGTGCGGTGTGTAGCAGTGTATGGCAATGCATGGGAACGTATGACAGTGTATGAGTTGTATGACAATGTATGGCAGTTTATAAAGAGTAAAGTGCACGCCAATCTACGCAGTGTATGACAGTGTATGGCAAGATGTATGTAAATGCATGACAGTGTATGAAGCGTATCACAGTGTATGGCAACGTATGGCACTGTGTGAGGGGTATGATATGGCAATAACTTGAAGTGTATGACAATGTGCAGCATAGACGTCAAGGTCGATCACTCGATCACTCATTGAGCACCCACAGAAAAACGAACTAAGGATGCCCTTTGTTATAGCGCTCATTCCCCTGCACGGTCTGTAAAGGTCTTCTTTCTTTCTCCGGGCCGAAAGACCGAATGGGAGATCTCGGCCCCCACGCTTATACTGTATGGAGACTCATACAGCTTTCACGTGCGCGTTCATGGTAACCTCTCGGTCTCCATCCGACTAGCTTTCCCATACGAATGTGGTTCAGCATAGGGGGGTAGACAGCAGGCCGGTCATATCTCCACCGGCCAGCTCGTGAAGGACTTTAACCTCCTAAACCATTAAAAAAATCTAGTCTCCCAGATTGCGACAGTACACGTCGCACCCTACCCATTAGGCTTTGGTCCGCGTCTAACCATGGCTATCACCCTAACACCTCTAAAAATCTCATCATTCTTAACAGTCCTAACACTCCTAAAGGAGTTACCCAAATCGTCCCTTTCTTTCAGAGAGCTAATGGGCGATTCTGGCGTTATGTCCGCGATGACGGCTACCCGCAGCGGCAAGGCCAACTTCGATCTCCTCGCCGAAAAGTGCTTCCTGCAGGCAAGATACCACCTCACACCGTCATACCGGTACAGTAAACTAACCTATTACGGAGGGCCATAGTTAATAGGACCAAATGTTGTTAGTAAAAGTTGTTAAATATATAGGTTTGTATGTAGACCATAGGTCCTATTAACTATGGTCGTCCCCCGCAATAGTAACCGCTGCAAAAGGGATCCCACTCACACGCTAAGCAATTTCCCCCCAACCCGTGGGTGTAGCACACCAAGGAACATTTATCGCCCCGGACAGATCGATGGTTCCCACAGCATGCATGGCCATGATCTAGATCCTGCAAGCCGGGTATAGTCCGGATCTTGTACGATCTACTGTAAGTTCTTGTTGCCGGGTGGGACCCGTATAATCTGCCCACCACATGATATGTTAATATCACCTGTTTTCTGGGTTGTATCTGTAATGTACAGATAGATCCTGCACAACCTCTCACAACGGTTGGTGAGGAACTATTAGATTATCTAGATCATGATCTGCTGAAACATTTTAGCATATCTCTCAATTCCCCCACTCCGCCTCTCAACCCTGGTGCAATAAAAAAAAAAACTTTTCAGCACACCCCTCAATTCCCCTCCCCATCCCCTCCCCACCGAACCGGTGAAGTATAATAGCAAACCATCAGTGCATCCCTAACCCCTCTCACCCTCCCAGTCCACTCCCCCCACCCCCACCATGAACCCCACCATTCAGGTGCAGGGGAGCCCCCCCCTCCCTTGGTTGGTTTTCAATCAATGTGTGGAGGCGTCATGCAGGTAAGCTGACGTGTCCCCCCATAACTGCGAAAGTTATCCCACACGAATTCCAAGTAAGAAACTTGTACACAAACACGTAGATATGGTTGTGCTTCTAAACACTGGCTAAACTTTACATGTTGCCAACATGCTTCGTACACTAATAAGTTGAACTACATCTATCGATATCAATATGCCTGGTACTGCATGTATCTGTTCCTGGCGCTGCATTTAGCACATCACACTAGTGGGCACCCCCCCCCCCCCCCCCCCCCCCCGCTCCCCGCCAGGAAAAAACCCTTAAACCCAGCGTGGAGGATCATGGCGCGCTATTAAACGTCGAAGATATCTTGTCAACCTCAACATTATCACACCAGCATCATCCTAGCCTTAGACTTTACGTACAACATTCAATCGTACTCGTAGGTATTTGACGCACGCGCAGGCGTTTCCATAAAGAAACGCTCGGAGTGAGATTCGAACCAGTGTCCTGCCGGCGACGCCAATTGTCAAGATGTTACCTACTGAGATATATGCGTATCCCACTATTACGGTGGACCGTAGTAGTCAGGACCCATCATACACTCAAAACCTACCAGGTATATATTACAGTATTTTTACCAAGAATATTTGGTCCTCACTACTATGTTCCTCCGAAATAGACCGCCGACGCCGGATATGCGTCCGAAGGACAACGTGAGGATATAAACATATATTATGCGACGCGCGCGCAGCATGGCGCACTTGTGGTGCTGCATGCCCGTCCTAGACGGGTGACATAAAATACCTCTTTTATCACTGTCCAGGCCGCTCTGAGCTATCGCGGTGCCACAGTATACCCGGGTCCCAAAAGTCTTCCTCACGATACGTTCATACCTTCTCACTCTAATTCTAAGTAGTTTGCCCCCAAAACGGGACTGCAGTCCTAGAGGGGTTGAAGCGATTTTAGTACGGAACACACCCGTTTGCCGAATGTAGCTACTGTGGTAATACAATAAAGTACCGTGTAGCCCCAGCTTGAAAAACTATGACCCCTTTCACAAATTATTCCCGCACCGTCTTTAACAACTCTTCCTTCAACGTATTGACATACTCCCAAGTATATCGAGTACTATAGACTGTACTTCGAAGTACGTATCAATTTCCTGTTAACTTTTCTTTTTCAGTTTGTTTTATTGTTCTCTCGGGGAATGTTCATGAGTGATCAACGTTAAAGCTCACGCCGAACATTGTAGGGTGCCACACATCATAATATTACCACTCTCTGTCACGAGTAGTACCCTCCGGTTTCGAAACTACAACCAGACACTGTATGCCACGAATATTACCCGCGGCGTTCTGGTCGTTTTGCTGTGTGTCGTCATACCCTGGTGTTGAACAGGCTGGCGCTCATGACCGCCAAGCAAAGCTCGAGCGCTGCTACTAATGCTGCGAACTCAAGTACGAGCAGGAGCACTTCCCATCAAGGTCGCGGAAAGCCGGCAGGCAGCAGCTCGGCTTCGTCTGCTACGCTGCAGCAGCAGCAGCTGCTGCTGCAGAAAAGGAAAAAGGAGAAGCGGCTAAGGGAGCAGAAGGAGCAGGAGCAGAAGGAGAAGGAGCAGCAGCAGGAGAAGGAGCCGCAGCAGAAAGAGCTGGATGCCATCTACCTCGTGCTGGACTGCATCATTGACCTAGGCCTCGGCGACAGAGGATTATCGTAGCGCATACAGCTCATACAGCGCATACACCACAACAGCTATACCTTGTACGTTGTTGGTATATTTTCGTCAAGTATTTAGGCCTGACAGATATTACCTTCCATGTATGAAGTAATTAATTCTGGATTCCCATCGTTTGTGGAAGGTGCGGTTGAAACAAGCGCAAAACATTGTGAAGTGGAAAATTGAATAAGAAACACAAGGCTTCGCTCCGCGGGCGGCCTACGCCGCCCGCTACGCTCGTTTAGGAAGGGAAAAAACGGATATCAAATTATGCGAAGCGGACAGAGGCCGATGATTGAATACTCATTATCTGTTTATGGTTGTAGTTGCAAACTCGCGACTTGATGATACCAGGAGTCCCGCTGGCATGCTTCAGGAAAGAGCAGCTCGGACGCCACATACGCTTCGCGTCGCGGGCGGTTCCGCCCGCTACGCTCGCTCACGAGGAAGAAGAAAGGAACGGAACAGAGACGGCCCAAACATTTAGGTGCAAACAGGCGATTTGCTAATGCCAAGAGCTCCATGCTCCATTGAGAAAAACAACCCGGACGCCGCATGCCGTACGTACGTACATACCCCAGATAGGGTACTTATTTCCTTCTTTTGATGCGTATGTACGAAAGAGAAAGCACGGCAAGGCACAGCAAGGCTCAGCAGCACCGCAAAACCAATGAGAATGGAACCGAAAAATTCGGAAAGATAAAAAACTGTCCCCTCTCTAGTAATAATTTTATGCCTGTGATTGGAACACCTTGTACCGGTCAAAGAGAAAAAAAACGAACAGCAGAGCTTCTCTCTCAGCCTCGTACGCCACCCGCCCCTCTCGCGACCACCTCGCCACCGATTCTGTCCCGAGGATGGCTTTTCTTCCTCTCTGCCACAGTGCGCTCCGCCCGCCCGCCGCCCGCCTCGCGTGAAGCCCGGTGTTCACCGTGGCCCTCGTTCGCAAGCTCGACAAGGATGGTGCTCAGACTGCGATGCTTTCTCTGTGAAATTTAGCTCGGGCGCAAAGATAAGCACCGCTTAAATAATATTTTGCTATCCCGAACGACCCTTATAGGCTCCTACATATGCTATCCGACTCCATGGAAGGAGGCCAGACAGGGCCCATTCATGCTCCCCTCGTCTCTCGAGGCACACGCGAGGCGTAGCCACGAAAACGGCGACCGCTCTCATTGCAACCCCCCCTCTACCCGCCAACTCCCGCGACGGTGCCGGTCTCGCTCGCGGTGCCGTGCTCTAAGTACACGGACACGTACACGAAGCGAAAGAAGAAAAAGGGAAAAATAACTGAAACTGCACAAAAAATGGAGGAAACAAAGAACCGCTGGAAAGGTCCGGCAAGTAATCGAAGGAGGCGTTATCCAAGTGGGACCTCTGAGAGGCCAGGGATGTACCAACAGCGAGTGAGATATGTATCTGCAAGTTGTAAGTAGTTCTATACCAGTATGGAAGATCTTCATGCTAGGCCTCTGCGACAGGACATTAGTTGGCGTAGGCGCATACAGTGCGTACAGTGCATACAACAAGTAAGTATATTAAAGTATCATCAGCACGTACAGTACAACAGTACATACATGTATCAGCACACCCACCATATACATAAATGCGCATACAATGCACGTATTTATACGATGTACCTGGTATATGCATGATACTTGATGCTGCCGCAGGCGTAATCGTACAAAGTCTTGGGGCCACGAGCGAACTAGAAAGTTTACCGGAGTTCTCTGTGGTGGAAAGTCCGAATAAATAATATGTCCGTACGTCAGACTCGAAAAAAGTCTGACGCATATATGCATATATACCGTCAGAAGTTTGGGGAGACAGCACAACGCCCGGGAGGTGGCCAATTATGATCTAAAGAAACACAACGGAGTCTGGGTGGGACCACCGACCGGGACGGGGGGCCTCATCCAAATCCAAAACTTACATTGAGTGATCGGCGGCAGCGTAAAAGAATACTGATTCAGAAGTAAAATCGTTGACCAATCACCAGAACCCCGATCGGGTACAAGAGGTGCCCTCATAATCTAGTACTATCATCTTCATAATCGTTTCCGTCGTACCCTCATTCCGGCGGAGACGAGCTAACAGCGAGAACAGGGGGTTAGGTGCAGGGAGAAAAATAGAGACCCTCCCACCCACCCTACACGCGAAGTAGTAGTCTTTTTCTGCACGGTCATTTCAATCCTAGGGGTGGGCGTCGCGCTGAGAGCGCACTCAGCGCGACAGGCATCCCGGGCGAGGCCCCCAGCCTCGGGGCAGGAGGCCTGGTCCAATTCCAATACTTGCATTGAGTGATCGGCGGCAGCGTAAAATAATACTGCAGTAGTTAGTTTTGGTCCACCAGTTGACGGTACTACGATGCCTGTTTTTCTTCCTGTCTCTAACACGATCCCTCGATGGAGGTGCCATAATCGAATTTCCAAAATAACTGCCCGTCTCTTAACACGATGCCTCGATGCAGGTGACTTAGTAAAATTTACAAAGCATGGTTAGAGTGTACATACTCGCTACTTCTGCATTACATGCCCTAACTTCCAAAACGCACATCACTATACTAATTGTTGCAGGAACATGCTTCACATATATACGTTACGTAGAATCAACTCATTCGCTACGACACCCAGGGGCTGAAAGCAAAACAGGCGGGCATGAAAAAAACTTGTTTGCTACTATACTATACGTCCTCCTGCATGTATTAAGTGTTTTCTGCAAGTTGCGCTGCCACTCCACAATAAACACTATAAAAGCAGGTGAAGAATACGTTCCGGTCAGTTAATCGGTCAAGGCATAAAGAGACGTGTAGTAGTCCCAAACAGCTTTCCTGTTCACATTCCGCAAAAAACATAGGGGTCGACCGGGTAAACTGCTGCAGCTGAGATTTTTCTTTCGTTTCGTCGTGGATGATCTCGAGCAGGGCTTCTCGCCCCCTCCTGATCACTTCCTTCTGGTATGTATCTACTCATTTTTCTCTCCTCATGTTAGTGAGCTTCCCTCTTGAGCAGCATCACTCAACTTTACAGGCCTTGGACTACCAGTATGTTCGTTTATAAAGGATAGACCACTGAGCTACTCAGTCAGCGCTGAATGAGTAGCTCAGTGGTCTATCCTTTATAAACGAACAAAAGAAGTCCGGGGTTCGAGTCCCGCCATACGTCGTATTTCCGCTTTTTCTGCCGTGGGTAGAAAAAGGGAAATCAGGTGGAGAGAACCACGATAAAAGAACACTCGACCAGAGAGTCGGAAGTGGAGTGAACCACTTGAGTAAAAGAACTCACGACTAGGGAGGAGAACAATATGAAGGAAAAACCAGGCGCTGATTAGGGGCTTGATCAACCCCGGAGGATGTTATCGGCGGGAGGCCGTATCGAGCCCAAAGGTACTTCTTTTGTTCGTTTCATAAAGGATAGACCACTGAGCTACTCAGTCAGCGCTGAATGAGTAGCTCAGTGGTCTATCCTTTATAAACGAACAAAAGAAGTACTTTTTTTATTTATTTATAGTCGTTGTATTAGAGGACAGAGGAGGAGAGAGAGAGCGGAGCCTAGCCCGTAGCTCGGAGCGGAGAACGGAGAGCGAAGAACGGAGTGCTCGAACTCTCCTCATGAACACACGGCAAAATTCACACTAACACCTGCGAAGATATACGCAACCCTCTACAACTTGTAACCGTCGCTGCTGGAACGATCCAAACAAACACCCTCCCTGGCTCTTCACAGCAGTGACGAGACCGAAGAGACATTCAAGACTTGCTAGGACCTAAGAACAGCCAACGGCAGTCCCGCAGGAGGAAACCGGGCCACCGGGAAAAAACCCCTGTATAACACATATACTCCAAACCATTGCAATTGAACAACGGCCGCATTCCAAACGATGACCATGGCCAGAAAATAAAATGCCAAGCTGTGCCCTACTCCCCCATGCCCCTAAAAGTAGCGCAGGGTTGGCGACCTGACAAATTATTCCTCGCATCACTCAAACATGGTACTCATCGAACAATGCTCATACCCCCTTATTCGCCGTCCAAAGGCAGATTCGGCAAGAACCTAGGATGAGACTTAAAAGGGGTCGCAGCAAGGGATTTCGTCAAAATATCCGCGCGCTGCTCTTCCGAAGCTGCGAACTGAATGCCGATCTTCTTAGCACGAAGTAGCCCTCTGACAAAATGAAAACGCACGTCAATATGCTTACTCCGCGCAGAACTAAGAGGGTTCTCAGCCAACGCTATGGCCCCCTGGTTATCCTCGAAAACCCGAACACATGATCCGCTTAGCTCTGGACAAATAAACGACAACACCGCGCCGTAAACAAAGCTTCCTTCACCCCTTCACCCAGGGCGACATACTCTGCTTCTTCTGCTGTCGACAACGTAACACACCTCTGCGTGCTACTTGCCCAACTGACGGCCGCACCCCCTAGGGTAATTACCGTCCCCGATACCGAGCGCCTATCGTTCGACTTACCGGCACAATCAGCATCACTATACGCTGTCAAATCCAATCCCGAACCCCGCACAAAAGTCAATCCCATAAACCTGGTCCCATGGAGGTAAACCATAATCTTCAAAACTGCCTTCCAGTGCCTCTCCGTTGGGTTGCGGGAGTGACGCGCCACAGCACGCACAGCGTTCGAGATGTCCGGCCTCGTCATGGTCGACAGCCACATCAAGCTGCCCACAGCCTCCCTGTACGGCCAGTCTCCTCCAATTTCGCCCTCCTCTCTTGGACCTAGTTCCACACCGGGGGTCGCGGGGATGTCAGAGGATGAGTTAACACCAAAACGATTCAGCATGCTCTCAATAAACGCCTTCTGCGTAATCTCCAATACTCCCAACTCCCAGTCGCGTTTGAAAGCACAACCAGTATACCAAGTCAGTTCGCCGAGGTTATTTGTGGGGAATTTCGTAACTAGCGCGGCATGGAAATCTCTGGATGTCTCGTCCGATCCTGCGATCACGATGTCATCTACATGGACGGCCATGATCAGTTATACCTTGCCGTCCACAACCATGCGAAAAACACACGGGTCAGACCTACACTGCTCCATACCGTACTCTACCACGGTTTCTACCAATAATCCGGCCCACTGCCGTCCGCTCTGCTTTTGACCATACAGTGATCTGTTCAAGCGGGCGATCCTTCCTGACATGTCACCACACCCACCGGGTAGTTTCATATATATCTCGGCGTCGAGTTTCGCGCGAACAAAAGCTTGTGCGACGTCTAGATGAAAAATCTTCAGACTATATTCGTTGGCAACAGCCGCCAGAATTTTAACTGACGCTGACGAAGGAGTTGGTGCAAACGTTTGAAAGTAATCTACATCCTGCACCTGGCTAAAACCCTTAGCCACAAGTCTGGCCTTTGTCTAAACTATCATACCATCCTTATCCGTCTTGTAGGTGAACACCCACTTCGCGCCTACAGGTTTCCGCCGTCGTGGCGGTGTCGCGGCTTCATATGTACCGGTCGTTTTGTGACCGTCCAACTCAATTTGCATGACCTCGTGCCACGCCGCTTTATATCGGGAACGCTCTACATCTGCTACGGACATTGGGGGCGGTTCTACGTCTTCCGGGAAACCACTCGGCATGCACACGCTCAACTGAAACTCCCCTTTATTCTCCACAGCAGGTCCTCCGGCCATCAATGCCACTGCGTCCTCCGTCGTCCATGACGTACGATTCAGGATACTCCCAGGCGTCGTCGACCACTCATACGTTGCCGCAAGCAGCGCGTCTGCGGTTTCTTTATCCATCCTGAGCTGTTTAAGAGCAGGTTCACCCTCCAGGCGTTGGCTCTGACCCCGGGTCCGGCCCCGTACTGTTGGAGGGAGCCGTCCCCAGCTGCTCAGCTCGTGTGCTGGCCTGCCCGACAGGATCGCGGGGGGACCCTCACCGTTCCCTCGGCCGGTGTCAGAGACTGATGCTGCACCCGGGTCGCTTTCGGCCCTCCCTGACGGGACCGAGGAGGCGTCCACGGTGCCCCCTTGAGACGAACCCATCGTCTCCGGGGTTTCGTCGCCGGCCTCGCCGGCGACAGGTACCTGATGTATGCGCTCCTGCATAAACGCGTCCAGGTCAAAACCCCACGTCACGTCGAGGTCGTTCAAGTGAGCCAGACCGTCGTCCAGCTCATTCACCCCCCCCACCACCACCTCGATCCGACGTGCTCACATCGTCCGCCTCGGACCCCCCCTTTTCCGTAGACAGGGAGTCATTCGCCTGGGCAGGTACAGGTGGTGCAGGCGGCACGCGTTACCAGGTGATATTTCGCGTGATTAGCACTGTGCGTTGCCTCGTCAAAACTCGTACTGAGTTGGGTGCAGGGCCAAGGTAAAAGCACTCTTGTGCTTTCGCCTGTGACTTGTTTTCCCTCTCCACCTTGCAGTAGTGAGGCTTGAGGAAAGGTACTAATACTACCGGGGGGTAGCTACCATGCCACATCTCATGCGGCGACTTGCTCTCAGGGTTAGCTGTCGTTACTGTGCGGTTCAGGGCGTCACACGCCCAGTGGGATACTTCCGCCCACAATGACGCAGTGACCGGGAGTTGCGCGCCGGGGAAAAGCTCTTTAGCCTGGATTCGGCCCGCCATTGCGGCCGTCTCGATCAAACCCAGCGCGCGCTCTGCTACTCCCTTAAATTGGGGGCTGTCGGCTGTCGTAAATTCCTGCTTGATCCCTCGTGATCTACACAGGTCGCCAAACTTACCTCCGCGGAATTCGCCACCTCCATCAGATCGGACGATTACCACAGTAGAAGGGACACCATCTGCACGAGAATCCGCAAGAAACTGCTCGAATAATTCCGTGGCGTCTGACTTGTGGCGCATGAAGTACTCCCACGTATACCGCGAAAAATCGTACCGTGAAAAATCGTCGCGCACTATCAGAGTATGCCGCTTCCTTCCGAGAGACTCTACCACCTTAGGTCCACCAGACGTCGTATTTCCGTTTTTTCTGCCGTGGGTAGGAAAAGGGAAATCAGGTGGAGAGAACCACGATAAAAGAACACTCGACCAGAGAGTCGGAAGTGGAGTGAACCACTTGAGTAAAATAACTCACGACTAGGGAGGGGGACTATAGGAAGGAAAAACCAGGCGCTGATTAGGGGCTTGATCAACCCGGAGGGTGTTATCGGCGGGAGGCCGTATCGAGCCCAAAGGTACTTCTTTTGTTCGTTTCATAAAGGATAGACCACTGAGCTACTCAATCAGCCCTGAATGAGTAGCTCAGTGGTCTATCCTTTATAAAACGAACACAGTACGTCATGGGCTTTCTACATCAATGATCATATACATGAGGATATCAGGACTTGAACACCCAGAGTTCACACCCACGCTTCTCGTGTTGTTATTGCCCTCGAATAAATGAATTCGAGCGCCGTTCTCAGTTTGCTTTTCTTTTTTTTTTGAAGTCGTAGTTGGAGTTGGCGAGAGTCACGAGAGAGACTAGTCGGCACCGTGATCCCCAACAAGCAGTTTTGCAACAACACGGTTTTTTTCCCGACGTATTTTGTGGGGAGGCGCATTCTGCCTACGAGTACTCGTAGAGTTGGGTTTCGTTAGGTAGAACTAAAAAAACACAAGCGTTATGACAGGTGCCACCACTACTACTTACCTGGTAGTCAACAACAACTACTGTACTACTACAGTAGTACTCCTGTACAGATCTACAGCAGATCTTCACCTGCTTCTCCGTCCCCTCATCAGTAGTAGGAGGATGGACTTGACAACGCCACCTGCAGCTTGTCTTAGGACACGGCTCGCACGTTGCTGCTGTGGACAGACAGGCACAGTCTGCCTACGAGGACTCGTTAATAGGTAGAACTCGAAAAACAAAACCTTTTGATGTTTTTCGGTTATATTTGGCCCAGCCATGTGTGCCTATACACACGTTGCCGCGAGAAAGTTTCGTCTGTGTGTGCGTGCACAGAGCCCGCCGGGACTGGCATTGGTGCCGTGTATGCGTTGAGCGTGGTAGACAAAACGTGGCCGAAAACAATGTTGAATCACACACGATGACGCAGTGACAGCAGAGATACACACACAGAAAAACTACGAGCGAGGCACCCTACTCTCGTACGACGAAGACGCTTTTTTCCTTGGAAAACCAAAAAAAGAAAGTATCGCGCTTCGCGCTCGCGCACCTCATTACAACGGGAATGACTAAACCCTGGTCATCCCCATTGCCTCATTATGATAATATTGCTCATATTGTTTGGTAGCAAGCTTCTGGGCATTTTATTCTCAGATTGTGGCACATTCTGGCAGCACAGCACACAGCACAGCTCTGCACAGCAGCATGCAGCAGGAGTAACCACACAGCTCTGCAGCAACAACAGCGCATAGAAATATTATTATATAGCACCGCCATACAATCCGAACCTTCAACCCAAGCACAACCGCCTGTCGGTGCAGGTTGAAGACGGCGCAGCCGTCACCTGCAACAAAAGCAGCAAGGTCGGCGGCGCTGAGGGGCATCCAGCACGCGTGACTCAACCAACAGCCTCTTCTCGTAGGAACTGGAAATGATCGACCACAATATCTCCCCGACTCGCGCAGCATTTCCAGTGTATTTTCAACAGCGAGTGTGAAGGTGTTACCTACTACTGAGCTATAGGGGTAAAAGACCGATCGATTACCCAGCCCAAGGTAATCCTTATAACACTCTCCCCCCCTCTGAACGGCGGGGTCTTTGGGGCGTCGGAACCGTATTCGTCTGTACGCTGACCTACCCGCTTCGTTTCAATACCTGGGGAACCAGGGAGATGTGTTTTTTAGGTGTGCACGCGCAAGCATTTCTGTAAAAGAGACATTCGAAGTGAGCATCGAACCCCAGACCTGGACGACGCCAAATGTGAAGGTGCTACCTACTGAGCTATAGGGGTGAAAGATCGATCGATTATCCAGCACAAGGTAATCCTTATAACACTCTCCCCCCCTCTGAACGGCGGGGTCTTTGGGGCGTCGGAACCGTATACATCCGTACGCTGACCTACCCGCTTCGTTTCAATACCTGGGAAACCAGGGAGATGTGTTTTTTAGGTGTGCACGCGCAAGCGTTTCTGTAAAAGAAACATTCGAAGTGAGGTTCGCACCCGTGATCTGGACGTTACCTACTGAGCTATAGGGGTAAAAGATCGATCGATTACCCAGCCCAAGGTAATCCTTATAACACGAGGTTATATCTACTTACAGAGAATACCGAAATATGCGACGAGGATCGCAACAACATGAAATCGAAGTAGAATTTACGCGACAGGCGAATACGGCGGAACAGATTACCAAGATATCTCTGTACCGCGAAATATAAGAGATCCCCAACGAGCGATGAGGGAGCTGACGACGCTCTGTTGGCCAATGAAAAACATGACTCAGGGAGGAAGCACGCAAACATGAACAGGGATAAAGAGATCTCCAACAAGCGGTCAGAGAGCTGACGACGCTCTATTGGCCAATGGAAAACATGTCGATTGTTTACTACAAGGTAAGCGACAGGTTGAGAAGAGATATCTGTACCGCGAAATATCAGAGATCTCCAACAAGCAGTTCGAAACAACAGCCTTTCCGATGTATTTCCAACAGCGCGGTTATTATATGTAAGAGTACCCAAAAGGACGGCGGTCAGGCTCTGCCGCCCTCAAGGACTGCTCTTTTTGTTGGTACCTGTGGTCTTGCGGTGTTGTTGCTCGTCTCGCGCTCGCATTCTCTTGTGAGCTTACTTAATTGTCGTGTTGGAACAGCAGTATGGTATTTATAGTACTCGTTCCTGCTCTGTCGCCCTGAAGACTCGTTCCTGCTCTGTCGCCCTGAAGACACAGTAATAAGCTCTTGTGCACTTGACGCTCTGCCGTCGCTCGTCATACAATAAGAAGAGATCCCCAACAAGCATTTTGGTACAGCAGTAGTATGGTATCTAACGAGCGATAGCATGCTCTTGTGCAACTGATATTGTTGTTGCTGCTGTTCTTCGGGGCGATCATCGCGAGTGCTTGGCGGACCCACTTGGTCCTGCCGCTGCTCTTGCAGACGTGGCTACTGGCTGTTGTTGCCGTTGCGGCTGCTGCTGCTGTTCCCTGGTGCCATCGCTCTCCCTTTGCACTTCACCTCCTCATATATCACGTCATCACCTTGCACCTTCACCTCACTTATCACCTTGCACCTTCAGCGTAATGTATATACACTTGTGGTCCTGTTGCTGCTGATATCTGTTGCGGCTGCTGCTGCTCCGTGGTGCCATCGCTCTCCCTTTGCACATTCACCTCCTCATATATCACTTCACCACCTTGCACCTTCACCTCATGTCACCTCATCACTTCGCATCTTCAATGTATGCTCTTCTTGTTGCGTATTTGATTTGATATCGTATGTTGGCATATATTATGGTGCCTGGTATCATATCACATGGTATGTTGACGGTATGGTACGGAAAAAAGTATGTGGTATGGTATGTTGGCGGTATGGTACGATGGTACGATGTGATGGCTATATATGATATGGCTACATTTCCCTGGTGGTATGGTATGTTTCAGCATAATATATATAAGGTCCGTAAGGGTCGAATACGTCGTACGAAGATCATCTGTAACCTTACATATCGACCAATGGGGAGTGTTCGAAAGTATAAGTCATGCGGACAGACAGACAGACAGACAGACAGACTAACAATTTTGCGATTACCGCAGCAGAGACTCAGTTTTACAAACTGAGGACTACAACAGCGTTTGCCTCTGATCGCAACTCGCCAATCAGCAAGTCGATCCACCACTCACTGCTTAAATCAGCTGTACATTTGCACGTCGATACACAAACTCTTATGCCTTTAAAGGTTATGAGCCTCGTACGCACGTCAGTTTGTAGTTACTATCAATAACTGTTTTCGCTTGAGGCTTTTTGTCGTGGCTTCAATCTCAAACGACATCACCCGACCGTCAGGAGAACAAGGTTCACACGCTCACGTCAGCGGAAGGACAACCGAGGCTCACAACCTAATGGTGTATGACTTGTGTGCCACAGGGTACTAGCCTACACCCGATGGTGATGGTGAATCTACCACAAGCGTTCGCGTCGGGGATCGTGTGTTGCTATTCAAGAAGTCGATTCACCACTGCTTCACCAAAGCTACAGCTGCACGCTTGCCCTCGAATACGATACACAAGCTATACGCTAGATGCCACTGTCAATCGTATGTAAGGTCCTTGGAATATAATGGAGGGAATTTTAGGTTTGGCTCGTGTACCAATATGTCATAATTTGGTACTCGTACAAACCGGTACCACCTCATGTAATAACATGTCGTACGACCGTGGGATGTCTTTGAGGCAAACATCTCGTGGAATGGTCGGCAAACATACACAAGCCCGTCCCCGAGAGAAGCGTTTGCCATCAAACAACCGTCTGGCCCCAACCGTGAGGCACGAAAATCCCCCCTACCGACAACCAAACGAATTCACTGGCACCTTATTGCGGGCAGTCAGTGATCAAAACCGCTAGGCTTCAGAAACAGTGCAAGGGTATTTTTCCTTTAGTGTCAGTGGCGTACGATAGGCGTGAATTACGGGAAAGAAAGGGTTTCTCGTCCATGACAATTACATCATGTTCGCTCTTGCCTAACAAGCTGCCGAAACAAGCGCAGAATACTAGAGAAGGGCTTACGCAGCAAAAACGGTCCAGGTAGCGGTTCCACGGGTTGACCCACCCCGCGCCCCGTCGTCCATGCTGCATGAAAAAAAAAACATCGTGTGTATGCTACCTGGTACATGAAGACAAGAAAGTTGTACCACGCGTGACACCACACACCGCGCTCAACCATCGCAGCGGACGGCATTGCGCTCGCCACCAGCAACCACCTGCAGCCAGCAAGCACTACATCATACGTACATACAAGAAGCTTTCGAGACATCGTAACCTTTCAAAGGTGTTGGGATTAAGTATTGTTAGTACTCGTAGGACTTATACTTGGAGGCACCCCGAGTAAATACTCGGGTACAACCTACCCAGAGTATAATACCTACCGGCGGGTATACATGTCCCATCCTTTTATACATCCTAGAGAAAGGGGTTCGTGCCCCCAGTTTTCTGGTTGAACTATTGATAGCGGGATGCCAAATTTCTGATCAAGTATGCATTTATGAGATACCGTACACCACCAGCACGAGTAGAGCCTCTAAATAACGCGCTCCTTCTGGGAGGTCACTGATGTGCAAAGATGAGACGAGGCCGGGCATTTTGTCTTTTTGCTTGTCAAGACCTCTTTTGGCTTCAATATACTAGTGTTAGTGCAAAGGGCGGTCAGTCAGGGGGTCAAACCGCGGCCTCCTATATACCCCTTTTGCCGGAGTGGACGTATTGTGTCACAGGCAACTAACTCCACGGCAAGTAGGTGCCTGGTACCAGGTACGGTACACCAGTGTACGTCAATACGTAGCATGCACAGCTTAAGCATCATACACCTCTCCAACACGATCCATGCCGTTCGTTCTCCTCATACTTCTTACGAGTACCCTACGTACCCTATGAATATAAAATCTGCAGCAAATCGATTGCGCAATGGTACTGCTGTGGGTGGTACTGCTGCCGTAGGTGACACAGCTGTAGGTGACATCATTACGATTCTACCCTTCCTGTCCCCTCTTCCAGCCTGGGCACAGCAAAACACGAGTCATATATAGCAGTCGCAAGCCTCTGCCGCAACCGCCACGCAACGCAGCAACCGGCACAACGTACGGCCTTTACTGTAGAGAAGACTACCGCTCGTCCCCCAAAAAAACGACGAACCTCCCCTAAAGTAGCCGTTGCCGAGAGATAATCAGTCTTGCCAATCCGAGAGCGAAAAACAAAACCTTCTCTCTTCTCCTCTTTATCTCCGTCCCTCCACTCTCTGTCCCACTCTCTCTCCTCCCTTCCTTACTATATATGTACCCCCCCCCCTCCCGCCTCCTTAGTCTTCATCGTAGTCTCCGCTTGCGCTCCCGCCAGTATCTCCCTCCCTTCCTCCTCCGCCATCAACGTCATCCTCCCAGTCCTCACCCTCTCCATCGTCCTCATGCTGGTGCCCATTGGCAGCACCGTTCTGTGCTCGGTCGGTCGGTCGGTCGATTGGCAGGTAGGTTAGGGCAGGTAGACCAGCACGACACGGGCACAAAAAAATAATATGAATACTGATGAACCTTAAGGCTACATCGCATCGTT
Source organism: Nereocystis luetkeana (assembly GCA_031213475.1). Classification (NCBI taxonomy): domain Eukaryota; class Phaeophyceae; order Laminariales; family Laminariaceae; genus Nereocystis; species Nereocystis luetkeana. The sequence continues at coordinate 5,414,455 of JARUPZ010000033.1, forward strand.
GGAGGGCAGCACGGTCATTGGCAAGTCAGTCGGGCGGTCGGTCGGTAAGAAATTGTCACGAAATTGTAAGCTACGCCGCATTCTTGCAAGAGAGAATGTAACTGGTACCGTTGGGTCGGCAGGTACGACACGGTCACGAAAAGATAGGATACGCCGCATCGTTGAAGGGCAGCACGGACATGAGTAGGTCGGTCGGTAGGTCGGCCGGTCGAATTCGGTCAACAAATGGTAGGTTCCGCCGTATCGCTGGAGGGCAACACGGCAATTGCCACCGGTCGGTCGGTAGTCGGTCGGTAGAACGCGGTCACGAAAAGATAGGATACGCCGCATCCTTGAAAGGCCATCGAAATGTTGGTGGGGATATCGGTAGGAGACAGTCACGAAATGGTAGGTTACGCAGCGTCGTCGGAGGGCAGCACGATCAGTGGTTGGTAGGTGGGTCGGTAGGACACAACAACGAAATGGTAGGATACGCCGCATTGTTGCATCGTTGGAGGGCAGCGCGGTCAGTAGGTCGGTCCATCAGTCAGTAGGTACTCTCCTGTAGATCAGACACGGGTAATAGAGGGCAGGTTACGCCGCATCATTGGAGGGCAGTACAGTAACAAATCGGGTACACCAACGTGCCACACGTATGTAGAGTAGTTTGTATATACTTCGTGCAAATACATGAATGTCAGTACAGCACTTGTATATAAATATGATCCATGAGCGCCGGAAAAATAAAGACACGTCTTTCTTGCGTCGTTCGGTAAAATCGTGAAGGAAGGCCTTCGATCCAGCTGCAAGATTCAGCTGCAAGATCCGAAGATATCGTCCGAGTTGTTGCCGGCAAAAGGTTACGCCTTAGATGAACCTAGAATCTCCGACATCTGCAGCACTGCAGCATTGAGGTCCTGTGTCTATATCTTAGCCCCAGCATCTACAACATACATATATATATATAGTTGTAGAAGTTTAGTTCAGCATAGGTCCAGTGTTGTACCAAGCACCTGTTTTTTTCCGCCTGAGTCATGGTCCTCTTCTTCGCCCTCTGAGTCAGCTGTAAGGTAAGGTAACGGAAGGTAAGATAAAGAGGGGAGATAACGCGAGGTAACGTGAGGTGACGTAATGTAAAAAGGTGAATTACCGTGAGGAAAGGTATGGTAATGTATGCAACATATGAGGTGACGTGAACTATACGCATATATACCTGGTACGTCGTATAAATATCAACATGAGCGAGCGATGAAGAGCCATCAATTTACATCAATCAGATAGACCCCACCGACTCATCAGTCAGAGGGCATCGAACAATCTGAGGTCCTCGATCAAATAGAAGCCACACAATTCCCCCAATCACATTATATTTTATGCTACACACAGAAAGGCTGGTAGCATACCGTTGCGTGCGTGGGGACTGCGGAAAACATTGACAGCATATACCACATACCTGGCACCAGGCTTATAGTACCGCCGCAACCGGCGATGCTAGTGTCACCATTGGGCCATGCAATGCCACAGAACGACAGAAAGAGTACCCTCTTTAACACACACACACACACACACACACACACACACACACACACACACACACACACACACACACATCACAAGAACAACCTGCTACAGTAGACACCTAAGACAAGCTACTGCTGTGGCGACCGCCCCTAATACGGCGCAGCAGACGCACATAAAAAAACGGCAACAGACGTATTTCCAAAAACCCTTCGTAATAACATATTGATAATGATACTAGAAGACAGTAGTCGCGCGCGAAAAAAAACAACTTTTAACAGCAGGGGCCAAAAACAAAAAAGAACACGCCCAAAAGCCTGTACCATTCTGGCCGCTAATCTAAGCTCCGTTTGATGTTCATATTAGGTTCCAAACGTGTATTATATTCCCGGTCAGAGTGGTATCGAATACAATACCAGGACCCAGGTAGGCAACAAACCCCGGGCTGCACTGCACTGTACTGTACCTTGGCGCCTACCCTTGGACCCCTTGGAACCGCCGCGTCCATGCTTGCCGCGGCTGCGGCTACGGCTGCGACTGCGGCTGCGACTGCGGCTGCGCTCCTTGCGGCTGTCCGTCGTGAAAAAACATCAGTGGCATCATCATCAGTGGCATCGATCGAGGCGCGGGGGTGGGTGAGTGAGTGAGTGAGTGAGTGAGTGAGTGAGTGAGTGAGTGAGTGAGTGAGTGAGTGAGTGAGTGAGTGAGTGAGTGAGTGATAAGGTGCAAAACGAAACAACACGCAAAGTGGAAGAAGCATCAGTGGAAGTCAAGCGTGGGTGCTAATTTTGTTTTCCGACTTTTTTCAGCACTGGAAATAGGTACCCCTCACAAATTCCAAGTATTAATACACTGTCCACAAAATCGTGGAGAAGGAAGAAGCAAGACGTTGGCGTTGGAACACATCGTTCGTTCGTTCTGACTAAAATGGGCGGCCTTCCTCATTGTGGGAGCGCCCCAACCTAACTACCGTATCACACGGGTGACAATATAGCACACCGGTAACGACATACCACACGGGTGATAAATTTATCACACGGGTGATAAGATAGCACACCCCCTTGGACGAAATTCGAAGTTGACTTTCTCTTGACAACGGGGAGGGCGTACCGAATACGCAGAGCGACGCGTCCGTGGAAATATCTCGAGGAAATATCTCGACGACATATTTCGAAAGCCACCGTCTTCTAAGAGTGTGCCCCTGTTTTTTAAAAGAAAATCGGATTCGAAAATCGGATTCGAACTTCGGGCGAGGGGGTGTCCTATCTTATCACCCTATTAATAGTGTGATACCATAGTCTTATCTCGACGGGAACTACGCAGTACACTGGGAAACAGCACGACAATACATATCGTCGGCGTTACTCTACAGTTCCAAGCAGTCTGTCTGTCCCCAGAAACATGCCATGAGGGTTTTTTTTAAAACGTTTTTGACTTGATCACACTACGTATACCCGTCCGACGGAGCATTAAAACACACACGAAACAAAAACGGGGAAGGAGGTGATAATACCGTCGCCGTTGGGGATTTAAAAAAAAAACATGGCTAATGTAGGACATATTCATGATCTATCTATCGATCTGTCTGTCTACAGTAGATCATCTAGATCCTCGCCTGCCGCTCTCAGAGGTTGAGCAGGATATCTGTGTACAGTACTACACATCCAACCCAGGGAAAAACGGTCTAAATCATGGAGGATATACGGGTCCCATCCGGCAATATGAGCTAGATCATACAAGATCGGGAACATATATGCCTTGAAGAATCTAGATAATGATCTGTCGATGATATGTGATAATGATCTGTAGATGATCTGCCCGCGGTGTGCAATGGTTGGAACACTTGGAACACAAAACACCACGCACGCACAGACGACGGCTTGAGCACGACAAATCGGGGTGCGATGCGTACACAACAAACAGAAAATCGAACGATCACGACATAAAGTAGCTAGACTTAGCTTTCCACTTGCAGTTTCTACCGCGACAACAAGCTTCAATCTGTCGAAACCCACCTTCGCTTAGGAGGCGAACGCGACCTTGAGCGGCTTCTAGATTCGGACCGTGACCGGCTGGGGCTGCGCGCCCTCTTGCGGTTGCTAGCACGACTGATACACAGAAACCCGACCCACAGACAAAGACAGACAGGAGAAGAGGACCAGCATGTGAGCACTCAGACCACGGACATCAACACACACACGAGAAAACACAGTCACAAACATACACGCACCTACAATCATCGTGGACACACAGCGATATAAACAAACACAAGCACATACACACGGGGAAAAAGGACCAGCGTGTGAGCACTCAGACAGCGTGTGAGCACTCAGACCACGGACACACACGAGCACAAACACACAAGCAAACAAAAACACGCACATACCCAGGCACACCCATTATCGCGGACACACAAGACGTAAAACACAACCACATCCACACGGGAAAAAGGGACCACCGCGCGAACATTCAACCGTCACAACCCACAACAAATAAAGGAATCGATGAAACAGTTTTACGTTCAAGCTGACATTTACCAGCGATAACGACTGGTTTACTGCAGTAGAGCGCACGCGTTGATTGGCCTAAACACGACAGCCTCAAGACTATTTGCTCAACATCGAGACAAAAAATATTGCTCGGTGACTATGTATTGAGCATCAAAACAACACGATGTACTGTAGTACTCCGAAGTATTAAATGGTACTACTCGTACTCAATATGAGGCGTGCACCGTAGTGGGGGGGGGGGGGGGGGGGATGCTATGTGACCCCGGATCTGAGTTACGACTAGGGAAGGAGCACGAGGAAGAAGGGCGACGATAAAAAACCGGAGGAGAAAAAAATAGAACTAACCTGCGAGAGCGTGAGCGGCGACCCCTCGACCTATGGACGGACCAAACCGCGATGTTCCCGTCGGAAAGGAGTCGTTCAAAGAGCCGTTCGACATACCAAGGCATGGCATGAAGGCATGGCAGAATAATATGGCATGCGCACCAGATACATTAAGCGTCAGCCAGGTCAGATGGGAAGGACGGGCAGGAGGAGGAGGAGAACCCATGTCAATACAACAGCAACAGCAGCAACAGCAGCGACCTTGGTGTTCGAAAGACACATGCATACATTCATTCAAGACTAGAATCCCACCACATTCCACGAACAAGCTCAGTACTTTGCGCATCAATTGTGGCCGTCGCCGCTCTGTACAAAACCACAAAATTACCACTTACCGCCGGTACTGTAAAACATCAGAGCATACCGTGAAGCGCACCATAGAGAGCACCATAAAGAGTACCGTAAACCATACCGTAATACCCGACGTAAACGATACCGTGAAGCATACCGTAATACCCGACGTAAACCATACCGTAATACCCGATGTAAGGCGCACAGGACCGTGACGCGTGCCGTATTAAGCCTTTTAGGACCCCAGTCCCGTTTTGGTGACAAACTACTTATAATTAGAGTGTTTTGTCCCCACATATGGGAGTGCGGTTTTAAAAGGGTTAACGTAGCATTACCTGGACTTGGATCTGGACCTAGACCGCGATTGTGAGTGAGTGACCTTGGCAGTCTTCTCTTCTTTCGGGCGTCTCTCCTTGCACCTTGCGTCCTCCTAATACATCACAGAGCACCACAGCATCACGTCGTACATAGAAATGTCAACGCTAAACAAGTGCCAGGTACCAGGTATAAAACTGATCGGCATCAATGCATGTTCATTCCTAGCTTCTCGTATGGCTTGTTTTGTTGTGTTTTTCGTACACGGTACGTTGGCCTTTCATTCGCTTGCCTTGAAAAATTAACGATCCTTTTGTATTTGTTTCACAGTCTGACTACATGATTAGTACCACATGTCTCAATTTAATAGGGGGAAGAATCGCGACGCACACTGCGTGCACCGATTTCGTCGGGTACAAAAAACGATTACCAGGTATATGCGAAGACACAACACATAGTAGTAGTGACATTAACCAACATAACGAAAAAAAAACATCACAACCATGAAAACATTGACACCTCGTGTCTCCTTATCAGCAGCAGTCAACATCATTGAGCACTGAACAATGCTCACAGAAAACATCACCAGGCAACACGGCACTCATAAAATAGCATCATTACCAGGTAGCTCTGTCGAGAAATGTAAGGACTCTTCATGGGAAAAATATGAATACGCATACGGTCCTTACAGGCACTACACAGGCACTGACAGTCTGATGCGGACGGCGATGGTCATCGATGGATCCGGTTCAGAAGATTATGTCTATCGATTGACAGTATCCCCCGTCTATTGTCAAGACATTACACTATTTATGCCAACTTTCCGAATCTATTATCGTCGGCAATATCTATGAATAGACACGTTTCACAGCAGTAGTCTATTGTGGCCGGCATTAGACTCCAGTAGATTTCTCTCCTCGCCTATTGTCGAAGCAACCGACTATTGATGTGTTGAGTCTACTGCCCAGGGAGTTGTGCACGACTACATACCAGTCTCAACCATCGCAGAACTCTCAACCCCCCCCTAAACAGGAACAACCTGACAAACGAGCAGCTAATGAAATAATCGAGATGGCACGGGCAACCAATCAAGTGATCCGGGTACAGCCGGCAACCAATCAACCGATCGGGATAAAGCAAGCAACCAATCGAACGATCGAGAGAAAATGGGCAACCAATCAACTGAGCGAGAAAAAACGAGTAACCTATCGAATGACCCAGAGACAACAAAACGAGCGAGCGAGCAAGCGACCGAGACATCACGGGTAGCCACACTTCTGAGACAAAACAAACAGGGCAAACCAATAAGACTAAACTAAAAAGGATAAACGAGCAGCCAATACAAAAACAAGATCAAACGAGTAACCTATGAAATGACCGAGACAAAACCAGCAGCTAATGAAATGGAAATAAACGAGACAAAACGACAAGCCAATAAAAACTGATCGAGAAGAAACCGGGAGCCAATTAACTAATCGAGAAAAGACAGTGGCCAACTGAATGCCACCTGGTAAGAGATAAAGCGAGCGATCAATGAAATTATCGAGACAAAACGAACAACCTATGAAAAATTAGGACCGGCGTACCGTGAGACGGATGTAGTCGCCGTTGAACTTTGTATCGTCCAGCTTGTTGATAACGTGCTCCATTTCATCCAACGAGTTGAACTCCACTAGCCCCTCTCCCTTCGTGTAGATCTGCACGTACCCGGGCTCTGCGTACTTACGGAATAGGCTTTATTCAGCACATCCAAGTATCGGATAGGACAGAGTAGGGCAGTAGAAGAAGACAGACAGCAGGGCAGTAACATAGGGCAGACAACAGGACAGTAGGATAGGGCCCGCAGTAGGATGTAAGATGGGGCAGACAATATAACAGCAACAGTAGAAAAAACAAGGTAGGGCAGACAGTAGGGCAGTAGGATAGGGCAGACGGTAGGATAGGGTCGACAGCAGGACAGGAATATAGGCCAGACAATAGAACAGTAGGATAGGGCCGACAGCAGGACAGGAACATAGGGCAGACAGTAGGATAAACAGTAGGCAAGCACGACAGCACGATAGGACAGCAGTAGGGTAAATCATGTTGAGACAGCCTGACGAGACAGCAATATACCAATACGACAGCAGTACATGTGAGGCAAGACAGGAACATAGGGCAGACAGTAGGATAAACAGTAGGCAAGCACGACAGCACGATGGGACAGCAGTAGGGTAGATCATGTTGAGACAGCCTGACGAGACAGCAATATACCAATACGACAGCAGTACATGTGAGGCAAGACAGGAACGCAGGTATGACGACATAACGACATAACGACACGTTGCCGTCGCCAGGCCTGACCAACAACCACCTCCTCCTGCCCCCCCCGCCCCTTCCCCTCCCCCTCTCTACCTTTTGAGGTCCTGCCACGACGTGCCCGGCGGAAGGCCAGCGAGGTTGACGCGGTAGTCAGTGCGGCGGGGACCCTTCTTCTGGGAGTACCTGTCGGGTCCGCCTCGTAGGCCACTGACACAGCCACAATATCACGGTCAACATGACGCATAACATTGCCAACGAGATTGGCAACAGCCGACGAGCAAGCAAGAAACGACGAAGCAGGGAGAGTAGAACGATCAGGTGGTAACCAACACAGCAGCAGCAGCAGCAGCAGCAGCAGCAGCAGCAGCAGCAGCAGAAGCAGCAACGGAGGTGGAGGAAGAGCAGACCATCCGCGCAAGTGGCACCAACAAAGAACCGCAGCCAGCCATTGGACGTTGTTACCAAAGAAGCATCGTAGCATTGGCCGTCGACGTCAAGTCGAATAACTGAACTGAGGATGCGTGTCCGGATCGCCCGCAAAATAAAACATCACCAGGTCCTGATAAAGAAAGCGTGTCCCATGGTGTTTGGGATGTCGTATCGACAGTTTCAGTATACACCAATATCGAACTTTCGTTATATAGTATATCGTATCGAAGGCGGTTTGCCCTCCATCCCCTGGCATCGCCTATGTTTTTCAAAAGCAGATATTGAACGAAAGCTTCAATGTATCAAACATTGAGGTAATCTCAGTGAGTTTTTTTTGTCAATCCGTATCGCATCGAACTCGATTATCATGCATATAGTATACGATATACAACAAACACTACGTCGATATAGTGTTCTACCATGTCAGCTTGGGCCTCACGCGATGGGGGCAGAACCCCTGTCTCTTCCGCGGCTGCGCTCCCTGTCCCTGTCCCTGGTCACAGCATACAAACGGTCCAGGGCAGAATATGTACGTGATATATATCAACACGATTTCACACATCAGATAGATCAGATATATCAGTGCAGATATAGTCCTGATCTAGACGATCTGTATGATCTACATGATCTAGCTCATGTAGCCGGGTGGGAGCCGTTTAATCTGCATGATCTATCTATTAATGGCACATGCAAACAAATTATTCGTATACCGGTACATATTTATATATAGATCCTGCACATCTCATTACGGCAGGCTATAGGGTCTAGATGATCTAGATGATCTATCTGTAGATGATCTAGATGATCTATCTGTACATGATCTAGATGATCTATCCGTAGATGATCAATTTGTAGACCGTCTGTAGGATGTGTGGATCATTTTATTTTATAAACTACTCAATACTTATTATCACTAATTATGTCCAATAATCATCACATTTACCTGGGAACTATTATACCTTCTTCATCCCTATCAGATCACTCCTACTGTAAGTCATCGCTCCATGACTACATGACTACAGACTACTAGCTGTAGATTAGACTGCACAAGGTATTATTTTTTTGTCTGCATTTGTGATGATGGGTTGGGTTTCGAGGCGAAAGACCCAATGTGACAAACACCATCATGTCCACCAGCTACACTGAACCGTCTCCTATCTGTTTTTGACTCAATGCCACACCTGTTGCGGCCGTAGTCCCTGTCCCTGCTCCTCTCTCTGTAGCGGCTCCTCTCATCGTAGCTTCGCCCCCCGCCCCCCCTATCCCTGTCATAGCCCTCGCTGCCGTAATCCTTACCCCTACTCCTATCGACGGTATTCCGACCGCGATACCTCTCCCTGTCCCTGCTCAGGCTCCTGCTCCTGCTCCTGCTCCTGTTCCTGCTCCTGTTCCTGCTCCTGTCGCGGCTGTAAGAGGGAGACCGACGCCTATCCCCGTCAAGTTAACACGCCACCGCCCGAACCGAACATTGAACCGAACCGGACCGATCCCAACCGAATCGAACCGAATGGAACCAAACCAGAGGAAGTCGGAAATAGAGAGAGAGGGGGGGGGGGGGGGGCGGGGAGAGACAAGGATAGAAAAAGAGAGTCACAGACCGACAGAGAGACGAAGACGCAGAGACAAGAGAGTAAGAAAGAACGAGCAGAGGGAGAAGGTTTACGCTTGAGACATGCAGGGGCGTGCAGGACACATGGAGCGGATGCTCGTCGAGGCAGCGCAAGAGGAAACGGTCAGGAAAATCTGCATACGCGTACTGTATCATACGCCAACCACGTAATGAAAAGGTACAGAGTACCGCAGTTAAGAATATCCCTCGTATTTAGGCGAAAGCTCGCGGCCTATTGTGTTGCCAACGTTGGGCATAGCCTCTCAGAGTCTAGTTATGTACCTGGTAGTCTTTAGAGTGACCTTCCTCGCTGACCACATGAACTCGTATATATAGCTTCTCTAGACTCTTGAACAAGTACGAATCTCAACCCGAGACTACTAACTCCCACATTGCCAACAACATCCACTAAACTTCATGCTTCATATTGTACTCCCAAGTATACAAGGGTCGAGTCGTTCTTAGTTACCTGTCGGACCGCCTGTCATGTGTGATTTCCTTTCTCTCCTTATACCCCCCGCGGGGGCCTAGCTTGTTCTTGTTGTTCGCTGAAATCTCGATGCGGAGAATGCTACCATGCAGCGAAGTGCCGTTCAGCGACTTCACGGCTTCCCTGCATAGATAGATCACACGGGTCACACGGATCACACAGATCATACAGATCATACAAATCATTCAGACGACTTCGATGCGCAGAATGCTACCATGCAGCGAAGTGCCCTTCAGCGACTTCACGGCTTCCCTGCACAGATAGATCATACGGATCACACAAATCATACAAATCATGCAGACCAGACAAGTATTATCGTCGGAATGGACACAAATCCTTGTCCAGCTCACACGGATCATACATATCATGCAAATCATACAAATACTATCGTTGCTAAGGACAGAAAACAGCATGTCCGTCGAGACCATACGGCTGAAAAATAGAACGGCTGTAAAATGGACAGAAAACAGAAAGTCTGTCGAGATCACGTCAAGTATACATACACATCACACCTTAGCCCAACCATATCTATCGCCGGAATGGACAGACCATAAGGTTTAGCCACGCGTGCCTCAGAATGCAACATCGGTCGGCGGGGTGAGGCGAATGTAAACATAGAAACACTGTATGTAAAGTAGTGTGCACACATCAATACAAACCAGCGGCTAGCAGTAGCAAGTGCAGCAGTGCTCTTTCCAAGGCAATGCGGTACGTTACAAGAAGAAAAACAACAGAAAGGCTTCGTACGTAAGCCAACCGGCTACAAAACAGACTGGTACGCTGATTGCTGCTGTAGTTTAACACACATAATGGGTGCGTACGCCAATTAGCTTAAAAAACAGAACGCTCAGCGAATCAGCCTAAAAAGAAAACCATGGCTTAAGCGAATCAGGTTTAAAAAAAGAACTGCTAAGGCAATCCGCTGAAAAAACAGAACGCCAGTCAGCTTTGCCCACGGTTGCGGGTGGCATGTTCTCACCTGGCGTCTAGCGGATCGTCCATGTAGACAAAGCCAAAGCCGGGAGGTTTCCTAGCCACCTGGGGAGGCATTGGTAAAACGGCCAACACAAGAGAAACAACGGAAACGGTAAATCGAAAGCGAAAAACGTGGCAGTCAGAGATTGACTGGCTTGGCTTGGCTTGGGCTTGGCTGGGTTGGGATAGGTTGATAGATGTAGTCAAGAGGGTAGGAGGGGGCGACGGATGTCACCATGCGACAACATGCCCCCATGGGCATGGGAAAAACGACGGGTGCGACGGGTACTACCGCTGCGCTATTGCGACACAAACGATCCAGACATTTCGTTTTCGTGACGTGAATAAGGAGAACAAATACAGCAGTAAAATCAATACCGTACTGTAAACATGACTCGCAAGGATAGGATAAAATAATGGTCAAAAACCGGTCGGCGCGTTGGCAGGATTTAGCCCACTGCCTGCCTTCCGCGCATGGTTGCAAACTACAACGCTAGCGAGCCACACCTGCGACGCACACTACGACTGCCGTACCGTTAACAGCACACCTCCATGGTGCCTGGTACACATCATGCGAATACCCAACTAAAAGGTCGCGGCAACATTCTAAGTAATCCAACATCGTTCAACCATACCTCCCTCTCAGGGTGGGCCGGTCAGACAGGGGGCACCAAAGCACGCGGCGTGATATCGGTCGAACGGTCCCGAAAATAGTTCGCCGAACGGTCCCAAGAACGGTCCGCGGGGAGACAGTACGTCGGACGGCCGGAGTCATGATGGGAGAACAGCCCGTCGGGACAACAGTTCGGAGAACGACTCCCGTAGAACGTATCGTAGAACGTATCGTAGAACGTATCGTAGAAGGGCTCCCGTGGTCGCAGTCGCGCTGCAGCTCTAGGGGAGTCTGAGTGGTGTACTGTGGCGTACTGCTGCGGTGTACAAATTGTAGCGTACAGGTAGCGTACTGCGGTGGTCGTTCTTCGTGCTTGGGAGATAGCGGAGACCCCAACATCGGATGAGCAGAACTAGGAGAACTTAGGAGAACTAGGAGCACTAGGAGAACTAGGAGGAACTTCAAACAGTGCTACAAGGGGCGTCCGCACAGACAGACAATAGGACAGTAGTACACGTTGCGCGCTGTTGCCGTGTTGGTTGGCATCGTGAGACAAAAGAAACGGGTATCGAAGCGCGACCATCAAGAAGCGGAAGCGGCGGAATTGCAGCACACCCCGCGCCGACCCTAAACCGCTACGTACGTACGTTCGAGGCGGCAAAGCTGACCAATGAAAATCCCCTACAAAATCACAAGACCAATGAAACGACCGCACTACGTGTCACATTACAGATCAATCAAATAAAATGGCCTGCCTGAGTGGGGAAGGTCTGAAGCAGTAGTGCAAAGTCAAGAGCGCAGCGGTGTTAGCACAGTGCTTTGGCCGAAGCGTAAGCTGTTTAGTTTCGATGGTGCAGCCACAACCGACTAAATATATACTCGGAGTATTTTCAAGCACACACATTATTGACCCCAGCCACCCACATGTAGTTGTGACGTCATGTCTTGATTTACACCTCTGCTATTACGGGGGGGCATAGTACTACATAGTACTACACGGTATTACATAGTACTACACGGTATTACATAGTACTACATAGCAATACATAAGTGATCAGAACCACGATGTTGTAGTTCTCACACTAACTCTCAGACGAAGGAGTCCGTGGTCACACGAAGGTGCTGGAACCCTAGGAAGATCCACAAAACATAAAAAAATCGAAATTCGGCTGCCTAAAAAATACACTAGACGGAGAAAGCGCACACAAGATAAACCAATGTGCAAAACTGAACTAACATGGCCGCGGGTATATCCTATGTTTACCTAGCCCAATTGGTTAGAATTGCTATCATATGATGTGTTTCCTCATAGAAATAAAATACTTCGTATATACACTCGACTTGACGAGGGGAGGAAGGGTTGCAGTCTTCTCGCGTTAAGAGTGCCTGCCAAGGCGCGAACCGTTGTGGGGAGGGGGCATAATAGCCTGCTCTGTAACCCCCGGTCATGAGCTACCCCTATCAATAGGATGGAAAGAGAAAAGGAGAGCGAAGATGACGAGTGGGACGGGGGAAAACAAAACCAAACGAAACAGCGCCCAGTTGTATGTATCAACGCCCAGTTGTACGTATCGTACTCACTGCTGTACATTCGACAAAAAGGGTGAAAAAGATGGCGGGAGGAGTCTTGAAGGGGCTCACTTCGCCAACCACGCTAATACGGGGGGCCATGGAAAATATAACCAAACATTGTTAGCAAAAAATAGCGAAATATATAGGTTTGTGTGTGTACCATACCAGGTAGGTCCTACCAGGTATTTAATATGGTCCCCCATATTATTAGCACGATGTCAGCACTGGTCCCTCTATAAGTCTGCCGCCACCGCAGTATGTATCATATGCTGGTACCTCGAAACCAACACATGTGTAGCAGAAGGAGAACACTACAATAGACTCTTTATTTTCCCTATAACCTTGGCCCTGCTGTACATACTTGACATATTTCGTAGAACCGACAGACTCAGATGGACACTGAGAAATGAGATTGGGGTTGAGCATGAGACTAAAATTGAGAAAAATCATGTTAAGAATGATATTCAGATCAAGAACTACTGCTGTAGATTGCAATTTGAGAATCAAGGCTCAAGGCTCAAGGAAGACTCACCCAAATGTCGACAATCTTGCCGTACTCGTTGAAAATGTGTTCCAGGTCGTGCTTGTTGGAGGTGGGGTTCATGTTCCCGCAGAAAATGTTCGCTGCGTCGTGGACGGAGGGGAGAGGCGAGGGGGGAGCAAACCCGCCAGCAGCAGGCAGTATGAGTAGTGTTTACTTACGATTCGAGGCAGATTCGACAAAACGGTTGGTACTCCACACTAGCTCTTCATGCCTTTTTCAATACGAGGAATTATCATGGTTTTTTTACAAAACGTCATCTAACTTGGGTTTGGTGTACCCTGATTTGCTGGTGTTCGTGTTTTGTACCGTAAACTGGAAAAAAAACACTGGTGTACCGTTTTTTGGCATTTTTTCCAGTGGGACATCTTTTTCTATTTTATGCTCCGGCGGGTTGGTGAAAAAAGCTTAAGGTCACCACATTTCCCCTTTCCAATTTCGAGTCGTGTGCCAATTTAACCCATAGCGCCCGTTGTAACATCAGAACAAGCTGCTGGAGAGGATTTTTAATTTTACTTGTGTTAATAGATACCCTAGGTAAACCTAGGGAATCCCAGGCACACACGTTCCGGGCCTGATCTTGATCCCATTTGGCACCCTGCTAGACGTGTGAGATGGACGACTAAGTACTGGTATACAAGGCGCTTCGCTCCGCGGGCGGCCTACGCCGCCCGCTACGCGCGCTCAGGAAGGAAAAAAGTACATCAAATTATGCGAAGCGAACAGAGGTCCACGATTGAGTTTAGTGTTTTCAAGGATCGTAATTGCAAACCGGCGACTTGATCATGCCAAGAGTCCCGCCGCCATGCTTCAGGAAAAAACAGCTCCGACGTCAGCTTGGATACCACACATACGCTTCGCGTCGCGGACGTCGTACGTACGTACATACACCCCAGGTAGGGTACTACTGTCTGTACTTATTATCTTTTTTCGATATGCTCTATGTCTGTACTGTATGTACGAAGAAAGCGAACGCAAAGCACGGCACAGCAGCAAAAACAATTAAAATGAAACCGAAAATTCGGAAAAGAAACAAAATCCCCGTTCCCTCTCGTGTAGTATTTTTCTGCCTGATTGGAACACCTTACACCCGGTCGAAAAGAAGAAAAGAAGCAAATCGCACAGAAGAGCTTCTCTCTCAGCCTCGTACGCCGCCCGCCCCTCTCGCGACCACCTCGCTACCGATTCGGTCCGGGTAAAGCTTTTATCACTCTCTGCCAAAATCAGCCCCGTCGCCCGCCCCGCGTGAAGCCCGGTGCTCACCGTGGCCGTCGTTAGCCAGCTCGATAACGTTGGTGTTCAAACTGCACACCTCCCTCTTTCAACTTTAGCGTGGTCGCAAAAATAAGCACCGCTTGAATATTATCTTTCCCTCCCGAAGGACCTTTATAAACTCGTACATGCTCTATCAACAATCATAAATCGAAGCCAGACAAAGCCCGTTCATGCATCCCTCGTGTCTCGAGGCACACGCGACGCCTAGGCACGAAAGTGGCGACCGCGCTCCTTGCAACCCCCCCTCTACCCGCCAGCACCCGCTGGCACCCGCGACGGTGCCGGGTCCTCCCGCGATACCGTGCTCGGAGAACACGCACGCACACGAAACGAAAGAAGAAAAAAGGAAGAAATGACCGAGAAAACAAAGAACTGCTGGAAAGGTCCGGCAAGTAATAAAAGGAGGCGGTTTGGAAGTGGGAGCTCTGAGAGGCCAGGGATGCACCAACCGAGCACGCTCAGGGGTTGTGATCTAAGTATGTAGTTCTATACTGGTATACAGCAGTATGTGAACAGCGCAAGATAGCACAGCACACCCCCTGGGATGGACTTTCCACATGGTGTTCTTCTGAACAAGAAAGAGACACACACAAACAAAATGGTGCCTTTGGGGAAATCTCGGCGAGGTATTTTCGTACTTACATGCGTCGCTTAGTGATTGCACCCTTCGTGTCCAAAATAAAATCTTGAAATCGTCCGAGGGGGTGTGCTTTCAGACTACACGTCTTATATACATCAGACAACACGTCCTATATACACTGGGATACTGGTATACGGTAAGTCGCTAACTATTCATAGGTGACAAGAGTGTTTGCGAAAATGTTTTCTTTGTTAATTCCCTTCCCCAAAATTAACACCTAATTTGGGAGTTGAGATAGATTCTTGAAAAGGGCAGAAAAGTATTCTAGGGAAGGGAGGAATTTGACAAAATGTACAGTACATTTTTGTTCGCCATACCATTGACTTATAAACACCGAGCATCTTCCATGCCTCCACGCACCATGCTGCTTGCTGTACACAACACGACAACCGCCGGGAGCACAGATGCTCGAGAGGTGTAACTGGAGTATAATGCGGACGAGCGGCGTTGGATTGTGTCAACGGGCCGCCGGCGGCCCGCTGCTACGGTACGCTGTCGCTCGCATGGTGTAGTGGAGGACGCGTCGTCCCAGAAGAACTCGCACTCGTACTCGTGCTCGTACCGCCTTGCTCGCAGAGCGCGACAGCATGACAGCCCGTGTATCAAGTAAATTCCACCATACTGCGGTAGCAACAGCAGCAGCAGCAGCAGCAGCAGCAGCAGCGGCGGCGGAGGAGCGGAGCGCGCCGGCGCTGTGGCGCGCGTAGGCCGAGCGTAGCAGAAGCAACAGCAGCAGCAGCAGCAATCGAAAAATGGACGCTGGTGCTGGTGCTGGTGCTGATATCCATTAACTTTGTTGCTCAAGCTGATGCTGCCTCTAGCTGCTGCTAGCTGTGCTATTGCTTTGCGGTCGTCGGATGGCAGTGGTGGTACTGCGGTCAACTCTGCCGCCGACACCGTTGCCGGGCTGCCGTCGCTACTCGCACGCTATTCTTCTGTTTATCGTTATTTTTTTTTATTGCCGCGTTGCCGCACACCCCCATTTCCCTCCTCAATTTCGGAGGCGTCGCCTGCAGGATCTGGTTTGACCCGTCAACACCCCAAGATCATGATAGGGGGGGGGGGGACGTACTCATTTGTTGTTCGCCTTTGTCATTTGAATACTGACCACGCGTCCCTTTCGAGACGGAGCACCGTTCCTACTTCTAATAGAGACATCTAAAACGTTTGGGCGCTCATCACGTTGTTTCCCCACATATATTTTGTTTGCTACTCGTATCCCCTTCCTGCTTCGCCACCTGTGGCCACCATCTATCTCCTAGGATTAGCGATCGTTTTCTCGCTGCTATCTAGTGTACCAAACTCCTCCATGTCACATTCATACATTTTCCTCATCTCTCCTAACACATGCCGTTCCTCCTTGCACTTTTCACATTCTCCTATAAATAATATTAATATGTGATATCTACTCTCTATTGCTTTGCCACGCGGGCATATCTGTGCCTCTACTTCCTCCTCCCCCTTCCGGCTACTGGTATACTTGCTTCTTTCTGTCCAGGTCACCTACGCGAATTTGCAGTTTCAGCGATTTCGCGAAGTCCATTGGGTCGTGCAAATACGTTTTCACTCGTATCCCTTCGCTCAATCCCTCATGTATCTCCGAGAGTTTCTTCGATTTCACCTTGTTTCTTAGCGCCAGCCTTTCCCTTCTTTCTATCCTTTCTTTTATTTCTGCCTTCTACCTCCCAAACTTTTCTGCGGACATCATCTCTTCTTGGTTCCTTCCAATATCATTCCAAATTTCTCAACTACACTAATAATATCACACCTTATTCCAGCTCGCCCTTTTGTTATTTTGTCCCACATATTCATCAACTACGGCTGGCCGCCTCATTTTTGGCATGGTCCTTACTTTAACTTGCCATTTCAACTTCATCATGGCTCCATCTGTCATGAGTGGGTACATTCCCAGGAACCCTGTATTACTCGTCGTACTTGAGCATCTTATATATTTTTAGCTGCTGTCATATATATATTGCTTCCAACTGTTTTACGAACTTCGCGTTCCCTTCCCATAGTTACCCTGTATATTCTAGCATTGGTACCACTATCCCATTCATAGGGTACATCTCTTAACCCTAGTGTCAAGGTGCGAGTCTGTTAGGATCGCATCCATTTTGCCTACGTGCTACGTGTGCTCTATCCTCTCCTATTACTTTAGCTCGTATGTGTGTATACCAAGAGCAGTATTTTCATATCTCTACGCAAAGGTACCACATTCACCTTATCTACAACTACTGCGAACCTTTTTGACGTTCGCCGTTACCCTCTGTCGTATTTCGGGGGAACACAGTTAATGGGACCAAATATTGTTCGTAAAAATGGTTACATACATACCTGGTAGGTTTTTATGTGTACCATAGGTCCTATTAACTATGGCCCCCCGTAATAGTGTATTCTGTTAATAGCGCCTTCTGTATTCGTGTCTGCAATCCTTCGAGTGTTTCCGATATCACCACACCCCCACACTTATAATGGGAAGGGGTTTCTCTTCAGCGGAAGGGCATTATTTTGCTGAAGACACTTTTTCCGCAACTACATAGGCGTCCCCGGTGGCTTAGCAGGTGGTCCGCGTGCCTACTAAAAGCTCAATTTCGTGGGTTCAAGGCTCACCGAGTGCATACCAGTCGTAAGGACTTTTTCTTGCATAACAATTGACTATTAATAGCGGAAAACGCGAAAGCGTGAGTATGAGCGGAAAACGCGAAAGCGTGAGTATGAGCGGAAAACGCGAAAGCGTGAGTATGAGCTACATTCGATGAAAATCGACAAGCCGTGGGAGTGCTGAACCCTATGCGCGACAAAAAATGAAGGTACGTGCGTACCGGGGGGGAAAACGGACGACACCTGTGACCACGGCTTGCCCAGAAGAAGACCGCTGAGGGTAAAAACTCTCATGAGTTGAACTGGAAAGTGAAAGTGACGACAACAAAAAAATAGTGAAGCGGTGGCAACCATACCATTTTTTTGGGTTTCCCTATTAGTGGAGGGCTTTTTGCTACGGGGTGCGCGTTTCCCCATGAAACCATTCGCTCAAACGATCTACCCCATGTGTTGCATTGCCCACAAAAATGTTTTTTTTTAAGTGCAATAAAAAAACGCAAATATTATCGAAACCGAGGTTTGGCAGAGATCAGCCCCACAGAGGGCCTTCGAGGCACTCTTCGCGGCCACTGTGCTGCCCACTGAAGCCCCCAAATGACACAGGACGCTCAGAGGAGCTCAATCAAGTCATGATAGAGCCTGTTATGTCGGTGGTTGGCGCCTGGCCGTCCTAGGCTTGGAAGCATTTGGTTCATCGCAGCTTCAAGCAAACGGCAGCTTCGGTCGAGGCAGTTGCGCCGCCCGATTAGGCAAGGTCCGACTCGAAGACCTTGACGACATTGACCAGATTTTCCGTCTGTGTGCTCGCATACAGACAGTCATGTCATTTCCGCCTTGCGAGATTAGGGATCGAACCTCCAGCTGCCACGGTCGACCTGAGAATGGTGCCTAAAAGATCACCAAAAACATGCACAAAACGGCTATCCTGCTCTCGCTTGTGCCGACAGTCGAAACACGCCATTAATAAACAACTCCGGTTTCTGTCCCGATGCATACGCAGACACGTGGTACGTGCTGGCCTTGCTAATACAGCAGCTGCTGTATCCTTGGGAAGAGCAGCGGCAGAGCGGGGGAGCATGTTCTACGCTTCTGCTGCCGGGCTAAACCAAATATCTTTCTTTTCAAACCGTTACTAAAAAACTTATCAAGGAAACTGGTACGAGTATGTACAAGCACATTTTTCTACAGCAGCAAAAACTTGGCTCCAGTTCAAGAAAATCGAATTCAAACGCATGGAACCATATTTTTACCCATTTTCAAACTTCAGCGACTAGGTCCGACTGGAAGCAGGGCACGGAAACTGCTGCGGATTTGCCACCGTCACGGGAGTGCACCAAGGAGCCCAAACCTGCCTTGCCAAATGTTCGATCAACGGAAAAGTTTTGAGCTAGAGCAGAAAAACAAAATATCGGTGACAAAAAAAAACGGAAGTAGAGGTGCTTCCACGCATATATTTGATTGTACCATTGGCCAAAATGAGTTTTTTTTTGTGGGCAATGCAACACAGGTGCTACTGCAACTCATGGCACATCGAAACCCATCGCCATCGACGGTGCCAAGGGGCCAATGGCGGCGCCACTGGCAGTGCCGAAGGCAGTTTGACTTACATTTTATCAACATGTTTTTTACTGCTCTATGTTTGTACGTATCTAAAATATGTACAACAAATCTATGAATAATGAAGTCTAATGAAGCCGGACAGCGCCAGCCGATAAGCCAACTTTTAATACTATAAATAACATCAATACTTAAAGTCCGTCTGCTGACTGGCTTGACCAACCAAATATTAATACCTGGCATAAGAATGACTACCAAAAATATACCAGGTATATTATTAATAATAGTAATCGTACCTGTTGAGCCAACTCACAGCCACACTACGGTATACGGTATGACTATTATTAAATAATAGTTACAGACAGTTACGTACCAGGTATGAATATAACACTGCAATTACCCACCGAATTACCGTATATAGGTCAAAAACTGCACAAGTGTACGAAAAATAACAGATGGCACCCGGGGCCTAATCAGACTACAGCAGAAGCTCCGTAGTATGAGTCTGGTTGGTGCCGGTGATGCGAAGCTAATGCTGCTGTAGCTGTGAGTGTGCAAGAGAGACTTTAGCTTCGGGAACATTCTCCGAAGGATTCAACGCGTGTAGGTACCAAATATTTCGCCGGGGGCTTGATAGGTTGTTGTTCACATTAACCCGTCGCCACAGCGCAGTCCGTGGTCACAGGACAGGCTGCAAGAACGCTGTGAAGTGGAATCGGGGATGATAGGTTTCCATCCCCGGGGATTCCAGAGTAAAACAGATGGTGCCCGGGTACGTACTGCTGTAAGCATACCCGGGGCTCAATACCCACCCAGCACGGTACGCTACTTGCCCTCGAACCCGTTATGTGACGGGTATTGAAGGACCGGGGTAATACAACAGCAGGAAACGTGTATACCTCTACGAACTCGAGTGCTTCCAGTAGATATCTTCCATTCCGTTCGATTACGTATTATCACAATAATAATAAACACAACGTCAATGCTTGTACTGCTGCTGTATACCACAGGTACTTATGCTTGGTATGGTAAGAGCTATCCGGGATACACACACCTGCCTGCTGCTGGTAATAATACCGTACTATTAGTATTAATACAAGACGTAGACATAATCTGTGGAGCAATCCATGAAATATCAACTGCTGTGAAGTTGAGCTGTCGCGTGTTTCTTTTCCCGCGCAAGCCGGTACAGCATAATGACGTAATGAGGTACCAGGTACCAGGTATCCACCAGGTACTCGTACCAGGTACCAGGTATACAGCAAGCAATGCAACAGAAGGCAGAAGCTAGCCGGCCAAACGATTCGTCCACAGCAGTGCAGTAGTGGCGATACCACGTGACACGAGATGCAATTATTGTGCCCGATGCCTTCCCGGGAAGTACCTCTACTGGTGCAGAGACACGAGCACGCTACGGCAATCGGTGGGCAACGAGAACACAAGAGCAGCTCGAACCGATGCCCAAAGTACCCTTGAGACCTCGACAATCCGGATGATAGATCGAGTGCAGATTTCAGAAGGAGGTTTTGCTCACCACAGTCCGAAGGGGGCGACTCGCGCGACCTCGAACGGCGCGGGGATCGACGAGAAGACGAGCGTCGAGGAGAGCGACCCATGATGCTGATGCTGTTTTTGTATTGCTCGCTGCTGTGGGCTCCTACGTACACCCACCTGTCACCACGAAGGTATTACACTAGGGGACATTATTGAAACACCCCCTATACAAAACGCCTTCCGAGAACCATATCCCTCGGATCTCCGAGATGCTTTCGACAAAAACCCGAAAGGCAACACGGGTTGGGTGGTGGGCGGGGGGGGCAGGTGTATCACCGCAGATGAGGGTACCGCAAGCGGTACCGCCTATAGTTGATACCAGGTACATAGTATGTTGATACTGGCAGCTTGTGGAATAGCCCGAACTAATGTGTAGGCGGGACGCGCATTCTCACTTGGCTCTGAGATGGCTGGTGATTTGTACCTATCGTATCGATAATAATACTCGCACTCGTAGAAGCAGGCCTTTGGTCGTTGTATGCGCATGGCATACCCGTTTCTGCCGACAGAAAATATGTTGCCGGTAAACCAGGTTTACCCGTGGCGCCCGCCGTCAATCGATGCTCGCTCCACGAGAGAGTAATACAGACAACAGGAGTTGAGCTACAGCTGCTGGTTGAGAGGTTATCGTATAATACTCGATACTTGTTCGAAGTGTTCGAAACAGCCAATACAGCACGACTCGTTGGAAGTGTTCGAAACAGTCTACGAGTACCTGGTATGTATAGAGCTTCTTCCGATGACGCTGCTTTGCTGCTGCTGTGCATAGAAGTAACTCGAAGTTCTATAAAATAGGCATGACTCTTCTGTACCAGCGCGCGGGGGGGGGGCGTGCTCATGCTTGGCTAGGCTTGGCCAGATTTGACTATTGAGGGGGGTGACAACATGAGATACAGAGCTATATACATCCAAATGTGCTTGAAAACGGTAAACATACAAACGGCAGGAAGGGTTCCTCGTCTCTCATTTACCCAAAGAACGGCAACAAACAAGACTACCCGCCCCCACGCCAAAGCCGCAGCGGTACAGCACTACTACAAGTAATCCGAAGTAAGTACGAGTAGTGTTCTGGGCCGCTATTTTTGTATTGGTTTGAAGAGTTTTTGGCAACGACTGACTGTTCGTCGATGTTTCTGGCGTTCGTTGTTTCGTCAGGTAATTTTGTAAGATCTATCTGGGACGTCCTCATCTCCGTCACCATGACCATGACCGCGACCACATCGAACGGCCCTCGACACACAGCACCACAAATACGGCACCACCATGAATACAGCACATACATACCGTAGAACACGCCACCAGTATCCCATTGCTGCTGTCTGCATCGGCTAATAATTGGGTTTTCGTGGTCCGCGGATGCCTGACCACAATACTTCTTTTTTTTCTCATCCCATTCATTATCTTCGCACATCTTCTTCTCTCTCTCCTTCCAACTCGTAACTCAGATCCGGGGTCACATAGCAGGCTCTTCTACCCCCTTCCCGCTACGGTACGTGCCTTCATTTTTATCGCGAGAAGATTTCAGCCTTTCCTTCCCTCGTCGACTCGCATCGAATTGTGCCTACCCACGCTGCAAGGCGCTCTCAACAATTGAATCCATTTTTATTTTTATTTTTGCAAATAAAGTCAAAGTTCGACCCACCTGGGGCTCGAACCCAGGACTCAAACAAGTAGAATTCGAGGTTAACCACTTGAACCACCGGCGCGACCGATATACTATGCACCCGTAACCAGGTGTACAATTGCCATGACAGACAACAATAAGGAATTAGAGCGTATTTTGAGAGCCTACTTGCGACGAAGAACGAGTATCCCGGCCAGGCATAGTTGTAGCTTGTACACTGCTTGCTGTGGGGAATAACGAGACGAGAAACATCCGTGGGTGGTACGCTTCAACGCGGCCTGTGTACCTTAGTTCCGCGAACGTAAGAACGTTTGATACTATGCGTACGCGGGCAGCACCATGCCCCGCGCAACACACAACACCTCTAGCGACCATCCCTCCAGGTGTCACGAATACAGATAACTGATAACGACCAAATGTATAATCTTATCGTATCGCACCATACAATAATAGGCTACTCCGTACAAATATCAAAAGCATCTTGAAGGCAGTAAACAAAGGTGTGAGTCAATCCGGTGGCAGATTGACCGAACAAGCAAACGGACCAATCATAAAGTATGTTACAGAGACCTCAGTTGACACAAGTGCATGCTTCAATATTCCGATATTTTGATAGATCGACAAGACAAAAACTCGATACTTCGATAAGTCGACAAAACGACATTTCGATAATTCAGCACACACGAGCTGCTTGATGGGGCTCACACCACCCCTTTGTCCCATTCTATACTACTATCACTACTATTAATACTGCCATCCACGGTCAAACACGCCCCAACGTTTTCCAATTTTGGTCAGACGTGCCGCCCTGAGCCGTGCCCGTTGAAACGTGAACTGAGGAATCAGGAATCATCCTTCCCGGAGAGCTTGCTTGATGCGTTGGACGATGTCTCCCTTCTTGCCTCCAACGGGCAGGTCGCGGCTCTTCAAGAACGATTTCAGGGTGGGCATGGTGAAACGCTCCAGCTGCCACAGACAAGACGGCAAGAGCAGGCGGGGGGTCGAGAAGCGATACGAAAAGCCGCACAGCAATACATAACAAAGTGACACCAGATATACCGATTATATAATCTGTTGAGGGACAACTTCAGGGTGGGCATGATGGCGAAACGTTCGAGCTGTCAGACAAGACGGCAGTGGCAAGGGCGAGGGGGGAGAGGCATCGAGGGGGGGGTGTACTCATGCCATGCATGGCTGTGGTCGTACAACCATAGACCCTTGCACCCCTGCAATGCCGAAACGGAGCACGCCGGGTTTTCACCAACAAGGCAGACATTGCTCGTACCAAGCGCAAATCGCCGCGAGGTGTTGGGCGAGTCGCATGAAGGGTAGGCTGCATCCTACTAAAAACAGCTTGTGAGGCGGACGTTCTTACTTTGGATGATGGTGTCGCCTAACCCGTTTGTGGTATCGCCACTTCCAGAGGCAGTAATGGGTATACTATGTAATTGCCTCGTTTGTGCCTCACCATTACACACTACGAGACGACTATTTCCCTTGTGCGGAGTCATGGTCCTCCGCCCCCCATAAATGATAACACTCGGTCACCATCCTTGGTGACCGCAAAAACAAAAAAGGAGTGGGGGGGGGGGCTGAAACGTCTCACTACTCTGTTGTCGTACTTACTTCGTATTAGACTTACCAGGTATTGTTGATATGCTGCTACGAAATGATTATGTCCTTGCGTTCATGGCCTTCTACCGCAAGAGTTCGCCTTTTTCGTCCACTGGGCAACCCGTGTACACGGATAAACTCCCAATACTCCTTGTGAAGTCACACCAGCGGGCTCCAAGGGTCAACCAACAATGGGGCAATACCCACGCTAGACCAGTAAAAGAGGTGACTACAATACGAGTGAAACTTGAACCTCCCTAGAGCCACGACCAACACAAGCACGTAGGTGTCTATGCTCTTGCTTCCCAGGCAGCCCCCTCATGATGCACGTCAACTTGGCAAGTTAGAGGCTGTCCTAGAAATAGCTGTTTGCACGTTTGCATGCGCCGGCAACCCCCGTTGGAAAGGAAACTGTCAGAAGGCGGGATATATGCCGTCTCACGCTCCCTGCGAGTAACAAGTGGAGGTTGAAGGTCCCATTCGTAGCTACTGTATCAATAGAAAAAAAATCGTACGGGATGTCCTGTGTCACAACGCCCGCAGCGCAAGATGACGCAACACATTGCAAAACAGGGGGGAAGGCTACTACTGTTTACTGTAGTAGTTCAGTCCGTTTAACATACTCCGCTTGGTTTTTCCGCCGAAGGGCGAATTTATCACACCTCCGCCGAAACAAATCGAGCCGGGAGGTGGAGTAGATAGGGGGGAGTGTACAGGGCATGCAGTAGCGGCGTTACCAATAGCCGTGGTCACTGCGAGAAAAGGGCGGGGGGGGGATGCGCTCAATCCGAATTGCGCTCAATCCGAATTGCGCTCAATCCGAATACAGCGAGTTGGTCGACCGCATTCAGAGGGGAGATCCAAGGCGTATGACGCGTGGGATCGTGGATATCACCGCGATCGATGCGTTTGTACAGCAAAAAGGCAAAACACGACACCCGCGGCATTACAAAAAAGCTCTGTCAGGGCCATTCATGATTGATCAGCGCGATGGCCCCTATAGCGACAGAGGTGAGTTTGCGTAGTAGGCAGGAGATGCCTTGATTTTGTTAAGACTTGCCACGACTTCGCTGCATGTGCCGCGCTAACCGAAACCGGACCAAGCTACTTCGTGAGAGCAGCACTACCAACTGTATACCATCCTGGTTTTGTCTACCACCTCATATATATGCACGAGATGAGCTCTCCTTCTACGATGAACATGATCAATTCATCCATCTACCCATCCATATATTTGCCCATCCGCCCATCCATGAAAATATCTGGCCCTACCTCCCCTTTGGCGAGCGCCTCCTGCCAGTTGATCTTGTTGGGGTCATCTTCGGTCTTCACCCGTTTTTCAGCGCCTGCTTCCCCCTGTACCCAAAACCAAAACGAGAAAGGCGCCGAGCGGATCAATCAAAATCAACACAGCTGCAGCTATCGGCATCATCGACCAATCAAACGAGCACAGCAGCAGCTACCGGCACGATCGACCAGTCAAAATCAAGAAAGCGTAAGCCATTGGTACCACCGTTTCGCCATGAGAGGAAGGATAGATACTACTTCCGCAGGAACGTTTAAACACACACTTCGCAGGAACGGTTTAAACGCGCAGACTGGCGCGGGCACGGGGCATTCGTGGTTGAGTGGAGTGCAGTCAACTAAAAACAAACATGGCTCGATTTCGTTTGTGGTGAACGCGGGTCATCAACCCATTCGGAGAAAAAGTGGTCGAAGCCGTCTTGCCGCAGTTCGCAAGTGAACACCCCAAACAATCACACGACCGTATCATACGTCAGACACACCAAGGCGGTTGAAATCGAGGGGTGGGGAAGGGTGGCACGCTCCTTGCGGTGAGCAGTGGGACCCAGGTATACATCTACTGTACGGTATGTAAATATATATATCGACCTAGATATCACCAATGTGCGGTACAATTTACAGCAACTGTCTACGAGTAGTGAGCGCAAAACAACACGAGGACGATCATGCTGCGGGCATGTTTCACATCTCCCTGTATCGTTGTTCGGGTATAATTGGAGTTTTATAGTAACATTTCCCTACCCCAACAACCCTAACTGCTTCGTATGGCCGGCGCTGTGATCGAAAACGTGTTTTAGTTTTTCGTAGTTATGGAACCCGAAGCCCCAAATGGATTAAAACCGTGCAGATATGGGAGTTATCAACTCCCAGCCAGTGCACTTTTGTGGTAAAGCTATCCGCGGGTTTCCCACGTGAACACATAGCGTGCAGCAGACAGCGTTACGACAGTACTTCTGCTGCTCTAGGTCACCGCACACACAGCATCAGTCGTCAAACCGTGCTGCCGTGTATTGTGTATCGGAAGCAGCGCGTTTACCTTTAGGCGGCAGCCCCTCCCCCTCACCGAAATGCTTTAAAAAACGCCGAACTGGTATTTTTTAAGAACGTCGAGGTCTCGTTTATTAGCCTAAATACGGTGGTTTTAGTCTAGGAGCATACAAACAGTATTAATAGTCATACTCGTAGCAGTATTGAGAACCAAACATGGCATATAAACATCGGAGGATACATGGTTTTTGGACCAATCGTGGCTTCCGATATATATACTATATACTAAATACTACGTATTACAGTATGGGCCCGCCAACAAGAAACACCTAATCTGGGCAAGCCTGAGATTCTTATTGGGGCGCCATCTTCAAACAACCTTGAGCATAGGCTATTATATAGGATTTAGTGTAGAGTTCACCACTGAGCCCTTTTTCTCAACTCAATTTTCTTAGCGTTCTCCAAAAATGGAGCATTACCATGTTCTTATTGGGCACTTTCTTACTGGCGGGCCTATACTGTAAAGTGGCCAATATGCCGCAAAGGCAAGGAAAGCGGCGGGGGGGGGGAAGGGGGAGACACCCGTGACCGCGGCTACTGCTATAGTCTGCCATTAATGCGATAGTCTGATATGGTCCAGAACAACGCTGAGGGTACAACCTCTATATAGGAAAAGTTGACCTGGAAAATTAAGGCGATGGAAAATAAAAAATGTGCAAAAGGGGGCGGTCAGCCAAGGCGGTAAAATTAAGGGCTCATGCTTGGCACGCTGGCCGGTAATATTCGCTTTATTTCTCACCGCTCCTCCAGCAGGTCTCTTGGCGCCGCCGGCGGGGACATCGTCTTCTTTGTCCCCTCCGTACGAAACCTTGAACGCCTCCACAAGAGGGGCAATTGCCGCATCCACACCCTTCTCATCGGGGCTGCATCCCGTTGCGCGCGCGGAATGCGCGAGGCAAGAGGATCAGGGGTATAACGTGGCAGAATGTCAGCGGACGAATGATAGCTATAACTACTAAAAATAATCCTCGCTGTGAGATCGAGGACTTCGTCGAAACTCAGTTTTTTCAGGCTGCGTGTGACATTTCGATTGCGCGTACGCACTGCGGGTGTTACATCACTCCATCAAGGATGTTATTCAGTTGGCTTCCCTGGGTGATCTGTAGTACGAGGGTCAACAGGATGACTTTGCAATGTGAGCGGAAGAATTTCAGTGGAGTTCTGTCTGACAGTGTTTCTCGTGTGATGGCGTGGTTCTATGCAGTCAGCGAGCAGGAATACTTACACATGGTCAAGCAGAAGTGGAGGAATGGATACGGTAGAATGGCGTCGGAGGAATTCCACATGGCCGAATGGCAGTGGAGGAGTCGTAGATAGCAGGATACCAGTGCTAATTGTGTGATGATGTAGTCCCATACACCCAGAGAGCAGGGTGACTAACGGATGGCAGAACGACAGCGGAGGGGCTATAGTATAGCAGAATGCCGGTGCTTTGTGTGACGGTGAAGTCCCACGAAGTCGGCTTGCAGGATGAGTTATACATGGCAGAGTGACAATGGAGGAGTTACAGATGGCAGGATGGCAGTGTTGCTCGTATGATGCTGTGGTTCTTCAAAACCCGCGAACAGGATGACACATATACGGCAAAAAGGCAGCGGTGAAGCTATATACCAGGTGCGGTAGAATGTCAGCACTTCTTGTGAGTCTTCCTGCGGTAGCGGTTCCGATGTCTGCGTTACACATTACACTACAGTAGTGTTCGCTAGACTTCTAGCTGATGAGATTGTAACTCAGGCTTAGCTTACAATTTTGGTCAAAGCTAGTCGGTTCTTGAGTAAGGTGTAGAGTCTTTATACTATAATCAAGTGACGATCGTCAGAAACAGTCCGTGCTATACTCGTACCGTAGCACGCCTCTTGTGTTATGGTGTGGTGGTGTGGTCCATATACCCAGCTTGCACGGTGGCTTATAAATCGCAGAATGGCAGTGGAGGAGTAATAGATAGCACGGTGGCAGTGCGAACTGCGTGATGATGAAGCTCCATAGAACCAGCATGTAGGATGGCTTATAAATGGCAGAATGACAATGGACGCGCGTAAATTTCGCAGAGTGGCGTTTCTTGTGTGATGTGGTTCCACGCCGTCAGCTTGCAGGATGACTTATTCATGACAGAATGGCGATGGAGGAGTGACAGATAGCAGAATGACTATGCTTATGATGTGATGGCATGGTTCTATGACGCCAGCGAGCAGGATGACTTATACTCGGCAGGATTGCAGAGGAGAAGCTGTCGATGGCAGAAAGAAGGTGCTTCTTGTGTCATGGTGTAGGTTCGTATGCTCAGCTTACAGGGTGAATTATACATGTCTCAATGGCAATGGAGGAATTCCAGATGGCAGCAGGGCAGGCTTTCTGATGTGATGGTGTGGTTCCATAAAGCCAGCGAGCGGAATGGCTTATACATGGCAGAATGACAATAGAAGAGCCGCTAGATTCAGATTCAGACTGACATGTGTATTTAGATTCGGATTCCGAGTTGACTTCTGATTCAGACTGAGATATGAATTCAGGGTCGAATTCGGATTCGGATACACGTGGAAGTTGAGATTCAGATTCAGGTGCGGGTGCAGACTCAAATGGAGATTCGGATTCAGCTTCAGGTTTGGATTCAAACTCAGCGTCGGGTTCAGTTTCGGAGCGTTTTCACAATAAAGCTACAGTATATCGAATGCTGCGCTGGCAGAGGGATGAACGTTTGGGCTCCAAACATTCTGACATTCTGACTGTGCTCCTCGGCTCAGGGACTGCCCCACATAATGGCGAACATAAACGTGTATTTTGTTACCCTGCGATACGCCCAGCCAATGCTCTACGCGATTGTTCGTCGGCTTGAGCGTACCATTTCCCCCAAAATCGATCCCCTCCATCGTATAATCAACCTCAGAAAAAACAGGTACCTTTCCTACCGTAGCAAGCCTCCATCATCCACATCATCCACATCAAACGACATCATTCAATAATTTCCTGTTCGAGTACCATACCATGCTATCCATACCATACCATCGGTGGGCAACGAAGCGGCAAAATATCAGGGCGCGGGACTCACCGCGTGTTGTCGTCTCTCTCTGGGTCCCACGAGATCTCTTCCTCGGACAGGGCGATGGCCTGGAGTGCCGCGTAGTGCCTGAAAACGTGTGTTGAGGTCAGAGAAATGGCAACGCAGCCACGATAAATGGCCGGTCAGGTGTACCGATGTCCTTGCATGTGTCTTGTGCTGAGTTCAACAAAATGGTAACGCAGTCACTGCAAAAGGCCTGGCAGATGTATCGATATGCCAGCGTATGCGTTGTGGTGAGGTAAAAGAAATGGCAAAGCTGTCACGACAAAGGATCTGGCAGATGTACCGGTGTATCAGCATGTGTCTTGTGGTGAGGTAAAAAAAATGGCAACGCCGCTACGAGAAAAGGCCCGGCTGAAGTATTGATGCGCCAGCATGTGTGTTGTGTTGAGGTGCAAAAAATGGCGGCTCTGTCACGACCAAAAGCCTGGCAGATGCACGTATGCACCGGCATGTATGGTGTGTCGTGTTGATTTTAATTAAATGGCGACGCTGTCACGACAAAAAGCCCGGAAGATGCACATGCGTACCGGCGTGTGTCCTGTGGTGCCTTGTGGTCAGAGAAATGGTAACGACAGTACCAGTATACCGGCATTTGCCTTGTGTTGGGATGGAATACCCCTTGCAAGCACGCCAGGTTACAGCTTCCGCCGGAGCGAGCGCTAACCGCTAAACAGGCTGGCCTCGCCAAAGGATGAAGCGAAGGAATGACCACCCCTGGCTGTGGGCCAATAGAGCTACTGCTGCTGCTACTACTGCATCTCGAAACATGCAAGGGCGCGCTTGGCTCCGCCCAATCGGTAGTCTCAAGACTGGGGTCGTACATCTGGAGGGAGTAGACGGTGAGCCTTCTGTACGCTGTGATAAGATTGGAACGCGGAACACGCCATCACTCTGTACGAGGAGTGTCTGCTGTACAGCTGCCACGAACGAATCTACGGCGCAAGACGCAAACACATCACATGGAAAGAGCACCTTCAATGGCAGAGGGAGAAACGTATTGAGATGGCGATGCCGAATGCTGATCAAATAGTGCAGCTGCTTGACTGACACAAACCTGTGATAGAAATTCGGAACCGCACATGAAACGAGGGCTTCCCAGACTAGAGAGAGTCGAGGTACATATGTATAGTAGTATGTGACGTGCGTGTTGCTGGTACCTTTGCAAGACCGGGTTTTCGAACTGGTGGCAATCGAAGGCCCCCAGCTGCAAGGCCTTGACCAGGCCTTCCGCTGCCAGTACTCCTTCTTCGCCTTGCGAAGCTGCCGCAAACCGAATTGCCACAAGAAAAAATAGAAGCGCAAATTCATTGGGGGTGTTACTTAAGCACAAGCTCCAGGGAATGGGGATGCCAAAGGCAAAATGAAAATGATCCTTCTTTGTCTTCCGAAACTGATGTTGCAACCCGAAATACCACAAGTAAGCGAAAAACAATTTGGGGTGTGCTGGTACAGCACAAGCGCCTGGGGAAGCGGACGTCATAAAGTGAATGGCAACTTATCGCCAAAGTATCACGCAGCTAGTAAAGTTGGGTTTCAACAAACCAATCGGTCCAACTTTACAGTTGACGGCATTGTAATATTTCATGACAATATATATTGTCCAAGGTCTACGTTCACGTAGCAGATGACAACGCAAAGGAGGTAAACGTCGATAAAGCTGGAAGGAAATTATTTACAAAGGCGCAACGAAAACCACAACAAAGAGCAAAAGCGCAAACAGCGACGAAGGCGAAACGGAAATAATGCCAAAAATGTGTGGTAATCACGCAGATATGCTTGTGAAGCTTCACCATACCCAAAAAATGACAAATATGAAGTGCAAAGAACCAGCTGGAAAAAAGCTCGTTGCTGACTACGCCAACACCCCACCGCCTTCCCTGGACAAAGGGTGTGCAGCGGTGGTTGACCGTGCACTTCTGTGATTGCAGCCGACACAGCGCAAGCAGCGGTCGATCGGGGACTACTTGTAACTACAGCAGCTAAATAACAGGCGGCCGACACAAAACCAAGAACCAAGCCTCGATATTCCCACCGAAAAATGAAACTAAAAGAAAACTAAAAGAAAGGCGACCAAACGCAGTTCGTAGAAGGGTTTAAACGACAAGCGAAAGGGCAAAAAACAGCGCCGCCAGCCTGAGCTCTTTGCAACTGCGTCTAATGACTTTTCGGGCCAAAATTACTTGTGATTACAGTGGGATAATTTTAGGAGTGATTGAAATGTGGGACCCGGGTACATACGTTGCCACAAAAAAAACGTGGCCAGTGATAACTGCGCCCAAATATGAATCGCCAACCATATTGCAAACCCGCAGCCGTGCAAATAGTATCACTCTGGACGAATGTAAGGACCGTTTAGTTAGTAATATCAACACATTAACTATTCTTACATTTCTGTCCAAATGGGTACATGAGTATACAACTTCTTGCGCTGTCATTGGACCTGAGCATTTCAAACACACACCCGGATGGTTAAATGACTTAGGCAAGTAGCAAATACGCCCCTCCCCCCCGCTTCGAAAAAAAAAGGGATTCGACGCTGTCAATCATATGCAAGAAAGTCCACCTCACAAGCGCTTCTAGTAGGATGAGCTCGCCCTCCATGCCACTCGCCCAACGCCTCACGCGCGCAATGTCTGCCTGGTCAGTGAAAACCCAACGTGTTCCGTTCCGGCATTGTAGGGATACAAGGGTATACCGCCAAACGAATATTATTAAGTAGGACAAGAATATACCCCCCTCCAACAGCAGCCCCGGCCGATGCTGCAATGACCGTCATTAAATTTTCGTCATATCTCCCTCACGTTTCTCTCTCTCGTCTCTTTCTCCCATCTCTCTGATTCTCTCATCTCTTTTTCTAGTCTCTCTGTCTCGCTGCCCACACCGATATAAGCGTCAACCAACCTTCCTGCTTGACATCGCCTTCTTCCGTGGTCTTCGCTTCCCTGACCTCGTCGGCAAACGGTAGGACGACGGCGTTGAAGCCGGGGGGCGCAAGCTGCATCCCGTCTTCCGTTGTTTCCTCCTGCGGCAGGAGTGCAACCATCCTGCGCGAGGTGAGAGAGGTGCGAGCACCCCCGGTAAGGCCGCATGGGCGGGCGAGGCAAGGCGAGGCAGGCAACAATGTCAGCGTCACTACTTTTAAACAGGTCGGACAAATCAGATAGATCATCTACAGATAGATCATCTGGATTCGTTATGTTGTGCAGGATCTGCTTACAATGGTAAGCGAGTAAAGGTACACGCCACGCAGAAAAGAGGCGCAGCGGCCCTATGCTACGCTCCCCAGTGCCATATTGCAACAACATGCCCTTGGCTCTGGCACGCCGCGTCGCCGACCGACACCGCTCTCACCTCGACGATGCACCGCTGGCCCTCGTGAACCTCGCCAAGGCGTACACCTTCGCCGCCGCCATCGCCTCGTGCAGAGCCATGAAAGCTTTCGCAGACCTACGGGCAAAAGCAGAGAGAAAAAAAAACTGTTGAAATGTAAAATATCGGGGTGGTATTGAACCTGACCTCGAGGAGGAAGAAGAAGAGAAGGAGAGGGCATTACTCCTGCCAAGGTGAAGGAACCCGCCTGTCAACGACACGTCGTGTTATACAACACGTACCGCGCGGCTGCTGTATCGTGCTGTGCATCATCTCGAGCCCACCGGACACTGCCGAGTCAGAGGATAACCCTGCGCGAGCACGTAACCTGTATTGCCGCGCAGAGTCCACCGAACTGAATCAAACCGCGCAAATTGAGGAACTACCGAGGATACGGGGAGGAAGACCGAAATCAGCATGCTTCTTTACTGGCAGTGATCTTCGACGATGCGTCGTCCGATCAGTCTATCCGATGAGGTTTACAACACGTTCTCCCGCCCGTCTGGGTACACTGGTGCACCGTGTCTCCTCCAAGGTATCCTGCGTGTTCTACTCCATGTTCAATTATATTTAGTACCACTGCTCCGGAAGATTTCATGCACTTGTGGGCAGACGCAACAGGCCGGAATCGAACACGTAGACTTGCCCGGTGGTGCTCTCCTCGTCCGGGTAGAGGAAATAGGGGCTGCGCACGTTGAAGTCTGGCCGCAGGGTCTGGAGCGGCTTGAAGCACAGAAGCGTCAGGCCCTTGGGGTACAGCGCTTTCAGGCCCGCCTGTCGGGTCGATAGACCGTTCCCCCGTTGAGCATGAAAAAAGAACAGCAAGAACGAGAGGGAGAATTAGAGATGAACTCGCAATCGTCAGAAAAGCCGGCAGGACAGCCGGCGCGTATTGTAATAGCACCAGTAGCAGTAGTAGCAAGAGCATTGTTATCATATTTCTACGAAACGCATACCAATGGCAAGGGAAAACAGATATAAAGAAAGCCGTCGGGGGGTATAACAGCCTGCAGCGGGGGCTCGATAAAGTGGAACCCAAAGGAGGCTTGGATTAAAAATACCTGGAAGCAAGGAAAACAAGATGAAACCCGTGACGTGTGCGATAGCCTCAAGCGGGGGGGACGTATTGTACGGAAACCTTGGTCGACTCAACAGCTCGAAAACCGACAGAAAGGTCGAACTATCTGCATGAAATACACGAGCAACATCGCGCAAGACAAGACAAGAAACTAGCTCAGCTTGTGAAAGCACAACAGCGCAGAGGGGCGAGCGCGCGAGGAGGGCTGGGGCGGGGGGGGGTGAAAAAAGCCACCACACGGGGACGGGGGGGTTCCTGGGCGTGCGGAACATTAAAAATATGCTTCGCAGCAGACACCATCTGAAACACATGCGATTGCCACCGTGCCCACCCGAGTGGAAACCGAACTTGGAACGTCACCGATGAGTGTGCCGCGCCAATCAATCAAGAAAAGTCGAGCCAAATCAAGACAAACCAACAGAACGGGGTAGACGCCACTCCACCCAGCAAAGCCCGCGGAAACATGATAATGCTACACATTTCCCCGATCACCTCCGACTCCCGACCCCGACGAATTATGCACGCAAGGAACCCTCCAAGCATCAGAGACACCCTGCATACCGAGCGTCAACATCCCCCTGCCCCCCCCCTCCCTCGCCTTCGCGACTAACCCCCCCCCCCCCCCCCCCTCTGCCTCGCAGCGCATGCACCAACAACCACCGCCGAGAGTCACGGTGACACACCATTTCGTCCTTCGAGATGTAAGCCCGTTCCCCGGCAAACTCGAGGTACGTGCGGACCTCGTGGTCGTCCAGCTGAGCTCCTGTTTTTTCGTCCATCAGCTACGGTGCGACGAACAAGAAATATGTCATGGAGAGCGACGGCAAGGGAAGAGAGGCGCGTTCAAACGTACGAGTAGAAAGCACGAAGACAAGCGCGATGACGAGCACGCTGAGCGACCGAAACAACCCTGTTCCCTTGTCGTCTAGACAGCGAAGGGCGGCGCAGAAATGGGGTTGCAATCGTGACGGGTGTCCGCACGAATGAAGCGTGGTTTGTTGTCGCATACCCCAGCAGCCGGACAAAAACTCTCGAAACCAAGCCACCATTCATTAAAGCGAATGGGCGTGCAATCGCGACGAAATTTCGCATATTCCAGGTACCGAATATCCCGCGATAAAAACCCGGAACAACCCATACCCATATAGCTACTGCCGTGTGCGGTTTGATGACTTCATCCGTCGAGCTCATCGCATCGTATACAGACTCACAAAAAACCGAGAGAGCGTTCGCGTTTCGTGTCAACATTTACATTACTCGGTGCCTTCGTCTACTGCCATAGTACCACGACTATTGCAAGGGCGCCACGGGAGCGAGAGCGGCACGGCAACATAAATCTCCGTTCCGCGAACACTGCCGACGCGGCTGCTCACGCGACTACCACTCGAGTATCGATGCGCTTCACCTTGCTGATGATCTGGACCGGTTTATTACTCCTGGCGTCGAGGTGGATAGGGTACGGTCTTTTCGCAGGGTGCACCATGTTGAACAGCTTCAGCCCATACAGCCGGGCAGTGCGCACGCGTGTACGTGCGCAGGCAAGACAGGAAGCCAGGCGGCGGAGGCGTGAAAAGGGGTGGCCTGCGATTTTCTACGTTCGGAAAAGAAACCTAAAGAAGGAGCATCCACGTATGGGTAGATGTTTTCCTTAAATGCATATCATTGAACAATAAGTGCCACACTTCTACGCGTCAAAGTAGGTGTATACTGAAAACTCAACTCACGCAAATAGCTAGGACGGAAGGGCAAGACGGTGATACGTTAATCAACGAAGTAAACCATTTGAAGAACGAGCTGGTGTACATGGGCGAGGTGTTCAAGGAAGACAGCATATTGGGCATAGTGCTGGAAGGATTTGTCGATGGTGGGTGTATACATCAAACGCAGCGCAGAAGCCGACAACCTACTCTCTGGATCAAACAGTGACAAATAGTAAAACGCTGCTTGATCGAGAGAGAAGTCCATCCCCGCTTCTGTGCTATGCTTGATTTGTAATGATAATCGGTAAGTCCTTCCAGCACCATGCCCAATATGCTGTCGCCATTGCACACCTCGCCCACGTGCAACAGCTCATCCCTCAAATGGTTTACTTCCTTGATAAATATATCAGGTTCCTGCCCTTCCGAAATGACCAATTGGGTGAGGTGAGTTTTCAGTATACACCTACGTTGACGAGTGGAATTTTTATATTTATTAACCAAAATCATCCTGAATATTGAAAGGCCTGAGCGCCCAAAGTCGCAGCACCTTTGTCATTTTCTTCTTTCGCTCCCCACCCCATTTTTGAAGGGAGTGGCAGCTAGCAACCCGACCGCGCGCAGCAAAAACGCCACCCACAAAGGTGTGGGCGCACTTCAACTGAAAATGCACGCATAACACATGCAAAAACTTAATATAACACTCACGGAACAAAGCGATAACTCTTACAATTCTACTATCCGTGAGTATTTACTCCAACCGAGGGCTGCCATCACACTAAACCAATACCTGGTACAAAGTAGTCACGTTTCAGCAGGCAGCGGGCGTTGAGCCGTATGGACAGAACGACGCCCCACGTCCATCCTAAAGACAAGGCGGGACGGAAATGCCACTCCCAACCGCTTCCCATACACTGCACGCGCGCCCACAGTGAGCCTGTGAACGCGTCCTAACACCCTAACCCTGACCGTGTCTGCACCGTGAAACGACAGCGGTGCATCGAAGGGAGGTGCTAACCTTGAAAGCTAAAGGAGAACGAAAAATACACAACAAACAAATCACTCGCGAACAAATCGCCTCCAAGTGGCCTCCAAGTGGCCCGGCAGGTTCCGGTGGGATTGACAGCCAACCCAAATCGCCGATCAGGGCGACGTAGCGCTGTCTACTGACCTGCACGTCGAAAGCTATTGCGGTCCCTTCCGGCCCTTCCCGCAGATGGAACGGCATTCGCGCCAGCTGATACGGGTAATGCGCGCGCGAGAGAGTGAACCAGGAGACAGGCAGAAAGAAAAAAGATAGACGTACGGACAGACAAACAGGCAGACAGAGAGAGAGCGAAAATAAGAGGCAGCGAGGGCATCAGAGAGGGAGAACAACTGGTGCAAGAGCAAGCGGGGCAACGTCACAACACAACCAATTGCTCACCGTGGTCTACGTGTATCGTCGGCTCCTTACCAATAAGGCTGGAACGCTAGAATAAACAGGATTTAGCGTCTGCAGCGGCGGCTATCCATCGCACACATAAACGACGTTGGAGAAACAAGAACAACTTCGAAAGGCGGAACGGTAGAATACGTGTGAAACACAAATGATGCATCTGAAATGACCAACATGGAGTAAGATTGGCGGGATGTCCAACTTTAGCTTGGTCTGGAGTTTATTTTGCCGCACCATCTTGCCCGCCCACCTCACGAGTGGACCGCACTGTAGCACCACTGCTCCCCAACACCCCCTGCACACACGCGCACATCAGCGACAGAAGACAGGAGACACGCTTACCCTCCTCTTCTTGAACTCCTTGCGCCGAACCCTATCCATTAGCTCGTTCGTTGTCTCGACTCCGTCGCCGATGGACTGCAATGCACAACATGCATGGGAGACATGGCCCAGCCTTTCAGCATAAACTGCATCACATCAACGCCTAAACATCACACGCGACACCGAGCATCTCAATCCTGCTGCTGATGTACGCCTTCGGCTCGTGACGAAGAACCGAGTTTGGCACCGTGCGATACTGTAGATAGTCGAAAAGCCAAACAAAATCGTTCATTATTAGCATAAAAATACGGGATTGTCAGGGGGTCGAGGGCAAAAAACGTTCGATACGCCAGATTTATCGAACGTTCGGTATTTCGATACATTGAGGCTTTCAATACGGTCTCCAACACTACCTCTGACACCAAAGCTTGACCTTCGTCACAGGGGCAGGTGCGTGCAACTTCAGTAATATCCGATGACACGCCCAGAATAAATGGCTGTGTCGCCATGGTGTGATCCAATCGAGTGTACACCGACGCATTGCATATCCATGCCAACAGCGGTATAGGCATCTTGACAGACAAATTGAATAGTAGATTGGATACGCCCCCTACCTCAGCGGCATGAGGTGCTTCGTACCCCATGCTGCGATCCGTTTTGTCACGACACTTTCTCTCCTTGAAGCACTAAATGGGCGATATTAAGGCTCGGGCGGCATCATCACCTGCTCGTTGTAGTCGTCCCCGCTTCCCGTGAGGATTGCGCGGTAGTACTTGTCAACATCGAAGGGCTTGCTTTCCCTCTTCATGTGGAACAGCTGGACCTCGATGGAGGCATTGACAGCATCCTGCCAAAAGGGTTATGAACAAAAAAAACGCGTCGGTAAGATCCTGTGGCACCTTATTCACCGCATCCAACGTGTCAATGAGATACGCGTTGGACCATACGGCGCCTGATTCACCGCATCCAACGCATCAACGAGATACGCGTCGGGCCATACGGCATGTTGTTCACCGTATCCTGTCAGCACAACTGCACTTATGACGTCGTACCGTACGGGCTTCGCAGAGGACAATAATCTTCCACCTCGAACTCCAACCAATCGACGTAAATCAACCATGCAGGGTAGTTGACCGACAGAAATCAACCCAAAACATTATCGAGACAACCAAACTCGGCAGTACTTTATGTGCCAATTGTCGCGTGACGTTATACTGGTAAATACAACCAGCAATACCGGGCAAAGAGAATGCGCAGCAGTACTATAAATAGTAGTACGTCGATCCGAACTCCCAACATGAAGGTAGCTGCTTCGGAGACACTTTCGTCTTGCGGCGGCATCTACTAAATGAGTAAAAACCCCGACACACGACAAGGACGATTATCGCATCGGTCAAACGCGTTAAACCAAACAGCTGGGTCAGGGATCAGGGGATGAAGCACGGAGTGTCGTCCGGACAACTGTACGATGCAAGGAGTTCTACGACACGCGTCCAAAAGCATGAGGTAAACCACTCTGTCCCATCATTGAAGCACCGTTTTTACGCCACTTGTCAAACCAAACGTTGTTTGTATTTCGGGGCAGAGTGGTACACACCTCGGACTGATCAAATCCTTGTTTAATTGTCCAGATATTTTTAGACATATCCTTGATCTGTATGCTGCCCGGATCTAAATCATGACATGCCCTTACTGCTACGCGTTGCCACTACACGGTTGGTAACGCATATCGCACGCCTCATCCATTGGTCGCTACACCTGGTCTCCAAAATATATATG
This sequence comes from Nereocystis luetkeana, assembly GCA_031213475.1. Lineage (NCBI taxonomy): Eukaryota > Phaeophyceae > Laminariales > Laminariaceae > Nereocystis > Nereocystis luetkeana. The sequence goes on from JARUPZ010000033.1 coordinate 5,453,945, forward strand.
CAATGCTACCGGAAGACCTATGAATATATATTGGAGGTACCTTCGCGACGATGTTCACTTTCTTTTGTTCGTCTTCGTCTCCTCTCAGAGGGTCGTCGTCGTTGGTGAACAGGAAGATCCGCTTGTGATCCATCGGCTGCTTGCTGCGAACCGGTACGAAACCGTCCAACGCCAAAAACGGGCATCGGGCAATCAAATGAGCATGTTGCTCCTTACCCAGTCGATCACACATTCGACGTATGGTGTTGTGATTGTCCACCAATGACAACAAGCGTTGTGTCGAGCTGAACTACAGCCGGACAAAACGCCGTCGGAGCTGCTGTGTCAAACGTATCAATACCATCTACCTTCATAGCAAAGAGATACTAGATAAACCTTTCCCTTCCCCGCCCGTCCTATAGGGTGACAGAGCTCGCACGGCTATTGCACTCCAGGGTTGCACTACACAAGATACCACAAAATAGTGCCTTGAAGCTCTGAAACACCCGTCGCAAACAACTTGTCCTTTCATGTCTGGATTGGCACCCCACATCGCAACGAATACAGTAACAGCAACGCCTCACATGGTCATGAACTCCGTGTGACAGGACCAAAAACCGCTGCGCAGTGGGCACGGATCATCCGCCCCAATGGAACCATATTTGTTTTTGAAGCTCACCTCTCCCTTCGCCAGAGCCTGCCGTACAGCACGTTATTAAGTAGGGGTGGCAATGGTCAATGGTCAAGCCACTGCAAATCTAGGCGGATTGATAAGTGCGTCCCGGTATTTTGAGGGTGCTCGGCGATCGACAATGAACGGACCGAATGTTCAACACGTGCTTGACCTCCCCCGTACGATCGGTTCGTGCTCAGGTCGGAAACGTTTCAAAAGCGATTCGTGCTCGTATCGTAATCGGAGCGCAATCGGTCTGTAAACGGTTCATATTTACTATGGCTGGTAGGCGCGACCGGTCGCGTTTAGGTCGGCGTGGGTTTCAACCGCTATAATACGTACGAATCTCGCATCGTCTTCAACGGCAACGTACTGCAGTTGTTGCATGGGTTTCAACCCACTCGTACTAAGTGCGCATGATGATCAACCGCTCTGCGCTACTGCTGTCGCACGGTGTTCAACCGCGGTGTGCTGCGGCTGTCGTATGACGTCCAGCGGTTATATCTACAACTGTCGCATGGTCCTTAACCTCTCAAGAACTGCGCCCACGTCGATGGGGACATTATGGTTAGAATAGGAGTAGAAAAAAAAATTGCTGTAGTTCCGCTACTGTAACATGGTGTTCTACGGCTATATACTACTGTCATATGGTGGTCAAACGCAATGTACGGTACTAACGCGTTATGCGTCACGGAAGAGATTCCGACGGAATTTTCAAAAATATACTACAGGCGTATACATATACAAGGAACCCCTTCGGGGAGTGGGGTGTTCCCCTCGCGGTGACGCAAGCTGGCATGCCGCAGATCAATGTTGATGTTACCAGTGAATGCGAGTTTCGAATTTTTACCGTGCCAAAATACATAGACCCCTTTTGAAATTGATGTGAAACATGTACCCACGGTCGATCGCGGTTATCTCCGAAAACATCGCAGGGACGATACATCACGCGTCAAAACCACCTATTAACAGAGAGCTAAATTTCGCTGCAAGCAGCAGTTGCTTGATCGTTAGTCGCATCAGCACAGAGACCACAGATCAAAGGTCACAGCGAGACCCATCCAAACAGCACCAGGCAGCAGGTGAGTGTAGCCTGCGAGTCTACCAAACCTCTCGTTCGGGCGCAGGTATGCGTTGCACGGGGCGCAGGGCCCGGGGAGTAGGGGCATGTGCAGCCCCACCCCTTTCCCGCTCCCGGTCGGAGGTGACATGAATACAGCAAACAATATTTCGTGAAGCGGGGACAAGAGTGTAGGGTTGTTTGGCCATCCGGTATTTTGATACGGGGAGAATTGTGCAGTAGCCCATTGTCGCGGACGGAAACGGGAGATTGGGTTTTTTCCTGTCGTGCTCTGCTGGTGGCTCGTGCGCTTCCTGCTGTGCGAACCCTACCGCCGAACGTGACAGTACCAGCACCAGCTGCGGTACACAGCCGGTACCCAGCCAGGGTTTACATTTTAGTCCCCTCTGCTGCCACACGGAGCTGGCCACAACCCGCATGACTGCCCAAAGGTTCAAGGCGACGCTAGCTCAGAACACTGAGCGTCGAGACCACGTCTGCAACAGATGCGTGGACATAGATCGTTCATCATCCGATGCTGCTGGTGCTACCTGTTGTCTTGGATTCGTTCTTGTTTTATTTCCTGTTGGCTTGGCGCGATTGTGCAAAACGTTTTTTTTTTCAGGGCATTTCGCGGGTCAGGGAGGTTTCGAAATGTCGCGGGTCGGGTCGGGTCGTGTAAAAAAAAATCAAAATCTCGCGGGTCGGGTCGGGTCGGGTCGGGTCAAAATTTTAAAAAATCTGACGGGTCGGGTCGGGTCGGGTCAAAGGGTTTGGAAATCTCACGGGTTGGGTCGGGTCAAGAGGTTTTGAAATCTCGCGGGTCGGGTCGGGTCGGGTCAGGAGGTGTTCAAAATGTCACGGGTCGGGTCAGGTCATGACCCGTGAGATACGGGTCATTCGCAGGTCAGGTCATCATGATCCGCGATTTTTTTCCGGCTGACCCGCACGTCCGACCCGCGGGTCTGGCCCACGGATCAGTATTTTTGCTAACGTGTGCAGCTACCTGCCGGAAGGTCGCCTTTGTGACCCGCGGGCCCGGCATTGTACAACAAAAAATACTCGCCGTTTCCCGCCCAAAGGCTCTCGTACCGATACGTAGACCCCCGAGAGCATAGAGCGTGTAGAATAATCACACGCGAATCCCGGGTCGGATGAAGTCGCGTACAGTAGTATATTATTGTGTTCATGTTCACCTCCATCCATTTCCACAAAAATAAACGGCCACACACTCTCATGCAGGGTGCAACAATGAAGACAAGACATGACAGCAGTGTAGGAAGCCCGCGCTCGTCGCGGCAGCAGCAGCAGCAGTAGCAGCAGCAGGCCCCGGATCCTCGCGGATCGTGGCCCCCGCTGTCAGAACCTCCGCTTCAGTGCTTGCTACTGGAGCCTGCACAGCTAGGTCGCTCGCCGGGGCGCCAGCAGAAGCCATCGAGTCAGAGCTATAGGGTCGACCCAGGGGCCGGGAGGTATCCGCCCGGCAGAGTGCGGGTGTGTGCCTTTCTCCATGTCATCATATTTCTGATCATCACGGTTTTTTTTGAAGCGCACACCACACAATGCATTAAAAAAATACAAAAAATTAAAAAACCGAACACAAGCGTACGACATTTTCGGAAAAGTCAAGGGACCAAGGACCATCCAACCGACCAACGTACCAACGTTTATGTCTTTGGACCCGTGAGCTTTCGTCGTTGACCCGTGAGATATGTCATGGGTCCAGTTGACCCGACCCGCATGAAGCCCGTGTCTCACGGGGCAATCGGAAGGTGGCGGGTCGTGTCGGGTCGGGTCAGGAAGTGTTGAAAACCTCGCGGGTCGGGTCGGGTCGGGTCAAAGGGTTTTGAAATCTCACGGGTCGGGTCGGGTCGGGTCAAGAGGCTTTTAAATCTCGCGGATCGGGTCGGGTCGGGTCAAGAGGATTTCAAAATCCCGCGGGTCGGGTCGGGTCAGGTCAACACACCTCAATAATTTCGCGGGTCGGGTCGGGTCAGCTGACCCGACCCGACCCGACCCGTGAGGTTTGACCTGACCCGCGAAAAGCCCTGTTTTTTTTCGTGATTCCTAATTGCGCATTAATTTCCCTCGAATTTGACTCCAGAAGAAATACAGCAGTGCTCGTAGACCACAGCAGTAAGGAGTTGAAGCCTTTTCTGTCTTGTGACCGAACAACAAATCTACCAACGCGCACAAGTTGGGGAGACTTACATTTGCCGGCTGCGCGAGATTCTCGCGATACCAGCTGTTACAGTTATAGAATATGGGATAGGTACTCATTTACAGTAAGTTCAACAGCGCCAGCAAGCAGCAGTAGTAGAGGTAGCACTAATAGTGCCCGTGCAAGATGTGTACGGCATCAGCATCACTACTAGTACACGCAGCAAGCAACGACGGTGCAGCGCAGTTCTGCAGTATACAGTAGCAAGCGTCTCTATTTGTATACTTCTTCTTGCTGTGCACGTATTTGTATGTAAAGCAGCAGTGCTATAAAGAAGTGATGCAGTGAGCCAGCAGTGATCCAGTGATCATCATGTGCGATATTCTGCTTCGAGCCCGCACAGAGTGCTCCAAGCAAACTGCTGTCTGGCTGCCGCTGGCTTTCCCGCGCTACCTGTTGTATTGGCTGAGCTGGATAAGTGCAGGCTTGACCCACCAAGCAAAGGAACGAAACAGCCAGTAACGCGGAGTCAATCATTCATCGACGGGGCCAAAGCAGACCAACAGCATTATCCAACCCACAGGCTAAACGTCGAACACATGGTACGGCAATTTGTTGCACTGGACGCTGACTGACATAGCTTGTAAACGTATGATATCATACATAGTGTTTGACTCTGTCTGAAAATGTGGTCGTGATTGGATAACTTGCTGGGCATTACAGTACCCACACAACTACGAACAACACAAACATCAAAGCACCGCGACTGTCACAAGGCCAAGACTGCTGTTGTGCAGTACTATGTACCTGGTACTGCTGTAGCGTAGGATATCATACGTATCACAGCTCTGTTTGATCTCTGCCTGGAAATAATGTGACCGCGATTGGATATCCTGCTGCACACTGCACACACAACTACAGTTAGTACTTACAAATAACACACACAGGAGCATCGTGGCCGTCACAAAGGCAAAAAAAGACTACCATGGTACTGTTTACGGCTGCTGTTGTGTACTGGTATGTGGGTGCACGGCGTGCGACTGTTTTGTTTTCATGAAAGCGGTAAATCTAGAAGGAGTGCGGGTCCTCGGTTCACGGCGAGGCAGCATTCATTCCCAAGAGCAAAACCAATTGCCCCGCCTCTGAAGATCGTGTTCGTATATACGCATCTAAGAATCTGAGAACGACAGGACTCGAAAACATAGCCCAACACGCGGTGCAAACACGCGGTCGCACAGAGCTTGGCCTAGACCCCAACGGCGTGCGTCACCACGTTCCGGCGGCTATCCTGCGTGCCCCGCCATATGTTGCTCCTGCTCCTGCTGCTGCTGCTGCTGCTGCCGCTGCTGTTGAAAATAGAAGCTACGACAGCGTGTGGTGGGATCGTTGGCTTCGCTGCATTCAGATCTTCATCACCCACCGATCCATCTGGTCATACCGCTGCACGACGAAAGAGGTGCAGCCACGCTCCGACACCGCCCCGCCAGCGGGCGCGGTGGCCCGAGCAGAGTCGTGAGTGGGCCCCTCTCTGCGGTCAGACTTGCACCTTGCGCCTCACGTTCTATGTGTGCGTGCGTGCAGCAACTGAATTTGCGGGCATGAAACATAAAACTTGTACAGACCGGGTTTGCCTGCATGGCTCGGCCGAGTGGGACGGGGTACCTCGTTAAAACTGGCTCCATTTTTTCGACCTTGCGAGCGCGTCGCACCGGCCACGGGCCTCGGGCGAGGGCGAGACTCGGGGGGTGTGCGCCCAGGCTGATTCCCCGCCGGTCGATCCCGGCGGCGGCGAGATCGGCCCGGAGGCCGCGGAGCGAAAACGCGCCGCCAGGCGTAAAAAACAAAATATTACTCTGTAATACGTACAAGTATGCAAAACCGAGAATAACCCTCATATCCAACGGCTCACATCGAGATCGCGGATTCGCTTGGCGCTTGGAGGCGCGAGGTCGAGGGCGACGAAAACGTTGGCGTTGTTCTCCTGGAGGTCGACGGAAAAACAGTGACGCGAAGGGAAAACGTTGGCAGAGAGAGGAGATAAAAACGAAATACGAATCGATATGCCCCACTTGACGCGGAAATGGCAGCTAGAAATTAGCAAAGTAATTCGTACATAACACAGGCTTCACTCGCAATGCGCAAACAGCTCTGGTGTTGTTGTTTCCGCTTGAAATCAGTACCAGGATCTAAAAGCGGTCACAAGACAGGCTCCAATACTTTTAAAATGAAGATTGGACGTTTACTTGTCATGCGCCACAACATCGCCGCCATCTGTTCCGTTCGGGACCTCATCTACAACCAGATGGAGGCTTTTCGGTGGGGGCGTTTCGATGGAGGCGTTTCGATTGAGGCGTTACGTTCGTGGTAACATGAAAAAACAGCCCTTGCGTCGTGATATACACTTTGGAAGGAAAAAATGGCGCCGTATCATCGTGACCACACGTTGGACTCGGCAATGAGCTAATGTGAGTTCATAAACATCATACTATTTAGATCATCAGATATAGTGCGGAGCGATAAGCAGAGACAAAAAAGGTCATGGGGGTCTACTGTATGTCCACTTACAACGAAAAGCGTAAGAGCTATAGGAGGTCGCCACACACCGTCATTCTAAAGAGGAAACAGCAGCAACCAAAACGCGCACGCCACGGGTTTCACAGGCCTGCTAATAAAGATAGGCTAATGGAAACCACCACCCACTGCTGGGAACAGACAGACGTCATGAGAGGTGAAAGCAATGACCATGCCGCGACAGCACCACAAACAGCCGGTTGCCTGCTGGATACACAAATGCTCCATCATGGAAACCCCAACTCGTTGGTGCAAAAAGCACAAACGCGTCATGAGAAGGTTGGCTCAAGGGTCAAGGCTCAAGGAAGGCCGGCATGGCCAAGGGCAAAACCAACGGCAAAACCCAATGGAAGCAGGCAAACATAACCCACATTCGCGTCGGAGGTCTTGCGAGTGCCGAAGAAGGTAACACCAACCCTGTGCTTGTCGCTCTGTACGACCTTCGTCTTCATGAGTTGGACGGCCGTCTTCAAAGACGCGCGGAACGGTGTCTGCCATGACCCAACAAGAAAGCAAACACACGGTAGGAAGGAGCCGGGCGAAGAACGATCAGGTGCCCAAATCGCATTCGAGCTCACCCATGGAAAAACGTCCCGTTGACCTGGACCCTATCAATAGCATTATCCACCTACCGGTACAGGTGAAGAGGGGAACCACCGGCGTACTGTAGTACTCCACACCTCGGGGAAAACGATTTCCACTTGATGATCTAGACCATTCAGGGAAGGTAGATGATCTGTATGATAAGTATGATCTAGCTAATGTTTTCGGGTGGGAGACGTATAATCTGCATGATCTACAGTAGCACATGTTTCCTGAGTTGCATCTGTCCTATGCAGATCCTGCACAAGCTCTCACAACCGCAGTTGAGGACCTATTGATATATGATCTACCTGTACATAACAATCTGCCCGCGGTGTGAATACTCTGACAAGCAATGTGCACACCTTACGACTGACGCACAATGCAGCTATTAATAGCATATCTGACAACCGACTACTGATTCCGCTAAGAACATGCACGAGTATTCACTCACTAAAGACGTAAACAGAGAAGGACGGCGAATCGGCGCGCGGCACAAGGTAGGGAAGAGACACCACAAGCAATATTCAATTAACAACTAGGCATCCGCTCGCCCATTCTAGGAGCGTCTCACGCCACGACGGCTACGAAGTCGCAGCGACAACGGTTGCCAGAAGGCTACGATATGTTTTGAAGCACGCCATGCCTCGACAATGGCTGCTGGTGGGGAGCGGTTCCCTAGGACAATTCAGTGTGTCCAACGTCGAGCGCGATTGAATTCCGATCCCTTCTCTGGCTAAAACGACGGCATACTCTTAGTCTAGTCGTGGCAATGGGGGAAACCCCTCGCCGGGATAGCACGTACTCCCCCGGTACTACTAATACGTAATTACCGTAGAACTCCACTGCAGCAGAGCCACGGTATACATAGATATTAAAGGAGCCACATGGCCGCAGACAAGAGGAAAAACAACGGCAGACATGCGAAGTGCAGCGATGAAACTTCTTCGTTGCTCTTATTCGATTGATAGAAGGGGGTTGTCGCTGCGCTTGAGGAAAGCGCTGGAGCTTGTCCGTGGAGCTTCAGAACCTGCCCGCAGGAACTAACAAAAATATAGCATGCACTACACTACACTCGTATGGCGTCGTCGCGGTATCGCCTATCTCACCATCCAAAATTCGTCATTAAGTTTGTGCGTATATACGACACAGAGTTTGACATACCTTACAGCTACAACATACCAGTACGAGGGATGATATCAGCTACGTTGTTGAGGCATAAAGACGCCACCTGGAGTAAAACGGCACAGACACACCCACCGGTACAATAATACAGACGTAAGAAAGCAAACGACCCGTCCAACGCTATCTCGAATGGTCTCTCGCGCTATGCGAAACGACATACCTTATCAGGCCGTGCTTAAGGACCATTCGAGCTCTATTGACTACTCTAAATATGGTACCTGGTTCCTCGCATAGCGCTGCCATTTCTCTAGACCTAATCCCCCCCCCCCCTCGCAGATCACTAACCTCTCCGGAGGCGTCCATGGGCTCGAACATGTTCGGTCTCGCGTCGATCAAGAGGATGTTGTGGTCGTTGCTTGATCTCACGTGCCCGTCCCCCTCCTCCTCTTCCTCTTCTCCTTCGTCGTTCAAGTCGTCATCCCCCCCTTCCCTACCGTAGCCGCCCGAGTACGACATGCGGATGCCGCTTTCGACGCGTTCGACGTGCTTGATACGTTTTATGCGCTTGGCGTGTTTGACCTGCTTGACGCGGTTGATTGCGTTTGTTGCGTTTGATAAGCTGGAATGCTTGGAATCTTGGATATGTCTGATGCGTTTGGTTGAGAACTTGTTCGGTGAACGTCTGGACGCGTGACTGCATGTTAGGAGACGCAACCAAGACAAGAATAACAACAACGACAATGATAACAACAACACGTTGTACAGTGGGCGCCCGGTGATGAGAAACGTCAATTTGGTGTCCAGGCTCACTGTCATATTTTTTCCCGATCTTGATCTAACTCTAATTGTATAGGATTTAGAGTTAGTCCCACCGTTGAGGCCTGTTCTTAACCCAATTTCCTCATTGTTCGTGCCGTTCTGAGCCTGATTTTCTTGACATAATATTTCTTAACTGCGGGCGCCCACCGTACATATGCAGTGACAGCGAGGGAAACTGAAGAGTTATTACGGGGGACCATAGTTAATAGGACCTGTGGTGAACATAAAAACCTATACATTTAACCGTTTCTAGGAACAATATTTGGTCCTATTAACTATGGTCCCCCGTAGTAGGCTCACCTGACATACAGGGAGTCAAGCCGACAAACTACGCTGTACCAGGTATCACGCTATCTGCTGTAGGTAGGTAACGTTGTTGTCGGGAAACAAGGAGCATCTCCGGCAAGCCCCCTGCAAAAAACAGATCGCCACCCGCGCCGAACTTCAAAGCAAAAAAATATGCAAAAAACCTTCCACAACCCGACCTGATCATCGATTCCCACTTCATCATCTGTATATCGTGCTGCTGTCGATACCCAGAGCAGATATATCCCCGATCTACATCTGATAAATAGAACTACTTACTTAGATCTAAATCCCTGAACGTGCTCGGTTGGTACATCCCTGGCCTCTCAGAGTTCCCACTTCGAAACCGCCTCCTTTTACTACTTGCCGGACCTTTCCAGCGGTTATTTGTTTTCTCCATTTCTCTTGGCACTCTCGGTCCTTTCTTCCTTTTTTCTTCTTTCGTTTCATGTGCGTGCGTGTACTCCGAGCACGGCACGGCGGGAGAGCCCGGCGCCGTCGCGGGTGTCAGCGGGTGCTGACGGGTAGAGGGGGGGTTGCAAGGAGCGCGGTCGCCGCTGTCGTGGATAGGCGTTGCGTGTGCCTCGAGACACGAGGGATGCATGAACGGGCTCTGTCTGGCCTCAATTTGTGATTTTGGGTAGAGTATATACGAGATATAAGGGTCGTTCGAAGTTGCACATTCAAGCGGTGCTAATTTTAGCAACCACGCTGAAGTTGAAAGAGGGAGCTCCCAGTCCGAGTACCAATACTGTCGAGCTGGCGAACGACGGCCACGGTGAGCACCGGGCTTCACGCGAGGCGGGCGACGGGGCTGACTGTGGCAGAGAGTGAGGAAAGCTTTACCCGGACCGAATCGGTGGCGAGGTGGTCGAGAGAGGGGCGGGCGGCGTACGAGGCTGAGAGAGAAGCTCTGCTGTTCTTTTCTTTTCTTTTTTGACCGGTGCAAGGTGTTCCAATCAGGCAAAAAAAAATTCAGGGGAGGGACGGGGATTTTTGTTTTCTCCCCGAATTTTTCGGTTTCATTTTACATTGTTTTCACGGTGCTGCTGTGCCGCTGAGCCGTACTGTGTTTTCTCTTTTTTCGTGCATACAGCATATCAAAAGAATAAATTAAGTACCCTACCTGGGGTATGTACGTATGTGCGGCAACCGCCCGCGATGCGAAACGTATGTGGCGTCCGAGCTGTTTTCTCCTGAAGCATGGCGGCGGGGCTCTTGGCATTATCAAGTCGCCAGTTTGCAACTACGATCAGAATAAAAAAAACTAGTTTCAATCATGGACCTCTGTCCGCTTCGCATAGTAATTTGATGTACTTTTCCTTCCTGAGCGAGCGTAGCGGGCGGCGTAGGCCGCCCGCGGGGCGAAGCGCCTTGTATGATCTACAGAGTACAGTTGATATCGACGGGTGGGAGCGATAGCATCTGCATGATCTGCAGCAGCTGTTAGCACGATTTTTTCTGCGTTGGTTAAATCTGTATTACAGCAGCAGTATACAGATCCTGCACAACCTCTCATAACGGCAGGTTGAGGCTGTACTTCATGTACGTACGAGTGTCATGGTACTATTAATATTAGGGCCCATCTTAACGGGGATTTTATTTTTTTCAATTTGATTTTTTTGTTTTTTTTCTAATTTAATTTGCATTTGATTGGCCGAAGAGTGAACGACCAAGCAGGCAAATTAGAAAAATTGAATTTGAGCGAAAAGTCTTTTGGGACTTTTTGCGTGTGATTTTTCGAATTCCAATTTAGAATTTGGGAGTTCCTCGGACTTGACGTAGCATGTTTATGGTGGGTCAACACCCTCGGTGGAGTCTGGGCGATTCTAGGCCGCTTCGGCGACCACGATCGAGGCGATAAAACGTGAACCTCAACGAGAGGTGACCGGATCAATAGCCGCGCCCACGCCCACACATCATAGCACATCGTACCCCGGCGGTGGCGCCTCAAAAGTAATCATGGCGGCCGCAATCCCAATTTTGCGGCCTGCTCGATCGGTCAACAATCGCAAAAATCGAGCAAATAGCAAAAAAACGGAGGATACGCTCGGGACCTCGATAGCTGCATCACCGCTGCTGCCCCGCACGTGGCGCTCGAGCGCTTCCTCCGCCCACCCAAGACACCCTGAGAGTGGTAGCTTCCTATCCTGCGCGACCAAAAAGAGAAAGAGGCTGGCGGCGGCGCGCACACGGAAGCGCAAAGCTTCGCTCTCGTCTACGCTCGTCGCTCATTGTCTGCTGGGCGTTGTGTGACGCGGCCGGTTCTTCCAGAAATATTTTTTGATTGACAACTACTAAGACCTATGCCAATGGTACAGCGAAGTTGCAATACAAATTTTGAATTTCAAAGATACCCGCCAAAAAAAAACAGAACACGCTTCCTATGGGCCACCTAAACAAAAAAAAAAGTTCCTAACTTTTGGAAAAACCCGAAAAAAGCAAAACTGGGGCCGATGTTGGGCCAACATCGGCTTGAGAAAAGCTCAGGCCGATCTTTGGTTCGAAGCGGCGAGATTCCGAGTTCTCGACAGACATCGATCAACAAAACCAACGATTGCGTCATGAATTCTGAACGGAGTGCGCTCGTTAGGGGCTCCGACCCACCCTAGGGTCACCGTCTTCACACCATGGCCGGTGTCATGTGGCGGGAGCTGACCAGGCGTGTGATAAAAAAAAAATTGGCCGCTGGTTTGTACAAAACAGAAGACAAAACTTCTCCATCCGTCTCGAATGGCAAAAAATAGACTTTTTTTCAGGTTTGGGAGGATACCGTAGGACGCCGCCGGCAAGCTCTCGCCCCCTAGACCATGGATCCGCCTGATATCTTCGAGGCCGTCATCTATATATACTCGTTGGGCTTGCCAGATACCGAGTGGGTTGGCCGTGGGCTGAGTCTATGTCGAGATCGAGCGTCGATCGTCGCACGGGCTTTCGATCACCGTGTTGGCAATTTGCGACCAGAAAAACACAAATTGCGAGGTTTCGATCACCGTGTTGGCAATTTGCGACCAGAAAAACACAAATTGCGCCGCCTGCAGCCGTTGGGGAAAAAACAAAAAAAATCAAGCATTTTTCTCTTTTTTTCCCACAGCGGCGGTACGAGAAAATTTTCGGCTGTTTTTTTAACTCGCGTTTCCATTGGCATAGGTCTAATAGTACGCTATTCCCCGATAGGACACAAACACGTTTTTTTTTCGAAATCAAATTAAAATTCATTGAGATTAAAATTTTACTCCCAAATAGCGTTCCCCGTTAAGATGGGCCCTTAATACTCGTTTTGCTGAAAGAAAGTAGATCGCGAGCTGTCCGAGTTGTGAAGCCTTCAAAGAGGTATGATCACGCGGGTGGGGACGCCAGCAGAGTCGATTAAAACCGCATAGTGCCGTCGAGCATCAAGGGCAGGAAAGAAATCGCTTATAATCTCATACTCGTAGCTGCCTATGACGACATGCCCACATCTCGAGCCGTTTCGGTCAGGTATCTCGACCACGGACTGCTTCCCAAGTCGCTCGTTTATGTGTTTTTACAAGCAGCAGTTGTACTGAATGAAGTCTGTGCGAATTTGCATCCAACATGCAACCATACTGATGCACACAAAAGCAGAAGTTGCAAATTTGAATCGCAGATACCAGGTACAGAGTTGTGGATCGTGCAACAGGGTGCTCATTGTATAATATCCCATGGATGCCAAGCTGTTGCAATTCCAGCGATTTTGGGAGGAGGAAACTCACTACTACGGCCCTCGCCAGCGCTAAAGCATGGCGTGGTGCAACGCGGCGGCAGTAGCAGCAGCAGCAGCAGGTTGCAGGAACATCTGATCTGGGGTGAGACTCCAGATTCTGCATTCAGGGCTGCTCGTTTGAAAACAAATACTCAAATTCGCTGTCCTGCAAGCGTTGGTCCTAACGCTTCTCTTCAGCGGCAAACCACGGATAGGAATATCCTGGCTACGAAGAAAACAGTGCAGGCCAGATTGTACATGCTAGTGCCTCAGGAATCACTCGCTATCTCACCTTGTAAGCTTCGGTAGAGTGACCTCTCTTCTGGTGCTCAACAGAGCAAATTCGTTTTTCGTTTCTACAGCCAAGAACGCAATGTCACTGTAAACCCCTGAATAGGGAATCGGGGACACAGGATATATCCTATGATGTCGCTGATCGAGGAGTCATTCTGCACTGGAGGGGGAACTCATCAACTTCAGGAAGCCCCAACGAACGATGTCATTTCAAGGCACCACATGAGGGGCCCGTTGGGAAGTGTCGTGGAAAATGATGATATACTGGGCGAGGCTTCACGGCTTTCGGGAGTGATTGAAAAATGATCGTATCTGCCGCTTGTCCAATCATAGGGCTCACAGCTAGCGGGACTGTTACTTTTTCCTTGGAGGCGGCGGAACCGGATTCTCGCGAGGTGCGAGGCCAGAGCAGAGGGGAGAGGGCAGAAGGTACAGGTATTATATCATCCGCATGGCATGGCATATCAGCACGCTAGCGCAGGCCACGGCCCCGACCAGGGGTGTGTGGCGTAGCTACAGCACTGTAGCACCCTTTAGGGGCGAGGTGGACCAGGCGAGATAATTTATGGACCGAATGGCTGTGAAACCCAGCCGCCCATCATGATGTCCAAATTCCAAAGTCCAAAGCCAGGCAAGCGATCTCGACAGCCGAGTGCGTCAGCGTGGCACACGTAGTACACTTATTAATAGTACTTGAAGAATATGGCCAAACTATTATAGTTTTTCCCAGATGTTGCGAAGGCGTATGATGTGTATGTGCAGTAAAAGTAGTTGACAGAGCAGGCTGTTTCGGTTGCACGTAACCTATATAAAAAAACGAGAGAGGCAGGATTTCGTTTTCCTTCTGCGCTTGGTTGTTGTGGAAGTGAGGCACTGCTCCCTCCGCAGCATCATCGTGTTTGCGCGCTAAGAACTCCATGGGTACAGGATAGTCAAGAAACAGCGAGCTTTCTCAGGTCCTTCTACCTCTACACCCAACACCAGACTCGATGCGAGCTCTATATCGCTTGTCTCTGTCCATAATCGTCGCCGATTATTGCCTAAAAAGGCAGTTTCCGTATGCGGTTCGATTTTTGAGCTTCAGATTTTGACCCGATCGCATTTTCAGATGTGGAGTTGGCAAATCGAAACAGTCTTCGTATGCGGAAAAATCAGATTTTTGAGTTTTTAGAGTTTCGTGCATACGCCGAGACCAACTGCTGTTTTTAGGGTTTGGCGCCGCGAAGAGACGCGCTGGGTGCGCTGCCCTGCGCGTAGGATCCAAGCGTGCGAGCCAAGGCTGACTGCCTCTGGTCTGGTGTTAAAGAGACGTGGCGAGTGCGCTACAGCCAACCTGTCTTGATATTTTTTAGTGTTTCATTTTGTGACTGACTGCTGCTGCTGTACAGCAGTGTAGTCTATACGAGTACTCGTATGTATCCACGGAGAGGTGCGTGCCAAGTGAGCTTCTCTTGGTCTCTAGGCTCGAGCCCGCGCCAGGCGACTGTAGTCTGGCCACGGAGGGACGGGCCGCCCGCCGCCCGAGCGTCGGGCGCGAAGCAACGTCGCTATACCGCTATGTCCACATCCAACTCATCGATCGTTCTGCTGCTGCTGTTTGCTGTCATGGATAGCATCTTGAATTTAGAGAGCATCCCATTTTTCGATTTGAAAATCTGATGACCCAGGTCGTCGGATTTTGGGCCAAAATCCGACGACTTGGGTCATCGGATTCTCAAATCGAAAAAATTCCGGTCGGATTTTGCATATTATTTGGACTGCATAAGCAGAGTCATTCGTTTTTTTAGATCGAAAAACACAAATCTGAAGCTCGAAATCGAACCGCATAGGAAACAGCCTAATAAGGGTCATTCTTAGGCTCATTCTTACCGGAGAGCGTTTTTCCCATAATTTCCGAAGTTTGGAAATAATTGGAGATATGTATCAATATACGGAGGCATTCTGTCACTATATTCGTGAAATTCTCCAGAAGCAAAAAAATCGAGGGATTTTTTTCCCATAATTTCGACATTTTTTCGCGCAAAAAAAACAATCTTTCATATTTTCCTGATTTTTTTTTTCCAAATATGTGAAAATTACAAGGGTCATTCTCATCCGAGAGTTTTTTGCCATAATTTCGACATTTTTTTCACGCAATTTTTCCATCTTCCATATTTTCCTGATATTTTTTTCCAAATATGTGAAATTTAACGAACCTGATTTTTTTTGCATCTGGAGAATTTCACGAATAGTGACAGAACGCCTCCGCTTAGGCTCATTCTTATCGGAGAGCGTTTTTTCCAAAATTTCCAAAGTTTGGAAATAATTGGAGATATGTATCGATATACGGAGGCGTTCTGTCACTATTCGTGAAATTCTCCAGAAGCAAAAATATCAAGTTCGTTAACATTCCAATATTTGGAAAAAAAACAGGAAAATATGGAAGATTGAAAAATTGCGCGAAAAACATATCGAAAATATGGACAAAAAGCTTCCCGATAAGAATGACCCTTATTGATATATATCTCCAATTATTTCCAAACTTTGGAAATTATGGAAAAAACGATCTCCGATAATAATGAGCGAATATATCACACGTCGGACACAGATCACGATCTACACAGTGCGAGAGTACAGACATGGTGTACAGGGTAGATAATCTACGTACAACTGTAGACCCAACTGTAGACCCTACAGTTAGTGCCCGCTACAGTAGTGGCCCCTCTATAGCGCCGGTATGTGCCAACGGGAAAAACCGGCGCTATAGCGGCAACCGGCGCTACTCAGCAGTATAGTGCCGGTACCGGTGCTCTTGAGCCTTTCGGATTCCGTCAATAGCGCCGAAACCGGCACTATAGAGGGAATACTGGACTCTTACGGTGGAGTACATAAGCTACTACTGTAGGCCAAACGGAGTGACATATGAAGGAGGAATGCTGTACGTGTTGGAGAGGGATCTCGGTAGCATAGAGACAGACACGCGTGCTTCGCCACGGAAGAGCAGCGGGGGTGCGCATGATAAGCGGCACAGCATCATTGCAGTACGTACTATACGTGGACACTAAACAGCAAACATTAGGGATGCGGAATGACTACGACGACAGCTACCACGTACCTACGATATTACGAAAGTATATGAGGTTACAGAGCCCGTCTTGTTGCTGTACATTTTACATGTGTTGCCGTTCTGCTCATCGATCAAGCTTACTGTTCCTCCATGTCACATACGTACTTGTCGTGCTTGGGTAGAGAAGACGTCCGCCACAAGCTACCGTAACGTACCACGAACGAGGTACAAGCCGTACCACGTATAAAAATTAAAACGAAACACAAGTACCTACGTGCATTCCACGAACAACTAACTCCCGGCGCCCATCCCCCCCGAAAAAAACACCCAACTCGTAGAGAGAAAAATAAGATACGAACGGAAAAAACATCAACCCAGCGGATGTCAACACGAAAATCGTACGCCTGATCTTGCTGACACACTACAACGGCCACTTCTCAACCGACCGCGACATCCGCATGTGGGTGGTTTGAAGACGGAAGACAATAAACAAAGACGGAAGACAAGAAAATCGCTGGGAAAATATGAAACGTGCTACTAGTGGTAGTCCCTTGGACTGAATTGGGCACAGACATCGCTGCTGCTGTAGCTCACAATCCTTTTGAAGTGCATCACTACTGGCGAAACAAAACCCTCAACAACAGCTGCGCTCCCCCCAATCCCCCTATCGCATTCAACAAAATTCCCTCATATCCGTCTGTCGAACTGCCCTCGAGGCACGCGTACAAACATTTGAAGTGTCTCGGTCGTTCTTCGTAGAGAGTCGGGAGGCATGCGTTTAAGGTTTTATTAACAGTACAGTACAGTACAGTAAGCAGATGCGGCCAAACCATGTATGACAAAAATGTGAAACCGGCGCTACTGAGGGAGGCGGTAGTGCCAATACCGGCGAAATAGAGGCCATCCCTCTATAGCGCCGGTTTGGCGCTACAGCGGGTTCCGTCTGTGCCAAGCGATTTGACCGGCGCTATAGCGGGCAACCGGCGCTACTCAACAGGCGCTATAGAGCGATCACTACTGTATTGAGAAACGTCAATTTGACATTGAGGGTCAATGCCTTGTTTTGCAGGCGCACTCCACAGCTGTATTTCTTGAAGAAATGTTTCCGATTTCTCGAGGCGCTTTTCAACCGCTTGTCGTGGTATCCCCTCTCCCCAGTTGCGGCATTATGCTTCGTAGCAAGCGTTTTCTCATCATACCTGGTACGCGTCGTCGCCTGCCTGACTGATGAATGCCTCGCCCCTTCGTTCAGAAGGCATCTGGCGACGCAAGCAGCAGCTGATACAAGAGCCTATAACTTCCAACATCGTCAAGCACCTTGTGCGAATGACCAGAGCAGAGCCGGAGGCACACGTGCTAGCAGTAGTCGATATCTAGGTCCATACTTCCTTACACTGGACACTGGCGTCGTCGGTAGGACGGAGCCGAGTCAAAGAGCCGGACTTCGAGTCCCTCGACGACGATGAGTCACCTCCGGTCGGCTCGGACAACCCTTCATAGTTGCTCGCCCCCGTGGGCATTCCTTCGAGCTCGGCCCCAACCGGCAGCGACCCTCCCAGTTCTTCTCTGGCAGCGGCGGGGAGCGACAAGGCTTCTGCGACAGCAGTGGGGTACGACAAAAAACTAGGGCAGCGTTGGCAGGCAACACGTCTCAGATAGCAGCGGGGGATGACTCCGTTCTACCTCATACCCCCTTTATCTACAAATCTTCCGTGCCCCCGGAGGAATGGTCTGAGCTCCAACCTCGCGCCCGGCAAAAACTGATCGCCAACGAGGCGTCGACTCGTCGGGCCTATCAGGCTGCCGACGCTGCCGATGCTGCAGATGCAAAGGCACGACAAGGCGCGGCATTTTGCACGAAGGAGGAGACCGCCTCTGCCACCCACGGCGAATGCCGCTCGGCCGTGGAGTCTGCTGCGGCCACACCCTCGAACACAGCTGGACGTTGCCGAACGCAACAAGGCTGACGCCTATGACGCCCGGGAGAAGTCCCGCAAGGTTAAGACGGCCGTCGACCGCGAGGTCTTGGAGCGGCTGCGAGCAACAACATCGCTCCCGCCCCCCCCGCCCAGCATTTCGGACTGACCCTTCATCTACAAGCCGTCACCCTTCGATTTAACGTTAATGAATCTGCCGGTATCCCCGATTGTGACACACACCCAGACCGCCTTCCGCCCGGAGGATGCGAAGCTGGTCTATTGAGCGGGACACTCCCTCTTGGCGTACATAGCGGCTTCCCGGATGGGCACCTAGACATGGTGCTGGCGCACCCGGCCACCTTGTTGCCGATGGCGACCATTAATGCCGCTGGAGACTCTTCCCCCTCCGGAAGACATGCATAAACGCCTGAGACAGAAATCGAGGTCATAAAATCTGTCGAGCGATACACGCCCTCCGAGTGGGTGCGTGAACAACCCGCTAAACCGGTCTGTGACGCCGCCATTCGGTATCTTCTTCTTGACAGTTTCTCGGCCCTCTCTAATAATTTCCTCTTTTACCTGGCGCCTCACAAACGCTCCCGTTGTCCGAAGTGGGCTCTTTAGCCGATAAAGGACGCCTTTACACAGACGATGACGGCATCCTCCTGCTCGTGCGGAAGTTAACGCCCTCCGCTCTGGCTTGTCCCGACAAGTCTGGGCAACATGCCATCCGCCTCTTGAGCGACGAACCTACGCGAATTTACGTCCTGCTGCTATTTTGTCCGTGGACTATGCAAACGTGCCATGCTAACGCCTCCTGCCATCTCGGCGTCGCTCGAACGCTCTCAAAGCTCGAACGGTTTTATTGGTGAACAGGCATGAGCGCGGTGGTGGCTTCGTCGTTGTCTCCTATGCCAGGTGCGAAAGTCTTCCAGACAGACGGTACATTGGCCCATTCTCTCCCTCCCCTTGCCGTCCGGCCCTGAGGTCGCGGTGAGCGTCGACTACTTCGGCCCCCTTCGCGTCACGCCTCGGGGTAACTGCTACATCAAGCTTTTCACGGATAGGTTCAGCCGGCGCCCAGACATGTGCGCCGTCTCGGCTGCGGAATTCACGACTGAAGAGGCACCGCCGACATCCTAGCCAGTAAGTGCGTACCTCTCTGGGGTCCGGTCAGCCTCCTCTCCGACAATAGACTGCACTTCTGCTTCAAGGTGTTACATGCCGTGTACAAACCCCTGGGCATGCGAAAAGTCACCACAAGCGCCTATCATCCCAACGATAACGACGGCATCGAGCTCGTCAACCACACCGTGGCTCAGACTACTCGAGTGAAAGGCTTGAGCCTTACTAGTTAGAGATGTGGGAGGGGGTTGGGTTGTGAAGCGCCGCATCTTCGATCCATTTTCCGAATTCTCCGGATGGACTCGGCTTCTGCCTGATTTTTCTATGAATTAGCATATACGGCCCTTCAGGGTGGGCTAGTGTTATGGTATCCTCTCTCCAGTTGCGGCATTAGGATTTGTAGCAAGCGTTCTCTCATCATACCTGTCAGGCGTTGTCGCCTGCCTGACTGATGAGTGCCTCGCCCCTTCGTACAGAAGACATCTGGAGAGGCAGGCAGCAACAGTAATGCAAGAACCTATAACTTCCAACATCGTTAAGCACCTTGTGTGAGTGACCAGAGCAGAGCCGGAGGCACACCTGCTAGCAGTAGTCCGTCCCTAGGTCCATACTGCCTTACACTTAACACGCTGCGTTTCTTAAGCGGGATATTTCTACTGCTAGGACTATTTTCAATCGCTTCCGTTTCTTATCCCAGTGAGCTCTCAAAAAGCATTCTCCTAGCGCTTTCTATGCCCAGCGAGAATTGTGTTCATATAGATGTCGCACACACCGATGAGTTTCCACAAACTGAAGCGGCTGGATTTCGGGGGCAGGGGACTGGATACACCTCGGGTTGAAATCGTTTTGATAAAAATACAAATAAATGAAGGAAAGCCAACCCAGCTCGAAACATCAACACTGCAGGAGGAGTCCAGGAGGTGTTGTACAGTATACAGTGCTATGCTGTAGTCCGCGTTTCTTGCTTCGTTCGTCGTTTCCGAATCAATCTCGTTCCTGATATCGTGTGGGCGTCGACAGCTCCTGTTTCTTATGTTGCTATTCACTATATTTATTGTCGTCCAGTTGGGCCTGTGTTTCTTACACAGCTCCTTATCATTCGTGGAAGGTCGAGCCTCAATTTCTTACTGATGTGCCAGGTATTTCTTGATAGCGGGCCTCAACAATATAATTATATAGTTACCGTTGTGATATGTTGTGCAAGACCTGCATCGTCCAGATATACGGATATAGATCTCGCCCGGAAAATATTATCAAGATACTGTTAATATTAATACTGTGCACTTGTAGTGAAGTTCGATCACAATTATACAAGTAGCATCTCAGCGGTCTGCCCCGAAATATCTATAGGACCTGTCAGTGCAGTAGTAGACCATCAAACGGAGAGCTGGTTTGTCCAATGTGTGGATAGCTACTACCAGGTATGATTTATGATGTTTCGACGCCACGTACCAATAGCCGCGCAATCGCCATATGATGGCATACATTTCAAAGAAAACCGGAGACAACAGGCGCTCAATAGTATGGTATAGACTACCAGGTATGTCATCTCCGCGTAACCGTGCATGTTGATAATTACCACTCTGAAAATACCTACCGTAATTCCAAGTAGTTTTTCCTCAGAACGCTACTGCTAAGGAAGCGAAAGCTCTTGGTAAGTATAAAACTTCATCACGGCCACTTGCTCTCATGTGTTCGTCTTACACTGCTACTCTACTGCACTGTACACCGGCAAGACAAAGGGAGACACTACTACTGTACCGCAAAGAAAGGGTGCAAACATAGAGCCGAAAATTATATTTTCGGAAGGCTCGCGACCAGATTTTTCCGAAAACACCCTGTTCGGTATTGGCAACCTTCCCCTTCATGGAAAATTCGAGCGCTGAAAAACGATCGCACCCACCCCTGTGCGAATTCAAACGGTCTTCACTCCTTACCGTACATACAGTATGATCGAACAGCTATGAATAGCGCTACTGCTTAGTGCCCACTGCGGTTGTTTTGTTTCAGCGTGCGCCTTCATAGGAAGCACCGGGCTTCGACGTCGCTCGTCGACGTACTGTATGGTGCAGCAACCAGGAGTACTGTAGGCTGTAGGCTGTAGGCTGTAGACCCTGCCCAAAAACGACCCAAGGGCGAGTCTGGGCTACTGCTGTAGTTTAGACTGGTGCTACCGTTGGGGGGGTCGATTTTTATTCCTATCCACTTTCAGCAGATGGATAAGAGCCACTCGGCCCGGTGACCACCTTATTTCTGGCTAGTCATGAGCACTCAACCCATTTGCTTCCGCGATACGCACCGCCCTCTGGTGTTATTCGCTAATCTGTGACAACAGCAAACTTTTGAGCCCAATTTTTGAGTGGGGTACAGAGCAACTCGGCCGAGCGGCGTAAAGGCGGTATAATAGTGAAAACAAAACAATGGCAGCTTACCCCCCGTACCGTAGCACTAGTCTTTAGTGTCTACCTCCTACTATTAGTAAGGTTGTGGTATCCCCTCTCCCCTGATGCGGCATTACGATTTGTAGCAAGCGCCCTCTCATCATACCTGGCAGGCGTTGTCGCCTACCTGACGCATGAAAAAGCCTCGCCCCTTCGTTCAGAAGACAATCGGTGGGGCAAGCAGCAAGTAATGCAAGAGTCTAGAACTCCCAACATCGTCAAGCACCTTGTGTGAGTGACCAGAGCAGAGCCAGAGGCGTACCTGCTATAATAGCAGTTGCCGACCCCTGCAGTAGGTTCATACTGCCCTTACTCTTAACACTGGCGTCGACGGCAGGACAAACATCAAAGCTTCGATAAGTACATACCAAGTATAGTAGTATGATAGCCTTCACAATGCTCTACTCTTTCTTTATGTTGCCCTCTTATTTCTCTATAATTTGAGTAGGCATCGTGCGGACAAGGTTAAGCATTTAAGTAGGAAGATTAACACTCAACACTACGGTAGTGGGGTCTATATAAGGCGGTCCGAATAAGGCTGTCAATCGAGAGAAGGCGGTCAAAACCGGCTTGACACGACAGAATATGTGAATAGGGCGGCTACCGCCCTATACAGCTCCGCACCTTGTACATGGCCGCAGCCGCCCTATCCAGGGCGGCTACCGCCCTATTCCCCCGGCCCGTTTTCGCCTCGACATCAATACAAACCCTTGCTCTGGGGTGTGGGGATAAAGACTGTCCCACAGGTGCTGCTATTGAGCGAGGTATAGATAAGATCACACCCCCACTACTGCTGTTGTTGCAGCGAGAACACACGCACCCCTACCGCACAACGAGTAGAGGAGGTACGCTCTCACGTCAACGAGGTAAACATTGACATAATCGAGGACAGAGACGGTGATACGACGGGGCGCAGGGGCGTGCCCTCCCGCCCTACCTGAAGCTTTCATCGCACTTCTTTTTTCTGGAGAGCGCGCCCGAGGCTTGCGACAATGGTAATGCCTCCTTCTATTTGCTCAAGGCCTGGATGTCGTTGATCAAAACGCGTGCTTCTAAGCCATTGCAACAGGTAGACATGAGGCAAAAAATTGTGAACCTCAACAAGGGCAAGGGGGGGGGCACAGCGGAATTGTAGTACAATACAGTAGTAAGTACAGTAGTAAGGAACCGTAACATAGGGTGGAGCTTTGTTCTGAACGTATAGCTGTGCGAAGAGTTCTCTCTGTATAACAGAACGGCCGTGTGTGTTTCGGCGGGTGGTGTGTGTCTTCAGCGGGCTCTGTCGCCCGCAGCGTAGTTCAAGGCGTGGGTGTGGACCCGTCTGCCTTGCTGTGTTTAGGTTTAGGTTTGTGTTGGGCATCGCAAATAAATGCTCACTGCGTTCAGCATTGATATTGCTGCAACGCCGTGCCTTCCTCCTTCGAGCACACGCAGCTCTCTTCGTGGGGTGTTTTGGGTCATCGTTTGGGTCAGGAGCACTTTGTTCTGTACCATAAAACTCTGCATATGCTCAATAAGAAAGTTACCGCCTAATTGGGATGACACCGAGAGCCCACCATGTGGGGCGGTCAAACGCCCTATTAATAGTTGAAGAAAACAATAAAGCGCCCATAGTAGGGTGTTTTTTTTAGACGAGGCGGTCGAAATTTCGGTGCACTATGCCGCCTTATATAGGCCGCACTATACTGCTGTGTGTGTAGACCATGCGTTTATCCGCCCGCTTTTCGTGCAGTGTACCAGTACGTATTAACCTTAATACCAGGTAGAGTCTAGAACAACCGTGAACAAAGTCGTGCCGTAGTTGTCGCTCTGTAGACTCTTCTATATATTGTAACAATAGAGAGTGCTCTGAAATTGACTTGGGGTGTTCGTCCTTCGGCCGTGTGTGTTTCGATCATTGGTGGATTGGTGCAAATACTACTCTCCACAAACATACCAAAACACGGCAGCATAAATCTGCAATGCTACGCTTGGCATATGCGTTTCAATGAGGAGCCTTCAAGAAGAGAAAATGGGATATTTGTTTTGGTTCAGAGCAGGACCGGAAATAGTAGGTGGTGAACTGTTGCCCTGGCGATACATATTACTTCAGAATTGGGCGTAGAGCACCACGATACGGAAGACTTGTTGTGGCGGCGCGGCTTACCGCACCACGTTTTTGGAGCCCCGCACCTTTTTCCGGAGACGGGGGAAAAAGTTAGGTCTGTATCACCGCAGGCGGAAAAAGTTTTTCGCCGCAGGCGATTTGTTTTTTAAGGCCTTTACCACGTACCTGGTAAAAAGTATTGGGAAATTTTCGTCGTAAGTGTTTTTCCCGGGATGATTTTCTCCCTTCGCCGCATTCGAAAAATATATACGTGGTATAGCGTGATTTTCGACGCTCATGGAGACTTCTGTTTGTTGCTTCTTTTTCACTCGCGTTTTTTCGTGCGATGTACTCGACAAACAAATGTCAGCGAGAAATAACCCTGCATCACTCTTATTTATTTTGCGTGTTGATTGTAATTTTGTCTTTTTCTGCGCAAATTATGTAACATTCCAAGCCAGCCGGACCCATGCCTTTCAGAAGGCTAAAGGAGATGATAAGACCCACGTTTTGAGCATATTGACCGGTATGTGTCCGAAACAACTCGGCGTCCGGTGGTCCTCCGAGGGGCCTCCGAGGGACCTCCTGATGTCCTCCGGGAGAGAGCCCTCCGGGAGGCCCTGGGGGGGCCGCACCACGGCGCAGCCGCCTATTTCTGGCCGTGTGGTTCAAATTGATAGCCGAGAGGCTCTGCAACGTGGTAGGGAGTATTCGAATAAGTCGGATATACCCATGTACTTCAGATTATTATAATATAATACCAGGTACGAGATTGCTGACATTTCCGGAGGGTAAAATAAGTACCTGGCACAGACTGACAATAATGATGATGCAATATCAATGTACCAGATAGTGTGTATTAAATGCAATACTGGGATCGGTAGTAGAACAATCAACACATTAACCAGCTGTTGTTGCTCCGTTCCATTCGTACGTACACTATTGGCGGTTTATCCTGTTGTGGTTGTTGTTGGCCTCTTTTTTGCTGGAAGATTCGGAATGCTTGTCTCCTACATAATGGAAATGACAACAACAACGTTTTAGATTCCGAGAGACCGGCATCATGTGCAAATATAAATATTCAACGGCGACCAATCGCAATTACAACAGCCTG
Source organism: Nereocystis luetkeana (assembly GCA_031213475.1). NCBI lineage: Eukaryota > Phaeophyceae > Laminariales > Laminariaceae > Nereocystis > Nereocystis luetkeana. Next base: position 5,478,970 of record JARUPZ010000033.1, read on the forward strand.
CAGCAGCATATACCGTGGGAGTGATAGTAGTACCCGCGGCGCAACACAAAGTAATGGTGAAGGTCGTGCTGATAAGAGGTAGAGCACCGGTGCTTGTAGCAATATGCATCGTCCACGCGTATAACATACTGGTATTTTGCCTTCACTGGTCTGGTGTACAGTTGGAGTATCCGGAAGGGTACAGCAGCATAATTTTTGCCGAGTTTGGTGCCGAGGATGCCTATGAAGTTCGGCCGGTGTCTCCTCTGTAACCCTGGATACCATCGTATCGTCAACCAGAAGGTGTTTTTTTAGACGACTTTGTGAGACTATTCTACGCGTACTCGTAGGCTGTTTCATACCAGGTATCATCGGGATTTCTTGTCGTTGTGACCCAAGCTGGTGGTGGTGTCTGTTCGTGGCATCCGGCGGGGCTTACGGCTCACGGCCTCCGAGGGCCAGTCCAGGTGGGGACGTAACTGTTCAACAACTTGCTTGCGCCAGGTCTGCTCGTACATCTCCATTTGGACGGTAGCACTCACTGCTGTGGGAATATTACTATGTAGATTGCAATCGAACTTGAGGGCTCCAAGCTGCAACAATGAAAAGCAAGAGCCCAAGGGACTATTAATATGATACTACAGTACGCCTCATGCTGAGTTTTGGTTTTGGACAAGGCAGATACATACATACGTCTTTGAGCTCTTTCCAATAGGGCCTTACGCGTGTTATGTTGCCGCCGTTCTTATTCTTCGAACATGTGCGATGTACGCGGCGCATTTGAAAGTGCAAAAGCCCAACCCTGCAGTGGCAGGGAAAAAATGCCAACCCTTTCCATCGTATATATGATCCAAGCAACTTTGGCCATGCAGGATTTATGTCTGTTGGGTCTGCGAGTTAATGCCTCGACAGCGGCAAGTTCGATAGCTGAGCCCCGAAAAAAAAGAAAAGCACATATTTCTCCATTTTTGTTGGTGAAGGTGCTATATAAAGATAATCTTCCTTCGCCCGTTTTCAACTGCTCCCTTGTTTTTTAGGACGAACTACTTGTAAGTAGTGTGGCGCTCATGCTTGCAGTAGTAGGACCCTCACGGCCAATCTCTCTGCTCCCGCCACGCGCTCTCCCCCGCCATGCGACGCCCATGGGCCATGGAAAGATTTCAGAGCACTTCGAGGTGATCACGTGATCTCAAGCACATACTCCAAAATTGTTTGCCCCCTCCCCCATGGGGTCTATGACCATCCGACTACGGCCATGCATGACATGACCCCCCCCCCCCTCAAGATCGATTTTCCGTGCAAGTTACGTCGCTGGGCGTCCCACAGGTTAGAGCTTCGTACACGTGCACGGACATGGCGCTCGACTTTTTTGCCACGACGGAACAGCTTCCCGCCTCGAACGCTGAGCAGACCTGAGAAGCGTTCTACGATAGCGGTAGCACATTTCTGCTAAAATGTTTTTTGGATGACGGGGCTCCCTAACCCAAAATCGTCGCAATGTCAGTCTTGTTTCGGAAAAACACGTTTCTATATACTTGGGCCATGGGATTATTCATCGGGGGTGCAATTTATTTTTGGGGAAGTCAGTTTTCGGGTGAGGCATGGAGCTCCCCAAGTGAGGAGCCTCAGAAAAATCAGGGTGAACGTCTATCGTAGAACGCCTCCTGAGCAGACACAAACTGGCGGCGGAAAGCTCTGCAAGTGAGCCCACCCTCAGGGACGAATCAACGCCGAAATCCTGCGTGCAGAGCCAACCAGGTGGATCTACATGACCGCTACGTGCGTTGGCCAACCCCACCCATGTAGGCTGTCTTCGACGGACGGGTGAGAGCACCCAAAAGCACAAAACCTTTGGCGGTGGCCGTGCGGCCATGTGGCTACACCGGGCGAGGGCCTTGTTTTTTTCCGAGGCGCTGTGCTGCGGGTACTATTTTGTGCACTATACTGGCGCGTTGCCACCAAGAGGCAGAAAAAGGGCGGGTTGAGGGAGTTACAGCAGTCGTGGTGCCGAACGTGCAGTACTATGGGCGGGTGGACTCTGTGGGGGGTCGCATTTCCTCAACCCTTCAGGAAATATGCTTATACAAGCACATGCCGAAGGAATGGGCTCAGCGAACGTCGTCGATACGGCACCCCGAAGGGCAGGGGGCGGAACCAGAGTGGACAGGGGAGCAAGGGCGTGGCAATGTCTCGCGCGAGCAGGAGCAAAGCCAGCGCGGGGAAGACGAGAGGGTATGCGCCGTAAACAACGGCCATGCTGCATAGTCGTTGCGCATTACGTATCATGCATGTTTCGCTGGTGGGGGGTGTACTCATATCACGCATGCCGGTGGTGGGGGAGGTGTATGGCAAGATTGAGCTGTGTATCTCCATATCTCGATCACGGGACAATTTGGCAACCTCGGGGGGGGGTGGGCGGGCGTACTCAGTTGTTGCTTGCCTTCGTCATTTGACCGTTGACCACGCGTCCCTTTGGAGACGGAGTAGCCGCGCAGGGGGGAATCGTCGGATTCTTACAGGCAAGTACATTGTGCCGGAAAATTCCCTTGCGCGCGTTTGCATGGCAATGTGTGTGGGGGTCATGCACGACGATGTTCACGCAGTTTGGTTCCATTGTTTGCGCAATCCAGCGCGAACGATTCTCGGTGTTACTACCATAATCGATCGGGCGAAACGTATGATTGCTCGATCGACGGTCTTCGGTGCCGCGAAAGACGACAAATTGTTGCTGGATAAAATAACCCCCCAACGAAAACGATCACTTTCCCAGGAGATAGAAGATGGCCACAAAAGGCGACTCAGGGAGGGAATGAGATAAACCAAAAAGAGGTGTTGAGCTCGCAAATGTTGGAGGTCACTCTAGTAGGAGTAGGGACGGTGCTATCTTTTGAAAGGGATGCGTGGTCAATGATCAATCGGCTAAGGTAAGCAACAAATGAGTACGCCCCCCCCCCCCCCCCCCCCCCCCCTCAGCCATAGTTGATAGAGCTGTATGGGAGAAGGTAACAAAAGGGCGAGCTGAAATATGGTGGGATAGAGTAGTTGAGAAAGGGTCAAAGGATATAGGGGGAAACCAAGAAGAGCTGATGTCCGCCGGGAAGTTTGTGAGGTACAAGCAGAAGTAGAAGAAAGGATAGAAAGAAGGGAAAGGCTACCGCTAAGAAACAAGGTGGAATCGGGAAAAGACTTGAAGATATACGGGTGATTGCGGGAAGGAATAGGAATGAAAATGTACTTGCACGGCCCAATGGACTTCGCGAAAACGCCGAAACCACGCTTTCGTGTAGGTGACCTGTACCTGCCAGAAAGAAGAAAAAGGTATACCAGTAGTCGGGAGGAGGAAATAGATGCACAGATGTGTCCGTGGGGCAAGGCAATAGAGAGTAGAACTTATATAGTGGGAGAATGTGAAATATACAAGGAGGAACGGGACGTGTTAAAAGAGGAGACGAGGGAAATAGACGAATTGACATGGAGGAGTTTGATACACTAGATATAAGTGAGCAACGGTCGCTATCCTAGGAGATAGATGGCGGCCACAGGCGGCCAAACAGGAAGGCGATGAGATCAGCAGAAAACATCTATGTATTTTATGGAAACAACGTAATAAACGCCCAATTATTGGAGGTGTCTCTATTAGGAGTAGTAACGGTGCTCCGTCTCGAAAGGGATGCGTGGTCAATGGTCAAATGACGAAGGCAAGCAACAAATGAGCACGTTCTCCCCCCCCCCTCAACACAACGTACCACAACGTGTTCCACAATGTGCGTGCCACAATGTAGCATAGCGTACCACAACCCGCCGATTAGAGTTAACGGAGGAAACGGCCACCCTCACCTCTGCAAATAGGGGAAGGTGAGCGTGCAATGCGGAGCGTATATGCAGGACTGAAGGGGAACGACTAGAACACGCACAGCCCCCATTGCAGGCGTTACCACAGCAATTAATGGCCTTTGTCGGGAGTCTGGACGAATATTGCGATTACCGGGGCGAAGCTCACACCCCACATGAAAACCAGGATGGAGCGATCAACCCAGTTTCCTTCCGTTTGGTAAACTCCTCGAACTTGACGGAAATTACGCACGCGATAAGAAGGGCCACTTTTCACTACTTTCCAGAACAAGCGGTACAACCATTATAAGTGCCTTGGGGGCTGGTTAGTGACAGAATGATAGGCCGCCAGCTATGCGTTTGATAGATGTTCGGCGTGGGCTTGGCGCGGGGTTGGTTATGTATCAACCCCATGACACACATGTTTGGAAGGTTGGGGAAATATTTGCGCTGACCCATCTCTACCCATCCCTGAAGATGGTAGGGGTATATAATCTGTTTGTTGTCCTACTACTGTAGATCCTTCACATGTTGAAAAAAAAACTTCACTTTCCAGCTTAACTCGTAGGAGTTTTTACCCTCAGCGGTCTTCTTCTGGCAAGCCGTGGTTACAGGTAGGTGTCGTCCCTTCTCCCCCCCCGGTACGTGCCTTTTTTGCCGCGGATAAGGTTCAGCATTCCCACCGCTCGTCGTTTTTCATCGAATGTAGCTAACTAACGCTTTCGCGCTTTCCGCTAACAATCAATTTTTATGCAAGAAAAAGTTCTTGCGAGTATAATATGCGCTCGCGAGACTCGAACCCACGAAATTGATCTTAGTAGGCATGCGGATCACCTCCTAAGCCACCATGCAGTTCTTAATTGTCGATGTCATGTGCACAGCGGGCAACCTTTGAGCGACGTGGACCCCGTTTGAGCGGAACAGCATTTTACCTTTAGACGGGCTGTAGGTTTTGTAATTGGTCCAGCGCGTTGGAGTGACACCGTGTTCATCACAGTTGCATGGTCGTGGCTGTGCGACTTCACCCTTGCTGTATGCGATGCGCGAGACGCAAGACATTGCTACGTAGTACAGTTGTACTTTTTGTATACCAGGTACTTCGTATAAGTTTCACTCGTTGTGCCAACATGTCTCACCTTGAAATAAATATGAATGCTCTTAATACATTATTACAACAGTGTCTGTGCCCTGCCCGATAGGATTGCCGCTGAAACGAAGAGCAAATTACACAACAACTACTGTAACTCATCATCGATCGGGTCTTCCTTGAAATCGTGGGGGGTTTACTCTGTCAATGTGCTGGGGGCGCCTCAAGCCTCTGGCGGGCGTCACACGCGGTGGTGGTGCCCACTTTTATCTACTGTACGGTACCCGCCTCCCCCGCATCACTTTCTATCTTCTGTGACAGCTACTAATAGTTGTGCCCCCTCAGGCGGCCGGGACCCCCCCCGCCCGCACAACGTGGGCGTAGTCGAATGCATGAGGAGTCAACGAACAATAATGTAGCGCACCATTATGCGTACCGGATTGAGAGGGTATCGACACCTTGTTGCGGGGTTTTGGCTACGTTGTTCGATGTCTCCACAAGGACGATTCACATTGTGCAAAGGGGAGGTCCCGGCCACACCTGCCTGTGCCCCCCGACACCTTGCTTGCAGCCAGGAGTAATTGTGGGAACAAAAAACACACTACTATTATTAATATTAATAACCATTAAGTCGCCGTTGTGTGTGTTTTTTTATTGGCTTGATACCCAAGGCTGAACATCAGATTATTGTCTTGCTGACATAGCGAGATGATCGACTGTTAACATCTTTGTTGAGAGTTGTACTGGCTGAATTAATGGGTCTGAAGCTGTACGCCAAGGGGTAGTGTTCAAGTTCGTACCAGGTATGGATGATGTGGGACTTTCTTACCGTGCGTGTGGCTCGTGTTGGGCAAAGATCGAGAGCAGAAGCGATGCCATCATGTGATCATAATCACTACTATCAACATTAATAGCAGTGTGCACAGGTATACGATGTTCCTCAAGTCTGCCCAAGATATTTTTATGTGTGCAAGGCGAGTAATTGAGAAACCCCGAGGGTACGAGTATTACATTTCTACCTGGTATTGCTCGAAGGGTCGCGCATTTATTCTACTCCATCATCTGCTCCAACCATGTGTGCTGAAGTAAGTGTAGTATTACTATTAATATGAATAATATAGCTCTTGTCTGGGATCTGGAGTCTGGAATTTTCGCCCGCGGTATCAAGATATCCGCGTCGACCGCTGGATCACGACCTATCACTGTATCATGTGCAGGATCCCCCCCTCGATCGTTCCTGCAGCATCCAGATAAATCTTGCCCTGGTATAATTCATGCCTATGGTATTCCCGTGACCTCTCTAGTCACTCTGCAGCGAGCAGGTGCCTGGTACCCGGTGTACCCATCCAGTACCTGGGGTATAACATTACGAACCAGATTCCATTGGCGTTACAGCTGTGGTTGGTGCTGCTGTTAACAATACTTCTGTCTTGTACGAGGTCTTGCACAACTTTTGTCGCACATACCCGTACAGATCTCGATGATCTCGTACAGTAAATCTCGATGATCTAGATCTTGACATGTCATTTTTGTGTGTATCTACAGCATTATTAATAGTAGTAATATAGTTGTATATAGTACGCTGATGATCTATGCCGTATACTATTTATTAATAAAACATACTGCACCCAGGTACCAGGTTGTACGTAGTACCTGGTAATGCTGCAAGTGTGTATCACATCGCACAAATCTACAGCAGAAGCAGCAACAACACCAACAGCGGCAGCAGCACCACCAGCACCATCACTACCAACAGCAGCAGGACCAGCAGCTGCAGATACAATCGAAGAGCTGCAGGTATGTCAATACCTTCCAGCACGTGCGACGAGTACCTAAAGTACACAGAATTTAGATCGTACGTACGTATAAAAAATCAAGAAAAGGAGATTCGGTGGAGTATTACGTATTCGGCGTACCGAATCGAGAATAGAGCCGGTTCACAAGGGTAACATAATTTACCGGCAAAAAATGAGCTGAAAACTGATTCGTCGGTCCTCGATTCGTCAACCTTCCAGATTATTGCAGTTTGCTTGCCGACACACGCACCCCCAAGCACACACACATCATCGCTTCATCTCTTTTTCTGCAAACTTTTTGATCGACTCCCTCCGACCCTCAGCACCAGGATGCCGATCAGCGTGGGAATCAATGGGTTCGGGCGCATCGGGCGCATGGTGTTCCGCGCCGTGTACGCCAACCCCGACGCCACCGTGGTTGCCATCAACGACCCCTTTATGGACCTGGAATACATGAGGTAGGCGATGATGTGATGATCCAGGATCAGACACATACATACAACAGCAGTATTAATAGTATGTCAGCGCGTGATGACCGCACATGGGCGATCCAGGCATGCTCTGTCCAGCGTGTCAGCGCAAATGCCCGTGCTGGCTCAGTGGATGCCTGTTGCCACGGAGTAAACCCTGCAGGGTTCGGTGGTTTTCAGCGGGTAACGAGTTCAGAAGGCCAGAACAACTGAACTGCTGCGGCTTTTGCTGCTGTGCTTCTTCTGCTCTGTATATGCCCTTTACTTTTCGCTTCGAACGCAGCAACCTGGAAGCAGCGCTGGCTCCTTTCCGCAGACGAACAAATAAGCATCGCGTTTCATGCGAGACGATATGAGCCTCCCAGAAATAACAAATATTGACTCGTGGCATCGGACCGTAGGCAAGCAAGAAAACGGCCCCTCGGGCACGGTCAGCTCGAGGGCATGCGCTCGCTGTTGTGCACGGCGCGGCACAAGCTGCTGCAGGTTCAACCTGCACGGTGATCGCTGGGCACTCCAATCAATAGAATTTCATACGTGACAGCTCGTACGTAGACCATCGCGAAGAGGCTTCTATTGAACACCCCTTGTCCGGAAATATAAGAAGCGTGTACATACTCTCATAAAAATTTAAACAATACCTATATTGTCGGACATGGTGGTTCTATTTTAGGTATGGAATTGTATCGCCCATCCATGCGTGTTCGATCTGTCTCCCGCAATTGGCACGATCGCCAGCTATTCGCGCTTTTTCTCTCTAAATACGTCCTGGTCCTAATCTCCCTCGGTGAATCGCATTTCCCACCCACTAGATCTTGAGCCCCCTCTCGTGCCTCGCGCCAATGTGCCTCGTGTGCCTCTTGCCCGTGACAGGTACCTCCTGATCCACGACTCGGTGCACGGAAAGTTCCCCGGGACCGTGGAGGCAAGTTCTATGAGTCTACTCGTACTCAATACTATTTTTTATAGGGTTTTTTACTCGATACCAGGTACCAGGGTATAAAAGTTCATGAACAAAAATCACGTGACGACCTTCGAACTTTTCGTTGTAGGAGGAAGTACGTCGTACATTCGTACATAAACATATTCCTCGAGTATCGTACATCGTACGTACTCGAAGCTTTTCGGTGATCATGCCTTTGGTTGATATCAGTACATAATAGTGTATGTACGTACGAGTACCGAGTACGCACTCATACTCACACAGAGAACGAAGCCTCGGTATCAGTACGCACTTTGGCTGGACTACTTGTGTCTTGGAAGAATATGCACCTGTATTTGCGTGTACGGTAGTTTGTAATTTGTGGATGGGTGGGATTTCGTGGATGGGTGGTTGGATGTACCGCCGAGTAGGTTTTGGTGTACAGCAGTGCTATTAATAGGTGTAGGATAAGTGCTTGCACAGGTTCTGGCTTCGTAGTATTATAGTAGTAATAATAGTTGCTGTGGCAGACAAGAAGATTACACAAAGACAACTGCGGTAAAGTTGTGTTATGTAAAGTTGTCTTGCGTACGCACCTTCTCGCTACCCGTACGTACTGGTAAATAGGAGTACGTACGAGTTATATACAAATACGAGTAGCAGAGCTGACTCCGTAGCTATAATATTGTTATAATGGAACCCGATGTTCTTGAGTTGTACAGCAGGACGGGCAGTCTGGTTTTTCGCTGCCTCCACCACACCATCACACCGTCAACCATGTGCATTGCTATCATACCGTAGGAGTACGTACGAGTACATACATAGCTCTGACTTCGTGGTATATAGCTCTGACTTCGTAGCTATCCCAACCCCTTAGTAGTACCGGCAGTCTGGCTTTTCGCTGCCTCCTCGCCGTGAGCCATGATGAACCGTGAAACCATCACACCTTCACGCGCGAAGCATATGACACATCGCTGCGTGAACGGCGGAGCGCCGCATAGTGAACCGTGAAGGAAGGAATAACGGTATTGATTTGGTTGCCTGCTCGGGCGCAGGGTAAGCAGAGGCTGATCATACTTTGTGCCAGTATGTACCACCCTGCACCACCTTGCGCAGGGTAAGCAGAGGCTGATCATACTTTGTGCCAGTATGTACCACCCTGCACCACCTTTTTTGCATGCTTCTGCCGATGTTGATACTGAATACGTACCTGGTATTACACGATCCTGATCCGCGAGCATGATGCGCATCTTGGAGTGCATCATCACCCATCACACGCATCGTCTGTTTCGTATCATTCCGAGCGAATATCGTTGTACTGCTGTTGTGGACTACTCTTGAAGTAGGATATATAGGATACATGTCGATTACGTATTGAATGTGTGCTGACTCCGTGTTGGTTGGGCATTATGGCCGCTGCTGACATTGGACGTCAGTGACGGCGAGATAAGAGATTGACACCAAACAACCACCGAGCCTTTGAGAACAGCTGTCAGCGCTGACTGTCAAAAAAGGACAAACGTGTGCCCGAGCCCGTCTCGTCCCCGACATCTGACATCGTACCCAAGAAAGGGTCAGCGTTGCAATCCGTACGTGTCCGTCCTATTAATACGTACCTGGTATATATTAATAGAAAAATAAAAAGTAGTAAGATAGCCAGCGCTGCCGTCCCCCCAATAGGCAGGGTTATGTCCTTCCAGGTACCAGTACCGTGTACAAAAATCAAGATAAGACAAGACATCCCACCACCTGCGACGAAGTTACGAGCCGATTTTCTGCAGAACGGCAAACACTATTAATATTTATACAACCAAAATTGCGGCTTCGGGAAGATCGGGCACACGCAACCCAAATGGCGGCTTTGAAAATATCTCGCTGAGACGGACGCTTCCGTAGACCTACCGCTCGGCGTTTGCACTCTATCCGTTGCCGAGAAAATGACATGATACATTCTTCCGAGGGGGTGGGTGGTTTTGCATACCTGGTATATGTTATCTTGCGTCTTACACGGTATATAGACGGGTAGACGGGGTGTGACGGCGGTGTGACGGTAACCAAACATAGAATACTGTCAAAAGTCCACGCCAGGGGAACATTCGAATAGCCAGCTACCTGTTGCCTGTACTGCAGAAAACGTTCGAGGAGCAAAGGGTTGACACAAAGAGCTTGCATGCTTTTTTTGTTTTTGTATTAACCCTTTTAGAACTCCAGTCCCGTTTTGGGGACAAGGCACTCAAATTCCAAGTAATTGGTCCCCAATCGTCCCCAAAACGAGACTGCAGTCCTAAAAGGGTTGAAGTTGAGACGTTAACCCCTTTAGAACCGCAGCCCCGTTTTGGGGGCAAACTACTTGTACATCTAGTACTTTGGATATTTTACCTATTTCTTATGAGCCCTGCGCATTTTATTCTCATACGTACACGTAACGTTCATCAGGTAGTCCCAAGTCTGTAGATGGGTGTGGTGGATTTTCGTGTTGCCCTTCTGTTGCCCTGCTAGCCGTGTAGTTCTGAAACACAGCAGATGCATTGCAGCTTGCCCTTGCAAGTTTGCATGTACCAATACGAGTGCCAGGTACTGCCGCACGATACGACACATCCCAGGTACCTGTTTAAAATCACACATTTACGAAGCAATGCATATGAATAAGCCAGGTATATGGTACCTGGTACTACGTACTATTAATATTAATAGTATGTGGGTCTGTCAATCCCAAACGGACAGGCTCTATTATACCAGGTACAAAGTAGAACCCTACCTGTGTGACCACCAGCGTGGCCAACCTCATCCGACGTCAGATGTCGCTAGGAACTCCATTAATAGCAGCAGGACAATTGTACATGGCTGCCGTCAACTTGAGTGCGTTCATTGTTGGATACCAGTTAGTTGTTGTCTGGCTGCAAGAAATCGGCTCCAGCTAGCCGCAAAGAGTTCCCTATTTTTCCGCGTCGTCAAAACTAGAAACTTGCAGTCGCTTTTATTGCACTAGGTACCTGGTAGCAGGTAGCAGGTATGTATGATCAAATACCAGGTAAGTTCTACGAATGAATGTTGGTGCTTTAGTAACGTTGGCAGATCTTGATGGAGTGCTTTTAGGAGCAACCCTCCCTGTCTCCGATTGTGAATGAAGGCTCAGTGCAGTGTCTCATTGTTGTTGCAAGACGATGGTTTTGATGGTATTAATGGTCGTACATGGGGGGTAAAAGCGACTTTACCTGCCAATGTCGACCTTAACCTGCAGAATTACCTCAATCTCAAGAATTATTTGTAGTCGAAAACACTATTCCCGTCTCCTTCAGCCTTTGGTACCACCTCAATATCACACCTCGAAACCTGTTCGTTTACTTTTAGTTCAGAGGACAAACCGCGGTCAGATTGTTGCTCAGTGGTTTATCCGTTACAAATGAAAACCTCAAAGATTAGCCTCCAGTCAGTACCCCCTCAATTGTAGCTTCAGTAGCCCTTCAATAAAAATATCTCCCCTCTCAGTATTCATTGTTATCAAGGGAGGTGTCTGGCGTAAATCTGCGCGTTTTTTTACCCACAGCGTCAGGTAGTGAGATAATCGCATCCTTATTTTTAGTGATGCTTTGTACCAGGATCTCGCAGCATGCGACTCCCCGCCGCGAAATCGGGTGTCGTCTCTCATTTCCGCTGTTCTATCACGCCGTTGAGGGCCTGTGGTTGCACTGCACACACGTGCGCTGTTTACGCTTGTCCCTCTGCCACCTACCGCGTCGGCTAGACCAACCCAATGGGACAGGTCACCATCTGTCTACGAGTATCTACAGTGAGTAAATTGTAGATTGTCTCAATAATATATTTGCCGTATTTGAACGTACCTGGTGGCGCAAGAGCCGGTATCATTCGGATCCCAGCCGCAAAAACATGTTCGCGAGAGTCCGTGTCTAACAGATCCCACCCGGTCGAACGTAACTTAGATCGTGCAGATGTTATCAAATCAAGGATCTATCTGACCCGCAATATCTGGATAATGAAGTGGGGGGATCTGATCTGTTCGATCTGCTCGGTTATGTGCAACCTTTTCTCTCCACCCCCGGGAAGCGGGCGGGGGCCCGCCAGTACGGGGTTCGCCGCCGTTTTCATCGAGGCAGATGTCGCGGATCCTATCACAGGAATAGAGCGTGCGTGTTACTGTCGTCTAGGGTTGGATATCGCATCGATAGATACACCGAAGTATCGGACTTTCGAACTTTCGATATATCGTATAGAATGTGTTTCGCCCTCCACCCCCTGGAATCCCCTATGTTTTTGTTGCGTTGAACGAAGGCTTCGATGCATCAAATATCGAGATCGTGTCTATAAGTTACCTCGTTTATCGGTATCGTATCGAGCACTCGATTACAGCACTCTTCAATATCCGATATACTACACTATTAATATCAATATAATAATGCGTGTTGTTTTCGTTGGTGTGGTGGTTGCGTGTTGCGCAGGTGGCTGAGGGCAGCCTGGTGGTGGACGGTGTGACGATCAACGTGTTCACCTCCAAGGACCCCGCCGAGATCCCGTGGGAGAGCAAGGGTGCTCACTACGTGTGCGAATCTACCGGCGTGTTCACCACGACGGAGAAGGCGAAGGCTCACGTCGACGGTAAGATAAATAATACGAGTACACCGATTATTTCCGCTGGTCGTTATGCCTTTCGTTTTTTGGGCTATACGGATTGTTGAAACGTCAACGGCTTGTGGATTTTCCTTTTTTTTCAGCTGCCAAAAACGTCATCGGACTATGCCTTCCGCTACCCCACGTCCAAATGCCTTCATATATTGAGAAAATAGTACTTCCATATATTTTTTCCTTGTTGTGAGCGAACGCGAGTTTCTTATTTACAGCGCCAAAAATAGAAAAAATATGGGCCTTTTTCGAGATGGCTGAAGCGATTGATCGACTTGGATCCAACGCACCCAAGTTGACGACAGTTGCTAGTAAGCCGGTACGATAGCGGCAAGGACGAACGTAACCTTTTATTTTGTTGCCACGTATGCACGTGTGTTTGTGTTTGTTGGCGATCTGTTAATATTTTGATGTCATTTAACTGCATTAACTACAGGCGGAGCTAAGAAGGTGTTCATCTCGGCGCCCCCCAAGGATGACACCCCGATGTACGTGATGGGCGTCAACCACAACGAATACGAGAAGGGAGGCGCGGACGTGATGTCCAACGCCTCTTGCACCACCAACTGTCTCGCGCCCATCACCAAGGTACGCTCTTACTAATATCAGGATAAGGTGTGGTTCCGGTCGTTTTGCGAAACATGCTGCCTCGGTCAACCTCCGCACACCACAGATGACACTCAATTTGATACCACGTCCCACACACCACACCACATTTCGCGAAAACATCGGTAGGTAACCCGGCCGTCCGATCGCTCTTTCACTACATGTAGCTTGCAAGAATGACTCCAGACAAAATCCTCCATATGTCACAGCTGTCTGTTTATTTTATTTAGTTCTCTACCAGTATGCGTCAGTAGTATTAATTTTAGTATTCAGTACAATTTGATGTTCACCTCTGTTCCCGTTGTTCGCCCCTACTGTTGATTAACCCCCTGTGTATTCACTCCTCCTGTGCGTTTTTTGGCATGTTTCGTTGGTCTCACAAAGTGTACCACTTCGAATGGACCACTGACTGATTGGATGAAGCAGTGACTGAAGTTGCGAAGTAATGGATGAGTCCCTGAAAGAAGTAATGACTGAATGCACGAACGAGTAATTACTTGAAAATATTGAGTAAATGCACGAACGAGCAATGAGTCCATCAATTACGAATGACTGGGTGAATTATTGATTAGTGAATGAGCGAATGAGTGGCGGAATGAATGAACGAATGCAGGTGCTCAACGACAACTTCGGCATCGTAGAGGGGCTCATGACCACCGTCCACGCCATGACCATCAACCAGCTCACCGTAGACGGACCTTCCAGGGGTGGCAAGGACTGGTGAGTTCGATCATTTCTCACGAGTTGCACGAATAACAACAGTTGAAGTAAAAACCGTCAGACTATAAATATTCCAGCATACCATACTCATTACATTCCAGGATCACATTGAATTACGCGAGCAGTCGAATAAATGGTGCCATCTTGAGGGCGGATCTTCAGGGGGTGGCAAGCACTGTTATTACAGTGAACCTTTTATGCAGTATATATATATTTTGTACAACCGAATGTCTTAATTTTTTTACTGCTGTGTTGTTCATCCTTATCCTTCGGTGTGGCTGGTATCGTACCTTGAGGGGTGGCCATGTCGGTGTATATCTACTTGGTAACATACCATATTTATGTTGCTCTCCGTTTTGGTAACGTTTTCTCTAGCAGCTGCTCTTGTACGAGTCTGCGCCAGCCTCATAGTATTATAGTTTTGTTCTCTGCGCTCTTGACGTCTAAGCGGACCGACTTGCTTGGAACCCTTTTAAGACTGCAGCTCCGGTTTGGGGGCAAACTACTCATGATTTGAGTGGTTTGTTCCTGAAGCGGGACTGCAGTGCTAACAGTGCTTGGAGGGTTATCCACTCTGGCGTTGACCGGAATAATTGCAGTATTCCGTACAACTATTAATGCTACGTACAGCACAGTTTTTTTTCTCGTTTCTCGCCACGGACATGCATTCAGAAGACGTTTTCTTGTCGTTTCCAGGTTTAGTCATTCCGTGACAAACATCTCTCGTAGTTTTGAAGTGCGATGCAAACAGCCACTATCAAGAGACTATCAACATCTGCCGAACAACAGTCTGCGGCTTGAGTGTGACCGCTGCTGGAATAGATTTTTTGTGCCAATGTCGTGCTTCCCACGATACTACGTTTTTACTCCTGCTTGAACGGGTTATATTTCGTCAGGACAGGGTGTGTGCCTTACTATGCCCCGTTTCGACAGGGGTGAGTGGTCAACATTCAAATGACTAAGGCGAGCAACCAGTGAGTACCCCCCCCCTCCCCTCGTTCGTGGATGAATGTACACAAACAGGCGTGCGGGCCGTTGCGCTTCGGCCAACATCATCCCCGCCAGCACGGGAGCCGCTAAGGCTGTGGGCAAGGTCATCCCCGCGGTGAGAGCCCTACTCCTGCTCCTACGCCAGTTTCATCACCAGTCACAGCAGTCAGATTTGGTTCCTCTTGAAACCCGCACGTAGTCCGCGCGATCGGAGTATCTCACGCAGCTTGCAAAGATGAGTTTCGACAAGATCCTCGATCTCGCAGCTGTCGTTTTTCAATTTTATATTATAAAAATATTACTTGGCTGCATTTGCGATACGTACGTTCTTGATGAACAATATCTGCTAGACTGCTTGACTCCTTTTGGCGTGGCAGTTTGAGTGTTCGTCTGATTGCGTACGCGACTGCATTTAACTTGCTTGACGCGCGGAAAATGACCGGTCTTCACCGCTTGACTTACACCTAAACTAAAACTACTGTAGGTTATGACGGTATATATAGCGAAAAGTGGTCACAAATCGAGGTTTTGGCGTGCTCCACATGGCCGCTTTCCTATGAATTAGGGCATTCGCTTCCGACAGCTTACAGCAGCTTGCACCAACGCTAGACTGCTTCATTTTTGTTCAACTAGTAGTTTTCTGGAACCCATTTTTTGTTTGTGTCAGGTTAACGGCAAGATCACGGGCATGGCCTTCCGCGTGCCAGTCCCGGACGTGTCGGTGGTTGACTTGACGGCCAAGCTCGAGAAGGAGTGCACCTACGAGGAGATCTGTGCCGCGATGAAGGCTGCCGCAGAGGGGCCGATGAAGGGCGTTCTCGGATTCGAGGACAGCGTAAGTGTGCTTGCCGTCTCGCCCTTCTTGGTTCGTTAGATGGTTTCGGTTTGTTATTAATAGTTAGGTAATTGGTTGGTTGGTTGGGTTGGTTTCGTGGTCCGTTGGTCGTTATCTATTTGGTTGGTTTTCTGCTGTTTCATCCTTTGATTTATGGTTGACGGGGTGATCGGTTGATTGGTCGATATCTTGGTTGGCTCATATGAGGTTTCTTGCTTTGTTTTTCGGCTCATGATTGGTTTGCGACTCGGTTGATTTTCATCGGTTGGTCGTTGGCCTGGTCGATTGATTACTCCGCAATTGCATCATGGTAGCAGGGAGTGGCGGACACAGATCTCGACGGTTGACGTGTTCCTCTGCTTGAAAGGGCGATTACACACTGCTTTCATCACTCAACCGACTCCGCATCGCTCGAGTCTAACACCACAGCAACCACTGGTACGCCCAACCAATGTCGCGCGCTACTTCTGACACCCTTCGCAATTGTTATCGCATGTGTTTGACGTTTCAGGAGGTGGTTAGCCAGGACTTCGTGCACGACTCGCGCTCCTCGGTGTTCGACTCGAAGGCGGGCATCATGCTCAACTCGACGTTCGTGAAGGTTGTCTCGTGGTACGACAACGAGTGGGGCTACAGCAACAGGCTCGTAGACCTTATGCTGCACGTGGCCAAGGTCGAGAGCTCTTAAAGCTAGCTACTCCTTAACCCTGGTTCACTTTTACCGACGTCTCGTCTGCCTGAGACTGGGCTAGGCTAGGCTAAGCTCGTTCGATTCATGGCAGGACCGCCATTGACACAATTTTGGCCTGCCCGAATCTAAGCTAGGCTACAGTAGCCTTAGGCAAGATCGATCGATGAGGGTGTTCGGAGGAAGGCATTTTTTTGTTCTTTTGGCGTCGGCGGGGGAGGGGGGGCCGGGCGGGGGGGGGGAGGATGTAGCCCATCCTGAGTTTTGTTTTTTGGCCACGGCGGGCTGTCGAGGGGGGTTGACTGTGCTTTTTCGCCGCTGCTACATTACGCGCTTTAAAAGGTGGTGATGCAGTCAACGCAGCAGTTTTTGTGTTCTCTGTGGAGCATGGGAGCATGTAGACTCGCGGGTGAGAGTGCCGGCTCCGCAATGATCGACAAGATAACTGGCGGAGCGGGGCGGGGTGTGGCGGGGACTAGTTCTGAAGCAACGCCCCCGACGTCGCTCGTGTTGAGGTGATTACACCTCCCCACGACAAAGGGGCCCAAGAGGCTGGAAGTGTGCCCCGCGGGGGGAGGTAGGGGGGCGTAACAGCGGCAAAGGTTAGTTGTTGGGATAAGCGGTAGTACTCTCGCCCAATTGCGCGCTCTTATTTTCTTCCATTTTTATTGCTCGTAGCCCTAGTAGTATGTGTTTTCTGGTCCTATTCTTGAGAGTTTTATGTTACGGAGCATATGTATGTACACTGAACAACGTGAAGTGGGTGCTCGGGCTTCCTGCGAAGAAGTAAATCATGGCGCTTTCATAGTAGACGCCGTGAGGACGGAACGGGACGTGCGTGGACCAAAATTCGCAAGCACGTGTGTGTTTAGGGCCCTGGCTCTGTTTTGGATGCACGTGATACAACACCTCGGTTGGGTGGTACCGAATGCTTGTAGGCCTAAATATTATTACTTTTCCTGATAATTTTCTCTTTTATTTCTCTCTCACCACCACACAAAAACACTAATTATTCTCAAGTGCAGATGGAGGTTGTAAGCGTTTCTCAGTCCAGAACGACCAAGCGCGACCTCGAAATATTTTTCATTATTACTTTCCTGATAATTTTCTCTTTTATTTCTTTCTCACCACCACACAAAAACACTAATTATTCTCAAGTGCAGATGGAGGTTTTGTAAGCGTTTCTCAGTCCAGAACGACCAAGCGCGACCTCGAAATATTTGCAAGAATCGACGGGACGTTAGCTTGGCTGATTTCTGGTGCGAACACCTGAAGCGGGGATTTGAAACGTTTCTCAGTCCAGACCGACCAAGCGTGACTTCAAAAAGTTTGCTAGAATCGACGAGACGTGAGCTTGCAGCAGGGTAGCCACGACCAGGGGTATTTGACACAAGAGACGAGTCGTCGGCATCAAGCCGTGTACCTTCCCTTCTGTGTAGGATCGCGAAAATTGCGCTAAATTGTTTTGGCTCAAAAGAATGTCCCGCCGAGTAGCAAAAGGCTTGAGCCGTTGTCAGCGCACTCTCTTTCGTTTCATGGTTCCGTGGAGCTCGTGCGGCAGCTGCTGCTGATGTAACGACATATCCTCTCACTATTAATACCGAGGATTTAACAAAGCAGTCTCACCGTCCTCCGAGTGTTGCCGACGGGGTTCCTTGCCTTCCACGGCCTTGAAGACCGACGCTAAAACAATCGATGAAGGGTCTGGCTGTTTTACGCGACTTCGCCTGTTGAGCTTGCCACCCCCCCCCCCCCCCCTAGAAGCGAACGGAAGAGGCTTTTTCTTTTCGTCGAATGCCGATGATGGGGTACATACAGCCACTGGCAGCGATCACCGCAGCGATTGCTGGCCTCCCTCCGACCCCTCTCTCCACCAGGAAAACTGCTTCAAACCAAACGGGAGCAGCGCATGGAATCAAAATGCATCTGCCCACCTCCAGCAGGAGCAATGAAATCGCCAAAACTCTGCTGTGAAATATAGATTATGTCGTACCTGGTATATATACCAGTACCGTTTTTACTCGTATCACGGAAAACTCCGAAAGTTGATGTCTGCCGTCCTTGTAACAATTGCCAGATAACGGTACTCGTATACCGGTGATATTTACGCCAGCTTGCGGTACAAAATCATATCGAGGCTAAACGAACAAGAAACAAAAGGGAGACCCCATTTCTGACGTTCGTCCCAAGACCCCCAACAAAGCGTATGCTCCAACCTGTCAGCATCAACTGAGAATTGTTTCCGGGTCGTGGCAGTACTTCCGCAGAGGTAGATATCATAATATTCTGGGAATATTCCTCACTAGAAAAACGCAAGCTCGTCAAGTCCAGCAAAACTTCGAAATTCCGGTTGAGCATCCCCATCAACTATTAATAGTCTTCTCTCTACCTCCTCCATAATGGCTGCTGTGTAAAAACCAATGACACCCCCGGCCTCAAATTAAATTGGGCAGTCAATTCAACTTGATTCACTGTACCAATCACAAAACTGCTTGATCAATTTTACAACTTAACCAATCACTCAACTGCCGTTACGAAAACAACTGGGTTCGTTGCAGATCCAGCAGGTTAATCGATGCTTGCGAAAAAATGATTCTACCCCAAGACCTACATCGTTTTCACAACGATACTACCATTCTTAATGCTGCAATACATATAATGGCCCTATGGAGGATTCAATGACGATCCAAATTTACCGGTATAGTGGTGTAAGTACTCCTGAATTCGAGCAAAACTATTCCATATCGCCATTTACCATGGGGATTTTGAATTGTTATATACCAAACATGTTCAACGTCGTAGAACACAACGACAATATGCGTTGCCGTGGTGTTTCCTATGTGTTACCATAATACATGCGTGTCGTATGGCGATGATATACCAAAGATGTTCAATATGGTCACTTATCGTGGGAATATTGAATTTCCAATCATTTCCTGGAGGACGAGGGCGGCATGATCAGGAGCGACGACGCACTCATGGTCATGTTCCACGCACTTGATATTCTAGGGCGCCAGTCTGTACCCGCGTTTGCCATAGCACGTCACGTGCTTCGTTTACAGCACGTCCAACCACGGCTCGCGCCGTACACTGCACTACACTACACTACACTACCACAGCAACAGTACGTCGTACCGAGACTCATACATCGGGAGCGACAGCAGCAATCATAACAACAATAGCAACAGCAACAGCAGCAGTAGCAACAGCTTGTTGTACCGATCGTCGGCGCCGAGCAACCCGAGTAAATAAAAACACGGCGGACCACCCACTAAGAAATGACATAAAACGAATCGCGCAAAACGCCGCGCCTATAAAATCGTGACGAGAGGATCTACAGTAATAGCAGAAGCACTGTATGAAGTACGGACGTGGTGGAGTGCGCACATTTTACAGCATGTTCCGATGTGAACGGTCTACTTAATGCAGAGGCGCGCGTGGAAAATAGACCGTTGCCCCCAAATGGGAAGCGGCGACTTGACGTGGGCATTTCCCCCGCACGCACCAAGACAAAGCCGGGTTGGGTAAAACCGAATGGGTAGCCCCGTTCTCGTGTGATACCTCACCAGGGTTTGTACGTATCGCTGCGAATGCACTTGCGCGGGAGGTGGATCCGAGCCGCTCATCAATACGCGTTCACGTCATTGATGATGTCACTGGCAACACTGATATCACTGATATGCCACTAGCATCACCGATACCACTGATATCACCCATGGGGTGTAGCCACGTCTATGTATCGCGTCAGGGTTCTCTGTTACGAAGCCCAAAAGGGTCCATTCCACTCCACCCCCCCGCGTCTACCTATTTCCACCCCCCACCTCCCACCCCACCCCACCCCACGTCACTCTTCTCCGTCCATTTTCAGTGACCAATTGCGAGCTTTAGCGTCAAACCAACCCTCGCCATCGCTGGCGGCACATCGATATATCTCGAGTACTTCAAGTGTTCAAAGTAAAGCACTTTGCGTGCCATACACGCTGAGCGACGACACGCAATACACTTCGGGTACCATATACCAGGTACGTCCTAAGCGATGTCAGACAGGACACACACAGGGACACAACTTCTTCGAGCGTCGACCAAGAGCGTGTCAACCTCGTTTGTCTAGCCGCGGAGCGTATACTAGAGGAGCTGCTCGCTTCCCCGTCTTATGATGCCAGCTAAATGAACTCAAGCTCACGCAAACGCAATATCGAAGCCCCCGGCGCCTACCTCTCCCCCTCGAGTTGCTTATCTCCAAACACGACGGCATTGACATCTACCGCGGCCGCAACCGTCGATACCTTTCAACTTTTTTAGAGCTGCACCCGCGTTTGTGGGGACAAAACCACTTGAATTTAACGTACAATCAGTTTGGCGGCACTTGAAGGCTTCAGTAGCACCCCCCCCGCCCTCTATGCGCCGGGGCCCCTTCCATTTGCATCTCCAACCCCGAAATAACAATCAAGTAGAATACATTTCCATGCCCATTTCCCACTTCCCATTTCCATATGTATGCATGTCCATGTATTTCCTCGTTCAAGAAAGATCTCGGTACTTCTGCCTGCTGCAGAAGTTTCTTGGTTCGGCAGTTACTCAATCAGCCTTGACCGTGCCGGTGGTGACGGGGCCGGCCCCTCTCCGCCTCGTCGAGATCGCTTTCTTCACTATCAAAAACATCCACATCACCTGCCAGTTCAGTCAGTTGCACCAAATCAACCAAAATAGCCCGGCGGTCAAGGCTACTTCTGACGTCCCCCGTTATTTTCATAGTTTGCAGCACCAACAGCTCGAGAGACTTTTCTCACGTTCGAGTGGGTCTCACGCCCGCGGCTGTCCACGGGTCTCGCGATGCTACCATAGAGGCTCTAACTGACCCAGTACGCTTGTAGCTGTTTTCGCCCAAGTATATCGGGTTTACTCGCTCATCCTAAACTGGACTTTGCCTTGCCCTACAACTGCACCTCCGTGTTCAGGCCCAAACTGCTTCCGTTTAGGGTGGGGTGGGACAATGGGTACGGTAGTAAAACAGTTAACAGTCAACGGTTAACGTACGAAAAATCGAATAGGGACGGAGCCTGCCTCGAACTAGATAGGGTTGGCAAGGTGCGGGAGAAGGAGGGCGAACTACAGTAGCTTTCTCTTTCACGCGCCGCCCTTTTTCATTTCACACGAAATCAACGCCAGTAGAACCTACTGTATTGCAAACAGTGAAGCAGCATATCGCGGCGGTTATTAAAAGCGCGATCACCCCTTCGTAATTAACTTTTAGGACTGCAGTCCCGTTTTGGGGACAAGCCAGTCAAATTCCAAGTAACTTGTCCCCAATTGTCCCCAAAACGAGACTGCAGTCCTAAAATAGTTAAGAGGGGGACAGTGTAAAACTAACTGATGATTAGAACATCGACAACACGAAGCAGCTATATGTGGCTGCTGGGGGACGCGGCGTGTCCCAAGAGCAACGCAGGGAAATGTACGGCACGCGCGCGGACGGTGGTACTTGCGCTGTTGCACTGTGGGCAAGGCTAAAACGTGTGCCAGGTGCTGTTTGCTGATGCAAAAAAAGCTGCTACGAGCATGTGGTACATACTATTGTGGCTGCGGTGCATATAAGCGCCTTACCTCGTGGAGTCCACCCACCCACCCACCCACCCACCCACCCACCTATCTACCTACCTACGCACCCATGTATCATCCCTACCGAAACCAACCTTACCCACCTCAACCACACCAAACCTAGCCCGACGCAATTCAACCCCGACAACTAGCACGTTTCCGAAATAATAAGTAAGCGCACCTGGAGGGACTGGTAAGGGGCGGCGATGATGAGGAACCCGATTTTGGTGCAGTGCCCCCAAGAGTAGGGAACCAAGTATATGAAGTTGAACACGATTCGGCTGCGACCAATACAACACAAAAAAACGAACAAATAAGCGGTCCGAAAAAACAGGCGGGTTTGCGACTATATGGTTTGAAGATGCTTGGTTCTAAATACCAACTCTATCTCCAACCCTAACTCCAGCCTCAATCGCCTGACCGCCTGGTAGATTTATGGGAATTAAGCTGTAACCAGGACTTTGTGTGCCCTATCAAGCATTTCGTTGCTGAAACTGGGACAAGTCGTATCCACTACGAGGTGCAAAAAACAGACCAGGCATATTTTGTCGCAGCTGAAACCAAGTCATGCACTACGAGCTGCAAAGGCCATACACCAGGCCCACCACGGCGCGAGGTATATACTGGATCGGTGATCTATGATAGCCTGTCAAGCTTGCACAAGAGCTGTCTCTTATAGCTGATTGGACATTCACTTGCGCGAAAAACACACTCCATGGACGCTGACAGCAAGCAAATCGTGACATTATCAATGTGGTGATCTAAGCTTGTTCTTTCTTCACTACACCGCATGGCTTAAGAGGCTTGATGGGCTACAGCATCGTAGTACTCTAGTTACCCGTGGCCAGTCATGCCCACCAACTTACCGAAGCCAAAGCGTAAGACAAAGCTGATGATGCCACGTTTAACCAGCAAACACTGTGAAACTTACGTCATGACGCCCTCGCGACATCTACCTACCAGAATCGAAAAATGTTCAATAGCTGTCGGTGAATCGTAATATTCCTCCTCCCAAAAAGTAGACCCATCTCATACACGGCATGCATCCTGCGAAATTAGCCTCCCAGGGACCGGCAAGGACACTCCCTGTCAAGCGCGCCTCGTATGCAGCATAAAACACCACGGCAATGGGCGGGAGCACGTCTACTTGCTCTAGCTACTGCTGTAGCTCACAGCTTGTGGTTCACGAAACCACCTACTGTACTGGTACTCCGAGAGGGGAACGTGTCTGCATTTTCCTGATTGGCCAAAGAAAAAGGAAAAAGTAACAGGACAGGTCGAAACACGTTGGTTGACCTGTTACGCTATCCAGGGTGCTGACACCACTTCAAGTACAATTGCATCGGTGTTAATGTAAGCCCTTGGTAGCCCCACCCACGTTTTTGGGGGCAACTTTTGTGTTTCTCGGAATTAGCGGAGGGTCATTTGTGCACTCGCGAAGGGGTAGTCCAAGGTCCTATTAGTAGTGTGTCATTGTATCCATATGTGACCAAAACATGGCATGAACAAATTTAATGACGGCCCCCACCTCACCTTAGAAAGAACACAAGCGCGAAGAGTGCCCCAATAACAGGGTTCTTGCTCATGCGATACGCTCCGTAAAGAGGAGTGCTGCGGGAGCGAGAACAGCGCGGGGGTACGAGGGAAAACATACGTAAATATGCTGGGTACAGTAAATACGCAGGCGATATGCAGTCCTCTGCACCCGTTGCATTTAGCGGGCATCGTTAAGCACACCGCTGTATTTGTATTTACAGTTTCCGAGCTATCGATTTGAACTGTAGACTGTCCAACCTAATCCACTAGTTGTTTCTCACGCTAAGTCATCGCCGTAACAAATGTAGCCCGTGGTTAAAAACATTAGATGGGAGACTCAAAGACGAGAAGCAGATAAACACCCATGACAAGAACGATGCAAATTGGGGAGGGGAGGGGGATGGTGACAACGAAACGACAATAACGGGAAGGAGAGCGCGACGAAATAAGGTAGAAAACATGGGAGAAAACAAGCAAAAACAAAACAAAAAAAAGCCTTTGCGGTACCTGTGCTCGTCAGGGGACATCCTGGGTACGTCCCCGGGCTTCCAAGGTGAATAAGGCTCACGCGGCGGGTATGACGGATACTGCTGCATATTGCTGAAGAACACTGCACAGCGATCACACTGTCTCTGTCTCCGTTTTTACCACTACAATGGCCAAAAACAAATTAACATCTCCTATCGGGTACATACGATGTTTGTATCGTCTGACTGATCGTCTCGCTCGGGTGCTTCAGCGATGTTGGCCCTGAATTGAGTTGGTCATCCGCCGCTTGACCATATACCGGTGCCTTTCAGGCGATCGCGACGGAGGTTTCGACGTGTTGCCGCCTGCCTGATCTACTGTGAAGGTAGAAGACGCACCTGATCTCGTTGGTCTGCGCGTACATGTAGAGGTTGGGGGCAGGACACGACGACTGGCACACGGTCCCCTGTGAGAAGAGCAGGAACGTGCCGAACACCGCGCCGATGACGTGGTGCGCGTAGTCCATGCCCCGCCTGCTCCCCCGAACGCGGTGTGGTGAGGGCAGCAGTCAAATCATCAATCAATCAACCCTCGTGGGACTCCAGAGGGGAAAAAACCGACGGAATTATGGCGACGGGCACTGCTGCGTGATTGGGGGGTGATACCTACAAGGTGATGGTGTCCGAGTTACACAGCAAGGAGCTGTATGTACGGCACAGGTACGGGTGCAACATGGTTCTCTCCGTTCTGTGAGGCGATCGAGCTGCTCGTAGACGGCTGGTAACATGAAACCAAACTCACCAGGTGTTGTTTTGGCGCTATCTCGGAGGTCCCGAGGGGTTAAACGATCAATCACTCAATCAATCAGGCAATCGATCAACCAAATCAATCAACCCATCAATCACACAATCGATCGATCAATCAACCAATCAATCAATCCATCAACCAATCAAACAGCCCATCAATCACACTATCGATCAATTCGTCAATCAATCGATGAAAAAGAGGCAATCAATCGGGCAATCGATCAATCACGCAATGCAACAGAGGCATTCGAATACTCAGCCAGCCGATAGTTATAAAAGAGGCAACCATGTCGCAGCGCCGTGGTGCTTCGTAGGATTAACAGAAATGTGTCACGACTGTCCGGACCAATGCCACGCGGCGGGCTTCTAGGCTGTCGGAAGCTCGCGCCGTAAGATATAGGAGAAAAGAGAAGTGCCTCCGGCGAGGGACGACCTCCGATGCGCGTGGAAAACGATAATCAAAGAAGCACCCATGGTTGATTTGTATCTATCGATACTACCAACGACCACAGATCGACTTGAGCTTTCAGTCTGCTGCCACGTGTCGACCTATCGTAAAGTATCACATATATAGTCCGCAAAGCACTTGGTGCTTCGTTAATATTCTGCGTTGCCCGTTCTAGCAACTGGATACTGGAAACCCGTGGCCTTCTGCCCTTTCTGGCCGTCCCCGGTGAGCCGATCGAAGGAGTAACGATTTTTGGTAGTATGTGGGACCCGAGGGCTGCAGTCTGCTGACACAACCAATCAATCAAGCAAGCAAACGATCGATCTAAAAGAGGCCATGACCCCCATCAATCAACCAATCACTCCACAAGAGACCGTTTCGAAACGGCACAGCGGCGCGTAGCAGTCTTGTTGTTGCCGTGCATCATATGCTAAATGCGCCGCATTATGTGATCATGACACCTCCGACAGGGAAACCCCGGGGGGCGTGTTATTATTTTTAACATGTCGAGGGGAGCGCAAACAGTACCGAGCAGGTGTCAATTCTGGCCTGATGCTGTCGCGGGTTTTCGTGAAGATCGACAAAAGTTGCTGCAACAGTACCCGCGGTACCAACCGTGGCGAGCGTGGAAGGAGCTCTAAAAATATAAAAGATGACAACAAGAAAACAGCTCGAACACTACAATCCTTGGTAGAGCCTACCTTGCAACCGTGGAGTAGATTCTGGCAATGACTTAACGTTAGGACGACAGTAGCAACAACATTAACCCTCGCCGTGGGGGGTTTACTTCATATGCGGATCGTACGTGCACCACGCACTCAATCACAGTCACGTAGGGTTGCGCCTACGCTCGTGCGAAAACAGAATGAAGCAACTAAATTCGTAACCCAATCGAAGAGCAAATCGATGAACTAAATTGACAACCGGATCGACAACAAAAAAACGATTCGAGACCCGAATCGGAAATCGAAGCGGCCACGCACCCTGGGGAGTCGATAGCCTGCCCTAGGCGCGCCTGGCGCCTCCCGTTCGACAGCATGGCGAGGGTGTCGACGCCAAAAAACGACACGCTAGCAGCTGTAGAAAAGGTGCTATCGCAACCCGTCAAGATCGTCGCCGTCGACAGCAAAACGGCAACTACACCGTGCGTCTGGTTGCCATCCGAGCCGAGGTAACGCGCCCGCATGGCAAGTCCGGCGTTAGAAACAGCACAGCGAGGAACGGGGGGGGGGGGATGCTGAGCGCATGCTGATTCTTTTAGCAGTAGATGGGGAGAACCCGAACCGAAACTCCACATCGAATACAAATATGACATATTCATATTGTACAGGTAGTATGCAACAGTCTGCCGGTCTGCCCGTCTGCTGTACCTCCTGCATGTCCCGACCAACGCTAATCCAATCTGCAGTTCAATGGTACCAGGGATCTTGCCCGCATTGTGTTACCCCGCAGTGGAGTCGAAACCCTACCAGGTATCAGTTGCGCTGCATGCACATGCTACGCATGACGTGTCTTGCGCAAGCGAAGAGCCTTACCCCTTTCTCTCTACTACTGCACATCTTATTCTATTTCCAAGTGATCCGTCCTCACAACGGGAGCGCAGTCAGAGAGGGGTTACAGGTAGGCGTCAGGCACGTCGTGCTACATACCAGGTACCATGGTATAAAACAAGAGCCATCAAACAATCTAAACCACCCCACCCCGAACGCACTCTAGTGGGCTCTGTCGACCCCCTCACCATGTTCATCCGGATGACGTTCGTTTGTGATGAGTGCCCCGGCGGCACACTGACCACAGCAGCCCACACCATCGCCCAACCTACCAGCGCCTATCCAAGAATCGGAACCGCGGCACAGAGGAAACCCAAATTTAGGGACAAAAAGTCCAGTTTGATGATAGGAATACGACAGAATGAAGAGGATCGAGGTCCCGAAGGGGCAAACGGTTGGGTTACGATAGGCTATTAGGTATTGGGTTCAGCAAAAAAGAGCAGCGTAACATCCATACAAACACCGACTGACATCCACGATACCCGAGTGCATGCATGATACCTGGGTATGTGTCAGTCACCGGTATATACGAGTGTTGTCCACGGAACCGAATGTCACCCATGACTAAGGCCGAGTGTCATCCATGGTACCGAATGTCACCCATGATAAAAACCGAGTGTCATTCATGAAACCGAATGCCATCCGTGAGTGTCATCCATGACACAAGAGTACCTCGTTTCGTCCTACTATTAATAATGGAGGGTCGGTACTTCTGTGCCAGGTACTACTGCTGTAGGTAAACGAGCCCGTTCTCATTCGGAGTGTGGCCTCTGTCAGGCCCGACATTCCCAATACGCTGTACATGTAAGTACAGGACACCTAATGAGAAAGAGAGCAACAAGAACAGCAGGCTGAGATATCCAGGAAAATATTAACGTCGGGAGTCCTTGTTTTGAAGTTGATGTACGACGTATAACGCGCCCATTCTCAAATAAGAAATCTAGCCTGGATCATACTGCCTGTTTCTTATGAGGTGTGCTTTACAGGCGATACTACTGTACCAGGTACCAGGTATACGGTTCGGTGTCAACCGCACCGCCACCTTAGACAACAATGTTACCAGCTCAAGTCACTGCTCTGTTGCTGTTGCTGCTCAGCTGGTGTTCTGGTGCTGCTGCTGTTGATATATACTACGAGTACTGCTGCTGCTGCCTGTTCTTCGAGACTACACCAGTAGGAAGATACAGCAGTGTAGAACACGCACGGTTGCCTCACGATAGCACAGCAGTCCAGCAGTGGTAATACCGATATATCAGGTATGAAGATTTTTGAAACGCCAAAATGAGGTCATCAACAACACTAAACTTGAGAAGCCGCTGCTCTGACGTACTGCTTCTGCTTCTGTGTCTGTTCTTCATGCTCTCGCACTGCGTTACTGCGGTACCAAAGACAGAACGGCAAAATACACCTGCGGAGGCAGGCGGGTAGCCCCACACAAGCTTGGTAAAGTGATATTAATACCGCAGGTACGAGGGCCATTATTGAAACGTCTTGTTTGTCTTCGACTATAGACGTACGATATCACGTCCTTACATGTATTCGACGTCGTAGACTTGTACATAGAGCATCGCTAGTCCGACAGAGAACACTAAACGTTGTCTCGTGCCAGCGGGAGCTGATTCTTCGTAGCGCAATCACCACTCACGGCACGGCATAGCGCACCGTTGCCGAGAACGAACTATCAAACCTTCCACGCACGCTCTCTGCTCTACCGCTATACGTCAAACTCGCACAGTTTCTTACCACGGTATAGGAGGGCTGCTGCCAGGACACCAGCTTCTCCCCCATGCTATCCAAGAACTCCATGGCAGATATCCTCCTGTCTAAGAACCCCGTGGGTTCGAGATACGGCGCAGAGCTTTCTGTGCTGCTATCTGCCTGGGCTGTGATGCTGTGATACAGAATACCTCGCAGCTCGCGCGTACCTGGAACAAGCGAACTCTCGCCGCATTTCCAACCCCTCGCCCCTACCAGCAAGAAGAGGCATGTTTTGAAACAGGAATATAGATTTTTGGGAGTTGTTGCGCTTCGCTACGTACAAAATGAAACGTCTCTTTTTTTCGTCCGACGAAACGAAAGATCGTCGCAATCAAAGTCGTGAAAGCACGACGAGTATACAAAAGCACACACGCGTCACAAAAAGGCACAGCTGGATCTAAAAGGTGGCATGCTATACTCGTAAGTGATAGCACTTGCTGCCGAACGCGGGAGATGGACTCAATAGCAAAGGAATTTGGAGCCGAAAGCTCGTCGCGCGCTTCCTCCGTAAGCGGTAGGAGCGGCGTAAGCGGTAGAACCGGGAAGCGCAATGGACGCGATCTTTTCTTGTGCAGCACTGCCACAGTCAGGAGGTACGTATTCGTATATAGGTGATGTTGCAAGAACATTAGACCCCTGATAATAGGTGCATGGGATAGTTGATACAGGATATGCGGACGACGTTCGTACTACTGACTGTGCGGTAGTTTGTTTCTGAAATAACGGTATACTTCGAATTATTGCCGACTATCAATAATACCTGGTATGTCTTTGGGTGTCCTGGACGGAGATCCGTTCACCCGTACTACGTACCTGCGTATTTCCTGTGAGGGTGTGTTGCTGTCGTTCTCTTTTCGTTGGGGAAGAACTCGTGCCTTCGTACTGTATACTCTGACGCGTACTTCGTCTGGTTGTCGGTGTGAGAGCAATGAGATGTCCGAAAGCTGCCCAAACACTGCGTGGAGTATTTGTACACTTCGAAGTATGGTACAACAACATCAGCACAGCAGACTGCAGTGGTGCAGGTATAGTGCTCGTATTTGTTGCACATTCGAACACACTCGTATATACCTGGTATGACGCATCGTATTTTTCGTTGGTTCTCCCCAGCGAACACGAAGGACGGTTGGCACCTCATTTTAATGAACTTCCTGACTCTCCCACCCAAAAACCGGTGTTTGTCGTCGTGAGTACTGCTGTACATTGTACACACGCAGCTGTAACTACGTACATCATATGGTTCGTACCAGGTACGTAAACGATGCGAACACAAATCGCGCTGGTCTTACCTAAACTTCGTACCATACTGCATCCACTGCTGTGCAGTAACACCTGTTTAACTTTGATAGTTTCCGTACTCCGTACGTACCGTAGTTGCGGTCAGTCCTTACTGCCTTGTTAGAAGTAGCGTTTGTTCCTGATATATCGCGCGGGAGTATTGCATATACCTGGTATATGTTCCGTGGTACTGTGATGTATTCTGTGATATTTATATGTTTATTTTGAAATGAACAAAACAACAGCCGGCGTTGTTCCTGATATATCGCGCGAGAGTATTGCATACCTGGTACCTGGTATACCTGGTATGTGTTCCGTGGTGCTGTGATGTATTCTGTGATATTTATATGTTTACTTTGAAATGAACAAAACAACAGCCGTCGACATAAAGTCAACTATGTTATGTTCAAGGTCGGGACACTGTGCATCCCTTGCTTGGTTTGCCTAATAAGCAGGTACTTATTGGTACTCCGGTGTGTTGAATGCTTAGAGACACAATAAGAACAGCTTCATTCCTTTCGAGAAAGATGAGAGACTGAGAGTAAGGCTCGTGCCAAGTCCCTGGTTTTCCATCTAAGATGCGTCTCCCAAGCCTACCAAAACGATTTCAATATCCGAACCTAGGTATTTACAGGCCTTTCGACCTCATTCAAAGCAGTGTTTTAACACTAGCCCACTCTGATGAGCCGTATATGCAGAAAGATGGGAAATTCATGGAAACCCCGATTCCACGAATTAGGAGCACGAGTCGAAGATGCGGGTCCTCAAACCCACTCCCACATCTCTGAACGGCCCGGTTACGAAGCCGACTAGGGACGCCAATAAAAAAGAACGAAAGAAAGGCCCAACCGTAAGGGGCAGGAATAAATCGTCAACGAAAGCCATCGCCATACCACCCGTAAGGGGGTGGGGCGAGAAAGTGCCCACAGAAAAGTGAGAGGTTAGCATATAAAGTGAGGCGGTCCTGTGTCCCAGTATGGGCAGTCAATTTTATCCAGATTGCCCCCGGCTCCCGAGCGGTGGGGATTGGCAAGACGAAGAAGGAAAATACGACGGAATGCGCCATACCTAAACCCGGACCAAAAACTCCGAAAACGTGTCCTGTGCCACAAATGAGTGGCCCGATTACCCAGATGGTACAAGGATTATCCTGGACCCCTACAGCTCAGTAGGTAACACCTTCACACAGACCAGCCCCGGCCCTGAGCGGAGGGGGGTCGGCAGGACGAAATACGCAAAAACCATCGCCAGCCCGGCCCAAAACCAAAATCAGGAAGCGCCAAATCATGACGAGTAAAATCGAAAACTCGGAGAACATAAAAAGTAAAAGACACCCCCCCAAGCCCATGAAAACGGCCAGGAAAAAAATATCGAGTGCAACCGAGATTCGAAAATCAGCTATCCACGGCTGCGCCTCGAGATTCATCTACGTTACGCTGGACCCCCCGTGCAAACGCGCCAGCCAAGTTTATTTGTAGACACCAAGAACCCCGCACAACCCTCGTCGAAGTTGTGTAGCGGGCCGGAGAAAGAGGAAGCTTGATCGGTCCGGGGTCATCCAAACATCCAACCAAATATACCCCATCCAACGGTGTAGTTGCGCTGGTTTTCCCGAGCCATCACAGACCGTCGTCGCCCTAGCACCAAATGTGGGCCCCGTTGGGAAGCACGGTGTTGAAGTATCGGCGAAGCCAGTCGGCGTGAGATACACAGTCGTAGCCGGGTGCCAGAAACCGCCCGCCGATACTCCGAGAAGGATCCCGATGTGCCGCGCCAATTCACATCCGGCGGTACAGGCGGTTGAATTGGCGGTGCTGCTTCGGAGTGCCGGCCCAGTAGCGCGAAAGGCGAGAGAGCTAAAAGTCCATTTCCCGTTCCCAGGATGGTAGGGAGAGCCCTGTCTAATGCGTCTCGTACATCACCGTGATGACGTCACCTTGACTTCGAACCGATTGGTGTCCGGTAATATTTTCCACTTCGAGCCGTTGAATAGGAGACGAAACGTCGTCTTGGGCGGCGTGGTACGGGGGGAATTCCTTGGAGAAGTTGTTGGGCACGTACTGCGTCAACACCCCTGGCAAATACTTCGGGATGTCACCATGGTCGTGGGGGGTAGCACAGGGCTTGCAGCGTTGAACCGATACGCGCCGGCGAGCATGAGCGCCGGGCATATCGAAAGGAAGATCCAAGTACAGGAGCTTCGCTCCGAGAGAAAACCCGTTCGGGGTGTCCGCTGAGAAGCAGGAGCCAACTGCGAGGGCTTTGTAGGGGCCCGTTCGACTGAGTGAGACTTTGGCCTTGAGGACCTTGGCGTCCGTGTCAGGCGTCACGTCCTGGCGGATGGTGGCCGCCGTATTGTATACCGACACCCAGCCGTCAACGGCGAATTTGGGGAGTGGACGAAGTGCGCCGGAGAAGGCGGAGTTGCGGCGTTTCACGCGAGCAGCGGCGAGTGCGTAGTGTTTGCGGACGATATCGTACGCGCGCTGCTAGCGGTCCGTCGCCAAGTTGCAGTAGGCCAGGTGGTTTCGAGTCAAACTCTGGTGCCCGACGACTCCATCATGCTCGAAAATCGTGAGTGACAGCCGTAACAGCCGACCCATATGGACCTCGTTGGGAGCCAAACCCGTGGCGGTGCTGACGGAATTGTCGTATACAAATCCGACACGAGGGAGCTGTTCACCCCAGTTGTTTTGGAGCTCGTTGACGACCATCGCTAGCATCTGGGCCATCGTGTGGTTTACACGTTCTACGCCACCGTTGCCGTATGGGTGGCAGGAACGGGTGGCAATTTTCTGAAGCCCTAGAGGCCAATAAACGGCGTGTGATCGCTTGGAGCAGAACTGGAGGCCGTCGTCCGAGAGGATGCAGCGTGGGCATCCCCAGACCGGAATATATCGGTTGATGAGAATGTTAGCCGTGCCTTCAGTGGTGAACTCCGCCGCTGTAACTGCTAACATGTCGGCTTGGCGGCTGAAACGATCAGTGAAAAACAATATGCAGGTATTACCTCGAGGCATTACCGGGAGAGAGCCGAAGTAGTCGATGCTGACGGTGATGCCGGGCCCTTCTGGCAAGGGCATCGTGGTGGTGGGCCACCGAACCGTCTGCCGCGACATTTTCCGTGCTTGACATTTCAAGCAGTTGCGTAACCACCACCGGGTGCAGATGATCATACCGATCCACCAATAGAAGCGTTCGAGCATACGGAGGATGCGCGCGGTTTCCAGGTGGCAGGAAGCTGTGGAATGGCAAGCCTGCATGACCCAGGGGCATAGGAACAGCGGTACAAAAACGCAAATAGGCTCGACGTTAAAACAACAGGCCGTGCGACCCACCGGGCGTTGCATGTCAGGCGAAAGGGGGGGAGACGGCTGTCGGACGACTAGGACGATACCCACGTTGGTGGTGTGCAATCGTCCTTCACTAGCTAGCTCCTGAAAAACCGAAAACGGAGGGCGCTGGTGAGAAGGGACACACGACAGAAAGTCGGCGGGCAAAGCTTCCGGCCGACCAAGGGGTATGTAGCGCACGGTGGCGATACACGCGGGCTCGGCCTGTTGTTCCCGAGCCTGGTCGGCGTGCGAATAGCGCGCTGCGGAATCACCGAACTGAAATTCGGCAGCTGCGTCGGGGGCATCCATGTTGGTCGTGGTGATGGGCGGTACGCCAGTTGGCGGCGGAAGTCGTAAAAGAGGAGTTCCCACGGGCTGGGCGCGGTCGCGGGCGGACGGGGTGGGTACCGTCGGGGCTGGCGAGCCGACAGAAGCAGGGGCCATAACGACGCTCGCGGGTGATTGTGGCCGTGGGACTCGCGACGGGGTGATAGCACGCCGGACGGATGGTCTAAGGCCCCCACCGGACCCGAAGCTGAAGCCATAATCAACAGCAGGCGGCGCCGTGCCAGCGGCAGCGGCACTTCGTCGGCGCGTCCGGGTGGAGATGCGGCCTGAAGGCGGCAAGACAGTTAGAGGCGCCGGGTTGCCAGGCGTCGTCCTCCCGTCGACGCCACTTGTTATGTTCAAGATCGGGACTCTTTGTATCCCTTGCTAAGTTTGTGCCTATTGAGCAGGTACTCGTTGGTACTCACGTGTGTTGAATGCTTAGACATAGAAAAAGAGAAGCTTTATTTCCTTTCGAGAGCGATGAGAGACTGAGAGAAAGGCTCGTGCCTCGTAGGGAAACCCCTGGTTTTCCACCTAAGATACGCCTCCCAAGCACTACAAATACGATCCCGATACCTAGACCCAGGCTTTTGAAGCAGCACCACAACAATTAGCTGATACCTTGTTTCCGGATCGTCCATAATAAAACAAAGACGCCACCATTCCTCGTATAGCAAGCAGCTCCCCGGGATGCAATCTAGGGCCAACAGACAAATATGAGGAGAATATCCACTCAACCTGTATGCCAAAACTATCCATTTGAGTATGGGGATAAAACGTATCTATGATATCTACACACACCTGTGTTCTCTTTACATTACGTATATGTACGCAGCTATAGTCACGTAAATCGACTACTTCGTATAAGGCTAGTACGCGCAATATGATAGGGTATATTTCTTGGTTTTACCGTCACTTTTATGGTTTGCAGGCGGAACGAGTCGGACGACGATTTCCTTGGTCGCGTGACACACCTTCGACTCCAAAACAAGGGCATATGCAACCTCGGAAGCGCGGAGGTCTGCAACGCATGCCCTTCTCTCAAGGTATACCCGATGTCCTACCCTGCCGCAGTATTGTATATAGAGCTTCCGCGGGAAACTCGTACGACATTATACGATCACTGCAGTAGCATTTATCCCGAAGGGTTGTTACCAAGAGGATGTTTTTCTCGTTTCGCAGAAAATTCGCGGGAACCCGAAAAAATGCGGTGGGTCCTATTATCGTCTGGTATCGTTCTTCATGAGGTCGCAGCGCTCATTAATCTCATCGAATCGTGACTGCCAGCGGCGCAAGCGCAGGCCGTCCGCTCAAACGTGCCGCTAGCCCGGGCTCCTATAGAGGCGACCGTACCTTGCCTTAACTCGCGAGCGTAGTTTAAACCAAATTTCTGGCGCGACACCACATGAAAATAACTGGCGGTTTCGTGTTGATCTCAGGTATGTCGGTAAGTCGGCTGTGTCGACTAGACGAATAGAGCTCTCGTCGTGCACGGCGCTTTCTGCTACCAACCACGGCCCAAGAATGACCCTGGCGATGACCCTGATCTATCCTGTACAGTACCGAGTGGCGACACGGCGTACACGGCTCGCATCGTGCGCCTGCCCGCTGTTCTGCGACGAGGCGGGGCTTTTCCACTAGACGGGATATCGATTTTTTGGTGTTTCACCGGGGCAGAAAATCTTTCGTGAAACGCTAAAGAAAAATCTGCGATCCAGGGTTTTTCCTCGAAACGCGAAAAAGAACGTCCAGAAAATAACAACCCCTGATGGGTGTCGGACGGAGCAATCCTCGACACTCGGTAATATGGGGGTTTGAATAACGCAAAAGTTAAACTTTATTTACTCGCGTTGGTGTACATAGCGGCAGGAGCTCCAGCTCATACGACTCAAGTGAAAGGGGGATATCTTGAAAGCTTCAGGTCGGGGAAGACGATAGGTGTGTATGTGCGTATACAAGACCCTCTCCCTCCCTTACTCCGTTTACCTGTGCGACTACTTATATTACCACTACTATCGCAGGTGTTGTACCTGTACGACAACCATGTCGAATCCCTCAAGGGGTTAGAGATGCTTCGCCATTTGGAGCAACTGTACGTGGACAACAACTTGCTTACGACCATCGAGGGGGTCTTGCCTTGCAGACGGCTAACCAAACTGTGAGACTTGTATGGTCGTGCTGATCCAATAGCTTCTGAGATAGAGTCATGCTACAGCAGTACCGATTTTTTCAAGTTTTCTGTTGGCTTATACCGCTGTGAGGAGGTCTACAGTATACCACCCAATAACGGATTTTGGTAGGCATCGTACGCGCGGTCCGATGAACACTCCTTCTTATGGCATAGGGATAGGGTTAGGGCTAGGCATACACCGAGTAAAAGGTTGAAACACAAGGAAAGGGGATTGGAATTGCGTTGGGTACAGTATGGGTACTTCCCCGGCTGAGGAGCTCCGCCAAGTCTGAACCTTTTGGGCCCGAACGCGTCCCCACCCCACCGCACTGCTGTAGTGGTAGTGGAACCGCCCTGTAATGGCACCGCACTATAGTGGAAGTGCGCTGTAGTGGCACCGTGCTGTAGTGGTACCGCACTGTAGTGGCACCGCACTCTAGTGGCATGGCTCACGAGGCCCATCATGCGCACTCGACACGCCTTGCTGCAGGACGTCAAGCTGAACGGAATGTAATACGTAGTGCGTGAGGTTCCATGCCCGGAATGAGTTCCTTTGCGACCAAGTCCTATTGTTTGTGTGCAACACATTCTGCGAGGAATTGCTTAATTTCGCATGGAAATATGTTACGGACAGCATAGAACCGTTTGGCATGCTCCCATATCGTCCTACATAGTAGTAGATGTTGGTAGGTATTAGCAGGTAATAGTAGATGTTAGTAGGTACAGGTGGGTTTGTACGGGTCAGTAGGTGTTGGCTCTTGTACGGAGGGAAAGAGTAGCGTTCACCCTTGCAACGTTTAGAGGTACATTTTTTGTAATCTAATAACAAACAAGTGTGATGGGCCTGCACTCCAAAGTCTAAAGGCCAGTACGTAGTGTGGTGTATACGGCTTGGCCCAGCTTTTAACGAAGGACAGAACGGTTGATAATACACACAATATCCCCTCATAACCTCGACGGCTTCCTTCTGAGGACTTTCCCTGGCGCTCGGGGTTAGGGCCAGGGTTAGGGTTAGGATTGAGGTCAGGGTTAGGGCTTGGGTTAGGGCTTAGGGTCAAGTGTATTCCCACCGTTTGACACACGAACCCTAAATACGCGGTGTTGAATTAGGGTGAGGGATATCATTTACCACTGGAACAACGATTACCCTTCGAGTGGTTTGTTATACCGCGATTCATACCTGGTATTATTTATCATATTTGCCATCCCGCAATGTGCAGCATGAGCTAAAACACCGATCTCTCATCCTCGTCCTTCCCTTTCAATGCTGGAATCGAACACCGCTACTACCACCAACACCATAAATATCAATATCAGTCATCTGAGCGGAAATAATATTGGGAACATTTGCGGATTGGAGACGGCGAGGTGTCTAGAGGAGCTACACGTGGCGAAGCAATGCATTCCGGAGGGGGAACGTTTCACCATCGACCGGGCATCGATTGACGGCATAAAGGCGAGACATGATAGAAACGTGGTCTAAGGCCATCGCGCTTGGGAATCTGGGCAGAGATCGTTTATCCTGGAGTGAGTACACCCACATTTGTTTTTCTATTCGCAAGCCTACAGAGTTGACGAAAAGACCTACCAACGGTATCAACAGTACCAACGATGGCAAGAGCGGTGTCAAACGTTTTCATTGGTACTGCAAGAACTGACAGTTCTAGAACTAGAGTCAGAGCTATACCATGTTAATAGAGCCCTGTACCTACGTGTGCATCGTTAATGCCGAGGGTCCTAGACAACTTTCCGGCAGGTCAGTTTCATTCCTTCACAGGTAGTATTGCTTGCGCCCATTGATGAGATACACTAACACGGCGATCAAGCCCGATACCGTGTAACACGCAAAGCAGCCGACGCCTTGAATGAATTTTCCAGCTGATTTTCTCGACAATGGGGAGGGTGCAAGCGCCAGCGAGCGACGAGTCTGTGGAAAGGTCTCATCCAGATACCTTCCGGAGCCACGATTTTCGTGGTGTGTACCCCCTCTTAGTTTGGAGAAAATGGTATCTGGACTCCCTTCCAGGGGTTGTGTTATTGCGTATTATGTGTATGTATTGTCCATGTCAGCGAAGACGCATGCTGCAGAAGAGGCGCACCATTTTGTTTTTCTGAGGCTTCTCACTTGAGGAGCTCCGCACCCCACCCGAAAACTGACTTCCGCAAAAACGAAATTTCCTCCTGAAGAATAATGCCATAGGCCAAGTATACGAAAAAATCCTTTTTCGAAACAAGATTGGTATTGCGACGATTTTCGGTTGAGGAGCCTAGTCATTTAGAAAATATTTTAGCCGAAATGTGCTACCTCCATCGTAGAACGCGTCCGAAGTTGACCCCTTTCCAGTGCCATCGCCAAATACTGTATTATGTGGTAAGTCGTGAGATAGCGTCGACTCATCAACAACAGTCTACTTAACCATGCAAACTATGATATCTACATGCAAACTATGATATCTACTGTAGAATAAACGGTGTGCATTCACGGATCAGGAGTCAATCGTTTTTTGCCGCGTTTCCTGCGCAGAAGGCCCCATCGCGAGAGTGCAGCAGCAACCATAGCACGGCAGTCACATAATATATGTCAGTCCTACTATATTAATAGCAGACAAGAAGCGGTGGTCCCCGACGGCGTTTCTATCCGTGCCGATCACCAAAGACCTCATCCCAATGATGACCTGATCCTATTGGAAACCTCTTCGATTGATAACCTCATCCGGTTGGGAACCTCGTCCAAATGAAAACCTCATCCGATTAGGAATACCATCTAGTTGGTATCCCCCTCCGAATGACTTATGTCTTCATCCGAGAATAGACTCATCTGATTGATGTCCTCTTCCGATTGATATCCTCATACGATGATAGCCATATCCGATTGATAATCCCATTCGATAGATGACGCCATCCGATTGATAACCTAGTCCGGCTGGTAACCTCGTCCGATTGATATCCGCATTCGATTGATGACCTCGTCCGATTGACAACCGCATTCGAATGAGAACCTCGTCCAATTGGCAACCTCATTCGATTGATAACTTCATCCGACTGATAACCCCTTTCGATTACCTTTCGTGGCAGGACTCCCTGGTGGTGCTAGATGTTTCTGGCAATGGAATGGGCGGCGAGGAGATTGAAACCCTACTTGATCTTTACCGTCTCGAAACTCTCAATTTGGCCAACAACGACATCCAAGAAATATCGCAGGTACCAATTAGATCGTACTAAATAATCTTCTGGCCGTACAGCCTGATGTTGTTGTTGTTGTTGTATTTGTTGTTGTTGTATTTGTTGTTGTTGTTGCTGAACATTACTGTCTGTGTTACTCTCACGTTGTAGCATCGTTGTAAGGTAGCGTGGGCCGTGTCAGCCGTCTTTGATCCGTCTTTGATCCACACCGCCACGCACGTTCCACAACCAGCCGTTCCGAAGCACATGATATCCACCACCCGTTTATGGCAACGATGCTAGGAAATGCGCAAACTTTTAGCCAAAGTACCTTCAATGCTTTACGTGTTATCACGTACAGTGCCAATAGTACAGCGGCCCATCCAACCACACCGGCCCATCCAACCCTACCATTAATAGGTATATATTATTCTAGAAATTATGGCGGCGAACTCACCAGTTTCTTTTTCCTTCTTCTGCATACTGGTACATAATACCATGCCTGGTACGGTGCAACTTAGGTGGTTGACGTGGTAACTGGACTGGAGGTGCTGACGGACTGCGACCTACGGGGCAACGCCGTGTGTCGGGTTGCGAAATACTACGAACGAGCCGTCACCAGGTAGGTCCACCACTGCCGGTAGGAAAGCACGTTTACGTACGCATTATTTACGTTTTCGAATTTCTTCGGCTCTCTTCTGTTATTACGAGACTCGAGGCGAGGCGTGCTGAATAATGGCTTTTCACCTCGATCGCTTCAAGTGCCCTCGCCTACGCATAGCAGCTGCCTTACGTATGCCTCCGTTCCTCAACGCGTTATTGCTATCGTCGTTATGTGTGACCAGCGATGAACCGGCAGCACTAGGTATACACCAGGTAGCGGTTTAGGGCCAGCGAGTTGCGCTTCGAATACGGAGGAGTTAGAAATATTGCGCGGTTTCGATAGCCTTATTTGATGGCACTGCAGGCGTGTTTGTCTTGCGACGTCTGACCCGTTCTACGATAGAGGTAGCGCATTTCCGCTATTTTGTTTCTGAAAAACGGGGTTCTTTGACCCCAAATCGTCGGAATGAAAAATCTTGATTTCGAAAAAAAAAACGTTTTGTAGACTTGGGCCATGGGGATTATTCGCCGCGATGCATTTTGATTTTTGCTGAAGTCAGTTTTCGGATGAGGCATGGAGCTCCTTAAGTAAGGAGCCTCATAAATTTTAGGGTGAACCTCTATCGTAGAACGCCTCGTCTCTCGCTCACCGTCGCGATGATTCCGCCTCATCTACCGCGGAAGGGTCTGACTTCAGACTACTGCACGGCAACCCTTGACCTTCATCTTGACCTTCGCTGCATTAGCAGTGAAGCTCATCATTGTGGGTGGGGAGGGCGGAGGCGTAAATCGGCACAATAAGACATGATCATGGGAAGGGGCTTATCGATAAAGAGAAGAAGACTACGTGCAGTAAAGACGAGCGTTCATTAACGTTTGTTTTATAAAGGATAAACCGCTGAGCTATTCAGTCAGCCCTTGGCTGAGTAGCTCAGTGCTTTATCCTTCACAAAACGAACAGAAGTAGTACCTTTGGGCTCGTGACGGCGTCCCGCCGATAACAGTCTCCGGGGTTGATCAAGCCCCTACTCAGCGACTGATTTTTCCTTTGTA
The DNA here is from genome assembly GCA_031213475.1 of Nereocystis luetkeana. Lineage (NCBI taxonomy): Eukaryota > Phaeophyceae > Laminariales > Laminariaceae > Nereocystis > Nereocystis luetkeana. The sequence continues at coordinate 5,519,627 of JARUPZ010000033.1, forward strand.
TGCCCCCCTCCCCCACAACTCGACACCAGAAATTAAATCAACTCATTGACGCTGTCATCCATATGCAAGAAACTCCGCCTCAAAGACGGTACTCAGTAGGATGCAACACCCTTCATGCGACTCGCCCAACACCTCACGATGCTTCGCGCTTCGTGCAAGCAATGTCTGCCTGGTCGGTGAAAACCCGACGTACTCCGTCCCGGCATTGTAGGGATGCGACGTCTTACGAATACGGCCATGCATGATAATGAGTACACACCCTCCCCCACAACTCGTGCGTCCGTTCATCTGAAGCGGTTCTCTTCACGTTCGGCCCTGTGATCGAGCGTTCTTTTATCGTGGTCCTGCCCGCTTGTTTTCCCTTTTTCTACCGAGGTAGAATAAGCGGAAACACGGCTTTGGTAGGGATCGAACCCCGGACCTCGAAGTCGATAATATGTGGGGTAGATCAAAAGAGAACAAACAGCAAACAAAAAAATACGGCACATCTGAACCTAACGTAAGCACTCTTGAGACCATTCAGTGCTCGACGCCCTATGATGTCGTGCGGGTCCGTTCCATGATGCGCGTCCTCAAGGTGTGGGGATTGTCTCAAAACACTCGACGGCAAGCCGGTGCACGCACAGCACCGTTCTATGCTGCAAAGTCTGGACCGCCACAAACGAGCCGAAGAGAGGAAGAAGGTTTCCAGGAGGAAAATAGCTGATCGGGCTCCGATGTCGGAATCAATGTAAGAGTTGAGTGGCAGCCCTCATACCAGCTGCAAAACACGTTCCTTTGTTCGTTCGTTCCCGAAAAGACATAGTCCTGCAAGCGGCGGCGCGCTTGACGACCGAACATTCACTGAACCTTGCTACCACTGTGTTATAGTGCCGTACGTTACGCTTATGAGCACGCTCCGTTTTAGTTTGATTTCGCTGCACGAGCTTAGGGGGGGGCGGTTGCCGGACTCATATAGCACGGAGGTTTAAGCTGTCTCAGGTTCAACACGGATGAGTTGTTCCCACGACATCAGTACCACGAACTGGTATCGCAACAAGCCAGTCGGCCGTGTGGTCTTCGGTAGGTATAGGCAAGCCCGCTGTTCCTTTGCAGTGCCTTTAGAACTCTAACTACGACTTTGGGAACAGAGCACTTGGGGTTTATGTGAGATACGTTTCGTAGGTTTGAAAGGGGTTACGCCTCGGTTACCCGGTGGCCGCGCTGTCTTGACCAACCCAACCTGGGAACGAAATCTTCCCCATGCACTATGCACTCACTGGTGATCATCGCCGCGCCACCAACAAACAGCGCCAAAATCACCAATGTTCGGCGTGACCGTCATCCTAATTCCGACCGTACTTGGGCCACCTACAGCATCAACTGTCAGGCCAAATTAAAGGTCAATGCCCAACAGCGCAAAGCAGGAGATACACATGCGTTTAATCTTCTCGCCTTATCGGCGATGCTGTCGTGGTCGTTGGGGCACAGCTAGCTTCTGGAACCATAACTAACAAATACCAACGTGCTACGTGAGCAATGTGATTTTCCGCTTTGGCCGGAAACTAAGGACCGCTCTATCTTCATGGTTATACCCCCAATGGTCCTCATATTTCCGTTCAGAGTGGCACCGCACAGTGCAGGACACCTATCTATGGTGTGCCCTGTTTACTAAGAAACGACAACCAAAGAACGCCTGGCTGAAATTTGTACACATATCATGTGTTCGGGAGCCGTTATACTGAATTAAGTTAATGTACAGCAGGACAAAACCGTTCTCGAATATCAGATCCAGCCTGTCCTAGCTTTCCTATTTCTTGTTGGGTGTCTTGTACTGTTGTGAAAATGTGCAAGCATCTTCGCGTTCGGTATTCGCAGGGTGTCAATTTCGTCAGAGCGAAATCAAAACGTTTTTCACACATCGAAAACATCACGATCTAGAAATCTGTATCGTATGCTTGCCGTTATGATATACCGGGTATCTGGTACCTGGTACCTGGTACCTCATGTGATCTGCAAGAGCCGTATCGTATAGATCCGTTTCATTCAGATCCTTCCCACACGGCAAACGTGACCTAGACCGTGTAGACCATCTAAATCAGGGATCAATCCGCCCCGAAAGAGTTTGATAATGAAATTGGGATCTGATCTGAATCATCTGATCTGATCTGTTTGATGTGTCAAAGTTTTCCGTACCCCTCGCATCCTGCAACGAACAGAGTACCGACACCCTCCGATTCCTGGGGAGAGGTGCAAAAAGGATTACTCGTTGGCTCGCCGGGTCAGAGCCGTCACCAGGACCGACGCCAGGGGCTAACGGGACTAAAAGGGGCTTCGGTCGAGGACCCCACCCTTGCGCAGTCTGCCATAAAACCCACTTGCGAAGATATTAACCAGCCCCTTGTTTCTTGGCCACACTCGCGGTAGACGTCCACAACGTTGCGTTTATTCTCGTGCCGAACGTTGTGCGGTGTGCTATGTACGTCGTGTGCTGGACGTAGTGCGTTGTAGGTTGTGCGGTGTGCGGCGAGCGTTGTGAGCTGCACGTTGTACGTACAGCAGTAGTACGTAGTACGTTGAAACGTCGCGTGGTGCTGTGTGCGTGTGCTGTGTGCGCTGCACGATTGCTGTACGTTGCACGTTGCACGCTGTACGCCGTGCGTTTTGTGCAGCAGCGTTGCACGCTGTACGCTGTACGTTGCGCGTTGACCTGGCACGCCGCGTCAAAGCCGGCGTGGTATTTATTTATTGCGCACTTGCACCCACCGAACACTGGTACGTGTGGTGAGTGCGTGGTGTGGTGTGGTGTGGTGTGGTGTGGTGTGGTGTGGTATGGTTTATATCTCGTCGGTGGTACCTAACAGGGCCGGCATCTTTTCAACGGCGGTCGGTCGCCCATGTATCAGGTACCAGTATCTATTAATAATATATGTTGGAGAGAGCAAGCCAACGTTTCGTTTGCCTGTGGCCTACAGCTAAAACACGTCGCGGGGCTGCATTGTATACACGCCGGCAGACCCCGAGTCCGGGCGTCGTATTATAACATCGGGTAGCAGCATGCCTTGCTTCGCAGATTACGCTCTCCGCTTCGAAGTTGATTCTAACGTTAGTTTTTTTTTTGGCGCCGATGCTTTTGCTTCCCGGCGTTCTGGTGAAGAAGCGTTGAGCTCGTGGGGCGGCCAACGCCGCTCTACAGTAGTGTCTACAGGGGAATGAAACGTCAAACATGCAAAAATCTGTTTATCTTGTGCGTTGGTCACACACAAGGACGGAGTTATAGCGAAACGGATCCTACTGCCACCCTAAATCGAGCAAGGCAGTTTTAAGGGGGTAATCTATCGTGGTGCATAGTTGGGTTGCGATTTTGTCTCCATGCTTTCGCGAGCAAGCTATCCGGAGTTTTTCGTCTTGAACCTCGTGTTGGCGGTCGGGGTGTCTTGTGTTCCGGTTGTTCGGTTGCCTAACTTGTACCTGGAACCTAGATGTCGAGTCTGGAAGCCTGGTCGATTATTGGACGAATGTTTCATGCGCCTGTGGGCTACGTGTAATACATGGCCCATCATCACACGTAACCTGATCTCGACAAAATGATAGGGTGAACGTAGAAAACTTCGGCTGCAACACGTTGAAGCGCTAAGGCTCATTCTTATCGGAGAGTTTTTTCCAGAATTTCCCAAGTTTGGCAATAATTGGAGATATGCATCAAGATACGGAGGCGTTCTGGCACTATTCGTGAAATTCTCCACAAGCAAAAAATCAAGTTTGTTAAATTTCACATATTTGGGGAAAAAAATCGGAAAAATCTGGAAGATTAAGAAACTGCGCGAAAAAACATGGAAATTATGGGAAAAAGCTCTCCGATAAGAATGATCCTAACAAAACCGGTTTGCCATAAAATATGGTTAAGATAAGCATCTGCCAGCTGCTTGTGATCGTCAGAGGACAACTGGGGTGAATCCCCGGGTTTCCTAGTGTAAACCCGGGTATGTACCCTGCTTACCCCCCAGACGACCATACGCCCCCGAGTAGGGTGAGCAACTAACTCCTGTGCGCTATTTTTCGACTTACATTGTTCGGTGGTAGCATCTCGACAGTGCAGGTAGAGAGAGAAAGAGAGAAAAACATTGAATAATTTCTTGCCGGCAGTTTTCCGATCGGTAAAAAATTATGCTAGTCAGCTATCGCTGCGAGCGGGACGTCACGGGTGGGCGTCTCCCTGGGTTCACCATATCGCAGCGCGCTCCAGCCCTCAGGCCATATACGAGTAGACCAGGATAATCAACTCCCGCGACTGGCGTACCACAGCTGTTGGAGTTCGATGGGGTAAATTTCATAGGCAAGCTATGCAAAGCACTATGGTAGCATGCCAAAGTGGTACATCACACCATCATACCATAGGCCGGACAGCTCCAGGCGCCCCGCGCTTGACCCCTTAAGGACCGCACTTCCGTTTTGGGGAGAAAATTACATAGGATTGGACCGAGATATGTTTTGCCTGACATAGCACAAGAGTGCAGTAGGAAAAAGGTTGAGAACACAGCACACTCTGATCTGTCTCGCCGCTCATGATGCAACAAAGCCGCGGTATCAGTACAATGTACAGGTACGCACTTTTCCAAGTGCTGTTGGTGAATATATTGTTTTCAGCTGTGTTTTAAGTTTCTTGTAGCTCTCCACGTCTTCCTGCGCCGCCCGACATGACACCGAAATACCACTGTTACACCTACCAAGCCCGACCATGACACCGTAATGCTACTGCTATGCCTGCCAAACCCAAGCATGTACCGTATTACCACTGCCATTACGCCTGCAAAGAGCAAGCATGAACCGTAATACTACTGTTACGCCTGCCAGCCACAAGCATAGCAACGTAGTATGACAGTTACGCCTGCCAAGCGTAAGAAACCGGAGCGCTATCCACAACTGCCGCTAGCAAACAAGCACTAACACTGCTTGTAGCAGACAAGGACATGCAGCGCCTCCACATTCTTCGCAGTCGTCCCCTCTCGCATGCAAGCGTCGTTTGAGTCGCTGGTTTGCAGATCTACCTAATCAGCGTCTACAGCGCGAGCGGCGCGTCCTTTCAGTCGCTGGGTTGCAGGGCCACCTCACAAGCGGTTACAGTACAAATGGCAGCGGAGACACAGCATTAAGCATCACCGCTGCAATCTACGCAAGCAAACACTGTCAGTTTCTACGTCAAGTCGAAGAGCAGGCAACTGCTAGCCCTCCAGCCCTTTGCTGGGCCTTGGCACCGCAATATGAGCCCTATGATAACCGCCAGTCAACACGGCAATCACCACGACGGAAGCACCACAGGAATGCAGCTCACAGAGCTGAGGCACCCTCCCCAATCCCTATCGGTTCGTCCGTCCAATAAGTTGCACGTGGGCAGGGTTAACACAGTCTGCATCATCACATAGCGCTCAGAAAATTTGAACCGCCAGAGAGGGGAAGACGAAGCAGCCAACTACCCTTCATTCAGTCCATGTCGCATTCCGAACCCCGAACACAGCTCTCTGTGTCTTGGCCGCGTCAGAAGTCTAGCAAGTCGGCGTCGTCATCTTGGTTGCCTTCTCGCTCGTCGTTTGCTGGAGGAGAGGAGGTATCTGCCGTGCTCTGCTCGGCAGCTTCTGATGGCGCCTTCTCGGGACTCGGCGGTGTCGAGGTAACGCTCGGCTTTGAGCAGGAAGGGTACAGCGCGGAAAAAACGAGGATGGAAAAACATTGAGAAGTCAGTCAGCTGATGACGTCGACACGCCAACTTGATTGGTGTGTGGAAACCCCAATACTACTATCGACAACATAATATGCTATTCCATAACAGGCCTGACGGCATCACCACGTGTTGTTGCTCATCTCGATCAACAGGAACGAAGGAAGGTTAACTTACAGAAGGAAAAAATGTACAATCCAACCATGGCAGAAATGATCCACTTCGCCTTCCGCCGTGCACCTTCCGTCACCCATGGGTCGGTGTTCCAAGGCTTCGCACGCAAAGCGACACTGCCTAGGCTGGCGTTGCATATTTCATGCTTCATTTCATATTTCGTACCAGGTACGTGTTGCATAATTCAAACAACCAACGCCGACCGCCTGCCTCGCTGCTTCGTCCTAATGCGCCATGATATCAAACCGTTGGCGGCGTGGATCGCAGCACAAAGGACACCGAGCGGAAGCCGACTCGAACTCAACTCCCAATAACTGCGGCACGTCTACACGTATACGTCAATGTCTATTTACTGCATACTGGTTCGTCTATTTACTGTTCACCTGGTGTGTCTATTTATGCGTAACAGTCTTAAGTGTATTTCATGTATACGTCTATTGCTTGGCCAACGTCTACGCCTGCACCCTGCATCTACGTCTACGCCTGCTGTACGTCTACACCTACACCCACGCCCATGTAGGTCCACCTGGAAATGAGAAAATCGGACGAACCTGGAAATGAGAATCGTCGAATTCACTCCCCACCACAAGAAAATCAAACTCAAAATGACCATGTCGGACGACACCGAAAACGAGAAGCAACGAATGTAGCCCCTACCCCAACAGTACCACCGCACTGTACCCTACTGCACTTCTTTCCGCGAAGGCCGTTGTGCCTACGACGACACAGCAATCGATATGGGTCGCCCTCCAAAACGGAGGAAGTTTGCAAGTACCATACCAGGTGAGTGTGGCTATGTTCATGTTTACGGTTTATTTCACGAGGGGGGGTGCACTATCACGTTGAAGCAGGTCGTGGTCACGATCGTGTCTCGAGGCGCCACCACAGCCGCCGTTTGATTCTGTTTACTCTCGGCATACATTTCTCCCCCCGGCGAGGGACACTATAATATTCTCAGTGTCGCTTCAATAAATCGTTTTTTTGCACCTCTGGGCCATTCGCTGACGATGCCACGACTCCCAGATCAGTTACGGTAACCTCCTCATCTTCATCGTCGCGCTGGAAGTCAAAGAAGCATAACACACGCGAATTAGTGAGGGGGTTGTTGTTTGTATCAGCGAACGGATATGGTCCATTTGGCGTACATGTCACACACGCAGGCATTATATCGTAAATTACGCACTCGTCATAACCTGTCTCTACGTAGACTGGTCTTTGCATCATACGATGAGCCGGACTAAAAGCCGAATCAAGCCAGACCAGGTCGAGTCATGCGAGACCCAAGCCGAGTCAATAGTCAGGTCCGACAACGCCGAATCAAGGCAGGCAAAAAATAAGGTTATGGCAGGCCAATCCAAATTACGAATCAAGCTACGAAGACCGATACGAATCGCGGAGAAAGTCAGGGCAAAGCCGACCCGACATACGCAGACCAATCAAAAACCAAGAATAAAGTCAGAGACGAATTTCAATCAAACAACGAAAACCAATCCGACTCAATAATCAAGTTAGGCCGAGCCGACTGCAGTCGGCAATTCAAAAACAGTATTCAAGTCCAACCAATCCGAATCAACACTCAAGTGAGATCAAGCTGAATCAAGTAAAAGACCAATCCAAGCTACTGTGGAATCAAATAAGCCTAAGCTGTAAAAAAATCAACTTAGCTAATCCGACACATGTCAGATCAACTCTAATCGAAAACCAAGTCAGGCCAAACGAACCAAGTCATACCGATCCAATCCAATTCAATCCAAGTCACGTCGAGCGGGGCCGAACCTTGTTGTGCGGATCGTCGGGGTCGTTGGCGTCGTAAAAGGATGATCGCGGTGCATCGCACTCTGGGCACTTGAAGTCGTCCACGTCATCGAAGAAGTGCTCATGTCGACCTTTTCGAACAACACAAAAAAATGCGGCAATGAGACAAACGTGTCACATAGTAGCCACATACCTGGTACTAAGTATGTATACTTAAAAATATGAATATATATGCCATGCGGACACACAACGCGAAACATTGTTGGGGGCTATCGCAGGCACAGGTTCTAAAGTTAATCCCTTTGGGCGCACAGTACTTCGAATCAGGGTGGGCTAATGTTGCAGAAGTAAAGGGTCAACGTTAACGTTGCGTGCGGCATGGCGAGGCAGATCTCGTGAAATGTAGCAGGAAATGAGGAGAACGACCGCTACCATTTCCGATGCCGGCGTGTTCCTATCCCTATTCTTATCATCTTCGACGTGGGTTTGTTCTCCTTGTTTTTCGGACCCCGCCCTCCACATTTTTCAGTATCACGGGGGACCACAGTAAATGGGACCTAATATTGTTGGTAAAAAGAGCGAAATATATAGTTTTTTTTTGTGTACGGTAGGTCCTAATTAATATGGCCCTCCGTAATAGTAATCGGTGACCTTCTACAGGAACGTACAACTATCGTGGCTAGTGGCCTAATTGATGCGTTCCCTTTTAATATTTTGGCATTTGCATAGCTACAAGGGAATCGTCTTGGCTCGGGAAAACGGATCACACTAAGCCGAGGAGGGGTCGCTCTTGCTGCTACGAATCGACTAACGTTAACCCTTTTAGGGCCGCAGTCCCGTTTTGGGGACAAATTGCTTATAATTTGAGTGGTTTGTCCCCAAAACGGAACTGCGGTTCTAAAGGGGTTAACAGAGCAGTTACATCAGTAGTATCCGTTGTGCTATGCCCGCCAATTTCCAGAGGTCCAGCGAGGCGTGGAACTAACGACATAATTAGCGGATCAATCAAATATAAAAAAAATGTCAGCCAGCCAGCACATCAACTGATACCTCAACCGTCATTGGCAAATCAAACATTCGGTCGACTACTTAGCGACGCGTGCTTCACTTCTCGACGGGACAATCAACCACAAACACCACATTCACCATGTTACCTGCAAACCAACGAGAGACGCGTGCCTCACCTCTTGCAGACAAAATCAACCACCGACACCGCATCGAACATTTCTATCGACCGATGAGCGACGCAGACCGCACCCCCTCGCCGCGAAAAGCAACCACCGGCCTTACAGCCGATCAGCCAATTCTGTTTTCTATGGGCCAATAAGCGGCGCATGCCTCACCTCTCGCCGGAAAAAGCGTGTACCCGCAGTCGTCGCAGCAGTAGGCCTTGAGCTCCTTCAAGTGCTCCGGCTCCGTAACCACGTGGTCCCAGTTGATCTCGGCCATCGCCGTCTTGCTCACATCGCCGCCCTATGCGTGCGTACCAGAAGACCAAGGTCAACAGAGGCCGGCATGTACACACATCAGGGTAGGCAACCCGTGCGACCTGAAACAAGCTCTCCAGGGGAACACCTCCCCCCCCGCTAATGGTAGGTTTCCAACCCATGTATACTCGTACATTTATACACACTGCAGTACCCCCTAGAGACCAGTGTCATTTTCGCCAGTTTTTAATCTGGCCTCACTGTTTCGTCCTGAGACCGTGCCTTTCGTTACTAAAAACAGGTATGAAATCGCAAGCGTCCTACGAGTCACGAGTGAAAACCAAGTCACCATTCTTGACGTGTTCAAACACCCTGGTAGGCTTTATGTCACGATCGTGATTTTCTAGTTTCGCAACGAGATGTGACATCCTTTTTTCGTGTCACTTTTCAAGCACAGCGTCACGATTCGTGACAAAATTAACACGATTCGTGAAATTCTCACGTTTTATTTCGTCACGATTGGTGCCATTTTGTTTATGAGCTACAGAGGCGACCAAACCTGCCTGAATGCCGTAAGTGGAACCTAGTGAAAGCCAGTGTGTCAACACGAGTGTGTGGCTAGTCAAAGTGCCTACAGGCACTCGAAAAGAAGAAAGTCAAGCCTGAACGCTTAGTGCGGTGCTCCCGCTCCGCTAAGACGTTCCACCAGCGGACCGCATCGATTTCTTTGCCGTGGTCGATGGTATTGTAGACGTCGTTGTCGTTATCATTGACAATTCCCGTCATCGTTGGCACTATCGTCACCTTCAACGTTAAGGTTATCGCTAGCGCGACTTACCTTTCGGATCAAGCTCCTAACGAAGTGCTGCACAAAGATGAAGCCGAACGCCTGCCACGTCCAAAAGCCGTACGTCTTCTTCACGATGATACCATCCGTCTGGTGGAGATGCCGCCAGCCGCACAAGATAAAAAACAAAGCAGTCATAGTCAACAGCCAAAAGTCATAATCCAGATATCAAAAGTCAACAGCCACAGTCGAAAATCAACAGTCAAAAGTCAACGGTCAAATTTCGCAAGTCAACAGAAGCCCAAATGCCAAAAGTCAGCGGTCAAAACACAACAGTCCACCGGTCAGTCGGCTACCCTTACAGCACGAGTGCCAATCAGAAACACACGGCTCGGTGGGTAAAAGTAGACAAATATGGGCAAAGTTGCGCCACACCTTTGCTGATCGCAGCGATCACGAAACTGTAAACATAACACGCTTGTTGATCGGTGTGTGAATGTGATGCGCGATTCGGTACGAACCGCCGAGAAGATGCCGCCGCCGCAGCAGCATCAGCAATGCACCCCCGGAAACATCGCTCGTTTAGCCTAGATCTACAACTACTCCAAATATTCTAGCGATCATTCCACCCCCTTGCCCTCTTCAACCCTTGTAGTTTTGATACCTGGTACTAGATGTACTGTTAATACTGCTGGTGTACAACATAGACTAACTATTGTAATTCCGAGTACTTTATCCGCCAAAAGACAGCGCAGTTCTGAAGGGGCGGCCGAAGAACCTGCTGCGATGCGACACCATAGTGTGCATCGTGTGCCTTACATGTGAAACAAAAGCACCCACGGAACCCCTGGTGCAGCCGTCACCCACGGCGGTCAAACCGCCACCGACGGTGGTGAGACCGCCACACACGGTGGTGGTGCAAGCGTCACGCGAGGCTTTGTAACCGTCACCCACCGTGGGTTTCACCGCAACCAACGGTGTTGTAGCTACACTTACCGGTAGAGCGAACGGCAAGGCACACTCGCAATCCCCCCTCACCGGTACGTATAGCTTGGTGTGCTTGTCGAAGTACGCCCCCGACGACACTTCGTCGACCAGGTCGCGATCTTCGGAAGCCGCGTATTGCGAAGCCATCGACTCCAGCTCGCTGAGACGATCTGCTGATATCGTGTTCTCTTCTCGCGTCTCCGATGCCTCCGACACCGCCTGCTCCTCCTCGACAGAGCCGTAGTCAGCTCGCGCCAACTCCTTGTTGACGTCAACTTTCGGCTGATTCACCACCACAGCCGCCGCCGCCGCCTGGCATCGCGCGGCGGTGACGCCACCACACGCCGCGCCACATCACACCATATCCCATTAAGGGAGAGCGGGAGGGTAAACACAAAACCGGGGGTAGCGTTAGGGTGGCTTTGAGAGGGAGGGTGGAGGGTGGTTTTGAGCAGGGCACGTGCCGCCGGGGCGCGAGCAGCCAGGCAGACGTCGCTCGCCAACACAAAAGGCGACGAGAGCCCGAAAAAATACGACAAAAAAAGGATTAACGGTTCCATTTCGAGGTCCAACATGGAGCGAATTCACATTATTATCAAGGTTGCGACATCAAGATCTAAGGGTGTGATTTCAAGTTTCACAATGGAATGAGTTCGATGTCTAATGGTGCGATTTCAAGGTATAGCAACGCCATATCATCTACCGGCGCTATATCAAAAGCCTGAATGGTGCGACATCAAGACTTCGAGAAGCGCTCTCACCGATACCGTCAACGGCCAGCGTCCACGCTACAGGAGCTACATCAGACACATCCCAAATCCCCGTTTACAGACGTTTCGATGACGAGCTTCGGAGCGGATTGTCGTGTAGCAGATTGGTCGCCATCTCCCACCGCCCTCCTTGAAAGTGGTTTCAGAACCCTTCACCAAAGTCGCTGGGACATCCAACTTTATAGCCATTGCACCGGTGTACCAGGTAGTTTACAGCACTTGCGTCACCTTCCATCGTAGTCGTTGGACCCTACCAGTTTATAGCCGTTGGACCTCTTTCTAGTCAGCAGTGCGGCCATCCTCTTTTGCAAGCAGTTGGACCATTCTTATCTACAGCCGTTGAAATTTTACAGCAGTTGGGCATATTCTTACACAGCAGTTGCGCCATCTTCGCAGTTGGGCCATCCACTCACAGCAGTGGGACTAAACCTACAGCATCCACTACACAACAAAGAGAAGTCAGAAGTCAGCCCCCCTCCGGGCACCCGCTCTCATCGTACCTGCAGCCCAATTCGCTCCATCGAACGCAAGTCCGGCCGCCGGGACCGTTTAACCCGCCGCGTTTCGCCCCCTGCCCCCTCAATGCTCACGCCTCCGCCAGACCTCGCTCCCCTCATCGTAATGTTCCGCGACACAGAGCCGCTCCATCGCCTCGACCTACCGTGACACCGCACTGTTCGCGGTCAAACGTTTGTGGGAATTGTCAGTGGGGTTCCTTTCGTTCGTGAGAAAATGTCTTTGGGGATATGTTCATGGAAAAATGTTCGTGGGAAGGGTTCGCGATCAAACGTTCCAGGGAACAACGTCGAGGGGAGGAGATTGTCCTCGGTATATGTTCAAGGGAAATAGATGGTAACTTGGAACACGTTCGAGGCCTAGAAAACACACGGTATGTCGCGCCTGGAGTGGGATACAGGGGGGACGGCAAGCCAGCCAGACAGCCAGACAGCCAAAACATCGCTTCCGTTTCAGAAACTCCAGTCTAGCACATGCCTGGTATCATAGGTTCTACCGGTTTTGTACCAGGTATTATGGCATCTACCGTAAGACACCGCGGAGTATACTGACCGTAAGTGGGCGCGGAGAAGGGTAGCAGCAGTGTACATACTGCTTTTGTAGTTATAAATTTAGCGACTGAAAGGCACCAACCACAGTCGTGCAGGGAGTTGGCTGCTGCGTGTCCCAGCGCTCGCTCGAATTCGCAGATTCCGCTTCCGGACCTCGTACATATCAGATACCAGGTACTAGGTACCAGGGTAGGTGCGCTCTAGAGTGCTCGTGGGGCCGATGTGAATAATGCTGTTCGAGGTCTTACTAATAGCTATCGTATGGGCTATGACTCCAGACTGGAAAGTAGTCACATGCTACCTAAACCCTTTTAGGACTGCAGTCCCGTTCTTTTACGACAAACCAGTCAACCTCCAAGTGTTTAGTCCCCAAAACGGGACTACGGTCCTAGAAGGGTTAATATACCCGTGAATCTTATTTACGGGGGACCATACATAGTTAATAGGAGGACCAAATATTGTTATTAATAGTAAAAATCGTTAAATATTGGTAAATTTTTTTATGATACCATAGGTCCTTGGTTCTTCGTCTTACTCTGTTTACAAGCAGTGGTGTTTATTTTCTTTTTTTCTTTTTTCCAGCTCGTTCTTTTTCAAGTGTTGGTCACCTCGCCTGCGGGGGGGGGGCACGACAGATTGTTTCTCCTAGTTTTTGCTTTCATTTTTTTCTTCTTCTCTATCGATTTGTCTACTTCGTTTGTTGTTTTCTCTTTGATTGTTTCCTTTCGTTTATCTATTTCATAGATTGTGTATGTCGTGCCTGTCGTATCTATCAATAGTATGATGACATGGCATTGCATTGCCCACTGCAGTGCTTACTGCATAGCGGTACGTGGCAACGTAGTATCTCTGTGGCGTAGCTTTGTGACCACAGAACTTGTATCTCTTCTAGGATTGAAGAATCGGCACGGACACTGGTTGTGCTGGATGTCGACGGGTAGAAAGAACGGTTTAATGTGAAGAACACACACACGCCAGGTATTAACTATGGTCCCCCGTAATGGCAGTTCTCAACTCGCTCTAAAAGAAAGGGACTATTAATAGATGCAGTACTCGTATATACCTGGTATACCAGTAACTCGTTTTCGTCGCAGCAAACAACAATGCCCCAACCCTACGACGTTCACAGTTCTACATGCTGATATTGCTGTTGTGCTGCCAGAGATAGCTGCACGCTGGTGTTGTTTCGTTTTGTTGGCCCTTCTTTTACGACCGACCAAGTACCTGGTAGCTGATAGCTGATGCTCATTTACTCACGTACCGACTGAAAGTACGCTCGGTCGAAAACCCCCCGGCAAACTCGTCCGGCAAAACCGCAGCACCGAAGAGTAACGGGGCGAGCTGAAGAAGCGCTGGGGTCTTCTCTAAGTATCGCTCGCTTTGTGTTCGGGTCCTGCTGCACTATGTCATCGTGTATCGTGTGATCGTCAGTTGCCTCTCATCCTACAAGCAGTAGATCACACGCACAACAACCAAGTATTACTCTGCTGCGTGTGGATGCGGTCTACTCCTGAACTGCTGTGGATTTGAGTGCATCTGCTGCTGCTCCTCTGCTGGCTGCTGCTACAGCTGTTGTAGTAATGCAACAGATCACCCACGAACACTGGAGTGACCGAGCAGAGAAAGACACCCACGCCAACTAAACAACACCTAACAACGCGAGCGTGAAGCGCACATAGATCTGACCTTGGGAAGACGATTGCCCCCGTGTGCTGCAGGGAGTCACTAGTCTGTGCTGTGGCGCGATGACGAATGCCTCAGCTGTGTTCGCTCCAAGGGCTAGGGCAACTAACAACCGCAGCATGTTGTATTGGGCCGTCGCGGCGAGCCCTCCGTCAGAGATTACGCACTACGCCAACGTATTACAACACTTGGGACGTGTCGTGGGCTCCCGCTTTCTTCTAGCGAGCTAGTCCTTCCTCTACCTCTCGCTCTTGCCCTTACTGGCAGGAAGCTCCGCGTGGCAAGCGGGGTCTTGTTAAATCTGAGGTGGGATTCTTCTTACGGGGGGTCGGACCCGTACAAATGCGACGCCTGAACGCTCGAGCCCACCAGGCAGGCGTCAGGGCGCAGGGGGGCTCAGAGCTCGGAATCGATCACCACGCGAAAGGAACAATTGATATTGACGACGTGCGCGTCGATTCGCGACATACCAGGTATGTCTGCTGTTTCCGACTGCTTTACGTTTTTAGCTGCGGGTGTCTCGAGGTTACCCCTCAGGGATTCAAAAACTTTTTTTTTTTATATATTATTTATCTTGATTATAAAGGGGATAATTCAGTTGCTCTTCTCGAGCTTTGTTTCTGGTACAGCACTACTAGCAGACACTCAGCACTGATGCCGCTGGTGTGCTTGCTTGCTTGATTGACGACATGAATAGCCTGGGAAAGCAGAAGACTGCCCTGTCGCCGCGGGCGCGCCACCCCCTCTCCTTGAGCGAGAGCAATCAGCATACGATTATCTCACCTTCATGAAATACCGGCCAAGCGTAGCGTACGTACGTACCGTAGGAGCTAACCTAACCATTTCGCACGTTCGTAGGCAATAGGCAACACACCCTGTAAATTGTAACCATACCATTGTTACTTGGGTACTCGCACTCGCACCCAGGCGCCACAGGATTATTTTTGGGTACCTCTTGCCACGGCCACTGCCGCTGTTGCACTCCAATCGATAAAATGCTGCTGGCAATTTTTGTTTTGGTACATACGAATATATGGACTCCCTACTTTCGGAGAGTCACTATTAATAGTGTCCCAAGTGATGTGGTTAGTAGCTTTGACCCGCTGCCGGAAGCTGCACTTCTCCTTTCTTATATTTAGAGTAGGACAAGGAGAGAGCCCTCCACGTTGGGTTAGCAGCATGGAGAAGAGAGAGATCGAATGAGATTCGGACGGGCAAACAAGCCCCGTCTCGACTTCAAGGGCTCGAGTTATTAAGCCGAGTTCTCCAGCTTCTCGGAAAGATTTTCAGTAGTTTACCTAGAGTTACTATTGAATACCTGGTACGAAGAAGCAACGAGTACCGTAGACCTTTGAGCAGTACATAAACATACAGTAGTAGACTTACTTTCTTTTGTCTTTTTCCTTAGCATGCTCGGTTGGTACGCCCCTGGCATCTCAGGCTCCCACTTGGACTTCTATTAGGGTGACTGCTCGGTTGGAGCCTTTCTTCTTTTTCTCGTTCGTGTGCGTGCGTGTAGCCAGAGCACGGCACCGCGGGCGAGCGCGGCGCCATGGCGGGTGTCGGGGGGCGCTGGCGGGTAGAAGGGGGGTTGGACGGAACACGGTCGCCGTTTTCGTGGCTCGGCGTCGCGTGTCCCATCGAGACACGAGGCAAGCATGAATGGTCTGTCTCTGTCTGGCCTCCTGATATCGGACTGAAGATCAACATGTACGAGTATAAGGGTCGCTTTGGATTGCAACTATCTTCAAGCGGTGCTTATTCTTGCCACCAAGCTGAATTTCAGAGATACAGCATTGCAGTCGGAGCACCAATATTGTCGAACTGGCGAACGACGGCCACGGTGAGTCCCGGGCTTCACGCGAGACGCGCGACGGGGCTCACTGGGGCAGAGAGGGAAGAACGCTTAAGCTTTACACGGGCTGAGTCGGTGGCGAGGTAGCCGCGAGAGGGGCAGGCAGCGTACGAGGCTGAGCGAATCTCTGCTGTTCGTTTTTTTTACGGCCGGCGCAAGGTGTTCCAACCAGGCGGGAAATGACTGCATCAGAGGGGACGGGGGATTTTTTTTTGTTCTTCAATTTTTCGTCTTGATTATCATTTTCTTGTTTTTGCGGTGCGGTGCCGTGCTGTGCTTTCTCTTTCTTACATATCAGAAGAAGAGAATAAGTCCGTACGAGCGTACATGCATGCGGCGTCCAGGTTGTTTTCCTGGATGGTGCATGGTGCTTTTGGCATTTGCAAGTCGCCTGCTCGCCCCTAATTATTTGGACCATCTGCTGCGTTCCATTCTTCCTCGTGAGCGTTTCACCATCGAAAGTCATGCATCTTGGTGCCGTGTGACTGCATTACACTGGGTACCTGGTATGTTTATTTCGTTTTCATTTGTCTTTTTCAGACAATTGTAGTTGTATTTTTAGACGCACAAAGCAAGCAAATCGGCCGCGCGCGCTTCTCTCGAAAGGAGTCCACCTCTACCATCCTAGAGGCACCATGGGTTCAAAACTCCGCCTCTCCATCGATTAAGTTTGAGTTCTCGATATTTTTAGGGCCGCCCGCGCCATTACAACAATTTCTGACAAAAAACGACCAAAAACACAAAACGCGCACAAATTCATTTGTCTCGTGCTTTGTTAGTGGGGGGTATATTCATTTTTTTTGCTGGAAATTATCGAAAAAGGCGCAGCAGTACTAGTCGAGAAACGTCATTATTCAATCTGTGTTTTCCGAGTATTTTCCGAGACAGGGACTTTTGATCTGGGTACCTCTGCGATGGTACGAGTAGGTGAACTCGTTCCGAGATGTGCACAGCCGATTTGCTCGCTTCCCGGACAAAAACAACTGGAAGCGGCAGAAAATACGAACTGAATTAAATTTCGAAGAAACAGCCTAAGAAACAGGAATGCAAATGATACTTGCAACTTCCACCTGTATGTAGATGCTTACATATATTTATATACCACTGTAGACTGAGCTCCTACAGCTGTAAGCGCCTATTTAATAGTACAGCAGTACAATTACTCTTAGTAGAGCTGATTATTAATTCGACCCCGGACGGTTCGAGATGTGATTTGTCGAGTGGGGTGTGGGCCAAATCCGTGTCTTCCTCTGTAATGCCGCCGCCACCGCTCCATATACCAGAACCACCCCAGGGACCCGCTCAGGGTTGACGCTTGTTCGGGGAGTTCCATCAGCTTTCGATCGAATCGGTCACCAGTTAACACCAACCTTGTACGCAGCCGCCGTGCCAGGAGGTCGTCATGGACATAATAGACACCACGGAGAGCCAGGAAGAGGAGGAGGAGGAGCAAATGGAGGAGGAGGAAGAGGAGGATGCATATGAGGAGGAGGACGAGGACGAGAACGATGAAGAGGATGTCCAGACTCGGCCGAGATGCCGCTCGCAGAGCCCTGAGAAGCAAGAATCGAGCGATGTCAAGGAATGCGCGTCGTCGCCAAGACGAAAGCGCAGAACGACTTCTAGGCTCGGTCATGGAGCGATGCCGAAGGAGCAGGAAACGGGGGGGTTTGTTACAAAAGGCGTGCTTGAGGCTGTGGAAGCTGACAATCAAGACGAAGTCGGGGCGGAAGGATCCCGGCCGCGAGGGCGAAGGAAACGTGCGAGGCGAGAGGGTAGCGCTGTTTATGGCTGGCTGAAAGACGGTGAGCGCCGCAGCTGTTCTGCGTCACACATTGTTCATACATACGAGTAGCGTTAAATCGCGTTTCATGACATTAAGTGTTGACACGTACCAGCATGGCGTCAAATTACGTCATTCGAAGCGTTAACCAATTTACAACAACTGCACTGACGATTTGGGAAAACACCTCTTGGTGTTGGAGTTGATTTCGTTCTTGCAGTCCTCTAAGGGTTAACCAGCTTAACCCTCTTAGTGCTTCAAGCATCATACATCTCCATTTTCAATTACAGCGCTGTACGAGTTCTTTGGCCCTGATACGTCGGGGCAGTTGTGAAAGTAGCATGAACGGTCGTTAGTCGTACGGCTTGGAGTGTGGGCGCTTTTGCGGACCCGACCTCTCGTTTTCGTCCGTGCTATCCGTCACGTTCGTCTGGTGAAGGTGACTGAACTGGTGCATAGGTGCTGACATAATAGCGATACAGTAACGCTTTAAGCACGATATTCACGCCTGAACGTTAGTTTTCCTTTCCGCGACCCCCTCTTTTAACATCGCCTGAACGCTCCTCTTTCCTCTCAGACAACACGCTTTTCCAACTACAAGTACAAGCCCACGAACAAGCACAAACCCACGCAAGAAAGTAGCCTTATTTCCGTCGACCTCCTTCGAGCTCAAATTGTTTCCGTTGAATTTGATCGAACTCCATTTATTCCCGTCGGCTTTGATCCATCGAGCTTAATGTATTTCTGTTGACCTCCATCGGACTCAAGCTATTTCCCTCGACCTCCATCGAACTCAATGTGTTTCCGTTCGCCTCCATCTAACTCGACTTATGTTCGTTTCCTACACCGGACTCGATGTATTTCCGTTAAAGCTCCTCGAGCTCATTATATTTCCGTTGCACTTCGTCGAACTCAAATTTGTTCCCGTTGACCTCCATCCATTTAAGTCCTTTTGTCTCCATTTTATTCAATGTATTCCCGTTGATCATGATCAAAATGATTGTGTAATTTCCCGTTCAATGTATTCCCGTTGATCAGGATCGAATTGATTGTGTAATTTCCCGTTGGCCTCCATCGGAGTCTCTTCATTTCCGTTGACCTCCTATCACTATCTGTTTTCGTTGGGCTCCGTTCAACTACCCGTGCCTTCGTGCATCCACGCGTAGCGACCGCCGAGGATGCGAAAGGCTCCGAGAAAAAAGAGGATTCGAAAGTCTGCATGACTCTTGGGAGCAGCGGCGGCGACGGCGGCGGCGGCGGAAGTTGCGGATCAGGATTACAAGCAGGGGCAGACGCAGTGGATGCAAGCGACGACCTCCTGGCTATCTCGGTAGGTAAAATGCGCCAAGCCACGTACCACGTATTATCAGCGATTAGCCAATAGCCCGTGCGCCGCCGGATTTATGAACATGTTACGGGTCGCTGTGCTCCAACAATAGGATTGATTTTAGTGCTTTTGATGCGTTGTACCGTAGAGACTGGTTGGCCGTCTCCCCACCTTGTCAAACTCTGGCCCTTTCCGAGTCGGGCACGCGCATCGAGTGTTGTATTGTCGCTCGTGGGTATAGGAACTTTTAGTATTGCTCCGGATTTCTCACGTACCGCCCGTCGAAGCGTGCGATAGCCCCACCACCACCATCACCACCATCACCATCACGATCACCACCACCACCACCACCACCACCACCACTACCACCACCATCACCACCACCACCACCACCACCACCTCCACCACCACCACTACCACCACCACCACCACCTCCTCAAGCACCCTATCCACCATCACCACCACCACCACCACCCCGACCACTACCACCGCTGCCACCCCATCCCTGGCGCATTTTTTTCGCATCCCGAACTATCAGGATGCCGAGACATCGAACCTAACGCGATTGCGTTCCTCCCGCTAACCTCCGTCCCTCCCCTTTGATGCAGTCGGCCTCGGCCTCGGTCCTATCCCTGTGTGGCAATAATAGCGGCGGCAGCGGCAGCGGCAGTGGCAGCGGCAGCGGCAGCGCTTCGGCGAAGGGGAAAAAAAAGGGCAAAAGGAAAGCCAAGGGGCGCAGGCAGAGTGGTCCCGTCAACATGTCCGACTCTTACAGCGACGATAGTTTTGGTAGTGACGACAGCGGCTACGGCGTCCCCGTGCAGTTGAGGCCTCGCAGCACCCGGATTAAAATGCGGAGGTTTGCGACCCCCCCCGCGCCCCCCAGCCCCCCTTCCTTGCCGCCGACAACGCTGGATGACCCATTAGTGATCGATGTCGATGACGACGATGACGACGTCAGCGGTAACGGCAGTGTCAAAGGTGAGGGGTGAGAGTTGGCTGGCCAAACGATCCATGCAAAGATTTGCAGAATGATCTGCGGAACGATCGGTAGAGAAAGTGGGGGAAGGATCGAAGGAACGGTCGGAGGAACGATTTGCGGAACGATCGGCGGGACACTGGGCGGGATATTTTTTTCCGTGTTCAATTCGCGCAGGGTACGTATAGAGCTGTGCCCACGTGTTAGAGTGGCGTAGACAAAGCGACGCTAGACGCTGACAGTGTTGTGAGGTTGGCCACCGGGGAGCGGCTCGTGGGCGATTGCATGTGCTGCGGCGATTATATTTGGCATGACGATTGCGCACGTGGCAACTGTGTGTGGTGTGGAAATGGCGATGTGGAAGAAGTAACCGGTCTTGGTTGTCGAGGGCCGGGTTCGAAGAGTGATTGCGGTGTACAAGGGGCACATCTCTCGAGGGAAAGCTTTTCCGAAGGGCCCACTGCCCTGTCTCTGGACCTGTTTGCTCTTCTGCTGATGCGAAAGGTGTGTTTATCCCGGCTGTGTGCGTAGCGCACGGCGTCTGCCAATTGCCCAAGAGGAGCCTGGCGGAGATTGGATGGTGGTATGGGGGACGGACCCTTTTGTAGCCCGCAGTCTTGCGTCCTGCAACATGGTTTTAGAGCACTGTTATCCTGTTGCTGTCCCCCCCCCCCACCCCTCTCCAAGGCCTCCAAGGTCGTTGCTGATGTCTTCGTGTTTTATTGACGCTGCTGTCTGTTTGCTTCATCTTGTACGAATGACGCTGTTTTCGGCGTGGTGTAGTTTTGACCACTGATTCCGGCTTCGTTCTTGTATATCTGACGCGATTCCAGCTTGGTGTATTCTTTGAGGCCCTTTCGGCTGTTCGTACCCAGCAGTGTCGGCACGCTGGTTTCGTTCGAATGGTTGGCACGGTTCTCGTTGTTTAGTCTCGACGCTGGCTGCTGTTTAGTCGTCGCTGTTCTCCTTTTGCTTCATATGTTGGTAGTGCGTCGACGCAGTGTGTAGTATCGACGATATTTTTTCCTTCGTGTTCTGCTGCTTGATGTGCTCTCTCTTCGTGTGTTGTCTCTTCGTGCCCTATCGCTTCGTATGTTGTGTCTTCGCATACCCATCTGTTCGGATGTCTCTTTGCGTGCTGTCGCGTAGAGTGTTATCTCTTCATGCTTTATATCCTAGAGTGTTTCGTCTTCATGTGTTTTCCCTTCGTGTAGAATCGCGTTTGTGTGTGTTCGCATCGTGTGTTGTCAAGCTGTATGTTTGTATCTTCCTGTGTTCATGATTTGTGCGTATCTAATCGTATGGTGTCGCCGACCCGATGACACAGTGACAGGCGTGCAGACGGGCCAGTCGTCAAGCGGCACCCCTATTTCAGGCCCGGCGATGGCGACGACGCTGTCCTCTGATGGCGAGGACGGGACGAGCGGAGTCCAGAGGGAGAGCAGCTTCGTTTCTACCGATTTCGGCGACGGCATCATGGACATCCGCAGTAGAGACGAGCGAAAAGGGGCAATACCGGGCACCTACAAAGTTCGGCTCTCCTGGGGAACGGCTTTCCTGCGACAAGAGTAAGAACCCCCTCTTCTTGTACGGTACAATCAATAATGTAATTTATTCTCTGCTGCAGCGCAACGCATCATGCACGGAGTGTTGCTCCGTCTGCTTCGTCTTGCTCGGTCTCTTCTTGTAGTGGCAGCCGCCTCTAGTCTACATGGTACCTGGTACCCTGGTATGTATATTGTGCTTCGGTTTGCCTGTTATTTCCCTTGGTTCTTACTGTTGTCTCACTCTGTTTATGTGTAGGGGTATTGTTTTTTCAACTCCTTCTGTATTGTCTGCCGCATCCCCTACGGGGACACACACGCCTCTTTTTTCTTTTCTTCTTCTTTTTTCTTTCTTTTTCGATTTGTTTCTCTTGTTTGATCTCTTTCATACTCGTACAATGTTTTTGTCGTGCCTGTCGTATCCAGTACGATGACATGCAATTGCCCTGCTCACAGCATAACAATGTAATATCTCTGTGGCGTAGTTATGTGACCGCAGAGATTGCATCTCTTCTAGGATTGAAGAATCGGCACGGACTCTGGTTGTGCTGGATATCGACGGGTAGGAAGAACAGTTTAATGTGAAGAACACACACACATATCGTTTTACGTTATAGTCTTTTAATAGTCGCGTCCACTCTTGCTAACAGGCTCGTCTTGTTATGTTAGCCTCATCTTCTCTAGACTCGTGTCGTTTCTTCGCTTGCCATGACCTCTGCCGTCGGCTGCCTGTGCACACCTCTTGGTGTCCCGGTCGGTAGGCGTGTCATATTTGGTTCTTGTCGCAAGGCAAAATCCGGATTTTTTTTTCCAAAGGAACCTCTTGATGTCGCGATCGGTAGCCGTGTTGCTATATTGTCGTGACGACAATTTCGTGAAGTTTCTAGCGGAGGCCACGGGACTGCGGTGGCATCAGCACGTGATCGTGCTTCGCTGGCCATGGTGCCGCGATCGAGCAGAATTCTGATACAGTTGATGTAAGAACCGGACGTGACCGTGTTTTTGGCTGCGATCGAGCGAAAAACCTATAGCTTGAGTAGTAATTTAGTTTCGTGCTTCGTTTAGTCTACAGACCACAGACACAGTACCGACCACTCAATCGGTCGAACTCACAGCTGACGCTTTTTTTTTGTACTTAAATATATACAGTACTCGTAGTATAAATATGTAATCGCTGGTGGTGAGCTATTCTTGCCGGTGGCTAGCTCTTCGCGGGCTGTTCGTTAGCTTTCAAGATTTTCAGTTTTCATGAGAGACGACGCCAAGCGCTCAGCTTCGCAACTCGAACACCGCAACCCACCCCACAACAGCGTGGCAGCAACCTCCCGTGACAGCTGGAGAGCTCACTACTCAAGGTGTTTCCTATGCGGTTCGATTTTTGAGCTTCAGATTTTGACCCGATCGCTTTTACAGATGTGAACTTGGCAAATCGAAACCGTCTTATTAGTCGGAAATATCTGATTTTATTGTGCGTGCTGAGGTTCGAGCAAATGCCGAGACCATCTGCTGTTGTTGTGGTCTGGCGCCGCGAAGAGACGCGCTGGGTGCGCTGCACTGCGCGTAGGACCCAAGCGTCCGAGACAAGGCTGACTGCCTCTGGTCTGGCGGCGAAGAGACGTGCCGAGTGCGTTAGAGTCAACCTGTCTTGGCATCGTGTTTCACAATGTGGCTGACTGCTGCCGCTGCCGCTGCTGCTGCTGCTGCTGTACAGAAGTGTTATCTACGAGTACGCCTCCACCGAGAGGTGCGCGCCAAGTGCGGTGCTCTTGGTCTCTAGACCCGAGCTCGCGCCAGCCGACTGTGGTCTGGCCATGGAGAGACGCGCCGACCGCGCGTCGGGCGCGAAGCAACGTCGCTATACAGCTGTCACCATCCAACTCATCGATCGTTCTGCTGCTGTTTGCTGTCGTGGATAACATCTTGAATTTAGAGATCATGCCTTTTTTCGATTTTGAAATCTGGTCACCCAAGTCGTCGGATTCTGGCCCAAAATCCGACGACTGGGGTTATCGGATTCTCAAATCGATTTTTTTCCGGTCGGAAATTGCATACTTGGACTGTACAAGCAGGGCATTCCTTTTTAGATCGGAAAATACAAATCTGAAGCTCGAAATCGAACCGCATGGGAAACAGCCTCTAGGCTTCACTTCTCCCATCGCCATTGCCATGGCCATTGCTATTGCCATTGCCATTGTACATGAACATCATACGTAGAGGTATTGTAGGCTTCACTTCTCCCATTGCCATTGCCATTGCCATTGCTATTGCCATTGCCATTGTACATGAACATCATACGTAGAGGTATTGTGTAAATTCTTTGTGATTTGTCGTCCTTGCTTTTCCGTGACAGGTGCATTCGGACAGTGCCACACGAAACTCGCCTCGTCTACCCCAACAAGGACACGACGGTGAGCTGGTACTGGACGCTGGTGCTGGTGCTGGTGCTGCTGTAGGTGTAGGCGTATTTAGTATTTGAAGTGATGAGTGACGTTTTGTAGGCCGCGTATGATGCGGCACTGTTGCTGTGCATACACACCCGCTCTTGCCGCCGCTTTGCCTCTCGCCTCAAGCGATCGATCGATTGGAGAAAGTCAAAGACGATCGTAACATTTTTTTATGTCGGTATCGGGAACGGCAACACTCACGGTAGCGGTAATGGTCACGGTCACGGCTACGATAGCAATCATGGTACCGGTATATTGTAACCGTAACGGTAACGATTTGGTATCAGTATCGACATCGCTATGGGTAACTGCATTGGTGCAGCAACGGTAGGGTACTGTCAACAGGTTGACGGTAGCGGTATCGGTTATCAGTGTTGGTGGCGGCGGTGGTAACGGTATCGGTAACTAGAACGGTAAGTGTATCGTCAACCTTTCCCTGTGGAAGCGGAGGGGTTAACGCCAAATATATGACCGCCAAAGTTTTGAGTAGAATGTTGGTGGTACCGTTACCGAAATCGAAAGTGTTACCGTCACCGGTACCCAAAGTGTTACCGATGCCACTCGAATTACTGCTGTCCGGTTCTGTATGCGGATGTTGCCGGTCGGGCTGCCATCCATATGTGGGCGGATGTTCTTCAATGGTTATGTTAGTTTTGTCGAGAGTACATCAGGCTACAGGACGTGGCGAGTTGGGCCGGGACTGTTCTCTATCGTGGCATCGTCTGACGACGTTTGCGATTGCACCGGTCCTTGACCCGTTCACGTTTTGTTTTCGTTTTTGATTACAACGCAAAGAACGCTACATGCGGGGTTATCAGTAGGGACAGGGATATACCTGGAAAAGGATTACCGCTCCAAAACTTCTATCACACTTATTTCAAGTAGTTTTCCCCGGCTATTTTCAAGGGGTTGTTAATAGTGCTGTTTCCTATTTTCGGAGGTGCCTTCAGGTACTGCTACCTGCTGCGACTAAGTATCGACGCGGCCCTGCATGCGTGCGAACGGTCAGACATTCTCGCATTCACTGTATTTCTCTCCGATGTCGTCGTCCTGATGTTTCCTTGGATGCCGACGCCAACACCCACGCTGACGCCAACGCCGACTTCTCGGCTGCGGTCACGGCGGCTTAATGACGTGCCGGGTCGTTCTGCACGATGCACGTCATGCACATGACGTACATGATGCATGTGATGCGCGTGATGCACCCTGCGCACATTTCCCGTCTGGTTAATAGGGCGCGGTGCGGGTGACGAGGTCAGACCTGATCCGTCTCCAAGAAAATGTGTTCGTGAACGACACCATCATCGACTTCTACCTCAGGTAAACCTTATACCGTACGCACGTACCCTTACGTACCCTTTCGCACCAGATGCGGCCTGCGTGTCGGCACCTTGCCTCTTACCCGTTGAAGGTAAAGGATGGCGGTGCCTGTCGTAGCTGGGCAGTTGAAAGCGGGCACCTGCCCTGGCTCGTGGTATTTCATAATATGGTATGGTGTGACGATATGGCATGATACGATGCGATATTATATGATATGCAACATTATGGCATGATAGAATACTTATTATATGCCATGATTGGTATGGTGTTGAACGATATTGTATTATATAGCATGGTAAGGTACGGCACGGTAAGGTATGGTATGATATGATATGGTAGGCTATGATACGATATTGATCTACATTATATTATTGCATTACACGTACGTAAGCGTATTTTACTATCTGGGTATGATGGTATGGTATGGTATTGTATGGTATGATATGATGTGATATGAATCGATACGTCACGACATATATAGGATGTTACTTGATATCATGTGCGATTATAGTGAGAAGATGAACCATTTGCCAGGCATCGTAAGCGTTGAAGGTGCTGAAAAACACGTGAGGGCCCAGGACGAATTGTTTTTTTCTTGTCTTTTTTCACGCACGCGCTCCCCGCGCCGTCCCTCCCCTCCACCGACTAATTCTGGTCCACTTACAGTAGTCCCGCCAGAGGTATTCGAAAACTCAACTCAGTGCTCGATATCCCAGAAAATATCGTTATGTTCGCAGTCCTCAGGCGCAGCAAGAGTTAGCCTATTTCCGCCTCCCGCCACCGACCGCCTTTACGCGCGGTTTCTCCGCCAAGGCACGCCCTGCCCGTCGTTGACGCCAACGAGGCCGCTCACAAGCGCGGGCGGCGCCGCGCAAGTTGATCCCCGGCGACGGCCGACACGGCCCCGGCGAAGAAACCGCGCAAAAACGACAGCGGAGGCGAATGAGATCCGCGGACATCTGCTATAGCTCTTGCTGCGCCTATCTGAAGGGCCTCAAGATTAGCGGTTTTGTTTCTCCTGTCTGTCTGGCTTCCGTACGCCCTGCTTTTGGCCTTTACTATCTATTAATAGTCGCCCTGACTTATGTCCTTTCACAAGGCCCGGGTTGCTGGATTTCGTTAAGTCTCCCAGCTGCGGGAATGCGAAGGGCTTTGTGCGACATGCGCGCGGCAACGGACTATAAACTACTGGTATGTACTTGTTTGGAGCGCGCTCACGGAGTGCGGTTGATAAAGCCCGCACTCCCCACGATTTTATGCCTGGGTCTCCAAAAGGTTTATAAGCCCTACAGTATTTGCTGTCAACTCAAAACTCCGGTTTCTTAATTGCCCACAAATTTGCCGTTTTAACCTACTGGTACCTCTCATATGTCCATGCGAGTCAGCCGATCACTGGTACCTCTTGATGAAGCACATCTCAAGCACGGCATGAAGTTACGCCTTGCTCTCACCCATTATCGACATATTACGACACAGGCGGTGCCAGCTCAATTCCCAAGCCAGCCGGCTGCGAATACCTGTGAAGGGCGCGCTTCAGCCATGAGACATGGAGTTACGCCCGATGTCACCCGTTTGTATGATAGACGCTCAGCAGTTGTCAGCGCAGTAGTTTGAACACAAACCCAACTTGCAGTAAATTACCCCCGCGCCGGGCGTGCAGCTATTCTCGCCGCTAGGCAATCAGAGGCCCCGCTTCGCACCCCCCGCGCAGTTCGTGTAACTGCTCTCTTGCGGTAGCAGCGAGGCGTTCTTCACTCCGCCGGGCAAGCGCGTGCAGCCGTTCCCGCAGCTAGACATTGACGTACTCAACCCACACGTGAGTCTCAGGACGAGCTGGGAGTTATTCGTAGTCACGGTTTCGACGCATGCGCCTTTTCACGCCAACCCTCCCCTGTCCACCTCCGACTAAGTTTGCTCCGCTTGGTTCCACTGAAGGTATTCAAGAGTTTCACTCAATGATCGATGGGCCAGAAACTTCACTATTACGGGGGACCATAGTTAATAGGACCAAATATTGTTAGTAAAAATGGTGAAATATATAGGTTTTTATGTATACCATAGGTCCTATTAACTATGGTCCCCCGTAATAGAAAATATCACAGTATCAGCGTCAAGGAAACGACTTGATCCCCCCGCCCCCCCCCCCCCCCCCTCCTCTGCTCTTTGTTTTATATCTGGTCCCGGTGTTCTGGGCTGTGCCTGGTGCTTAGGCATCTCCTCTCGAACGATGAGAGCTTTGGGCAAGGGCTGTCGCCTAGTTCGGTGAGCACATGTAATGCTACTTTGCATTACGGTAAAGCAGATTCACGGCGCAATATTATACTGATAGATTAGTACCAGGTATTGTTTATGGTCTACTACGAAGTATTAAAAATAGTATTACTGTAGTAGTAAAACGTAGATTTATAGATTAATGCTCTATTTATACCAGGTATCTTGATGTCACACGAATATGCTACCTTTGGTGGTGGCTTGCGGTAGTTCAACCCTATTTTTTCGGTCGTAGCGTTCGACCTCTATTTATCCCGGGTTTTTTTTTCTGCAGGTCGGGACACTTTACTTCAGTAGACCAGAGTGGACGAGTAGATCGGCTGTGTGTGGTAGCCTCAGGTGCAGCCTTAGCTAGCCATTGTCGTGTACCTGGTATGATGTATGCTTATGTTTTTTGGTTTTGTGTGTATCTTTTGAACTTTTTGTGCCTTTTGTGCACCGCATTTTTCGAACTATAGCAAACGTACGTATCTACGTATCCAAGTTTAGTCGATTTGTGCGTGACCGGTACTTGTAAGGTTGTCAAATTTTCAATTGTCCATGTTGAGATTTTTGTGTGCACCGTTAGTTTTGAAGCATCCGTATGTGTTGGTTTTTGCGTTGATGTTACTGTATTTGCGGCAATTTGACTGCGAAGTGAAAGGGCAATTTTCCTGCGAATTGAAACAAAAACTGTTGGAGGTGCTCTGACTTTAGTTCTGTGTTGTTAATTTTCTTTATAGAGCCCCGCTTGGTTCGTCGATGGACCCGAAACCCAGCCCGGCCCGCCCCTTCCCTCCCCGGCGCATGAGGTTCCGAGATACCCGTGATATGCCGCTTTGTCGCGGTTAGAGATTGGCGGGCCGGCGAGAATACAACATACCAACGCGCCGTACGAACCGCATCGATGGGCCCAATGGTTGATCGATGTTTTTTTCGATTCTTGTTATTTTGTTGATTTTTGGACGGAATGTGTCTCCAGGTGCATGCTTTCAGCCCTCTAGTCGTCCAGGCCATCACCAATGTCGCAGACGCCTCGAAACCGGAGGCGTACTGGAGAAAAATACAGGTATCAATATTATTTTGGGAGAAGTAGACGAGTATACCGCTTCGAAAAATTCAGCGATAGAATCAGCTGACTTGCGGTTGTTCTCTGTGAAATCTCCGTTGTATACGACGAGTATGACATTATTGCCACTTTGGACGGAAATGTAAGGACCATCTACGCATTATTATGAATACCAAGCGGTCCTCGTATTGACGCCCCCCCTTGATGATTTAGACTATCTGGTGTAGCTTGACTTGATATTAGCACCTACCGAGGCTCAATTACTGGTGACTGTTTTGCTCCATTTAGCGAGGGTCATTTCGGACGCAGGATCCGACAGAGGGGAGAGGGGGTCAGCAGCAATGACAGAGACAGAGACAGTGGTGGTGGCAGTGGTGATTAGGATTGTGTTGCACGTTAGCTTAGTGCGGGTCCACAACTTCCTGCGAATATCATGCTGTAACGATGGTCGTCTGATTGTCGTAGCCGCCGTATAGCTTTGTTGATTGTTTGGAAGGACATTGCGGCAGTATGCTAATGGTGCCCGTCTAAATACTATGGCGACCGCAGTGTCATGTTGACCGTCTGGATTGACATTGTAGCCGTGATATGTTGGTAGTCGTCTGAACACCGTCGCAACAACAATGCCATGTTGCTCGCCCCTGTAACCTCCGAAGTCGAAATGTCATGTTTTTCGTCTGGATACCTTCACAACCAAGCTATGATCTTGATCGTCTGAACATCATCGCGGCCGAAATGTTATTGCCACCCCGGCGCTTTTCCGCGAAACCGTTTTTCGCTGCCGCGTCTCCGCAGAAATGGACCAAGGGTCTAGACCTCTTCTCCAAGAAGGTCGTGCTTTTCCCCATCAACAGCGCGTGAGTGCCCATGGTTTTGTTGCCTTGTACCGTACCGATCGATGGTAGTGGTTCGGCGGACACCTCAAACTCAACCATGGCGATGCCTATCACGGAGGCTCATTGTAGCTTGACCCACAATAAGCCCAAATCTCTTGCTTCGGTGGTTTGTATCTCAAGAACCACTGCGTGACTCGAACATGTTGTCTGTTTTAAATACGCGAGTGGTGATAGGCTTTACATCAATGCTACATTTGTTTTTATTCAGAAATTCATTGGGAAGTTGGGAAGCTTCTTTCTCCCCGCTTTGGGCCTATATATCAGGGTCCACCGTGATATTAATTTACAGCTTCGATACCGCTGTACTACTACATAGTACCAGTAAGCACACCCTGGTACCTACAGTAGTCATACTGTAGTATTGTACCGGATAATAAGCTCTGATTCAGCCAGGGATGGGTGTGGCTGGGGAAGTGTTTCTCCAGTAGACATCTCCAAGGAAGATATATATATAAAAAAAAGTAGACAACGTGTTTGCGTTTTTTGTTTTAGGTCTTGTTCTCCAATTTTTCTCCCGAGGTATTTTTCCCCAAAAAATGGCAAAAAAGTACTTTGGGGAAGGTAAAATTTGATCGAAAGTTGCGGTGACCTGTCTCTTTGTTTTATTGGCGTACACGCACCGAGCATTGTCCCGACACAGAACGTATCTCTGAGGATTATATCACCGAGCATCTTCCATGGCTCCACGCACCATGCTGCTTGCTGTACACAATACGACAACCGCTGGGAGCACAGAGGCTCGAGAGGTGTAGCTGAAGTATAACGCGGACGAGCGGCGTTAGATTGTGCCAGCGGGCCACCGGCGGTCCGCTGCTACTGTACACGCTTTCGCCCGCTTGGTATCGTGGAGGATGCATCGCCCCGAAAGGATTCGTACTCGTACTCGTACGTTGCTCGTACCGCCTTGCTTGTAGAGCGCGACAGCATGACAGCTCCGCGTATCGTTTCATTTCCACCATACAGCGGTGACAGCAGCAGCAGCAGCAGTAGCAGTAGCAGCAGCGGGCGCGGCAGCGGAGCGGAGCGCGCCAGCGCGGTGGAGTGCGTAGGTCTAGCGCAGCAGCAGCAACAGTAGCTGCAATCGAAAAATAGGACGCTGGTGCTGTTGCTGGTGCTGATGCTGTTTATTTTTTATGCTCAAACTGATGCTGCCCCTAGCTGTGGCTAGCGCTAGCTAGCTGCCGCTTGCTGTGCTGCTGCTTGCGGTCGTGGGATGGCAGTGGCGGTACCGTCGTCAACTCTGCCGCCGACACGGTTGCTGGGCTGCCTGCCGTTGCTACTCGCACGCTGTTTGTTTCTTGTTTGTTTCTTTTCTTTTTCGTTTGCCGCGTTGCCGCACATCCCCTCTTCCCTCCTCAATTTCGGAGGCGTCGCTTGCAGAATTTGGTTTACCCCGTCCGCAAACACACCAACATCATGATGAGAAGGAAACTCACTTTTTTTAGCGTAAGTAAACGTTTTTTTTTCAAGTTCTGTCGCAAACACTCTGGTGTTGCACAGGACGTACTTGGATAAAATCAGGCCGCGAACGCTCCTGGCAGATGTCAATAATGTTCTCTCCATCTTCGCTCCTGCGTTATTTTGGGGTATTGCTGCTCCCTTATTTTGTTGGATTTGCCTGTCGGTACCCCGCTGGCAACCCTTCGGGAAAGAGGTCAACCGCTTGAGCCGCCGCAGCGAGTCACCGCGAAATACTGTGTGAACCATTTTCTATTTTCAGTCGTCGTTTCTTGTCCGGGATGGTTAAATACCGCAAATTTCAGAGCAGACGTACCGGTATTACGGCAAAAGAACCCTAGCTTACTAGAATCGGCACCGCACAAAGAATACCGAAAGAGGGCCCAAAACATATACTTGTGGGGGTTCCAGTATATAGGCAGGAGTTTTTATATCAGGGCCCGCAAATATAATCCCGAACCCGCAAAAATACGCCTCGTAATTTCTCTGAATTATTCTGTATGAAGAGTTTTCGTGCAAACGACTTCGTTGATACTCGGCAAAGTCAAAAACATCACTGCGAATTTCGCCACTCACCACCACACATTCCCTGTGGCAGTGTGTTTTTACACATACTGGTATATCGCGCGCTGCGTTACCGCCTCTGTTACCGCTTGTGTTTCCGCTTGCGCTACCGGTTGTGTTACCGGTTGTGTTACCGTTCGCGTTACCGTTTGTGTTACCGTGCGTGTTATCTCCTGCGTTGTCGCTTGTGTTACCGCTTGTGTTCCCGATGGTTATACCGCTTACGTTATCGATGTTGTCACCGTTTGCTACCGTTTGTGTTACCGCAGACTGCACTGGAGCCTGCTCGTCCTCTTCAACCCTGACCTCTTTGAACCTTCAGTGCGAGCGCCACCGAAGCAGCAGGACAGCGGGGAATCCGGTGTCGCAAGCTCGACGGACACACAGAGCGCGCACAGCCGTGGCAGTGGTGGTGGCGGTGATGATGAACACGGTGATGGCGTTTCCATTGATGCTGCCGTTAGCATTGAGGACAGCCCGCCAGTCCCACCGTCCCGGGAAGACTCGAAGGAGTCCATGGACACGAAAAACTCGAAGGGCTCGGTTGACTCGAAGGTCTTCAAGATCTCGAAAGACTCGAAGATCTCGACAGACTCGAAAATCTCGAAAGACTCGAAAAACTCGACGGACTCGAAGAACCCGAGGGAAGGCTCCGGAGATTCGAAGGCCCCGAGGGACGCGAAGGACGCAAGAAACTCGGTAGGCCCGAAGCTGTCGTCACAACAAGCCCAGGTGGTGCCACCGGTGCTGCCAGCGACGGTGGCCGGTCGTACCGCCGGCGACGCCGACGCCCCTCTTACCTCCCCCCCGCCCCCGTTCACCCCTCACCAGGAGTTGCCCCCCAGAGGCAAGCTGGGTTTGATCTGGCCCCCCATTTCAGAAGTGGGGCGGCGTACGGAGTTCCTCGAGGCGATTTTGGCGTCTGGGGGGTGTGTCAACCCCACCCCCGCGCCATCGCCCTCTAGTCGACCGTGTGGTGCTGACTCCACCTCGGACACCGCTGGGACAGTGGTCTGTGACATCTCATCAAGCGGGGGAGGGTCATCCAAAGGTCAAACGTCGCCGAACTGTCTAGCGACGCTCAACGGAATATTTCCGCCCAACGGTCAAATGTCACCGAACGGTCATGTTTCACCTATCGGTCACATGTCACCCGACGTTAAAATTACGGTCAAGGGCCAACTTGTTCCTAACGGCCGGGGGTCACGCGCGGAAGGTTCAAAGGTCGAAGGAGAAGAAGACGGATGTGGGGATGGGGAAGGCGGCAGTGTCCCCGAGCGATACGGGTGTTCTCGCGCGGGCGAGATCATCGGCGGGGGCAGGCCGACGGCATCGCCAACTGCAGCACCCAACGCAGCGCTGGAAGACGCTCGGACGGCGGGATCTTGTACCGCTCAGCCTCTGGACGTCGAGTCTTGCGCAAGTTCTTTAGTAGGGGCAGGGGCGGCGGCTGCGATGGGGGTGTCTACGTCTACGTCTACATCTTCGTCTGCGTCTGCGTCTCGAAGTGGAGACACGCCTTCCGGAGGAAGCCCTGGGAAGGGGGCTTGCTCCCCCCTCTCTCCCTCCACGATCCCCTTCTCGTCCATCGCTTCGGGTACGGTCCATGGGCAAGCGCGGCGGCCAGAGGATAAAGGAACTCTGCCGCTAGCGGGGAGAAGCTCCAACGGATCGACGTGCCGCCTCGATGTCACGGCCGAGAAGAGTGGTGCCGGAGGTGCGGGTGACGCGGATCAAGGGGGGAGGAGACGGAGGGTGGAGGAGAAGTCTGGGCTAGAGGAGGCCGTGAAGGTCTCTAGGTGCTCCCTCCAGGGTTTGTTTGGCGGACCTGCTGGCCGATCGGCTTCGGCGCTTGGTAGTGCCTCCCGAGATCCGGCGGTGGCCGCAGCAGGAGCTGGTGGTGATGGTAATGGTGGTGATAGTGCTGGCGGTGCTAGTGCTGGTGTTGGCGGTGGTATTGCCGGCGCTGGGGCTGGGTCTGCTAGTACTGGTGGTAGTAGTGGTGGTGGTGGCGATAGCGGCGGTGATGGTGATGGTAAGGGTGGTGGGAAGAAAAGGCGAGGCTGCGACGGTCTGAGCGGTGGCCACGCCAAGGGGGGTATCTCTCGAAGGGACGCCAAGGGTTGCTCTGCCCCCCCGCCTGGAAAAGCAGGAGCCCCAGATGAGAGCGGCCGACACGAAGAAGAGTGGTTGCGTCAAGCCGACACAGACCAGGGGAGCGTATCCGACACGTCTTCGTCGCGAGCCGCGATAGATGCCGGCGGCGAGGGTGTCAGTAAGGCCATCTCGGCGAACAGCGCCGCGACAGACGGCGAACCCGCGCACAACAACGACAACGGCAAAGAGGACGAGAATTTCGAGAGCTTGTCCGGAACGCGCAGCGTACAGCAGAGGAAGTTGCGATCGGGAGGGCGGGGAGCCGCGGCAGGAGAAACCCCGTTCCCGTTAAGGTTACGCGTAAAATTACCGGTACGGTCGTCCAATGGCGGAAGTGGGCAAGGGGCGGGTGGTGTTCCCAAAAACACAAAGGGGGTGAAGGGAGGCGGGGAGGCGGGGGATGGGGGGGGGCAAGAAGGAGGGCCGGTGCCGTGCATGCTGCTGCTGGACTCAACCAAGGGCCACCGATCTCAAGAAGTTTTCAAGATGGTTCGCAAGTGAGAGCCGCCTGTGTCCGTCCATGCATTGTGCCAGGTCCTGTCTGGATCTGTCTTTGTACGTGTCTGTGTTTCTATCGCGCAAGGACAGTAGCTCCTGAAACCCCGTTGGCCGGGGCACTGCATCTTGTTGGCGCAAGGAGCATACGAGAAGCGCGATTTTCAGCACCGCGTAATGTGGTTTCACACATTTTATACTCGTACGTTTTTTCTTGTTGTCGGCGTCTCCACGTTTCCGCGGTTGCTATAAGCCCTGCTGGGTGTCTCAATTTCAATGAAAGTATCGTCGCTTTTTTTCGATTTCATTTTAGATTATACATGATCGCGGTTGCCTTTTGACTCGTGTGGCGCTGGGTCGACCACACTGTCAAGCATGGCAAGGCATGGCTACCAATTTGATGCCGATTCGGTTGTCGCTTCCACCCTTGTAGTGCAAGAGCATGCCGTTTTTCGAGGGTGCAGCTCTTGGACCTGGAAGGGAGTGATCTCGCGCGTCGCCTCTGACATGCCCCCGTTGTATTGCTGGTACAATTCGAGTAAAACCCGCCGTTACACCTATGTGTTTTGTTTCCATCCTATTCAGTATTTTCGCCCTTGTTTCTCCTCCGCATTGCAGTAGTCGTGACTCAGCTACGAGATCACATAGTATGGTGGGCGCTTCTCCTCCCTCCCACTACGGTTCACGCCTTGCTTATTGATCTTGAGAAAACTCAGCCCTCCCTGCCCTCGTCGACTGGCGTCGCAATATATACTTCGTATTCGCCTACGATCGTTCTTATGTTACTATTACTAGGATGGTGCTCGAATTCGTCGACACACTATCAGAGCCCACTCTTAGAACACCACGGCTTTCCACTCTGTCCGGATTTGACAGGACGTTAGCACGCTGCCTTGGAGTTCCTTGTGCAGGCCCGATTTCGGCATTTTGTGGTTTTCTTCGTTGGAAAACGAGTAGCTGGTGTAGGATGTACGCACCATACTCTTACGGATGGGTGCGGTTTCTTGTAAAGCGACTGCTGTCGCCAAAATGGTCATAGAGTTGCATGCGTTTGCATTTCTGGCATTTCCGCTACCCTAAATACCTGCCGCACATCGCATACAATATGGACGCCCTTTTATTGCGGCGATGCCCCCTAGAACGAAGTTTCTTGAGATGGGTGCTTGACGGGTGTTTTAATACGAAGTATCAGCAGTAAAAGAAAAAAGAAACCCTGCTCCTGCTCCCACTCCCATCCATCCTGTATACGAGGCGCGAGATAGCCAATGGGTCTATCTGTGCTGGTACGAACATGGCATAGTGGCGTTGCTCCCCTGTCACCGTAAATTGAGTAATCAATTGCGTCACCCGGCCGCTCTGCGACAGATACGTGGAGGCCGCCTGGAACAACACCCGCGGAGACTCGCACGGCAGGACGTACGTCGACGCCAAAGCCTTGCCGGGCTGCAGCCCACCGGTGAGAGTAACGGGACTACTGGAAGAAAAACAATGAGTACGAGTAGACACGGTTACTTTAGTCGGCTGCGCCAAAATTGGTTTGACTTGAATGTGCCTTCGCTCGAACTACTGTACCCGCCCTAAAAAACACCCTTGGTGGTTTTGGGACCCATGGATTGCGCCGAAAATAAGAAGGGGCACAAGAGCGCGTGCGGCAGTGCACACGGGTATGATAATGCTGCGTGCGTGTCGTAGTCCAGGTTTCTCCTTGGGTTTTTTATGGGGCTGTGGAAGACATCCAGTAGCCTAAGCTGCTTCGCAAGTAGTCCATGCTTACCCCGTCGGGTTCACAAAGGGGTCAGTCAGGCCTAGTTAGGGTTAGGGTTAGGGTGGAGATATAGGGGCCAGTGGTGTATTAGGATTAATGCAAAATGGGCCTTAGATTTCCGTCGAGAGTGATATGTACATCACTAACCAGCGACCGCAGCCGTAATGTGGGAAGCAAGCTCTTGTCTTGAATTGACGCAAGACACCTCGGGGAGGGAGGGAGGGAGGGGGGGGGGGGTTGCGGGTTCACCTGAAGAACGAAGCATTAGGTTGGCCATCGTTTTGCCCCTGTTGCCCACCCCGCCTAGCTGACGACGCCCGCTTCATCGCATGCTCGCTCCCCCGTGTGTTGTGCTGTGGGTGTTTTGTTTGCGGTTCGCTTCATGTCGTGTGTCGTGCGCTGCGTGTTGTGTGCCGTGTTCTGTGTGTCATGCGTCGTGTCTCGTGTGTTTCGTGTGCTGTGTGTCACGTGTGCTGTGCGCTGTGTGTCGCGTGTTGGTCGGTGCGCTACAGGTGCCCCTCCAGGAGAACGACTGCGACTGCGGGGTGTACGTCATCCACTACGCCAAGCTCCTCCTGGAAAATCCTCCGCTCTTGACGAAACAGTGAGCAGACGGGGTGACGGGGCGGGGTTGGGAGGTTGAGAACTAACGACGCGATCACGGCGTGCCACAGGGAACACCATAACTGTAATTAATAGTTTTATTTTTTTGCTGTCCCGTTTTGTCGGATAATACCACTCACCTGCAAGTTCTTGTGTCTTGCGCACCAATGTACCCACGATACTTCTGGGCGTGACAAGTGGAAGTGCCCCTATGCGGAAGTTGGAATTTGATACCGCCCCGGACGGAAATTCAAGAAGCGTTTGGACATTAAGATGAATACCAAACGGCCCGTACATTTCCGTCCAGAGTACCTGCTACTGTTATTGTCCTGAACCCTGTCATAATACTGGAGCGTTGAACTATGAAAAATCGAACGTTGAAAGCTGTTACTCTTTGTAACCGTTGAGATGGGGCCGTCAAGAGCAAAGGAGTCGTTGATATATGTATACGGTGTATATAATGTAGAGTAGTCTCCATGTCGTAAAGAAACACACGTGCGTTCCGTCGGCGTTTTGTCTTCGGCAGTTGTCTTGGTTTCCCTTGGACTTCGAAATGGGCACTGCCTAGAGCAACCCGACGGGTTCTATCTGTCGGAGGCTGTGCTACTGTTTTGATGCAGGAACATATCGAGACCGTTGAAATATATTAATTCGTACTGTAGTACTATTTACAATCGATGGGATGGATTTATGTATTTCTTAGTACCAGGTATACCTCATGCCGGAAGTAAACACTATTAATAGTGTTTTGTTGACCTGTTTGTTGATGTTTGTGGTGGATACCGCACCCCGGCAGGTTGATGTTGAAGGGATGCAGAGGAGGCGTATTCAACAAGAAGTGGTTCGACAAGAGCGCCATCAGCGACACCCGTGTCAGCATCAGGAACACAGTAGAGAGCCTCAGATGGGACCACGTGCAACAAGAGAGGGCCATCAGCGCAGCCGCCGCCGTAGCCCCCGCAGCTGGACAGGATAGAAAATAGGCATCAGGAGTAGGAATTTAGTTTCTGCTCGGCGTCGTGTGTGTCGGTTGTGGTCGATGGAAAAATTGAGAATATTGTCCCCAGGGGAGATTGTTTTGTCTTTGTCGATAATCGCTTTTCTTTCCAGCCCGGCTCGTTCCTTAGCGGCATTCTGGACTACAGCAGACTGTAGCTGTAGCCGCGGTCAAGGGTGTCTGCCCTATTCTCCCCGGGTACTTGCCATCACTTTTATCTGCTCGGTGTGGATTGAAATCTTTACGAAACGAGAGAATATTGGCCTCAGGGGAGATAGATGTGATATTTGCTCGTCGTCGATTTCGTCGATTGTTATGGTGGATAACGGGCGTTTTTTTTCGCGAATTTGCTTTCACTGCCGAACTTCTGCGCTGAGAGCTCATCTTGAACAGCGACATGTTGAGTAGCGATATGTTAAACCCTATTCCGGTCTAGGCGTCCGTGGAGTAGCGACAACAGCGGCAGCGCGACAATATGTTTTTTTTCGGTGGGAAAGGGATGGTGGGGCAGCATTTGCACTTTTTTTAGGTCGAAACAGGATCACAATACGTGCACCAGTCAGCGCGGGCGTACGCACATGAATACGGTGTACCAGGTACTGCTGTTGTAGAACCCACGGCTAAAATGTAGCGCCCGTATACAGGGAGCAAAACATGCTATTGATAGGGATACAGGAGCCTCTGTTTGCTGCTACTGAGCGTCTGATCTCGTGCTTGTTGTCCATCAGCACTGCGGTCTCCTGTCGCCACGAAGTAACATCGCCATGGCGTCTACGAAACACCGATCGTTCACGGAAAAACACGCGGTAGGTATTGTTGGGTTTGTTTTATTTTATTTTATATAGGGTGTATCCTCCATCGCTCACGGAAAAGCGGCTGACCCGTCACGTGATGTTTGGGACGATGGCCGGTGGGAAGAACCCAGGACTAGGTGCACCAGAAAATGACTGGGCTCAATGTCTAGCAGACGACCTCGAGAGTTTTTCAAGCCACCGAGGGGGCCACGGAAAGCTCCCCTCTGCTGTTCGGAATAGAGACAGTGTTATGGCCGAGGGCGGCTAAGAAGAGTGGGAAGTGGTACCGGGGGGTCGTCGAAGCGGGGGACTGCTTCATGGCGAGGTAACACAGGGAAGAGAGGCGCAGAGAAGCCGGCTGCGCCACGCAGCTGAGGACGCCAAGAGCGGCGACAACGGGTAGGCAGGGGTGGGTGGGTACTGATACAGCTGTCGACGAATGCAGAAACGAAATATAGATCGAGTGGCTAGGCGTCTGTTCGACTAGCCCTTGCATTCTAGGAGTTTTTGTTTTGTTTCTTGTTCAGTTGTTTAATGGGGGGCGGGACGCGACAGCGGCAGTACTGCCACTTGACACCGCTATTTGACGAGAGTAGGAAGGAGACGTCAAACGCTGTGGCTAGGTTCCCGAATCGATTTTATAGCAGAGACGGACACCCATGTTACTATCACCGCCTGGAGGACGAATTTCTCTGTTTCCCTTTTCTCTTCCTGAGTGTTTTTTGCCTTGTCTCTCCCTTTGTTTCTTTTCGCCTCCTCGTCGTCCTCACGCTGGTGTCTTCCTCTCGTTCGTGTTGCTTCGTCCATGCAGCAGCTATCTGTCCTTATTGAGTAGGTATGCTTTCCGTCTAGCAGCCTTTTCGATTTCCTTGCGTCATTTAAATTCTGTTTCGTATCGTTTTTTTTTTTGGTCATGTTTTTGTTTTGTTTTTTATTAGGGTTTCATTTCAGGTACGTACGGTGTGATAGAACCTCCTATCTCATGGGATAAATACGGCGACCCTATTGGGCCAAGGTTTGAGTTTATCGTACATCTGAGGCGCACGGGGAAAGGCGCAGTACTGCTATAAATTGGCTCGATGCCCCGACTCTTGATACCTGGCATCAAATCTAATAGTGGCACTTGCCGTCAGGGCGGCGTACGGATGCACTAGTAGAGTGTGTGTGTGTTTTTTTTTTTTTAGGCACGGCGCAACCGCCAGGTGACGGGCACTGCTAGTACCGTCGTAGGAGGCGGTCTTTTTGGGCGCGTCAAGGTATTTTGTGGCCTTCTATATTGTTTTTTGTGCAGGGGGCGGTCAGTCAAGCGGTCAAACCGTGGTCTCCTTGCATCTTTGGTAACGGGTGACGTTCGTAGACACTACCAGTACCTGGTGTGTTTTTTTCCAATCTGTTGAAAGCTTTCCCTCCAATCTGCTGTTGCCGCGTTGTAGTCCCGACGATGCAATGCGCTGACCCCAGTGAAAAGCGGTGCGTTTTTGTTCGGGAATGCTACTCGAAGTTGTGAATGCTTGTGGTTTTTCGTCGT
Organism: Nereocystis luetkeana; assembly: GCA_031213475.1. Taxonomy (NCBI): domain Eukaryota; class Phaeophyceae; order Laminariales; family Laminariaceae; genus Nereocystis; species Nereocystis luetkeana. The sequence continues at coordinate 5,559,800 of JARUPZ010000033.1, forward strand.
TCTGCTGCTCCAGACGTCCAAAATGTGGCCAAAATGTCATATATTTTGCCGATTGTGCGGATTGTGTTTGTCTGTGTGTGTTTTTTTTTATTCGAGTACGTAACTTTCGCCTTTTTTGCATTATTTATTTACACTTCGCTGGGTGGGTTTTGAGGGGATGTCCCTCCGAAGACACGTTTTCTCATCTGTAAGTTTCAATTTTTTCGTTTCCTTGGTTCCTTTTGGTAACACTGCAGCATTGCCACTGCAGTCGGTCGGTGGGAGGGTTCCGATAGAACATTTACCACCTACTATTACGGGGGACCATATTTAATAGGATCTGTCGTTTACATGAAAACCTATATATTTCACCATTTCTGCTAACCATATGTGGTCCTATTAACTATGGCCCCCCGTACTATCACCTCAGTTTGACGAGCTCGGCTTTTTTTTTTCAATCCTCCAGCGGATTGGTAAGAATAAAGCTTGAGCTCACCACACTTCCACGTTCAACATTCGTGTCACGAGCTCCGCTTATTTTCGCACCGCGCCAGCTTTCGAGCGGCGTCGGAGCTATGTGATATCAGCATCACAGCCTCGCCCTTTGTTGCGAAAAAGCCTACCAGCTACTAACGCACTTTAGTACAACCACCGCCGTCGAGGTTAGTGGAGTAACTAGTGGACGTTCTTCAGCCGATCGGTCGTACTAAAACACCGCTACTATACGTATTTATATCCCGAAGCAAGCAACTCCCCGCGAATACCAGTATGTTTTTGTTGTGTGCCTTCCGTAGTTTTTTCAACACATGGGTCATGGTCCTGACGTGATGATAACTGTGTCCCTCGATATCGACTCAAGATCTTAAGTAGCTCCAAATCTGAAAAGCGGCAGTTTTTGTCCACTCTGTCTTCGTGGCTGCCTGTCTGTCCGTGTGTCTATTCCCTCGATCTCAGACAAGGCATGAGTCAAGCAATATAGTTATCAGGTGCACTATGTTCAAAGATAAGGCTTGACGCAAGGGTACCACGAAAAAAATGCCCCACCGACACTCCCCCCCACTATACCGAACCCCCCCCCCCCCCCGGCGTATCCCCATGCAACCTTCCACAGGCACCCCCATATGATGCGCTGCCGGTTCAGACGGGTACAACGAAGCCTGCGTGCAAGTTTTCGAGCATCGATTTAATCTGAGGTGAACAACTCGGCCATCCAACGGCTGAAAGATCATGCAAGCGTTATCGGATTCCAAAGAAGCCACGAGGCGCCCGTGGTGGAGGGGATGAACTAGTTACCATCCCCCACTCAGAGGGTATAACTTGATGCTATTACGGGGGGCCATAGTTAATAGGACCAAATATTGTTAGTAAAAATGGTTAAATACATACCAGGTAGGTTTTTATGCATACCATAGGTCCTATTAACTATGCCCCCCCGTAATATTAATAGTGTGGCTGACCCCCGTATGAGGGTTTTCGTGGAGATAGGGAGGGAAAGAAGGGCCGAGGCACCTGGTATCGCGCCTGGCTTTGTAGTACGCGGTTGTCGATGGAGGAGCGTCGCGAAAATGCCGGTGCACCGTTGGCTGGGAACCTTGGCGATGTTCTGGAAGCAAACCTGCCTTTATCTTCATTGTTTTGATTACTTGTCGCCAGAGTATGGGGTCGGCAAACGACTGTCGCGAGGCTCGATGGCTCCTGGGTACCGGTGCTCGGAGAGAGGGGCCTCCGTGAGAGAGACGGCGGGGCGCTTGATCTCGATCGAAACGCGAAAGCGGCCCCCAAGGGATGAGCGTCTCGGCTACGCGACTAGAATCGTGTGTACAGTCATATAGTTTTTTTTTCGGGGCTTTTTATATATACCAGGTGTACGTACTTATTTAGCCTTCAACATTTTCCCGACCGCAAGATTCGAGCGGTAAACACTAATTCACATTGAGACTACAATCGGGCTCAGGCGCTCGCAAGGTGCTTGCTCCTCACGTCCACGAGATACGAATTACTGTAACTCGGTGGGTCTACAGTATGTCCCCTGGTAGCTCGCACGTTGTGGTCCCTGTTTTTTCGTGTCCGTTGTCGTACTGTTGCTGCGGGGGTTACTACTAGGTAATTTACACCGCGAAGAGCTTTGTTTATTTGCAAAGACACGTACCAGGTTAGGCGGGCAAGAGTGAGTTACGTTTGTGTCGAAACGATGGTGAGGTCCTCGTCCGACTGCCCAACCTCATCAAAAACGTACGCCGGGGAACAGCACGCCAATACCGCTGACTGGCACTGCACTTCCTTACCACAACGGCAACGGCTCAAGGCGTAATCGTCCTCCGGCAATTAATTAAGTCGATTTTCCTGTGCCTGCAAACGCTCGAGCCGTCCGCGTTCAACATCAGCTGATCATACGATCGACCCGATCACATCAGATCAGACGAAACCAAACCGTACGCCAGATATCGAGAGACGCCTTACTGCAGCTACGTATAGGCTGGCAGGGTTTTATCGGCAACTCGAGCAGCAACCCCACGCGAAACACAGGGAGGCTCTTAACAGAAGAAACCACATCGCACTACGAGCCGCCCAAGCGTCGCAGCTGCATGCCAGGTAGTCAAACGACATGAGTTCAAAAAAGGCATTGGTATATCACCCATCTGCACTGCCCACTAAAACACCGGCCAAACCGCGGATCGCCCAAAGTGATTGGCTAATCGCATCGCCCCAAAATACCTGCCCGTAGCGCATCGGCCAACTGGATTGGCGAAGCCACATCGTGCAACAACTACCCAAGAACATCGGTCGAGTGTGCATCGCCCGACAAGCATCGGTCAATCGCATCGCCCGACAAGCATCGGCCAATCGCCCGAGGCTCACCTTAGCCTATCGCACCACCCGCCTAAACCGTCCACAGCAGTCGCATCGCCTGACTGCTATATCGGCCAATCGCATAGCGCCCTAGATATTTGCCCGACTGCATCGGCCGATTGCATCGGCCTATGAAGGCATCGCCCGCCCCCTAACTCTAACGTATCCGCCAATCGCATCGCCCCAACAGCAGTATCGACCAATCGCCCAACTTCATCGGCCAATGGGATCGCATTTGCCCAAGTGTATCGATCGGCCATTCACGCGGACTATAGGCTATAGCTAGAAGGTGTTGAAGAACATGAGGTTTTCGTCCAGGCGCAGGAGAGCCGTGTCCAGCCTATCGAGCGACCGGCGGACTTGGTCCAACCTCTCCCTCTCTGTATCGTTCGACAAGCGCGCCGCCGCATCGTGAATGAACAGTTCCTGCAGTCAGTGCAATGGAAACCGCGACAACGAGGAGGGGATAAATGGGGAGGGGGGGGGGGTGCTCAGCTCCTCGCTACTAGATGGAAGTACAACTACTGCTACTGATGCAATAGCAATACGAGCAGCAGAATACAAGTACTACATGACGCATAAAATTGTGAGCTGCCCGACTTTGTTCCCCTCGGCAAACCTCAACAAGGAATAAGAAACCCGCCGTACGCGCGATTGAAGTATGACTAGTATCCCACGCAGCTCGCAAAGATGGGTTTCGACGAAAGCTCATGTTTTTTTTTCTTTGTTTTAAAGTGTATATTTCATATGGTGAAAAACAAGGATGCTTGCCCAGGCGTGGGTTTCGTCCGTGGGAACGGTGTGATACACGTTACCTTCAAGATGATGCACTCCTAACACAAACCCCAACTCAAATGTTTCTAGTCTCCTGTAATCCCAGCCTGGCATTCTTAGTGCTCTCTTTCTTACCAAACGTCTTGTCCTGCGCTCCCACACGCCTGCACTGTAGTGCTCAGGCCATCTAAACAAAACGAAACAACATCATGTCATGGTATTTAAAATAAAAACAAGAACAGAAATAACTAAAACATAAGGCATGCATCTTGGCGGTGTATGCTATGCGACATGCATCACACGCCCCCCTCGTCGTTTTTTAAGGTGTACTTCGTGACGAGAGGCAGATCGAACTGTGAAAATCTGCGCGTGCATTCAAACCCATAACCTTCAAGTCTGTCCAAGTTGGCAAGTGGTGGTGCTCGTGATCACGGCAAACCCCCCGTCATACGCATGGCTCCCCTGCCTGCCTCCCGCCCTCTCCAGCTTCTAACGTGCGTGTCGTCGATCCCAACAACGCTTCACATATCGGACAGATCAGACAGATCATCTATAGATAGGCCATCTAGATCCTATCCTGCCGACGTGAGATGTTGTGCAGGATCTGTACAGCACAGCTCCAGCCCAGTAAACTTGTGCTGGGTCATGCAGAGTATACGGCTTTCACCTGCCAACATGAGCCAGATCATATAGATCATGCAGATCATACAGATCATACAGATGAGGAATACATATACATAGACATATATTTGCCCTGAAATATCTAGATCTAGATCATGAACTGTGGGTATCTGAACTGATATGATCTATCTGATTTGTCCGATGTGCTCGAACGCTTCACCAGAGAGGTCATCACTCATCACACTCCTCACAACCTCTGCGCTTACTATGTTGTTGCTGCTGCTATTAAGGCTATCAATCCGAGTTCACCTTGTCGTTGGAGTAGACGAATTTTCTCCTGAGGCGCATGTTGAGCATGGCCTTGTACAAGCTGTCCAGCACCACTTGAGCCACCTGCCGGGCGAACGATCGATCCCCATTAAAAAAACGCAAGCAACGCGCAAAATTCGACGAGGGGACCAAAAACATCCCCAAATTTCTCCGTTTGATCGTTGTTTTTTCCCCATCTTCTACGTCCCTTCCGAATAATGGGTTTGAACGCAGGATTTTTCACGGGTCATGAGGTTTTCAAAACTCATGGATCGGGTCGGGGCAGGAGGTTTTCGAAATATAAGACGTCGGGTCGAGTCAACCCGATCCGACCCGACCCGACCCGACCCGACCCGCGAGTTTTTTTTCGTCTGACCCGTGAACAACCCTGATTGAAAGCAAGCGAACAAAGGGATACGCGACACGCTTCGAGCATGGTACGGAGAGCACCCACGAGTGAAAGGTTCAGCAACGCCGTTAAAATGCGCGATGCTCTTTCTCTGTCCACCCTTCCAGTTACCACCTTACTGTTGTACCAGGCACCAATCAACGATACTCACGTACCAGTACCATATTCGGTACAATATTTTAGCAGTGCGATACTCGGTGTATACTAGTGCGATATTCGGCATCAATCGCTATGCTTGCTGGAGAATGACTGAAAACTGGAAAACAAAACTAAAGCTGCTCACCAGGCACTTTACGAGCATAATGCACCAGGTAGACAGATAGCGCTACATGCACTGTAGTGCCTTAATTAGCTTCACTGGGTGTAAACACCCCGTGGATGCAGTAGACGCGCTAGGTTCAGTACGTTACGCCGGCACAGCAGATCGAGGTAAAAACACCTTTCACACCTGGTCGTGCTTGATGTTCCACAGGTAGAAGGTTGTGTTGGGGTTGCGGTCCGCCCGCTTCGGCACCTCCTGGACAGATACCATCCTGATAGTACCGTTAACAGTCCCGTTGCCAATTCCGAAGAGCCGTGTCCGTTAGACACAACGATGTAGAGCAACGTGGACAATGAGTACCACGGGCACTGTTTACAGCAGCCTTAGAGGCGCGGGGGGTACTATCAGCGTCGACAATACCAGTCGATAGCCCCAAACTCTATCCAACATTTTCTATGAGTTCCCACAGGAGGAAGGCACTGAACTACCAACGAGAAAAACGGTAACAGTGTGTGACGCCACATATCATCAAGCTACACGAGCAAAACTACTCTAGGGTGGACAGCAGCATAATAAATCAATCAGTTGGCACCAGCGGAAGGTCTAGGCGTTTGCTACTATACCGCCGCGGTTCTGAATTTTCAGTAGCTGCAGTAGGTGCAGTACGTCAGTTGGTGTGAGGAAGGTCCTGACTACAGCACTAGTAGTCTGCACCTGTCTTTCAAGAGGCGGTACAGCCGTTCTCGCGCCTCGCTCGGGGGCAGCATGGCCATTTCGCCCACTTGCTGCTGCTCCAAAAACTTATTCTGCAGAAGGATCTGTGGAACAGTGACGACAGGTGATCGATACAAGTCGAGAATAAGACCACCACACAATCAGATAATCAAGCAATCGAATAACCGAATGGTGAAACGGTCCAACGATCGACAGAACAAAAACAAACAAAAAACTACCCAATTACTTCGTCAGTCAAAAATACGCCTATTAATAGCAGGTATACTCAGAACAACCAAACACCAAACACAATAAAAAATCGCCCATGAAACCATGTAACGGTCCAACAACTGAACGATCGGATACTCGATTAGCCAGAACAAACACGCGACCACCGAAGCACCACCAATCAAAAGACACTCACACACACAATCAAAACAGAGCCGACAGAAGGAGGGCAACACCAACAATCAAAAGACACTCATACACAATCAACACAGAGCCGGCAGAAGGAGGGCTACGACGTGCAAGAGATGTCAGACGTGGGAGCCACGGCGTCGCGCCCGTGCAATTCCCTCCTCTAGCACCTACCAGGTATATAACAACAAGATATATGCCCCGTCCACAAGTTGCACTGTAGCACACAGGGCATGATGGGAGGCTGGAAAAACCAGGTATCCGCCAAAAAATGTCCACGGTTAACATGACCGACCGTGCATGACCGACCGTGCGACGGAGTTAAGCCAAATACGCGGTCCAGCTTGCCTCGTCGATATCGCAAAACCAAAGGCTACACCAAACGCCCAACATGCTGGAGGTAGAGATATCGGTATCGGCATATTCAACAGCCGAAACACAACCTGGTAGGGAGAGCGATAAGGCAAACGTTGCCGAGGGGTTACTGATATCGGACGAAAAGCTTGCTGTAGAGATAGCAGTATGGTACACCCAAGACAACAATGCCTTGGATATACACCGATATCGCACCCCGCAACGGTCAAAAACGGTGTCGATACAAGTGTAACATACTCAACGGTCAAAACACGATATCTCAAAGTCAACGGTAAAAAGATGCTCCAGAGATAAATATAATAAATATGCTACACGTAACGGCACCAGCAGTGCGTATGGCGACAAAATCAAAACTTTGATATGCATATACCGTGCGCGCAGAACAAAACAAAACAAAACAAAGCGAACTCCTCACAAGACAACACTAAAGAAGACCTTACCCTAGAGTACACGAACAAATCACAAAACGACCTACACTCCTTCCCAAGGCCAAAATGACCTCAGACAAGTCAGAAAACAAAATGGCGTGTCGCTTTTTGTTTTTCCCTGGTACCCGTGCGTCACGGTACACCTAAATGTGTACGTATGTATACTCGTATCGTAAGTACCTCCATGATCCGCGCGGTTTCCTTCCCGTAGCGGTCCCTGACGGTGCACTTGACGAGGTTGCTCCTCATGTACTGCACCATGTTCGCCATGTTCACCACGTATCGGGGGTTTTGCGCATCGGACCCCGGAATCTGCGCCGCCGTGTTGCAACGCATGGTGTAACGCATGGTGTAACGCCTGGTGTAACGCCTTGCAATACATTTTATATACCTTGTTATCGGGTGTACTCCCACGAACAATGAGTGCACCACTCTGGTCGGCAATGTATTACGCTCTACACTGGGAGAGTAAGGGTCGTTTATACGTTAACATCAAGACACAGAGATCCTTATATTTCGGGCGAGAGTACTGCCAACTACCACTAACTAATACTACTAACTATTAATACGAGGTATTAATACTACTACCAACTACTACTGCTAACTACTACTGTACTAACTACTATTAATACTACTGTACTAACTACTGCTATTGATTTAGATATAGGCTGTAGCAAGGCTCACTTTTTGGGTTACGCTAAGAAAGTCGGATGAAGAAATCGTTCAGGGCTGTTCACCGTTCAGGTCTAACCTTAGGGTCGGGTCGGGTCGGGTCGGGTCTAGGTGATCCGATCCGACCCGTGAGATTTTGAAAATGTCCTGACCCGACCCGACCGGTGATATTTATAAGGCCTTCTGACCTCACCCGCCGGTGGGTCCATGACCCGTGAAGAGCTGGAAATCGTGCTCAGCGGGGATTGCTACACTGAATCCTATAGGCTAGTAGCCTATGCAATGCTCAAGGTTGTTTAAGGATGGTGCCAAAAGTAAGGATCTAACGCTTGGCCCAAATAGGTGAGTCTTCTTGGCGGGCACATACTTTTCAGACATAGCGGATCGCGGCGAGGGGAAGCACAAGTTTTCATGAATAGGACGGATCGCCATCTTGATTCATTAATATATTCATTCACATATGAAACAGACCAAACAGATCAACCAGATCATACAGGTCAAACACATAATCTGGCTCCTCGATCGAAGTTGATAGTCTTGACAATCGGGTAGGCGCAAAACGCCGAGCGATACAACAGTCTATGGAAAAATCTCGTCAAGACCTTTCTAAAGCCACCATTCATGTTGGATGGGTGTTCGTCCCTCAATGATTGCTTTGGAAAACTCGGCTCGGAAAAAAAAAGTTCCTGGAGGGTGGGAAGGTGTGCCATTTTTTATTTTGCGTGTTGTACGGTATTACCTTGGAGACCATGCCGGCGAGGTCGGTGCAGAGGGCTGACATCCACGAGGCAAACCTTCTCCAGTCCGGCACCGCCTTGTTTCTTGTCAAAGGGTTCGTCTTCCACGACTCGCACAGCAGGTCAAACATCTCCCTCGCGCTGATAGTGCGATACCACAGCACGCCGACACCCCGCCACACGGACGGGAGGAACGAAAAAGAGGCAGAAAACATGGAATGTGAGACGTGATGCCCTCAAGCCATAAAACCGCGAAAATAAAAAGAAAACACCTCCCTCCTACGGGTCCTCGATGCTCCGTTTCGAAGGGGATGCCCTGAATGCCATAAAACCGCGAAAAAGAAAGAAAAACACCTCCCTCCTCCGGGTCTACGATGCTCCGTTTCGAAAGGGAAGCGTTGTCAATGGTCCAATGACTAAGGAAAGCAACAAACGAGTACGCCCTCCCCCCACCTATGGCCATACGAAAAAGGCTATGTATGATATAGAGTACCCCCCCCACACACCCCTCGCTGAAGGTGGAGCATAACACCACCCATGATATTTATGTCGAAAGTTACGAATGATACCCCGCAAACAGAAAAACCACGAAATCATGAAAGCATCCCTCTCTCAACACTCCCTGCCTTTAATAACGAAACGCCACGCAGGCCATGAAACGACTATTACACCAAGACCACCTTCAATCAACCTTTTTAGTGGCTTGAGTATACTGCAGCGACCAGAAATATGACAACGTTGGTCTTCCCAACCCTCTACGCCTACTGTCTACTGTCTACTGTCTACGCCCGTGTTGTGCGACTTCATGCATTGTACCTCGGACACCAAGTTCATGATCCGTCAATCAACCAACCAAGCAGTGGCGGCCCATGCTGTCAACCCGCCCTTTCCGATCGTCCCTTTTCCCTCCCAAGTACTATTAAGTTTCGTACTTTATGGAATGTACATACTTTACTCAACCTGATAGGGACCGATTTTGTCTCGTTGGCCTTTCTCTCTCTTGGGGAATCCCCGCCACCCCTCCAATGAGTACACCCCTTTGCCCCCTACCCCGGACAAAGAAACGCCTCGTAGGGCATGGAAACCCTACGAAGACAAGTTCAATTTCTAGCGGAACTGTCACCTGATAGCGGCCGATACTTGCTCGTTGACCTTCCTCTCGGTCGGGGCAGAGTGGTCCAGCATCACCTTCACCGCCAGATACGCCAACTTGCTCTTAGGAAACCTGTCTTGCACCAGTCCCAGCAGAGACGTGTTGCGGAAGTCTCGGTGGAACTGACAAGGTTTTCCACCCCGTGACGGCGATACCAAGGAGGGGATAAAGGCAGAAAGACGGGAAGGGGGGGGGTTGTTACGATTTCATTCTCATCGTGCGTCAATACCTTCAAACAAAGGGTGAAGGGTGGGTGCAGTGACCCTAAACAACAAACACGTAAGACACTATTTACATACCTGGAGCGTATGTGCAATAACGCCAAGCCGATATAGCATGTTAGCCTTTGGTCATCGCGCTTACTTTCCCCAGCTCAGCTTGTGGGAGAAGTTATCCTCAGCGCGGAGGGAGGGGGGCGTCATTTTGCACTTCAATGATCACAGCACACCAGACGTTCAGGCCAACCACGCCACACCCCGTACCTTATCAACGCCAAGCTTCCACAACACGCCGTCCAGAACCGTTGCGCCAGATCCAGCGTTCCCTCTACCAACACCGAACCCACCAAACTCGTCCTCCTCCTCGCCCCCCTCCCCCTCTTCCTGAAAAACGCCGTCCATGTTAACACTCCTGCCCTTGCCGGTGCCGGCTTTGCCCCGCCCAGCCCCTCTCCCGCGCGTTCTCCCCCTACCCCTTGTCCGAACGCCTTCCCCACTGTTCAATTTCTTCCTCTTTGAGGGCGGTGCTCGGTCACCGCCTGAGGCGCCCCCCCCACTACCGCCTCCTCCTCCTCCTCCTCCTCCGATGCTGTCAACCATGTCGCGCATTTCTACGGGGAGTTCATCCTCGTCTTCTGACCCGTCGCTTTCGCTCGCTGCGCCCCTCTTGCCCTTGCCCTTGGAGTCTTGCTGCGGTTGTGTGGCCATCGCCGTCGACGTCGAGATAACGTCACAGCAGTAGAGGGAGGGAGGGAGGGAGGGAGGGAGGGAACGGTCGGAGGAGATACTACATTGTTTTCAAGCGCTGTGGTCGCATCGGAAAAGGGCACGGCAAATCGAGCGGATAATTGATTAATAGATAATGGTCACCCAAAACGAAGGGCTCTCCTCTCGCGCAAGCTATCATGCTATCATGCTGTACACGCTACGGCAACCTTGCTTTGAAGCTCGCCTATCTTGCGCAGAAACAAACGCGCCTGTGGGGACAAAAGGCCGCGTGCCGCGGGAACTAGGGCTACGAGCAGCTTCTGCCTGCCCCACTGTACGCGCGGCCGTGTCCAAGGCAACAGCGTCATCTTCCTACAAAACGAAAACTGCGCACGCACGCTACAATTACAATAACTACAACATGCAACGCTGGCATCATCATGAACACCAGCAACACTAACGTGCGATAACATGATGACCATCATAACAATCATCCCCTGGCGTACTTTTGGCCGCTATACGACAAGAAAGTAAACTACAGTTAACAAAAGAAACGAGAGTAGCATGGTGTAAACCGTACTTAGGAAACACCAAGAAAACCATGGGCGGAGTAAACTCTAAACGCTTGAAATCAACTTTAGCACAATGTATGGGACAAACTAGGTGCCGTTGTGCTCGAAGAGTGGTTTGTCGGGGAAGTTCTGTATTTATTATCTGTTTTACAGGGCGGCAAATTCACAGTTTAGCGCTGCAGCTTGTTATTAGGTTATTTCGGACGTCACAGAACCAACCAACCCACCCCAAGTATCCTGCGCTTCCGCGCGGTGGCCTGCGCCAGCCCCTTCTGCTGTCGCGCCGCAAGCTCTTTGCTTTCCACGTTTTGCCCTGCGGCGCCCTTGCCCTTGGCTCCGCTGCCGTTCCCGCCGCTGGCGGGGGTGACCGCTGCGCCGAAGGTCATGGAAGGCTTTCTGAGGGCGAAACGAAACAAAACACGCCGCAAATCACGGCGGGGGCAACTATGGCGTGAGACCGCGATTTGACTCCTTGACTAACCTGGCCGCCCCTGACCACCGCCTACACTAATACTAGTATGTTAAGGTCAGAGTAGGCCCTGACGCGCCCCAAAATACCGGTCTCTCACTCCTTGACTGACCGCCGCCTATGCAAAAAGCTATTTTACGGGGGACCACAGTAAATAGGACCAACCATTGTTAGTAAAACTAGCCAAACATATAGGTTTTTGTGTGTACCGTAGGTCCTATTTAATATGGTCCCCCGTAATAGTATACTAAGGCCACAATATGCCTTGACGAGCCCCGAAAGACCTGTCTTTGGCTCCTTGACTGACACTGACTAAGCTCATTACAGACCTTGACGCCCCAAAAGCCCGGTCTTCTACGAACAACAACAGTATAATCGACCTGGCATACTATCGGGTACTTCTCCACTCGTTGCTTTGACGTGGCTGCTAGGCGATACCACTCGATGGTACTCATTGCCCTGAAGGGCTGCTACATACCTGGCAGGCGTTACGGTTATAGATGACGACCGTTACCTTTGGTGGGCTACCAGACAAGGACATACCAGGGATAGAGGTATGTACACCTGGTACTAAATTAGTATTGATAGCAATGCCCTGCTGGGCTGCTTGGGCTGCCCGCGGTGCGACTTTCATGACCAATTCGAAGAGGTGGCTCGGCGTAATATATTGGTCGGAGCTACTGCTGAATGAGTTGCTCGTATATAGGGTAGATGGAGTAGATATAGATAATTCATCCGCTCAAGCGACAAGTCGCATGACGGCATACGTACGAGCTGCTTCAAGCATATTGCCCCAAATTTTGTCAGCCACAAATGCCGCATGCAATAGCAATTCAAATGCTACATATTGGTTTGGGGTATCATGCTGACCGCCATGAACAATCCAAGAAGGTGACACAGCACGTATTGTTTGGAGGACCTAGGACTAGCGCTACCGCCGAAAATGCAGCCCGACCAATCACAGGCCTTCAAAGAGGTCAATAATAGTCAGGAGTGTCCTTAGGAATATATACATATATATAAATATGATTATGTCCCATTTTTTTTCTGAACGCGCCGTTTCCAAGTGATCCAAGGCTTACTAGCGTAAAGTTCACGCAAAAAATCGAAGACCTGACTGCGCATGCAATATTATTTAAAGTGTTCGCGAAAAAGGGTCTTTACGAAGTTACTTTCCTTCCGCGAAACAAGTGAATATCTTTCCTATTTTGATTTTGGTGTGTTTGCGAGCGAGGTAACACAAATGCTGCAGGCGACGCCTCCGAAAGCGAGGAGGGAAGCGGGGATGTGCAGCGACGCGGCGAACCAAAGGCATAACGGAAAACAAAAAAATAGCCGGCGAATAGCAACGGCAGCCCAGCAACGGAGGCGGCGCCAGACTTGTAACTGCAGTGACGCCGCTGCTATCCACGACCGCAAGCAGCAGCACAGTTACAGTAGCGGGAACTACGTATCGGCAACTATCGGCAGTATCCGCTTGAGCTGCATAAACAAAAAACATAAGCAGCCCCAGCAGCAGCAGCAGCACCTTCCATTTTTGGATTTTTCGATTCAGGACTGACTATTCTTATCATCGTGTGCTGCTGCGGCTGCTGCTGCTGCTGCGCTCGGCCTACGCACGCCACCTCGCCGGTGCACTCCGCTCCAAGCACGCCCGACGCCTGACATATAGCCCGTGGCGGTGCGCCGTCGTGCTGTTTTCGCTGCTGCTGCTACCGCAGTGTGGTGGAATTGCAATGATGCACGAGCTGTCATGCTGCCGCGTTCTACAAGCAAGGCGGTACGAGCACGAGCACGAGTACGAGTACTCATAGTCCTTTCGGAACGACGCATTCTCCGCGACGCCAAGCGGGCGAGAGCGTACCGTAGCAGCGGGCCGCCGGAAGTCCGCTGGGGCCCCGCTGGCGCAATCTAACGCCGCTCGTCCGCGTCATACTCCAGCTACACCTCTCGAGCCTCTGTGCTCCCAACGGTTGTCGTGATGTGTACAGCAAGAAGCACAGGTTGGTTCGTGCGAGGCATGGAAGTGCCCGGTGTTTGAAAGCTACTGTTACGGAGAGCAAAACTGTACCGTACATTTCGTCACATTCCTGCCTTCGCTAAAATACTTTTTCGTCCTTTTTTCGAAAACTTACCTCAAATCGTACCTTCGGTGTTATTTTCGGGAAGGGAAGTAACAAAAAACCCGTCATCGCAAACACTAGTAAGCCATATTTAACGCCAAAAACCGACTAAAACAAAGTAGTTCCGAGGCGATGCCGGAATTTGCAAGCTTACGGTGCAAAGGTCCGAATAAATGTATACACCGGTTTCAAGAAATGAGATGAACCCTGAACTTTTGCACTCGTGCTCTATATGCCCATGCCGAACCATCGACGAATATTTTTTGTTTTGTTTTTTCGTCGCCGAAAATTTGGGATCCCCCAAGACCCAAACATCACAAAAAAAAGCAAAAAACGCAAGTTCGATCGAAAAAAAGAAAAAACAAAGCAAAACAACTGTTACTGGATCGGCAGGGGCTCATATAAAACATATGTGCCACAATTCAGGGTTCATCTCCCAAAAACGGCGCGGACATTGGACTCTCAAGGGTTTTGGGGCGGTATGCTTGAACGAGCATTTACACGATCATAGGGCATACTTTGCTGTCGGTCCAGTCTGCATGTCTTAACACATTTCTAAAGGGGTAGGCAGGTATGCCGACGCATCCTTAACATCTACCAGTTACTGTTGTTGAGCTCTTGAGGAAATGGACGAGATTGAAGCGACGAGATTTTGGCGATATGTTGACGTGACGGGCAGAACAAACACAACAAAACAACACACAATAAATAGTATTGGCAACAAGACACGGGACACAACGCAAATAACAGAAACATCAAGAACAGCATAACCAACACCTACACCAATACAGCAGCAACAGTACAACAACACCACCCCCAACGCCAGCAACAACAACAACAACAACAACAACAACAGCAACAACACCAATGACACCACTACCATCACCAATATCACCACCAACTACCACATACCTGATACTATATACCAGGGTACCAGGTTACCAGGTATACATGTAACAATCTTCACAGCGATTGTGTTGCCGTATTGTCACGTTGTGGTGTTGTAACTCACTTTGCCTTTTCCGGCTCGAGGCCGGGGGTAACCAGGTCCAGCTTAGGCACCTTGTCGATATACTTCCCCATCACCAGCTGCTCGAAGCTCTTCAGGATGTTTTCATGGGTCACCTCTTTGGCAGCCAGCACCACATTGTTCGCGCCACCATGCACCAATCACGGATCACGCGGCACAGCAGCAGCAGCAGCAGCAGCAGGGAACAGAGGTGAGCGACACAGCAGGAGCAGCAGCAGCAGCAGCAGCAGCAGCAAAGCGTGAACATGTGAAAGCAAGAAAAGGCGCGATGCACCGCAGCGGCCACCGCGGAGAACACAGGAGCCATGCATTGTACTTTTTCAAAAAACAGCTCACTATCAACAGTAAGGAGGGCGTTTTTATTCCTAAAAAATGAGGGCTGCGAGTTGGCTTAGCTGGCTTACTATAAGCCGGCGACTAGTTGTCAGTTGGCTACGTTAAAATTACCGGTAATTGTGTGCGGTAACCTGTGGAGTTCTGGGGTTATGGCTCGACGTGTGTTCGTTGTTTGATATAGACCACATGGTAAGTACTAGGTGGCATACTTCGCCACGCCCAACTACAGACTAGCCGTGAAGTGATAAGCCATCACCAGCTAAAGTTTCGCGTACTGCACTAAGGGTAGCAAGCCAACACATCGCCGTATCAACCATTCGTGCCTCAAGTTTAGCCGTAACCCTAACCCTAATCCATGCCTTGTGGGGCGTTACCCAAGTGTGTCATAGTGTCATTTGAGGACACACGTGGGGTGGGAGCAAGACACCTTCTATACCAAAGCTACAAAACCATAGCATACCATACCATACCATATAATACCATACCATATCATACAAAACCATACCATACCGAAACCAAAACCATACCAAAGTCATACCGTACCAATTTCCCATCATATGATAGCATAAAAAAATAAACCGCATGAACAGGTATACACGGTAGCATACCTTCGGCGTCGTCGTCTTCGTCTGAGGTGCCGTTAGCTCTTCGACTCGTCGCTGCGGCTCTCGCTCTGCTTGTCAGCTCCTCCTTCACCTGCGCCAGAAAAACAAAATTCAGGAGAGCGCGCGGAATAGTCGGCCACGGGCCGCGGCATTGGATTTTACCAAGTCAAGGTGGACACGCCATACGTAAGCGTACCCTTCTCCCTCAAGCACGGTGTTAATAGTGGATTATATACAATACGGCATCACTCACACAGCACACGGTAACGACAACAGGAACAGCAACAGAGCAACATCAGGAATGGTACCCGATTTAGCGAATCGGCATTAATTGCGCCGCGCCACCATACTATCTATTGATACAGTAGGATCTACAGAGGAAGGAAGCAAACACGCCTTACCGCTGCCGTGGACTACTGTGGACAGCGAAAAGCGGTGCTCACATCTGGCAGGGTCCGCCTCCCGTGTCTCAAGAAGCAGTCGATCACCATGGCCGCCACGTTGGAAAACTTCTGTTTCGCGAGGAAGTGGAACTGAGGGCCCCTCGTCCTGGCCAGCACTTCCATGGGCAGCAGCTGCAACATACACGCCACGCCACGCGCGACACGATGGAGAGGAGACAGCATCTATTGAAAATTAAACTATCTGGTATTTTGTTTGTAGTAGACGCGCCTGCGCTCGCCTCCTGGTGTGGAAAATATTGATATTGAACTCGATCCTTGGTACTGGTACCTGTACGTACTCTTAGCAAGGTGGCTGGGAGGGAAGCCCCTGAAGATGGCAGGGGTGACGGTATGGTGAAAATAATGATAATACATCATGACAAGGACTCATGCAAGATAAGGTGATGTAGATGAGGATGAAGCTCGTATCATACTTCTCATCATACTGATATCACTGTGCACGACAAGATAATGCGACATAATATAATATGATGTTTTGATTATGCAGTTTCACGCTATTAATAACCATACGTATATCAATGTAATGGATATATTGATGTGCTGGTACAATGCTAGCTGATGTGTATTATGACGATGCACTTCCAGAACGTACCCACGATATGGCGACAGACGATGATACACTACCCCAGCACTGAAAGCCACCGCCATAAAAGCGGCACTTGGCACAGCCCCTCTCCCAACCCCCATGTCCAGCTGATTTATTTTACAAATACAGTAGTACCACTCTCGGCTTAAATGTAAGGAGTGCTTATACATTAATACAAATACCAAGCGGTCCTTGTATTTCCGCCAAGAGTTGTAGTAGTTTCATCCTCCGGCGGATTGATACAAATAAACGTTGACCCTTTTAGGACTGCAGCCCCGTTTGGGGGACGACTTACTTGGAGTTTGAGTCGTTTGTCTCCAAAACTGGACTGGAGTTTGCCTTGTTGGGGTTAATCCCAACACACTATACTCTAGTATACTCTAGTATACTGTAGTCGTGTGTCAATTTGACCCGTCGCTCCCGTCGCAATATTTAGACCTACGCGCTGCTCATACCTTGGGCGCGTGAGTTGTGTTGACCCGACCCAACCCCCGAGAGGATCAGCTGCAGCGGAGATAGCCAATCGGGGGAGCTGGACGTTCAATCTTCAGACCCTCCTCTCCGACTAACCTAGCACCGTCGGATGACCAACACTACTTCTAAAAAACCAAAGAAATACAGTCGCTGCCGGCGACTGCGTGGTTTTCTAGATAGGGTTTCCACAGGATAGGATTGATATACCATCGGGGGGTTTACATACGCTAGGGTTTACCTATGATAGGGACGGTGGCTAACTCACAGTGTAGTGCATCCGGACTTTCGCCTGCTTGGGGTTTCCCGCTTTCGCTCTTCTGAGCTCCTTCTCTGTCGGCATGGTGGCTCTGACCATGTTGTGCTGCGTCATGATCAGCAGAGATTCCTTCACCTATGTATGGTGTAAGGTGTCACATAACAGCAATAGAGGTAACGCCAACGCCGAAAAGCGTCAGGCAGGAGAAGAGAACCCATGCCATGCGACAGACACGCAGTTATTTTCAGTCAATCCTGTCGGCTACAGCAGCAAAAAAATCCATACCGAATTAGATATAATTCCGAGTAGAACGAGCGCCCGACGAGGGGAGTAGATCGACGGCATGCGATCGCATGTGACACACCGTGCCCTGAAAAGGCATAGGCTTCCCTGTTTTGTCTATACCGTTTCTCGGACTCACGCGGGAATGCCTGTGGCGAATACTATTCTCGAGGTCACGTAGGGATTAAACAACGGTACCGAACACTGTATCTACTGTCTGTGCTCAATACACCTGTGACTCGGCAGGATTAGATTCCAGGACTATTAATAGTACCTAAAAATCAGTATGTGCCGTTAGCCAACCAACTGACTTCCGTTGGCGAAGTCGGCTGGCGGAAGCGCCGGCGTAAGTCAGGCGAGCGAATCGAGCCTAACCAGCCCTCTCCGGACGAGAGCCCCCCGCCGAAAAAGAGAAAAAGTCTCCCGCACTCAACAGATACTTCCTGGAGTACAAAGTACAAGTATGGAAACCCATTGAACCGGATAGTCGGGACGTCCGGGAAACGACTGTAAATAACTACTCGTCCGACTAATAACTACCTGGTATATAGTTGGTGACTTACGTCGTGCAGAATCAAAGCTCTAGTGCGTCCAGTTGGAATACATACCAGTACCGAAAACAATGGTCGAATTCATGCCCGCACCGAACGACTACAGTATTAAAAATGTTTTTGAACTCACGTTGGAGGCGGTGACGGTGGTCCTAGTTTTTCCCGCCCGGGAGACGCCCATGATTCCTTGGTCTCGTTCCACCAACCGCGTCAGCTCCGCCAAAGTCTTGCACTCCGCTCGCATCAGCACCTCCGCCACAGTCTACCGCCACAAGCCGTTCCGTACACATCACCACAATATGTTCACGTTACACCAGCGTTATATTCACGCATGGTAAGATTGATATTGTTATTATGTTACCCCCTTGACAACTGCACCCTTTGTTTTGGTGCATACTATTTATATTGGAATTAGCGCGGGACACTTTTTCAGTAAGGTAAGGTTTGAAGTTACGTTGACGAAAGGCTGACGGTACCGGCTATTAAATTTTCGTACGTTGACGTTTCGCTAACGTTGTGCGCACTTTCTGTTTGCGATACGTCTACCTGGTACGTCATATTCCCGATATGCCGTGTCCAAAACGTGTTCACCATGTGTTGACGATATGTTCACAATTGTTTCACGAAACGTTCACAACGTATTTACGATATCTTGGAGTTATGTTCACGATTGTTTCACGCAACATTCACAACATACTTGCGATATCTTGACGTTATGTTCACGATATGTTCACACGTTTTGTTCACGTCAACTTCAACTTGTGTTCACGGTATGTTCACGATATCTTCACAATTCGTTCTCGATATATTCACACGTTGTGTAACCCTTGTGGGACCTCAAGGGAAGAGCACGACGAACGCAAACGACGATTACCGCAAAAAGGTTGTTGAGCTCGGGGATGATAAGATACAACTGTTAAACAGTACCGGGACGACCTTGCACGGAATTCTACAACAAGCTCGCCGCATGCTACTAACGCATTGACACTGCACTGGTATTGCAGATATGTCACCCTCGATAGGTTGGCGAGACTATGCTTCTCAATATGCTAGTCGTCGCACTTGGACTCTAAAAAGGGTTTACGTTATGTGCGCGTAATGCCCACGCCATGTTCACGCTGTGTTCGCGTAAAGTTCACGCTGTGTCCACGATACCTTGGCGTTATAATCACGTTAAGTAAGTTCTCGCTACGTTCGCGTTTTGTTCGCGCCATTACCACGTCGCATGCGTTAGCGCTATGCCCATGTCATATGAAGGCCATGTCACGTGTGGCATGTGTAGCGTCTGAGGGATTGTGTGAACTTTCCAACACCATGAGACATTGCTCATCAGCCGGTCACTAAACTAGTGCACCAGCCCGCGCCGCAAGCTACGTTCCTATCACATTTATACGTGCGCTCTTAACTGGCGCAACTGTAACATCGCGTCTGTGCGCGAGAGGAACTCAACTGGACGCGGAAAACAAATCTGTGACGACAAGGTTCGGCCGCTTGACCTAGCTGTGGTCGCCGACACCAATCGCGTGGCTGTTTCCAGCTGTTGAAACCCGCCAAAGAGAGATCCCATAATCCGCTATCTTGCTATCTTGTACCTCGTATACTCCTACGTTTGCAGTAATAACCTATTGAAAACGCACCAATCAATACGCGATGGAAGCGGCTGCATCACCCAAGAGTCAGAGATCGAAGCTGCCAAAATACACCCGAAACACGCACAGGCGCCCTCTCTCGACGGTGCACCGTCCTTCACCGCCCTTCGAGCGTGCACCGAGCTTACAGCAGTGCAGTACAAGGCAGTGCAGTGTAGTGCAGTGCAGTGCAGTGCAGTGCAGTGCAGCGAAGTGCATCGAAGTACAGCGCCGTCGCGCAACACCCTAGGCGCGCGAAGCTACTGCGCTCATACCAGGGTACCAAACTGCGTTCGTATCGTGTTCACGATGCGAGAGAGTAACCCCATCAACCCACCCTACAAACAGAAGCACCGACAGTAGTATAAAAAACAAGTCAATTGCGACTTACGTTGAGACTACAATACAACAGCTGTACGAGTCTTGATAGAGGGCACATAAACTCACCGAAACGATAGGCCCGTGGTACTCCTCGATGACGCTGAGCACCAGCTTCTGCCTGGAAGGCTCCAGAGAAGTCAGAGGCATCTGGTTCTCCAACATGAACGCCATGGCAGTTTTTTTAAGGCGGTACCGCGCCTGCACAGCCCGAGAGAAAACAAGCCCGGGGAAGTGGGTACAATAGAGTGCGTGTGAGGTTAATCGTCTCATATTGCCATCAGAGCATGCAGCATACCGGTACTTGTGTTGCAACTCTATGGTTACGTGTAGTGCTGTCCAAAGAACCGCGCAATCGCAGTCGAAATCCAGACTGCTTCTCCACATACAGCACCAGGTACTTGGTGAATAAAAGTGCAAAAAAGTGTAGGTCGGCTTCGTATATAGTCTAAAGCCTTTCCCGGAAGTCCCTAGAAGTACATTGCACAGCTATGTAGGCCTGAAAACACCATCGGTACCGCCAATGCTCCGGCGCAATATATGACGTACCGGACAGCTTATTCCTTGATCTCCGACAAGTGCTTCCCGACGTACTCAGGTGATACATACCGCTTTCTGTGAGTTCAATCGAGATGGACGCATTCCTTGATTAAACGCACAATACACGCACACCCACCTCTACTGTTTTTGCGATTAACACCATCACCTTACCTTGTGTGTGATGTTGTAATGCTGTGATATTGCGATGCCTGAATCAGTACTGCACTTGTGCTTGTCTGAGGGACTGAAGGCTGACCGAAACATCGACATTTCGCACAGGGAGTTCCTCGCTAAACTTTGGATTTCTCTGACGGCGTGTTTCTCACGGACCCCCGTATCATACAAACATCACACCAGCCGACCACTCCTTCAGCTACGCGAGATACTCCGGTAGAATATCATATGTATCTGACTTACCAGGTATTTTTTTATTGGATAGCGAGTCGACTGACTCTTGCCGTTACCCATTTTACAGCAAACATTTAAAAGTTAGTCTGTACGAAGGTATATGCACCGCTGATTATAGGGTTAGGATTCGGCCACGCATCCACAGCTGTTGTTGTACTATTGTGGTTTGTTCATAATTGAATAATGAATTACTGTAGAGCCTAGATTGTGGATAATATCGCATGGTCTTGCCGACGAGCACAGAGCCAATCGTTGTCCGCCTTGCGTACTACAGTAGGTACCAGGCAGCTAAACGAAAACATAATATTCTCGATTAGACGTACTCCAGTCGCCTACTCACGCAATATCAGAGTATCATGTGACCTTACGGATTATACTCACCATAAATTGCAGCCAAAACTGCCGCCGCTATACACGAACTGCTAGGAACAACAGCAGTAGTATACAGAATGCTCTGCCGTCGTAATAGTAATATTAATAGTAAGGAAGCAAGGTGACACCCGCCTCAGCGGGTCATCTGCATGTACATATTATGTGTACTTGCAGAGTTTATACTAGAATCCTGTGCTGAAACCCTGCAACTGATACTATTAATATTAATACCAACCCCGTCGGGAAATAAGAGGCAACAGCTGCCCGAACATAAACATGATCACAGCAGAGAAACGGGCGCCCTTGCACAGCATGGCTACTTTATGATATACATGGTATACGTAATATATACCTGGTATATATGGCTATCTATGGGGGTGGGGGATAGGAGATGAGTCCGAAGTGCAACGCAGGGAGGTGTACGGCACGCGCAGCGCAGCATGACGATACTCGGACTGGTGCACGCTTTAGAAGTAGTCCTTCAAGGCATGCCTATCGTAGACTGTTGAAAGCACCACGCTTCTCGATATTTTAGGTCTCTGTCGGGAATGTAAGGACCATTTTCGTGTTGATACTATTACGGGGGACCATAGTAAATAGAACCTACGGTACACACAAACCCATATATTTCCCTATTTTTCCTAACAATATTTGGTCCTATTACTACGTATGGCCACCCGTAGTAATACCGAACGGTCCTTACATCCCATTCAGAGCGTCGGAACGGTACCTGGGTCCCAAAAGGGTAACATAATGCGACATCTTTAATATTATACCATGTAGAGGACCAGCACACACCTGGTATATCTTGTACCTGGTATATACGAGGTACAGCAGCAGCACACACCTGCCCATACAGTAGAGGCAGTAAGACCATAACAAGCGACCTCACTCCTCACTCCTCGGGCTGTTGCCTTTTCAAGCCACTACGCAAGAGCATTACTGTTGTTCCCCACTATTATACTACGAATACTACTACTAATAACTGTCTTTCAATTTGATTAGCAGCCAATAGTCCAACAATATTACCAGTCCAGATGCAGAACGAACGAACACGAGTAACTCTGTGTCCAATATCCAACACCGCAGCAGTACAGTGTAGGATGTAGGCCCACGATTAAGAAATACCTGGTAGCCTATTACGGGGGATCATATTAAATACCTGGTAGGACGTACGGTATATACAAAAAACAATATATTTCGCTGTTTTTACTGCCAATATTCGGTCCTATTCACTATGGTCCCCCGTAATAATAAGAACAAAATGCTCACTTTTTGGAAAACGCTAAGACAAATGGGTCAACAAAAAGCGGCTCAGTGGTAAACTCCGTACTAAATCCTACCAGGTATACAATAGCCTATGCTCAAGGTTGTGTTAGAAGATGGCGCCCCAATAAGAATCTCAGGGTTGCCCAGATTACGAGTAGATGTTTCTTGTTGCATGGCGGGCCCATACTGCAGTTGTAGCTGTACGCGTCGCAGCAGCAGCAGCAGCAGCAGCGCAGCAGTAACCGCAACAGCTACACAAGAGTATCATGCATATTCGTGTGATATCAGCGCAAGACCAGCCACAAGTGACATCGATCAGGTGTCAACTACCGGTAACGGTAACTACCCTCTGGTATCTGCTCCGACCTTCAAACGAGCTGGGAGTTGGGCTTACAAGCCTCGACTACGAACCACTAACCCTGGAGCCAAGCCCGATCGTCGCCCAGCGCCCGTACGTAAGGTCAGGCCGACAGCAGTCCAGGCCCAAAGGCGTCAAACCGCACACACGACACACAACACACAATAGGTAGACAAACAGGAGCAGGCAAGGCAAACTTGTGGGCTTGCGTAGTTGGTCACTTTCACGATGGCGGTTGTGTTTGGCGAGCGATCGGGGCGGTTACTGAGATTGACACTGCATCTGGTTGGCATCTTGCATGCTATACCTTCTCAAGCAAAAGGCAGCGTCTACATAGCAAGAACCACCTACAAAGGTGGATCAAGCCCGCACCACAGGCAGCTACGAGCACTACTCGACTGCTGCAGTGCTGCTGTGCTGCTTCTTGGCTTTACCAGGTACCTGGTACTTTCTATGATCTGGTCGTACAGCACTTCATGTTGGCTTCGAGCTTTGGCGCAAACAGCAGTAGCAATTACGGCCAAGGCAGACGCCTTTCGTTGAGTTACAAGACACCAATACATAACGATGGAAATGGTCCGTACCTCGCCAGAAGTTCAGGTTCAGAAAGATGTCCTAGCCGTGGCGGTGGTGCAGCAAGTGGGCCGGCACGCACAGCCCCCTGTTCTGGGTTGGTGTCAAGGCACCCCCCCCATGAACAAGGCCTTCCAGGCCTTCACAACTATTTCCTCCCCTTCAGTGCGGTGCCGTTTTCTACGAAGCTTCTCCAGTCTCCTGCTTTTCCAGCAGCCAGAGGTGCTTCAAGCATTCAACAAGTGAAGGATAACAGGTCGTACCGAAGAGATTAGTCACCTTCCGAAGATAGTGCTCCGTCTGTGCTGCTGCTGCACATAATCTGTGCGATACAGCGACACCGAAGTCGGAAGACATTTGCCGTTTTTTTTACGTACAAGAGTGTACGTCTTTGTCCTTTGTTTTACGAAGATACAAGGAATTACACCGCAGCAGTTCCCAGCCGACTTCACCTGTTTGTGTTGGTTCTACACACGAGCCACCCTCTCTTTAGCCCCGCCTTCGACCACCCGGCCTCGGCACGCCCGTGGAAAACACGGGGGCGTCGCCGTGGTATGTCGTCAGACGGCGAAGCAGCCGATGATTCCGTCGCTCCGCTGCGAGAGGTGCACTTCTACCAGTACGTTGATGAGCTTGGCTTGGTGGACACTGCTGCTGGTATGGGTGGTAAAGCTACTGGTGAGGCGAGAGGACGCGGTTGGCAGTGTGGTAGGCGGTGCGCTAGGATGGCCGAGGAGGCAAGGTCGACGCTACGGGGGAGGAGGTTGTTCACCCTCTTCGCGGTAGTCAATCTCGTCAACTACTTGGACAGAGGGGTGAGTGCTGTGTATACCAGATATAGAGTATACGAGGTAGAGGGTAGGCGAACGAACGTGGTTGACTTGGCAAAAGCTTCACGCACATCTGCTGCCGTTTGCTGTTTGCAGTAGTAGTAGTTTACGTTCGCAAGTTTTGTCGGGTTTGTTCGCTCGACAGCAACTAAACAGCACGGACCTACTGCTGTCGTAGGTACAGCAGAAGCCTGACCGTCTCATTCCCTCTCTCCTTACGAGGGCGTGCGCTTATTTCTCGCAGTTCCGAGGCGCTTGACGTTTGGAGATCTTGCGGTTGGTGTCCAAGATCCCTGGTTTGCCTTGTCATTCCTGCGCCTTTCTACGGTTAATCTTGCCGATGTCGATGTACGAGTACCTGGGGTATCTGGTATCACCGGTACTGGCGCTTGGCACACAGAACAGGCACACCAGTGCACGGGTGTACGTATGCGTATAATCTATTAATTGTAGCAGGTACGAACCGGTGCACGTTTTGTTCACTAGTATACGAGCGTGCTCTGACGTCTGTTGTACCCGGGCGTGCTGTGCTGCTTGCTGCTGTGCTGCTTGCTGCTGTGCTGGACTCTAGACACGTATAAATGGAGACGGCCTTAATAATAGCATCTTCAACAACTGCTTACTATATTTCCTTACACCTGTATTGCTACCAACCGCAATAACAACAACGGATGTCAAACCTTGACCTGTGCTCGCACGTGATACGACCATATGCGAGTACTGCTGCATATCAGGCACTGGGCTGTGGTAGCTGTACTTTTGCGTATGTATACCTAAACGCGAGAACATTCACAGATGCTCCCAGCAGTGGGGACCTCGTACGTACGTACAGTTCTTCGTATACTTTCAGGGGGGAATACCGGAGATACTGCGAATACCGGCAGCACATCAGGGCTCGATACTCGATACTGCTTGTACTACGAATGCGCACTGTATTTCGAGGTTCTGTACTGCGGATAGTGCCTGCAATCCTAGTATTTCAGGGTTGGTTAGACCTATGCCAATGGCACAGCGAAGTTTCAATAAAAAGTTTGAATTTCAAAGATACCCGCCAATTTTTTTCCAGAACACGCTTCCTATGGGCCACGTAAAAAAAAAAAAAAAAAAAAACTTTTGGAAAAGCCCGGAAAAAGCAAATCTGGGGCTGATGTTGGCCCAACATCGGCTATGTTGGCCCAACATCGGCTTGAGAAAAACTCAGGCCGATCTTTGGTTCGAAGCGGCGGGATTCCGAGTCCTCGACAGACATCGATCAACAAAACCAACGATTGCGTCATGAATTCTGAACGGAGTGCGCGCGTTAGGGGCTCCGACCCGCCCTAGGGTCAATGTCTTCACACCATGGCCGGTGTCATGTGGCGGGAGCTGACCAGGCGTAAGATAAAAAACATTTGGCCGCTGGTTTGCACAAAACAGAAGACAAAACTTCTCCATCCGTCTCGAATGGCGAAAAAACAGACTTTTTTCCAGGTTTGGGAGGATACCGTAGGACGCCGCCGGCAAGCTCTCGCCCCCTAGACCATGGGTCCACCTGATATCTTCGAGGCCATCATCTATATTCGTTGGCCTTCCCAGATCCCGAGCGGGTTGGCCGTGGGCTGAGTCTCTGTCGAGATCGAGCGTCGATCGTCGCACGAGCTGGTTTCTATCGCCGTATTGACAATTTGCAACCAGAAAAAACAAATTGCGCCGCCTGCAGCCGTTGGGGGGAAAAAAAATAAAAAAATCAAACTTTTTTCTCTTTTTTTCCCACAGCGGCGGTACGAGAATTTTTTCGGCTGTTTTTTTGAAGCCATATATTTGAAAAAAATCTTTTGAACTTCGCTGTACGATTGGCATAGGTCTTACTGCCGGTACTGCCACTTCTCGCAGTAGTTTCGGCGGATATTGCCAGTGCCGGCAGAATTATTGGTTTCTGTGCTGCGGATACTGCCAGCACTGGCAGTATATCGGCCATACTCTCATACTCTTGAGTACGCGCAGTACTACAGTGAATACTCTCAATACTCCCAGTATGCTCGGAGTACTGTATGAAGTATAATGGCAGCTCTTTGGAATATTGTCATACAAGAGCAGTATATCGCTGTCGCTGTCGAAGGAGCACTGGGCTGTTGCTGCACTCCCACACACCATGAACATTTCAACGAGTTCAACCTGACCGTTTTGCTCGTTGGGTTTACACAACCTACCCGTACCACAGGCACAGTTTGATATTTTTGGGATCTGTCATCTTGACGACTTTGGGCCCATGAAGTTGGACGGGATGAGAACGATGGGGATTGCCAATTTGGGCACTGCTAAACAAACGTTGAAGAAGTCGTACTCCCGCAATATATTACCAGTATAAGTACAGGAGTACGTGCGTAATGAATACCGGTACCAGGTACCATGTACGCACTATTTATATTAATATTAATAGTGTCATTTGACGAGCCCGCCAACCCGCCTTTTCCCTCATTCGCTAATCCGTGTACTGTTTGTAGTGTAATACCTGCTACATCAACCGGAACTATTTTCGTGTTGCCACGAAGTAACAATTCTTACGTACGTACCACATACAAGCATCAATCGATCAATAGCGGGGACTCCACAATATATATATTGCCGACGACGCCAGTGATCGACAGTATAACGCTATAACTCAATACTCGTTTGATCATGCTTCGCTCTCGATATGTCCAGCATGAACTATTAATAGTCATGTAACGGATACCAGGTACCTGGTATACGATAATTTAGCACTTGTGTAGTTTGGTGGTTTAGACCATGAATAGAATAACCACTACCTGGTACTTTTTATTTCATTTTTGTTGTTGTTGTGATTGACGTCTTGGCATTGACGCATTGAGGTGTAGACGTTTTGATTTGATTGGCGAACTGATATTGTGACATTGACATTTAACAGAGTACCAGGTATTGCTGTAGAGTAGTTGACCGAGTTGATTATTGACTATTGATGTGAGTCTCGTCCGGTGCCGAAGTCTGCTCGACTGCAACTCGTATAATATGAATGACATGAATGCATTACGCAGCACGTACGCGCAGTGTTACGTTCCGGGTAAATGGCGAAGACCTGGTACCTGGCAGTGCATACTCGTGTACTCGTTCTCTGTACTTTGTATATACGAGATATCTATCCAGCTATTATCAGTGCTACTGCTACTGCTAACGTATGATACAATGCATCAATCGAACCCACACACCCTGTATGTATACGGCACGCATGATCGAAGTGTCACAATTTTTATTTTTATTTTGCATCACTTTTACTTTCCAGCTTAACTCGTAGGAGGTTTTTACCCTCGGCGATCTCCTGGACGAGCCGTGGTCACAGGTGTCGTCCCTTTTCCCCCCCGCTATGTGCCTTCATTCTTATCGCGCATTGCGTGCAGCACTCCAACTGCTCGTCGATTTTCATCGAATATTGGTAACTCACTCTCTTGCGCTTTCCGTGAGTCAATTTTTAGGCAAGAAAAAGTCCTTACGAGTATGCACTCGATGGGAATCGAACCCACAAAATTGTTCTTAGTAGGCATGCGGACCACCTACCAAGCCACCGGGGACGCCGGCCTGTAGCTTTGAGATTGTAGTACTTGTAAGCGTGGGAAAACGAGTGCCGAGGATTTTTTAGCAGCGACGTACGTATGGTTCTTTATTTTTATCAAGTATAGCAATAGCAGTTCCTGTTGTGGCCAAGCTGTCTCGTCGAACCCCTGTGCCTATGAATCTACCGATATCACTTGTCTGTATCAGTTCAAACACACTCTGTGCTATTTACCATTAAACTAACACTGCTGTCAGTAGTGTTTTCAAACATTTTCGAGAAAGACACTTCATTCTTCAGCTGCTACTGTATGACCGAGAATTTGGTCGAAACTCATGTTGCAAGCGGCGTGTGGTACTGCTCCGATTGCGCTTGCTACGTACGGGCTGCATGCTGTCCTTATCATTGTATTCACTACAGTTAGTAGTATTCATATTGTTCTCAGCCTATTCCAGATTCAAGATCACGGAGCACTTGCCCCGCGCTCTCCCCAGGCGTTGCCTGCCCTCCACGAGTTGCCCTCCGTGCGTTTCCGCTATGAACTCGTACCAACTTGGACCCTGTTCAGCAATATTTAGTACTGTATGTTGTCCATGTCGTGTCGGGTTTAGAACGCACCGCTTTCACAAGGCTACCGTCTAATCCATGTGAACTACCAGGTACCTGGTATGCTTTTTACCTTCAGTGATAGTCTAGACTGTAGACTGTTCTGTCAAAATCAACGTAACAGTAGTATTAATAACAACAACGACAGTACAAGACATGGGTTAAGAAGTTACAGTTATATACATAAAACTAAGTATAGTCTAGTTTGGGCTGGTTGGTGTTACTCGCTCGGCTACTTGCCCGGTGGCTACTTCTTTTTACGTAGATTTCAGGGCTTTTTTTTATGTGCTTCGTTTTTGCCCGGTGGCTACGCACGATTACAGTAGCGGGTGCGAGGAATAAACCCCTGCTGTGTTCTCCCTTTTTAGCTTGCGACAGCCCCCGGGATTTCAAATCAACCACAATCTTCCCGAAGGGGAACCTTGTGACACCACGTCAACACGAAATACGCCGGTACGAGCCCGTACGAGTCCCCGAGTTGGCCAGATGCTCATCCTGAAGTTGCTGCAGTATGCTGATCTAGTTTGTGGTCCCAAGGATTGCTCGCCCGTCGCTCCACATGCGGCACTCGCTTCTGCTAGCCGTACCGTACCGTATCGTGGGCATCCACCGTTAGTGGCGGCAATAGTGCCAATAGTGCCAACACAGCAGCTAGGGCATGGGGTATATACGGGCATGTTTCGATTCGCTGGAGCGAGTGAGACTGGGTGCACCAAGTACGCTCCGGGCCCATTGCCGGTTGCGGGAGTTGCCAAGGCTGTCTCCCCGGGGGAAGGGGGCGCGCCCAAGAATGGTTTACAGACCGAGGTCCCGAATACCGAGCTGGCATGCGTGCTCATGCCATTACTATCCGCGATGATGCCTTTTCCAAGAGCAACTATAATCCCACACTATTGTCTACAACAGTACGGTAACCGCTTGTCTATTGTCAGCAGTTGGTCTCCAAGCGCTCGGAAGAAGCTCTAAAATAGCCACTACACGACGGTGAACTACTGCGCGCACTTATTTATTGTATTAATAGCATGAATTGCATTGCTCGTGGTTGTTAGCCCGGCATTGTTTGGCTTTCGTTCCAGAATCACCTGCATTGACGCAAAGAACCAGAGGGTGGTACCGCTGCCAGGCCGCCGCAGCAACCACCAACTCATGGTATCCTTCGGCACGGATGACCCATGACTATGAGGATTGTCATGTCGGCTTAGACTTCGTCATCATGCGGCAACCTCTTGTGCACCGGGTCCCTCAGCACCTCGGTACTTGAGCACCCCAGCTCAAAGAACGCCTTCTGTGATACCTCCTACGTACCTGGTACCGTATGACTACGTATTGCAAAGTTCGAGCCGTGTTCACGACTTGGCCTGTTAAATAGCTTTCACTACTTGAGTGGTTGCAATAGACTTGACTCTAAACCCTGACCCTATCCTTCACCTTGACCCGGTCGGTTGGGGGGATTTCTCGGAACCATTCTGTAGTGAGGCGTTTTTAGTGCACTGTCAGTGTCGACCATTTTGTTATTGAAGCTGGGCCAAGTCGTCTACGCTACTGCTACACCGTAACTTAGCGTGCCTTGACCCTTGACGTTGTCAAGCATGACAGCGATGCCTCATGTTCTAGGGAAAATTCTCGAAATGAAGCTGTAATAAGGCGTTTTTTTGTGCACTAGGGATCAACCATTTTGTTGTTGAAGCTGGGCCAAGTCGTAGACACTGCTGGTGTACCATACCTTGGGGTGCCTTGACCCTTGACCTCCTCAGGCAAAAGACAGAGCTTAATCCTTTCGAGCATGATTTCGATTATTGACCTTCTCCAGCACGATTTCGATGCTGGCCCTCTCATGCTTGATCTCGAGAAAACAGCCACCAAACTGGTTGGTCAACTCTTGTTGTGCGACTTGGTGTATATTTTTTGTGTGTCCTCGTTGGCGCGTCCGTGTCGCGTTCGTGCCGCGGACTTTGGTGGGCAAGCACAGGTCATCCCAGGGGGCAGCGAGGAGTTCAACGCCTTCATCCGGCAGAATCTGCACACACAGCGCCCCGACGTTTTTCTCGGAATCCTGCAGAGCGCCTTCATTCTAGGTGAGGCACTTTGACGAGATAAAACGACGTGATACGACGAGGTGACGTATAATAAAATAAAACGATGCGATACTACAGGAGGCGACGTGAGACGACATAAGCCGAACACAAGGCTAGATGAGAAGGCTTGAGACATGATACTACTGTACACGAGGCGACATAAGACGACACGACCACATCTCTTGCTTCGCCCTTCCACAGTTTTTTGTTTACAGTATCAATCGTAAGGCGGCTTCTGCTGTCGTCGTAGCGTTGCCGTAGCCAGGGCTGGTGTTTGTAGTTTAGTAGAGCGAGAGACTGTCGTGGGCACGCCAGAGTCTATGGTTCGGCGAAGATTGGGTCGCTTCTGAGAGACAAGCGTATGTTTCGACCTGTATTAACGATTGGTCGGTCTTACCTGATCCGTGAGCTGATTGGTTGGGTTGGTTCGTTGCACAGGCACAAGGAGCATCCGAACTTAACCCCTCCCGTACTAGTTGGTGAGTGTGCGTGTTTACCCTTGGGCGGCCGTTTTCCGCGCTGAAGTACACCTCATTTCCGTGCTACAGATAATACATTCGTACGAAGTTTCATGGCATCAATGGCATGCCAAACGTATTGATGTTAACCGGTAGGAAGGTTTCTCACCTGGTACAGATTATCGATTTCCACGTCATAATCGAGATTTCTTAAGGCAGATCTGTTCCCGCTCTTGTACGATGATCTACTGTACTCGTAGCCCATTTTTCCGGACCGGGGCCGTAATAATCTGCATGGTCTTACATGTTTTCCGGGTTGGATCTGTACTGCACAGATAGATAGATCCTTCACAACCTCTCACAACGGTAGGCGAGAAAAGATAAAATCTAGATCACGATCTATCTGTAGATGATCTACCTATCCGAGGTGTGGATACATCCCTTTAGCGTGGTATGCATGTGTACGGTATGTACGGTGTTGGTGATACGACGTGACAAGCCGGCCCTCGCGCACTTCTCCACATGGCCGACGGCAGGTTTCAGCGTGGCGTGCCTGATCTTCGCGAGGCTCGCTCGCAGCCGCAGTCCGTTCTCCTTGATGGGCGTTGGGCTAGGGGTATGGTGCGCATCTTCCGTGCTAGCTGGCTTGGCGAGGCCGTTGTCGAGCTACGCTTTTCTTCTTCTGGCTCGGTAAGCAAGAGGCACGAATACAACAAGGGTATGCTGAAATTTTCATGTAGTATTTGTTTTTGTATGATATTTTGATGTTTGGTGTTTTCGTTTAGCTCAGAAGGGCTGTTTGCATGGGAAGCTACTATAGTGCCCCTGGTTTGTGCTTAGTTGATGCCCTTCGCGAAGGAGCGGTCTAGACTCGCCAATGCCCGATCGTCAAACTGATAATTGACACCCAGGAGCTTGATTGAGCACCGAATATATCTGAGTCTCACCCAGGCATTCAATAGAGTGCTTTCGTGAAGTCAGGTTTCAGAACACTCGACGGCAGTAGAAGTCCGTAACTCGTACCAGGTACACGACAAAGCCAAGTAGTTGGCGGGCCAGTGCAGTAGACGTCCGACACAACGAGCTATTCCGAAACAATGCCTGACGATTTTAGTTGTATCTAGTCGATGTAAACATACAGTAGTTGTTATGATGACGACCGACCATTGCAGCCTGCTCGAGTACCAAGCAACCACCATGCCATACCCTCCAACTCTTGGGCGGCCGTTTCTACTGACACACGCACAGCAGGTTTAGCAGGTATTACGGTGACACTCACACTCACGAAATCGCCTTGATGGTACGTAACCTATCAAATATTTCCCCCCCCCCGGCATATCGCAACCAATAAATAGTAATAGCACCCTAACCCATAGCTCCTACAGTTTTTTTCTCGCAAGGTCGATGCCATTTCGTACGCCGCCGCGCATTCAACATGCCCGGTCCCCTTTAGCCGTCCAATGATGTGTAAAACCCCTCCGGTAGATTGCTGTGGGGAGTGGGCGAGGCGAGTTTTGTAACCGTCGTGCCGGCCCTCATCCCACCCATCCCCTTCCGCCAACCGACGATGTGCAAACCCTATGGTAGGTTGCATTCGGTAGTACGCGAGGCGTGGTTTGTAGTCGTCGTGCAGCGCCTCATCCCACCCCTTTCCGCCGTACCATGATGTGCAAGCCCGATATAGCTTTAGGAGTAAGCGAAGTGGGTGTTGTAACCTTCGTGCCGCACCTCATCCCATTCCCTTCCCGCCGTCCCATGATGTGCAGATATCGAGTCGAGTTTCAGAACCGTCGAACCCTAACCCTCATCCCACCCACCTCCCGCCGCCCAATGATATAAAACCCCACATATAGATTGCTGTCGGGAGTGGGCGAGGCGAGTTTTGTAACCGTCGTGCCGCCCCTCATCACGGAGACGGCTCCGCCGGGGGAGAGAGGGATGTGGCTAGCCCTCTTTTACACCGCGCAGCCCGTCGGCGCTGGCCTGGGCTACGTGTATGGCAGCATCATCGCCACCTCCCGCTTAGGGTGAGCACGCCTCTACTCGGAGAACCCACGTTCGATCGGGTTGCAACGATGTTTAGTACTGCTGTGGAAGCATGCCACGGTGGAGGTTCAGCCTAGTTTTTCTGAGAACCCTCACCTAAGAAGCTTCGGACCCCACCCACAAAACCGGTTCCGAGTGAAAAAAAATAGAAATTACTCCGATGGAGTAACGTAGACCAGGGTAATGCAGTAGGCGTCGATATTAGCTGTCCGAGGTCTGGTGGTTTCCCGACCACCCGAATATTAACATTTAATACTCACCCGATTGATATTCAACCCACTCGCTCAATGTCCGATCGCCCGAAACCCTGTCCAAAGTTCGATTAATTTTCGCCCGCCCGGTTGGTGTCCGAACCGCCCGATTGATGTCCGATCACCTGGTTAAAGTCCAACCAACCAACCTAACGAATACTGTCCCAAATCCGATAAAAGTTCGCCGGCCGTTCGACGAAGTAATAACCCCCCCGATTGATGTCCAACCTTGATGAACGTTGCTCGTTGTATCCAGCTGGCAGTGGGCGTTCTACTTGGAGGCGGTGATGATGGCGCCGCTCGCCCTTGCGTGCAGCCTCGTGCCCAAGGACCGCGCCACCAACGCCGCGAACGCCGCCGATTACGGCACTTCCTCCGGCCCCGGCCCCGGCTCCGGCCCCGCCTCCGCCCCGCGTGTAAACGCCTCGTGTTCAAACGCCGGAAGCAATGGTTGCGGTGACCTCAACAGCGCGAGTAACGGTTGCATCGCCAGCAAGACCCCCGGAAACAACGATAAGGCCTCCCCACCCCGACCACTATTGGATCAAGAGGCCTCTAACGCGCGGCGAATATTAGCAGTGTCAACCTCTTCCAGCGAGCGGCTAACAGGCGGCGCGAGACGACGTCGTGTCGCCAAAGGCACAGGGGTTTCGGGGGGCGAAGACGAGGAAGGTTTGACAGGAGGCAGGGAGGCGTCCCTGTGCCACCGGGGAAGCCTGAACCCCGCCGAGATAAGGCAAGAAACAGTACCGACAGAGGAGTTGTCTGACGAAGGCTTGGCCAATCAGCGAAGAGGAGAGGGCGGGCTCGGTAGCCACCGGCACGAGGCCAATGGAATGACGCGGCGCAATTGTTCTTGGTCATCGTGTCCGGGGCCGGAGGGCGACGGCCACTGGAGAGGAGAAGCGGAGCAAGACACCGAGCCTTTGTTGGACGGGCGGAAACACACCGCGGAGTGGGACAGCGAGGTTGGGTTTGCCGTGCCCCCTTCTGGAGGCGTTTCTCGCGGGACGGAGAGGTTTGGAGGGGGCCACCGTGAGGGGGAAGAGGAGGAGGAGGATCGGAGCAACCATCGCCGACTAACGGCGGTTCTGTCGGCTCCGACCAACAACGGACCGGCGTTTCTCGACCCCCCTGGGGCGGGGGAAACGCAGGCGGGTCTGCCTCAAGAAGGCGTTTTGGTTGACGATGTCTTGAGCGTTCTTGATCGCTGCGTGTTTTGCCTAGTGGTGCTCGGCGCGGCGGCTACTGTGGCTGTCACTGCTGGGATGAGCACTTTTGGTACCGGCTTTGTGACGAGCTTGGAGCTTTTGTCCTCCGAAACGGCCGCCGCCGCTACTTTTGGAGGGGTTATTTGCGCGGCGGGGCTTGCGGGTACCCCCGCTGGAGGAGCGTTGATAGATGCGGCAGACCCTGAGGGAAGGATGGGGAACGAGAAGAAGCTGGTCGTTGTTTTGACGCAGGCGACGGCGCTCATGTGCGGCGCGACAGGTACAAGCGCTGGCATGTTTTTGTTTTTTTTTCCACAGCAGTATGCGTGGTTGTTGTGCTTCAGTTGACAGATGCTCGTCTGTGTCATAAGTGTGCATGTGTGTTACTTTGTGTACTCATGCATTTGTGTACCAGGCATGTGTGTAGACTATTAACATGCGTTTGTGTATGTGTGTGTATGTGTTCATGCATGTGTGAGTATGTGTGCACGCAAAACATCCCGGGAAGAAGGCGCCGAAAAGCGGCGGGCGTTGTTTTCAATGCTGCCGGCCGGGTTCAGTTGCTGGACTACTTTACTTCGCATCATGCCCCCCCCCTGCTACAACTCTAGAGTCTGCACCCCTTGCGCCCCGTCAAACCCGACGATCACGATAATAATCTCATGCCAACGCCGTCTTCTGCCTGTCGTCCTGGTGGCCTTCACCGCCCCGCCCCCCCAATCCCCCTTGTGTGGCAGTCCTGATCATCGCAGCCGCGGCCCAATCGACCCTAGTTCCATTTCTCGTGTTCTTCTTCCTCGGCGGGTCCCTCCTCTTCGCGACTACGGCCCACGCTAACCTGGCGGTGATGCTATCCGCCCCCAAGCACCTCCGCCCCCTCTCCATCGCGGTGAACTCCATCACCCTCCACGCCTTGGGCGACGTGCCCAGCCCAACCATCGTGGGCGCGTTGAAAGACGCGCTTGCCCCGCACTGTGCGGAAAACGGGGGGGTGGGAGCGAAGCCCTTTCTCAGTAGCCTCGCAAGCGCGATCGGGGGGGCTGTGAGGGTGGCTATGGGCGCAGTCGGGCTGAGCGAGGATGTGGGCGAGGTGGGGTCGGAAGGAGGGGAAGGCAGGGGCTGGGAAGCGACTGGAGGGGGTGATGTGGGCGAAATTAGCGACGCTTGCCGGTGAGGCCCGTTTTTTAATGGAAATGGCGGCTGCCCCAGGAAGTTGTTTTTGGCTGCCTGCACCCCGCCCCCTGTCTGTTTTTGTTTATTGTCACTATCACTTTCCATTTCATCTCGTATTACAGTACAGTAGTATTAGTGTAGCAGGTGTTTGGACCCTTAGCAAACTGTTGGACAAGCCGTGGTCACAGTCGTCTTCCCTTCTCTCGGTCGCCCCCCAGGTGCTTGACGCCTGACACCGTAGAGGCAGCACCTGGCTTTCATTTAGACTCCTGCTCACCCCAAGGCTGATTTTGAGAAAAGCTAAAAAAGGCAACCCGACGAACAAGCAGTCCCAAAGCCTGTCAATATTAATAGCGGGTATACCACGAATAATTTGGTAAAACGCTCGTGGTTTTCCAACATTTGTTTCGGTTGAGGACTCTGGTTAGTCAGGAGTGTTTTTGAGTGACGAGTGCCGGTATTAGCACCCCTATTGTTCGACGCGTGACTGTAGTAGCCTTTGCCTTCATCCATACAATTAGTATTAACAATACCTGCTGTCATCGCGCAGAGGGATTAGTATTCCCATCGCTCGTAGATTTGCATCTCCATGAGGTGCTGTCGAGCCGCCACGCCCTCTGCGTCGGCTTGGGCACGCGCGGTGACTCGCTTCAAATCGTGAATTTTTTCCCGCCTCAGGTACTGTACGTACAGGACACCTTTCGAGAACAGCACAGTATTAAAAGTAATGACACAAACCCTGCGATAACGAGATTGAGCTCTGCAGGAAAACAGGAATATTGGGAGCCGTAAGTAGAGTAGTGGGTTTTGTGTAGATGGCGACCCTAACCCTTTTCTCCGATAAGATTAAGAAATCCCAGTCTTGGCCAGTATTTGGGCTTCCTATTTCTGGTATTGATAGATGTTCTGTATGTAGGAGGTGGGCATTGTGCCGTACCGCGTCCGTCGCCATCCTGGTCGTCTTTTGTTCCGCCTCAAACTTGAAGCAGCGAGCTTCATGTCGGCCTCCTGCTGCCCGTGGCGCGGCGACGAGTTCGACAAGTTGTTGAGTGTTGATCGCCCAGATGTTGATTGTTCGGTGTTGGTTTTTGATTGTCGATTGAAGGTCGGTCGATTGTTGGTTGATCGAAAGGTCTCCGCTGGCCGCTTCCGCTCTGCCCCCGCAACTCTCGTTTCCCCAGGAGCGAGCGACGTGGTCTGCACTTGACGCTGTTCTTCGTCTCGTCGTGGCTGCTGTGGACGTGCCTCTTCTTTTCCCTGGCGAGAGCGGTGCAGCAGGCTGCCTTGGACCAGGGGGTTGCGCCAGTGTCGTGGGGACAAATCGGTTGTGAGTACCCGTCCATCCTCTGCTTTTCCCTCTTTCTTTGCCCTACCTTCCGCCGCGGAGCTCGTGCCGTGCAGTATGTCCGGTACCGGCGCGTCGTCTCATGTACAAAAGGTGTCACATGCACAGAGTGTGAATTTGGCACGCAAAGCGCGTAAATGCATTACATGCAAAGCGCGTACATTGGCGACACGCAAATAGTGAAACACCGTCACGTGCTTGGCGTGTAATTTCGTCGCGAATGCGATGCGTCTGTAAATTCATCACATGCAAAATGGGTCACATGAACAAAATGCGGAGTATGCTAAACGCGCCATATGCAACCTACAGTATTGTATCACGTGATAAGTTGGCCACCTGCAAAAAGCTGACGCGCTGAAAGTCCGTGCCGGGGTGGGGAAAAAATTGTCCTAGCCTGAGAAAAAGTTGGAGGTGTTGTGAAGGAAGCCACGGGCGGCGGGTGCAAATATTACCGGGCGCTGACAAGATGAATGGAGTATGTATGTATATATAGACAGGTGGCCGGGATCCCCCCCCTGCACAATGTGGGTGTAAAAACATCCTTGTGAAGACATTGAACAATGTAGCACACCAATAGGCATACCGAATTTAGAGGTTGTCGACACCTTGTGCTGTTTTTGCTGAATTGCTGTTAACAAATGTTCCACTCTCCACAATGACTATGTAACGCCCCATGCTGTGCGGAGGGGGCAGTCCCGACCACCTGTGTATGCTACAGTGATTCGTCCTTGTACTTTCAAGACTACCCCAATCCCTATTTCACCGGTGTTAGTATCGCAATCGCACTCTGCGCCGACGGTGGGTGGCTGACCGATGACTGTCTTTCGTAACAAACATACTCCGATTTAATCACTCCCCAACGACGCATTTTCCCACCGTTCAGGTCTCATGTCGAAAGGTTTATTTCGCCCAGCTTGGACCAGACCGGCAGCTGACCGGCCTTGCCGCTTATCGCGTTCGTCGAAGCCATGGTTCTGGCGGTGGCGGTGGGGGAGGCGGCCCGACTCGAGCAGCTCGCAGGATTTATCGGTCGATGATGTCGGCTCGACTCTTGAACAGGCATTGCTTGTAGCGTCGCCTCAATCTTCTAGTGATGGTTCGTTGAAGGAATGATGAGGATATACAGGGAAGGAGCTACGAATGGGCATTATGTACTGAAATATACCAGAATGTACCGACGTGTACCGATATGTACCGACACACGCCGGCATACACCGTCGTGTCCCGTCATATATATCAGTATGTACCGTTATTTGGCGTAGCGTCGTACACCTCACATAGTGTTTCGGCATGTGCCGGCGTTTTGTGACATGCAGAAACAGTATACCGTCGTGTGCCGTCTCGTACCGTCGTGCGCCGGCATGTACCTATACGGTATGTACCGGCATATAAACATGTATACATGGTAGGTAATTTGTGCTATTTTTCTAGTGTTTTTTTGCTTTTACCTCTTGGTACGCTCACCGTTTGCCTACACCCTAAATGGGTGTACAGAGAGAAAGGTCGCCGGTACATTGCCATCGAGGGTGGGGCGCGAGCCGTGCCGTGTTTCGCGCGTGCTTGACGTGCGCTCAAG
Organism: Nereocystis luetkeana; assembly: GCA_031213475.1. Lineage (NCBI taxonomy): Eukaryota > Phaeophyceae > Laminariales > Laminariaceae > Nereocystis > Nereocystis luetkeana. Next base: position 5,598,815 of record JARUPZ010000033.1, read on the forward strand.
TTTTTTTTCGGCCGGAGTGGATGTAATTGGCACGGCTCTGTCAGGGAATGTCAGGCTAAAGGTTAGGGTATACATTTTAATACCCAAACGCTCCTTACGTCTCCAAGCAGAGTTGTACATATGTACCAAGTTTTCTTTTATGGAGGCGTTCGGACGTGGGGTAACGCAAGGTAAAATCCGATAACGTTTTGTGCGGCTGAATAAAACTGAAGGCCCAACAGTCGTGGACATTTTGAAGTCTATACAGCCCAAAAAACGAAAGGCGTAACGACCAGCGAAAGGAAATCGGTGAGTACTGTTTATGTACTAGGGAGATCTCGGCCGCCGGCGGAGAATGATGAAAGGTTTGCTTGCAGGGGCGAGTGTACACCCTCTATGCCGTTAACTTACAGCGCTCGTTCGCGCTTGTTCAGCGCAGCGTTGATGCAGGTGACGTCGTGTGTGTGATCGACTAGACGGGAGTATACGCTTCCCATACAGTAATATAGATAGCGTTCTGTGTCGTGGTATGTAGGTCCGCTGCAGCGCAGGCGCTGGTTGGCCTTGATTGCACTTTGTTTTGCTCGGCAACGAGCAGTGCGAGAAGGAGACACCCTTCTCTTGTGCGTCTCTCGCGGTACGTGCAAGCTCTTGGGTGCTGCCCTCAACCAAAAACACGCTTGTATACATGGCGTGGCTTGGCGGAGAGAGTTGGCGAATGCTCTACAAGCAACACGCGGTTGTCGGCTGGCTGCGTGCCCACAGTGTTCAGAGTGGGCTTCTGCTATATCTGGCTTTTGGTGGGCAGTGAAATTAAATGTATGTACGTAGCGCTTACTTTTTTCTACAGTGGTATATAGACCGGCGCTACAGCAGTAACAATGTAACAATAGTACTGCCTCCCCGTTCCGGTGAGAGAGACGAGCGCAGAGTTCATACCGCGAGACCCAAGCCGAGTTTTTGCACTCCGGAAAACGGCGTCTTAAGAAACGGCGTCTTAAGCGGTCTCTGAAACAGAAAGTCGTTCTATTATTGCCCGCCCTTAAATCCTTCGAATCGAATCACCCACTAGACATGACTCACCCCCCTCCCCCCCAAACAATCCCACATTAGGGCTTTGCGAATCCGAGGGGGCATAGCATGGCAAGGGGAGCGACCCGTTACCCCCCCCCCCCCCCCCCCCCCCCCCCCTCTCTCAGGCTTCTAATTTCCTCTCCACCAGTCCCTCTCGTTACGCCCAGCCCCTTCACCTCCAAGATGCTCCCTTGACCCGCTCAAGATTCGGGCAACACCCAGTGAATAGGGATGACGGCAAACTTCAACGTCTTGTGCCAATCCGCTGTCTAGGCGATGAGAAGCATGTGACACAGCCCCACAAGACACTCGACACGGGAAGGTACCTGGTGATCGCGTACCAAGCGGGACACTCACGTATACAAGTAGGCGGGGCACGTTGTTTTGTGCATGAAAACATTACACAGGAGGAGGGGGGGGGGAGGGGTTCGGGTCGGTGCAGAGGACTTACTGTTTGTGTCTCAGCTACCTCTGCCCGTTCGTGGCCGCACCGTCGAATACTACACGTAACGCCCCGTTAAAGTTTGTGTGTTTTCTCGTGAGTGAACGCTTGCTCGGCGTGGATCGAGAAACTAACTGTGTTTCAAAACGTATGATTGAGTTGTTACACAAGACATTGCTCGTCAACGTGTTTCAAAGATGCAATGAGCTCCGACGCAGGAAAACGTTTCAGTTTTCTGTAGGAATGGTTTGTTTTCATTATCGACAGGAAAACCAAAGCGTAAACTCGCGTACCAGGTACCAGGTACGAACCGCTTGTAGGAACCTGGTGAAGGTATGTATCGTTGTAAAAATAAAAGCCAAAGGAGCGGCAACGACTGCACGGGCAGGCCCCGCGCATTCAACCGCGCAGCTCAAGAGACGATAACCTCCGCCACACGACTGTGATACCAGGCAGTACATATCATCACCACCACCACCGGTAGCTGCAGTAGCAGCCGCAGCAACAACAGCACTAAGCAGAAGAAGTGATTTTTTATAGCAAGCATCAAAAAGAGCAGTGAGTCGTAGCAGCAGAAAACAGCATAATACAGCAGTAGTGACATTTTCTGCAAAAAAAAGCTTCGATCGAGCAATAAATGACGGCAGGCAGGCAGGCGTTATCGGAACAAGACCGAACAGAGCGCTCCACAGACCCTGCCTGCTGAAAAAAAAAATGCAAATATTCATGGTAAAATGGGATCGAGTGAACAAGCTGGCCTTAACAAAGCCAAGGCGACATTGAACTCGGCGACGACGGATCAACAACAAAAAAGGACGTTCCGAATCAAAATGAAAAACGAAAACGCAAAAAAAGCACGACGCAGCCTTCAGCAAGCCTGCGCTACACCCTCCTCTTGGGTAAGGTCACGACAAGCACAACCACTACTGCGCCCTTCTTTCTCTTAGCCCCTTGAGCGCCAATCAGAAAGCCAGTAAATAGTGCCTGTATATCAGATGACTTTTATCAGTGCCACCAAAATAAGCGAGCGGTAAGCCTTCAGAACATATTGTAATTACTAGTACCACTACGACTACTACCATATTATGCGACACTTTGACATTATACACCACCGCGAAAGAAGGGGCTGCCAGACGGCACCGTAAGGAAACCAGACAAGTGACAAACGCGTCTACTACTAATAATAGTGCTCTCCCTCCCCCCCCACCCCTCGCGGATAAATAAAGAAGCATCGGATCGGATGATAATAAAAATAAATACGCCAACACATACGTGTACAAGGAACAAGAGCCGACGGGCGTCCGTCTAACCCCAACCCCGCGGCTATGATCGAACGATGGCCGAACTCACAATTCTGGCACATCAACATCCCCACCATCATCAAACATCATCAAAACACTGCAGTTTGCCCCCCCCCCCTCCCACAACTTGACCATACTCCTGCAGCACTATTTAGATCACGGCAACCCATCGTGAGAGGGTAGGCAACGGTCAGGGGTATGAACCTGGTATGTGTCAGAGAAGCAACCCCCCCCTCCCCGGCAACATGGCTCCGCCATCGGCGGTCATTGGGATCAACACAAGCGCCGGTGAAGCCGGGGGCAGGTCGTTTCTAACGACAAGCATTCACATGTACCAGGCAACCATCCACCCTGTGAGGCACAGAACCCAGAGAGACCCCAGCTTATCTGTCTCTGCAGTACAGCAGTACCAGCTAGAGCAGCGCAGGCGGGCACGAAAAAGGACATCGCGCAGCACAAGAGCAACAGTAGGACACCGGATTTCGACGCAAGCAAGCACGCTCGAATGCACGCACGTATACACGCCAGCAAAAAAGGTAGAAAAACGAGAAAACCTATGAAATGAAGCACTGGACACGAACAAACAACACGCGCTCCTGCCCCCCCCCCCCCCCACTCCTCCCCCTCCTCCCGTACGATAAGGAACAAGGGAAGACAGGACAGGGGGGGATTGAATCGACAGTTCACGTGCCAGAAAACACTACCGTACAGGGTGCCAGAGGATACCAGGCACTCACACATTCTCCATTTTCTCCTTTCTGCATCTCTCGACTATTTCGGCGTTGCATTGGCCAAGGCATATACGCACGACGTAAAAAAAAAAAACTCTTCTTTGTCCCTCCCACCCTCTTCCGTTCTTCGAACCCTCTGTCTAGCACCTGACAAGACACATTGCAGGCCTCTCGCAGCATGCGATGAGTGTTTACATAGCAAATCACAAAAAAAGAATCAGCAGCCACACAGAAACGCCCTCGGGATGTAGGTGCAGACGACAAGGCTGCCAGCATTGCGGAACACTGCCTAAGGCAGAAGTCCCCGAGCGGTACCATGAAAGCCACGCTTGTCTCCAGGAAACCCCTCATTTCCAAGACATCGAGCGCAACCCTACCTTAACTAACGGAACGTATCAGCCCCGAAACCGGCATAAAAAACGGCCGGGACATGCCAGCGATGCCGGGCCGCGCTTGAATCTCAGCAAAAACAGGTCCCCCGCCGGCCTGGAAACTCTTCCAAAAACACATGCCAACACCGCCACCACCATCATCATCTACCATCGAAGACGATGAGCAGCCGTGCCGTGTGCTCAAAAGAGAGCAACACCAGGGACAAGCTCAGCGCAAAAAAGTTGCCTGGAAACGAATAGAAATGAACAGGAACGATTGGAAACGAACGAATGGACGAGCGGGGTACCACGGGAAAGGGTGCAGCAAGCAAGGACTCCGCACAGGTAGAACACAGCCCCGGGTCTATTTTACGGCATGAATCCCCCCAGTCACTTTCAAGATACCGCACGAGCCCGCACACGACTAACGGGGGTCGCAGTGCCGGAGGACACTGCTGAGGCTGCTGCGATATCAAAAGTGAACATATTGCACTCCACCTTTGAAAACCCGGCGTGCTCCGTCCGGGCATTGTAGGGATACGAGGTTCTATGGTCGTAGGTACGACTACGGCCATGCGTGACAGCGGTGCACTGCCCCCTCCACCCTCCTTACGTGGGACAGACCAACCATCGTTGTGTGCTTCACGCCCTACACCACCATTGTACAGAACACTACGCATACGCATACTGTCAGGAGGTGGGGTCGTGCGCCGCGTAGAGGACGATAGAACGACACAAGTAGAATCAACCGTCGTCTAGACTTCGCGGGTTGACTACGTCTGCCCAAGAGAGACCACCCCCACGGCCCTGGCAAAGCTGTAGCACTCAAGACTCTCGCCTGCTCTCTGCTGGGTCACCGCAAATCGAACACAGCGAGTACAAGGCCCCAACACTTTCCGCAAAGGGACCACGTTGGGCTCGCCCTACTGTGGTACTCTGGGCGTGCCCCCCCTCCTGCCGCCCTCCCTAACCCTAACGCTAACCCTCCCAAAGCAGACCCTCTGCGGTGTATCACCAACACGAGAACACCCCCCCCCGACAACCAAGTGCCAACAAGGACCCTAGACGCCGCCATCCAAACAAGGGCAGACCGTATCGGACCAGACATGACATGACCTGGTCGTTATAGATGCCGTCGACGAATTCGACGCATTAGTTTCTGCTTCTCGCACAGCAGTCCCGTGGAGGCCGCACGAAGCTACCGCAATCGCGAGACGACTATCCACGGAACCTCTCTACTGCAGAAAGCAAAAATCGAGCAAGCATGAAAACGAAACAAAAAAGCGCAGGCAGGCAGGCCGGGCAAGCGTGCGTGGTCGTCTTGCAAACGCCGGCGGCGGGCTGACTAGCGCAGCCAATTCCTGGTCACACATGGCAGGGATGACATCAGCAGCGTGCAAGAGGGCCACACCAACCGAGCGCGCTAACTGCAATCGCGAATCGATCGGCGAGAGCGTCCAACCATTGCGCAATAACACATACCGCGCTCTTGCCCATACATACCATAAAGGAAACGGATAAATACCACGAACCACCTCTCTCTGTAGCTACAGTACGGTATGACCACTCCTGCTCCATCCCATACGAAGGTTACGGATATATACCATCGACAACTTCTGTAGCTAGAATACTGTATCACCGGGCTTGTAGGACGCCCAAACGGCTTGCAGGGTCAGGCCGGCCGTTACTACAGTAGATGCGTTGCTCTCCGTTACGCCCACCGTCACGCTGAGACAAGGCGCGAAGCTAGGCTAGGCTAAGCCAAGACGCTAAACAATGTCCGACCGTGAAGGCTGAGCGTATATAAGTGATGGCCCTTTGCCTGAGGTAGACACACGACAACACGCGACAGCACATACGAGAACACGCGAGCGGAGCGAGCAAGAACATCGGCTAGTGTTCAAGAGGGGAGCCGAACCGGCTATCCTAGCTGACGTGCAAGCAATTTGCCGAACTCTAGGCTGAGAGAGGGGAAGAGACAGGAGTTACACAGATAACTTGCGAGCGATGCGAAGAAAAATATCGGTCAAAACCAAAAGAGGACAAGTAGCCGGCAGCGTAGAGTAGGCAACATGCGAGCGATATACAGAAACACCGGTCAATAGAGTACAAGCGGGAAGAAAACATGCAAGCGATGTGAAGAAGAACGTCGGCCAAGAGGAGATAGGCGGGTTGGGAGGAGGAGAAGAAGGCCCGAGTATTTATAAGGTGATGCTGACCATCGCTCGACACACCCGATGTAGAAGATGGAATACAGTAGTAGTAGTAGTAGATCAGATTCCCATATCGTAATCCTATACATCCCTTATCTACTTTGTGAGCATGATCTAGATACTGTTGCCGGGTGGGAACCGTAAGGTTTTGCATAACCCAATGCACGTTTCCTTGGCTGGATCTGTACTATACAGATCCTATACAGATCCTGCACAACGTTAGAAAACGGCGGCTGTAAGATCTAGACTGTACAAGTCACCACAGTATAAACACAGCAACCATGTCGTGGCATTTATTACCCTGGGGTAGGATAGAATGCTATAAATGCTGCAAGAATGCGATGAAAACACAGTGCATGCACCTTCACTCATAACGGCGCCATCAAGCAGATAACTTCTTTCGAGCAAGCACCATCACAGTCCCAAAAAAATCCATCGACGTGCACATGTTGACGAACAATTCCAAATATCCCGCTGCACGGCTTCGTCACGAGCGAGATACACCCCATCTCATCTTCTCTTACATCAAGTAGTACCTGATATACTGCAGTAATGGCCATTTAGCTCTGACTTTGACATACCTGGTAGGAGCAAAAGCTTTCAGATTTTGTAGACCCCTCTAAACCCCACACTCCGTATAGCACACAAGCGATCCACGTATCACAAGCAATATAGGAAAGAGGACTCTTGAGGATTTTTCCCCATGTGTCTTTCTTTCAAATATACCGTAATACACCTGGTATCTGATACTATTTACGGGGGACCATAGTTAATAGGACCAAATATTGTTAGTAAAAATGGTAAAACATACCTGGTATACCAGGTAGGTTTTTATGTATACCATAGGTCCTATTAACTATGGTCTCCCATGGTGAAACATATAGGTTTTTATGTACACCATAGGTCCTACCAGGTATTAACTATGGCCCCCCGTAATAGATATCTGCTTACCATCGTTTTGGGGTTGAAGAGCACGACGCCGATGTTGACGATAGCAATCTCCACGGCAGCGCTTCTTGTAGCGCCGATCTCCCGCCCATCGTTGACTCGGATTCTCAAATTCCCCGTCGCCCGTTCGTGTATCGCATCTAACACCGGTCGGCACTTTTTCTCCGTGCTCGGTGGCTCTAGCGGATCTGAAACAAGAGACAGGCCCCATGAAAACACAACCGAAGCAACCGAAGCAAAACCGAAGCAGGCAGAAACGGCCAGCCGGAGCAAGAGACGGAAGCAATAAAAGCAACAGAAACGAAAGGTAGAAGCAAAGCACAAGCGAGCACAAGCAAAAGCACAAACGGGAAAAAAAACGCGTAAGCACAAACACGCAGCAGAAGCAAAACCGCAAAAAAAGCAACACATGAAAGCAGGAACAGAAGCGAAGCGCGAACAGGCGGCAACCACAAGAGGCCGAACGGAGCAAGAGAAAGCAAGAGATGGAAGCAACGCAATGAAAAGCGACAGGAGCAGAGCCAGGAGCAACAAAGCAAGTAAGAGAGACGATAAAAAGGTACACCAGCAAGCGCCCGGGGGCAACAACAGCAAGCGCCGTGACAGTCCACGGCTACAAATAAAGCAGCGGAGGCAATCGACACAAGCAGACCGATATACTCATCCGACAGGAGGCAAGGGCATGTTTTTTTAGGGAAGGCAGTTCCCAAATAAGCCTGGGTGGCATGTGCTATCGGGGTATTCCATCGATGTCCCAGATACAGCCACCCGCGCAGCCCCTCACAATGGCAACGCCGGCCGGGTAGCTGACCCTCTCCATGGGTCAGAAGTCGGAGAGGACGTGCCGGGAAAAATCACGCGAATGCATACACCCTGTGGAGAGACCATGGCCCAAAACACTGACAGGGCAGGGATTTTTGGAGATTCCTTCGTAGATCTCAACGTCAAGGCTTCGCGCGGGCGTGACGGCGCAGAGCGGGCGTATCCTCGCATGCCGGGCGGTTCAGGCGTGGAGGGGGTACGCCCCGGCGAAGAAACCGCGCGGAAAGTCGGCGAGAGGCGGGAGAGATCCGCCGACCAAAAACGGATCGGAGAAGGATGAGGATCGTCACATAAGTATATTTATATACATGCATATATCCCTGTAGGTTAACACACCATGATTGTTTCTGATTACTGCTTCATCTCCCCCGGTGCGAGTGTAATAATTGTAACTATGGGTAAAGTCGTAAATATAGAGGCTTGGGAAAATAGCCGCATCGCTTGTCGTCTGCATTGCCCTCGTTGTCGAGCACACCAGCCAGGAATTTCGACAAAAAAAAAACAGATAAATTTATCGAAATATCGATAATTCCAATGCGGCAGCATCGATACATGGAAAGTTGTGATACGATACCCCACGCTATGATACTGTGATACCTGGTGTACGATGCTCTCACCTTCGTCTACGGTGAACACGAACTTGAAGTGTGCCTTCCCCCCAGCCTCACCCTCGTTACGAGCGAACGTGTCCACGCGGAAGCCATGCTGGTGCTGCAGTGGGGGAAAAAACAAGGCAACACGACACGAAGGGTGCCGCAGTGTAAAAACAAGCGCACATTTTACGCATTCGGAGCATTCAGCATTCTTCGTCAAGAGATCAGAAACGTGGCGGGTTGCGCCAGACGTTGTGGGATTTCGGCACAGCCTGATACATGGATGGACTGCCCTTCATCGATACAACCACTACTACAACACTCTTACTGCTGTACCGGGTGCTACTCCAATAAAACGATCGACGTAAAATAAGCCCGAATCTTTTACCTACAGTAGTAACTACCTGGTACATACTTACTGCACCAGGCACTTCAAATATCACCATCTTCCTTAGGTACTAATACGGGGAACCAAAGTCAACAGGATCAAATACTGTTAGTAAAAATAGAGAAATTTACAGGTTTTTGTGTGTAGCCTAGGTCCCTGGTATTTAATATGGTCCCCCGTAATACGTACCTATCACTCAAGTAGTGCATGGAAAAATACGCCTACGTACGTAGCTGGTACGTATTTGGAGTGAGCCTTAGATAAAAAAAAAACGTCCGCAAGCCCGGGTCTCTCTCAAGTATCCGCTTTCTTGCGCGCGGTACGATACATAGTACATCCAAGGTGTTAAGTCGCGTTTCCCCCATTTTAATATTATTTTAATGTGGACGCCCGGACTAGAGCCATCAACAAACGCACGAAGACTCGGTGCAAAGCGGAAAATACCACGTACCAGGTACCAGGTATACTATTACGGGGGACCATAGTTAATAGGACCAAATCTTGTTAGTAAGAATAATTAAATATATACCTGGTAGGTTTGTATGTATACCATAGGTCCTATTAACTATGGCCCCCCGTAATATTAACAATAGATACTTCGGGGGGCCCAGTCTAGTGCTGTGAACAAGTGCAACCAGTTGTGCATGATTTTGTTCAACGGTAGCGTGGCTCACGCACTATGGCGGGACTTCTTTATAAGTGCAGTCCCCGCATTGCATCGGGACCTTCACGCCTCCATACCACTACGAACCTCAGCTCAGCAGTACAGGCGGGACGAGAAGAGAATCCGCTACGAGAGCTAGAGTCGGCATTATTCCTCGGAATAAGGAACACTACTAATAGTCGGTCGTTTTCCGGAGGTGTCGACCATCCAACTTCACGGGTTTCCACTTCATGTAGATATGAAGGATTGTTGAACGCGGTAAGGGTTCCAGTCTTGGGCCGGGGCCCCCTGGGCCAAGGGGGGCTGATTTGGCTCAAATCGTTCGCCTGACTCAAATCAAGTCGGCTGGTCACCAGCTGGCTTCGTCAGCCGACTTGCCGACTAAAGTCATTTTAGGCTAACGGCCCCTACCGAATACATCACAATACAAATTCGTGAAAGCATGCTGACGCACAGGTCCAGTACCCGCCCAGCGGCAGTAGAACATACAACAGGCATCAGCTGGGTACCGCCCGATCCCACGAGCAGTACATACAAGCACGCACGGCGATGCCATGCGCGGCTAGGGAACGGCTGCACTGATTCAAAAAGCCACGCCAAGAGCCCCTGGCAGCAACTCCGCGGGGGATATTTTGGCTGCCTTCATGGTTTTGTCCCCCCAAGCGAACGATCAACCGGAGGTTCCAGACAGGAACACTCAAGACAAAAGTAGACAGTAGACAGTAGACGACACACCCCATGCGACGACGAATTTCCTTAGGGTTTTCTTCGAGACTATGGGGGGCACCCACAGCCAAATGGCGGCTAAGGCCAAGGAGAGGTATCGTCGATATTTTTCCATAAAAACATCGCTCGGCGTATTGAGTACAATCTCCCCGTTGTCCAGAAAATCAGCTTGGAAAATCGTCCGAGGGGGTGTGTTATCGTATCACCCTAGTGTGATAGTGTTATACTCGTACACACGGTACCCGAAATCTACTCCGCCTGGGTGCCGTCCGTCTCGGACGCTTGACAGGGACGGCGGCCGGCTGGCCACTACGCCTCGAGAGCGAGCGGGGAAGTGGGGGGCATGGGGTGGCCTTCGGGGAACAAAAACTCGCGATAGAAGCAAAAGTCCCGACAAGCCGTCCTCACATTGTACGGTTCGCCTGCTAGACGAGCTAAACTGCTGTGAGGGCCTCATAAATTTCACTTCAGTGCGGGATCGCCTTCTATCGGGACCCACCTTACTGCCTTTTTCAGCATGGTATCACATCTACTGCTGTGGAAAATCTGTGTACTTGGTACGCATTACTCGTACATACAAACGATAGTGCATGCTCGTAGTGTAGTGCTGCTACATTAATAGTGCTAGATAGCGCTATTAACCGTAGCGGGAAGGGGGGAGAAGAGCCTGCTATGTGACCCCGGATCTGAGTTACGAGTGGGAAGGAGAGAGAGAAGAAGATGTGCGAAGATAATGAATGGGATGAGCAAAAAACAAATAATAATAAAAAAATAATCATAATAATACTAGGCTCACTCTTTTATCGGAGAGCTTTATTTCCCATTATTTCCCAAGATTGGAAATAATCGGAGATATGTATCAATATACGGAGGCGTTCTGTCACTATTCGTGAAATTCTCCAGAAGCAAAAATATCAAGTTCGTTAAACTTCACCTATTTGGGGGAAAACATCAGGACAATGTGGAAGGTTGAAAAATTGCGCGAAAAAAATGCGGAAGTTATGGGAAAAAGCTCTCTCCGATAAGGGTCATTCTTATCGGAGAGTTGTTTATCTAAATTTTCGACATTTTTTTCGCGCAATTTTTCAATCTTCCATATTTTCCTGTTTTATTTTCCAAATATTGGAATGTTAACGAACTTAATATTTTTGGTTCTAGAGCATTTCACGAATAGTGACAAGAACGCCTCCGTATATTGATACATATCTCCAATTATTTCCAAACTTTGGAAAACATGGAAAAAACGCTCTCCGATAAGAATGAACCTAAGATGACCCCTAGTGCGGATGTTGTCGTTTGGGAACGCAACGAAATGAAAAGTGAGGCCTCCGCTGCGCACTGCTGTACAGCAGTACCAGAGGCTTACATAGAGCATTGGGCAGTACGAGTACGAGGTACGACTATTAATACTCGAACTGAAAATGGAAAACAAAAAAGTGCGGGGTTTCATCTTTCAGCCAAAAGAAGACTTACAACTGCTATTAACCCCTTTAGAACCGCAGTCCCGTTTTGGGGACAAACTACTTGAGTTTGACTGGTTTGTCCCCAAAACGGGACTGCGGTTCTAAAAGGGTTAATAGTGCATGCCAGGATATTTCATATTTCCATATTTCCGCTTGTGCACAGAGGACACCATTTTATATTCAACTCTAACTGGTATGTACCAAAATATACGCGTAACTTCGGATCAGGTATGAAATAAAAGTCCCCGGTAAACCAAGTACCGGTACTGCTCACTAACGGTATACCTGAAACATTTTTTTCCCCATCCGATTTACTATCTTCGCCCTCCTTTTACCTCTCCCTTCTATGGTATGATATCATTAATAGTAGTCGTAACTCAGACTAGGGGTTACAGAGAAGGCTCTTCTCCCTCCCTCCTCCCCGCGACTTTTCTTGCCTTGGAAGGCATTTTTATCGTGACTTCGGCTCTTTCTCCCCTCGTCGACTCGCATCGAATTAAAACACAGCAGAAGCGTTAATAGTACCAGGTATAGTATACCAGGTATACGAAGCTCAACAACAGGATACCTAATATGTGTACCAGGTATGTAGGAAGGACGTAAAATAGGACCCGATTAACTTAACTGCTGAAAAAAATAGTGCCGTACGTTACGGAGCATCGCACGCCGATCGCCGACACCGCTACAGCAGTTTCTACTCGTACAGCTCCATGTCTACATTTCTACAGCACTATGAATAGACTCGTATGCTGTGTATACATACCTGGTATGAGCTCTGCGTACGAGGCGCGTCATGTTGCCGCAGCCAAAAACCGTTATTTCCGGCATATCATACTGAATAATACTGCTGTACCTCGCAAAAAAAATACCGGTATGCGGTACGTTCTGATTTTGCCATACCGATTTTGCTTTCTTTGTGAATATTTTGGAGATACTAATAGTACCAACATACCTCGTACCAATTCCGGGGTGATAAACTGGCACACAGATAAAATAGTTTATGCATTTACATTGCGACTTTTACCGCGATATCATCTTTACATACCAGATACCAATAATTAGTACCAGGTATATGCGAGGCAAAATGTGTACACATATCGCCGCAGTTTTTATCAACACTCTTGGGACTAGGGAAAGTTTGACGATAAAAAGTGACTGTGATCACAGCAACGGCCAGCACGTGATCGGGGGATGATACGACTTGGTGGTCCGAATTACCACGCACCTGGCTGGTACAACGCAAGGAAGGAGACGCGCGCGGTACGGGGGCATCATCCTGCCCCTATGATATGATACACTCACTGCTGGGCGTTCGCGCCGCTCCTATTTCGTAACAGACGGTTGATGACACCAACGCTAAATTATCGCTGTTTCGGTCGGGACCTCTGGGTTATAACGCCAAAGCCGTTAAGAACATTGAGATGGACAAACGCGACATTGCTGTATTAAAACGCCAACTCTGTACCCAGAGTATGAAATTACAATATTTAATAGTAAATTATCAAGTTCAAGTCGCACGTATTATTTTATACCCGGTATCAGGTAACCGGCGTACAGCATAATTCACTGTCGACCTCAGCCGTCGGTGCCGTCGGTCGCGAATGAAACGGCGGACCCAAACAAAAAGCTGACTCGATCTACATTTTGCTTTTTTTGCCTCGAAACTCGAGAGCGTGGGCAATCTCATTTTGTTTTCGTTTTGGGTCGGCTTCACCGAGAACCCATTGTGTCTACATGTATGTACAATGTGCAGCAATCAGTACGACACATACTGCCGTGGGCGCTACTGCTAACTGTGGTGCGTGGTGCTTACCCTTGGGGGTTTCACCTTTTACCACCGCGTGCTCGCACGACTCTGCCGTAATTACTGTATGACGATCAGCGTTGCTGAGAAGTTTGCAAGCAGCAACATACAGCAATTGCATCAATACTGCTTGTAAGATAGGGTAGTAGATACTCACACTCGTAGCTGTAGTTGCACTATTGATACTCGTAGTCCCAACGAAGGTCAGCGGTGCAGCGTTATGGGGATTATGGACCCTGGTGGAAACCGCCTCCGGAAAGACTGGAAACCCCTTTTTGCTTTGGGGACTTCAGAGCAGTCTTTTCGGGCTGCGGCTCTTGCGAGCGGTTTCCACATTTGGGCATTTCGGTATATTGCCCCTGCGCTCACGCTCCCGGTAGGCCGTACTCCACTATTACGGGGGACCATAGTTAACAGGACCTATAGTATACATAAAACCTATATGTTTAACCATTTTTACTAACAATATTTGGTCCTGTTAACTATGGCCCCCCGTAATATTACACATCCCTGACCACCCCTCTTAACCAACTATTTTCAAAACGAGGCGCGTTGGTGAGGCGGTGTTGCTTCATGTTTCGTGTCTGTTAGGACAACTGAACTTAATCGCAGCAATGTGACTACAACGTTGGTGTATCGCGTGAGTGCGTGGCAGTACTCATCAAGTCGGTACAGCACGGGACGGTGCCGGCCGATTGGTAGAATACAGAAACGCGGCAACAGACAGCAGCGCTAAGGTGCCTCTGGTGGTACCTGGCCAACAGGTCCTTTGAGTGATTCATGCGTTTGCCACGGCGGTCGCCGGGCGAGGGGCGATTGGCGTGGAGGTTTTACGACGTACAAGACACAACATACTGCCCACAATCACACCATACCGGTGAAATGAAATAAAACGATCCATAAAACTGCTCATACAGCAGTACTACAGCAGTAGTTTCTAGTTTGAAGTAAACACCTTCAATAGCGCTGTTTGTAGTAACGGCCGGATGGCTCAACAGCAGGACTCTAGAATGATGCACACGCGGGTACACGGTTAGCCATGCAGGGGTTAAGTACCGTTTTTCTTATAGCAGTACTGCTGTAGCATTGAACGGGCAGGGGTAGCGTTATCCTTGCATGAGTAAGGGTGGCGTTATCCTTGCATGAGTAAGGGTGGCGATATCCTTGAAGGGGTAGGGATGGCGTTATCCTTGCAGGGGTAGGGGTGGCGTTATCCTTGAAGGGGTAGGGGTGGCGTTGTCCTTGCAGGGGTGGGGGTGGAGCTATCCTTGCAGGGGTAGCGTTAGTAGCGTTAGTCGAGTATCCCTCTTGGCGGAAGTGTAAGGACCGTTGAGGTGCACGTATGAATGCCAGATGGCCCGTACATTTCCGTAGAAAGTGGCATGTAGGATAGCGTTAGTGTCGTGGGGGAAGCGATATCCGAGTATGCAGGGGTAGCGTTGCCCGAGGAGGGGTAGCATTGGGTAGCGATAACATACCAGGGTAAGCGATATTTGTCAACATATATAGGGGTAGCGTTATCCCAGTATGTATGCACACAGGGTTCCATAGCGTTATCCGAGTAAGAGGTACGAAGTGTTATCCGAGTAAGGGTAGTGTTGTCCGAGGATAGGGGTAGTGCTATCCGAGGATAGGGGTAGCACGACCCAGGTAGGGGTAGCCTTCTCCGAGTATTTCCAAAAGGGGTAGCGTTATCCCAGCAGGGGTAGCGGTATCCGAGTTTTAGAGGTGGCATTGGGTAGCGTTATTGGAACAGGGGTACAAGCGACGCAATTCCCCTGACGCAAGCGTCTCTCATGCTGCAGTCTACTGACGCAGCGGCAACACTAGATATCTATACAGACGCCTGTCGTATTGAACTGATATCGCATCTCGTAGGCCAAAAGAAAGGCATCTTAATCATTCACGATTGAAGACACGAACGGTTGGCCGAAATCGGCAGTAACTCCACAGCAGTACTGGCCTGTCTGTAGTATATACGATCGACGCATACTGGGTACCAGGTATACCGTTGTTGTCAGTATGCTACAAATTAAATGCTGCCTCGACTCTCGACACCTTCGAGCGGGCGGACAATCTCTTATCCAGCAGCAGCCAGCAGTATTGCGTACTCGTATAAACAAAAAAAACAGAACTCTTTCGTCATAGTTTTTCCTGGAATAGGCAATAAAGCAGCACAAATGCCAAAAAGCAGCCGTAGTACGTGGGTGATGGCCTTTTCCACTCTCAACTCTCAATCGTTTCTCAATACTAGTGCCTGGTAGAAGATTCTGCGTCGGGCTATCATCCAATATTTCAAAGCTCCGCTGGTATTTATCTATAAACAATATTTCTATCGGTATATTTGAACATTAAAAACGACTTTTTACTATTCAGTATAATTTTTAAAGATCACTTACTGCTGTAGTGTATCTTGTGATCTTGTGCATTGTCGGCATGGTTGACGGTACCTTTAACGGATAGACTGCCATTCTGTTCGTTTTTTTGGCTGGGTTTCGAATCTGGGTTCGTGTTGTGGTTATTATATCCGAAGAGCTTGGTGCTATCGACATTAGATACAGCAGAGTAATACTCGAGGGACTTTCGAGAGAAGTGTTGAGTAATTCGACGTCGAAAGTGAGAGTGAGCAAAAACTCGGCGAAACTCGAATAGCACCGGGAACGGAAATAATAATGGTTATGATAGTAATGATAATCCTCAACGATATCGATGCTCAGCGCTTGCCAATACACTAAATTGTTAATAGCAGGTCGAACAATATTGCCACGAGTAATGTTTCTTAGAGTGATGGAGCAAAACTAAGAACAGCGATCTAACAACATGTTTCCTATCAAAGATTACGATGGTGCTATTCCGTTGGACGCTCCGTTGCATATCGTCGAAAGGGCACACTATGATACTCAGAGTTATTCTTCTACATAAGGACACGCCGACTTACAAATAATCCCAACTGAAAATAATTTCTAAAGCCGGAGGTTTTACAGTAGTACGCACATGTGATGTGTTAATGTTCGCATAACTTCTCTGGTGCTGTTGTTGGAAACTTCGAAAAATGGCCAGAATGTTCCAAATATTTGCTGTAGGTGCAGTAGTTGAGTGCCAGGTACATCAGTAGATGGGGGCTACGCAGGGTCTTGGCGGGGGGCGTGACGACAATGAACGACGTCAGTCCTATGTGCAATATTCAGGATAGAAAAATCGGCACGGACAATGGGACACTGGGTGTGCTGGATGTCGACGGGTAGAAAGGACCGTTTCATGTGAAGAACACACACAAGACGCCTGCCAAACACAGGCCTACCTGGTTACGACCAAACCGACCATCGACCTACCGAGCCGACCAGCTCACAGGCTAGTATTACCAGGGTAAGAGTTGTATACCATACCAGGTACCAGGAGCTATGTACTACCGCTGTATACAAGGCACCTCGTGTACGGAATATCGTGGAGCAGAAATACGGAGAAACAAGGAGCAATTCGAAATTCGACCACTCGACAGGGAGACCAGACACGACAAACAAAGCAACGCCGTCTACATATCAACTTACTATCACACCCTTTACACACGGAACCCAGGTACCGGACGACGTAAACAAAACGCGACAAAATTGCCGTCTTACCAACCTTACCTTTCACCATCACGTCCACCACCTTCTATTCCTTTTATTATTGTCTACTGGTGGTATGGAAAAGCGTGCAACAGCAGCACCACAACAATCACCATTGTAACATCGTCAAGTGGACTGCACCAATGCCGTGCATCTCCTTCCATTGCGCATGCCCTATACTGGTACAACAAACAGTAGGTACAGCAGCGCAGCAGCGGGACGCATCCGCTACCCCAGCACAACGGCCAGGCTGTTTTGGTGTGGGCGATCATATTTCCCCTCTCATACAGCAACACACACCAACCCAGAAATGGTTTAATATCCGCGTACGGCGACAGCCTGTAGTATGACTGTCTATCCCAAGTACGATGAGTATTCATGTACGATATGGGTACTGGTATTACCTACGATTGGGTATGGTACCGAACTGATAACGCCCCCCCTCGGGCAATATTCATCATACAAACCGATTGGATGCGGCAATGGGTAGAGTACAAACGCCGACCGATGCGCCCAAGTACACAAATATTGTGACTATTAATACTTGTCCATTGCCATTGTGTGCCGTTTTTGTTGAGACCGACCAGGATCTTCATCCCACCGGTGTTTGTCACGTCGCGTGTTGCATGCTACCAGGTACCAGGTACCAGGTATGCTGTAAGGTAATATTTTATAACTCATATTTCGGAGGTTCGGCAGTAGGTTCGGCTCCCTTGACGAAACTATACGATTGCAATACAAGAGATGATGTTACGATATACTGCAGTGGATGGTGTGAAAATGCTTGTAGGTGTTCTGGTATGAAACGCCAAGCGGTCGGTGGTCGGGTTTTCCGACGAGGACACAGCGCGCGTCTCTTGGCAATTGGTTCAAACAGTCGAACATTCAGCAATTCAGACAGTGCCCAGAACATTTTTACATACTGCTGGGGTACCTTGTTACCACGTTATCGATATTCCTCATCATACTACTCACGGTTGTACCTCGTACTTGTAAGATACTGGTGCGCAGACAGCGAATACTCGAAGTATAAGATACCGGGCTGGTGACATACCATATACAACGATTCAGGACGGACACCGACCGTACGGAGTACTGATCGTGACGTCAGGTATACGGTTTACTACAAAGACAACACACACACAAGACAACACAAACATGCGAGCACCTCCTTCATAGTTTTGTTGACCCAGCATATATTTCCGACATTCCCAGGGAGTTTCAAGTACGAGTATTCTAGTTGCTCCCTACAGGTTACACGTGCTTTCATCTCTTGGAGTTTTTATTGCAATCGGGTTAGAAACACCCAGTTGGCCTACTGCTGACTGTACGTCGGCGGCTCGTGCTACTGCTACAGAAGTTACGGCTGCTTCCAAAAATCAATGTCATTTCGTTGTGACGTGGCATATTCTAGCGCGATAAACAATACTGGAATAATTATATGATACAATATTACAAAGTACGTAGTCGTATCATATATTTTATTTTTGCTCATCCCAGTTATTATCTTCGCCCATTTTCTTCTCTCTCTCCTTCCAACTCGTCACTCAGATCCGGGGTCACATAGCAGGCTCTTCTCCCCCCTTTCCGCTACGGTACGTGCCTTCAGTTTTATCGCGAGAAGATTTCAGCCTTCTCTTCCCTCGTCGACTCGCATCGAATTGTGCCTACCCACGCTGCAAGGCGCTCTCAACAATTGAATCCTTTATATTGGTATAACCCTAACGGAGATTCCTCTTTGCAGAGGTCGTGGTGCGGCAACCCGAATGTGGATTACCCAGTCGGATGATGCTTGGGATGACTACCGGTGGGGAGGGCCGGAGTGCGGGCGGGCAGCCCAAGACTTGGCATAGATGCCTCGTTGAAGGCTCGAACGTTTCCAGCCACCGAGGGGTCGACGACACATACATGCACCCGTTGGTGTTTGGAGTAGAGACCGCGGTGAGGACCGCTGCAGCACAGAAGGCGCGCAAGTGGTACCGGGGGGTCCTCGAAGCAGCCGAACGGTTCATGGTCACGTGGAAAAAAAACTGAAGCGGAGCTGAGAAGACAGCGCCATGCATCCGTTGCGGGTGGTGCCCGAGGGAACGGGATAGGGGAGGGGGGGCAACGACACTCGTAGGGAAACCGTGGTTGTCTAAAGCAGGAAGGAGACAGCCGGCAGGGTAGCAAGGTACCAGGCCGACTCTTAACCCCTTTAGCACCGCAGTCCCGTTTTGGGGACAAACTACTTGAAATTTGACTGGCTTGTCCCCAAAACGGGACTGCGGTTCTAAAGGGGTTAATAGTAGGGAGAACCTGTCTAGGCCACTCGTACCGCAGACCTCTGGGGCTGCTTCGACATCAAATGTGACGCTGTTGTGTTTGGGTTTTCCTCCTAAATTTCCCTTGCGTTCTTACCCTAGTCACCTGTTTCCCCCGGTGCTTTCCTTGTTGGTTCCTTATTTCTGTTTTGCTTTATTAAACAGATTCCTTCGCTATTAACCCTATTAGTACGCAGTCCCGATTTGGGGACACACTACTTGAAATTTGAGTGGATTGTCCCCAAAATGAGACTGCAGTTCTAAAAGGGTTAATAGGTGCATTTTCCGTGCCAGCTCCCACTATTATTAATAATGATAGGGGGCACGAAAGCGACGTATATAGCAACCTCTCGTATTTGCTTTTTTTATTTCATGTTGGGGTCGCTTCTCGCCTTTGTTTTCTGTCCTTCCCTCGTACGTGATTTTCTTTATTTCGTTTCGAATTTGTTTTTTATTATTTTGTACCAGGATCGTACCTGGTATTATTTTCCATCAGTTTGCCTGTCTTCCTTTATGTCCTCATGAAAGGAAGTATTGTGTCGTGGGTGGATGCCGAGCCTATTTATTTTATTTTATTTTTTGGCTGACGCATGGGTGGGGCGGTAGAGCAATCCCGCACGGGGGGGCACGGTACTTTCTTTGTTCCTTCTTTTTGCTGCCTTTTAGTTTATTTTGTTCTGTCCGTTTCATATAATCTGTACGTTGTGCCTGTCGTATCCAGTACGATGACAAGACGTTACATGGTCTACTCTGCTTACTGCATAACAATGTCGTTAATATCTCTGTGGCGTAGTTTTGTGGCCACAGAACGTGCACCAGGTATCTCTCTATTAATATAATAGAAGAATAGGGACGGACACTTCGTTTTGCTGGATGTCGACGGGTAGAAAGAACGGTTTCATGCGAAGAACATTGCGTATGGTCGACGAAAGCAGGAAGAAAAGGACAGACAGGATAGAGAGGTACCATACCGACTATTAATAGAAGGTAAAAAACCTGTCTATGCTACCCGTACCAATTTTTTCCTTGGTTCTTTGTCGTACTCTGCTAACAAGCAGTGGCGTTTTTGTTATTTTCTTCTTTTTTTTCCAGCTCGTTCTTTTTCAAGTGTTGGCCACCTCGCCTGCGGGGGGGGGCGACAGGTTGTTTCTTTTAGTTTTTCCTTCGCTTTTTTTCTTCTTCTCTTTCGATTTGTCTTCTTTGTTTTTGTTTTCTTTGATTGCTTCCTTTCGTTTCTCTATTTCATAGAATGTGTATGTCGTGCCTGTCGTATCCAGTACAATGATATGGCATTGCATTGCCCGCTGCTGCTGTGCTTACTGCATACCCTGGTACATGGCAACGTAGCATCTCTGTGGCGTAGCTTTGTGACCACAGAACTTGTAACTCTTCTAGGATTGAAGAATCGGCGCGGACACTGGTTGTGCTGGATGTCGACGGGTAGAAAGAACGGTTTAATGTGAAGAACACACACACACACCACAAACTGCTGCGGATGTTTCTCTCTTTGATATAATGTGTATGTCGTACCTGTCGTATACTGCGTCGTAGTACGACGACATCGCCACGCACTGCTGTCTACTCTGTTTACGCCATACCAGGCACCTGGTGTATAACAATGTACAGGACTACAGAGTTAGCGCAGTATCGTCGTATCGTAGTTTGGTGACAACAGAGCTTGTATCTCTCCATTCTTAATTTAATAAGATTGAAGAATCGCCACGGGCACTTGTTCCGCCGGATGTCGACCCGTAGGAAGAACGGTAAGCACACACGCACACGTACGTATGGGGCGGAAGGTGTCCATGCCGACAATAATAGTGATACGTAGCTCGAGCTTTGGTCGGTAGGCGTAAATTTAAAATTAGGAACCGACAGAAGAACATGAGGGTATAACGTACTATACTGGTATATACCAAGTACGGACGACACCATGGTACAGGGTGCGGTACAGGACAATCGCGAAACCTCTTCGGTACGTACGTACATACACTTTCAAAAGTCAGAACTTCACTGCACTGCACTGCACTGCACTGCACCCACGTGTCGAGGAAAAGCGGACAAAGCTACGAACACTCACTCGAACTGCCAGGTACAGCAGTGGGATAATGTTCAGCACCAGCTCGCCATTTCCACCACTTCAGCGGGGAAAATGACGAAAAAAAATCACGACTATTATTAATCTACCACGTATCTGAGAGTATGAATCTATTAATAGTACGACAGCGACGGTCGGCCCATACCTGGTACAACGCAACCCGGGCTTCTAGAAAAGGGGATGGCACATTAAACATCCTAACCGCCTGAGCTACTATTAACGATACTACTCTGCACCAAATTAACGAAAGTAGAAGGACCGATTCGTCCTCATAAAAATGCTTAAACGATCCTTATGTTTCCGTCGTCATGTGGTGTAATGTGGAACTCGACAAGCGTACTCCACTCCACTACTAATACTCGAACGGCCTCGCGCTGACCCAACAAAAAGTATTCTATCACTAGGCGGCTGGCATATATATCCTTAGATCCATATCTTTGCAAGGGTTTGTATACTAGGGTATGCTTCGGTTACCCCGAGAGGGTTAGGGTGGCCACCCGGGCAATACCAAATAACCAGGTTTGGGACGGTTGTCAACATACTTAGATCCATATCTTTGCCTGTGTTTATATATCCTTCAACCCCGAGGGTATTCGGGTATATGCACCAAACAACCAGGTTAGGTACACGGGTATCTCACCTCAGAGTATAGTATACCCTGCAACACACGCCCTTGGATCCTTGCTTGCCATCTTTGGTCCGGTACTACTGCAAGTACTGTAAGTACTCTACGTAAGTATACATTGTAATTCGGACTGACAAGTATGAAAGAACTACGCCAAATACGCTAAAATTAGGACAGGAATTGAGGCAGGCCCGTCATCTCCTGGGCAAGACGGGATGATGTCTTTCAATGGGTCTTAACCGGCATGTTCACCGTATTCGTATCCGGCCATGTCTTTGCCGTCTTTGGGGCCGATATTGAATACATGTGTACGCAGCTATATATAAGCAACTAGCGATAATCTACCCGCGGAGGAGGGGCTCTTTCTCAGACGTGCTCGAGTAAAATAAAATGATGATGTACGAATGAGGTATGCCTCTGTCACGAACCTGCAAGGATTGTTTTTTTTTTCGGGCGGTGAGATGGATCGTTTTCGGCTTCGGTTAAAGGCGGCCATCACCCTAACCCACAACTCTTAATCCTAACCAAACGCCTGATTTGTCCGTGTGCCAGCTGGTCGTTGTCCTTAGAAAGGCTCTATTTGGTGCTCGGGCACACCTAACCAACTTCGCCTCAGCGGACAGACTTGCTCGATGTTTGGATACCCAACAGTCCCAACCCAGCAGCCCTGAACCCTCCTGAAACCGGGTAGCCAACGAAAAAAAACAGTAGGTACCAGTTACTGGTTACTCATCACACGGGTAGAGTGTGCAGAAACTGCTACGGGTGAGCATAGTAATCAGGACCCACGACAGATACAAAACTACACATAAATATTCCAGTATTTTTCCCAACCGTATTTGGTCCTGACTACTATTAATAGGAAATTACCATTACTATGTCCCCCGGTAATATTATTAGTGGCATTTCTGGCGTGGAATCATGTCCGGCGCTAAAATCAGCATCCTGTGGCAACTACTGTAACACCTTGGGAGGCATCACCAGTGCTACGAGGTGTACTGTGTACTATATACTTGAGTGCAGCATGTATGATGTGTACAGCAGCACTTCGATGTGTACGTATCACATGTACGGGTACAGCACTATTAATAGTGTGCCGGGTTTGCAAGTAGGGCTCGCCTCGCCTGGTGATACCTGTGCAATATAATAGTACCATGTCGTTGTACAATTGCGCCGCGAGGCGACGAGGGAACAAAAGGCTGAAGTCTTCACGCGAAAAAAAAATGCAAGGTACGTCACGTGTACACCGTCGCGGGGGAAAGAGAGCCTGCTATGTATGTCACCCCGAATCTGAGTACGATTATTAGTCGGAGGTAGAGGGAAAATAAGGGCGAGCATCATAATTGAGATGACGAAAAAAAACAAAACAACAATGTACTCGTGAGCTCTGAGAGCCCGGACCAGAGAAAAACGAGAAAAAGAGGACTGGTGGGCAAACAACAAAAATAGTTGTTGCGCAAAAATCAAAAGCTAAAAGCGCAATTGTTAATACCAGGTGTACCCGCACGAGGTCTCCTCGCTTGATAGCCGTGGCTCTCAATAACATATACTATACCGGAGGGTAGACGACTAGTTCTCTACTACCAGGTACCAGGTATTACTAAACAAATTGTAGAGTAACTCGTAGGCGTAACGGGCGAACAACGTAACACGAACCGAAACAGGAAGGCGAGCCACTCGTGCCAAAAAACAACTGGCACCAGCACCAACACGAGCACATACATGAGATTGACTTGGTATGCAACGAACAAACACGAACGGGCAAGGCTCACCTGGCCCGGGTCTTGCCCATCATCCTCCTGAAACGGGCGAACGTTCATCCTGCCGACGTGTTCGTAC
Organism: Nereocystis luetkeana; assembly: GCA_031213475.1. NCBI lineage: Eukaryota > Phaeophyceae > Laminariales > Laminariaceae > Nereocystis > Nereocystis luetkeana. Next base: position 5,622,807 of record JARUPZ010000033.1, read on the forward strand.
ATCGCCTTCTCCTTCTTCTTCTTTTTTGGCAACTCTAGGTTGGGTCTGTGTAATTGAAGGACGGAGGCTTCGTTAGCACCGCCTCCCGCGGTTTTCGCTTTCGCTGACCCCGCCCTGCGCAAAGCCTCCGTCTTCGCCTTTGGCCTGGTGTAATCGGTTCATCGGTAGAGTTGTATCAATAGAGTGTTGTCTTATTCACAATTGTATACCAGTAGGGTGTTGAGCTATGTACTGTTTACCGTACTGCATACCTACTGTAGTTACAGTAGGGTGTTGGAGTTTGACTGTGTAAAAAGTGACCGGGAACATTCAAGCAGCAGCGAAACATATGCATTGTGCTATATACCTGGTATACGATATATCAGGTACATATATCAAGATCAAACGTCGCCTTGATTCCAGTGGGAGAAGCGTTACTTGAATACATGCCAACTGAACTCTCCACCTTACCTGGTGTACCTTACATTAAGCCCTACTGCTGTACCATACGCAAGCGTCGGAACTTTGTCCGGAAAAAAATCGGGCGAAAAACACACTATAGCCAGGTAATATAGTGGAAGTTAGAACAGAACAGCACGTTGTTGCAATGTTGCACTCGTCGGAGATGAAAAGAAACAAAAGATTCGCATGTACGTACGGTAAAGCATGGTATACTGGTACATTATACTTTTGCCCAGGGGCAGATGAACAGAATATTAATACGGATATAGCAGGAGCAGTACTGCCTGTTGGACATGGTCATCGCAACTTTACCTTTCGCTACAAGGAAATGTCGAACGTGTTTATGCCCACCATCCCTGGGTTTTTTATGCAGACGCTGAATCAAGGCTATGATGCGTCAAATATCGAATATTATGAACGTATCGATCATTTCTTGGGTCATCGTTATCGTATACCTGGTATATCAAACATGATCCTCAAACATTCGACATCCAACACTACTACAGCAGTAATACTACAGCAGGAGTATGTATACTACAGCAGGAGTATGTACCTGGTATAGGTATTAATAGAACAAACATTAAATGATCAGATGGGTTTCGCCAACACTTGAGGATATATGTCCAAATTCGATTACTGACATATTATTAAATACTGTCATACTGTGTTGTAATACTGACATACTACGTGCTGTCATACTGACATACTACTGATGTCATACTGTCATACTAGCTGTTGTGATACTGACATACTGCTGTTGTCAAACTGCCGTCATACCCCTCCGAGTTAAAACACGAAACTTCCGGTAACACACACCAACTCACGTACGTCTATACCAGCTGGTACATATCATAGGGTGCGCGTGTATCAAGCTTTATTTCGCCAGCAATCGATGTATACCCTGCTGTTAAACATGTTAAAAACATGCACGAGAGGCTTCCACCACAGAGTACGCCATCTCACCACGTCACAACCTCACCATCTGACAAAACAATTAAACAATCCAACCTGAGGGTGTGGGAAAAATAGTGAGGCGAAAGCTATCAAATCTCTTGGGGATTCAGAGGGAAAAATGACGATAAAACATGACCAATACAGCAAAACGCCTATAGATTGCTTGAATAGGGGATGGTATAATTCTTGTGTCCCAGTTACAATGCAAGCAGTCGTATGTACGGCACGGGCGGATGATGACCCTCTATACTTCATACCCTTACTGCTGGGCACTGCCGCTGCTCTAAAGCTCTTACATAGCCAGTTGATAACACAAGAAAAAACTGGCATTGCGTTGGTCGCTGTACTATAATCAAGATAGTCATCAGCCAAAGGGGTTAATACATGCGTACAGGTATGTACAAATCGGCCAAAAAGCACTAATGCAATAAAACGTGCGGCCGTCATGCCGCTGTAGATGTCGAAAACTCACCAGGAGCCAAAAAATAAAATAAAACACAAATAGCTATGATAGGGCGAAATAGTTGTCGATGTAACAGTCGCCGAGAGCAGCTTCGAGCTGTCCGAGTATCACAGCCATCTGCAGCGGTAGCGGAATACTACTAAAAGCGGTTCTTTGTTCGTAGGAAGGCATATTTGGCGTGTTTGGTTAATCGTACATCATGGCATGAATATGTGCGTCAAAATGAAGCCAAATAGCGTATTGTTTGCCTTCGGCGGTGCCTTTAGCGGGCGGAGGGGAGGCCGTTTAGAGCAGGGTGGTGGGGGTGCACATATATCATGGGGGAGGGAGGGAGGGAGGGGGCTACTAGTCTTGTTGCTTGCCTTCAGTCATTCGACCATTGTTCACGCATCCCTTGCGAGATGGGGTAAGAAAGCAAGGGCGTCAAGGGTGACGGGGCTCACCTGGGTTTTACTGCAGCATCGGAAGATATGCTTCGCCTGAACATCGGGTTGCTGCCATTCATCGCCGCCCGCGTCGATTCCCCGCATCCCTCGCTAGGGAACAAGCTGGCCGTAATCAACACACCATACCAGGTATGCCGATATCCCATTCGCACCAGTCGAATTTTTCGGGTTTTGTTTGCCGAGAGATTGGATGAAGATGTTGTAGAGATGAACCGGCGTTACCGTCGACAGCAACGCGAAGAGCAAAGTCAGCAACCACCGACGGCGTGTGGAATAAACAACAAACGGATACATGGGTCGACGAAGAAACAGCGAGGCGGCGAGAAGGGGGAATGGTGAGATTGGAAGTACGATAACGGCATAGGAAACAGACGGAAGAGCAAATAAAAGAGACTAAACAAGTACTGCCGCGGTGTAGCACATATAAAAGCAAACCCTCGCGACCGTGTTTAACATAACCCGCAACAGGATACATGAAAAAAAAATATGCTACAGCAGGAGTAGGATAAGAAGAGCCTACATTAAATACTTTAGTACCGTGGAGTAAGTAACATCATGCCCATGGATATAAGCGACTAAGTATATATTGCACCAGGTATCATAATACCAGGTAGTAACGAATACTACTGCGCTGTACCAGGTACATATTACTATCTAACTACAACTGCAGTAGGGTTAGTACTGCTGCAGACTGCAATAAATATTCTTGCATCATGTATGTGCGCACTACTGGAAGCATATCATACCTGGCAAGTAAAATAGCAATGAAAACATAAAACACAACCGATCAGACGGCGTAATGTGCCATCGTGCGGTGCGGCCATGAACACAAAAAATGCTGTCGCCTTTCTGCAGTCCCGTTTGGGGGAGGGGGACAAACTACTTAACAAAATTACTACTTTGTCCCGAAAACGAAAGTGCAGTTTGCCCTAAAAGGACTCATGCTATAATACCGCTCGAAACCACTCTGCAAGCACTACGTATGGAGTTGCACAACAACTCGCACCAAACCATTCCGCAAGCACTACGTATGGCGTTGCACAACAAGAACAACTTTGAGGATTTCAGCCCTCAATCACGGGGGACCATAGTTAATCTAGGACCTATGGAACACACAATAACCTATATATTTTCGTATTTTTACCATCAACATTTGGTCCGATTTACCATGGTCCCCCGTGATCGGAGCGATAGAGCAGCGTCAGCACCCAACAGCAGTACTGCTGTACGGGTAGGAAGGACCATGTCGCGTCCGTGCCCGTACGACTCTTAGCATCAACCATTATAACTCCGAAACCAATTGATGCATATAATCCCCCAATCACGCAGTGGTCGTCACTGTAAGCGTCGTTTCTTAACCCCTTTAGGACTGCAGTCTCGTTTTGGGGACAATTTGGGACAAAACTATTTGGGATTTGACAGGTGTGTCCCCAAAACGGGACTGGAGTTCTAAAAGGGTTAACGTCAACGTTCCCTCATGTCCCTCAGAGGCAGAGAGGGTTCATTCTTAACGTCAACAATACACACATACGCACATATATACAAGGTATACATCAGGTGTGACGTACCTCCCGAGCTACGAGTATCGAAAGGATGCGATGGCACGTCTCCCAAAACTATTACCAAGTGTGGCGTGATTCGTTACTTCTCCAGCTTTCTCCCTTTCGCTTTATCGCGACAAGAGTTCTTCCCTCGTGAATCGTTTTGCCTATACACATACAAAGACAGACACATCTGTGACAGGCACCAACTTTTGCATCAGAAAAAGTGTCGGGCGCGATTCGAGCTCACGCAATCGACGTCATAAATAATACGCACGAGCGAAAACCACCACGAGTATAAATAGCAAATATGTCAGCATCAAGCTGTCTGCCAATAGCAAATCCATCTAATTAGCCATACGCCCTCTCCCCCCTGCACTAATAAAAATCATCATATGTGTGGAAACCCCTATTGTTTCATATTTTCGTGCTCCTGGTTATTTAGACGTTTAACATATACCAGGTATTGCTCTATTTCCAATCTTCGAGATTCTGTGGTTTGATTGCTTTTTATCGGTGTCACTTGTCACATCTTCGTCGCACTTTAGTAATATTAATAGTACGTTCCCCGCCCTAAAGTGAAGCCTGTCCTCATGTATAGCGCGATCCCCGCACTAAGCGGGACCGTCACGCCTCCATATCGCTTCAATACGAACAGAAGAAGCTGCGTTGCAGAACAGCGCACACTTCGACAAGGCTGCAGTGCTCAGCTGGCAGTATACCCATCACACGGGCACCACCAACACGCACGATACCATGTGCGGTAGGGGACCAGTGCCTGATTCCAGACTGCACGCCAAAGCCCCGGCGAACGTCTCGGAGGGTGTGGTGGTCTACATTGGTGTGGCGGCCGTCTTCACTGCATCAACTTGTAGAGAGTGAAGTGAGGATCTCGATTCATAATCCACTCAATCCACCGCATCTGCACGGAATGCCTTACTGCCAAGCCAGTTAGCTGCCCACGGCGCGTCGAACGTCGGGGCGGGGAAGAGCAAAGCTGAGGACACGCGCGGCCGTGTGGCGGGACCGTGGAAAGGCTCCAAGCCTCCCGAAATAAGTCAATCCCGCAAGCGATTCAATCTGCCCCAAAAGCGTGTGGTCCTGCCGCTACTCACCCAGAAAACGCGGATCAGACAAACCAGTTCGTCTCCAATGATACTGCTGTACAGCAGTGAATCGTGTCAGGCCCCCAGTGGCCCTGGTCACTTGGTCATGTCGGGTTCAGCACTAGAAGTGGGCACCGGATAAATACAAATAGGTTAACTGCGGTTTTTGGAAACCGGGCAGGCGTTCGCGATTACAGTCGTCGGATTTAAAAAAGAAAAGAAAAGACTATGTTCTAATAATATGTAATTTCTTACCTGGTATGTTTTATGGCACCTACATCTACACACTAAAACACGCCCGCAGCGATGAATATACGTGGGCATAAACATGGCAGCGTGGAACAAAAACGGTAACGACGAGAACCAGCTACGGAGCCACTTGGGAGTACCAGGTACACAACAAGGTGCAAATCGATGAATTACAACCGACAAATCACCCGCGGTTCTCAAGGTTTTGGAGGCTTTAACAACGCCTCCTACCCGGTTTTCGACTTTTCGAAATTGTTATCCGGTGCCCACCCCTATTCAGGGCCCAAGTTAACGCGGTCCCTGAATGTCCCACTCTATTAAAAGTGTGGTACCGTCCTGAGGCCTCAGGTGGGTCCCACTTCAGTGCGACCGACCGCACTAAAGTCGGGACCAGGAATGCTGTTTTATATATACAGATACATATATACTAGACACACGATAAAATAAAATATAAAAAAGACAGGAGAAGTCTCGTACGAACAATAATAAAGCAACCAACCAAGGGAGTATTCGTCAACCGAAGGATGAACAGCAGCATATGCCAAGTCTTTCCACCGGTATACTAAATAAAGGAAATATAGCAGAGATGCAGTACACTAACAGGACACGAAAAAGGCTGGGGGGGGCGGCCTTTACCTCTTCAACTGCCTGATTATTGCACGTGACGGTACCTGGTATTTTTAGCTGGCATTTTTCGGAATGGGTGGACACTTGGCACTTGGGGGATAGGGCTGGGGCTGTTCGAGCATGCCCCCCGAGAGGTTGACACGTAAGACACACCTTCATCTTCCATGTTGACAATATGGTCTATCCCTCTCTGAAACGCCCCGAATATACCAATGGTACCCATACCTATAGTGAGCCGGTCGCCCCGGTGGTTCAAGTGGTTAACCTCGAATTCTACTTGTTTGAGTCCTGGGTTCGAGCCCTAGGAGGGTCGGACTTTGACTTTATTTGCAAAAATAAAAAAAGGGATTCAATTGTTGAGAGCGCCTTGCAGCGTGGGTAGGCACAATTCGATGCGAGTCGACGAGGGAAGAAAAGGCTGAAATCTTCTCGCGATAAAAATGAAGGCACGTACCGTAGCGGGAAGGGGGGAGAAGAGCCTGCTATGTGACCCCGGATCTGAGTTACGAGTTGGAAGGAGAGAGAGAAGAAGATGTGCGAAGATAATGAATGGGATGGAAAAAAAAAAAAAAAAAAAAAAAAAAAAATACCATAGAGTTAATGTGAGAACAACAACAATACCTTCATCTTCTGTCTTGACAATATCGTCTATCCCTCTCTGAAACGCCCCGAAGAAAACCAATGGTATACAAGTCTCTTTCGATTTGTTTTCCATTTTTCTTTATTTGATTGTTGAGAGTTTTTTTTTCCCTTTTTTTTCGTTTGCTTTCTCTCTTGCATTAAGTGTGTAGGTCGTACGTGTCGTATCCAGTATGATTGCTTGTCTACTCGGCTTATTATTAAATACTGCAAACAAAAAAAAAGTGTGTAAATGTACTAAGTATAATACCAGGTATCATATTAATAGTGCGAGTATCTCTGTGGCGTAGTTTATGGCCACTTCCACAAAGAACTTGTATCTCTCTCTACAAGTAGGATTAAATAATCGGCAAGGACACTGGTTGTGCTGGATGTCGACGGGTAGAAACAACGGTTTAATGCGAAGAAGACACACACATGGTGTACTTCACACAATCAAATTTCTCCATACCTCTATACCAGGTATTATATTATTAATAATATCTCCTCAATATCGTATAGACCAATGGCGTGTATGGTGTATCTCACTATCTCACACCCCATATCATATGCTCGCAAGCTCCTTGCTCCAACAACACATGAACACAGACACAATGGTTCACGACTATTAATCTATAAAAAAAACGAGACGTATTAGTATCGCCGGTAAAGCTCATGGTTTTTGAAGGCACCGAGGGGCCCACGAACAGCAGCCCTCTGGTGCACGGACCAGAGACGGTGTGGCTGAAGACAGTGGGAAGCAGTATCGCGGGTCGTCGAAGCGGCGGACTATTTCATGGCGAGGTGGCACAGGGGCGAGGCGGAGAGGACTTGGCGACGCCACACAGCTCAGGATGCCAAGAGCGGCGGCAAGGGGAGGGCGAGGGGGGCATCTGTGACCCAGCTGTCGGCGGATGCAAAGACGAAATGATAGATCGGGTGGCAAGGTACCGACCCGACCAGCCCTTCAATTCTTGTGGTTATTCCGATTGTTTCTTGTTGACTTTTTCAATGGAGGGGGCGCGACAGCGGCAGTACCCATACTTAACACTTGACACCGCTATTGACGACAGTAGGAAGGAGACGGCGGAGGGTATGGCAATGCCACCGGTTTAGTAGCCGAGATGGGAACCGGCGTTACTATGACCGCCTTGAGCACGTTTTTTTCTTTCTGGTTTCTTCCTCCTTTCCGTTTGCTTTGTTTCTCTCTTTGTTTAATCCCCCCCCCGCCGTCCTTATGCGGTATCTTCCTGCCCTAAGCGTTGCCTCGTGCATGCATCAGTTATCTGTCCGCTCAAGTATGTACCAGGTATGTGTCTCCTACCAGCCTTTCTGATCTCTTTGCGTCACTTGTATTTAGTTTCATTTCGCTTTGTGTTTTTCGTTGCTTTTTTCGTTGTTATTTTTCTGGTCTGGATTGTGTCATTGTATTTTCGTAACCGGCACGTTGGCACTTCCCTTGCTTTACCCATTCATTCTTTGTCTCACAGTCAGCCTGTGATCGCAGAATCAGATTATCTTTAGGATAAGGAATCACGATTAATCAACCAACCCCCCCCCGCAAAAATCAATAATTAAATGAAGCACTTTTTTGGTTCATTGTTACCAACACTATCAATGTAATAATAACAATTACCATTAGTACCAGGCACAGCACGCACCGGACCGACGAAACAGCCCGTCATGATGAGGTAGGAGATGAGTCCGAACTGCAACGGATGTGCATATGATATATTCGTACATAAGAGTATATATACAGGGAGATATGCTGTACCAGTATACCAGTATCAAATATTTACATGACATGCGTGTAGCATGACGGTACTCGCACTGCTGTTGCACGATCGTCCTCGAAGCTCATCACACTAAATAAAGAGTACACGTGAGACCGTACCTCGTCTCTTTAACCCTTTTAGCATTGCAGTCTCGTTTTGGGGACAATTGGGGACACATTACTTGGAATTTGAGTTGTTTGCCCCCAAAACGGGACTGGAGTTCTAGAAGGGTTAAAACACTCAATACTCAATACTCTATATCAGGTAGGTCCGAACAGGCCAAACATCAAATACACCTGCTACAGCAGTAAAACCGACACCTTATAGAGCAGTCAGTACTATTTAATACTATTGGTTGTATACATCAAGATAGGGTAATACATGTTTAAATGCGAAAACCATCGTATTAATATTAATAGTACGTGTAGACGAACCAGTAACTTTCAAAGGGACAAACTTGTGGAAGAATATACACCGGGACTGGAGTAGCAGCACCAGAAAATACTGCTTGGCGCAGCTCCTGTGCGCTGTACACACCATACGTAGTACCAGGTAACTGGTACGATATGATATCATTTTGTCTGATACGCCAATCTATGATACTTGCAGCTTGCAGAGGTCGCTTTGAGGCCAGCGAAGTTATCAGGACCTATATACGTCCACACGAATCCCGAGTGCAGGAAGCATTGAAGCAGGAATTGGTCACGATTCCCTCAATGATCGTGTACTACGACTCATATAATCGGGCAGCAGATCAGATATGATTCAACACCAAGAACTGCTCCTGCATCACAAATCATAAGGGTATTTAGAGCAGCAGCCAGTACCAGCCAGGTACCTGGTATACAATAATATCACCTAAGATGCCTGGGACAACAGAATAGCAGGAACTATAATGGAAACATCAGCATGTCCCTATGCCTTCTGCGCATGCCGTACCGTTGCCTTGGTTCTAGTGTAGTAGCAGCGTTGCAGCATTCCTTCTGTAATGCTCGTATGAGATACTTACATCTCACGAGTAACAGCAGTGGTAAGAGGTACAAACAGTAGTAACAGCAGTGCAGCCACGCACAATCGGCATCAACTCGATACTCCTACGTGGTATGGCTGCTACGTATGAAATCTATTTCTATCGTTCAATCATTACTACTGCTGTACGTACCCCGGTATCGTATACCTGGTACCTGGTAATATGTACCAGTACCATTCACACCGCACGTATGATATAACGTATTTTATAGATATACATGGGTCACGAGTCCTGCCCTGCGATCCTGCGATAGAAGGGGTGCAGCCCCTATGATCTACTATCACATACCAGTATAAATACATCAGTACGACAGAATGATGCCTTTACATACTGCTGCACTGCTGGGCCATCGCGTCCAATCGTTGATGCAAAAGAACATGCACAACTTGTCCATATGCCAGAAGTCCAGCAGTTCGCGGACAGAGCAGATAGAAAATAATGGCCACGTATCTGGTACCCTGGCAGGTGCCTATGACTCGTACCACAAACTGCTGCGGTTGCCTGGACGGTGCTCGTGTTTTTTTCTTGTGCTTCGTTTGCCTGACATTTCCGTCGGTTCCTACTATTATTAGTCATACCTTGTTTGTCTGGCCGAATCGTTTCTTGTAAGCTCGTTCTGTTTTATCAGCCACATCCCCTGAGGGGGCGCACGACGCGTTCTTTTTTTTTTGCTATTTTTTCTTTCGATTTTTTTTTCGTTTCTTTCGTTTTCTTTTCATAGAATGCGTATACCGTGCCTGTCGTATCCAGGACGATGGCATGACACATTGTGTACTATTATATTAATAATAATACCCTGCTTATTGAAAAACAATGGACTGCTTTAGTATCTCTGTGGCATAGTTTTGTGACTACAGACCACAGCTCTAGGATTGAAGAATCGGAACGGACATTGGTTGTGCTGGATGTCGACGGGTAGAAAGAACGGTTTAACCCTTTTAGGGCCCCAGTCCCGTTTTGGGGACAACTCACTTGGAATTAGGGAGGTTTGTCCCCAAAACGGGACTGTGGTACTAAAGGAGAACACAAACCCTTTGTTTTGTTCATCATTTCACATTTTTATTTTCCCATCATCGTTTTACTTTCCGGCCTAACTCGTAGGAGGTTTTACCCTCGGCGATCTTCCGGGCCATGGTCGCAGGTGTCGTCCCTTCCCCCCCCCGGTGCGTGCCTTTATTTTTTGTTGCGCATAGGGCCCAGCATTCCCATCGATTTTCATCGAATGTAGCTAACTCACGCTCTCGCGCTTTCCGCTAATCTTTTTTTTTCAGGGATGTAAGAAACCGGGTACCGGTTATAACCGGTTATCAGTTTCCGCGGTAGGTTACATGGAAATTCCAGTTTATTTTTACTTCCGGGGGGCCCCTAGTTGGGGGAGGGTGTATTTCCATGGTGCGGGACCCCCTCCGACCCATAGCAGACCGCCACAACCAAACACAAAATACACACAGCAGACAGCAGAGCCCAGCCCAGGGTAATCCTTACGCCCCGGTGGTTCAAGTGGATAACCTCGAATTCTACTTGTGATTGAGTCCTGGGTTCGAGCCCCAGGTGGGTCGGACTTTGACTTTATTTGCAGAAATAAAAATAAAAAAGGATTCAATTGTTGAGAGCGCCTTGCAGCGTGGGTAGGCACAATTCGATGCGAGTCGACGAGGGAAGAAAAGGCTGAAATCTTCTCGCGATAAAAATGAAGGCACGTACCGTAGCGGGAAGGGGGAAGAAGAGCCTGCTATGTGACCCCGGATCTGAGTTACGAGTTGGAAGGAGAGAGAAGAAAATGGACGAAGATAATAAATGGGACGAGCGAAAAAAAAAAACAAAAAAAACAGACCATGTCATCTGCCTCTTAGGGTTCGAGAGCTGAGAGCTGCTTACAAACGAACCAAATATCAAAAATATACGTTGCATACCACCCCGGGTATGGGGCGTTTTCGTCCCCGGCCAGCGCGGTTATAACCGGTAGGGTACATGGTTCACGCGCGGTATCTATCCCTACGAGCATGCATTCGGTGAGACTTGAACCCACGAAATTGATATTTGATAGGCACCCGTACTATATATTAATACCTACCAAGCCACCTGGGATCCCGGCATTATTTTATCTGTCATCCTTCCTGTGAAAGGAATTGTTTCGTGGATGGAAGACGAGCCTCTTTTGTTTGTTTTTGTAGTGCCTGGCACATCTTCTCTCGGGGTGGAGCACGATTGACGAAAGCAGGAAGGAGAGGACAGAGAGGATAGCCAGGTACCAGCCCGACGATTGATAGTACGTAGAATCTGCCCATGCTACTCGTACTACAAACTGCTGCGGCTGCCTGGAGGGTGCTTTGTGTTTTGGTTTGTTGTGCTTCGGCTTGCCTGCTCTTTCCTTAGGTCTGTAGTCGTACTCCGTTTATACCTGGTATGTGGTGTGTTTTTTTTGCTTGCTTTTTGTGTTGTCTGCCACGTCTCTTGGGGGCACGCCACTTTTTTGTTATAATCTGTTCTTCCAACAATTTTTCCTGTGTTTTTTTTCCATTTTTCTCTATTATATAGAATGTGTATGTCGTGCCTGTCGTATCCCCACTACTGTCTCACTTGGAAAAAAAAACAGTTTTACTTTCCATTCCACAATAACTCGTACCCGGTACGAGCTTTTACCCTCAGCGATCTTCTGAGCAAACCGTGGTAACAGATGTCGTCCCTTCTCCCACCCGGTACGTGCCTTCATTCTTATCGCGGATAGGGTTCAACATTCCCCCTGCTCGTCGATTTCCATCGAATGTTGCTAACTCCCGCTCTCGCGCTTTCCGCCCACCAGTTTGTATGTAAGAAAAAGTACTTACGAGTACGAGTACGTGGGCACCCAGTGAGACTCGAACCCACGAAATTGATCTTAGAGGCACCGCGGACCACCTACCAAGCCACCGGGGGCGCTGGTGGCCACAAGGCTAGGGTTAGGGTACTGCAGAACAAAGTAAGATCTCTGCTACTGCTGCTGTGTGTCGTAGTTTTGTGACCACAGAGCTTGTATCTCTGTAGGATTGAAGAATCGGCAAAGACATTGGTTGTTCTGGATGTCGACGGGTAGAAAGAACGGGTTACATGTGAAGAACACATACACACATACACCCTCTAGATACCGTTTCGTACTGCTGTAGTACCACGCATTATTAATATCAATATACTTGAAAAATAGTAACACTGCTGTAGCTAAAAACCCGCGCAGCAGGTTATAACTGTCGTCAACGTGTGTGCGTTGCTGGATGGCGTGTGTGCGTTCTCCAATTCTTCAATCCTATGGAGATAAAAGCTCTGGTAACAAAACAACGACAATAAATACAAAGTACTGCAGTAGACCCATTATTTTGCAGTACGGAGAGTGGTAGACAATGCGGTAGTTGAGTGGGAACCCGCGGCCATTTTATTACTGTTAACCCCTTTCGGACTGCAGTCCCGCTTTGGGGACAGACTACTTACAATTACAGCAGTTCGTCCCCACATATGGGAGTGCGGTGCTAAAAGGGTTAATACTGCTGTGGTTCAGTTTGCACATTGATATCATCTTGTGTGCGCCTTTTTTGTCTCGTGTATTTTAGGTGGGAAGTGCCGTGCTTCCCGGCCGAATTTTGTTTCTTTCACGAATGGTTTTTCGGATCTTCCTACTGTAGGGCTCCAGTGTGTGACCACGGGCTCCTTGATTTTATAAAATTATGAATACCAGGTACGTCAGCTGTGAGTTCGATCGGTTACATAGTTGATACTCAACTTTGCAAGCTGCGTATTATGTCTCGTCTAAATCCCAGTTTTACTGAATTTCCAATTTTATGATAAGCCGCTCGCGCGTACCAGGTATTCTTTACCAGGTACCAGGTATGTATTTGTATTTCCTCGTCAAGGATATAGGCCAGTGACTCCCGGGCTCTTTGATTTCAGACGTGATAAACTTTCGACATAGAATGCGAGAACAACAACTTTCGGCGACCCTGCCCACTCCTGTTTTCGTCAATCGTGCCCCACCCCCGGAGAGGATGCGTCGGATAATATAAAACAAACAGCAGTGGACGATGGTATTAAACGTAGTCGTCGTTGTTGGACTTGCAAAATCTGAACAGCTATTGAAAGTTGTTGTTCGGTCACAAAATAGAAGACATCGGATCAGCCTCCATATATATATTTTTTCCATCATCACTTTTGCTTTCCAGCCTAATAACTCGTGGGAGGTGTTACCCTCAACGAGCTTCTGGACAAGCCGTGGACACAGCTGTCTACCCTTCTCCCCCCCGACACGTGCCTTTATTTTTGTCGCGCATAGGGTTCGGCATTCCCACTGCTCGTCGATTTTCATCGAATGCAGCTAACTCACGCTCTCGCGCTTTCCACTAATCATTTTTTATGCAAGAAAAAGCCCCTACGAGCATGCACTCGGTGAGACTTTAACCCACGAAATTGATCTTGATGGGCACGCGGATCACCTACCAAGCCACCGGGGACGCCGGCTCTTGTATGCCAATGCGTTACTATTAATATTTTAGTACCTTTTTCCACGTAAGAGACAAACAACAAACAAATACTACTACCAGGTATTAAACACTACTACTACTACTACTACTGGTGCTGCTACTCGTAGTACCGCCCACCAGAGAGAAGACATCTGGATCAGGGATCAGGCTCAAATACGTTATGCTGCAGTGTCGTCAACGAGTAGTACGACGTATTCATAAGTACAACACAGAAACATCATTACTGTCAAATCATCCTACTATTAATAATAGTTTATTACAGGTACTGGGTGCAGCCTACCGCATTGCAGCTGCAGCAATGCTACTGCGAAACCCAGCAGTACACAGCAGGGGGCCCAGCACCATTCGTACAACGACACTGGATGCGCTCGACCAGCGCAGCGGCTGTATTGCCAGCAGCCTCGACTGCGCTGGGTGCCGGCGTGGACTCGTGGATTGTTGTAACACTGGGTTGCTCTTCTTCTGCTGCTGCTGCTGTTGTTGGTGCCTCTGGTCTCGAGGCGTTTTTGTTTGTCCTCGCGATAAAGACAAGAGTACCTCTCCTTCACACAGATTACATTTTTGGCAATTTTACGAAGAGCGATGGCATAATCATCTGTCAAACCAAGTAAAAAACGGCTTCCGCAATCTGGGAATGGATAGGACACAGCAGTCGCCAATCTGCCTCAAGTGCATCGTAGACTAGCCTGTAAAACAAGAGATGAACCAGTACCACTAAACTGCTGTTGTTGCTGTACGCTCATACATTACCGGTACGCTTCTATCATATGGGTGAGGCAAGACACACAGAGTCTGTGACATGATACTGCTAGAGCAGCATATAATACCAGTGCCTACACAAGTTGTTGACGTTGCACTCGCACGACGAATCCTCGTACCCTCGTACGTACGTAATGCCTCTTATATCATGCTTGTACATTATCGTATATACCCGCCGTGATATCTGCTGCTGTACATGTGGTACCTGTGGCCTACCGCAGTAAAAGTGCGGTACTCCGCTACAGCAGCAGTAATAGTGAGGTACTCCGCGCGTTGAAGCGACTCGTTACATGTACCAGGTATCCAGTAAGTGTTACAAGGGTAGTAACAGCAGAGTATTATATTGGTATCGCGTGAACCATGTTTCATACCGTATACCGGTACCAGGTAACACGTAGTTGGTCAGACATTACTTGGGTGAACCCCCAGACCCCAGAAGCATCTATCTCGAAGCAAGTTGATTTTAGAAACAAAGGGAAGAGTGCAAACGTGCAAACGCAAAGCGATGCATCTATAATATGGAAATATCTCAACGGGATCTTTGCGAAGCCACCAACATCGTTGGGTGCCCCATACTATTAATATTAATATTATTAATAGTTTAGGATCAATCCGCTCGCAAGTTTTGGGCAGGGGTGTTACCTCGCACCTTATATCATACCTGGTACCTGGTACGTGGTTTAATGTGAAGATCACATACACGGGATAAATGCTTTGGTGCATACGTACCTGGTACATTCCTTACCCGGTGACCAGTTTTGTATTACAGAGTAGTACGTATTGATCACTGTACTCAGTATATAATGTGTATATAATGTGTCATGATATTATACTATGTGTGTGTGTGTGTGTGTGTGTGTGTGTTCTTCACATTAAACCGTTCTTTCTACCCGTCGACATCCAGCACAACCAGTGTCCGTGCCGATTCTTCCATCCTAGAAGAGATACAAGTTCTGTGGTCACAAAGCTACGCCACAGAGATACTACGTTGCCACGTGTGCAGTGTGAACTGCAGTGGGCAATGCAAAGCCATGTCATCATACTAGATACGACAGGCACGACATACGCAATCTATGAAATAGTGAAACGAAAAGAAACAATCAAAGAGAAAACAAAACAAGGTAGACAAGTCGAAAAAGAAAAAGAAGAAAAATGAAAGCAAAATCTAAGAGAAACAATCTGTCGTGCCCCCCCCCCCGCAGGCGAGGTGGCCTACACTTGAAAAAGAACGAGCTGGAAAAAAGAAGAAATAACAAAAGACACCACTGCTTGTGAACAGAGTAAGACAAAGAACCAAGGAGAAAGTAACAAGGAAAAATAACAAAGGGGAAATAACAGGCAGACCAAAGCCCAAAGCACCTTCTAGGTGGCGGCAGCAGCTTGTGGTACGAGTAGTATAGCCAGGTTCTCCCTGCTAATCCGCCTGGTACCTTGCTACCCAGACTGCCGTCTCCGCCCTGCGTTCGTCAACTATGCCCAGCCCCTTGGCGTCAGACAATACGAGCCGAGCAGAGCAGGTTCGTCTTCCAACCACGCCACACGGCTCCTTGAGTACGGCTTATCAATCAGAAAAGGAAGAGGAAGAGAAAAAATGAAATGAAAATCACGGAGAGTCAGCGCAAGAGAGAAAAAAAAAAAACTATTAATAATACTGGTATTTACGTATACGCACGTACGGAGAATAATTCGTGCTTATTATACTTCTTGTATGAGTTAATCTGGACATTAGGAAATCAAAAGGAAAAAGGACTGACCTTGCTACAGCCTTCTCAGCGTTAGCGTTAGCAGCGTGGAACATCGGGTTGCGACAGTCTAGGTCACTCGAGGCTGCCTTCCCCTCTGCTGCCCTGCGCCCTGCTGCAGCTGCTGCTGTTGCTGAAGCTGTTGACACCGACCCCCTCGCTTCTCGCTCGTCCTCCGACATCGCCGAAAACTCTCCATCCGCTCCTCTCTCCTCAGCGTCTACAAAACAAACAAACACGAACAAACAAGACATACTCGTACCATTGTCGTTGTTGTTGTCTTAACATTAAATCGTTATCTCTACTTCATCAGTACACCCAGTGTCCGTCCTGATTCCTTATCCTAGAGAGATACCGATTTTGTGCCACGGGTATGTTCACATGTGTTGGGGAGTCCGGAGCTCATTGGAATCGACGTACCAGTTCTGCAACTAAAGGCGCCGATTGGAGTAGAATTATATTGGCAAGTACGAGAGGACGAGTACTGGTCTCATTCCCGAAGGACTCCTTATGAGTTGGTCGAGATGGAACATGACTGATTTTTCTTCGTCCGCGTTTTCCGTCTTCGAAACCTATACGAAAACAATGTATGATACCAGGTACATGAATATATTTTTGGAAAAACCTGCTTAGGGCAAAGGGATCGGATCATGTCACGGATCATGGGCCACAAACCAGTAAGCAGGGACAGGAGAAGACCTTCCGAAACAAGAACCAGCACGCTTCTTTCTGTCCTCTTTTCTCTTTTCCTCTTTTCACTTTCTGCTGCCCGAACAGCCATCATCTCTGATTCTATTTCAATAACCTGTTTCCATATCGTACCATCATCAGCTGACCATCACGCATACACTTCTGGTGCTGCTCCGTCTAACCGCACTCCAACAGGTATAATACGAGTATACTACAATGCAGGTACCGGCAAATCTGGTACCTGGTTGTTGCTGTAGTTGTTGTTCTCACATTAACTCACAATACTGGTACCTGGTACTGGTATTGGTTAATATTTCGGCCTCTTTTACGATAACACTTCTTCGGTTGACAGCGAGGCTCGTGGAACATCTACAGCAGTGCACGTACTGCCTGCTTCTTCTGTCTTTTCTAGCTTGGGAATTTCGCTGCGTACATCAGTTCTGCTAACGTAATCATTGCATGCAGACCATCCGACATGGAAGTCAACCCGTTTGGCCCGACACAGCCAGCACCAAACTGCTGCTGCAGTAAACAATACTCTGTGCCAGTATGTATACCGTAGGGGTACCCCGAAATATAAAAATATCGAGCACCACGTGTCCACAGCAGCAGATAGATGTCGATGGCAGCTGCCGTGACCAAGCTGTAAGACACGCCATCAACAAAAGCTGCACTTCTCGAAAGCAGACATTTTTCAAGACGAACAAGTGCGAGCACACCCAGTTCAGCCGTGGACATGAAGGGCGGACTCGAAAAAAAAAGAGAGGAAAAAGAGAGAAGTCTCATAGAGCACGAAATATTAATACAAGAACTCCTGCCGCGTGTACCAAGTACCAGGTACAACGAGGTAATTCGTATCAACGAGAAGGAGACAGAGGCGCTCCAACAAAAAAAAAACACGAGCGGGCAGGAGACCAGCAGACCTCGTCGCGATGGTTTCTGCGCCTCTTTACGAAATATTCTGCACCGAGCCGGGCAAAGCCGCGCCGCCGCGCAATGACTATGATACCGGTACGCAATGCAATGGCTGCGTTTGGTGGGCGGAACGTAACCCGCCGGGCAAAAGGGAAGCGCGGCCACCGACTATCTTCCCACTTCATGTCAAATCAGACGAAGACAGCAGTCGTATTGCAGTCTACTCGTGGGGAGGAGCAGTAATTGGCGCAATGTCGCGGGCTGAAGAGAACAATATCGTATCGGGTAAAGCGAAAGCCCCTGCCGAAGGAGATATCAAAAACAGGAAAGAAAAGGCCAGTCCGAGCAATAAAATACCAAATCAAACAAATCTCACCTCCTGTCTCCCCGTTATACGTGGGTGATTGCATCCCAAAGGCGTGCTCGCCATCTACAACTGCTGCACTACCAGGAATAAGAAATACCGGTAGTCTACAGCAGTTCAGAGCAGGGTTTAGTCAGAAGGTGCGCTACGTAGTGAGTCGAGTCCGAGCGGCCACATACATCCCGATGTTTGCCGCAGAGCCGACTAGTCCAAAATTGTCGCACACAATTCCAAAGCTGGCCAAGCGTCGAGGACTTTACTCGGGTACAGCAGCAGTACTCTGCTGTCTGACTTTGGTGCCCGTCGTCAATTCCTCAAAGTTTACTATTAATACTACTCGATTAATACTGACGGTGCTGAGGACGACGTGCGCTATACGTACACAGCAGGCAAGCACGTTACCTTTGAAAAACGGAAACAGGTCCGAGGTTCCCGGGTCCGTTTCCGGCGAAGTGGAGTTGGAGGAGCTGTTGGTTGCCTTCGGGGATTTGACAAAATTCAAGCTCGAGTTCCACGCCGCCGCCTGTGCCCCATGTCCGGCTCGTGCCGGCACTTTCGTCCGGTATTCACTATTGTTATCCTGGACAAGTGAATTTTGCCTTGGCAAAAGCTTGCACTCCCTGCCGTTGCCACTACGTTTAACGCCCCCGGTCTTCGCCCTCAAGGAGGCCATCATGCTCGTAGAAACCACCCAGCTAGTACTAGCCCAGCTGGCGGGCGCTCCACCCTTCCGAGGCCGGTCGATCTCGGGACGAGGTTTGCGGCCAGCCTCCTCTCGGCGTGAGGGAAGGTGCCAAAACCAAAGGACGTGCAAGGGACTCCGCACCCGAAGTCACCTCGCCGCAAGTAATGTGAAACTGACAGAGGAGACAGACAGAGCTTCAAAATCTAACAGAGTCTACGTAGCCACCGTGGCACCTCAGATCTTCGAATTGCCCTCCCCTCTTCCCTCCGCTGCGTTCAGCGCTGAACGTTTCACAGTTAGCAGGTCGGAGGCCGCGGATCGACAGCAGAGTATCGGGTATCAAGGTATCAGGTTACACTGCCCGACACTCGCGTTTGATGGACGCGTACTTTCATTTCATACGGCAGGAGATGCAAAAAAAAATAGCTGACGAAACACCGACCGACCGACCGACGGTCCCGCGAAAAAAAAACCCCACTGCCCATATTCCATTCCTGTGATTGATACACCCCTTTTCCCGAGAGAGATGCTTTTATTGTTTTGTTGAACTCCGAAAATCCGGAGCTTCCGAGGTTGCTTCGCCAACAACTTCTCTCTCATCACATTGCTGTCGAGATGGGGAGACTGGCCTCGTCTATCGCGCTCTCAGCGCTCTTGGGTACTGCTCGAGGCTTCGTGCCTTCGACCTCCATCTTAGCTTGTGGAAAACGATATTGCCCCATCAACTGGGCTACGACACCCACGCCAAGGTGCGACTACACTTTTTGAAATTGTATCATACCAGGTACGTATTGTGTGTTCCTCTCAACCTGATTGTGGCAAGGCATGTGCGTGAATGGAGTGTGCGTCGTGCCTCGTGAACGCGTGCTGGCCAGCAGCAGTTACGCGATCTTGCCTGGCCGTCCATCTGCCCTTTTCACTAGGGTAGCAGAGTTGCGCAGGCGTTGGAGCGAAGCAGCGCGGCAGGTATTCCGATACACAGCAAACACACACCAGCAGTTTTGTCCATGATCGAGGTACAGCAGCAGTGGTGCAGCAAGTACGTGTAACATCATGAGTGACGGTGTTTGGTACCTTGATATACCTCTGGTACTTGGTACTCGTATATATCGGACGACTGCTCCGTCAGCGCGTGCGCCAACGAAGCGCACCGTGCGTCCATCAGAAGGGTTATGCACCAGCCAAATAACATGGGCCATGCCACTGGTATTGAATACACTGCTTACCTTACCACACTATGATACTCGTAGCTCTGTTCGCTGCACCCGTGTCACCCCTACGAAGTACAGCAGTAGTATCATACAACCAGTACGTACATATCATACGAGTACCTGGTATGTACGAATACGACGAATATCGAAGTTGTGACACTCACAAGTTTGTATAATACGGTACTGGTATGTAGCAGGGATAGTACCAGTACGAGTACGTATTAAAAGTAAGTGGTGGCAATGAGGCGCGACCTCAATAATCTACCTGCACAAGACATATCTGCGATGCATCATGCTGGGCAAATACGGGTTATACCAACACGAACGAGCATCTACGTGCATACGCGGTCGCATGTATCCGTGACGTTTGGGTTCATTATTGCTACCGTAAGAAATAAAAAATCGTCAGCAGCAGCAGCAGAAGTGGCGGCGGCAGCAACAGCAGCAGCAGCAGCAGCAGCAGCAGCAGCAGCAGCAGCAGCAGCAGTTGGGCACACGAGGCCGGGGTCAGCGTCGCTATACGCTTGGCTTGTCGGTCTAACTCAACCGTTGAACCCTTTGTCGTACACCATAATCGATTTTGTTGTGTGTTTCCTGCTTCCCGCCTCGAAATTCGGCATACTGCTGAAGTATTTTGAAGACGCAACATCTGCACCTGAGATGTTTTGTCCAACAGACAGATCTTCTCGTAGCAGGTGACACCACTACTACTGATGTCGTACGACATCTACAGCAGATTTTCTCCGGCAGCGCAACAGCTGCAGCAGCAGTAGCAGCAGGATACACGAGGCCAGGGTCAGCGTCGCCGTACGCTCGGCTTGTGCCGGTTTAACCCTTGAACCCTTTGTACACGTACTCGAATGTGTTGTGTGTTTCCTGGTTCCGCACTCATAATTTGAAGACGAAATCCCACAACATCTACTGCAGATCTTCTCCTGCTTCTCCGTCCCCTCATCAGTAGGAGGGTGGGCCTGACAATACCACCTGCAGCTTGTTTTGGGGACATGGCCCGAACGTTGCTGTGGATAGACAGACTCAGTCAGCCTACGAGTACTCGTAGAGCTGGGTTTCGTTATGTAGACCTAAAAAAAAACAAAGCCGTTATGACATTTTACGGTTGTTGGTTCTGTGTTTTTTAACCATGGTCCAGCGTCGTGCATACACACGTTGTCGCACCTAGCTTGGCCAACTGTGAACGAGTTACCAACGCATAAACACGAGGAGGTTTTGTTTGTTTGTGCGTGCACAGAGCCCGCCAGGACTGGAATTGGTGCCATGGGCGTTGAGCGCGGTCTACAAACGTGGCCGAAAAATTGTTGAATCATGATGACACACAGAGAAACTCAAAACAAGGCACCCTACCCTCGTATACGACTCGTTATAAAGAGGCTTTATTTTCCTTAGAAAACCAAGCAAACGAAGGTTCGCGCTTCGGGCTCACGCGCCTCATTATAATTAGTGGTCCGGTGTCTGTTGCGCGCAGCGCAACACGCCTGCGGCGGGTGTTGTAGGCACAAAAATGCGATATAAGCGCCAATGTATATGCCCGAAAACCAAGTAACAAAGTGCGTTTAAACGCCTCCCGAACCTCGAAAGGGCGTGTATCGCGATCACACCCTAAGTTAATTTTGTTCTACCATAGGTGCATAAAAAAAAGGCCCCGAAAACAAATTTCGCCAAAGGCGAATTAAAAAAGGGAGCTTGAAAAAAATCCCGCCGAAGACGAATTGAAAATCAGTGCTACATTTTTTTGGGCTTGCGTCCAAAAACGTTGCGCGCCCAAAGTCGCGTGTTGCGCTGCGCGCAACCAGGCCCTCCGTGCCTGTTGCGGAAAACGGCTATTTCGACCATTTTTTTGCGCCAGCGCAACAGCTGATTATATCCTCGGTATGTAGTACGCAATAGTATGACCTTGTACAGACGTATCACGAGTCATGAGCAGTTCGGGTGTGTAAAGACGTTCGTATACCGCTATACCAGGTATGATACCGCTGTGGCAGGTACCGGCGTACCCGTGGTATAGTCGTGTCGGTATAGTGTATGCGTATACAAGCGCTTCGCGTCGCGGGCTGTTCCGGCCGCTACGCCCGCTCACGAGCAAGACGGATGGAATAGAACAGACGGGCCAAACAATTAGGTGCAAACATGCGATTTGAAAACGATTTGAAAATGCCAAGAGCTCCATGCTTCATCCAGGAAGGGCAACCCGAACGCCGCATGCAGTATGTACGTACATACCCCAGGCACCTATTTTCTTCTTTTGGTATGCTGTATGTACGAAAGAGAAAGCACAGCACGGAGTACGGCACAGCAGCAACGCAAAACAATGAAAATGAAACTGTAATCTTTGGAAAGAACCCCCCCCCCCGTCCCCTCTTGTGTATTTTTTTTCTGCCTGATTGGCACACCTTGCACCGGTCAAACAAAACAAAATAACCTCGCCACCGGCTCGGTCCGAGTTAAGCTTTCCTCCCTCTCTCCCACAGTGAGCCCCGTCGACGGCCTCGCGTGAAGCCCGGTGCTCACCGTGGCCCTCGTTCGCCAGCTCGACAATATTGGTGCTCAGACTGCGTAGCTCTCTCTTTGAACTTCGGCTTGGTCGCAAAAATAATCACCGCGTTAATTATATTTTGCTATCTCGAACGACCCTTCTAGACTCGTACATATTATATCCAATTCAACAGAAGGAGGCGAGACAGAGCTCATTCATGCTTCCCTCGTGTCTCGAGGCACACACGACTCCTAGCCACGAAAACGGCAACCGCGCTCCTTGCACCCCCCCCCCTCTACCCGCCACCACCCGCTGACACCCGCGACGGCGCCGGGCTCGCCCGCGGTGTCGTGCTCTGGGTACACGCGCGCACCCAAAACGAAAGAAGAAGAAAGGAAAACAGGCTCTCGCCGGCAAGTAATCTCGAAGGAGGCGGTGTGCAAGTACGAGCATTGAGAGGCCAGGGATGCACCAACCGAGCACGCTCAGAGATAAATATATCTGTAAATAGGTTTAATATGTGTTTTTAGTTACAAGGGGCTACGCCGGCGGCCTGGACGGCCACCGGTCGCAGACTTGCGTGATGCGCGTATAATGTACAGGAAGAAACGGCTGAGACTCGATGCCAAGAGATTGAGAGCGTGCGCTCAACACTCCGCTAACGTTGGAAAATACGGCAGAATGCTGACGATTACTTGCCGATTAACCGAAAATCGATTGATTCTAGAAGGCAGTGGAACGAACCCCTAACTCAAGGAGTAAGTGATGACCGACAGCGCAGCTCCGTAGAAAGGTGCCGTCACAGCAGCTGCTGTAACAGCAGTACTCTGTAGCTGTACATATTTGAACGCTGCTGGCTATAGCTGACATGCGATATCTCTCTCATATAGGGCATATATATATTTGGATGGCAGTTCTCAACTTAGCCTGAGTGGCATGTGCTATCGGGGCGTTCCATCAATGTCCCAGATGCAGCCACCCCCCTACGATGGCAACGCCGGCTGGGTAGCTGGCCCTCCCCATGGGTCGGAGGCGGGAGGGGACGTGCCGGAAAGAACCACACGAATGAATGCACCCTGTCGAGAGACCACGGGCCAAAACATTGACAGGGCAGGGGCTTTCGGAGATTCCTTCGTAGATCTCAACGTCAAGGCTTCCCGCAGGCGCAACGGCGCTGAGTGGGCGGATCCTCCGATGCCGGGTGATTCAGGCGTGGAAGGGGTACGTCCCGGCAAGGAAACCGCGCGGAAAGACGATCAGAGGCGGGAGAGATCCGCCGACCAAAACCAGATTACCGTAATCATGCGAAGGTTCGCACCGGGTGCGATCGCGTTTTTAAATGGTTCTCCGTTGTGTTTTTTTATCGCACCCCGGTGCTATCTCTCCGATGGGTGCGTTCTCTCCGATGGGGTGCGGAAACACAATTAAATCATGCCGTTCTTCTATTTTGGTGCACCCTCAGTGCGATCTCTCCGATGGGTGCGCTGTTGAATCGAAATACACCGGGCCGTACTGGGGCAACGGTGCTGCGTACATGCACCCTGGTGCGATCTCTCCGATGGGTGCGATACCTAAAACGACTTGACCTACCATGCGTTGGTAAAGTACGTTCGAGAGGAGTGGCGCACTGGTGATATCTCATCGGAGTATGAAAGAAATGAGAATATTACCTACTCCAGACCCACTGCGGTGACCCTCAAATTTCTATTTATGTCGGAGAGATCACACCGGGGTGCGATCTCTCCGATGGAGGTGCGAAAACACGATTAAATGTTTCCACCTTGTGTTTTTATCGCACCCCGGTGCTATCTTTCCGATGGGCACCCAACCTTCCGATGGGTGCGAACCTTCGCATGATTACGGCAGGCTAAGGATTGGCATAGGCATACTTATGTTTGTGTGATTTTTTCGTACTTTTTCGAACATATCTCTTCGTACGAGCACGAAATGCTAAGTAGTCGACACGGGAAGCCCGGCCGGACACATTGGTCGAGGTCCGGGCGCGATCCGTGCCCTCTGGAGCGCGTGGCATGCCCTTAAAAAAATGTATTCGCCGCGCGTGATGTAGACGATTTCCCTGGTTTCAGTACAAGAGGCCTTATTTTTTATGTACGCACCAGAAAAACGCCGTTAGTTTTTTGCCTTTTCACGAGCACACAGCCCAGACATGTACCAAGTAGACAACGGACAACAGGCAGAGAGCACAACGTCACAACGTTGCAGCGCATAAGCACCAGCAGGCAACACTGTGCGTGTGTGACACACCAATCTGCGCTGTACTTGTATGGCTAGTTGTGTTTATCGGAGTCTGCGGTCCGTATCCCACCATCTTTTCTTTGCTGCTAGCGTGTGGCAGACCCACGTACTCTCTGAACGGATATGTGAGGACCGTTTAGATTGAATTCGTACGAGTGTTTCAAGTGTCCTTACATTTCAGGCATTTTGTGTTTCTTGGCCCGAGCCACCCCCTGAAAATCCAGACATCAGACAATATGCACATAACACAAACGTTACAACCCCGCCTAGCAGCACAAGCAGCAGCCGGCCACACCACGCGCGTGTCGCAGGTCCGTGGCGATGATGATAATGGTGATGATGATGGTGATGATGATGATGTTCTCACATTAGTTCACATCCCTGAAATCCTGCCTGTGGTCACAAAACAGACTGTAAAACAAATGCATCTCGATCGGAGAAAACAAACAAGTCAGTACGAAATAGTGCGCACTTCAGTATCATACCAGTCCGTACGAGAAACGGTACTAATGAGCTGTATGTAGTATACCATCCCGTATCACTTGCAACCAAACAGCACCAGGAACTGGAAGTGCGCTCGAAGCAAAGACTAGGAAAAAGGAAAAAGAAAAATACGAGGAGTGAACACCAAGAAGATCGAAAAGAAAAAAACTGCTACGTATAGCTATTAATAGTTGCTTTGTCGGAGGCTGCGTCCGTCATCTGTCATGACCACCTCTCCCTCTTTTGCTGTGCTCCTGCTCCTGGCTGTGCATGTGCGTGTGCGGTATGTCATGTTCGCAGCGAAAAATATTACCAGGTAATATGGGCCTTTGTTAGTGTAGTAAAATGGTCAAGATGCCCGATCTTGGACTTGAAGGCGCGAGCGAGTTCGATCCTCGCAGAGATCATGTCTTTTTTTTCTTTATTTTTTCCGACTTTTTTTTTTGTAAAATGTACGTAACCCAGACACCACAGACATCAAACAGCGCTTGAGCAGTGCAGGGTGCGTGTTACAGGTTACAACCGGCTGACTACAAAACTATACGCGCCTGCCGCCCGCCAGTAGTGCAGGAAGCAACTTCACGCCTGTGCGGTATTTTGTCCGCGCTGTATTGTTGTGGCTTCCTATTAATACGCAGTTGCTTACGGAAAAACTGGCCGTATCTGCTGTTTGTGAGATACTTGCCACAACAACGCTGCTGCTGCACTGCGATTTTCGTGGGCAGCCGAGTGTGGTCGAGAGTTCCAGCCCCATTCCCTTTTCTACTTTTGTAAATAGTTTCCCACTCCACTGCTGTACTGCTGTTTCCGTGTGTCACGCGTGTGTGTACGGTGTGTGTCCTGTGTCACTCGTGGAATGCTTTCATTTTTTTTTTTGCTATCAGCCGTACTAGTCGTTGTGCAGGGTAGGCCTGCCGTGAACGCCACATCAAAGACATGCATTAACATACTGACAAGTATCATACAATATCTGGCGGAATCATCAAGAAAATCTATAAAAGCGATTCAGTAGTTACTGTAACAGTTCCGCACTCTTTCCGTCTATGTTTTGTACCAAAAAATGCAGGTGCAGTTCTAAAAGGGTCTACTGCTGGACACGTCTATATACTTGCAGCAGTAAAAAATTGCAGATATTTCATACCAGGTAGCGTCGTTTTTTTTGTATCATGCCTATGATACAATATCGCGTGCTGTATCGTTTCAATTCGCTCTTGCGCCACTCCCTTAGGAACGTGCCGGAGAAGAACCTTGTACCAGGTAAAAACTTTGTTTCATACAGCAGTAGTTTTGGCTCCGGTTTTCCGGTATAATACAGTAAGTGTACTGCACGACCATGACTATTGCTACGACTGTTACACCGCTGCTGCCTTTGCCATCCATGTCGGTGCCCGTTAAATCTGCAGGAGGCTTAGTATGGTGTCCGCGGAGCCTAGCGCGACTATGGATGTCCTGAAGGAGGGGATCAAAGCAGTCGCTGTTGGGGTTGGTGGCAGCAAGCCCATCCCGGAACATTTGGTTGCACCGCTTATTCAGGTTCGCACACAAGATCACACGCTCACATACCACAGTGTATAAAACGTACTCCCCATGTATATTGTCCTAAAGGAAATGGGTGCAATTCTATTAGAGTTCAAGCGCCCCCGCTGCCCCGAAGATTTTCCTACTTTGCTCTAGAGTCGAGTTTTGGTATTGACATCGTGCCTTACGTGGACACATTCTTGGAAAGCGGTACGTTGTCTCTATGCCAGTTTATGCACGAATAACCCTTTTATGACACATCGACACAGCTAGCAGCACTGGAGCAAGTGCCGCACGTAGTAATGACTGGAAGTGGGTACTCTTACGAGCATTCGTAATGTTGCGTGTGTATGTACAAAGTACACTCTCATTCATGCGAGCTCTTGAGCCTGATGGGGTGACTGCTGTTTCTCGTTCAGCAGTGTATCACAAAAAATCAATACTTACACGCCATGTTTGATTTTGCGCGTACTCTTACTCCTACTGGCTAGATGTGCGGGTATCTCGTGGCATGCGATCGCTTGCTGTCGTTATTCAGTAGCAGCAGCAACTGCAGCAAGCAGCGGCTGCAGACTTATGATGACCCTGGCGTGTGGTGCTGAAATCCAATCGATTCCTTTAGTTTTATGAACCACTCAATACTTAGTACGTGGGTTGCGAACCGATTTTGATGCGGCTGCATCTCAGGCAATGGCTGAGCTGGACAAAGCTAACTCGGACATCGAAGCCTTGGAGCGGCTAGCCTCCTTTCTTGGCACCCTGTTCGTAAAGCACGAGATCACAGAGACGGACGAGGTGGTCCTCGCCGCTGCCGCCAAGCGAAGGCCCAAATTTAAGGGTGAGTGGCCTACATCTACGTATAATATACCAACATATCTCTATAGCAATACCACTATGGTCATCAGGTTACGGCGTGTAAATACAGCGTAGGTGTCGCTGGAAGTTTCGCGTCACTGTAGCTCTCATCAACTTGTATGCGTTGGAATTCGATGGCATCGATGGTCGCCAGTCGGTGAGCGATCGCCTCTCACCATCCTGTGCTGCTGTACGGCGTGCAGCTGTTTCGTTTTCGACCCGCTACAGTACACCTCCAAGGCTACCCTCCTCCGCTAGCGCGGCTATTGATCACAGGTGGCATCGGCTTCGATGATAACATCGACGATGAACGTCACTCGTCTGAGACGAACGAGCCTCAGGCCGGTGCACGGATGTCGGATCGGTGCACGCCCCTATTTCGGCCGCGATATGTTGGCAGTCCCGCGAGGGAAAAATCGACCATCTACGCCTTGCTGCTACTGCTGCTGCCCGCGTGCTGGTATATTGGACGTACTACTATATGAGTGTGTTTGTGGCTGCTACAATCTACGCTTGCCGCTGTGTTGTGCGGATGTGCTACATTGTGCTTCATTCTGCTGCTATTGCCGCTCGTTGCTCTCTTTTGGTCTGCGCGTACGTGCGTGTTTCTACTGCACACACACCCGCCTGCCTGCCCTCGCGCGCGGGGTCCGCACGACACTCTCGGTATTGTTCAGCGCTGCTGCTGCTGCTGCTGCTGCTGCTGCTTGCTATGTATCTGCAAATTGTTTTGTGTGGTGTTGAGTTCTGATCTGTCAGATTGTCGTGACACAAAAACAACGCCGATCTCGGTCGCCGCTCATATATTCGGCTTCATCCAGCTCAACTGGAGTCCCTAGTTTTTCGCGCGGTTTAAGTTAAAAACTCGCATCCGCTCGCAGTCATAATAGATATAAATAGGATCCAGGTATTGAATAGCAGGAAATGATATCATGCCGGGGAGCAAGGCGGCCGTTGAGCCCTCGCAAGTACAAGTCACCCGTGTCTGTCGTGCAGAGATATGATGCCTGTTGATGGGTATACCCAGGTATACCGGTACTCCGGAATATACTTCGTATATAGATCTTATGTATATTGGTACGTGCGTCCATGTGTACACTGCGAAATGTACGGAGAGTTATTATACACACAGTGGCTGCAGTACCGGTAGGAGTGTAAAATATTAATTTGTGTTGATGTATAAACTGCAGCACCTCACGGTAACTATTGCGCCCTCGTGTATGCTCTCCCGATGTCGATAACCAATTTTGTCCAAGTTTTTGAACGAATGCTGGATACAGGTATTTAATTTGATACCTCGTACCTGGTACCACAGTCAGTAGATATTCGTACAGGCAGGACAGCAGAGTATGCATGACCTGTTACTTGTCATAGTTGACATGCCAGTTTTGGTATTATATCATACAAGGGCCGCTTCAGCGCGGCTGGCTGACGTGCGCCTTGGCTCCGCGCATGCCCGTGATGACCGAGGATGTACTACTAGGCAAATCGAGGCCGTAAATGCGACAGTACTGCCAAGCGATA
This sequence comes from Nereocystis luetkeana, assembly GCA_031213475.1. Lineage (NCBI taxonomy): Eukaryota > Phaeophyceae > Laminariales > Laminariaceae > Nereocystis > Nereocystis luetkeana. Next base: position 5,652,055 of record JARUPZ010000033.1, read on the forward strand.
TATTACAAATTAAAGAGAAAGAAAACACTGGAAACGTATTCCATGCACCAGCAACAACTAGAGAGCTCCGCGCATGGTCGTAATGACCGAGGGTGTAGGTAAACCGGGGCAAAAACGACGGTACTGCCAACGGTTACATCAAAAATAGATCGTGTTTTACCCAAGAGAAAGAAAACACTGGAATCATGTGAACTGAACCAGCGACGAATAAATGTTGCCATCCGGCACGCTTTTTTGTCACTTGGCGCAATGCGTAAATCAACAAAACAACACGCTTTACACAGAGTTGGCCACGAAGTACGCGAAAAGCCTACTCAGCGTTTCGAATGTTACCATCAAGTATTGCTGGCATCGCTCTCATCTGGTTATTTTGTAATTTGTGCCGTCTCCCTTCTTGGGCCTACTTCAAGGTGCCGTTGTTACCCTAGCCCTCGTACCTACCAGGTACAGCATGCCTGCTTGTATGATACGATATGACACAATGTGATAAAATAACGTTGTTGTCAACTACAAACAGCTGCAGCATGGCAAATACATGCCCCCCCCCGAAAAAACACGAGAAAAAATACGTAGCACCCAAACCCAAAAATAAAAAAAGAGCTCTGGTAGATTTGAACCGGGGACCGTCCTGTTGAAAACCTAAGTGCTGTGCGTTGAGTCACCCGACATCTAATACACTGTGCCATAGCAAACAGCGCACAGCGCACCGAGAGGTATGATGGACCTCATCTCAAGCTACGGTAGCTCGGCTTGGGCTCAAAACCTGCTGTAGTACGAAACCGACATTCAAACTGCGGAGAGGGTCCTCTTACAAAATGATATGTACATTTGTGATACTTCGTATGTGTACATGTATCATGTACATACTTTTTTGCATATTTGCAAGCACTGCTGCAGCGGCTGGCGGTCTTCCCTCGCGCTTTCGGCTGCGAGACACGCAGGGCGCCCGCCGTTACATCACGACGCACGTCTGGGATCCGGCCGAGCTCCTTGGTGCGTTCTCTGGGGGTCCAACGTCGTGATTACGTGCTCTTTTTCAAGGGGGTGCATTCCGACCCGCCGAGCCTAGCAGGACCCTGGAAACCCGTATTTTTGTATTGAGCGGTACGCATATTTTTGTGTGAGCGGTACGTCTGCTGCTGTATCTTTTTACGTAATCCCACCTTTCAAGCTCTCATACAACAGCAGCATGGCCTCAAAATGTTCCCTTTGTGACAGCCACCGGCGGTGCTCCTGTGTGTGCATGTGCATTCCTTATCTATGTGTTTCTTGCCTGCTGTCTTGTGGTGCGCATCACAGGCTTCGGGGTTGTTTTCGCTTCGAGAACACTGCTCTGTTGGCTCTGTTGGTGCTGTGCAGGATGGTGGAATCCCACACATGGCTGGGCCCACCTTTCCACTTCAAAAGCAGCCGCGGAGCCACAGCAGTCCACGGTGCAACGTCCGCGGTACAACCGTAGTCGCGCTCCAAGCTCTCACCTTTTGTGCCAGTCATGGTATTTGGTGTGTGAGTACGATGATCAGCAGGAGGCCCCATCACGTCCACACTTATCATCTACTACTGTACACATACACCTTTCGTCGAGCCTATAACGTATCATATCATACAGTTATGCGTTACGCCTGTGTTCCCCCTTTTCAACTTTTGACACCGCCGGGATTTCAAGCCACCCGCCTCCCGAGGGCGAACCTTGCAGTTGGGGATGTTCAATGGTACGATGGCAACATGAATCTGAAAATGTGGTACAGTAGTTACGAATGGTCATGAGTGCTATGTAGCTTAACGTGAGTGAAACAGCAGTTCCTTGGTTTGGCAGCATGCCTCCGAATTTCACATCAACCACGCTTGGCCAGACCACACGATTCCCTGCGGCTTCGAATTTTGACGGCAGCATGCTTCGGATCCCTTTTACGCAATATCCATGGCAGGCCAACCCCCAGCAGCACGGCACTACCAGGCACTTTCCATACCTGGCCCATACGTGATGTGAATTCATAGGACGGGGGGCAGGTGACAGAGACACAGAAACTTCCATAGAAAAATCGAAACGGGGAGGGAAGGCGGGAGGGAGCCGCGCCATCAGATAGACGGTTCCTGCCGGTAGTTATTTCGTTTTTGATGACCGCTTTTCTCTCAGCTTGATCCATTTTGCGAACAGATAACTTGTTGTTTGATTCGGAAACATGTGCAGGGGCAGTGCAGCCGTCAATAGTATCACATCGTATAAACGTATTTCCGCTGGATGACCTTCTGGGCAAGCGGTGGTCACAGGTGTCCCCTCTGCCCCCCCCGGTATACACACGCCTTGCTTTTTATCGCTCGTACTCGTAACTATGATTCAGCATCCCCACTGCTCGTCGATCTTCATCGGATTGCGATTTTCATCGGATTGTGATGCTTCTTATGGTAAAATACTAGCAACAAAATTCCTTTTTTCGAGTTTTTGGCTCGGCGACCTTGTCTCTATCCCCCCTGCTGTATGATTTTTATCGCTCATACAAATATTACGGTCCAGCACTGTCACTACTCGTCGATTTTCATCGACTCCGCCAACACGCGATCTTGCGGTTCCTACATATACTTCGTACCAGGTATAGTATATACATATTTTATATACGTAGCTGGTAGACTCTAGTAAAGGAGAATATTAGCACGTGTCGTCATACTACAACAGCGCCAAACATAGCTGAATGATGACACAGCAATGGGTCTAGAATACAAAATAGAAATGGGGGGAATCTGGTGTAGCCCGCGTGTGGCCCCAGTACTGTGAGAAGGGACATTTCGAAGCTTGCCCCAAACTCCACTTTAGACACTCCAGAACGTTTGTTTCGCGGGACTTTTTATGAGGTTGCAAACTGGGCCTTTTCGCATTCGAGTTTTGTTTTTCACCCGGAAATAACTAAAGGCGGGCTGTTCTCCGCAAGAGGCAAACTACTCTCGGGAAGGTACCCGGACCAGCTTTCCGCTTCTCGAGGGTCACAGTTGCAACACTCTCGGCCTATCAATAGCTCAATCTGAAGCATTAATGCCAGAAAAATCGTGAACGGGGAGCAAACAGAGCCCCTTTTTGATCAACTACCACTTTTGGTACATTAAAATTGAAAACTGAGCGAGGCCGAAACTCTTGCAACTGCATCCCTCGATACACGGGAGACTGGTATGTGTACCTCTCCGACAGTAGTCTGACTCGTTCCGAGAACAACCCACCCAATTTCCTGGCTTATCGGGTCAAAAATTATTTCTAAAGCGAAAAAATCTCGGTTGGCAACCTCAGAAAAAAAGGCCGCTTAAACAATTGCCTATCCCTAACGCTAACCATAACCCCACCCCCGGCCCAACTCCTACGTACGCGCCCATGTGAGCTTTGTCTCGAAAAAATCAGGTGTTTTTCGTTTTGTTTCAAGGATCGGTCGACAACACTTGAACGTCGTACAAAAATATGGTCACCGATTTCCATTCGTTATCCTTGATAACAATTCAGCGATGACGTATCGACCCTACGCATGGCTCCGAAAAGTATCAATCGTTTTCGGACCCAGGTGTACTGCGGCTTATATCCATGGAAACATCGAAATACTGTCACAAAACCACGACAATGAGGAGGGGTAACAGGTAACACCGACGGTTTGCAGTCAGCGCACAAAACACCAAAATGAAGTGTTCAGCTGATATTTATATTAATAGTGCCATGTTGCCGTGCTGCGGGCATGCCGTATCGGCTATAATTGATGTGCTCACACCCTGGGCAGTAGACAATAGTCCGACTGTCTATTACTAGTTCCTGCTGCGATTGATTGCCTATTGTGGTCCCGAATTTCAGCCAATTGAAACGCATCGAGCTCTCTTGTCGAGACAATTTTATTAAATGACCCGCACGTAGCCCTTTTGTTCAGACAATTCCATTTTTTAGGCAGTCTCTGTCATCGAAGGTCCGGACAATTCCAATTATGGATATTCTCCTAGATTAATTGTCCGGCCAATTTTAATTACTAGACCGTCTTCTAAAACATTTGTCCCGACAATTCCAATTAGTTGGCGGTCTCCTGAATCAACAGTTCCGACAACTTCAATTGATAAGACACCCTCCCACATAATTTGTCCGGATATTTCCAATTTATGGACTGCTTCATAAATCAACTGTCCCGACTATCCCAAATGATAGACAGCCGCCCGAGTCAATGGCACCGGCAATGATCACGAGTAGACAGCCCCCAAAATATTTTTCCGGAAAGTTTCAATTAGCAGATCGTCTTCTAAATCATTGTCCGGGTAACTACAACTAGCAGACAGTTTTCCAAAATCAATTATGCGGTCATTTTTTTTAATGAAAAATCCCCCAAATCACTTTTCCAGACTATGCCAATTGGTAGACTGTCTCCTAAATCACTTCAAATTACCAGTGTGTACCTGGTACAGATTACCAGGTATGGTGTTTTGTGAATGTTTTCTTTTAATGTTTCACATCTGAAAACACGGGCTAGGAGGTATCAAAACGTCTCACGTACGGACATGTAGTACATACCTGAAGTCAATGTGTCCCGCCTTTTTCTGCTCATGACTTCGACAATAGACCTATCAATAGACTATTGTCCCTACGGCCGAGTCAAGAAGTTGTCTATTAGTTGGAATTGTCCGGGCACGTGATGTCAGAGACATTGTTTAGACAATTGATCTTGGAGACTGTATATTAATTGGATTGTTGGGACAACTGACTTGGGAGACTTATTTGGAATGGTTTGAACAATTGACGCCTGATGCTTTCTAACAATTGGAATTGTCCGGACTTGATAATTTAGGCACTCAACTAAATCTGTCCTGATGATTGATTTCCGAGACTATCCATTCAATGGAATTGTCTGAACACTTCATGTTAGATTGCTTTTTTAATATTTGGAATTGTCCGGACAAATTATATCGGAGACTGTCCAATAATTGGAATTGCCCGAACAATTGATGCCTCGTAGTTCCTGAAAATTGGAATTGTGAAGACAAACGATCTCGGAAACTGCCTATTAGTTGCAATTGTCCTGACAAATGATTCACAGGTTGTCTATGAATTGGAATTGCTTGAACAACTGATTTCGGGTGATGTACATGGATTGGAATTGTCGGGGCAACTGCTTTGGGAGACCGTCTCCATAATTGGAATTGTCTGAACAGTTGGTTTCGGAAGCGATATACGATTGGAATTGTCCGGGCAATCACGTTTTAGAGGGCTCCGTTCTTCGAACGCTGGCAGCTGCATGTAGAGCTAGAATCGATTTGGTCAGTATAGTGCAATACCACGCTGATATTGCCTCTACAACAGGATAGGGAAGTTTCCTGTATACCCAAGAACTATTTATAGTGTGCTTTATTACGAGTAGTATCAATTCAATGGGGACTGTCTATCAGAACACAATTAATGGCCGTTGACATTTCTCGAGCAATTGGTCTATTGGGCCGCGTCTGAAATGGATTTTGGGACAACTCCATTTAATTGACAGTACCTAATGATCGGACTATTCCGTCGACTATGCAGCACTCGAAATCAATCGTTTAGACACTAGTAGACAGCACCCGGGATCAATTGTGTGGACAACTTCAATTAGTGGACAGCGCCCGAAATCAATTGTCTGAACGGCGCAAAATGATGACTAGCACCCGAAATCAATTGGCTGGAAAATTGCAGTTATTGGTAGTCTCTGGAATCAATTGTTTAGGCGATTCCAACTCATATTGTAGACAATACTCGAAACCTATTGCTCACACAACTCCAATTAATAAGTGGTCTTCGAAGTCAATTGTCTGGACAATTCAAATTAATAGACAATCGCCAAAATGAATTGTCTGGACAATTCCAATTAGTGGGCAGTCGCCATGTCTGGACAATTCCAATTAGTGGGCAGTCGCCAAAGCCAATTGTCAAGACAATTTAAATCTACACACAGCCTCCAAAATCAATTGTAGACACAATCTGCTACCTGGTATTAAAATAGGAATTGTTCAGGGTGTGATTGTATTTGCATTGCGGTCCGGTTACCAAAGTTTATATTTTGAAGCACGTCATTGCCGTACCGTATCCCAGTGCCCGGTAGTCTTTAATAATAGTACAGCAGTATCATACCCCAGGAACATAGGTGGGCTGACTAGTGTGGCCGACGCGCCGACGCGGTTATAGATTGTAAAATGTTTTTTCGTCCCTTTTCGGGACGTTATATTCAGTTCGTATGAATAGTCACAAACTTCTTGCCACAATGTTTTACTGCGTGTATCATATGGTAAGATAATGCTACTTCTATGAGTACCTTCTGCTTGAGGCACGGCGAGGTCGCACATACATGAAATAGCGATATACGATGCTATGATATGATATCATTCCGGGGAGACGAGTAATAAAAAAACGAAAACGAAGCTGCGAGATCGAAGTTTTTTTCAAAACTCATTTAGCAAGTTTGGTGTGATACTACAGTAGTGACATCATTGTAGTGATACTATTAATATCAATGATTCGATCGCGCCTTTTGCGGGGTGTGTAGGTTTATATAGGGTTTAGAGTGGTCTGAAAATATGTACCAGGTAGCACGTACTAGGTAACATATCATTATATGGGATAAAAATCCAAGCAGGTTTTCGTCCGGATCAAATTTTGAAAGAGCTTACGCACGAGTTTTGTGTTCGCCATCGCAGCGACCTGAGATTTTTTTTCCAAGCCCATTGCTGTGGCACATTTGAACCAACAAACAATCAATGCTTAGACTCTGCTTTTGCTGTTTCCGACGGGTGCATTTTTGGAGATTTCGATTTGATCATTGTTCTCGCTGTATTATCAAACACAAAGTCAAAAGGACTCTGAATGGTTCGTGCGTTGGGTCGGCTTGATTTTGTATTCTGGTTTTGAACCGCGTTTTTGTCATCGGTCTCATTTCCATGCTGTGCTGCCACTGTTGACGTATTATTGGCTGAGTGACTGGCTGTTGAACAGTGGTAACGCATCTTTGGCGCCCTCTTATCTTCTTGTCCTATCCTATCCTATTATATCCTATCCTATCCTATCCTATCCTATCCTATCCTATCCTATCCTATCCTATCCTATCCTATCCTATCCTATCCTATCATGGCTTTTGTCGGCATGCCTCTATCGCCCGGCAGCGCGGGATTATCGACGTGTACCAGAAGGCCTGTATTGCGTTGACTGTACGGTGAGCAACACCACGTAGTAAGGGAACAAACAATGATTTTGGGCCTTGCTCGAATGTATTACATGCTATATACTGGTAGCAGGTACCGCTCTGAAGGGAACTACAAGGACCGTTTACACATTGACATGTATGAAGATAAAACGGCCCTTGCTTTTCCGTGGAGAGTGGTATGTTATACGTACATACATACAAATGGCGCAGGGTGCGTCCTGCAGTAACGTCGATATTCGCAACTGATTTTCATGCGTTTCGTCCAAAAGTCGAGCCGAATTTGGTCAACTCCCAATTTCTTACTATTCAATATTAAGGGCTGTATAAACCCTTTTAGGACGGCAGTCCCGTTTCGGGAACAGACCACTCAAATTATCAGTAGTTTGTCCCCAAACGGGACTGCAGTCCTAAAAGGGTTAGTGGGTGCTGTCGCATGTCGTCTCGTTCTCTCGCCTATGAGGGTGTTACGCGCGTCTTTTGGATACAACGTGTGGGTGGTTCGCGCTATCTCATCGTGCGGCCGTGCTGCGCTTGAACGCCAAAATCTCCAACAATATTGTATCACGACAACTTGCACGTACGCTTTTCCTGCCGCACTGCTGCACTGCTGCTGTTGCGAGCGTCACCACGGTCTGGAGAATCATATCGAATTCTCATCAACCCGCTGCTTGTTGTTAGCTCTCCATCTGCCGCTGACTCCAATGGCTTGCTGGCAGATCTTGTGTATATCAGTATCCTGAAGGTGACCTGGATACGTCGCGCCATGAGTTTCCACGCTATGATCTACCATACAACGGTTTTTTATATTGTAGCTGGTATCGGTCAGGTACCGTTCAGACAGTGTTATACGCTGTGTTTCACAGCATTTCTTGCTTGTGCATATACCACATTCGAGGCCCCCAAAGGTACTCTGCGGCCGCAGCATTTGTAACACAAAGACATCCTTTCTCTCAAGCGTTTTACTCGTACAAGAGGATTGTCATTGCAATATAGTAACGGTATTTGTAGCACTAGTATCGGAGCAGTAACGGTCGTGGTATTATTGATAGTTTCACTACTATCAGTAGCAGCAGGTATTAGTTTAGTACCTGGTAGATATTAAAGGTAGCATCAGTCGTAAATAATATAGTCGTGGTATCAATAGTAGAACTGCTGATTTTCTGAGTATGCTGTTTATAGTAGGGTGGTCGGCTTTTGCGGACAAGATGCGTTCGCATGGAATGCGCGCAGTTTCCACGCGATACGCCTCCGCTCGTGTGTTTCGTTTTTGTCCGTAAAACTGTCGGAAACAGCGGAGATTTTGCCACATCTCCGCTTCCGTGTGTTCTCCCGCACCTTCCGCCCTCTCGTGCTCATTCATGTCCCATCATGTCATTTCTGGCCGCCTTTTGCGCTTTCGTCTTCAATCCGCGTTGCTCGGTCTTCTCTCCTCCCCCTCTGCTCTCTCAATTTTCATCATCCCCGTTGCTCTGTCAGTTCTCAACTCTGTTTGCTCTCTCTCTCTCATCTCATCGCCTTTGCTCTGTCAACTCCCATCCCCTTTGCTCCATGTTCTCTTACACCCTTTGCCCTCTTGCCTCTTTATCGGCTTTGTCTCTCACCCCTTTATATGCGCTTCCACCCCCCGTATGCCCTCCCGCCACCTTTTCTCTGCTATCCCCTCTCCTCTTCTACCCGCTTTGCTCTTTGGTTTTTCATCCACTTTGCCCCCTCGTCCTCTCTGAGTACTCTCCTCCCGGTTCTTCTGCCACCCCTTTTCACCCTTGCAGACGTGGGCGCCACTAGGGGTGGCTGCAGCGCCGGGCAAGTGCTCGCGCTAGTGGGGGGGGACAACGCCAGCACCGAAACTCAAGAGTTGGCCTTAAAGCTGCTGGCAAGAGAAACACTCGACGCCGACGAAGCCTACCGGCTAGGGAAGCGCATTTTCGATATACAGCAGCCGTCGACTGTGCTGTGGTGAGACAATGCTTGCGCTCAAAAAGGGTTACGACAGCACCCCTTGGCCCTTTCAGGATTGCATTGCAGTCTCTTGACATCAGTTTTGAGGACGGCCTTCTTTGAAGATATATATATATTTTGACTGGTTTGTTCCCCAAACGGGACTGCGGCATATATGCTATTAATAGAAGGGCTAACCCTTTGGCACTGCACTGTACATATACCTACTGTATATAACTGTATAGTACAGCTGACTCCTCTTCCAAGTACTGTATAGTATTACGGGGGACCATAGTTAATAGGACCAAATATTGTTAGTAAAAATGGTTACGTATATAGGTTTTTATTTATACCATAGGTCCTATTAACTATGGTCCCCCGTAATAGTATCATATCTCCCCACAATGGGACTTCACTCCTAAAGTTAGGATTACGACTACCAGGTGTTCATCCACAAGTACGCTGGAGGTCGCACCCGTCGACTACCCAGAGCTTTTAAGAAGGTGTGCCTAATCGGCAGTGTTGTGTGCATTACCCTGCCTTAGTCTTGCGTGGCCGATGGCTGAGGGGGAGAAATGCAACGTACCAGCCGCAAAAGCTTGTTCCACGTAGGCGCGGCGAACTTCATTGTCGTATATGCCAAGCTTGCTAATACCAAGTAGAAGTTTTTGATCTCAAAGCTGAGGCGTGTCGTTCCTATTTATTTTTGCCAAATATACCCTGTTCGTATAGCGCAGCACCGCGGAGATAGTTTGCTGCGGCACAGTAGTAGTATTAATGGTAGTAATAGCTCTACAGCTGCACAATAGTGGCTCTATTACTGCGGGATATCTCTACGGACTGCTGTACAGCAGTAGCAGTTCAGTGGCAGTCCCACTGCTGCACGATGCTGCAGTAGATCCTTTGCTATGGTGTGGCCAAGTTGAAGGGGTGCGGTACATCGTATCAGATTGCAGGAGCGGCTGCATCAAGTGTTGTTTGACTGTTTATGCCGTAGTTCTACATGCCATGCTATCTATTCATACCGAGTCATCTAGGAAACTGCCCATTAATATTGTATGTATGCTGTATGGCACTCTTCTATGATACGTTGAATTAACCGGGCGCAGTTCGCGGGTCATGACCAGACCCGCGGGTCCTGTCAGGGAGTGTTGAAAATCTCACCGGGTCGGGTCGGGTCAAAAAGTGCTCAAAATCTCACGGGTCGGGTCAGATCGCGTCAAACGCTTTTCAAATCTCGCGGGTCGGGTCAGGTCGGATCAAGAGGTGATGAAAAGCTCACGGGTCGGGTTGGGTCAGGACCCGCGAGAAACGGGTCACTCGCGGGTCGGGCCAGCATGACCCGCGAGTTGTTTTCTGCTGATCCGCGGGTCGGACAAGCGCATCCGGCTCGCGGACCCGACCCTTGAAACGGTTCCGGCTCTCTTACCCAAAACTTGCTCTCGTACCAATACTCAATATTATTTCTTTGATATCATGTTCAAACATTAGAACACCGCCGAATCCATATACGCATTTTCGCATCCGTCCATGCCCACTACAGCCAGGCCGCATATCGCTGCGGGGCACCAAAATGAATACCAGGTATTAAATTGTTTTAGAAGAGTCGACCCAGGGCCGAATCCGCGGGTCGAACCAGTTGGTCAAGATAAATGGTCTCGTGGGTCAAAAGTCACCCGACCCGCGACATGTCCCATATACCACGGGTAAATTGGAAGGTGGGGGGTCGAGTCGGGTCAGGTCAACAGGTTTTGAAATCTCGCGGGTCGGGTCGGGTCGGGTCGGGTCGGGTCGGGTCAGGTCAGGAGATTTTCAAACATCACGGGCCGGGTCGGGTCGGGTCAACAGTTTTCTACATCTCGCGGGTCTGGTCGGGTCGGGTTGGGTCAAGAGGCCCTTTAAATCTCGCGGGTCCGGTCGGGTCAAGTCAACATACCTTGTTTTTTTCGCGGGTCGGGTCGGCTGTTCACCAGACCCGACCCGACCCTTGAGGTTCTACCTGACCCGCGAAAAGCCCTGGATTCAATCTACGGTATTGTGTCACGTTATTCCTGCTCAAGGTCAAGTTCAACATCCGTTGTCCTTGAATATACACCGGCTTTTGAGCGGACAACACATTAAAATAAGCACTATTACGTACGGACGCGAACAATATAATATTGCAGGTAACAGCAGTATTGCTCTGTTTCGGCGTGGCGCGACTCGTAGCCGAACGGCACGCGGCTGACTGGCTGCCTTATGCCACCATTTCCGGCGGAAATATTTCCATAATTTGATATGAGTAAAAAGAGCGGACGCCTTGAGGACGGTTCCTGCGTTGATACATTGAATGCTCTGACACCTGCTTAAGCTGAACAGCGTTACACCATACTACTCGTACTCCCAACCCTTGTTTGCCAAGCCCAATAGTTTGGCGCGTTCGACAGACCAGACACCGTCTTTGAACGCAACCTCGTATTACGGGGGACCGTAGTTAATAGGACCAAATATTGTTAGTAAAAATGGTTAAATATTTAGGTTTTTATGTATACCATAGGTCCTATTAACTATGGTCCCCCGTAATAGTACAGTAGCACATAGCTTTCGCGATAAACGTGAGATACTGCGTTCCGGGTGAGAAACCAGACATGTGCATATGTGTTTTGGAAGGAGCTCTGGGTGTGGCCTCGTGCGAGATGGAAACGAGAAAAAAGGCGTATTTCACCCCTGGCAACGACTCCTAAATGACCCGAGACCGCAACGACGTCCGTAGGTAGGCGCCCCCTTGGACAGCAGTATGGCTTGCACTCCTATTAATAAAACGCTGCCGGTACGGTTAGGTGGCAAACCGGTTGTTGTCGCCGCGTCGTGCTGGTCTGCGGGTGAGCATGCTCAACTCTTGCACCCAGCCCCTCCCATCATCTGCAGGGGCATGCCGATTGATTCTTGTATCTCTCCCGTAACGTTGCAGTGCCACGTTACAGCACCATATTACGGTGCCACCTTGCAATACCACCTTGCAATACCATCCTGCAGTACGTAGTACCACCGTAGAGTACCACGTTACAGTGGTGCCAGCTTACAGTTCTACTTCACAATTCCACCTTGCAGGACCACTGGGACCACTGGCAGTTCCACCTCACAACAACTGTGCCCTGATTTTGCGATACACCTCTTGGCTGACATTTAGTGGCACGAGAACGGCGTACGTATGCTCAATGTCTTGTGTCCTTTTACGCCCTGCTGCGCGCGGTGCATGTAGCCTGTGCGTACACATCTTGCGAGTGAGGTACGAGACCCCTTCAGAATGGCAAGGGCTCATCAAGGCGCAGCAGGAGACGACGAGGGTAGGCAGTTACAATCCCCAGGTAATCGTGGATGCCTACAAGAGAGGCCAGGCGGCCGGAAACAAGGCCAGACTGGTGGTGCAGGTAGGTGCTATTGTGCTATCTCTCGCCTGTTGATTAGTTGTGTTGCTGTAAAATGTTGCGGTCGCGCTTTTCCGTAGCGATGGAGTGTCGCTTCAGAATAGTTCACGTCGTGGTTGGGGGGGGCAATCTGGCGGGATCGCTCGCCGTGCATGCTTGGACCTTGGTCGGTTGTCGGACACCTTTCCTCTGGCCTTTTCTTGCGTTGCGTTGCGTTGCCTTGCCTTGCCTAGTGTCGGCGCAAGCTTTCTAGTAGTAGGATGCGCCACGAGCTTGAACCTTTCCGTTGCGAAACGTTTTCGGGTACAATCTCCTACTTCTGCTACCCCGCGTCCGAGTCTTGATGACTATCGATTACCGCTTGATGCTCGCCGCTCGGAACTCCCACCTTATTATCTGATGGCTCAGGCTTCATGTGCTGTATGCGATGTATTTTGGCGCATGTGTTGCTTGCGCTGTAGGTGATGTATGTGCAGTATGCCTTGCATGCTCTCTATTTATGTATGTGTGATATATACTGTATTTTCTGCATGTTCTGCATGTCCTGCATATGCTCCATGTGTTGCATATACTGTATGCGCTATATGCGCTGTATGCGCTGTATGTGTTGTATATACTGTATGTGTTGTATGCGCAGTATGGGCTGGATTTGCTTGATGTTTTGTTTGTTGTACTCGCTGCATGTTGATTGGATCCAGTTGGCAGAACCGTTCGACGGGATGGAGCGGGGCGAGCTACTGACACCGCTGTTGGCACAGCATCTGCAGCGGAGGTTCAACGTGGTGGCCGTGTCTCAGTGCGGCCGCAGCTCAGGCCCCAAGTACGGCCAAAACGTGCTGGACATCGCGAACAACATGAACGCGCTCAGCACGCCGTTTGTCCATTCCAACGAAGTGAGACCCGTGCTATGGCAGAGCGGTGCAGGCTATTACGGGGGGCCATAGTTAATAGGACCGAATATTGTTAAAAATGGTTAAATATATAGTTTTTTATGTATACCATAGGTCCTATTAACTATGGTCTCCTGGAATAGAGAGAGTACAGCAGTACACGGTAGAGGGAGTAACAAATGTTTCTTCGGGTTCTAACAGGAACAGCTCTGCACCCCACCCATAACCTGGCTGTCAAAAAATGGTGTGCTCAACCCGAGCAACAATCCCATGGGCTAGGCACAAAACAAGAAACATGGTACAACGCACTGTACTGTATTAGGATTGCAAAGCTATGGCGTAGTTACCCAGGAAGCTTTTAATAGGTTTAGAGCCCAGTCGATCAAAACCGTCTGAAGCCCCAGGTACCCACCTACCCTACCGTTTACCCTACCGTGGCACCGTTCGTGAGTAGCATGACCTCGAGGTCAGCGGGGACGCGATGCGCTGCCGCCCTCCCCCCTTGTTCAGATTCAGCGCGCATGGTCACGCGATGCGCGGGAAAAGTAGAAACGTATGATAGGGGCGAAGCGGTGCATCTTGCACATAGGGCAGCTCATGAACAATTGTAGCCCATCTATCTCCCACCGCTCACACCCGCGAAACATGCGTGGAAGAGCTATCTGAGTCGTCTTCTTTGGGCGGAGGGGTCTCGATTGGCCCCCTCTTGCTCACGGCAACACACCCGTATCCTAAGCAGTCAGCCAAACAGTTGCACGCCAACTCTGCAGCATGCTCCTTACCTACCCTCTTTCAGCCTGGAAGGTATGATAGACGTGTTCTGTATTTTTCTCGGTGTGGGATTTTTCGTGCAACTGTATTATTAATTGTTCAGCTGATATTGAGTATTAGTGTTTTGCGTGTGCGCCCGACGTAAGTATGTACCTGGTACTCCGTATTTTGGCGACGGAGCGTTTGACACAGGCTCGACACCGATGTTCTACATCGAAGTAGGTTGGCATACGGCAGATATCAGCTTAATGTTTACCTTTTCGCGTCCGGCGGAGGATAAAACAACCATAACAGAATCGAACGGAAAAAATGCGCTGAACGAACCCGATGTCTTGCACGACCCTGGTGTGGTGACGCTGTTGTGGCGAAGCAAGTCGCCTTGGGTAGGACAACCTTTTTCATGTGCCCTTACCGCGTTTGGGTTGATGGTGGTGATGGTGGTGATGCTCGTGGCAGGACATTGCGGAGGATGTGGAGGTGGGAGAGGTGGGTGTCGACCCGCCCGAGTTCGGTTGGTACGTGGACCAGCGTGAAGCCAGTATGGAGCTAGACGCTTGGGTAGACCTCAGGAGAAACATCATCAAGCGGCCGTTTTTGGCAACATCGGAAAAGTTCATCAACACTTGCGGGTAAGGGACAAAACGTCACGTATCCGGGGTGCGATTTCACACGCTTGGGCGTTGGTGCTGATATTCTATTGTAGCTGGGTTACGTAAAAGTAAAGGACACCTCACAATATTTTCTGAGACCCTAGACAGGAGGGGTATGCTAATACCTAACGATGCTGTATTTATTGTTTTCGCTCACAAATCCCACCCCCCGTAGGGTTTGTTTTTGATTCCGACCTGGGGGTGGTGTGATGTCGTGCTGTCTTGTGGTAAACCCTGTCTATAAGGCTTTTTAGTTTGAGCGCATAAGGCGCGCAGTTGAAGGCGCACACTACTGTTTGGGTGCTCAACCTGCGCTAGGCATACGGGAGCACCTTTCGCTTCGGCTAATTGTTTACAAGCAGGGTGCAAGCAGCTTGAACACGTGAACACTGTACACCCACCATCGACTGTGCGGGGGGTGGTCGCACACAGAGTCGAATGCTCATATTCTCGACACGTGGTTTGAACATGGCACGTCTTGCGCATGCGACACATGTGGGGCACTCTTCCAGCGGTGGCTGTTTGTTGTTGTTGAAAGTGCAAAGGTCGGTATTAGCTGAAAAACTTTGCGTCACCGGTGCTGCGGGTTTGTATTGATACATTGCGCAATATTACTCAAGAAAATATCTTTTTGGGCCGGGCTCAGATTGTTTCATCAGGTTATATGAGGCAGGGTTTGCCCTACACTGTTGTAATTTCGGAGTAGTATAGAAATGACATTCAGTATAGAAATAGCTTTTAGTATACGCAGAAATGGCATTTTTATGTTCAAGCGAAACGCGAGCCAAAATATGTGACTGATCAAGTTCTTAAATCAAGAAAGTGCTGTCGCTTACTACTGTAGCTGTGTACAGCAATAGGGAATCTGTTGTACGCGCTGAATGTTACCGTGGTGGGCGGTGCAGCTCTCAACCCGGCTTCCTGTCGCGCTTTTTGTGGGGGATCGCGCAGGGCGTCTATTCTAGTGGCAAGCGCGTTTCACCCTTCCTACGGAGAGAAGATGATCACGTGTGCCGAAACGGCGACAACCTTTAATGGCTGCATCGTCGTGAGAAAGGGGCTCGAGGGTGAGGGTTGAGGGTCAAGGTCTCACACGTCAGATATGTCGGATCAGATCCCCATGCCACCATCTAGATCCTTCGGAGCAGATATGTTCCTGATTTATTATTTATCTGATCTGTATGATCTACGTTCATGGGGTGTGCCGGGTGCGATATGCATTGTATGACCCGGTCCTTGCGCGCATATTTGCCGGGCGCGATAGTTATATACCAGGTACGTATCTTCCTGTGTAACATGGTTCTTGACCAGCATCTTATCCTCATAAAGGCCAACATTGGACGTGATGGTCTATCTAGATCGTGACTTGGCCGATGGGCGAAAGTGTGTGAGGATAACAAGGAAACCTGTTTAACACTCACGTTGGAGTCACATCTACCCGCTCGAGCTGCTGTTTCGCGACCCCTGTACTGTATGTAGTACATGTGGGTTGTCTCTCGGTGGTGCGTGTTCATAGCACGCACGCGCAGTGTGTGGAATATCCCCCTCCAGACTCAACAGGAATGCGCCATTATGGTGTTGTTCTACTGACACCTTTTGATGCACTCGCACGTTTCGTGTCCTTTTCGTGCACCTTTCTTGTTCCTTTCGTGTACGTTTAGTTAACGTTCGGGGTATTTTTTAAGTGCACCTCTGGTGAACGTTCATGCTGCGTCTATGTAGTGTACCTTCGAGTTACTGTAACTTTCAGGTACTCGTTCCTTGGGAGTACCTTTGGTGTACCTTTAGTGTTCGTTTGGTGTACGTCTGGTGTACGTTTGGTGTACCTTTGGTGTACCGTTGGTGCACCTTTGGTGCACAGTGTACAGTTGGTGCATTTGTGGTGTACCTGTGGTGTAAGGTACCTTTAGTATGGGGTACCTTTAGTGCAGTGTACCTTTCATGTACTGCGCCTTTAGCGCATCGTTTCTTTCCTCCTTTGGTGCACCTTTGATGTACTCTTACTCTGCATGTTGAGCACTGTGCCTTTGTTTCTTGAGTGCACGTTTGGTGGTAGTGTGTGTGATAGCTTCTCGCTGCTGCAGTGTCCGCTGTGTACGTCGTGCTGTTGATGGTGAAATCGTCGAACTGTCCAATTGTCCAATTTTCGGTTCTGGGGCTACTCACGACAGGAACGCTGGGATTCGGCATGGGGCGTGAAGCGGAAGTGATTTGTGGAGTGAGAAAGGCCGACAACACTTTTGAAAGAATGACCTACACTTTCGGCCCGGGGGACATGGGGTGGGAAAAAGAGGTCAGTTAATCGGGGATAGGTGCAACACTTTTCAATCAATGTGGCTGGCCTCAAGTGTTGGGTCGATCGGGCACGACAAACGCCTCCAGACAATGTGGTGTTGGCAACCAGTGAAATACGCTATTATGGCCAAACCCATTGGATGTTTCGTTGGGTCGAGCTGCCTTTTTCAGCTCCTGCCCGTGTCTCTCTGTGTGCGCGTGCGATATGGCCGTCGCAAAATAGCAAGCGTCCGTCCCAGTTGTCTATTCGACGGCAAGTACATCAGCTGGACGCTCAACTTGCGGTGGGGGCTCAAGCTCTAGGCGACTGTACTCGGCAGGTTATCTTCACAAGCTTCGGGCGATGCGGTCTACTTTCTACTGTCTGTAAAAAAATAGTTTTTGTCCGAGTCGTGGACGGCAGCATGCACGCTCTTTGTCGCCACTTGTGGCTCCTTGTTGCTCTTTGTTGCCTCACGGGGCTGCGCGAGCACCGTCTTCAAAACGTTATTGCGCTGTTGTTGCGGATCTAGTGGTGTGGAGCTGGAACTACTGTAAAGGTACATGCTATTGCTGTAAACCCGTTCGAGAGCGTATACTACGGCAGCACACTGTAGAGCTTCTAGGGATCTAGAGGATACTTGTTGCTGAACGACTGCTGTAGGCCTAATATAGGGCTCTACTGTTGAGTCAACTTTGAGCTACTGCTGTAGAGGTACTGTTGGGCTACTGAGCAGAGAGAATATCGTGTGGATAATTCCTCGATCGATAACTAATCAGGTACCTCGTAGGTTTGCGTAGCACAATGCCAGCGGGAGCTCTGTCCCGAGAGTACACTAAACAAAAAACGAGACCATACTATTAATGCAAAATCCTAGACCTAAACCGGGGGGTACACACAACCATGTCATGTAGGCATACAAATGTTACTTTGACCAAAAGGCCACCCCGCTGGTTTGTTTCTCATGCTGACCTTGGGGCGGAGTGTGCAGCCGCTTTGTGTTTCTCCGCATACCCCTGATATTATACCTTCTATCTGTCCTTGTGCGTGCGTGCACGTGTTCTCTGGATTCGTTCTTACGGCTCTAGGGGGATGCCGTCGGCTTGAAGGACACCAAGGAAACGATTGGCAACATCAAGTCGTTTTCTCTGGAAGGCTCCTCTGGCGACCCATATTTCGACAAGCGGTAAGACACAAAAACAAACAGCTGTGCCGCCGTGCCAACTTGCAGGAGATCAATGTTGCGATCGCGTTTTGCAGGAATTGCTTCTACAAATACGATACGAAGTTCTCGCGGCAAACTTTTTTGAACGAACAGCTGACTTGAGTCTGGACAAAAGAAAAATCTTCCTCAGCGACGCAGAATGTAAAACGCTAACCTAAGTATGTACACGAATCAAGTCGCCGAATTCTGTTGCTTTTCGGTACTGTACCAAGGATTGGCTCGGAGGCGTTACTTTTTGGGAGTTGTGAGATGCAAAATGTAAAATGTCATGCACAAGATACGCAAGACGCGGGCTCGTGCACGTGCGTCACCGGCAAGGTGATGCCTTCTGACGTAAGCTAACCCTTTTAGGCCCACAGTCCCGTTTTAGGGACAAACTACTTCGAGCGGTTTTCCCCCAAAACGCGACTGCAGTCTTAACAGTCCTCAAAGGGCCGAGTGAGGAGGCGTGCCCAGATAAGGGTAGCACTTTTTGGTCCTAATATTTCTGATTGCCCGGGCTCCTTACCTAATGTCGTCGGAGTAGCATTGGTGTTTTACCATATTTTCCGGGCTATACCTTTCGTTAATAGTTCGTCGGGTTTGCACTTTTAGCTTTCTCACAGCCAGTTTTTTAGGTGAGGTATGGAGCTCCTATGCTACATCAGGTATGCGAGATTTTCAAGTCAGGACAAAGTAGGTGCTACGCCTGTGCTACCACGCGTCTTCTCGTCCAGCGGTCTAGACTTGATTTATTTCCTTACAGTAGGTCCACTTCCCACACGACCGACGATTCTGCCACATTTGTTGTGCCTTTGCCGCCCCGCGATTGCTTTCGGCGAGTCGCTTCGGCGAGTTGGATTTTTGGAATATACGCTGGGAATACGGAGCACCCTTAGCCCGCAATATATGGTGTCACCGGGCTCCAGGCTCATATTGCCGACTCTACGAACTCACAGCTGAATTCACCGTCTTTCCAATACGTGGCGCCATTCCCTACTGGCATTTTGTCTTGTTTCTACCATGCCTGGTATAGCGTCTGCTTCACCAAGAAGTACACCATATGTCAACTGACATCATCTGCCACCACCTGTGCATCAACCTATACCAATGCCCCCAATGACACCAAATATGACCGTCTTCCGCCTCCGTACTCAATGAACTCCTTTTTGCCGCTGCTCAATTTTCCACTTGCCACCCATCCAGGGTGAGGCTTACAAATGCTGGCCTGGAAGTCGGCATGGAGTGGATCATGGCACGCCTGTGAAGCCCCTCCCGTGGTTGAGTTGCTAACCCTAACCCTATAACCCTAACACCAGCCATCCTGATACGTGGGCGTGGATGGGTTTTCATGGGCGTTGCAGAGGTTGCTGGGTACAGGAAACAGCGACAAAGAACATTGCTGTTGCTCAAATCGGCAGACCCCATGGGTTGCCGCATCTGCTACTGTGGAATAGTGACTCTGAAGAATGTCCAGATATTCTGATTTTTCAAGATGCTAACAGTCGGGAATACTATGATGACAGCATTTGGTTTGGTTACAGGTCGTGGTCGTCTTTGACGTGCCTACAGCGATGTAAGGGTTTCAACTGGAAAGTTGGCCTGCTAGTGCACCGGGTTTGCTGTTGCGCTTCCCTGTGACATGCGATTTATATCTCTGTGGTAGAGAAAGGGACCAGGGCTTGCTGGCCTACACAGTGCGGTTTCTGCACTTATTGTAAAGGAAGGTGACAGATGCCTGCAGTTTTCCGATTGGGGAACTTTTGGTTCATTGGCGGTTGTTGGTGGAGAGATTGGATTGGCGGGAAAACGTTGGTTGGCCCACAACGTCGACTATGGTCGCGATGTCACCTTGGATCGGGGTACGCTTTGCCGGACATACCCGCGTATCTTCAGGACGTATCATGTACCTGGTACCTTTTATACCAGGTATCAGGTATTGAATATGACTTCAGGGCCCAAGTGCGCCACGGACGAATAACGATGCTATCCGTCGGCACATCTCTACGAGATAACGGCAATCGTTCTGCAGGATCGTAATTTCTCGCCTATTCTCACGTCGGCCACGGTTTTTCGACCCAGTTATGTACCAGTTATAGGAAGACGTACTGATAGGTTTAGCTCTGGGCTCTAGAACCCCACTTTTACGCAAGGGAATCGGATTATTATGGGCAGTGTCGACGTTCTTCTGTGCCCTCACCCTGATTGATGTTGCATTTAATCACGCATGCCCCTCCAACTAGCTGCTGGTCTGTTCGTATTGCGTCGAATTATGCTAAGGTTGAGGATCATGTCAGCAGATACACTAAATACGCCGCGTATGTATACGTATTGTAGGAAGCCGTACCAGATAAAGGGGATCCACATACACATACTTATGTGGGGAGGGGGACCCTGGCCCTACCAGCTCTAAGTCGAATAGTTGTAATACTTCTATTAATAGCAGTCCTAGCACTACTGCTGTAGACACAACAGCAGCTATAGTACCTACGTACACCAAAAACGAAAGGTCTACTGCAGGACCGCATATGGCGTATAAACGGACGAGTCTCAACATCTACTGCTGTGTCTTTCACAACCGAAAATCCAATGCGTAACACATGGACGGAAACATGAGCGACATCTGAACTACTGTACCAACAAGGCGTGATTGATAACTCCCATATATATTGCACTGTAAATGCTGTACTGTTTCCCTCTTTTGGACCCCACCCTGTTCGAGGAGCAGATTGCTTGGAAGTAAACTGAGATGGACCAGGTATATGTTTCTCTACGTACAGGAGTGCAGTGCGTAGTGCAATGGGTGATTGGCCGTTGTCAACTGAGGTCTCTGAAATAGAATTTGCTTTTTTGTCCGTCCATCTGTCCGATAAAATGACACTTCGGGAACGTCTCTTTTCCATTTCCCACGTCGAACGCATCTAACGCCTCATCATGCCCATACCAAACCCCGCACACTAGCCAACATCATACTAGCCAGCAGCAGCCTGTGCTCAATGGCGGCAGCACGATTAAAAATCAAGCTTCGACGCCAAGTTGACGTTTCTTACTAGCGGACGCCTTTTGTGTCATAAATGGGTTCCTTAGGTACCACCGTGCACAAGCCAAGGCAAAATTACTGGTTGCCCCTTTTAATACTGCAGCCCCGATCTGGGGACAAACCACGCATTTTTTGAGTGATTCTTCCCCAAAACGGGACTGCAATCTTGAAGGGGTTAATCCCGTCTGCGCCAAGGGAGTTCACCGGCATTATTACTAAACCGGCAACATGTAAGCAAATCTATACCTGGTAGCAGTATAATACCAGTACGTACGACATACCAACAGCTGAACAAAGCAGCCCTCGAGCGCATCTATCTTCAGAAGGTGAGGTTTCACATCCAACTTTTTTTTTTTTTTCCATCCCATTCATTATCTTCGCACATCTTCTTCTCTCTCTCCTTCCAACTCGTAACTCAGATCCGGGGTCACATAGCAGGCTCTTCTCCCCCCTTCCCGCTACGGTACGTGCCTTCATTTTTATCGCGAGAAGATTTCAGCCTTTTCTTCCCTCGTCGACTCGCATCGAATTGTGCCTACCCACGCTGCAAGGCGCTCTCAACAATTGAATCCCTTTTTTTATTTTTGCAAATAAAGTCAAAGTCCAACCCTCCGAGGGCTCGAACCCAGGACTCAAACAAGTAGAATTCGAGGTTAACCACTTGAACCACCGGGGCGACCGGCTTGGGATCAGATCATACTCTACTGGAACTGGTACTGCCGCGGTGGTGGTGTGGATGCGGTCGGACAGAGAGGGGTGATCCACACACACAACGAACGAAGAATACTAACTGAAAAATGAACACACTGTAAGTAATCAATCGTCAGGTCAATTTCGGTTCGATGGAGAGTCAAAAATTTCGAGGAAACTTGCTGTAGTAATTATAGATTTTCCGGTTTGGAAATGCTATCTGACCAAAACAATTAAATAAATTGACCACCTCGGTTTCAGTTTAATTATTTCGTACTGGAAATAGAGGTAATTATTTATTTTCCGTCTTCGGGCACACGAAAATCACAGAACTCCCAGTTTCGTAACTAACTGCTGTCGGGCACGGTTCTGCTCTATGAATAGCACATCGGCGTCTTTCGCAATAATAATAGTTGGAGAGCTCACATGGCACCCTCTCGTTTTGCAAGGCATTCCATTCCTTTCGGGTATGGAGATGAAAGCACAATACGCACACCCCCTCTGCTTCGACCATCACAAACAAGTATCGTAGCAGGGACAATATTTGGGCAGTAACCTGCTTCCGCGATGATCGTGCTCTCCGCCGACGCCCAAGTCACCATTGAGCTATCGTATAGTTTTGCACCGCGCTGACCTGGGCGTGCCACGGAGGTTCCATACCTACCAAACATTTGGACAGGTCATGGGCTTCCATACCAACAAAACTACGAAATAGTTGGGTCTGTCGGCGGCTTTTGCCCGAGCCCAACACTTGATAGGAAGGAGAACAGTCACTGGAATCTTGGCTTTGTCTACCCTCACCGAATTCCGGCGGTGATGGCGGTGGCGGCGGCGGCGGCGGGGGGAGCGTGGTAAGCAGGGTAAGAGAGCCATTGTGGGGGCCTGATTATGCTGTGCAGGGAGCGAGCGACCTTGAAGCCGCTCGCCTTGGCACTGAAACGTTGGTTCTGGCCGAGTGTATCCCACGCTATTTCCACTCTGTGAACTCCTTCATTGCCTTCAGGACAACGTGTAGTGGTCCTGATATCCACCAAGAGCAAGATGCGATGTAAGGGAAGTGGGTGTCACGGGCTGATCGAACAAAAGTTCAGCCGAAACAAAGAGTCGCATCCCAGACCACAGAGAGGCGCACTTCTATCCCCCCTCCACACTACCACCCTGGCGCTTCGATCATGCCTTTCAACCGCCGTATATTTGGCAGCAAGCCCCTGTTGAGATTCCCCGATCTCTCAATCGTTGTTGCCATGCGTACAGAGGGGGGAATTCGATTACGGGGGACAATATTAAATAGGACCTACGGTACCCACAAACACCTACATATTTCGCTGTTCTACTCATAACAATAATTGATCCTATTTACTGTGGTCCCCCGTAGTAGGAGGCCCTCGAATCTGCCGTGGGCGGGGGTGCCGAACATAAGCAAGAGCAGCGGCCGATGTGGGCGCCGGAAGGAAATAACAGAGGACTTGCAGAGCATCAGCGCTACCAGCAACGGAGGTGGGCGTCAGAAGGACGCCAGCGCCCGGCACGAGATCCACAAGGGGAGGGCGGGGCGGCAAGTCAGTTAGGGCAAGCCCCGTTAGGACCACAGCTACAGCACCATTTATCTGCCGGTACCTGAAGGACAGTGACCCCCGACACCGACCGCACGGATGGGATAAGCGAATAGGTGCGGGGAACATAAGGGCCGCAACAACAGCTGCAGCAGCGACAAGTGACAGAAGGGCAGGGGCACCAGGTGCTGTCTTGCCGTGGGGTGGCAGGGCGGAAACTTCGCTGGTGTATGACACCGCACACAGCATCAGGCCACCGAGGGAGGCACAAGAGACGAGCATAGGATAGAAGATGCATTTCCTGGGAGAGCGAGGTGTCGCGCGCATGTGTTTGCCGGGAGGGCTGCAGAGGCTGGGGGCGGGGTGATGGGAGTTAGGGGTGGGACACCACTCTGAGCAGGCTAGGGAATAGCCAACATCAGATGCACGTCCAAGGGCGCGGGGGCGGAACTCGCCTATCTCCTTGTGCAATGACCTTTTCAATTCGGAAGAGCAGCTGCACCGCGCACACGCGCATCGCTCGCCTTTGAGCCCCCTCTACCTTTGCTGACCGTCAGCTTTCATCTGCCGAGCAAACCAATCAACAAACATTATGGCTTGGTGTCACCGCACCATGTCGTCACTCTTCTTTTCAATTGAAACTTCTCGTAGAAGTTGACCTAATCGTGAATGTGTTTTTATCAAACATCGACTGTGTATTGACCAGCCGTCGGCAATCGAGTCTAGTTGTAAATATCAGCCACGAGCTGATACACACGTCAATCATCATAACCAATGCAAGTCGTAGGCACTACGTGCAGTAAAGACACTCGAAAAAAAAGGCCCATGACCAACACGACTTTTCTCCATTTTCGGCCCTCCGGGGGGGCGCGGGGGGGGAGTCATCCACAGTAAAATTAGTGATGCGCCGAGTAGGGGATGGTTCGTATCCAGGGAAGCGTTGACCGAGCTGCACAGTTCGATTCAGTGGGCCCAACTAAGGCAAGCTCGTCACGGATATTAATACATTTCATGATCGTCAGGTGGGATCGATGCAAGAGCAGTATCGCAGAGGGGCCACCTCGGCACAGAGGAAGGCGGGTTGCAGGTCTCGGTACTGTTTACCATTCATTACATACCACCGGGTAGATGCGCATTTCTCCTAGCTAGTATATCTCGCGCGGCACATGGTCGATGACAGGAAGGATCTCGTGGCAAGCATCGCGGCGATGGACGGGCGAGCTAGCGGAGCGCCTAAACCGCGTCGTAGGGTGAGTCCTGATCTTCAACACAAACGCGTCATCGCGGTCTCGATGCCGTGCAGTTCGTGAATTGTTTCAACGAGGACATGCGTGCGTGGGAGGAGTAGGAAGCAGCCCCACATGCGCTACTGGAGCAGGAACCGAGACCTTTGTTTCCTGGCCCGAACGACGTCGGTTCGATACCTTTGCCAACGCCTCTAAGACTTGGAGGCCCACGCTTGGTTCACAGTGACGTCTATACAGCCGGTCAACGCGGTGTGGTCCGGCGTGACCACAGCGCCGGGAAACATGTGACGTGGAGGAGCGGGGCGGAAACTTCTGCGGGAGAACGTTGGTGGGGCGTGGGGAGGAGTGCGTATGAGTAGAGGGGGGGGGGGGGGGGGGGAGGGAGCGGAGCGCACCTGCCACGAATATGCCGGGCTGGGCCCTTGCCTCTACGTGTCCGAAAATAAGTTGCCGAGCAGAACAGGGGGCTTATGTATGATACTTTGAAAACCGCGTACTTGCGGCTCGACGGCGAGAGGGGGGTGAAAACGGATCGCGGAAGCGGGTATGGGGTGAAAAATATGGAGGGGATACCAGCAGATCGCTGGAATAAGGATGACACCGTGTCTTCGGCACGATGGAGCCAACCACATCAGTAACGGGCAACAACACCATACCAAGCACGGCCAGGACATCGGGCAGGGGTTTTTAGGGTGGATACTGGGTCACGAGTGGGACCTACTCCTGGGTAGGTGGCGTGGACATGATGGCAATATAAGACAAGCTAACTACGGGCAGATGGGAAAGGGCGTTCGAGGGTAGCGTTAGAGTTGTTGTCTGGAAATGTAGCGGGGGGAGGCTAGTTAGGGCTGCACGACTACGTGGGGTTCTTACCACACCCGCGGCCGGAGGGTTGTCAAAAATAGTTCTGAGTGAGAGGGGAAGGAAAGCCTTGCCGCAAACGGGATCGGGCAAGATTTAGCAACAACTGCCGAAGAGTCTCATACGGTGGAGGCGAAGTAGCGAGCGTAAGGTGAGTAGTGCGATGGCTGGGGAGGGGGGCATCAATCACATCCCACAAGAACCCGGACCGAGACAATGTTTTCTTCGAGAAAGGCAGAGAACATTGCGTGCGTTGGGGCGTCGGTAGATGCACTGTGCCGGTATCGTCGGCAGGGGAATCTGGTGAAGGAGTTTGCTTGCTGTGATCCTGCATTGAATGGGGCCGAGAAAACCAGGAGTGGTTGGGTGTGGGGCGGGGAGAGAACCCAGACAGATACGAGCGTTATGTTTGTCGTGCTAATTTATGATCGACGTTCGGTGGCGGAGGTACTCTCTGGAGGGGAGGGTAGTGGAGTCTCTTCTCACCACACTTCCTACTTCTATCACACTGCTGCCATCCTGCGGTCCAGCTGCTGTTTGTTTTACTAGTACCCTACTGCTGTCCTGGAAGGGAGGGTAGTGGAGTCTCTTCTCACAACACTTCCTACTTCCATCACACTGCTGCCATCCTGCGTTCCAGCTGCTGTTTGTTTTACTAGTACTCTACTGTTGTCCTACTCCTGTTATACTGGTCTCGTCTTCCTGCCCTCCTGACGCTATTCTACTGCTGTCCTACTGTCATCGTCGTCCTCCTCCTGCCCTTCTGCTGCCGTACCTGTTTCTCCTTATCTATCCCACAGAACCCCTTTTTGAGTAGTAGGAATATTCTTCGTTCCGGGTAGAGTAGTAGAGAGTAGGAAACCTATCGTTTTGGTCCATCCCGAATGACACCCGCACCTTTGGGAGTAGAGGGGTGTTTTCATGTAGACAAGCTGTGTTGTAATTCAAGCACGCCATGTTGCGTTCCCTGGAGGGCATACCTGTTGATATGGCCAGACTAGCTGCTTTGTAATTCTGGCACACCATGTGGTGTTCTCCGCAGGGCACAAAGAAAGGTCATGGTTGGTGTGGACAAGTTGTAAAGCCGATTTTTACGGTTTAGGGGGGGCGCGGGTAAGTTTGGCTTGACGATTGTGTTTATGTTGCGGAGCATGACTGGTTATTATGCTGACTTACCGGTTCTGGTGGTACATCTTACTTGTATCTGCCTACGTTTGTTGACGAGACGGGAAGGGGCATCGCTGTGGCCGTACAGAGTGTACTGGCCTGAGTATCAGAGACAGGATGCAAAGCTGTGATTAGTATTTCAATTGCCAATAATGTTTCCCGAATTTTATGGATTGTTGAAATCTTGTTTGGGAATTCGAAATAAGAGATATTTAGAGGATTTGATTTGATTCACAAGCAAGTTGTCTACCAGGTAGAAGTTATTTTTTGCAATGAAACGTGGTGGCTTGTGGTTGGTCAGATACTTTCTGTGGATGAGAGGACTTAGGCTACTTTTAGCGTCGGGTAGATTATATGTTGCGGATGTTTGCTATTTCGCGTTACCGTTACGTACGGCGTTTGAATATATGGCCGTAGCACAATACGGGACAAAGGGAGACTTTTGTGCTGGAGATCTCGTGATTTCTGGCGTTATAATTCGTTCTAGTTTTCGCTTTGTGAGCAGCGCAGTTGTTGTAGCTTCTTTTTGGGGTTGCATTATTAGTTATACGAGTAAGTAGAAGTAGAAGTCAAGTATGGAAGATTTTCGCCCTTCCTTACGGATTTTGTTCCTCGTGCCATTTTCGTGTTTATTTTACTGTAGGTGAGGAATTTAGTCTGATGTTGGTTCGTCACTCGTCACTGTCGTCACTGCCTTATGAATAATCCGGAACGGTGTTGATTTTGATTTTTCAGAACACGGTTTACACACAGTTTCGTATCGGTCGAGGCTATTGACCTTTTATATGTTAGTCCGCATTTTGTGTGCTGGGCTTTGTGTGCTGGGGTGATGACGCCGCTGAGATCACCTTTTAAAACAGACAAATCGGAAAAATGGGAACGAAGCCTAAAATGAGAACCAAGCCGTATCTCCAGAAGAACCATGTGGTGTATCAGATAACCAAAATGATCCTGCGAAACCCCTTGGCCAGCCCTGTGAGAGGAGCTCGTCAGAACGGTCATGCTCCATCTCGTGCCTTCGGGTGGGCGCAAAAAGCGATATACGCTGGCTCTATTGTGATTTCTCTAGATGCTGGCTACCGCGGCGATGCCGAGGACTTCCAGCCTGAGCGACAGCTCATTCGAAGGCTGCTGTACAGCCCCACAGGACTGTCAACTTTTTTTCTTGGAGTTGTACACAATTGGTTTGCTTTCTAAAAAAAAACGTCCGTTCTCATTTTTTGTTTCGTTCCCATTTTTCCGATTTGTCTGTTAAATTCCCCGGTGTCCCTGTTGGGAGACTAGACCAAGAATACAATGACTTGGAACCTATCTAGCAGGAGCTAAGTACCTACTGCGCGAACAGGTTGTTGGGTAGCGGTCTCACTCGAGCAACACTGCGTTTGCCGATATCAAATGTTTTTACTGGTGTCGGCCGGCTCCCGTGTTGATTTTTCCAGATCAGGAGCGTGATTTCGTTGTGCATGTTGATGCTAGCGATCCCTAAGACTGCCGTTATAAATTAGAATGACCAAAAAGGGACACGGCGCGAGAGGCTGGCCTGTGCAAGCGGGCGAAGCGGCATAGATGGCGATCATCGTTCATAACGCAACGCATGCGGCCAGGCCGGGCCGATGAGGCGCAGTCCTCGGTGGCTGTTTGCGATTTGTTTTTCCCGACTACGACGTATTTTGTGTCGTGGTTGTGTTGATTGATCTCTAAAGGTATAGACGCAGCTGGCCCGGGAACGCGTGGTTGACTCCAGACAATAACACGGAACTCCTCTTGTATACTATATATCCGAGCTGTCGAGTGACAGCCGATGGCGAAGCATGCACGTGATTATCTACTACATTGCCGGCACAATAAACCTCCCGTTTTTCCCGAAGATTATCCGCCTAAATCTCCCGTTCTTACAATCCCACATCAATATATGGAACTCCCTAATGTTAGACGGAACATCTCCGTCGTGTTTCTTGAGCACAATCAATATCCCCCCTGCTCATTATACACGACCATACTTCAATATTCCCCCAGGTCGGTAGCATGACAACGTACGACTTCGCTGGGTCGATACATCTCTTCTTTAGGACCAACTCGTATGGAATTCAGAAACTCAAACATGTATTCTGTAACTCACAAATCAAATTCTCGAATCAACACTCCAATCCTCAAAAACCAGTATTCAAATAAATGCTCAAATCCACAGCCTCTCTCTGTTGCAAACATATAAAAATACCGAAATCCAATGCCAGGTAAAACGGCATTCTTCTCGGATTCAGCCAGGTAAAACGGCATTTTCCGCGGAATTGATTCAAATATATCAGTGTCTCTTCAGTCCTACCGACCTCTCTCAATTTCCGAATACTATCCAGACCTTCCCTCGTCGGAAAACATTTTCATGTGGACCGCACACGCCCCCAGGCGCTTCCTAGTCTCACTTCAGCCTTGTCAAAAACCTAAATCACAAGTATCATCGGAAAAATACCACAGGAGGAGTGGTCATGCCAATAAAAAAAAATCAAGCCAAGAAACCTAATGCCAGAGATCGCGAGGAACCCCGTTCCTCCGGACAAGAGTCTCCCCTTATCCCCTACTCCCGCCATAGATACACAGATCGCGACGGTAATGCGAGATAGCACATAGGTTTCCTCACTAGAAATTTATTTGACGTTGCGACCACTCGGAAAACACCAAAAACCCCTCAAAATCCGTTACCAGAAACAAAACGATTTTATAGTTCAAACACATTCTTCACTCAAAAAAGTAAAATAAAACATCTCGGAAACAAGGCGTCAAAGGTTCATCAGAAAATCCCGGTGGTAACGAAAAACCATGTTGTTGAGCGGCTTTGTCAAGAAGTCTGCGCGCTGCTCCTCCGACTCTACATGGGTAATAACAAACTCCCCCTTGGAAATAAGCTCTCGCAAAAAGTGGTGTCGAACGACGATGTGCTTAGAATTCGACGTGCACACTGGGTTTTGTGCCAGGTGCCTTGCCCCCTCGTTATCCTCGAAAACCGTAATAATGCATCGCTCCCCAAACCCCGGAAAAATGAAACTCCAGACGTAGCGCAAGAACATCGCCTCCTTGATAGTGTCTGCTAGTGCTACATATTCAGCCTCAGTGGTCGAGAGCAAAACGCATTTCTGCGTCCTAGAAAATATGCACACACACGCCCCAGCACACATGACATCCCCACCTGAAACTGACCTCCTGTCAGTGGCTTTGTTGGCGCAGTCCGCATCCGCAAACGCTACCAGTTCAAGCCCGCTACCCTTCTGAAACGTAATGCCGAAATCACTCGTAGGAAAAACTTACTCTAAAATACCGACGTCTCCCAGTGTACTTCCCTCGGCCTATTCATGTACCTCGCTACCGCCCTCACCGCGTTCGCAACATCCGGTCGTGTTTGGTTCGCAAGCCACATCAAGCACCCCACCAACTCGCGGAAGGGCCAATCACCCACGGGTTCATTCTCGTCGAACTCTTCGAGCTTCACACCAGTCGAGAGCGGATTATTCCTCCCAGAACTAACACCAAACCTCGCCGCGGTCTTTTTAGCGAACGCCTGCTGTGAAATCGTCAAAGTACCAGCATCCCAATCCCTCGAAAAACAACAACCAGCATACCACCGCAACTCGCACAGATTGTTGATCGGAACAAGGCTGTTCAGATCTTCAAAGAACTGATCGCATCTAGCCTTGCGCCCTACAGCAAAAATATCATCCACATGAACTACTGTTACTATGGAGACAGAGCCCGACTCGACCAACCTCGTGACACACGCATCAGCGAGGCTCTGCTCAAATCCTAGACTCTTCATGTGAGTGAGAAGGTGGTTGTGCCACGACCTCGACGCTTACTTCAAGCCGTAGAGACTGCGGTTCAACCTGACCACCTTACCGGACATTTCGCCGCAGCGAGGGGGCAGTCGCATGACAACATCCTCATCCAAACACGACTGCGCGAACGCTTGCTCATCATCAAAATGACACAAATCCAAACCCAACTCGTATGCAACAGCACCCAACAAACGAAAACAAGACGCTACAGGCGTCGGAGCAAAAGTCTCGAAGAAATCAATACCCTCACGCTGCTTGAAACCCCGTGCCACCAGCCTTGCTTTCGCCCGCACCACATCACCATGCTCGTTGGACTTCCAGGCGAACACCCATTTCGCCGAGATGACGTTGAGCCCCTCTGGTTGCTACGTCGCTCCAAACGTCCCCGCGTCCGCCAGTCCATGATATTCCTCGTCCCTCGCCTGCCTCCAGATGGTCGAATACTCGTCCACACACGTTACAGCATACGAGTTCGGCGTCGAAAGTTTGCTTGCTGGGCGTGCGGGAAGGGGAGGATTCTCGCGCGTTGAAGCTTGGTGAAAAAGTACGTGGCCTATACCTTCCCGTGCTGCCATCAGCGACAGCAGCCCATGCCCCATAGCCTCGCGGTTCCGCGCGGTCTCCCCTCTTGTCCGCCCCCTCAGAACGCCGCCTTCCTCCGGGTGTCGTCCAGCTTTCCCCATTGTCCGACCACCCTGCCCCACCACCACCCTCCTGGTGCCGTGCAGTCTCCCTGATGCGCCCCTCTTGCACGCCGCCACCACCCTCCTGGTGTCGTGCAGTCTCGCTGGTCCGCCGTTCCTGCACGCCGCCACCACTCTCCTGGTGTCGTGCACTCTCTCCGATGCGGCCCTCCTGCACGCCGCCTCCACCCTCCTGGTGTCGTGCAGTCTCCCTGGTCCGCCTCTACTGCACGCCGCCACCACTCTCCTGGTGTCGTGCAGTCTCCCCCCTGGTCCGTCCCCTCACCACGTCGCCATCCTCCGGGTCCGGGATATAACAACCTAGTTCCCGGGCAGCACGCTGCGAAAGCTGTGTCTACGGTGACTGCTGCGGCGGCGACGGCGGTGATCTCGGCGGCGACGGCGGTGGCGGTGGCGGTGGCAGTGGCGGCGTCGGTGACGATGACGGCGGTGGCGGCGGTAGCGACGGTAATGACCGCGGTAGCGGCGGTGATGACGGCGGTAGCGGCGGCAGCAGTGGGGATGGGGACGGTAATCCGGGCGTTACGTCAGGACCTCTCAGAGGCTCCGGCGTACCCAGGGGCGGTGGTGACGACGGCGGCGGCGGCGGCGGCGGGGAGCTCTCCTCCTCCGAAGGCAGTAACCCCAGAAACCGTTTCCTCGGGTGCTCCCAAGTGACGTCGCGGGAGAGCGACCTTCGGAGAGATGCCAGCAGAATCTTGCTGCAGTCAGCTGCGTGGTGGTTGCCGCCGTTGAGGCAGAAACAAGCCTCCACCTTCGGCTCGGTCTTCAAGCTCCTCCTGACGTGGTGGAAACCTGGCTTCAAAAACGGGCGCAGCCGCGCAAACCCGTAGCTCGGAGCGGAGAACGGAGAGCGAAGAACGGAGTGCTCGAACTCTCCTCATGAACACACGGCAAAATTCACAATAACGCCTGCGAAGATATACGCAACCCTCTACAACTTGTAACCGTCGCTGCTGGAACGATCCAAACAAACACCCTCCCTGGCTCTTCACAGCAGTGACGAGACCGAAGAGACATTCAAGACTTGCTAGGACCTAAGAACAGCCAACGACAGTCCCGCAGGAGGAAACCCGGCCACCGGGGAAAAACCCCTGTATAACACATATACTCCAAACCATTGCAATTGAACAACGGCCGCATTCCAAACGATGACCATGGCCAGAAAATAAAATGCCAAGCGGTGCCCTACTCCCCCATGCCCCTCAAAGTAGCGCAGGGTTGGCGACCTGACAAATTATTCCTCGCATCACTCAAACATGGTACTCATCGAACAATGCTCATACCCCCTTATTCGCCGTCCAAAGGCAGATTCAGCAAGAACCTAGGATGAGACTTAAAAGGGGTCGCAGCAAGGGATTTCGTCAAAATATCCGCGTGCTGCTCTTCCGAAGCTGCGAACTGAATGTCGATCGTCTTAGCACGAAGTAGCTCTCTGACAAAATGAAAACGCACGTCAATATGCTTACTCCGCGCAGAACTAAGAGGGTTCTCAGCCAACGCTATGGCCCCCTGGTTATCCTCGAAAACCCGAACACATGATCCGCTTAGCTCTGGACAAATAAACGACAACACCGCGCCCGTAAACAAAGCTTCCTTCACCCCTTCACCCAGGGCGACATACTCTGCTTCTTCTGCTGTCGACAACGTAACACACCTCTGCGTGCTACTTGCCCAACTGACGGCCGCACCCCCTAGGGTAATTACCGTCCCCGATACCGAGCGCCTATCGTTCGACTTACCGGCACAATCAGCATCACTATACGCTGTCAAATCCAATCCCGAACCCCGCACAAAAGTTAATCCCATAAACCTGGTCCCATGGAGGTAAACCATAATCCTCAAAACTGTCTTCCAGTGCCTCTCCGTTGGGTTGTGGGAGTGACGCGCCACAGCACGCACAGCGTTCGAGATGTCCGGCCTCGTCATGGTTGACAGCCACATCAAGCTGCCCACAGCCTCCCTGTACGGCCAGTCTCCTCCAATTTCGCCCTCCTCTCTTGGACCTAGTTCCACACCGGGGGTCGCGGGGATGTCAGAGGATGAGTTAACACCAAAACGATTCAGCATGCTCTCAATAAACGCCTTCTGCGTAATGTCCAATGTTCCCAACTCCCAGTCGCGTTTGAAAGCACAACCAGTATACCAAGTCAGTTCGCCGAGGTTATTTGTGGGGAATTTCGTAACTAGTGCGGCATGGAAATCTCTGCATGTCTCGTCCGATCCTGGGATCACGATGTCATCTACATGGACGGCCATGATCAGTTCTACCTTGCCGTCCACAACCATGCGAAAAACACACGGGTCAGACCTACACTGCTCCATACCGTACTCTACCACGGTTTCTACCAATAATCCGGCCCATTGCCGTCCGCTCTGCTTTAGACCATACAGTGATCTATTCAAGCGGACGATCCTTCCTGACATGTCACCACACCCACCGGGTAGTTTCATGTATATATCGGCGTCGAGTTTCGCGCGAACAGAAGCTTGCGCGACGTCTAGGTGAAAAATCTTCAGACCATATTCGTTGGCAACAGCCGCCAGAATTTTAACTGACGCTGACGAAGGAGTTGGTGCAAACGTTTGAAAGTAATCTACGTCCTGCACCTGGCTAAAACCCTTAGCCACAAGTCTGGCCTTTGTCTTTACTATCATACCATCCTTATCCGTCTTGTAGGTGAACACTCACTTCGTGCCTACAGATTTCCGCCCTCGTGGCGGTGTCGCGGCTTCATATGTACCGGTCGTTTTGTGACCGTCTAACTCAATTTACATGACCTCGTGCCACGCCGCTTTATATCGGGAACGCTCTACATCTGCTACGGACAGTGGGGGCGGTTCTACGTCTTCCGGGAAACCACTCGGCATGCACACGCTCATCTCCCCTTTATTCTCCATGGCAGGTCCTCCGGCCATCAAGGCCACTGCGTCCTCAGTCGTCCATGACGTACGATTCAGGATACTCCCAGGCGTCGTCGACCATTGTACGCTCCCGCAAGCAGCGCGTCTGCGGCTCCTTTGTCCATCCTTAGCTGGTTCACAGCAGGTTTACCCTCCAGGCGTTGGGTCTGACCCCGGGTCCGGCCCCGTACTGTTGGAGGGACCCGTCCCCAGCTGCTGAGCTCGTGTGCTGGCCTGCCCGACAGGATCGCGGGAGGGCCCTCACCGTTCCCTTGGCCGGTGTCGGAGACTGATGCTGCACCCGAGTCGCTTTCGGCCCTCCCTGGCGGGACCGAGGAGGCGTCCACGGCGCCCCCTTGAGACGAACCCATCGTCTCGGCTAATTCGACCCTCCCCCTCGGGGCCGAGGAGGCGTCCGTGGCGCCCCCTTGAGACGAACCCATCGTCTCCGGTGTTTCGTCGCCGGCCTCGCCGGCGACAGGTACCTGATGTATGCGCTCCTGCATAAACGCGTCCAGGTCAAAACCCCACGTCACGTCGAGGTCGTTCAAGTGAGCCAAACCGTCGTCCAGCTCATTCACCACCCCCCCACCACCTCGATCCGACGTGCTCACGTCGTCCGCCTCGGACCCCCCCTTTTCCGTAGACTGGGAGTCATTCGCCTTGCAGTAGCCAGGCTTGAGGAAAGGCAGTAATACTATCGGGGGGGGGCTACCATGCCACATCTCATGCGACGACTTGCTCTCAGGGTTGGCTGTCGTTGCTGTGCGGTTCAAGGCGTCACACGCCCTCCATCCGTTGCATCCATTGCACAGCTTCACCGTGCAGTTTGCAACCCTGTGGCCCTTCTTGCCACATTTGAAGCACCTCCCTGCGAAGGTACTACCTTCGGCGGTTTGGGCACTGTTGCCATTGCCACCGGCAGTCGCGGTCGAGTCACCACTGGACTCACCGCTGAGGTATGGACCTCTCTCTCCAGCCCTCCCAGGCTGGTCTGGCTGACCCCTCCATGGGCCAACCTCGACAGACAACGCAGTTTCGCCGCGTCCCGTCGCCGCGAAATTGCGCAGAGCATTATCCCGCAAAATCGTATCATCTCCTGCTGTAGTCTCTCGTACAGCAGTGGGTACTGCCCCTTGTGGGCTCTCTCCTACAGCAGCGCTACCCTCAGCGCTGCCGGACTCCGATCGACCAATGCCTGCTTCAACAGCAGCAGTAGTCTCTCGTACTTCAGCAGTGGGTACTGCCCCTTGTGGGCTCTCCCCTACAGCAGCGCTACCCTCAGCGCTGCCGGACTCCGATCGGCCAATGCCTGCTTCAACAGCAGCAGTAGTCTCTCGTACTTCAGCAGTGGGTACTGCCTCTCGTGGGCTTTCCCCTACAGCAGTGGTTTCCACCTCTGCTGGGCTCTCTCTTCCAGCAACGCTGCCTTCAGCGCCGCCTGGCTCCGATCGACCGTTGTTCCTCATGAACTCGGTCATCATGCTCCTCATGGTACATATCACCAATGCCCTGCTGTGCTCCAACGCCAGCTTGACCTCGCGTCGCAGCTTTTGAACTTCACTCGAAGAATAGTGCTCCACGCGAGCCGACCTCTCCGAAGACATCATTGGCTTCCGGTACCAGACCTCAAACGTTCAAGCACTAGTGTGTTCGAAGAGTCCAAACCTGGATGCCCTGACCACCACGTGGTCTGGTGAGATTCTTTATAGTCGTTGTATTAGAGGACAGAGGAGGAGAGAGAGAGCGGAGCCTAGCTCGTAGCTCGGAGCGGAGAACGGAGAGCGGAGAACGGAGTGCTCGAACTCTCCTCATGAACACACGGCAAAATTCACAATAACGCCTGCGAAGATATACGCAACCCTCTACAACTTGTAGCCGTCGCTGCTGGAACGATCCAAACGAACAGTGTACACGTGGTACGCCGGTCACCGACTCGT
Organism: Nereocystis luetkeana; assembly: GCA_031213475.1. Taxonomy (NCBI): domain Eukaryota; class Phaeophyceae; order Laminariales; family Laminariaceae; genus Nereocystis; species Nereocystis luetkeana. Next base: position 5,688,295 of record JARUPZ010000033.1, read on the forward strand.
GTGTTAATGACATACCTGGTACGCAACCCTCTACAACTTGTAGCCGTCGCTGCTGGAACGATCCAAACGAACAGTGTACACGTGGTACGCCGGTCACCGACTCGTGTGTTAATGACATACCTGGTACAGCAGTAGCCTTTTTGATTGATGCTCCACAGTAGAGTCTACGGCAGGTTGTATCGTGTGTCGGGTCGGGTATTCTGCACTAGGTACCGGTAGTAGTAGTGTGTATGTCACATACCGGGTATCTTCTCACATCCCTGCACGTGGAGATCCGACGAATCTATTGCTGGCGAGTGACAGTTTGGCGAACAGCCGTTGTGCTGCGGAAGTTTTTGAATTTACAGGTTGTCAACTGAAAACGTGTCAGCGACAAGTTGACGCTTCCCTGAGAAAAACAACTGAATACCAGGTAAGTGTTTTCACGCCCCCCAAGTTCACTCTCGTTTCACCCCCCACACCTGGATTCTCGTCAGTTCACAACGTGAAGACTGTCTTGGCCCGAGAGCGCCGCTATAGACTAAGGGACTATCGTCTCGCACATTAACATGGTCAAGTACAACCCACTTTGTCTATCCACAGCTTCGGTCTTTAACGGTCGTCAAGGCACCTATTCGTGCACCGCTGTGATGCCGCACGGCCGCGTTCCGCCGTAGCGGCGGTTATGGAATCCACGTGGCGGCGACGCTGGAGTCAAGGGGGGTCGCTGAAGAAGAGTTTAATAGGACGTATCCAGTGGCGGAATGCGTTTGACGACATCGATGCCAAGGTAGACACACACAGTGTTGCGGCCAAGATCGATAAAATTGATGCCAATATCGAAAAAATCAACGGCAAGAGTGGCCAAGTCGAGACATGATGATGGGTATAGTGAATCGCGATACGAAACGCGTGGAGGACGAGATGGCCGAAACACGAGAATAGAATGCCAACAAAATGGAGGACAGGACGGATACATAGGGTGGAGCGTGATGAAGAAGACATTCGAGCAACACCAACAAAGTGGAGGCTATACTCTCCGGCAGCCAATGCTTGACGCGCGCAATGCCATCCACAGCCGTCACCACCATGAAACCCTGCCCAGGGACGAAGAGGCGCTGGTCCGCGATGATTGTGAAAGGATCTGCGATTATTGTGTCAGCCTCTAAGAGGAGAGGAAGCTTCTGTAAGAGGAGAACGTTATTCTCTACGAAGAACTGACACGGCTGAGTATACGCACTGGCTTCAACGGAGAAAAACGAAAAAAACAACAGATACCACAATACCACCAGAAGCGAGAGGCGCTGGTTGGGATGGATGGATTTTCTGGTGGAATTATGTCCAGCCCAACAGACTTGTCGTTTTGGTGTTCCTATTCTGGAGAATGGACCTTGCAACGGCACATACAAACTCTGCACTCGTAATAATGGCATCGCGGTCACGAGCCCCACGAGCAGGTCTACCGGGTACCACCCTGGCCTGGAAAGTAGGCCCCCTATGGTGTTCATACCGCAGTATTTTCAGTCGTCTGTGGTTCGAGCACCACCATCCAGCTTTCTTGACTTTCCTTTAAAATTGTACGTATGTGGGTATTATTGTGTCCACTTTGTTGTTTCGTTGTCATTGTATGGCATTCTACTGTTGTAGTATTCTACGGCTCGAGCACGCCCACCCTTTACGAAGCTCTCGAGGCCCTCCCGAACGTCACCAACCCGGACGTCAAGATCAAACTACTCCGGTTGGTGACATTTTCGAAGAGCTTCCACTCCTCCCATCACCTAATAATCCTAATCCCATAAGCTCCATACAGTAGTATCATCATGCTTTTCGTGCGCTTGCGAGAGAGGAAATTTACCAACACGGAGCGCTGCCCGATGCTTCATCTACGTGTTCGTAGATTGCAAGTCTGAACGGCCTGACCGCTCTCAAGTCGGATGATATTCGTTACGTCGTTGCATTAGAGGATGGAACGGGGAGAGAGTGAGGCCTCCGATGCTCCCACCACAAGCTAAATATTCATGATAACGCCTGCAAAGGTGTATCCAATCCTCTACAAGATGTAACCGTCATTGCTGGAATGATCCATACGAACACCCTCCCTGGCTCTTCACAGCAGTGACGAGACCGAAGGACATTCAAGACAAACTAGGACCTGAGAACAGCCAACGACAATCCCGCAGGAGGAAACCCGGCCACCGGATCAAAACCCCCTGCACAGCACACATACTCCAAACCATTACAATTGAAACAACGGTCGCATTCCAAAAGATGACCATGGCCAAAAAATAAAAGCCAAGTGGTGCCCTACTCACTCATGCCCCTCACACTAGCACGGGATGGTGGTGACCTCACCAAATTATCCCTCATACCACTCAAAAACTCAAACATGGTACTCACCGAGCAATGCTCATAACCCCTACCCTCCCACGGTCGATTCAAAATAACCACCTGTTCTACTCAGAAGGGGTCGAGGCAAGTGTTTTCGCCAACATATCCGCGTGCTACTCTTTCGAAGCTTGACACTGAACGCCGATCTTTTTCGCACGGAGTAGCTCTCTTGCGAAATGAAAATGCACGTCAATATAATATATATGCGCTTGCTCCGAGCAGAACTAAGAAGGTTCTCAGCCCACGCCCTGGCCCTACATTTATCCTCAAAACCCCGGACAAATGATCCGCTTAGCTCCGGACAAACAAACCATAACACGGCGCCCGTGTACGTAATCCTCTGCAACATATAACCGTCATTGCTGGAACGATCCAGACGCTACCACCATGCTTTACCGCCCCCAGAACTCGCGAAAATCCATTCTACACCAGGACGCAAGACCGCGTGATATATTTTTTGTTGAGGGGAAAGGTAGGCACAATTCACCCCATAAGCGGGGAACGGGGACACTGTAATACTTGTGGGGAACGAACAAGTTACACATCAGCCTTAATGCAAGTAAAATGCTTCGTTCTTCGACGAACGAAATGGGAAACACACAGGGAATAGAAGCTTGCTGCAACTCTTGCTGAGTATTCAAGACCGTGGAATGCGCGCATACCAATCTGCAGGCGGGCTAGACGTAATTATTATCTACGGCTGCGCCAGCACCCATTCCCAGCTTATCGGTTGCCTTGTGCGTTAACTGGCCTACCTGTTGATAGCAGGTAGAGCCACCAGCACCAGTGTCTTTCTCCCCGAAACACTACGGCTGTACAAAGCCGGCAAGGACTATGACCAACTCCTTTTTAGTCCACTCTTTTGGGGGATAAAGGACAGAGTGCGAATGCACGGCAGTCACTACTGTTGTTGTGCGGACCGAGAAATTGCACTGACATAACCATAATAAGCAAGTATGCAAGACAACTCCACGCCATCTCAGCTACAGTTTGCGCTGGAGCTTGACTGCGCCAAATGCATATACATATTTATACCAGTATATAGGTATCGATGAATAATCTACACGAGTTACTGGAATGCATTCTTCGACGTCATTTGACCTCACATCACCCCCCCCCCCTCCGCTCTACCGAAAAGCCACCCTCCGCGACGTACTTTACGGTAGGGCTGCGGCTAAGCGTTCTGAGGTCCCTGACTTGATGGGCTCAATACCTAGCCCAAAAAACGACTTCGAAATAAACTTTAGGCAGAATATCCCGATGAACAATCAGTCCCACGGTCTACTGAATGAACGTGTATAACGCACACTGTACGAGTATTGCACACGCCCTCTAAGGATTCAAACGTCCCTCAGTGCCCTTAAGGAGCCCCGCCAATCAGAAACTTTTTGGCCCTAACGTGCCACCCCTATCGTGGGACGCTTCCTGCCGCCAGCTGGAGCTTGACTGCGCCAAATGCATATACATATATATACCAGTATATATGCATTGATGAATAATCTACACGAACTACTGGAATGCATTTTTCGAAGTCATCTGACCTCGTATCACCCCCTCCCCCTCCGCTCTACCGAAACGCCATCCTCTGCGACGTACTGTAAGGTAGGGCTGCGGCTAAGCGTTCTAAGGCCCCTGATTTGATGGGCTCAATACCTAACACTTCGAAACAATTTTTAGGCACAAAATCCCGATGAACAATCAGTCCCACGGTCTACTGAAAGAAGGTGTATAACGAACACTGTACGAGTATGGCACACGCCCTCTACAGTAGGGATCCAAACGTTCCTGAGTGCCCTTACCGAGCCCCGCCAATCAAAAACATTTAAGCCTTAACGTGCTGCCCCTATCGTAGGACGCTTCCTGCCGCCAATGCCATCCCTCTCTTCTCCCGCCCGACGCGCGCGCAAACTCGTACAGGTTTCGTCTAGCAGTCGGAACTACAGCAGTATGTACTACCCTTGACGTTCTTGAATCATGAGCCTTGCACGACATCGCCCAATCGGTGCGAAGACTGTGGGGGCACTTGTTTATGCTAAACTGAGTAACACGGTGACAAGGTCACGATGCTAGAAATCAACGACCCGTTACCGCTCTCCAAGCACGAAAATGGAGTCGTTACATCGACTGGTACCCTCCTATCCTTCTCGCCTTCTACAGTCGCCGGAAACATACCAACTGTGCCCGTTAGGCTCCAGTTCAAGCACCCCAATGCAATAATAATTCTTCCTTCCATAGATGAGACGCAGATGCCATGCTTAAGCCATACCAGTCAGTAGGTACAGGTACATGAATATAGTCTACGGGCCAACAACTGTTGTGGTGACTCGAATTCACGCCAGCGGGCACACGTGAGTCGCTATCAGCTCTCACTTGCACACACTCATGACTCACGTAGTCATACTAGCGATCACACCCGTGGATACACAGAAGACACAGGTACACACTTGAAGCACCATAAACAACGCGCCTTTCATCTGTACCCTGGTACGGGTTATTCGGAAAATATTTAGCGGTAAGCACGGTGGTCCACTACGGTACTGCCTACGGTAACCGGCTATCCAACGCACCCTTTGGTATACTGCCCCTGGCAATCAACACGTCGAATGCGGTAGGCGCCAGTGCCAGCAGGAAGTTATGTGCCAACGCGAGAAGCAGCCACAGACGCTTTCTCTGGCTAGACTGTATGCGCTCAAAATGTACCCACTCCGCCCCGCCGATTTACTCGGAATGCCAACATACGATGTACACGACGGCTACAACGATAACATGCGCGGTCGCAGTTATGTCACTCAATAGAGACCTGCCCCTAGTGCTGACCATGTTAATTGCGGGCAGGAAGGATGAATTGATTGGTGCATGCCAACACCAAAGCCCAGCTATGATGAAGTACGAATGCACTACAGTTAGAGAAAATATACAAATGTCGAGGAGCATATGTATAACTTTCGATTCAATACTCTGAGGCATTGAATAAGCTTTTGGTGCCATTCAGGCGTTCGTAGATTCTTTGTTACACACCCTTCAGGCTGCCGGTCTTCATGGTAATGATGACGATGCTATCATGTTGCTGTAGCCCATTTCCCTAAAATGTAGGCCACTGTAAAAAAGTACATGGCAAACAAAAAAGAGTCTCGATGGAAAAGTACAAAATGCCAGGCGCAGTTCCAGTGCTCAAGGGAATGATATTAACCAGCTGTGGTATACGCCACCATCCCGTATCACTTGCAACCAAGCAATACCAGCAATATGGCCATGGTATGTATTCCTGAGAAAATAAAAATCAAGGTACGACGCAGGGCAAACAAAAAACATAAAGATAAAGAATGAAAAGAAATAAAATACCAAGCATACAGTACAAAAATGAAACAAAAAACATGCGCTCAAGGTCTCAGGCCGAGCCCCGAGGGGACAAGGTTGCTACTTTTTGCTGGTACGATCAGTCCTATGATATATCCAGCCAATGGACCAACGTAACACGACACAAAACGACCAGACAGAGTACAGGACCAGAATAGGTCAGAGCAAAGAGCAAAGAACAAAACCGAGTCCTCTTTTTGTCCAGCTGGTTGGCCAAGGAGACAAAAAGATGACACAGGCAAAGGGGGCTAAAACGCAAAAAACAAAAAGGCTTCAGGTAAAAGGTAAAAAAGCAAAACGACGAATAGGGTGACGCAGCCGATGCAGAGTCGTAGCAGAGCACGTGGGGGGGGGGGGCGGGGGGGGGGGGGGGGGTACCATCGACTTGGCAGGGAATAGGACCCCACAACAAGCAGCAGGGGCTGTAAAACAACACGCAGTGGTCGCCGGGTGTCTCAACTAGAAATACCGTCAGTGGCAAATTTCAGCGGACGCCTTCACTTACTTTCTGAACCGGCCTAGCTGCTGTAGCTACGCCTCCTTCAACGCGGCTCCTCTTCCTTCCCCCCCGGGCCTTGGGGTCAACGACATCTTGAGTTGCTGCGCAGTTCGTACCTCAAGCGCTCGTCGTCTTGCCAATTGCTCCTTCTCTGAAACGAACGAGCGCTTCATGTACTGCTTTGCCGCTTCCTCAACACGTCTGAACAACTTGGCCTGATTTCTTAGCTTCCAGTGTCCATTGTTTCGCTTTGGTGGGCAAGCTGAACAACGAAATATCGTGTTCGAGACAACCCATCTACTGCCGTTTTCGCCCTGCTAACTAACTCTTTCTCCCCTCCACTTCCCCAACCATATCATGCCTTGGTAGTCTTTCGTGACCCATCAGAGCAACGAACCCTGCGAAAACGTATTTCCACTTTTCGCGCCGTTGTTTCGGTGTGTAACAGACGGTCTTGGCGAGCACGTCTGCTTGTGATAAGCGTTGCGACAAGTTCTCTTCCATCCGGTGCAGCGGAGGAGCAATCTCGACCGGTATTGGCTGTCTTCCCGTGATTCTTACTCCTCTCGCTGCCGTAAGATGTGCAGACCATAGGTAAACATTACTCGGCGACCTCCTCCAACCAGCTCATCATCATGCGTATGGAAACCCCGATGCCCCTCGACGTGCTGTTGGAGTATTCAGAGGCAGCAGCTTTTGTCAATTTAAGCGCTAGAAGTAGCGGCGGTGCCCAGGAAGACCACGCGGTACCATCTCTGGCAGGTCGCGAGCCACTTGGACCCACGTAACGTCGTCTACCACGCGATAAACCATGAGTCCCAGTTGTTGAGCTCGCTCAGGCATCGCCCAAGCCCATGTCTTCAAGAATCTCGTCTGGCGGGCAGAGCAATGGGGGACGAGAGAGATGTGAACATCTGAATATTGATGGTGCAATGGTGTTAATTGGTATTTTGCTCAGATCCATGGCCCCAGATTCGACCAGTTGATCGATCGGCAGGGCCCACGGGCCGCATACGGGATGGTGTGCTTACGACTAGGATCACACGCCTATACTTTAGCTCGCTTCCAGGTAACCCGCCTTTGATGTGCCAGTGTCATTTACACTCGAAACTAAAAAATACACGCAGCCTTTGTACACCGGGTAAGAGTAACGAATGGTGCCTGTTTTGTCTCAAACATGTCTTGCGTATTTCTGTGCAGTCGAACATATATAACTTGAGTACACCTATCCGTTCACAGCAGTGGTCAGTGGGGCTGGATTTGAAAGTGCTGTGGTTGTAGATTCGGCGAGACGTAGCTCGTTTAGTCCGTTCGATATAATTAGTAATCATTCTTGACACGCACGCAGTTCATGTCGATTGTTTTTCAGAGGGCCAGACGTTCCCTTGCCCAGTAATTTCATATCGGCGTTGACCTTTTTAGTATCGCATTGTATATATACCTAGATTGACTCTAACTTCAAGTGTTTTGTCCCCACTATGACAGTGCGATGTTAGAGAGGTTAAATAAGACCTACTACCGGACATACAAGCCACAGGCAAGGTGCGGCTATTAGTGATCTTGCAGGAGTTCCTATTCCGCTTTTGGTAAGGCTGCAAAAAGCTTAGTCAACAGGGCCGAGTAGCCATACACTTGTATTACTATCGCGAACAACTTTGAGGGCAGCCAATCAGCGTACGCCTAGCGGTAGAGTGTGCATCTCTCTGAGCACCTCTCTGGCCTTGTAGAGGATTGTTACGCCGACGGGTATGCTTGCCTACCCTATTACATTACGTCTATATTCTCTTATGTTGCTCTTTGTGTTGTTGGGCACAAGACGCCAGTATAGGTACTATTCTGTTTCTTGTTCCAAAGTTGTGTCGCATCTCACTCGGTGCGCTAACCGCTAGCAGTGCCAGCCTTTGGTGTTGGTGCTACCTGCAGGTGCGCGCATCTTCGCCTCCTCAACACATCAAGAGACACGTGTAGCCGTCAACAACAAGGTCTGCATTACAGTTCAAGTACAAGCCTATTACCAATTCAGAATCTCGTCGCGTCGTCTATGAAAACACAGTTCACGATTTCGAAAAACCGCAACTTGTCGCCCTACGTCTTGTATCATCCTCACCGGAGAACTACCCCTCCTCCCCGAGCTTGTCATTTCACGGACGTGATACAGCGTTAATGCAACTGCGAAGCTACCTGGAAGCTACTCAAGGGGCATGCGATACGAAGTACCACAGCGCGACGGCTCGGTACCCAACACGCCCGCATATACGTGATTTAGGTATACGCTAACTAGCTCACCTTTTGACTTCGGTCGGGCAGGTTAGTCATGACCCAGCGCACGTAGTCAGTCATGTCCGAGCTCGTTGTGGCGTTCCAGCTGTCCCGAACGATATCCTTAGTCGTCTTCAGCGGTAGATACTATTGATAGATACGATTATTGCACGTAACGAGACGTAACAAGAGCGATATCACAAACAATGACGAAGTGTGATATGACGGCCCAAGTAGCTCTGGTTGGTCCATCGGGTTATTCGATATCTTACACAGCTTGCCTTTTTCTTCGACACGAATCGTTTACTCGAGGCGGCAACGGACCATGTATCAAGGCACCAACAATGGCTCGTACCGTATATTAAAATATGCGTTCCGGCGGGTGACAGGCAGGAAACATTCTTTGTTAATCTTTGCAACCAGTGACTTCCTCTACACTTCACCCAATATGACGCACGCCGGGTGTTTTGTTCCAGAGTGTAGGTACAGCTACAAGCAAAACATAGCAAAACCCTGGAATGTACAGACAGATTGGGCCGAATACCCTCGATTCCTCCGGCACGACGACTGACCTCTACGCAAACAGTTTTCCCACCACGACAGTCCGCTGGAGCAATCGTGAGGGGAGCGAAGCGATTTCGATTGATCTACGAGAGCGCCTGCATTCTGATTCCATGTGGCGTGATAGTGTGGACTATGTGGTGTTTATAGTAGGTTGCGTGGAATCGCGAGAGCTCTACGGTGTACGCCGTCCAGACACGCCACTTCGCACTCCTGCTGTGTCCAACAAATTGCTACCAACGGCACAGCCCACGCACGACATGCAAACAAAATTCGAAGTCGGCTTCCGTCAAAGCCCTCCTTTGGCCTGCCTTCGCTAAAACGCAACGATCTGGTACCATATACTGGTCACCACCGTAAACGCCACTACCGTAACATTGCGAGCATCAAAGCCATCCGTCCACACAGGACGAGGTCAGCCCGACAATTGTTGCCTGACTTCAGGTGATGCTCGCTTCCTGCCGACTCGGAAGAACAGCCTACGCCGTAGCATGCCCCTACTGCAGCTGGCACAAAATACTACTGTGACTTCGAAACACGTGCAGAACTGTAGCAGTAAGATCATATCACTTCCTTTTAAAGCTTCTCTGCACAGGCACCACAGTAATCGTGTAGCATAGCTGAGATGTCCTGACATTGAACCAGAAAACAACGTCGATCGCTAGGCATAGTCAAATCTATAGCTTAATAGCTTAGTGGGCTACTGTCAGGGACGACCGAATGGTGATAGCCGAATGGGGCTTCTTACATATTCCAAGCCCACGACCCTCGCGCACCTTTTCTCAGCCATACTTCTTTGATGCCTCGAAGGAAGGCCACAATTAAATATAGCACAAACAGGCTCGGGTATCATTACCCTACAGTAGTAGTCTACAATATTCGCAACCATTGGCAGCTGGGATTCCGTAGCCCGGTATATATTCGGTACCAATGAACGGACTATATCGCCCACATGGCAATTCGGTTTCAAGCATGAGGACGTTCTCCATCGTCATGGCGTCGACATTGCGACCATACCATACCATAGTTTCTCCCATAAAAAATATCGTACACAGTGTACATTGCAAGTCATACTCTAAAGACTTGGGGTTAGGATTGTCGCGTGCTACGGTTCTTTAGTGATTGTGAGGAAATTTCCGGCTCAATCCGATGGATAATCCCATGGCCTTCGTATAGACCTGGTACCCCGGTATATACCAGTACAGGCGCTAACGCCAAACATCGTACAACAAAAACTGAGATCTGATACCGGGTGGGTACAGTAGTCTGCCAGAAATGCTCCGGCCAAAAAGCGCTGCAAATAACTCCATCGCACCAAGCGTCTCTTCTACAACCATGGGTATACCAGGTACTACTGTAGTTATTCCTCAGCGACAAGGACGGACTGACCTTGCGGGCCACAGGGGAGGAGAAGAATAGCTCCTCGTGGTCCAAGTGGCCCGTCAGCTCTTTATCGAAAACGCTCAGGTTGGATTTCAACGCCGCCAACAGCGTCGCCTGGCAGTCGTTGTCAGAACAGCTGAGCAGGATATCGATCGCGGTCTGAATCTTCGTCATGAGGCGTCTCTGCTCTTCATGGTGTCCGGACGCAATACGAGTCTGCGCGTGGAACGTGCACCAAGATCCATCAAGAAGAGACAGACAACGCGAGATAGAGGTTTTGGTTAGGAAACGACGGAAGCAGCAGAGGGCTGAAATTTCCCTTTCCATATATACTGCAGTTCCGCTATGCAGCCCACAAACCCTCGGGAGACGCTACAACACTCGGTGTTAGGTATGCATGCAGTGATCCTTGTGCTTTGTCTAAGGGGGTGAGAGCTTGTTCATCAAAATGCAACACAAAAACCCAAGGCAGAAGAACGAAAATTGTAGAGAGACAGTACGATCCAACTTTTCCCAGGAGGTCTCTACCCCTAGTCATATCGCTCGCACAAATGAGCGCTGCAAGTCACTTTGAAACGTGTTACATTCCGTTCGCCCCACCCCCCGCCTATTGTTGTCCCACACGTTTTGCACACGCAAGCTAACACCGGGGGGGCGTTTCCTAGTTTTTCGTCGAGCGTATTTTGAGAAAATCACAAATGACACTTCCCCATTCCGAATTGCGGTTGCGGCTTCGTTTATTTCCTAAAAGCGCTAGGCGGGGTTTGTCAAGTACGGCAAACGTATATGGTAGTCGTCCAGTGTTACAACCAAGACAATATTCGTGGAATGTATTCTTTCTCCAAGACGAACCAACGCGGCGTCAATATGGATTCACAGAGCTCTACCTAACAGCAGCATAGTCAACGCACAATAAACCATACCAATCGATGAATGGCGGTGGTACACGCTTTCGACATATTTCGCGGCCTCGAGGTTGGCCTTAAGATTAACTCGATGCCACGAAAGCGAGTCGGACCGACCGCCTCCCTGGAGAGAGCCACCAACAACGCATGGGTGAATGTGTAGACCTATTCGTTTGCCCTAAAAGATGGCCCTACAAGCAAACCCACTCCCGCCTATTTTTACCGCTTGGGCGAGAACACCTAGACCATACGACACCTTTGCATAGTAAGGACGCCCCTGCGACACCGCAAAATTTGGCACTGTGCCCGTAAGACTGCCGATTGCTTACGCCAGCACCCGTCTGCCTCCCTTGCAAGCGTTACACACCAACAGGCAACACACCTGTCCAGGGAAGAACGAGTCCAGCACCGGGAAAATGATCTTGTCTTCATGCATGGAGTGGATGCGGTGCGCTTTAGAAATGGCCGACCAGGCGGAAGCTAGTTGACGGAGGGACGAGGCCTCCTCCCCCGCGGGCTTCAACGCCACCGCTGACAGCTTGTCTATCGTCTTGACTGATTCACGGAAGGCCTGGAAACGGGACAAAGGGAGGGCGGGTAGGACGGCCGATAGGGTGCGATTACGACTCACATGCCCCAACCTTTTCGCCTCTAAGTAGGGTTTTCCATCAACCCACGTGGAGCTACACCGAGGAGGGGTGGCCGGCGCTGGGCTCAATCTTGGCTATGGTACATGATGAAGGGCCACTTAGACCTTGGAGTTAGCTTGTATTCATGCACGTCAGAGGAAGCACGTGCCTGTAAAGCGGTGTACCGTCCATCGATCCTGTTTTGCCGGAAACGATGTTTCTCCACAACATACCGTTCAGCGCTTGGAAAGAGTGTCACGCTCTCGACTATTACTACTATAGGCAATACACTATACCACACCCTCCTTGCGTCCTTGTGCGCACTGGACATATCTATGGGTGTGGCCGAACTAAACAACATTGATATTGATTCACGTAGTACAATGTGTGTGCTACACAACGCAATATCTGCTTGTCAAACAAAACTATCACACGGTGGATGCGAAAGTGCTTGTTTTGGTTCAGCCGCCGAGTTAAAAGCCGCAAAAAGGTGGTACCTTCTCGATTTTTCGGTCCAGCAGAACGCCAGGAGAATAAGGCCGCCGCCTTCGGCACGGCGGAGGTTGCGAAAAACTTGAAAATATCGGTATCAAAACATATGAGGTACTCACCGCGTGAGTGAGCGTCACGAAAGAAAGGGGAGACCACTTGACCCCAGGGGTGAAAAGCTTCTTTTCTTTCAAGGCTGCCAGCGTATACAGCATGTTCACAGCGTTCACCACGGAAGCGATCGACAAGGTCACCACATAAAGCACCTTTAGTAAGGTTGACAAGGGGGATGTCGGAGGCGCACCGCGAGCACGAAGGTTAGGGAATCATGAACGCAAGCTTGGGGGGAAGTGTGACCGAGGAACGGCCCACGGCAGATGTTAGCGAGCAGCCCTCACACCTGTGATCTACATGTACCATCCCCAGATGTAGTTACCGGGAATGCTTGGCATAACGGGTCGAATGCTCGGCACAACGCGTCACGCCCGCTGGAAACCCCTACCTCCCACCACTCGGCAAAGACTCACAAAGTACAACAGGTTACGACTGGCTGGCTTTTTGGCCTGCGCCTACCGAGCCACCAACACGACAGATAGCTGATACCTATTACACGAGTATTACACGAGGGACAGCGCAGAAGAGAGATTGACAAGTGAAGCCATCATGGTGAGTTCCACGTGACATATTGTAAACCATACATCGGACCTTCAACCCCTGGTGCAGTTTCGTGCTTGGTGACGGCCACATGGATTGTAAACGTGTTTGCTATACACGCTGCGTCGAGAAGCTAGCGAGTCCACAGGGTGACTGGAAGCACATGTCTTACGACATTACATTGAGGAGCGAAACGCTACGCCGACATTCTTAACCACGATATATACAAAACACACATGAGAGCGGTATTCATTCTCCATAAAAATGACGATGAAGGAAGATGTTGTTGGTACCAAATCCCCCGGAATCAACACGTTTACCCCTAAACGTCCACATAAATAGTTTACAGTAGTTATCTTGCTTGTTTTCAAGGCCCAATGATAAAACCTTTTATTCTATGTAGGCGCTCACCATCATGCTCGCGTGCGGGGAGAGACCGTACATCGTGACCGCGGCCGAAGCAAGAGCGTTGAGCGGGAATGCGAAAGCCCAGGCGGTCATGGCGAACTGTCCCTCCTGGAAGAAGTTCAAGGGCCATACGCATGGCGCAAGAACCAGCGCGATCGACAGTGACGCGTCTATCGAGGGGGGTACCAAAGGGAGAGATGGCAGGGAGGAGGGCGATGGTAGCACCAAAGGTAAGTCCATTGTTTTCGCTCTGTCGGGGCGGTAAACGTGTTCGTAGATAGCCGCTTGTAATTACAACGGAGGAGGGTTTCAGCCGATATACATAATTTACCACAGTTAGCTGGAGGAGGGTTTCGGCGGATATATATAATTTACCACAGTTAGCTGGAGGAGGGTTTCGGCCGATATATATAATTTACCACAGTTAGCTGGAGGAGGGTTTCGGCCGATATATATATTTTACCACAGCTAGCTGTGCATGAAACGCGTCCAAGCGATCATACTTCTTTATGACAAGGTTGTGATGACTTTAAGTGTCAATAGTTGTTCCGCCGACCGGTGTCCTTGGCAAGTGAAAATCAACAAGCGTATCCTGGGCGAAGGTATATGGCATTGTTATCGCAGAACGCACTCACAGAAGAGAGCACGATGCATAGGTCCAAGCACTTCGGAGCTCTCCAAGCAGTTATACGCTAGCATGGCCATCGCGGGAGGCGCGACCCACACGCCGTACAGGTTGCGAAGGGCGGTGTTGCTGTTGTGGCTCAATACAGCCTGTTCAGCGGAAAAATAGAGATGTGAATCATTAATAGTAGACACGACCCCTCTATGATGCCGTGACTGCAAATACCAGACCGATGGTGGGAGATGGGCACAGGCTAACCGACACATCCCATCATCCGTGACAAGCGCGGAGACACAAGGTACACGGGGTCCGTCGAACAGTACCGCGAGCGCCCAGCCTAGGCATCGACATCATACCCGAACCCCAGCCGGGGCGATTTTCACATCGTGAAGCCCAGACCAACAGTGCAAAGTGAACGCGCGTACCTTGCGGAAGGTGGTCGGCCAGAGCGCGAGCCAAAGCAGGGTGCCCAGACTGAACTGGAACCAGCCCCAATCGAGGTAGTCGCGGTCAACCAGCATTGCTGTCACGGCCCCTGCAAGGTTTCCAACCGGGATAACCATCCAGCTGGGGTGGATGAACTCTTCGTCCACAGGGAAAGCGAGCCAGCTGTTGACGAATTAATACCGGTATAGTGTAGCATGCAGCGTAAACGGGACACAGGTGTTCGCGTATTGGTCAGCGTGACAGTGAGTAAGTGGGCGCATGACACGGTACGGTAGACTGTGTACAGGGGAGGGGTCACTAAGGTACCCATCAGCTCTGGCATCGATCCACCTCGCAGGCATAAACACTCGTCAACGTTGACCCAAACAATTGGCCGAGATCTACCGGTATGCAGCACTCTAATAAATAGATGCGTGCCACACCTCGGGCTTTTCGTTTAAGCAAGCATCGGATCAAAAGGGTTCGGTACTGCTGTAACTAAAGAGCCGTTAATTAGCCGCCATACCACACACCTGGCGATGGTGTAAATGGTAACCGAAGACAGAGGGATCGCCCCCAGCCAGAACAAAACCATGGCAATGTTTCCAGTGGGGTCTCCGGACCACATTGTCGACATCCACGCCATGAAGATGAGTGTGACAAACGGTATTGCGAAAGAGTTGTGGTGTATGGGGTGGAACCACTCCTTCGCCACCTGGTCAACGCAATTGGATGTATAGAGTTGGCATCGAGTCGGTTATGCAGCGAATACAAACACGGGCCGATGCTTGAATATACAGGGAATCAGGGAGCAATGAACCATAGGGCAAGGCGGGGGCGTGCGGTGATCAACATTGCAGCAAGCAGAGCTGCGCCAAATATAATTGCTGCGAGCCCAGTGGCGCTGGTTCGGATTCAAGTCGAATATAGGCCGAGACACCAACGCATGGTGCACCGGAGGGGGGGAAAATCCCCAGGAGGAAAGGAATCGAGCCGCGATTGCAGCAGCGACCCGCCACGGGATACAGTTGGCGTCAGTACCGGGTGTTCATGCTCTGGTCGTTTAACCTGCATTTTAGTGTACTTCTGGCGTACACGTCTACAGTAGTTAAGGCGTGCCAAAGCATGAACCCATGTTCCAGGCACACGCGAAACGATTAAATGTCAGCGTCATCGTCTGACAACATTCCAATCACACCTTCGAGGGGTAGAGGACGCATTTAGCGAGGTAAAGACCCCCGAGGATGACGTCGATGGTGACGCCTGTCCATGCCAACGTCTGTCAAGTTTCACAGAAATAGGACAAGAGCGGATAGTATGAGATGGTGGTTTTCACGGATCGGCTACCGTCAAAGGCTTCCAGGGAAACTGGGTATTGCTTGACACCCTATCATCCTGTACCTCCGTGTAGGTCTCTGGTTACCTCGCCGCGACGTTCAGCAGAGGGCACGGCCGTCCTCAAGCGGTTTGACTAATACTGCGCTTGTGACGATGAGCGTGGAAAACAGGTAAGACAGCTGACAGAGTATGTTCTCGCTTTATGGGAACACTGGCGACACGTGCACCTCATATTTCATCGCCGTCAACATACACGGGTTTCCCCTGCAGATCCTATGCCCAACAAGTTTGCGCACAACTCGCAAGGGGCAAACAGCAGTTCGAAGGTAAAAACGACGTTTTCACCCCGTTCGCATCTCGGCAAGGGGCAACGTACAAAAAAATGACAGCCCACGAACACCGTAAGTACCTGCCACACGACGACGCCCCTCCATCCCATCCCTATGTTTTTGGCAAGAATAGCCCAGGGAAGGGCTAAACCCAGAACGGACAGCGGCACGATGAAGTAGTTGATGTGGCAGTCTGAAAGACGTAACGGGCGGTGACGCGTGCGGCAACGAAACGAGTGAAAGAGGCAACGATGAAATCTCTGCCATTAATACGTTGGAAGCATTAAGTGTCACGATGAGTTCATTTTCCTACTGCCCCTTGACAAAACCCTATCGCTCACACGAAGGCTGCTACAAGATGGGTACGGTAGCGACATTTAACGTGTACTGCCGGAACGAAGTGCCCCGGCAGCTGCCATATACCAGGACGAAGCCAAGGAGAAACGAGGGTGCAGCAGCGCGAAACAACAAAAAACGAGACAATGGAAAACTGCGCCAGCACAAAACACAAGCAGATAGGGCAGAGGTACAAGTTCGTGGGTCAAAACGCTCCGGCTCCGATCAGGGGAACTCACACTTGATGAGGTGGAAAGTCTTTCCGTTACTGCCTGCCTTTCTGGGCTTGGCTCGGAGGTCTGTGGGGTTAGGCGGCAGGCCCTGCATCACAAACAGACGGCATAGCAATCAACACGTCAGAAGCTGGAACAAATGAGGCGAAGCAATGCCGGGATGTTAGTGGGCACCGAAGCAAGCCTTACTATTAATAGCATTCTCCGTGCAATACTACCTTGTAGCAGCCGTGTTATACTAAATTCACATTGAACCATAGTCCGCACGTTTACGATGATATCCTTTCGTGCTTGTGTATGTAGGTTCATCCTTGATCATAAACAGGACTTGATCCTTTTCTGCTGGTCTGGGGTGTTGGTGCAGGCTACGGTTATAGATAGACTGCGGGCGGTATCACGGGCGCGCGATTAAATTCTACTTCTGCATTGCACAACGCGAGAGACATTTCGGACAAGCACTCAATCGAATCATCGAGTAGAGAAAAAAACCGACCGTTTCGGCGTTCGTGGTATGCGCCGTTTGTTTCACTGTCATGAGTCGCAGCGTGTGCAGCAGAGACATCTACAGCACATAGGTAGAAATAGGCAACGACAGCAAAAGGAAAGAAGAAGGCGATGAGAGCAGGAACCATTAATGGGAAGTTTCAAATGCCACATTATTGTCGCCACCCACCACGGTGGGGTATGACACGGCTTCAGGCGACGTTCCCTTTGCAGCGGGGGTGCTGGTCTTCTCCCAAGCGCGCAGAAGGTTGGCCCTGCCAAGGGCCAGACGTACCCAAACACAAAATGAGTGTTAGTGGGAGTTATACACCCAGGAAACATATTTCAACAGTATGACACGCGTGTCTTTGTGATGTAGCGACGAGATCTGTTTACAAAGGACATGGTGACCAACGGTTGGCTCACTTCAAGGAAGCGAGGACGATACTCGACGCCCAGATATAGTTTTTGGAGATTCTTATCTCTCAAAAATACTCTGAAACATCCATCCGATCTTGTGGATCAGCGTGGGGTCAGGTAACGGAAATTTGGTGTTGTTCCAACCAACCATGCGATACTATTATGTTCTTCTGCGGCGTACATCCATGGTACAGCAGGTTAGCACCGCAATGAATGACGTACTTGTTACAACTGCTTTAGTGTCAGCAATCGGGCTGATGGCTTGCAATCGCCGACAACGGTATATACCGGTAGTACTTAATACGTGCAGTTACTGCTGTAGGGTAGCCCGTCAATAGGGGGCGATCGATATATCGACGCAGGCACCCTGAGCATCGACGCCAGGATAGTCTGGGGGAGAAAAATGAGAACCGCGACTTTCCGCAAGTTGGGGACAACCTCCTGTACAGTAGGCTCCGGTCTACAAGGAGCTACAACGTCGAAACACTCCGTTGTACGCCCTCACGCCCCCAGCCCCTTTCCTCAATCATCGCATAGTTACATCTACTGCTGTACATATGCACGCTGGATGCATACCTACGCCGCAGGTAGAACATGGTGTGTGCAACCTAAACCTGGCCTTTTCACCTAAATACGAAGGGTGTATACAAAATCACTGCTGCATACATGCTGCAATGGCAGGTAGTTTGCACGTACCTCGTCTTGATGTGCATGCGGTAGATCGACTTGTTGACCAAACCCCACTGGATCAAGTACTCGAGGATGAAGGATCCCGCGCAAAAGTTGAGGAACCCCTGAAGGAATGCCGAGCCTGCAAGCGCAGCCTGCATTGGATAGACGGAAGAAAACACGAAATTCCGGTCTCAAGGTGAATTCCAGTAGCGTAAACGACAGACGGGCCATGTTGCGGCAGAGGGAGGTAAATTATTCTTACCTACAGTGATAGATGATGCTACTACACAGCAGTGCGGTATAGGGGGTACGTTTGGACCCCACAGTCTCGGATCGGCTGGGCTCCACAGCTCAAGGACTGCCGAAAAAAGTTGCCATCCCTTTTGGTATTTCGCCACAGTACAGCAGCAGTCTATTTATGATATGATGCCATTGGGTCAAAATGCTTCGTACGGTTTAGTGCTTTGGTGTAGCGCTCCTGATGCTGAAACCTCCCTATGTTTATGATAGGCACCTAAAAACGTTCGGCAAGCGTTTGTTCTTGCCATTGTCGTCAACGCACTGCTCGTCATCGCTCGCCGGGATAGTGTTCGTGCAACAACAACGGCGCAAGCTACAACGTTCGCTGCAGTTGACAACATATTCTCGAGAGATGAAGAACGTGGCTATCCTTGACATCGCCACGATAAGGCACGAAGGACTTGCCAGCATGATGTAGGCGCCAAGAGTGTAACCTCCGACCAGAGATGCCCAGGAGAAGAACGTCAAGAAAACGCCGACCAAGTTGTTAAACTGCTGCGAAACTCCCGCCCTGAGCACGCACCATCGTCAGCGAAGCAAGGGCAGGGAGACGAGTGACGCCAACGTGTCTTTGCGAATTCATGCGAGTGGTCACGCAGCACGATTCCGTCCCGCATTGGTCGAGCGGACGGCAAGGAAATCCAAAGGCGTGTTTGACGGACGCTGGAGATAAATGCCATACGTGACTTCGATGTGAGGTCCTCGCTGCAAATAACGATTAACCGAGCGGACAACATCTGCCATAAAACTAAACACAACCTTATCTTCCAACCAAGACCGACTTCGCCTTGCGTTAATCGAGCACACAATACCCCCTTCGCGTAAAAGGATACCCCTGCGGCATAAACAGAGGATCAGGCCTCGAACAGGAGGGGTAGGTACACCAGTAAGTCAAGCGGGTCTCACGAGAAGTGCGGCTTTGTGCCGGCGAAGGGGAGGGCTGCGAGGAGATCCACAGGGCTTGGGAAACCGCCGAGCTTGAGAGCGCAGTCGACGAACATACCGAACACCTGTTGCAGGAGTAACCAGGAAAGCAGTGAAGAATAATGGGGTGAACAACAAGCTGCCACCAGTATAAGCCAGCACGGGTCTGGAGCCACGGACTGGTTGTGGAGGTGTGCCACATACACTAACACATACTCGAATAAACTCTTCATCCGCTGGAAACGATATTTCGTTGGTTTTGGTCAAGGTACGTACTCCACACATTTCAACATGAAAATGCTGTAGAAAAAACTTACATTCACCACCCTATAACCCTACAACAGTACCTACCGTTATTAGTGTCGCCTCAAACAAGTCAACTCATAAACGACTGTCGATTCAATTGTCAGCGCCATACCAATTCAATTCTTTTTTTAGAAACAACGTTTTCGCAGGCGGCTGGAGCCCGAGCGAACGGAGTGAAGGCTGGTCCACAAGATAGTGGTCCCAGTTACGGCAAAACAACCAGTCTATGACACCCTGCCCCCACCCCCCCGCACTGCAATACCTGCCCCGTCGCAGACATGACATATTCTGGATTCTTCATAGAACCACTCACCAGCCATCGGACCTCGCTGCGTCCGGCCAAGGCCCCTGCGAAGAGCGCCATAAAGAACAGGATCACGCTGGTCACGCGTACTACTCGGTGGTCCACGGTGACCGGGGAGTGAAACGCCGAGAAGAATGCCGCATCCGGGCCAGGATATATCGCGGCTGCGGAATCCATGGACTCTCTGGTCGACTGCAAGTCGTCAGTCGTGAACCAGGCACAAATAACGGAGGCAACAACGTAAATGTATGCTTCAAGCTTCGCAGCATATCGTTCCCTTGACGAAACACGTCTAGGTAACGCGGGCAGTAGGTTCCGGCGTCGCAGAAGGCAGAAAGGGAGCCCTGCGAGAATGCTCTACAACAGTACATCAGACCACGGATGTCAACCAGGGTGCCGAGGCTGCATGCGGTTTTTCGATAGCCTGCGCGTAGTCATACTCGGTAGACACGAGACTGAGGACGGCAAGACGCCAGTTATATTTATTCCTGTATAGAGGTCAACACAAGCGTTTCGGGCGCCATCACAAACAAGATATAATCGTTCACTTAGAGCCGATACAATCAGAAGTGAGAACGTACGGCATGCATTGACAATAATATTGCGCACAAGGCTAACCGGAGTCCCCTATGGTCTCAACACTGTTGTCACTAAATATCGTATAATTGTCCTTGCTGTCCGTGTCTGGAGTGATTCCACGCACATACTACTGCTGTAGTTCGGCATAATCGCTGCCGTCAATAACCGACACAGAACTTCCACGAGCGCTGCAGCACAAATACATCAAACGATACGAAAATGACATATCCAGCCCACGTGGCCAACGCACCCCCAAGGTAGATTGATTTCCTTCGAGCCACCAGAATTTTATTCGAACGGCGGCAGTCGTACTGGTTTATAGACCTTTCTCGCACCGTTACATCAGCAAAATCTGACCTCATCGAAAGCTTTCTCAGCGTCTACCGTGGTATTGCCGCGGTTGAGATCCTTGAGCTGCTGTGCAAGGTCGCCCGTCATATCCAGAGCCTGCACCGAGGACGCAAACAAGAGGGTCGGAGTACACAACAACAGCCTCGCGGATTAACAGCGGGCTTCGGGCGGCGTGAAGGCGTCCTTTAGTATTCATTCCCGCAGAAAATGACGAACCAAACCGCAAAAAGTCGTCGACGGAGGAACCACAAAAAATGGCCAACCTCTTCCAATTTTTTTCTTGAACTGCTCATACACGTATGATGCGCCGCGCTATCTTTGGCAACCCGGTTGTAAATTACAATTAGGACAAACGGTGGCCCGAGGTTGATCCCATGGAAATTATACCTCACTCCTTTCTGGAGCGTTTTGTCTGATCGGCCATAATGGATAATGGCAAGCATGTACTGGCATAGGCTAAACAATGGATTGGATGGCCGCTGAGGTTGCTCGCCCGTGCGCCCAACGGACGGCACATTTCCTGTTTCTGTTGCCTCGAGCACGGTCTTGATATCTTGCGACATCGAATTCCATGGAGATACAAACAGTTTACGAGAAAGAAGACACTATTAATATTCGTACCGTACATACTGCAATGGTTCCGGGAGTTAGACATTCGCCTCGTCACCATTCTCAGAGGCAAGCGCAAGCCCGTGGTCAGACACAACATCCTCTTCGAGGACAAGCGCCGGGGGTGGGGCACACCTTCAGGTCCCCGAGACCACCAATGTACTTCTTGTTGATCCAGATTTGTGGGACAGCGCTGCGGTCTCCGGCAAGTCTGGCCACTGCCGTCTGCATCTCCGACGGATCGGCTTCCTGGACATTCGAGGAAACACTACTATCAATAACATCAATATCAACACATGCACACAACACAAAGGTAATGCTCGCAGTTGTGATTTCTGCAAAAACAAAAAGGGTATTGACTGCTGTGCATACGAGAGTAAAGCATGCTACTATTAATACCACGGGAACAAACGTCAGTAGTACTAGTGCAAGGTGCCGGCTATATAGCGAGTACATGCATTCACGAGCAGATGGAGCTATGGCCATGGCCCTTCAGGGCTTGGCCGTAACGGCCAACAAGTTTATCCGTACTGATCAACACAGGCATCGGTCAACATATCACACGGTCGCCCCGGTGGTTCAAGTGGTTAACCTCGAATTCTACTTGTTTGAGTCCTGGGTTCGAGCCCCAGGTGGGTCGGACTTTGACTTTATTTGCAAAAATAAAAAAAGGGATTCAATTGTTGAGAGCGCCTTGCAGCGTGGGTAGGCACAATTCGATGCGAGTCGACGAGGGAAGAAAAGGCTGAAATCTTCTCGCGATAAAAATGAAGGCACGTACCGCAGCGGGAAGGGGGGAGAAGAGCCTGCTATGTGACCCCGGATCTGAGTTACGAGTTGGAAGGAGAGAGAGAAGAAGATGTGCGAAGATAATGAATGGGATGAAAAAAAAAAAAAAAAAAAAAAAACATAACTCGTGAAACACACCTGGTCCATGTCGACGATGTGATCGGCAATACCGTGAGCCGCCAAGGCCCGCTTGGCCTACAACAATAACAAGGCACAGCGCGACAATCAAATCCAACCGTCAAATCGTGAACAATAATTTAAACAACTAATCCTCCAGGGTAGCGAGTTCGTTGCGTGTCCACGCGCGTGATGGGTGGACCACTGCACAACCATCATGACAACAGCGCCTTGCCGTCTACACCGACCACGAAAGTAGAAGTCTTGAAAATGAATGTATTTTGCTGGCTGGGCAACAAGATGCAACATCGAAGCAATACCTGAACCTTCCAGGAAGGACACCCATTTTCGCTTCGTGAACTACTTTCGTACTGCAGTGACGCAAACACTTTGCCCATTCTTATCGAAGAGCGTGTTGTCCATAATTTCCAAAATTTGGAAACAATTGTAGATATATATGTATCACTATACGGAGGCGTTCTGTCACTAATCGTGAAATTCTCCAGAAGAAGCAAATAAGGTTCATTCTTCTGGGAGAGCGTTTTTTCCATAACTTCCAAAGTTTGGAAATAATTGGAGGTATGTATCAAATACGGAGGCGTTCTGTCACTATTCGTGACATTCTCCGGAACCAAAAATATCAAGTTCGTTAACATTCCAATATTTGGGGAAAAAAAACAGGAAAATATGGAAGATTGAAAAAAAGCGCGAAAAAATGTCGAATATTTGGGAAAAAAGCTCTCGAACAAAAAATATCCTGTTTTTTTCCCCTAACATTGGAACTTGATATTTTTTGTACTGGAGAATGTCACGAATAGTGACAGAACGCCTCCGTATATTGATACATATATCCAATTATTACCAAACTTTGGAAATTATGGGAAAAACGCTCTCAGAAAAGAATGAACCTAAGAATGACCCTAAATCAAGTTCGTCATATTTCACACATTTGGAAAAAAAAATCAGGGAAATACGCAAGATTGAAAATTTGCACCAAACATATATATGTCGGAAATATGGGAAAAAACTCTCCGATAAGAATGAGGAGTATTAGTATTAGTAGTGGGCGCCGGTGTCAACAAACGCCAATTTGGTGTCCAGGCTCAAATGTATTTTTTTTACCAACCTTGATCAAACGATATTATTATATGTATACCTGGTAGGCAGACTTGGTCCACTTGTTTGGTGCTGTTCTGCTCGCTCTCGCTAGTCAGTACGAATGAGTGAAATGCGTCCTTTGACGTGCATGATCATGGACATGCTATTAATGGGTAAGAACACGTCTACCCGCCGGCTTGACGTCAGTCATCAGGCATAGGAAGCGGTTCTCGCGGTCGTCCGTCGTCAGTGCTTGCAGTTTGAAAACAGCGCGGTAACGAGGACGCCTACTCGCGGTAACTCACTGAAGCCCTTAGGGCTCACCCTAAAATAAAATAAAATACAGCAGTATTGTAGTGATTGATATTACATACCAGGTACCTGGTACTGGTATTAATGGTAATTATTGATATTGAATAGTAGTCCCAAATGGAATTCAGAATATCCAGCGTCCGTACTGGCTCTTTCTCCTAGAGTATCGGTCAATCAGCAATGTGGTCACAGAGATCCCTAGACGGAGAAAACGAAACCATCGCAACATGAGTTACCGAGTTATTACCTGGTATTATACGAGGAAAAAGGCTGAACGACTAAGTGATAATCAACTTTTATTACGGTGACATTCGTCTTCTGTCAACCATTTTCCCAAATAGGGGTGAGCCACCGGATTTTTCCAGCGTATCATATGAAGAAACCAGTACGGGATGCGCACGAACACACCCAAAACGGAAGACAACGATAAAATTAAAAATACAATCCAAACCATTAATAGTAGTTCTGTAATAATAGTATACTAGCAGCAGAGCATCCGTCGTACCTGGTACCTGGTAGTGTACCAGGTATCACAGCACAGCAGTTACGTATTATATTTGTAGTATCACTATTAATAAATAATGTTACGGGGGACCATCATAGTAAATAGGACCAAATATTGTTGGTAAAAATATCGAAATATATAGGCTTTTGTGTGTACCGTAGGTCCTACCAGGTAGTTGATGATCCCCCGTAGCCGGTCGCCCCGGTGGTTCAAGTGGTTAACCTCGAATTCTACTTGTTTGAGTCCTGGGTTCGAGCCCCAGGAGGGTCGGACTTTGACATTATTTGCAAAAATAAAAAAAAAAATAAAAAAAAGGGATTCAATTGTTGAGAGCGCCTTGCAGCGTGGGTAGGCACAATTCGATGCGAGTCGACGAGGGAAGAAAAGGCTGAAATCTTCTCGCGATAAAAATGAAGGCACGTACCGTAGCGGGAAGGGGGGAGAAGAGCCTGCTATGTGACCCCGGATCTGAGTTACGAGTTGGAAGGAGAGAGAGAAGAAGATGTGCGAAGATAATGAATGGGAAGAAAAAAAAAAAAAAAAAAAAAAAAAAAAAAAAAAAAGTAATAGGACATAACTCGAGAAGAAAAGAGGAAGATGCGACGGGAACATCCACCACAATTTTTTATTCACCTGGCACCTATTTAATAGTCTCCGCACCCAGGTACATCAGCGATACATATATTATAATATATTTGATTTATGAAAACCCCCCGATAAACTTTAAAATAGAAAGCAGTAGAACCTTAACCCCTTTAGAACCGGAGTCCCGTTATGGGGACAAACTACTTGAAAATTGAGTGTTTTGTCCCCAAAACGGGACTGCGGTTCTAAAAGGGTTAAGGTGTACCTGGTAGTATTTTATACCGATACAGCAGTAGCTATAACGCGAGAGGAGAGGAAGATGCAGCGGGAACGGACACCATTAATATAAATTACCTGGCACCCGTACCAGGTCCAACATATTGCAGCAGCAGCAGTGTGTACTCGTATACATACTTACTCGTCGTATTATTGTGGTGTTTTTTTTTTTTTTTTGCAGTGTACCTCGTCTCATCAGCCTGTAGTTCGAAAAAAATCTCAAAACTAATCGCCTGGTGCGACACTTCGATTGCGCGTGTTTTTGTAGCTACGCTAAGTCGGGAAGTCTGACCGCGCAGTAATTCGGCTTCTCAGAAAGAGGAAGGCACACGTTTATCTCGCTTATATTCGCTGCACGGGCCTCACGTCCAGATTCTCGTGCGAACGGCGTTTTCTCGCCGTCGCTTTTTCACACTCAATCTCGGCTGTTTTCCTCGCGGATCATCTACGGTGGCCCTTGTCGGAGCCATCGCCCTACCCTATCCGGTGCATACACGCATCGATCCAAAAAGGGGCGGGCGAGCTCTTCTTCGTACTAAATGCCCAATATTAATACCAGGGAGTACGTAGTACGTATCACAGCAGTAGTATCACACACATACCAGCTGTATACTGACTGCTGTTGTTGTTGTTGTTGTTGTTGTTGTTGTTGTTGTTGCTGGATACCCGATTTTTGCAGGTCGGCCTAATCGCGGGTTATTCGCGCCGGCCATCGTCCCGAACGTCACCCAGCATGTTTAGCCGCCCATTCTTTGATTTCTCTGTAAGTGTAAGGTACGTAGGACCCCTGCTATGCCGCTGTCTGACAGTCGTGCCGAGTGTCTTCCGTTTTGTGCTTCTTGAGGGCACATTATTTGTGGCGTCCGGCATGTTTTACGTATTATTGTGCCTGGTACCTGGTATGCAGCATCCTGCTCGAGCACCCGTAATAATAATAAATGCAAGGTTGCCCTCCGGGAGGTGCTTAGGGGAGTGGCGCAAGAGCGATAATAAATATATCCTCGTCTGTATATATATACAGGTATTACAGGAATGTACTCGAAACTATCTTCTTCGTATAGCTCGTATCCTACGAGCCACGATACTTGGCACACAATATCAGGTACCAGGTACTGTCGTATCATACGTATGCACTGGTACTCTATCTGTATTATTAATAGTATGAGCATACTTCGTGCCTTGTAAGATGTACCAGGTACGTCAGTACGAACTGCCTGCCTGTAGCATGTGGTATGATACTATAATACGAACACTGCAGTAATAACGCAGGCAAAGGGTGTGGCGTAGCTTTGTCCACAGAACATGTCTCTCTTCTATTAATAGGATTGAAGAATCGTCACGGACACTGGTAGTGCTGGATGTCGACGGGTACATTCAAAGAACGGTTTAATGTGAAGAACACACACACACAGAGGATACAACAATATTATTGCAGTCAGTACACATGTTGTAATATAACACAGCGTGGTATTATGGTTTAATAGTGTAAAGCAGCCGGAGTGGCGATAAATCGGTACAGGAGCCTTTGACGTTACGACTACTACTGCTTGTACCAGGTACCGTTAGTACCATCTTAAGATCGCGGAAGATACTTACTGCTGCTGTTGTATACAGGTACTACGGTTGTAGATGGTAGAGTGTGTAAATCTAAGGATCGCGTAAACACCTTCATCAACGTCTACATCCGGGGTATACCAATGAACGACCAGTCATACCCAGCGAAAAGTGAGAGTGATCTCCCCCAGTTCAGTCAAGATGATGAGGCAATGGGAATGACTAGTCATTCCCATGTCGGCTCAAAGTGTAGTATTCGAAACAAGTAAATAGTACAGGTATAGTCAGTCCGCTTGCAATGCGTACGAGGTCTTGGTCGTTTGAGGTCCGGCAAAAGCGGCAGGTGGTGCCGACTCCGTCTACTCGTACACGTCCTGTCTACTCAAATATGCATACCGTACCTGTTCTGTCTATTGCTGCTGCTGTTGCTGTTGCTGCTGCTGCTGCTGCTGCTGCTGCTGCTGCTGCTGCTGCTGCGTTGGGCCGTGCTTGTGGAAGGGTTATCTATCCCGCCAAGCTCAACGTCAATGCTGCTCTCCTGACATATAGTTGGTAGGAGTGGGTATGGTACGTATGGTGGCGCTCTCTCGCTCACCTGTTTGTTCTCTGTCTTGCCTGGGCGTTGTGGTTTGGTGGTACGTAGTACGTGTTTCGTCCTGCTGAATACTTGTAGTTGTCGGGATGTGCATCTCTGCCTCCGGACGCGTGCGGTATACCTGGTACATAATTACATAATTACCGCAACGACGGGTAGAAAGGACGGTTTAACCGTTTTAGCACCACTGTAGTCCCGTTTTGTGGAGAATCTCCTCAAAATCTAGGTAGTTTTTACCCAAAACGGGACGGCAGTTTAAAAGTGTTAATAGCACACTCACCAATGCGGGACAAAGCGCTCAAACAATATCCCGAGTGTGTTCGAGTGGTGATGAAGATACTGCTTTGAATGGTATGTGATGTGTTCGTCGTGTCGCTTCCCCTCAAATCCTTGTTTTCAACCAACCAACTGCACGCCAGTCAGTGTCCGTGCGCGTGTCATTCACCTTTTTCTCAGCTCCTCCTTTTTCAACACCGCTCCGAGTACGAGGTACATAAATAAATGCGTCTGAGCTCGAATAAATATATACACTCGTAGCGTCAATACTACTCATTATTACGAGAGGAGAGATACTCGCGTACGAGGTACATAAATTCATACTGCTGTACATATGTCATGTGTCCTGCGGTCCCAATCAGTATCAGAAAAAAAAAGAGAAAATCGGGGTTGTATGTAGAAGTGCAAGTAGCAAGGACGAGCAGGCGATGTCTGCTGCCAACTCAGCTACACGAACGAACGTGGGTCAGGTACAACGTGTACCTTCCTTACTGGTATTATATATAATATATATATAATACCTGAACGAGTGAATGCGTGTACGATTATAAAATATTAATCATAGGAGTAACAGTACAGTATGAAATAAATCTCCGTTTACGAAGGAAACCTATATATACACCACCACTCTGTCTATCGACCTTCTATATGTATGTCTACTTTTTTTCTGTTTTATCTACAAACCATACGGAGTAATATTTCCAATGACTGACATTTTCAGTCATAACTTTCGAAAAAAAGCACAATTGAATGTCAAACCAGCAATAATCGTGACGGCGGCGTCGAGATACGTCGATAGCCAGCCGTGGATTTATTTTTTTCGGAAAAATGCAACATTCTCGGCCGAAAATACCCCGAAAATATCTCGAAATGGAATGGTTTTTCACCGATATCGTCCCGAAGTGACCCAGCTTCCCGCATTTTTTCACGTTGCCGTTATATCTCCGTTGAAATACTTATTTATGTGACTGAAACCAAAACAACTTCCCACCGACGTATCGAGACGAATCGTTTCCCGCCGTTTATTTGAAAACCGTTTGGTCAGTTCGATTATTAAGCGAAGGGGCTGACCTTCCAGATCCGTTTTTTTGGCCGTAGCTCCGTCAATTTTTGAGATATTTTACCTGGTATATTTGATGAAATTATGAAATACGTCAGCTGTAAGTTCGACTAATTATTTATATGCATACCTGGCACCAGATACTCAACTTTGCAAGCTGCGTAATATGTCTCGTCTATCGTCCCGGTGGTTGTCGAATTCTACTTGTGTTTGAGTCCTGGGTTCGAGCCCTAGGTGTGTCGGACATTTGACCGTATTTGCAAAAATAAAAATAAAAAGGATTCAATTGTTGAGAGCGCCTTGCAGCGTGGGTAGGCACAATTCGATGCGAGTCGACGAGGGAAGAAAAGACTGAAATCTTCTCGCGATAAAAACGAAGGCACGTACCGTAGCGGGGAAGGGGGTAGAAGAGCCTGCTATGTGACCCCGGATCTGAGTTACGAGTTGGAAGGAGAGAGAGAAGAAAATATGTGCGGAGAAAATAAATAAATGGGATGAGCAAAAAATGAAAAATAAAAAGTATATATATCATTTTCACTGAATTTCCAAATTTTGTTATATTTAAAAAAAACACACACACTACCTACTCGGAGGGAGGTAAACCTACTCTGAGGAGGGACCGAGAGGCGCCGACAGTCGTATTTTATTTTGCCTTGTGAAAACAGTAACACCCATACATACCTAAAAAGCCTGTTTTTTCAAGTTAAAGACGGAAGGAACGTTTATTTTTTTATATTTTCACACAACATAATAAGCTGCTGAGGCATCAGGCCGTATGTATGCCGGTATCTTCAGATCCTGAGAAAAGTGTGTTGTTGTTCTCATTTTACATGATTAACTCTCTGACGAAGGAGTCCGTGGTCACACACAGGTGTGCTGGAGCTTTAGGAAGATCCGAAAATCCATAAAAATCGAATTTCGGTTGCCTATACCTGGTATAAAATACAAGTACGTACGAAGAATGCGCACACAAGATGAAAGCAACGTGCAAACAGCGGAGCTTAAAACATGGCCGCGCGTATGATATACCGTCACCGCCGCCGGCCAAGTGTACAAACAAACGACCGAGTTTGTGTATCTGGGCGGGGCTATCAGCGCAGATTGGACGGGCAGAAGTGTCGAGGTAACGCGTCGACTCCAGAGGGCATGGGCATGCTTCGGACGGTATAAGATGGAAATTTATGACCGCCCGGGTGTGCGCCTACGCCTGAAGGTGCGAATGCTGAGAGCCGAGGTGATCGAAACGTTGCTCTACGGTTGCGTTACTTGGAGCCCGAGCAAGACTGATTACGGTAGGCTACGGGAGGTCCACCACAAGATGCTCCTCCGATGCATCGGGTGGCGAAAACGAAAGCGCGAAGACCACATTCTATCCTATGCTAGCGCGCTTCTCAGGACAACATCTGAAAGCGTTGAGACGACGGTACGCAGACGTAGGCTCTTGTTTGCGGGCTTTGTGACACGAATGGGAGAGGAGCGTCTGCCGAGGAGGGTGATGTTTGGGGAGATGGTTGGGGGTAAGGGTTACTCCGGAGGACAGGAGTGGGACTGGATGAGGTACCTTGAGGAGGACCTCAAGGAGTTCGGCATCAAGCTCGAAGGGTGGCGCGAGACAGCACAGAAAGCCGGCAGATGGTTCCAACGGGTCGAGGAAGGGGCGGAGGCCTTCATGCGGAAATGGCATACAGATGAGAAGGAGGCATCGGCAGAACGGCATAGAATAGCTGCAACCACGACCACAGCCGTTGACGCCAACGCGAGTGTGCAGAATGGCAGGGAAGAGGGGGGGGGCGAAAGGGGGACGAGGGGGAATGGCGGGGGGGGGGAGGGGAGGCGGTCTGCCCAACAGACTGAAGCCTGGTTATGGCCATCATCGTCATGATGCACTCCTTTCTTTGGGACCCAAGTAACTAGCATGGTGCCATCTGGGCAACTTTGCGTGTCTGTATGCTCCAGTGCCTGCCTTTGGTATTTTCTTTCCCCCCCGCCCGTGATTATCGCTTTTTTGTCCCTTCTTTGTTTTCATTTTTCTTTCATTCCCGTTTGTACCTCTTTGTGTCTTTGTTAGTATGGTCCGTTTTGCCTTGCCTTTTTTTCGCGTTTTGCTATCTGCGCCTGTTTTAGTTTTGTTTTTGTTTTTGTTTTGCTTAGCTTCATCTTCTTTTTTTAGGTTTTTGTCTGCTATTAATAGTCTCCTTTTTGCTTCCCTGGTGTCCGCAGTGGTGGAGTGCGTATGCCTGTTTTTTGTTTTTTTTTGCCTCTGTTTTTACTTGAGGTATTTCTTCCACTCCAGAGTTATTGGAGCCTGTCCTGCGACCACGGACTGCATTGAATTGTGAGTTAATGTGAGAACAACAACAACAACAACCAGGTATGTTTTTGTCCCTCTTTGTCCCTTCTTTTTTATCTTTCTTTCTTTCCCGTTTGTACCTCTTTTTGTCTCTGTTTGTATGTTCCGTTTTGCTTTTTTGCGTTTTGCCTCGTATCTGCTTTTGTTTTTGTTTTTTTTGCTTCGCTTCATCTTCTTTTTTTTTAGTTTTTTCTCTGCTAGTAGTTTCCTTTTTGCTTCCCTGGTGTCCTTAGTGGTGGAGTGCGTATGCTTGTTTTTTGTTAATCCCATGGCCCAAGTCTACAAAACGTTTTTTTTTCGAAATCAAGATTTTTCATTCCGACGATTTGGTGTAAAGGAACCCCGTGTTTCAAAAACAAAATAGCGGAGATGTGCTACCTCTATTATCGTAGAATGGGTCTACGTGCAATAAAACACTCCCGACTCGCGACATGCAACGCCGAATCTGATGAGTCTGTTAGAACTCTCTATGTGCGATCATCACCAGAACCACCATCGTGAAACAAAACGCGATACTGACGTGTATTAATCTCTACTTGTGTAAAGTAAGTTTTGTACTGCCTGTAGTGTTGGAAGCAGAGGAATAAACTACAGCACAGCAGCAGTGTAATAACAACAACGTGGTTGTTTTGCTTATACTACTACAGCTGTACCAGGTACGTATTTATTTGTTTTTTGTTTCGGACAGCTTCTCCTGATATTTCCTCGTCAAACTCCAAGAGTAATGGCCACAAACGGGAGCGCGGTGGTGAAAGGATGTGTGTGTGTTCTTCACATTAAACCGTTCTTTCTACCCGTCGACATCCAGCACAACCAGTGTCCGTGCCGATTCTTCGATCCTAGAAGAGATACAAGTTCTGTGGTCACAAAGCTACGCCACAGAGATACTACGTTGCCACGGTATGCAGTAAGCACAACAGCAGTGGGCAATGCAATGCCATGTCATTATACTAGACACGACAGGCACGGCATACACATTCTATGAATTAGAGAAACGAAAGGAAACAATCAAAGAGAAAACAAAAACAAAGAAGATAAATCGAAAGAGAAAAAGAAAAAGATGAAAGAAAAAACTGTAAGAAACACTCAGTCGTGTCCCCCCCCCCGCAGGCGAGGTGGCCAACACTTGAAAAGAACGAGCTGGAAGAAAAAATAAAAATAAAAAAAAAACACCGCTGCTTGTAAACAGAGTAAAAATAAAGAACCAAGGAAAAAATAACAAGGGGAAAATGACAGGCAGACCATAGCCCAAAGCACCCTCCAGATGGCGGCAGCAGTTTGTGGTACCAGTAATATAGCCAGGTTCCCCCTACTACTCCGCCTGGTACCTTGCTACCCATGCTGCCGTCTCCACCCTGCGTTCGTCAACTATACCCAGCCCCTTGGCGTCAGACAATACGAAACGAGCAGAGGAGGTTCGTCATCCAACTGTCATGGTATTCATGATCCCGCTTCCCTCTATTGTCGAGGAGGCGTGTTTCTGATGAAACGCACCACGCAAATAATTTTTAGATAACCCCCCCTGGTCTCAGGACTCTCTGAGAGCCAGGAAAGTGGGAATCATCAAGATAAGACATCAATCTCTGTGAGTAAGTAGATACGTCTAGGCCGACCTGCATTACAGTAGTCGGACCTGCCCCATACTGCCCCTTTTGTCATCCGGTAGTCAGATATATACCCTTTTACACCCTACCAGGTATACTATCAGACAACCACGCCACACGACTCCTTCAATACGGCTTGTCAATAAAATAAGGGAGAGAAAGAAAAAAATGAAAATCACGGGGAATCAGCGCAAGAAAGAAAAAAACAAAACAAAAGGGAAGAAAAGGGGAGACCACGTTCGGACCAGCTGCACCAGTGGGTGGCACACTACTAGTATGGTCATGTTCTACTTCCTAGTCGGCCTTGTGCCTTGCTATCCTGTCAGCCATCTCCTTCCTACTTCCGTCTACCGCAGTTTCCCTTCTCCTCCTCCTGTCCCCCCCCCTCTCCGCATTCCCTTGGTCGTGTTTCTGCCACTTCTCCTGTCCCCCCCCCCCATTCCCTTGGAAACAATCCACGGCGGATGCGCGGTGCTGCCTACTCATCTCAGCCTCAGCCTCGTGCCACCTCACCATGAACCGTTCGGCTGCTTCAAGGATCCCCCGGTACCACTTCCCCGCCTTTTTGGCTGCAGTGGACCACAACGCGGTCTCCACTCCAAACACCAACGGGGCAAGTTCAGTTGACCCTTCGGTGGCTCGGAACTCCCGAAGGTCTTCGACTGTGCATCTATGCCAAGTTTTACACCGTCCGCCTGGTCTCGGGTTCTCCCCACCAGCTATCCTCCCGAACATTACCCGGCTGGGTAAGCGCTCCTTGCTTTGCCGTGCCACGCCCCCCGCAAAGAAGAGCCGCCGCTTACGAATGGTCGTTTCGATGCTCTCGCAACGTGTCATCTTGAGGGCTTTCGCGTACGAGAGGGTGGCATGGTCAGTACGAAGTCGGCGCTGGAAGCCAATGACTCGCAACAGGACTTACTTGGTGGTGAGCCGTTCGAAGCTTGGCAAAGTGTTCCGCTCTGAGAGTCCACGCCACACACCCGTACAACAGGGTCTCAATCACCTCGGCCTTCAGCATTTGGACTTTAAGGCTAAGGGGGGCGGTCGTCCTATCATACAACTCTGGGCCGAACCGTTTGAGGCATGCTCGCATGATGAGGCGGATCCGTCGGTCGATTTCGAGCGAGAGGTCAGCGTTTTCGTGGATAATGCCGTCTAGGTATAATAACTGGGTCGTCTGCTTATACCTCTGGCCTGCCGCTTCGATGACGAGCGATGGTGTGAGGGTTGTCTGGTCTGGTGTTTGTAGGAGCATTGTCTCAGTCTTCTTTTCCGACACCGTGAGGCCAGCTGCTTTGAAGACAGTCACGATAACTGTCCTCATTTTCACGAGCCCTTCAGCCGACTTCGAGATAGTTCCTGCATCATCGGCGTACAACATGCCCCATACAGCCCTTCGCACGCACGCCAACGGTTCCTAGGACCTGCTTCTCTGTTCGAACTACTCCAGCATCACTGAGTTGAACCAAATCCCTTACGATGGCTTCGTCTTGGCTGAAGGGTACTAGTACGACGTGTAACGCAGCAGCGAAGAATGCGTTGAACAGTAACGGTGATACCTGGTAGTACACAGCCTTGCCGCAGCCCCTGCGCGACATCAGACATGCCGAGTGTTCGCCGTCATCAGTACACACGCGAGCCCGCATGCCACCGTGGAATTTACGGATACTTCTCAGCATCTTGGTTGGTACGCCGAAGCGTGTGAGTACCTTCCATAACAGCTCTCGGTCGACAGAGTCGTATGCTTTCTGCAGATCGATGAAGCACACGTACAACAAGGGGATTTTCCTCTGTCGTCCGAGCTCTTGCAGCCGGCGCACGACGAACAACATATCAGTCGTTGATCGTGCGGGGCGGAAGCCACACTGTTCCTCAGGGAGTAGTTCCTCGGTCTCGCAGTAGTTGCTGAGGCGGGACGCGACGATTTTCAACAAGACTTTGTCTGCGTGGGCAACAAGCGAAATCCCTCGGTAGTTGTTGCAGTCAGTTCGGTCCTTCGTTTTGTGAAGGACCGTGATGATCGCATCTTTCCATTGCTGGGGGACTTCTCCTGTTAACCAAACAGTGACAAGGATGTTGTGAAAGCACCGAGCGAATGCCGGGTGGTCAACTTTTAGGAGTTCGACCGGGAGACCATCTGGCCCGACAGCTTTCCAATTCGACACCCCCCTAAGTGCTTCTGTCATCTCGTCTAAGGATGGTTCATCTTCAAGCGACAGTTTAGGCGGTCGCGGTGGCAAGAGGTCGATGATCGTGGGATCGAGCTTCAGCGACTTCGTGCTCTAAAGTTTGTGGTAAAACCCCGCCCATCGTTCACGAATTCGCACCTTATCCCGTAAGAGCGTGCCATCCTCGTCCCTAACGAACTGTTCGCTCCTCGCTTTAGTCCCTTCCAATCCTACCGTACTCTTGAGGTGCTTGTATAAGCCTCTCTGGTCGTTGTTCGCTAGGAGTCGTTCGGTTTCGGCAAGGTACGCTTCGACGTACGCATGCAGTCCTGCGGCAATCACCTTCTGCAGGTTCGCACACGCAGATCTCAGTGTCTTCCACGCGGTTCTATCACGGGGGTGGGCACGCAAGAACTGTCGTGCATCCTCCCTCGCTGTCCATGCTGGTATGAATGCGGCCAAGGTTTCGGCAGACTCACACCATCCATGTCTGTGGTGGCGACGTGCAGGGGGTGGTACCTCGTTTTCGACCGCATCAATATTAGCCGTAGTGAAAAACTCAACCATACCAGACGTATTACGGGGTTGGATAGGCTGGTTGAGAGTGGAAATGACCCTGGCGACTACTCGTTCACGACACTTTCCATCGGACATAAAAAGCCGCCTGTCGAACTCTCGGCGTTTTGTCGGTCTACGTATTTGTCTGTTGGGCGCAAAGTGACCGCCGAGTCTGACTTTGATATACAAGTTGTTGTGGTGTGAGTCAGCCTTAGCTGGGGCAGGAGGCTGTGGGACGCCTTTAGTATCTTGCACTCTAGGTCGATGGACTTGACGGGTTAGAATGTAGTCGATCCGCTTACGGTCATTCGGGCTGGCGCCGTTGTGTGTGTGCGTTATCCCACCCTTGCGCGTGCTGAAAAACGTGTTGGTGATAGCTAACTTGCAATTGGTGGCGAACGACAGGACCCGTCTGCCATTATCGTTACGAACATCACGTCCATACGCTCCCAGCACTCTACTTTCATCATCACCGCACCCTTCCTTCCTCTGTCCAGTTCGCGCGTTGGCATCCATCAGTACAAACAGACACTCTTTCGTCGGGATCTTTTCCACCAAGTCCTCCAGCTTCTGCCACAACATACGTTTGAGTTCGGCGTCCTTGGTACAATCAGTTGGAGCATACGCAATGACGAAATTGGGTGCCTCGCATTTATTTGCTAGCCAGCTCAAAGCGCATAGACATTAGCCTCTCGTCAACGAACTGAGGAGTGCACACAGACTTACTGCACAACGATTCCTTAACAGCTAGGCCTACTCCGTACAGCACTTGCCATGTAGCTGTTTTTTCCTGTCCTGAACAGGAAACGCGATACCCCGCCGCACGGAACGTCGTGCTGCCGGACCTCCGAATTTCCCGCAGGCCAATGAAGGCACAGCCGAGTTGCCGTCCCTTTGCCAGTACACGCTCGTCATGGCGACCCGTTCTTCCCCTTTACAGCCAGGGTGCACACATCGTAGGTCGCTACCGCTACAAGTGCCTTCTTCAGTCTCTCACGAGCCTCGCGTGCTGCTTTCTTTGCCAGCCGATGTGAGGCTCGTCCCCGCCTCCTGTTTTGTGCAGCACAACTGGCTTTTATTTTGCTTGTATGGTGTTTATTGAGAGTAATGTTTTACTATGAATATAATCAATACACCAAGTAGAGAGCGGCCAACCGTTCACTGCAGGCCGGAACCTGCGGATGGACATCGTTGTCAGGAGAGGAGGCCTTCGGGACGCTCCTAACAGGGAATAATACAGGGAGCAGTCCACCTTGCTGGACGTCACCCATGCAGACCCGCAAGCGCAGGTCCACCTGCGAGGAGGCAGCGCTGATCATGATGGATCAGCTTTCTCTACCTCCGAGGCGCGCAAGCGCCAACACTACGCGCGTCCGGGACATGTGTCCTTCGACGAGCGGAGCCACAAACTAGCCACCTTAGCGGTGGAAAGCTTTGGGCACCTCGGGGTAGAGGGCAGCAACTTCATCGACCAGCTGGCAGCTAGCGTCGTAGGGGGGAGGGATGGTGGGTCGATGGCAAGGAAGGGGGCGGTGAAGGAACGCCTGCTCCAAATCGTCTCGGTCACCACTCAGGTCGCCATTTCGAGGAGGGTGTCGAGGTTCAAGCTCCAGCTTAGGAACCGCAAAGAAGGAAGAAGGAACAGGGGGGGCAGGGACGACAGACCCACACCGATGGCGTGGGGATGGAGCTTGGATGCAGCTTAGGATTTAAGAATAGAACGTAATGAGAAGGAAAGAGCAAGGACAGAGAAGGGAAACCACAAGCCGAAAGTTGGCATAGAAGGGAGGTAGACTTGGTGCATGGGTTTCTTTTGTTTCCGAGGTTTTCTTCTTTCAGGAGAGTGATGAGTGATCAATGTTGAAGATCATGCTGCAAATAGTCGGAAGGGAAGGGAAATAATAATAATATAATGAAGATGGATTCGTGCCAATGTGTAAGGCGATTGAGTGTCAGGACTATAATATTCACATTTTTGTGCAGTCCAAACACATGCACGTGGTACAGAGTATACAATGATTTTTTTGTTTGTACGTCTAAAGACAGACAAATCTGAAAAATAAATGGGAACGAAACAAAAAATGAGAACGGACGGTTGTTTTTAGAAAGCAAACCAATTGTGTACAACTCCAAGAAAAAAAGTTGACAGTCCTGTGGGGCTGTACAGCAGCCTTCGAATGAGCTGTCGCTCAGGCTGGAAGTCCTCGGCATCGCCGCGGTAGCCAGCATCTAGAGAAATCACAATAGAGCCAGCGTATATCGCTTTTTGCGCCCACCCGAAGGCACGAGATGGAGCATGATCGTTCTGACGAGCTTCTCTCACAGGGCTGGCCAAGGGGTTTCGCAGGATCATTTTGGTTATCTGATACCTGGTACACCACATGGTTCTGGAGATACGGCTTGGTTCTCATTTTAGGCTTCGTTCCCATTTTTCCGATTTATTTGTCTGACGTGGAGTGTTCACAATTGACATGCTCAAATACCTACAGCAGCAGTAGTAGTAGTAGAAAGTAGTATTATTAAAAGTATTGAGAGTAGGAAAGGGATTTCGAATATTACTTTTGGCATGGGTTAATGTAGAGCTTTTACACAATAATTGACTTTCGGGAAAGTTATGAGTGATCAATGTTGAAGATCATGCTGCACATTGTCGGATGGCAAGAGACATAATAATCAATCAAACCCATATCCAGGTAAGTACGCACGTACGTACGTTCTATTTGTTTGTGCCAGGTATACATTATTAGGGCAATATACACTGACCCGTTCTACGATAGAGGTAGCACATTTCCGCTATTATTTTGTTTCTGAAAGACGGGGTTCCTTTACCCCAAAATCGTCGGAATGTCAATCTTGATTTCGTCAAAAAAAAAACCTTTTGTAGACTTGGGCCATGGAATTATTCGCCGCGATGCATTTTGGTTTTTGCTGAAGTCAGTTTTCGGGTCAAATATTATATGGAGTTCGTCAAGTGAGGAGCCTCGGAAAAATTGGGGTGAACCTCTATCGTAGAACGCCTCCACTAGTCCAATAGTAGTCTATTAATAGCTTTCTATTGCAATTGAATGTCTATTGTGGTCCCTAATTCCAGTTAATTGAAAGGCGTCGAGCTCTAGTCTCCAGAAACTTTCTATCAAGTGACCCCTACCTGGCCCTATTTATTATTGCCCAGACAATTTCACGCAGTCTCCGTAGTCAATGATCCGGGCAATTCTAATTAATGGACCTTTTCCTAAATAAGTTGTCGGGCCCTTTCCAAAATTGACAGACTCTGTCTCCCGAGTCGATTGTCCCGACAATTCCAATTAATAGTCGCCCCCCCCGAATTAGTTGTGTCCGGACAATTTCAATTAATAGACTGACCCCAAAATTATTTGTCCCGACAACTCCAATTAATAGACAGTCTCCCAGATCATTTGGCCCGACAATTCCAATTTATATACAGTTTCCTAAATCATTTGTCCGGACAATTTCAATTTGCAGACTGCCTTTCTTTGCTACATCGGATTCCGTTGTGCGGGCAATTCCAGTTATTAATAAACGGTATGCAAAACCAATTGTCCCGACAATTTCGACTTATTATACAAAACCTCCGAAACTACTACTTCAGACCATGCCGTAGGTGGGCAATCTCTCCTAAAATTAACTGCCCGTACATTTCAAAATCGCAGTACATACGGATTATGTTTCGTGGAACCTTTTGTTTATGATTTACATAATATATATGATGAACACACATACATGGGCTAGGCGGTGTCAAAACTTCCTACGTGCGGACATCAAATACAAAGCTAAAGTTGAGGCGTCCCGCCCTTCTCTGCTTACGCCTTGGACAATAGACCCATCAACAGGCTATTGCCCCTACAGCAAAGTCACGAAGCTGTCTATCAATTAATTGGAATTGTCTGGGCAAGTGATGTCATACGAGACTGTCTAGAAATTGATTTTGTTTTGACAATTAATTGATCTTGGATACTTTCTACAAATGAATTGGATAT
This sequence comes from Nereocystis luetkeana, assembly GCA_031213475.1. Classification (NCBI taxonomy): domain Eukaryota; class Phaeophyceae; order Laminariales; family Laminariaceae; genus Nereocystis; species Nereocystis luetkeana. Next base: position 5,727,886 of record JARUPZ010000033.1, read on the forward strand.
GATATATATTCGGATAATTGATATCGGGTACTAACTGTCTAGCAATTGGAATTATTGTCCGGACAATAATTTTGGAGACTCTATTAACCCTTTTAGAACTGCAGTTTCATTTTGGGGACAATCCAGTCAAATTTCAAGTAGTTTGTCCCCAAATCGGGACTGCGGTTCTAAAAGGGTTAAATGAAGTTGCCCTGACAATTGATTTCAGAGATTGCCCATAAATCGGATTTGTCTGAACGTTTGATGTATAGTGCTTTTCAATAATAATTGGAATTGTCCAGACGAATGAGCTCGGAGACTGCCTATCGATAGCAAATGTATGTGCTGGCAAATGATTTCACAGGTTGTCTACTTTTTGGAATTGCTTGAACAATCGATTTCGGATGATTTGCATGAATTGGACTTGTCGGGGATACTGCTTTGAGAGGCCGTCTATCAATAATTGGAATTGTCCGGACAATGGGTGTCTGAAGCGATCTACTATTAATAGTTGGAATTATCATGAGTATCGAGTTTAAGAGGGCTCTGTAATTATTATTTTTTTTTTTTTTATCCTCCGACGGATTGGTAAAAATAAAGCTTAAGCTCACCACACTTCCACGTTCGTGTCGTGTGTCAATTTAGCCCAGTTGGGCACGTTGACCCGACCTGACCCCCGAGAGGAGCAGGTGCGGTGGAGATAGCCACCCGGGAGAGTCATCTCTCCCGGGTAGTGTGGGACTTGCGTTTGCTCACCCACCAACAAAAACCAAGGCTATGAGGCCTTCCCGCCGGACTCGGACCAGTTACGGTCCACCCTACCCGTTGGGGCGTTGGTCCTCATTTGAAAGCTGGCAGCTACTTGTAGAACTCCAGTTGTTTTGGTCAGTACACGACAGTACCACCATGATAGGGTTGTCTCTACAACAGGATTTATTTGGAACTTTTGATCTATACGAAATTATTTGCAAGGTCCTTCATTATTGTGCCATATTTAATTTACGAGTAGTCTCAATTCAATGAGGAGTGATTATCATCATACAACATCTACTGTAGGTAGGTACAAGACCATGACATTTATCGAGCAAATGATCTCTTGCGCGGCATCTGAAATGAATTGTGCGGGCACAGTTCCAACTACTTTCCAATGAATGGCCGAAGTCCGTTTGGACAATTCCATTTAATTATTTGACGGCACCCGAAATCAATTATTGTGCGGACAATTTCAGTTATTAAGCAGCACCCGCAATGAAATGTTCAGACAAATCCAATTTAATAGACAGCTCCCGAAATCAATTGTCTGACCAATTTCAGTTAGTGGACAACACCCGAAACCAAATTTGTCTGGGCATTTGCAGTACTTATTGGATGAGCACCCGAAATCTATTTGCTGAATAGTTTCAATTATTAGCAGTCTCCGCAACCCATGATTTGGGCAATTCCAATCATCATACAGGCAACAACACTCGAAACCTATTATTATATTGCTCACGCAATTAATTCCAACTAGCAGATGGTCTTCGAAATCAATCGCCTAGACAATTACAATCGATAGACAATGATAATCGCCGAAAACCAATGTCTGGCCAATTTTAATTAACGGGCAATCAATCGCCGAAATCTATTGCATGGGCAATTCAATTAACAGACAGCCGCCAAAAGCAATTAATTGGCAAGACAAATCCAATTACCACACATACATCCTTCTGAATTAATAGTAGACACAATAGACTGTTGAAATAGTAGTTGTCCAGGGTGTGACTTTACGTTTACATACGTATACAAAACTTTTAAAATACCTTATTGTATACCTGGTACGTACTCGTACCTGGTACCACTTACCAGGTACCAGGTACCACCAGGTATTCATTTTTATTCATATGAACCCCTTTAGAACCGCAGTCCCGTTTTGGGGACAAACTACTTAAAAATTGAATGGTTTGTCCCCACAACGGAACTGCCATTCTACAAAGGTTTATGGTTGCCATGCGGCAATCTGCGGCATGAGCTTCGACACTGATAATTCAAAACATTCCTGAAATAGGAAAACCCCGGATAGCAAAGGAAACCAATGCACCAGGTCTAGCTACCTTCTATAGTATGTCTACTTCCCTCTATGCCTTATTTACGATGATACGCGGTTTGTTGCCTTTGCTCCCTCCTCCGTCTCAATGTGCTCTTTTTATATTATATTCTCAAATCCAAAGCCGCATCCAAGCTCCATCCTCACGCCATCGGTGTGAGTCTGTCCCCCCCCCCCCCCCCTGCTCCTTATCGTTTCCTGGCGATCCTTAAGTTGGACCTTCAAGCGCGACACCCTTCTCGGAATGGCGATCTGTGTAGTCCCCGAGACGATTTGAAGTAGGCGCTCCTTCACCACTCCTATCTTTCCAATCGACACTCCATCCCTCCCCCCCACGACACTATTAATAGCTGCCAGCTGGTCGATGAACTTACTGCCCTCTATCCCGAGACGCCCAAAGCTTTCCACTGCTAAAGTGGCAAGTTTGTTACTCCGCTCGTCAAAGGGCAAATGCCCCGGACGAGCGTAGTGTTGGCGCTTACGCGCCTCGGAGGTAGAGGCAGCTGATCCATCGTGATCAGCACTGCCTCCTCTCAGGTGTATCTGCGCCTAAGGGTCACAGCATGGGTGACGTCCAGCAGCATGGACTTCTCCATATATATATACACCCCCAGATTTCGGTCTGCGGTGAACGGTTCACCGCTCTCCACTTGGTGTCAAATTTGTAGCCGCTTCAGCGTACGGGACACCGCGTGGGCAAGCGGTTGGTGCTGATTTCCCTGCCCTCCTACTCTGGGACAAATGCGCGCGTGGCGGGTGCCCACGTCAACTGCATCGCAGCAGGGGCACTTCACTGCCACGTGTACCTCGATCCCCACGAATCTCCTTCCCAAACCCACGAACTCTGCTGCAGGTATGACACGGGGAAAGTTTGTTGGTCTCGCCCGAAGGCATGCCGTGGCTCCTGCTCCCTGTAGACTCCTATAATAGTGAGCTTCGGCGAAGGCTTTGGTTTCGGTCCCACGTATCGGGTCCCCCGGTCTGGGGGGGCGTGCCGTCTCCGGCAGCTCCTCTCCAGCGAAGCGGTGTGGGCCGCGTACCGACCTTGAGTTGGGGTCGTTTTCACCAGCTTGCCCAACTTCTGTTGGACGTTGCGCGCGTTTGTGGTCCCGGCATCGTGCGCAGCCAGCATGTCGGCCTCTGGGGGTCTTGGGGCCTGGCCCCCCTCTGCTCCTAGACCCCTCTGCCCGCCATCGCCTCCTTCAATACCCCCCATGTGTCCCGAATCTCCCGCAAGCTGTCTCCCAGCTGAGCAATGATGCTCGATTCTTGGAGCCCCCTGCTCAATTTATCGCCTAACGGGCCTGCGAGGTCTGCTAGGACCTCCGGTAAGGTCCCCACCCTACTCCCGATGGATGCCGACATTCTCCTTGCTTTTGTCGACGGCAGCCCTAACCCTCTCGCTCCCGTAGAAAGTCGTGCTTGCGCCTGCTGGTAAGATTTGAGAGTCGTATACCAGGTACACGACAAAAATCCAGGACACTCCTCCGGAGTTTTCATGCAGTTTGGTACGGGATTCAGTATAATCTGTTGATTGATCTCTAAAGGTATAGACGCAGCTGGCACGGGAACGCGTGGTTGACTCCAGACAATAACACGGAACTTCTCTTATATATTATTACGTATCAGTGCTGTCGAGTGACTCAGTCAGGTGGCGGCGCATCCACACGATTATCCATCACATTGCAGGCACAATTAATCTCCCGCTCTTATAATCCCACATCAATATATGGAACTCCCTGATACTAAATGAAACATCTACGTCGTGTCTATTGAGCACAGTCAATATCCCCCCTGCTCACTATACACGGACCATACTTCAATATCCCCCCAGGTCGGCAACATGACAATGTACGACTTCGCTGGGTCGATATATCTCTTCTTTATGACCAACTCATATGAACTTCAGAAACTCAAACACCCAACATGTGACTCAAAAATCAAATTCTCGAATCAACACTCAAATCCTCAAACCAGTATTCAAATGCTCAAATCCATAGCCTCTCTCCGTTCGTTGCAAACATATAAAAATACCGAAATCCAATGGTAAAACGGCATTCTTCTCGGATTCATCCAGGTAAAACGGCATTTTCCGCGGAATTGATTCAAATATATCAGTGTTTCTTCAGTCCTACCGACCTCTCTCAATTTCCGAATACTATCCAGACCTTCCCTCGTCGGAAAACATTTTCATGTGGACCGCACACGCCCCCAGGCGCTTCCTAGTCTCACTTCAGCCTTGTCAAAAACCCAAATCACAAGTATCATCAGAAAAATACCACAGGAGGAGTGGTCATGCCAATAAAAAAATTCAAGTCAAGAAACCTAATGCCAGAGATCGCGAGGAACCCCGTTCCTCCGGACAAGAGTCTCCCCTTATCCCCTACTCCCGCCATAGATACACAGATCGCGACGGTAATGCGAGATAGCACATAGTTTTCCCCACTAGAAATTTATTTGACGTTGCGACCACTCGGAAAACACCCAAAAACTCTCAAAATCCGTTACCAGAAACAAAACGATTTTGTTTATAGTTCAAACACATTCTTCACTTCAAAAAGTAAAATAAAATATCTCGGAAACAAGGCGTCAAAGGTTCATCAGACAATCCCGGTGGTAACGAAAAACCATGTTGTTGAGCGGCTTTGTTAAGAAGTCTGCGCGCTGCTCCTCCGACTCTACATGGGTAATAACAAACTCCCCCTTGGAAATAAGCTCTCGCAAAAAGTGGTGTCGAACGTCGATGTGCTTAGAATTCGACGTGCACACTGGGTTTTGTGCCAGGTGCCTTGCCCCCTCGGTATCCTCGAAAACCGTAATGCATCGCTCCCCAAACCCCGGAAAAATGAAACTCCAGACGTAGCGCAAGAACATCGCCTCCTTGATAGTGTCTGCTAGTGCTACATATTCAGCCTCAGTGGTCGAGAGCGTAACGCATTTCTGCGTCCTAGAAAACCAGCACACACACGCCCCAGCACACATGATAGCCCCACCTGAAACTGACCTCCTGTCAGTGGCTTTGTTGGCGTAGTCCGCATCCGCAAACGCTACCAGTTCAAGCCCGCTACCCTTCTGACACGTAATGCCGAAATCACTCGTAGAAAAAGCATACTCTAAAATACCGACTGCTGTCTCCCAGTGTACTTCCCTCGGCCTATTCGTGTACCTCGCTACCGCCCTCACCGCGTTCACAATATCCGGTCGTGTTTGGTTCGCAAGCCACATCAAGCACCCCACCAACTCGCGGAAAGGCCAATCACCCACGGGTTCGTTCTTGTCGAACTCTTCGAGCTTCACACCAGTCGAAAGCGGATTATTCCTCCCAGAACTAACACCAAACCTCGCCGCGGTCCTTTCAGCGAACGCCTGCTGCGAAATCGTCAAAATACCAGCATCCCAATCCCTCGAAAAACAACAACCAGCATACCACCGCAACTCGCCCAGATTGTTGATCGGAACAAGGCTGTTCAGGTCTTCACAGAACTGATCGCACCTAGCCTTGCGCCCTACAGCAAAAATATCATCCACATGAACCACTGTTACTATGGAGACAGAGCCCGACTCGACCAACCTCATGACACACGCATCAGCGGGGCTCTGCTCAAAGCCTAGACTCTTCGTGTGAGTGAGAAGGTGGTTGTGCCACGACCTCGACGCTTACTTCAAGCCATAGAGACTGCGGTTCAACCTGACTACCTTACCGGACATTTCGCCGCACCCAGGGGGCAGTCGCATGAAAACATCCTCATCCAAACTCGACTGCACGAACGCTTGCTCAGCATCAAAATGACACAAATCCAGACCCAACTCGCACGCAACGGCACCCAACAAACGGAAACAAGACGCTGCAGGGGTCGGAGCAAAAGTCTCAAAGAAATCAATACCCTCACGCTGCTTGAAACCTCGTGCCACCAGCCTTGCTTTCGCCCGCACCACATCACCATGCTCGTTGGACTTCCAGGGGAACACCCACTTCGCCGAGATGACGTTGAGCCCCTCTGGTTGCTACGTCGCTCCAAACGTCCCCGCGTCCGCCAGTCCATGATATTCCTTGTCCCTCGCCTGCCTCCAGATCGTCGAATACTCGTCTACACACGCTTCAGCATACGAGTTCGGCGTCGAAAGCTCGCTTGCCGGGCGCGTGGGAAGGGGAGGATTCTCGCGCGGTGGGGCTTGGTGGAAAAGTACATGGCCTATACCTTCCCGTGCTGCCATCAGCGATAGCATCCCATGCCCCATAGCCTCGCGGTTCCGCGCGGTCTCCCCTCTTGTCCGCCCCCTCAGAACGTCCCCTTCCTCCGGGTGTCGTCCAGCTTCCCCCACTGTCCGACCACCCTGCACACCGCCACCACCCTCCTGGTGCCGTGCAGTCCCCTCCCTTGTCCGCCCCCTCAGTACGTCCCCTTCCTCCGGGTGTCGTCCAGCTTCCCCCACTGTCCGACCACCCTGCACACCGCCGCCCTTCCTGGTGCCGTGCAGTCTCCCCCCTGGTCCGCCCCCTCAGTACGTCGCCATCCTCCGGGTCCGGGATATAAGAACCCAGTTCCCGAGCAGCACGCTGCGAAAGCTTTGGCTGCGATGACTGCTGCGGCGGCGACGGCGATGATCTCGGCGGCGACGGCGACGGCGGCGGCGGCGGCGGTAGCGGCGGTGATGACGGCGGGAGCGGCGGCAGCAGTGGGGATGGGGACGGTAATTCGGGCCATACGTCAGGGCCTCTCAGAGGCTCCGGCGTACCCGGGGGCGGTGGTGACGGCAACGGCGGCGGCAGGGAGCTCTCCTCCTCCGAAGGCAGTAACCCCACAAACGGCTTCCTCGGGTGCTCCCAAGTGACGTCGCGGGAGAACGACCTCCGGCCAGATGCCAGCAGAATCTTAATTGCAGTCAGCTGCGTGGTGGTTGCCGCCGTTGAGGTAGAAACAAGCCTCCGCCTTCGGCTCGGTCTTCAAGCTCCTCCTGACGTGGTGGAAACCTGGATTCAAAAATGGGAGCAGCCGCGCAAACGGTGCTCTCCCGTAAAATTTGCGGTACGGCGAGTGCATTTCCGGCTTGTCCCTCACCCTTGCCGTCATGTTGATGACGTCGCTCGTGTACACGCAGGACTCAGCCCAAAGGGGCAGCGTCGACGGCATCCTTGCATCGCCGAACAGGCGGGGGGCCTCCAGGCGGGACGCCATTGCAAGCTCCAGCGTCATCGCAATTCGCCGCTCGACCACGCCGTCATGCTTCGGAGAATTGACGGGCGTGTGCTCGCGGCGGATACCGTCGTGGTTGAGCAGCTCCACGAACTCCGCCTTGGTGAACTCGGTGCCGTTGTCCGAGCGAAGGCACTCCACGATGGACGGAACACCCTTGGCGTTGATGTCGGCCAGAAAACCAGCGAAGACCTTCGGGACGTCGGACTTCCGCTTCAAGAAATACGGCCATCCCAGTCGCGAGTAGTCGTCGACGATCATCATCATGTACTGCGCACCGCCAGCAGACGTCGACTGCTGTCCCGACAGATCCACGAACAGACGTTCCAGAGGCCTGGTGGAGCGGCACTCGGTCGTCCACGGTACCGCCATCCTCCTCCCCTTCGCCTCAGAACATCCAGCACACGAAACCAACTCCCCAAAAACCTTAATGCCCATCTGGCGTGCCGTCTCACGGAGAGTGTCAGCATGGGAGTGAGCAAGGGAAACGTGAAGGTCGTTAATATCAATCCTCCGCATTTTTCCGGGAGCCAAAACAGCGGCAGCAATCGGGGTCTCTACAGTCCGCGTGGCGTCTACGTACGAACCTGCGTCCTCACGCATGAAGGACAATTGCCCATCCAACAAGTGAGTTCCCTGGAAATCTAAAGTCACCGGGCATTTCAGCATTACTGCGTGAAGTGAAAACAGGTTGAACCGAACACCGGGCACGTAGGCTACGTCCAAACGCCTAACCTGGACATCACACTGCGGGCTGTGCATTACCATCGGAATCTGTCCGACGTACTCGACCTTCAGTGACCTCATGTCCCCGACGACCAAACTACTCTTACCGGGGGGAGGGGGGTAACAGCCTACCATACCAAAGGGGTTACCAGTTACGTGAAAGGTTGCTCCCGAATCCGCTACCCACTCTTCCCTCCCACTAGCCCAAAACAAATCGTCGCTAAAAATACTCTAGCCTTGGTGCGCAAACTGCGCGGGGAGGAGGTGCGGGTCGAACGTAGGCGTAGGGTTGCCGTTGTTCGCTGGGCCAGGGGAAGGGAAAGTGCTCGAGGAGGGTTGTTGTGACGGGAAAGCTCCGGCTGAGGTATACCCACCACTGCCGTAGGGCGTCTCCTGCTGCCAGCCACCTCCGTAGTATATCTGTTGAGGGGGAGGGGCAGCAGTACTCGGGACTGCGACGTTCATCTGCGGGGCGGCTACCGGGCAAGCTGCGACGTAGTGGCCGTGTTTGCCACCCCGAAAGCAGACCCCCTTGCTCCTCGGTTGCGTGTTGTTCGGCGGGAGACCCCAGCCTGCCGGAGTCATTACGGGCGGCGGGGGCATAGGGGGCATTGCCCCTGGTGGTGGCTCGGTAGGTACCCAACCCATGGGCGGGACCGCCCCACCCACACCGAAGGGGTCGGGACCGGAGTCATCCCAACGGTACCTGCAGGCCACGGCATCCCAACGCCATTTGGGGCCGGTAATTCCCCCCGGCGAAGCTCCTCCCCGGTTGCCATCATGCTGACGGGGACGATGCTGCTGCTGCTGGTACTGCTGTTGCTGGGGTTGTTGCTGCTGCTGCTGCTGTTGATGGTACTGCTGCTGCTGCTGGGGTCGCTGCTGCTGCTGCCGCTGCTGCTGCGGTTGCTGCTGATACTGCTGCTGCTGCTGATACTGCTGCTGCTGCTGCTGCTGCTGATACTGCTGCTGCTGCTGTGGCTGCTGCCCACCCTTGTACCTCCCGCCTCTCCTGTCCCTCCTTTCCCTTCCTGGACCCGCACCTCCATCACTGGCAGGCTGCGCACCTCCGGCGTACAAAGCATGTTGATTTCCCACTCCCTGCACACCCAACGCCTTGGAAACCATCTCTTTATCTGCCCTATCGTTTGCGTACGCATCGCGGATGATCTCATCGATCTCGGAACGGGGGATGGACGGGCGGGAAAGAACGGACTTGCTTTGTATCATATATATAGAGGCGAGGGGTTCGTCACGATATGTCGGTTAACCTCTTCCACACTCATCCCACAGCCAAGCATGGCCAGCTCATCTGATGCCTTATCCACCCTCCCTAGGAACAGCACGGGGTTTTCGTCCTCGACCATTCTGATGGTTGCAAACTCTCTCTTCAGTCTATGGGTGGCCGCTATCGTCCTTGGCATGTAGTAATCTTCTAATTCCTTCCATGCACCACTTGGCGACATTGCTTTCTGCATTCTGAACTCAGCCATTGCGTATCCAGTCATTGCTTCCATCATCAATCCATAAACTAATCGGGCATCCCTAATCTCCTGAGGAGAGTGCCTCGATGCTAGCTCCTCTTCCAACACCCTCACGTCACCCACCATAACAGGGGTTGACGTGCTTAACACATGAAGGCACCCTAGGGATGACAGGTACGCTTCGAACTTACTACGCCACATACTAAAGTGGGCTTCTATGTTATCGAATTTGGGGGGTCTCGACTGGGACAAACTAGGGCGGTATAAAGAAGTGTTTGGTGACATGCCTGGACGGGCTCCCAGCCCAGGTGTCGTCACCGTCAATGCTGCTGGTTCCCTCGCAGCTGCTTCTCCTCTCGCCCCCCCACCGCCCCCCCCCTCCATTCCTTCTTGCGGCGCGTTCCTCTCGGCGCCCAGCTTCTGCTCTTCTATCATCTTCTCCAGGACCTCGATTTTCTATTTCATCCTCAGCATCTCTTCCATGGCCACGCTTGCTTCCTGACTAGACATGCCATCTGAACCAGACATGTCGGAAGGTTCCCACCTCTCTAGGTTGGCCTCGGCTACGCTTGCCAATAATAGAAGATCACCGGTTCACTAGTGTGTTGATTGATCTCTAAAGGTATAGACGCAGCTGGCACGGGAACGCGTGGTTGACTCCAGACAATAACACGGAACTTCTCTTATATATATTATTACGTATCAGTGCTGTCGAGTGACTCAGGTGGCGGCGCATCCACACGATTATCCATCACATTGCAGGCACAATTAATCTCCCGCTCTTATAATCCCACATCAATATATGGAACTCCCTGATACTAAATGAAACATCTACGTCGTGTCTATTGAGCACAGTCAATATAATCACGTGGAATCCTGTGCCACCACAAAATCGTCCAGCCCAAAATCCAATATCCCGCTCCCGCACCACGGGAAAGTGTAAATCCCTTTCCCGCACAAACGCATCCCGCACAAATTACAATATCATCTCGTTCCCGCACAAACACACCCCGCAAAAAAGAAAAGAGAAACAAAGATCAAACCCCCCAACCGAACGTTTGCACCTCATCTTATTTGCGGACAGCCACGAGTGAGTACAGTAAACTAAAGTGGGTCACGTTCTTCGTGTAGTGTGTGAAGGCGTCGGATGCACTACACACAAGACAAGCTGAAAGTTGGCACGGAAGGGAGGTAGACTTGGTGCATGGGTTTCTTTTTGTTCCCGAGGTTTTCTTCTTTCGGGAAAGTTATGAGTGATCCATGTTGAAGATCATGCTGCACATTGTCAGATGGCAAGAGGAATAGTAATAGTAATAGTCAAAGCCAGCCCGCAATCCCGCGGTCTGGCGATAAACAACGTGAAATCCCGTGCCTTCCCACACAAATTCGAGTATCCCGCTCCGGCGCCACACCGAAAATTGCATATACCTTCTCGCACACACACGTCCCGCGGGGGCCGCATCCTTGAAAAAAGCATACCGTTTAGTCCCGGGGTAGCTGAGTCCCGCGGGATATCGTCCCGGAGCCGGAAACGCGTGCTGAGGAATTCCCTGACAAATCCCCATAGTTGGGTGTAAAATAAGAAGAAAGTCATCCAGTTGGTCTACTTTTTTTGGGCTGTGTAGAAAGCTGCAGGTTTTGCCGATTAAAAATATATATATATGTCTTCCTCGCAGGCGATATCCGATATATCGGCGATTCCGGGGTGTAAGTGCATCCTATTAATAGTTTTGAAGTCTTGTTTTTTTTCCGATAAACGCGAGTGTATCCACAGCACGCAGTAGCGATGTAGTGATGCTATTTTAATATTTGGGACGATGGTTTTATAAATGTCTTGACTCTGTTTAGCGGGTAAAAAAAACATCGTCCCGATTTGTCCTGATTGAACGACTCCGAATGGGCGAATCGGTTTCGATTCACAGCCTGCCCTCTCTCGCGAGGTGCCGAGTTTCAGGAAATCACCGTCATCCGTCATCACTTTTTCGACTAAACTATTATGGGCCGGTAATATCGAAACACGTTTTGTTTTACGAGCAATACCATACCTGGTATATATACCAGGTATATTTCACCAGTTGATCGAGTCTGCCCTGGTGTACGCATATAATAATACGTACCAACCTGAGGTATTTCATATCATACCTGCAAGCGTTCGTGATGTGTTTCTGCTCTATATATGATCAATAAATTGCCTGATTTACTGCTTCAGGATTTTTCGCTGTTGTTGTGGCTGTTGTGATGGTGTGACGAGGCTGTGAGGCGTGCATACGAACCCGTGTGACAAGGTATGACGCATTCTACGATAGAGGTAGCGCATTTATTTCCGCTACAGCGTTTTCTGAATGACGGGGGTTGAGGGGTTTGCCCCCAAAACGGGACTGCGGTTCTAAAAGGGTTAACCCAAATCGTCGGAATGCCAATCTTCTTCCGAAAAATGACGAATTTGCATACCGGTACAGAACGTCCTTCTTCCCCGAACATGGTATGTGCCGCAGTTTCATATTTTTTGCTTGAACTTACCAGGTACCAGGTAAGTATTTTTGTTGGTTTCGTGTACAGAGCATGTGTACGCGTAAGGTGTCGTTTTTGTGCAGTGCAAAACCGCGAGTGAGACCAAAAAAGGTATATATACAAGGAAAAACATAACATTGTGGACCATACAACGAGTCGTAAGTTGTTGTTATTGTGCGTTTACTGCACTGCACCCTGTTTTGCCTTCTCCAATTTACCTACTACCACTACGACGTACCTTGTACTACTGCTGTGTTTCTTTTTTTCGTGTACATATATTTGTTTTTCCCGATGGTTGTGTTGTTATTTCGTGTTTCGTTTATCCGGATTTCGAGTTTTTTTTATTCGATGTTGTTGCCGCTTTTCGCTTTGTGGCTTGTATTTTTTGTTCGATTTCGATTTTTTCTGTGGTGTGTGAAATAGTACAGCCGTAACAAAAAATGCCGGCAATTTGACCTGATACGTTTCTCAGCCTGATGACATTATGACGCCTATTTGTGCAGTCGACAACCCGGGAGCGTTGTAAAAAAGTTTACGTTGCGCAGTGATCGACCTTGAGATTTGTGGCATGGGATATTATAAGCAACAATAACTTTACCACGAAAAAGCTTGCCCTGGCCACCATCGACACCCCTCCCTGCATCCCCTATGAGGCACCATGACATTTGGTGTCGCACCATCATGATATACATGATGTGTTGTCTTCTAGAAAAAAAAAGAGGGGAACAAATCTCTCCAAAAGAATAGCGAGGAATGTTCAGGGCTAGGTCTAAGCTCGCGGGTCAGGTCGGGTCAGGTCGGGTCGGGTCGGGCCGGGGAAGGTTGACCCGACTCGACCCGAACCGGACCTTCCCCGACCCGGCCTCACCCGGTTCGATCTGACCCAATCCGACCTATCCGAACCGAACCGCGACCCGACCCGACCCGATCCGACCTGACCCGTGAGAATTTGAAAATATCCTAATGACCCGACCCGACCGGACCCGGCCCGATCCAACCCGGCACACGGGGGGAAGAAGCTCCCCCAGAATACAACACAACTCCTCAATTTCGAGAAAGTTATGAGTGATCCATGTTGAAGATCATGCTGCACATTGTCGGATGGCAAGAGAAATAATAATACTCGTTTATACTATTATTATTTACAGCAGTTTTAGTTTAGGCCGTTGCATGCAAAAATGCACAATTTGCACCCTAGCAGGCAGTTGCATGCGAATGCCACATACATCATACATGCAAGTAAGAAGTCCAGGCAAGTAAGTGCATATATATACATTAATGCTCATGGTAGCTATAATTTGCTTCGCTGAACATATATATATACCTGGTATAGATATTATAGATATATATACAATGGATCTCGGCCGCTGTGAGCGAACCTTACAATTCCGATTTTATCTTCAACTTTATCTGGGACTCCGGAAGCCTTCGCTCCCGTCCCTGCCTTCGTGCTTGCTTTTTCGACCTCTTTCCTCGGCGGTCGCGCGAGCCGGACTTCGGCTGGTGTTCTCCCGTGCGCGCGTCTCGGAGTCTCGCGCCACCGACGAGCGCGGCGACCCTGAACTTGAGGGGTATTTGCTGGAAAAAGGAGACACGGACGTTCTATTTTCTGTGGTCCTGGAAATCTGTTTAGGTGTTGTTGCTCCGCGAAGAGCTCCTTGCGACAGGATTCATCTTACAGTTACTAGCAGTACTACTACTGTAGCTTTTTACTCTCCAAGGTTCGATCTCTCGGTCTTGCTGATGCTACCGCTTTCTAACGACCGCCTTGCTTTGCGGGCCGCCGCCATCGGCCTGTTCGAACCCCTCGGTCCTGCCTTTCTCGGTGGCTGCCTTCCCTTGCCCCTGTCTCATCGCCGGACGAGTGCACGCGCCTTGTCGGCGTATCGCGCCGTTCTTGGTACGAGATCGTTGCATATCCCGGTGATTTTGCTTTTTTGTTGTTTTTTTTAGTAAAATTTTGACAACTCGACACGTCTTCTGTTTTCGCCGGTAGAATGGAATGCAGGTTGTTGGGGAGTTAGGAGGCGGCCGAGTGTAGTTAGTTCGATCAGAAAAACAACCTATCACATCATCGGAAGGTATCGTACAGGTGGCCGTACATGCTCGGACTTTGTCCACTACGACTGCAGAGTGGGGCGCGTTGGAATACCAGTACTAACAACTACATACAGTAGTACATACAGCAGTATACAGCAGTAGTTCAGAGGTGTTCTACTTCGAATATATATTATGTATGTACAAAGCTTTGTTTTCGCCGGTCGAATTGAATGAAGGTTGCTGGCAAGCCGGCCGGGTGCTGTGGGTTCGATAAGGAAAACCGACCAATCACATCGGAGGATATCGTACACAGCAGACGTTTTTCACTTTGAGAAAATAATCATATCCAGTCCAGATGTTGTGAGGTCTTTATTTACTAGTAAATGGGAGATAAGGACCCGCTTAAAAGATACGATCCTTCGTTCCAGGAATTAGATATGATGTTCGGCTGGGTACGATTCCCTGTTGAAAAACGCGCCCAGTTGTTTCGGCGAGCACTACTGGAGGTAATCAAGGGTTGGAGACTGCTTGCTCAGACTGCAAGTGCTCGCAGTATGTCCGAGTTTTGTGCTGCTGTACGTATACGGCTGCGTGTGCTACACGTGATACTATATCCAACATGAATATTTCGGCATTCATTCATACTATGAGAATACTGCCCATCCATGTCGGCAGTAGTACTTTGCGGTTGTTCTGTATTATTGCCGATCGATATCAGGTATCAGTTATCAGGTGTATGATGATACTGCTCATACTCGCAGTATCTTGATCACTGCCTGTTCTCAGGATTGCGTGCGATAATGCGCATACAGTACGCGTCCTGTTCTCCCAGTAATTTGGGCGTATACTGCAAGTTGTTGTCGTCTGCGATGACGTACGTACAGCTGCTGCTGTTGTGCTGCTGCTGATGTTGGGGCTGGGTCTGCACAGCAGCAGCTGCAGCAACCGACCACAGCAGCAGCGATGCCTGCTACTACTCCTGCTGCTGCTGCGGTTGCTGCCATTATTTTGCATGTTGTCCTGCTGCTGCTATCGATTTCATGTGCGGGAGAGACCCTCTCTTCTGCACAAGCGTCGTTGGAAGTAGGTACAGCTCGCCGTAGATAGGGGTGTGATATCGGCGTGGGTATTGGGTACTTGGCAACTGGGCAGAAAAAGGGCAGCAATACCATTAATACTATCGTAAACAACGTCATTTAATTTAAAGTAATCTCAGATCTGAGAGTATAAGAGAGACCTCTCAGAACTGAGCTGAATTCTGCCCCCGCCAGCTGCAACTGGGCTCCAAATTATCGATCATTTCCTGGACCATAATTTATACTGGTACTTGGTAGACGCTTCTGGATTTCGGGCTTCAGAGTAGATGGCTGCTGGGTGGGCTGAAAAAGACACCAAATAATAAGAACGTCCAAAACAAGGATATAAAAGTTGGTCTCTAAATAAATTCGAGTGAGACAGTTAGTTACAAGAACTGAGAACTGACACTCCTCGGCATTGCCTTTTTTTCCCTGCACCACTTACTTGGCATTGCCCTGATCCCGTTCGCAACAAGATCGAATGGTGTACTTACGTCAACTTGCTTCAACATAATCACACGAGTTTAGGCACTGAGGCATATTTTCCTATCCGGAGCATGGGTGCCGGCACCCATGCGGAGCCCTTGTATGCTCTATTATTAATAGTCACACCTGGTACTTACTTTGTACATACGACGTAAAGTATTTCCTAACACAGCGACCAAGAGTATGTTTAAGCACAGCGGCGCATCATAACAGTTTATCCAAGCAGGGCGACGTATTTGAGGTTTTCTAAAGACGTCGACTTTAGTATTTTCCAGCGTAGAGCGTCGATCTTTCCAAAAAGGACATGCCATGGGTCATTCTTTATTATCGGGGAGCTTTTTCCCATATTTTCGACATATTTTTCGCGCAATTTTTCAGTCTCCATATTTTCCTGTTTTTTTTCCAAATGTATTGTGTGGAAAATAACGAACTTGTTTTTTGTGCTTCTGGAGAATTTCACAAATAAATAGTGAGAGAACGCCTCCATACATCTCTCCAATAATTTCCAACTTTGGAAATTAATTATGGAAAAAACGCTCTCCGATATTATATAAGAATGAGGCCTCTGTGATGATGTCGTTGTTCGATGATGTAGACCCCCACACATAAACCAACCAGGGGAAAAACGGGCAAACACGTACTACATGTTCCTGGAGTTTTGTGAGTGATCGACGATGACGCTCACAATTCACATTGTCGTAGGGCAAACATTAAAACAACCAGGGCTTTTCGCCGGTCAGGAGGGTTTCAAAATGCCGCGGGTCGGGTCTAGAAGGTTTGCAGGCTCGCGGGTCGGGTCGTGTCTGGTCAGGTCGAGAGGTTTTGAAAGCTCACGGGATGGGTCGGGTCGGGTCAAGAAGTTTTGAAACCTCGCGGTCGGATCGGGCTGGGAAGCGTTCGAATGTCACGGGTCGGGTGAGTAGGTTTAGCAATCTAGGAGAAGGGGTCTTCAGGGATGTTTTCGACTTCAAAAATGCGTAGCGTGGTCTGCACTTACTTCGGAATCGTCGTCCGCAACTAACTGAGAATCAGAGTTAGGGTTAGGGTTAGGGTTAGGGATAGAGTCAGGGGTTGGGTTCGGTCTTCGCCCGTACCTTGATTCCAACAGGAAACAAAACACCTGAACAGCCTACCAACCTAAAGATCCCTTCTCCCAGATTGTTAAAGGTCCTCGGTCGGGTCAGGTCATGATGCGTAATTTACGGGTAATTCGCTGGTCGGGTCACCGTGGCCCGTGAATTGGTTTCGGCAGACCCGGGAGTCGGACCCTTTCATACGCGCAGCTACCACCTGCCGGAAGGCCGCCTTTTATGACCCGCGGGTCCGAAATTGCACAACGAAAAATACTCGCCGTCCCCCCCCCGAGTGCCTCTCTCGTGCCGATGCTCCGACCTCCGAGAGCATATATCGTAGCGTGTAGAATAACCACAAGCGAATCCCCTGTCGGGCGAAGACGATGTATATTACTATTGCGTTCATGTTCACGTCCATCCATTTCCACAAAATAACAGGCCAGTGTACAACAATATACAGACGACGCATGACTGCAGTGTATGAACCCACGTAATATGCGAGTACGTACACACGGAATACCGATCGAAACACAAAAGGGCAAAAGAGGTACACGTGTACAAGCAAAGAAAGGAAATTTGATTCAGGTGACAAACACAGCAGCAGCAGCAGCAGTACCAGCAGCAGGCCCCGGATCCTCGCGGATCGTGGCCCCCGCTGATATATCCGCCACCTCAGTTGTGCTTGCTGCTGGAGGTGGCACAGTAGTCAGGCTGCACAGCTAGGTCACTCGCCAGGGCGGAGGCAGAAGCCATCGGGTCAGGGCAATATCATTAGGGGTCGATCCGGGGGTCGGTCGGAAGAGTTCGAGAGACCAAGGACCAACCAACCGACCAACAAGGCGTTCTACGATAGAGGTTCACACTAGATTTTCTGAGGCTCCTCACTTGAGGAGCTCCATACCTCACCACAAAACTGATTCCAGAAAAACCAAACGGCATCCCGATGAATAATCTCATGGCCCATGTACACAACAACGCCATTTTCGAAACAAGATAGTCTTTCCGACGATTTCGGGTTAATAAGGAGCCCCGTCATCCAGAAAACACTTTTTTGCTGAAATGTGCTATAATACCTCTATTATTATTGTAGAACGCGTCCAACGTTTCAACGTTTACATCGTTGGACCCGTAAGCTTTCCAAATTCGTTGTTGCCCCGTGAGATAGATATGCCATGGGGGCCTGTTGACGCGACCGGCATGAACCCTGTGTCTCACGGGTCTATCGGAAGGTGTAGCGTCGGGTAAATTAAATGTGGTGCATGTTTTCTATCTCGCTTTTTTACCGTAATGGCGTGTGAATATATGGCGGTAGTAGGGGACGAAGGGATATTTCTTTCCGGGAGACCTCGCGATTGCTGGCGCAATCTTTCGCCCTAGTTTTTGCTTTCTGGAGCAGCGCAGCTGTAGTAACAGGTTGTAGTCTGTTTTCGTGATTGCAATAGTAGTTGCAAGTAGTATGGAAGATTTTTGCTCATGCGGATTATTTTGCTCTTCTTGCCATTTTCGTTTTTTTGTTTTGTTAGGTAGGTGAGGAATTTAAGTCTATTGTTGATTCGTCACTGTCGTCACTGTTTGTTTTCCAATGAAGGATCTGGGAGGGTGTTGATTTTTGTTTATTTAGTACGAGACAGCAGTTACACGCAGTTTCGTATTGGTTAGGGCTATCGACCTTTTCTAGGTTAGTCCGCATTTATTTCCGTCTGCTAGGCTTGTGTGCTGGGGTGATAACGCCCCTGAGAGCACTCACCCTACACTTGCGTCTCTTGCCTCTTCCCTGTTGGGAGACCAATAATACAATGCCGTGAAGCCTATCTCGCAGGAGGATCTAGGAATCTACTGTGTCAACAGGTAGTTGAGCAGCGGTCTCAATAGTGCAACCCTGCGTTTGCCGCCATCGAACGTTTACTGGTGTGGGCTCCCTTGTTGAGTTTCCCAGCTTACGAGCGTGAATTCGTTGTGCATGTAGATGCTAGTGGCCTTTACGTATCAGTTGTCCGCTGATTGCCGTTACAATGTGGAGGGGCCCAAAAGGGGCACGACACGAGAGGCTGGCCTGTGTAAGCGATCATTGAAGGACGACGCGCCATCGATGGCGCGGCATCGATGGCGATCACCATTCACAACCCAGCATGTGGGTGTACATCCGCACGCATGCGGCCAGGCCGGGTCGAGGAGGCGCAGTCCTGGGTGGCTGTTTGCGATTAGTTTTCCCCGACTATTTTGCGTCGTGCTCTACCGTAGGCCGAACTGTTGTGTACACGTTGTACACCGGTCACCGACTCGTGTGCTGATGACATAGCAGTAGCCTGTTCGATTGATTCTCTGCAGTAGAGTCTATGGCAGATTATATCGTGGGTAGAGTATTATTCACCAGGTGCAGGTAGAAGTGTGTATGCCACGTATCTTCTGACAGCGCTTTAAGTAGAGATTCGACGAATCTATTGCTGGTAAGTTAGAGTTCGACGAACAGCCGTTGTGCTGCGGAGGCACTCGAATCGACAGGTTGCCAACTGAAAACGTGCCAACGACAAGGTAAGTTTCCCTGATAAGAATAACTGAATGATGAAGTGCTTTCACGCCCCCCGAGTTGACTCTCGTTTCACCCCCGACACCTGAATTCTCGTCAGTTGGTTGGCAAAGTGAACACTGTCTTGGCCCGGGAGTGCCGCTTTAGACTAAGGGGCTACCGTCTAGCACGACACCATTGTCAGAACAGCCCACTCTATCTATCCACAGCTTCGGTCTTCACGGTCGTCAAGGCACCTACTCGTGCACCGCTAAGATGCCGCACGGCCACGTTTCGCCCTAGCGGCGGTTGGTTATGGAATCCACGTTGCGGCAACGCTGGCGTCAAGGGGGGCCGGTGAAGGAGGTTAACCGGACGCATCCAGTAGCGGAATACCTTAGACGAAATTGATGCCAAGATCGACACAAGATTGACAAAAAATGATGCCAAGATCGAAAAAATCAACGACAAGAGTGACCAGGTCGAGACATGATGGGGTATAGTGAATCGCGATAAGAAACTCGTGGAGGACGAGATGGCCGAAACACGAGAGAATACCAATAAATTGCAGGACAGGATGGATACATAGGGTGGAATGCGACGAAGAAGGCATAAGGGCAACATCGACGAAGTGGAGGCTAAACTTTCCAACGGTCTATACTTGATGGGCGCGATGGAATCCACAGCCTACAACAACAACATCAGACCCTGCTCAGGGACGAGGAGGTGCTGCTCCGTGATGATTGTGATAGGATCTGCAATTACTGTGTTAGCCTCAACGAGGAGACGAAGCTTCTGCACGAGGAGGAAATTATTCTCTGCGAGGAACTGGCACGGTTGAGTAGACGTACCGGCTTCAACGAAGAAGACAACACAACATATACCACAATACCACGAGAAACGAAAGGCGTTGGGTTGGATGGATGGATTTTCTAGTGGAATTATGTCCAGGTGCTTCTTTTTTGGAGAATGGACCTTGCAACGGCACATACAAACTCTGCACTCGTACGTAGTGGCACTGCGGTCACGAGCCTGACGAGCAGGTCTACCGAGTACCATCCTGGCCTGGAAAGTAGGCCCCCTATGGTGTTCATACAGCAGTATTTTCAGTCGTCTGTGGTTCGAGCACCACCATCCAGCTTTCTTGACTTTCCTCTAAAATTGTACGCATGTGGGTATTATTGTGTCGACTTTGTTGTTTCGTTGTCATTGCATGGCGTTCTACTGTAGTTGTATTCTACGGCTCGAGCACGCCCACCCTTTACGAAGCTCTCGAGGTCCTCCCGAACGTCACCAACCCGGACGTCAAGATCAAACTACTCCGGTTGGTGACCATTTCGAAGAGCTTCCACTCTTCCCATCACCTAATCCTAATCCTAATCCCATAAGCTCCATACAGTAGTATCATCATGCTTTTCGTGCGCTTGCGAGAGAGGAAATTTACCAACACGGAGCGCTGCCCGATGCTTCATCTACGTGTTCGTAGATTGCAAGTCTGAACGACCTGACCGCTCTCAAGTCGGATGATATTCGTTACGTCGTTGCATTAGAGGATGGAACGGGGAGAGAGTGGAGCCTCCGATGCTGCCACCCCAAACCACTTTTGCATGATAACGCCTGCAAAGGTGTACGCAATCCTCTACAACATGTAACCGTCATTGCTGGAACGATCCACACGAACACCCTCCCTTGCTCTTCACAGCAGTGACGAGACCGAAGGGACATTCAAGACAAACTAGGACCTGAGAACAGCCAACGACAATCCCGCAGGAGGAAACCCGGCCACCGGATCAAAACCCCCTGCACAGCACACATACTCCAAACCAATACAATTGAAACAACGGTCGCATTCCAAAAGATGACCATGGCCGAAAAAATAAAAGCCAAGTGGTGCCCTACTCACTCATGCCCCTCACACTAGCACGGGATGGTGGTGACCTCACCAAATTATCCCTCATACCACTCAAAAACTCAAACATGGTACTCACCGAGCAATGCTCATAACCCTTACCCTCCCACGGTCGATTCAAAATAACCACCTGTTCTACTCAGAAGGGGTCGAGGCAAGTGTTTTCGCCAACATAATCGCGTGCTACTCTTTCGAAGCTTGACACTGAACGCCGATCTTTTTCGCACGAAGTAGCTCTCTTGCGAAATGAAAATGCACGCCGATGTGCTTGCTCCGAGCAGAACTAAGAAGGTTTTAGCCCCACGCCATGGCCCTACGGTTATCCTCAAAAGCCCGGACAAAAATGATCCGCTTAGCTCCGGACAAACAAACGATAACACGGCGCCCATATTATATGTAATCCTCTGCAACCTACACACGTCATTCCTGGAACGATCCAGACGCTACCACGCTTTGAAACCGCCCCCAGAAACTCGCGAAAATCCGTTCTACACCACGAAGCTAGAGCGCGTGATCGTTTTTTTTTGTGGACAAAGGTAGGCCCATTTAACTCCTTAAGCGGGGAACGGGGACACTGTAATACTTGATGGGAACAAACAAGGTATACAGCAGTCTTAACGCATGTAAAATGCTTCGTTCTTCGACGAACGAAATGGGAAACACGCAGGGGATGGAAGCTTGATGCAGCTCTTGCTGAGTACCCGAGACCGTGGAATGCTGCCGGCTGGCTAGACGTAACGATTCTCTATGGTTGCTCCGGCACCCATTCCCAGCTGATCGGCTGCTATGTGCGTTAAAAGGCCTACCTGTTGATAGCAGTAAGGGCTATCGGTGTATTTCTCCTCGAATCACTCTGGTTGTACAAAGGCGGCGAGGATTATGACGAACTCCTTCTTGATATCTCTTTGGGGCATAGAGGACAGAGTGCGAATGAGCGTCGGTCACTGGTTTGCGGACGGAGAAATTGCACAAACGGAAGTAAAGTACGGCAACTCCACGCCATCTCAGCTACACGCTATGCTGGGGCTTGTCTGCGCCAGATGCATACACATATATATGTATCGATGAATAATCTACACGAAGTACAGGAATGCATTGTTCGGAGTCATCTGACCTCACCCCCCACCTCCCCCCCTACCGAAACGCAATCATCTGCGACGTACTTTACGGTAGGGCTGCGGCTAAGCGTTCTGAGGCCCGTGACTTGATGGGCTCAATGCCTAGCCCAAAACTGGACTTCGAAATAAAATTTAGGCACAATATCCCGATGAACAATCAGTCTCACGGTCTACTGAATGAATATGTATAACGAACACTGTACGAGTACTGCACACGCCCTTTACAGACTGAAACGTTCCTCACGGAGCCCCCCGCCAATCAGAAATATTTTGGGCCAAACGCGCTACCCCTATCGTGGGACGCGTCCTGCCACCAGCGCCACCCCCCCCCCTCCCTTTCTTTCCCCGCCCGATGCGCTGCGGCGCGCGCGCAAACTCGTGCAAGGTTCGTCTACAGTAGCAGTCGGAACTACAGTAGTGTGTACTTCCCTTGACGGGCTTGAATCGTGAGCCTTGCACGGCATCGTAAAATCGGTGCGAAGACTGGGGGGCACTTGTTTATGCAAAACTGAGTAACACGGTGACAAGCTCACAATGGTAGAAATCAACGACCCAGTACCGCTCTCCAAGCACGAAAATGGAGCCGTTACACCGATGATACCCTCCTACCCTTCTGGCCTTATACAGTCGTCGGAACGCTGCCAACCGTGCCCGTTAGTCTCCAATTCATGCACCCCAATACAGTAACTATTATTTCTTCTATAGATGAGACGCATATTATGCCATGTTTAAGTCACACCAGCCAGTAGGCACATGAGCATAGTCTACGGGACAAGTGCTGTTGTGGTGACTCAAATTCACGCCAGCGGACACACGTGAGTCGCTATCAGCTCTCACTTGCACACACTTACGTAGGCGTAATAGCAAGCACACCCGTTGATACAACGCATACACAACATACACAGGTACACACCTGAAGCACCATAATCAACGCGCCTTTCATGTGTACCTACGGGTTATTCTGAAAATATTTAGCGGTAAGCACGGTGGTCCACTACGGCACTATGTACAGTGTCCGGCTATCCAACACACCCTTTGGTATATACTACCTCTGGCAATCAACACGCCGAATGCGGTAGGCGCCAGCGGCAGCAGGGGGTTATGTCCCAACGCGAGAAGCCGCCACAGACGCTCTCTGGCTGGCCTTATCGTATGCGCGCGCAAGTGTGCCCACTCCGCCCCGCCGTTTTACTCGGAATACCAACATACAATGTATACGACGGCAACAACGACAACAAGAGCAGCGACAGTTATGCCACACTCAACAGGATCCTTCTGCGCCTAGCGGTAGCTATGGCAATTACGGGCAGGAAGAATCAATTGGTGCATGTCAACAACAAAATGCACCACACTACATAACATAACACATATACAAATGACGAGGAGCTTATGTATAAGTTTCGATTCAATACTCTGAAGCATTGCAATAGCACTTGGTGCCATTTATGCGTTTGTTGACTCTATGGTACACAGCCTTTGGGTTGCCAGTCTTCATGATAATGATGACGATGCTATCACGTTGCTGTAGCTCTTTTCCCTAATCTAGGCTATCATGGTAAAACAAAAACGCCTCGATGAAAGAAAACAAGTACCAAATAACAGGCGCAGTTTCAGTGCTCAAGGGAATGATACTAACCAGCTGTGGTATACGCCACCATCCCGAATCACTTGCAATCAAATAAAACCAGCAATATACCGTGGTGTGTACTCCAGAAGAAAAATAATGAAAGTACGAAGCAAGGCAAAACGAAAAAAGAGAAAAGTGAAAGAAATAAAGATGTACAGTAGGTATACATTCCAAAAATGAAACAAAATAAACATGCGCTCAAGGCCCCAGACCGAGTCCCGAGGGGACAAGTTTGCTATTTTTTGCTGCTACGATATGTCCTGTGATATGCCCAGCTGATGGACCAACGCAGCACGACACAAAACGACCAGACGGGGGACAAGACCACAAGAGGTCAGAGCAAAGAGCTAAGAACCAAAACCGAGCACTCCTTTTGTCCAGTTGGTGAGCCAGGGGGACAAAAAGAGGACAGACATAGGCGAAGGGAGCTAAAACACAAAACAAAAATACTTCAAAAGCAAAAGCAAAGCGACTAATAAGGTGACGCAGCCATCGCAGAGTCGTAGCTAGAGTACGTGGGGGGGGGGGTACTATCGACTTGGCAGGGAATAGGACCCCACAACAAGCAGCAGGGGCTGTAAAACAACACGCAGTGGTCGCCGGGTGTCTCAACTAGAAATACCGTCAGTGGCAAATTTCAGCGGACGCCTTCACTTACTTTCTGAACCGGCCTAGCTGCTGTTGCTACGCCTCTTCCAACGTGGCTCCTCTTCCTTCCCCCCCGGGCCTTGAGGTCAACGACATCTTGAGTTGCTACGCAGTTCGTACCTCAAGCGCTCGTCGTCTTGCTACTTGCTCCTTCTCCGTAACGAACGAGCGTTTTATTTACTGCTCTGAAGCTTCCTCAACACGTCTGAGCAACTTGCCTGATTTCTTAGCTTCCAGTGTCCATTGTTTCGCTTTGGTGGGCAAGCTGAACAACGAAATATCGTGTTCGAGACAACCCATCTACTGCCGTTTTCGCCCTGCTAACTAACTCTTTCTCCCCTCCACTTCCCCAACCATATCATGCTTTGGTAGTCTTTCGTGACCCATCAGAGCCACGAACCCTGCGAAAACGTATTTCCACTTTTCGCGCCGTTGTTTCGGTGTGTAACAGACGGTCTTGGCGAGCACGTCTGCTTGTGATAAGCGTCGCGACGTGTTCTCTTCCATCCGGTGCAGCGGAGGAGCAATCTCGACCGGTATTGGCTGTCTTCCCGTGATTCTTACTCCTCTCGCTGCCGTAAGATGTGCAGACCATAGGTAAACATTACTCGGCGACCTCCTCCAACCAGCTCATCATCATGCGTATGGAAACCCCGATGCCCCTCAACGTGCTGTTGGAGTATTCAGAGGCAGCAGCTTTTGTCAATTTAAGCGCTAGAAGTAGCGGCGGTGCCCAGGAAGACCACGCGGTACCATCTCTGGCAGGTCGCGAGCCACTTGCACCCACGTAACGTCGTCTACCACGCGATACACCATGAGTCCCAGTTGTTGAGCTCGCTCAGGCATCGCCCAAGCCCATGTCTTCAAGAATCTCGTCTGGCGGGCAGAGCAATGGGGGGCGAGAGAGATGTGAACATCTGAATATTGATGGTGCATTGGTGTCACTTGGTGCTTTGCTCAGGTTCATGGCCCCATATCGACCAGTTTATCGCTCGGTAGGACACACAGGGCGCATACGGGATGGCGCGCTTACAACTAGGATAACAAGTCGATACTTTTGCTCGCTTCCAGGTAACCTGCCTTATGTGTGCCAGTGCCATTGGCACTCGATAATACACGCAGCCTTTGTACATCGTGAAAAAGTAAGGGATGGTGCCTGTGTTGTCTCTAATTTGTCTTGTGTATTTTGGCGCAGTGCGAACATAGATAACGTGAGTACACTAACCGTTCTAACCGTTCATAGCATTGGCCACAGGGGCTGGATACGTTACACGCGGCGACACGCAGCTTGCTTCGTACGTTCGCTATGAATCATCCCCGACACGCACGCAGTTCCTGCCGATAGTAATTCGTAGGGTCAGAGGTTCCCTTGCGCAATAATTTCCTAATATTGTTGATTGGTCTTTACAGTAGCGCACTACTGTATTAGTATAAACGCCTAAATTTTACTCTAACTCCACGTATTTTGTCCCCACTACGAGATCGCAGTTCTAAAGGGGCTACACTCTACTATAAGCCACAGGCGAGGTGCGGTTACTAGTGATCTTACAGGAGTTCCTACTCTGCTTTCGGCAACGCTGCTGCAAGAATCATACCAGGTAGTCAACAGTGCCGAGTAGCCACACACTTGTATTTCTTGCCGCGAACATATATGAGGGCAGTCGATCAGCGTGCGCCTCGCGGTAGAGAGCGCATTTCGTTCTAAGTGTCTCTCGGAGCATCGCTCTAAGCATCTCTCTGAGCACTTCTGACCTTGTAGAGGATTGTTACGCCAACGGGTATGCTTGTTTACACTATTTTGTTACGTCTTTAACCCTCTTAGGACCCCAGTCTCGTTTAGGGGACAAACTACTTATACTTAGAGTGCTTTGTCCCCACATATGGGAGTGCGGTGCTAAAGGGGTTAACCTCTTCTGTTGCTCTTCGTGTTCTTGGGCACAACACGCCAGTATATGTACTATTATTTTTCTTGTTCCAAATATGTGTCGCATCTCGCTCGGTAGACTATCCTCCACCAGTGCCAGGCTTTGGTGTTGGTGCTACCTGCGGGCGCGCGCATGTTCGCCTCCTCAACACATGAAGTGTAGCCGTCAACAACAAGACATGCATTACAGTTTAAGTACAAGCCTATTAGCAATTCAGAATCTCGTCGCGTCGTCTATGAAAACACAGTTCACGATTTCGAAAAACCGCAACTTGTCGCCCTACGTCTTGTATCATCCTCACCGGAGAACTACCCCTCCTCCCCGAGCTTGTCATTTCACGGACGTGATACAGCGTTAATGCAACTGCGAAGCTACCTGGAAGCTATTCAAGGGGCATGCGATACGAAATACCACAGCGCGACGGCTCGGTACCCAACACGTCCGCATATACGTGATTTAGGTATACGCTAACTAGCTCACCTTTTGACTTCGGTCGGGCAGGTTAGTCATGACCCAGCGCACGTAGTCAGTCATGTCCGAGCTCGTTGTGGCGTTCCAGCTGTCCCGAACGATATCCTTAGTCGTCTTCAGCGGTAGATACTATTGATAGTTAAGATTATTGCACGTAACGAGACGTAACAAGAGCGATATCACAAACAATGACGAAGTGTGAGATGACGGCCCAAGTAGCTCTGGTTGGTCCATCGGGTTATTCGATATCTTACACAGCTTGCCTTTTTCTTCGACACGAATCGTTTACTCGAGGCGGCAACGGACCATGTATCAAGGCACCAACAATGGCTCGTACCGTATATTAAAATATGCGTTTCGGCGGGTGACAGGCAGGATTCAATTTTCGTTCATCTTCACATCCAGTTTCTTCCCCTACACTTCACCCAATATGACGCACGCCGAGCGTTCCGTTCCAGAGTGTAGGTACAGCTACAAGAAGAATATGGGAAAATTCACGAATGCACAGACAAGTCGGGCCGAATACCCTTAATTCCTCAGGCACGACGGCGGATTTATACGAAAACAGTATTTCTGCCACCACAACAGTCCGGTGCAGCAATCGTGAGGGAAGCGAAGCGATTTCGATTGATCTACGAGAGCGCCTGCATTCTGATTCCATGTGACGTGATAGTGCGGTGTATGTGATGGTTATAGTAGGTTGCGTGGAATCGCGAGAGCTCTACGGTGTACGCCGTCCAGACACGCCACTTCGCACTCCTGCTGTGTCCGACAAATTGCGTCCAACGGCACACACCACGCACGACATGCAAACAAAGTTTCGAAGTCGGCTTCCGTCAAAGCCCTCCTTTGACCTGTCTTCGCTAAAACGCAACGATCTGGTACCATATATTGGTCACCACCGTAAACGCCACTACCGTAATATTGCGAGCATCACAGCCATCCGTTCACAAAGGACATGGCCAGCCCGACAGTTGTTGTCTGACTTCAGGTGATGCTCGCCTCCTGCCAACTCGGAAGAACAACCTACACCGTAGCATGCCCCTAATGCAGCTGACACAAAATTCCACTCTGACTTCGAAAAACGCGCTGAACTGTAGCAGTAGGATATTTTGACTTCCTTTTAAAGATTTTCTGTATAGGCACCACAGTAATCGTGTAGCATAGCTGAAATTCCCCGACATTGAACCAGTAAACTACAGTCGGTCGTTAGCTGTGGCCAAATCTACTGCTTAATGGCTTAGTGGGCTACTGTCAGGGACGACCGAATGGTGATAGTCGAATAGGGCTTCTTACATAATCCAAGACCACGACCCTCGCGCACCTTTTCTCAGCCAAACTTCTTTGATGCCTCGAAGGAAGGCCACAATTGAACTTTGCACAAACAGGCTCTGGTATCATTGCCCTACAGTAGTAGTCGACAATATGCGCAACTATTGGCAGCTGGGATTCCGTAGTTCTGCATATGTTCGGTATCAACGAACGGACTATATCGCCCACATGGCAATTCGGTTTCAAGCGTTTGGACGTTCACCATCGACCATACTGTAGTTTCTCCCATCAAATTTCGTACAGTGTAAATTACAAGTCATGCTCTACAGACTTGGGGTTAGGATTGTCGCGTGCTACGGTACAAGCAGGGGTAGGGGTAGCGCCTATTGTCGTCATCGTGAGGAAATTTCCGGCTCAATCCGATGGATAATCCCATGGCCTTCGTATAGACCTGGTACCCCGGTATATACCAGTAGGGGCTAACAACATACATCGTACAACAAAAACTGAGATCTGATACCGGGTGGGTACAGTAGTCTGTCAGAAATGCTCCGGCCAAAAAGCGCTGCAAATAACTCCATCGCACCAAGCGTCTCTTCTACAACCATGGGTATACCAGGTACTACTGTAGTTATTCCTCAGCGACAAGGACGGACTGACCTTGCGGGCCACAGGGGAGGAGAAGAATAGCTCCTCGTGGTCCAAGTGGCCCATCAGCTCTTTCTCGAAAACGCTCAAGTTGGATTTCAACGTGTCCAACAGCGTCGCTTGGCAGTCGTTGCCAGAACAGCTGAGAAGGACATCGATCGCGGTCTGAATCTTCGTCATGAGGCGTCTCTGCTCTTCATGGTGTCCGGACGCAATACGAGTCTGTGCGTGGAACGTGCACCAAGATCCATCAAGAAGAGACAGACAACGCGAGATAGAGGTTTTGGTTAGGAAACGACGGAAGCAGCAGAGGGCTGAAATTGCCCTTTCCATATATACTGCAGTTCCGCTATGCAGCCCACAAACCCTCGGGAGACGCTACAACACTCGGTGTTAGGTATGCATGCAGTGATCCTTGTGCTTTGTCTAAAAGGGGGTGAGAGCTTGTTCATCAAAATGAAACACAAAAACCCAAGGCAGAAGAACGAAAATTGTAGAGAGACAGTACGATCCAACTTTTCCCAGGAGGTCTCTCTACCCCTAGTCATATCGCTCGCACAAATGAGCGCTGCAAGTCACTTTGAAACGTGTTACATTCCGTTCGCCCCACCCCCCGCCTATTGTTGTCCCACACGTTTTGCACACGCAAGCTAACACCGGGGGGGCGTTTCCTAGTTTCTCGTCGAGCGTATTTTGAGAAAATCACAAATGACACTTCCCCATTCCGAATTGCGGCTGCGGCTTCGTTCATTTCCTAAAAGCGCTAGGCGGGGTTTGTCAAGTACGGCAAACGTATATGGTAGTCGTCCAGTGTTACAACCAAGACAATATTCGTGGAATGTATTCTTTCTCCAAGACGAACCAACGCGGCGTCAATATGGATTCACAGAGCTCTACCTAACAGCAGCATAGTCAACGCAAAATAAACCATACCAATCGATGAATGGCGGTGGTACACGCTTTCGACATATTTCGCGGCCTCGAGGTTGGCCTTAAGATTAACTCGATGCCACGAAAGCGAGTCGGACCGACCGCCTCCCTGGAAAGAGCCATCAAAAACGCATGGGTGATGTGTAGACCTATTCGTTTGCCCTAAAAGATGGCCCTACAAGCAAACCCACTCCCGCCTATTTTTACCGCTTGGGCGAGAAACCTAGACCATATGACACATTGGCATAGTAAGGACGCCCCTGCGACACCACAAAATTTGGCACTGTGCCGGGAAGACTGCCGATTGCTTACGCCAGCACCTGTCTGCCTCCCTTGCAAGCGTTCCACACCAACAGGCAACACACCTGTCCAGGGAAGAACGAGTCCAGCACCGGGAAAATGATCTTGTCTTCATGCATGGAGTGGATGCGGTGCGCTTTAGAAATGGCCGACCAGGCGGAAGCTAGTTGACGGAGGGACGAGGCCTCCTCCCCCGCGGGCTTCAACGCCACCGCTGACAGCTTGTCTATCGTTTTGACTGATTCACGGAAGGCCTGGAAACGGGACAAAGGGAGGGCGGGTAGGACGGCCGATAGGGTGCGATTACGACTCACATGCCCCAACCTTTTCGCCTCTAAGAAGGGTTTTCCATCAACCCACGTGGAGCTACACCGAGGAGGGGTGGCCGGCGCTGGGCTCAATCTTGGCTATGGTGCATGATGAAGGGCCACTTAGACCTTGGAGTTAGCTTGTATTCATGCACGTCAGAGGAAGCACGTGCCTGTAAAGCGGTGTACCGTCCATCGATCCTGTTTTGCCGGAAACGATGTTTCTTCACAACATACCGTTCAGCGCTTGGAAAGAGTGTCACGCTCTCGACTATTACTACTATAGGCAATACACTATACCACACCCTCCTTGCGTCCTTGTGCGCACTGGGCATATCTGTGGGTGTGGCCGAACTAAACAACATTGATATTGATTCACGTAGTACAATGTGTGTGCTACACAACGCAATATCTGCTTGTCAAACAAAACTATCACACGGTGGATGCGAAAGTGCTTGTTTTGGTTCAGCCGCCGAGTTTAAAGCCGCAAAAAGGTGGTACCTTCTCGATTTTTCGGTCCAGCAGAACGCCAGGAGAATAAGGCCGCCGCCTTCGGCACGGCGGAGGTTGCGAAAAACTTGAAAATATCGGTATCAAACCATCTGAGGTACTCACCGCGTGAGTGAGCGTCACGAAAGAAAGGGGAGACCACTTGACCCCAGGGGTGAAAAGCTTCTTTTCTTTCAAGGCTGCCAGCGTATACAGCATGTTCACAGCGTTCACCACGGAAGCGATCGACAAGGTCACCACATAAAGCACCTGAGTAAGGTTGGCAAGGGAGATGTCGGAGGCGCACCGAGAGCACGAATATTAGGGAATCACGAACAAAAATTTGGGGGCAAGTGCGACCGAGGAACAGCCCACCGCAGATGTTGGCGAACAATCCTTACGACTGTGATCTACATGTACCATCCCCAGATGTAGTTACCGGGAATGCTTGGCATAACGGGTCGAATGCTCGGCACAACGCGTCACGCCCGCTGGAAACCCCTACCTCCCACCACTCGGCAAAGACTCACAAAGTACAACAGGTTACGACTGGCTGGCTTTTTGGCCTGCGCCTACCGAGCCACCAACACGACAGATAGCTGATACCTATTACACGAGTATTACACGAGGGACAGCGCAGAAGAGAGATTGACAAGTGAAGCCATCATGGTGAGTTCCACGTGACATATTGTAAACCATACATCGGACCTTCAACCCCTGGTGCAGTTTCGTGCTTGGTGACGGCCACATGGATTGTAAACGTGTTTGCTATACACGCTGCGTCGAGAAGCTAGCGAGTCCACAGGGTGACTGGAAGCACATGTCTTACGACATTACATTGAGGAGCGAAACGCTACGCCGACATTCTTAACCACGATATATACAAAACACACATGAGAGCAGTATTCATTCTCCATAAAAATGACGATGAAGGAAGATGTTGGTACCAAATCCCCCGGAATCAACACGTTTACCCCTATACGTCCACATAAATAGTTTACAGTAGTTATCTTGCTTGTTTTCAAGGCCCAATGATAAGACCTTTTATTCTATGTAGGCGCTCACCATCATGCTCGCGTGCGGAGAGATACCGTACATCGTGACCGCGGCCGCAGCAAGAGCGTTGAGCGGGAATGCGAAAGCCCAGGCGGTCATGGCGAACTGTCCCTCCTGGAAGAAGTTCAAGGGCCATACGCATGGCGCAAGAACCAGCGCGATCGACAGTGACGCGTCTATCGAGCGGGGGTACCAAAGGGAGAGATGGCAGGGAGGAGGGCGATGGTAGCACCAAAGGTAAGTCCATTGTTTTCGCTCTGTCGGGGCGGTAAACGTGTTCGTAGATAACCGCCTGTATATTACTACGGAGGAGGGTTTCGGCCGATTACCACAGTTAGCTGTGCATGAAACGTGTCCAAGCCTTGATACCTAGCTATGACAAGGTTGTGATGGCTTCAAGTGTCAATAGTTGTTCTGCCGACCGGTGTCCTTGGCAAGTGAAAATCAACAAGAGTATTCTGGGCTAAGGTATATGACATTATTATCGCAGGAGGCACTCACTGAAGAGAGCACGATGCATAGGTCCAAGCGCGTCGGAGTCCTCCAAGCTGTTATACGCTAGCATCGCCACCGCGGGAGGCGCGACCCACACGCCGTACAGGTTGCGAAGGGCGGCGTTGCTGTTGTGGCTCAACACAGCCTGTACAACGGAAAAATAGAGATGTGAAGCATTATTAGAAGACAATACCCCTCTATAATGCCGTGACCGCAAATACCAGACTATTGGTGGGAGGTGGGCACAGGCTAACCGACACATCCCATCATCCGTGACAAGCGCGGAGACACAAGGTACACGAGGTCCGTCGAACAGTACCGCGAGCGCCCAGCCTAGGCATCGACATCATACCCGCAGCCTAGCCGGGCCGATTTTCACACCATGAACCCCAGACCAACAGTGCAAAGTGAACGCGCGTACCTTGCGGAAGGTGGTTGGCCAGAGCGCGAGCCAAAGCAGGGTGCCCAGACTGAACTGGAACCAGCCCCAATCGAGGTAGTCGCGGTCAACCAGCATTGCTGTCACGGCCCCTGCAAGGTTTCCAACCGGGATAACCATCCAGCTGGGGTGGATGAACTCTTCGTCCACAGGGAAAGCGAGCCAGCTGTTGACGAATTAATACCGGTATAGTGTAGCATGCAGCGTAAACGGGACACAGGTGTTCGCGTATTGGTCAGCGTGACAGTGAGTAAGTGGGCGCATGACACGGCACGGTAGACTGTGTACAGGGGAGGGGTCACTAAGGTACTCATCAGCTCTGGCATCGAACCACCTCGCAGGCATAAACACTCGTCAACGTTGACCCAAACAATTGGCCGAGATCTACCGGTATGCAGCACTCTAATAAATAGATGCGTGTCACACCTCGGGCTTTTCGTTTAGGCAAGCATCGGATCAGAAGGATTCGGTACTGCTGTAACTAAAGAGCCGTTAATTAGCCGCTATATAACACACCTGGCGATGGTGTAAATGGTAATCGAAGACAGAGGGATCGCCCCCACCCAGAACAAAACCATGGCGATCCTTCCAGTGGGGTCTCCGGACCACATTGTCGACATCCACGCCATGAAGATGAGTGTGATAAACGGTATTGCGAAAGAGTTGTGGTGTATGGGGTGGAACCACTCCTTCGTCACCTGGTCAACGCAATTGGATGTATAGAGTTGGCATCGAGTCGGTTGTGCAGGGAAGACAAACACGGGCCGATGCTTGAATATACAGGGAATCAGGGAGCAATGAACCATAGGGCAAGGCGGGGGCGTGCGGTGTCCAACATTACAGCAAGCAGAGCTGCGCCAAATATAATTGCTGCGAGCCCGGTGGCGCTGGTTCGGATTCAAGTCGAATATAGGCCGTGACACCAACGCATGGTGCACCGGAGGAGGGAAAAATCCCCAGGAGGAAAGGAATCGAGCCGCGATTGCAGCAGCGACGCGCCACGGGATACGGTTTGAGACAGTGCCGGGGGTTTACGCTCTGGTCGTTTGACCTGCCTTTTACTGTACGTCTGGCGTACACGTCTACAGTAGTTAAGGCGTGCCAAAGCATGAACGCATGTTCCAGGCACACGCGAAACGAGTAGTTATCAGCGTTATCGTCTGACAACATTACAACCACACCTTCGAGGGGTAGAGGACGCATTTGGCGAGGTAAAGACCCCCGAGGATGACGTCGATGGTGACGCCTGTCCATGCCAACGTCTGTCAAGGTTCACAGAAATAGGACAAAAGCGGATAGTATGATCTGGTGGTTTTCACTGATCGGCTACCGTCAAAGGCTTCCACGGAAACTGGGTGTTGCTTGACACCCCATAATCCCATACCTCCGTATAGGTCCCTGGTTACCTCGCCACGACCTTCACTAGAGGGAACGGCCGGGCTCAACCGGTTTGACTAATAATACTGCGCTTGTGATGATGAGCGTGGAAAACAGGTAAGACAGCTGACAGAGTATGTTCTCGCTTTATGGGAACACTGGCGACATGTGCACCTTATATTTCATCGCCGTCAACATACACGGGTTTCCCCTGCAGATCCTATGCCCAACAAGTTTGCGCACAACTCGCAAGGGGCAAACAGCAGTTCCAAGGTAAAAACGACGTTTTCACCCCGTTCGCATCTCGGCAAGGGGCAACGTACAAAAGCACGACATCACGAACGAACACCGTTAGTACCTGCCACACGACGACGCCCATCCATCCCATCCCTATGTTTTTGTCAAGAATAGCCCAGGGAAGGCCTAAACCCAGCACGGACAGCGGCACGATGAAGTAGTTGATGTGGCAGTCTGAAAGACGTAACGGGCGGTGACGCGTGCGGCAACGAAACGAGTGAAAGAGGCAACGATGAAATCTCTGCCATTAATACGTTGGAAGCATTAAGTGTCACGATGAGTTCATTTTCCTACTGCCCCTTGACAAAACCCTATCGCTCACACGAAGGCTGCTACAAGATGGGTACAGTAGCGTCATTTAACGTGTACTGCCGGAACGAAGTGCCCCGGCAGCTGCCATATACCAGGACGAAGCCAAGGAGAAACGAGGGTGCAGCAGCGCGAAACAACAAAAAAACGAGACAATGGAAAACTGCGCCAGCACAAAACACAAGCAGATAGGGCAGAGGTACAAATACGTGGGTCAAAACGCTCCGGCTCCGACTAGGGGAACTCACACTTGATGAGGTGGAAAGTCTTTCCGTTACTGCCTGCCTTTCTGGGCTTGGCTCGGAGGTCTGTGGGGTTAGGCGGCAGGCCCTGCATCATAAACAGACAGCATAGCAATCAACACGTCAGAAGCTGGAACAAATGAGGCGAAGCAATGCCGGGATGTTAGTGGGAACCGAAGCAAGCCCTACTATTGATAACATTCTCCGTGCATTACTACCTTGTAGTAGCCGTATTATGCTACATTCACATTGAACTATAGTCCACATGTTTACGATGATGTCCTTTCGTGCTTGTGCATGTAGGTTTATCCTTGATCATAAACAGTACTTGATCCTTTTCTGCTGGTCTGGGGTGTTGGTGCAGGCTACGGTTATAGATAGACTGCGGGCGGTATCACTGGCGCGCGATTAAATACTACTTCTGCATTGCACGACGCGAGAGATTTCGGACAAGCACTCAATCGAATCATCGAGTAGAGAAAAAAACCGACCGTTTCGGCGTTCGTGGTATGTGCCGTTGGTTTCACTGTCGTGAGTCGCAGCGTGTGCAGCAGAGACATCTACAGCACATAGGTAGAAATAATAGGCAACGACAGCAAAAGGAAAGAAGAAGGCGATGAGAGCAGGAACCATTCATTGGACGTTTCAAAAGCCACATTATTGTCGCCACCCACCGCGGTGGGGTATGACACGGCTTCAGGCGACGTTCCCTTTGCAGCGGGGGTGCTGGTCTTCTCCCAAGCGCGCAGAAGGTTGGCCCTGCCAAGGGCATAACGTACCCAAACACAAAATGCGTGTTAGTGGGAGTTATACACCCAGGAAACATATTTCAGCAGTATGACACGCGTGTCTTTGTGATGCAGCGACGAGATCTGTTTACAAAGGACATGGTGACCAACGGTTGGCTCACTTCAAGGAAGCGAGGACGATACTCGACGCCCAGATATAGTTTTTGGAGATTTTTATCTCTCAAAAATACCTTGAAACATCCATCCGATCTTAACAACATATTCGCCTGATTGAGAGCGAAGTATCTGATTGAGAGCGAGAGCCAAATAAATTGAAATTTCGGGTCCAGACGCCTCTTGCCATTTCTTGGTAAGTAGGGGACGGGCTATTCCAAGAAGCGGCGCAAATTGAAGGTCTCGTCAGCAGCGTCGCGAGCATATGCGTGTCATCGTCATCGGATGCTGCAGCTAGGAGCTAGACAAGTTGCTAGATTTCCCCAGATTGGCTATTCCTGCCTCAAACTGTTTCGCCTCGGGCGGTGGGCTCTACTGAAGCTTCTGCTCCCGGCTGTAGCTCCACAACGAGAGATTCCCACACGATGACCAGGGTAGCGCGGCTTGAAGCTACGGGCTAGCCCTTCAATTCAAGCTACACAGCAAGCTCCACCTCTCAGCGGTAGTCCGGCTACAGCGTATCGCGCAATCTCGCTCTCAATCAGATACTACGCTCTCAATCAGGCGAAAATGTTGTTTCTTGTGGATCAGCGTGGGGTCAGGAAACGGAAATTTGGTGTCGTTCCAACCAACCATGCGATACTATTACGTTCTTCTTCGGCGTACACATCCATGGTACAGCAGGTTAGCACCGCAATGGATGACGTACTTGTTTCCAACTGCTGTAGTGTCAGCAATCGGGCTGATGGCTTGCAATCGCCGACAACGGTATATAGTACTTAATACCTGCACTTACTGCTGGAGGGTAGCCCATCAACAGGGGGCGATCGATTTATCGATCCAGACACCCTGAGCATCGACGCCAAGATAGTCGGGGGGGGGGAATGAGAACCGCGACTCTCCGCAAGTGGGAAGCAACCTCCTGTACAGTAGGCTCCGGTCTACAAGGAGCTGCAACGTCGAACCACTCCGTTGTACGCCCTCACGCCCCCAGCCCCTTTCCTCAATCATCGCATAGTTACATCTACTGCTTGCTGTACATATGTACGCTGCACGAATACCTACGCCGCAGGCAGGGCATGGTGTGTGTAACCTAAACCTGGCATTTTCACCTAAATACGAAGGGTGTATACAAAATCACTGCTGCATACATGCTGCAACGGCAGGTAGTTTGCACGTACCTCGTCTTGTCGTGCAAGCGGTAGATCGACTTGTTGACCAAACCCCACTTGATCAAGTACTCGAGGATGAAGGATCCCGCGCAAAAGTTGAGGAACCCCTGAAGGAATGCCGAGCCGGCAAGCACAGCCTGCATTGGATAGAAGGAAGAAAAAACGAAATTTCGGTCTCAAGATGAATTCCAGTAGCGTGAACGACAGACTGCCCATGCTGCGGAAGAGGGGGGTAGAGGATGCTACTGCGGTAGAGGGAGGTAGATTATTCTTACGTACAGTGATAGATAATGCTACTACACAGCAGTGCGGTATAGGGGGTACGTTTGGACCCAACATTCTCGGATCGGCTGGGCTCCACAGCTCAAGAACTGCCCAAAAAGTTGCCATCCCGTTTGGTATTTCACTACAGTACAGCAACAGTCTATTTATGATATATATGATGCCATTGGGTCAAAATGCTTCGTACGGTTTAGTGCTTTGGTGTAGCGTTCCTGATGCTGAAACCTCCCTATGTTTATGATAGGCACCTAAAAACGTTCGGCAAGCGTGTGTTCTTGCCATTGTCGTCAACGCACTGGTCATCATCGCTCGCCGGGATAGTGTTCGTGCAACAAGAACGGCGCAAGCTACAACGTTCGCTGCAGTTGACAACATGTTCTCGAGGGACGAAGAACGTGGCTATCCTTGACATCGCCACGACAAGGCACGAAGGACTTGCCAGCATGATGTAGGCGCCAAGAGTGTAACCTCCGACCAGAGATGCCCAGGAGAAAAACGTCAAGAAAACGGCAACCAAGTTGTTAAACTGCTGCGATACTCCCGCCCTGAGCAAGCACCATCGTCAGCGAAACAAGGGCAGGGAGGCGAGTGACGTCATCGTGTCATTGCAAATTCATGGGAGTGGTCACGCAGCACGATTCCGTCCCGCATTGGTCGAGCGGACGGCAAGGAAATCCAAAGGCGTGTTTGACGGACGCTGGAGATAATGACGTAAGTGATATCTTAATGCCTTCGGTGCCAGCTCTTCGCTGCAAGTTACCTTAACCGAGCGGACGACAGCTGCCATAAAACTAAACACAAACTTATCTTCCAACCAAGATCGACTTCGCCTTGGGTTAATCGAGCACACAATACCCCCGTCGCGTAAAAGGATACCCCTGGGGCACAAACGGAGGGTCAGGCCTCGAACAGGAGGGGTAGGTACACCAGTAAGTCAAGCGGGTCTCACGAGAAGTGCGGCTTTGTGCCGGCGAAGGGGAGGGCTGCGAGGAGATCCACAGGGCTTGGGAAACCGCCGAGCTTGAGAGCGCAGTCGACGAACATACCGAACACCTGTTGCAGGAGTAACCAGGAAAGCAGTGTAGAATACTGGGGTGAACAACAAGCTGGCACCAGTATAAGCCAGCACGGGTCTGGAGCCACGGACTCGTTGTGGAGGTGTGCCACATACACTAGCACACACTCGCATAAACTCTTGATCCGCTGGGAACGATATTTCGTTGGTTTTGGTTAAGGTACGTACTTGACGCATTTCAACATGATAAAGCTGTAGAAAAAACTTGCGTTCATCACCCTAACCCTACAGTACCTACCGTTATATTAGTGTATCGCCTCAAACAAGCCAACTCATAAACGACTGTCGATTCGATTGTCAGCGCCATACCAATTTCATTCTTTTTTTAGAAACAACGTTTTCGCAGGCAGCCCGAGCGAACGGAGTGAAGGCTGGTCCACAAGATAGTGGTCCCAGTTACGGCAAAACAACCAGTTTATGACACCCTGCCCCCACCCCCCCCCGCACTGCAATAATACCTGCCCCGTCGCAGACATGGACATTTTCTGTTTTTGTTTCGTAGAACCACTCACCAGCCATTTGACCTGGCTGTGTCCGGCCAAGGCCCCTGCGAAGAGCGCCATAAAGAACACGATCACGCTGGTCACGCGTACTACTCGGTGGTCCACGGTGACCGGGGAGTGAAACGCCGAGAAGAATGCCGCATCCGGGCCAGGATATATGGCCGCTGCCGAATCCATGGACTCCCTGGTCGACTGTTAATCGTCAGTCGTGAACCAGGCACAAGCAGCAGAGGCAACAGCGCAAATGTATGCTTCACGCTTGGCAGAAAGGGAGCCCTGCGAGAATGCTCTACAACAACAGTACATCAGACCACGGATGTCAACGAGGGTGCCGAGGCGGCATGCTCTTTCTCGATAGCCTGCGCGTAGTCATACATACTCGGTAGACACGAGACTGAGGACGGCAAGACGCCAGTTATATTTACTGCTGTATAGAGGTCAACACCAGCGTTTCGCGCGCGATCAGAACCAAGATATAACCGTTCCCTTAGAGCCGATACAATCAGAAGTGAGAACGTACGGCATGTATTGACAATAATATTGCGCACAAGGCTAACCGGAGTCTCCTATGGTCTCAACCCTATTGTCACGAAATACCGTATAATTGTCCTTGCTGTCCACGCAATACTACTGCTCTTGTTCGGCATAATTGCCACCGCCTATAACCCAAACAGAACTGCCACGAGCGCTGCAGCACAAAGACACCAAACGATACGAAAATGACATATCCAGCCCACGTGGCCACCGCACCCCCAAGGTAGATCGATTTTCTTGGAGCCACCAGCATTTTATTCTTACGGCGGCAGTGACACTGGTTTATAGACCCTACTCGCACCGCTACATCAGCAAAATCTGACCTCATCGAGAGCTTTCTCAGCGTCTACCGTGCTATTGCCGCGGTTGAGATCCTTGAGCTGCAGTGCAAGGTCGCCCGTCGTATCCAGAGCCTGGGCCGAGGGCATAAGCAAAAGGGCCGCAGTACACAACAAGAGCCTCGCCGATTAACAGCGGGCTTCGGGCGACATGAAGGCGTCGTTTAGTATTCACTCCCGCAGAAAATTACTCTCGAAAACGCAAAAAATCGTCGGCGGAGGAACCGCAAAATGGCCAACCTCGTCTAAACATTTTCTTGGACTGCTCATACAGTTCAGCAGTGCGCTGTACGCATGATGTGCGGTCTTACGTCTGGCAACCCGGTTGTAAATTAAAAATCGGACAAACGGTAGGGCGAGGTAAATCGTATGGAAATCATATCTCACTCTCCCTTCCGGAGCGTCTTGTCTGATCGGCCATAACGACAAGCACGTACTGACATACCAGGTAGGCTTTATACTGGATTGGATGGCCGCTGAGGTTCTTCGCCCGTGCGCCCAACGGCACGTTTCCTGATTTTGTTGCCTAGAGCACGGTCTCTATGCTTCGCGCGACGCAGCTTAGATGCACGCAGCAGGTTGTCCGTGGTGAAGAGGTGATCTGAGTCGTCTCTGGATAAAGCAGGTTTCCACGACTTTGTGTGACCACAGACGATTAACCTTCTTAGTGCGAAAACTGTCGCAATTTCTACGACAACTGTAGCCTCGAACTGGTCTGTTGTGGCTGTAGACTGCCTTTATGTCTACCGTACCGCCAGTACTAGCGATACAACGCTACCCACCTTCCACCACCCTCAGTATGCATGCCACCCCACTGGAAAAACAATCGGCACCAGATGTATAGAACCACGAAACGTATATGGCGTGCCTATTGTGGATGTTTATATGATATCTTGCGACGGCGAATTCCATACCCAAAAGGAGATACGAACATTAGACGACAAATAAGGACACTATTCGTACTGTATGTATGTACTGCAGCAAGGGCACGCTCGTAGACAGACTCGGCATCCTCTTCAAGGGCAAGCGCCAGAGGTGGAGCACACCTTCAGGTCCCCGAGGCCACCAATGTACTTCTTGTTGATCCAGATTTGTGGGACAGCGTTGCGGTCTCCGGCAAGTCTGGCCACTGCCGTCTGCATCTCCGATGGATCGGCTTCCTGGGCATCCGAGAAAACAATAACTATTATCAATACCAACACAAGTACACAACACAAACGTAGTACACGCAGTTGTGATTTCTGCCAAAACAAATGTATTTACTGCTGTGCGTACGAGTGTAAAACAGTTTAATATCACGGGAAAAAACGTCAGGAGTATTAAGGTGCCGGCTAGCGAGTACATGCTTTCATCATCAGTCGATGGAGCTATGACCATGAAACTATGGCCCCTCAGGGCTCGACCGTAACGGCCAACAGGTTTATCCGTACTGATCAACACTGGCATCGGTCAACAAAACATATCACACGAAACTCGTGAAACATACGAGTACCTTGTCCATGTCGACGATGTGATCGGCAACACCGTGAGCCGCCAAGGTCCGCTTGGCCTGCAACAATAACGAGGCACAACGCGACAATCGAATCCAACCGTCAAATTGTGAACAACAGTTTCAACGACTAACCCCCCAGGGCAGCGAGTTCCTGGCGTGTCCGCGTGCGTGATGGGTGGACCACAACCATGATAACAGCGCCTTGCCTTCTAGACCGACCACAAAAACGGAAGTATGGAGAATGTGTTTATCTGGTGGGGTGTCAAGATGCAGCATTAATGCAGCAATAATACCGGAACCTTCCAGGAAGTAAACCTTTTTTTGCTACGTACTGTATTACGGTGTTACTAACATACAGTGGGCGCCCGGTGTGAAGAATTCGTCAATTTGGTGTCCAGGCTCAGAGCCTTATTTTGTTTCCCAACCTTGATCTAGCGGCATCGTATAGGCGTTAGAGTTGTTCCCACTACTACCTATGAGCCGTGTTTTGCAACCCAATTTTCTTGTTCGTGCCGATCTGAGCAGATTTTTCTCAACATAGTGCGCTCAAAGTACAGCAGCAGTACTACTATTGTTTCGTACTGTCCTGCTCTCTCTCGCGAGTCAGTACGAATTAGTGAAATGCGTCCTTTAGACGTGCATGATCATCGACATGTTATGAACGGGTAAGAACACGTCTACGAGTACCCGCCGGCTTGACGTCAGTCATCAGTGGTAGGAAGCTGTTCTTGCAGTCGTCCGTCGTCAGTGCTTGCAGTCTGAAAACAGCGCCGTAGCTTAGAAGCCCGTATAGCCGAGAGTGCATTCGAATACATACATCTGATACACTTCGATCCCATTTTGTGGTTAGGCGTTGAATACCGTTTCAACCGTCCCCAGCTCCCCTCCTACATAAAACAGGAGCAATGTTGATATAAATAGTACCACAGGTGTAAAAGTACTGCTATCAATACTATAGCAGGGAGCCTGAACATACTACTGCAGTGGCATACCAGGTACCTGGTATCAATTACCAGGCACTGGCATCTCACAGAGGCTTGACCTACCTGTTTTGTTACAGTACAGGACACGTAACAAGAAACAGGATAATAAGAAAGGCAAGCTGAGATTTTCCAAACAATATAGGAAAGACGCGAGGCTGGGCCTCCGCCGCAAAATAAGAAGGCCTATTGCCCCCCTGGGGCGAAGCCCCGATGCCTTCGGGCCACCCTGCTGCCTGCCCCTGGTGGTCGCGAGTAACATTTTTCATATTTTCAGGGACAATTAAATTTTCAATTTTTAACCCCGTGCAGCAGTGTACTTGTATGTACTGCTGAACTCGTCGAACATTTTCTTATCGCATTTTTATTTGCCGTTTCATGTTTCGAAATGTGGTTCCCGAGTAGTGATGAGGACGACGAGGAGGAAGCGGAGGATGCTGACACCGGACGAGTTCGTCGATCGGACGGCTTAGTATGCTTGACGGTGATGATGACCTAGACGCTGGTGAAACAACTCTGCCCCTGGAATGCCCACCGGGTTATGCCCTATCCCGCTCAGCTCCTCCGGCCCTTGATTCATCACTCGTGAAACGGCACATCATGCTGCGTTAGGATGGGTGAACGGCGTCATCACGCGACGGGCACAGGCCTAGACGCGCCAGACCTACGAATACAGGGTTTTAATCGAGCGCACCGGTGCTATGCTCAGTATGAAGCTTTCCCTCGGGAAGTACACTGCTGTTGACGAGGCCGCGGCACGAGGTGCTTGGGTGCTCTGGAGAAGTCTAATGCGCTTTCAACAATGCTTCAACGCGAGCTACTATTGTCGACACCGCAGGGAGCGGGCAGGGGGGCATCGACGGCGACGGTTTCACAGATTGTGGCAAGGAGGACGACGAGGAGGGGGAGAATGGCGACGACGAGGGGGGAAAGGAGAGCGGGGGAGGGGGGCGAGCATGGTGACATCGAAGGAAGCGGTTTGACAGAGGACATCAGCAGAGGTAGTGACTGTGGGGACGGGGAAGGCGCCGACAAAAAGGGGGAGAGGAATGACGACAAGGAAGGGAGGAAGGACTCGGGTGGAAGCGGAGAAGATGGTGACAACGATAGTGATCTCGGGAAGGGCAGCTTTTGCGATAGCAGTGATAGGGAGGTAGAGGGTGAAGGCGGGGAAGAGATTCCTGACGCCATTGCCGGGACTCAGCACTCACGCAAGGGGAAGGGGCGTAAGCGGCAACGTTCCAACTCCGTTGCTGAGCACGTTTCCTCGGGCCCAGTGCCCACCAGCAAGAGTGCACGCGGAAGAGCTCGGACGCCGAACGTGCGCATGCGTGACCAGTGACAAGCGCACAGTCAATAGCGGCATTAATATGAGTGAACACCTTTTCGAAACCAAAATAAGAAATCCGCTCGATTTCTGTCCGGCGAATATAAGACTCATGATCAATAAGAAAAAGGCGTTGAAAAATATTTAAATAGGAAACCCAGGCTGAGCTCAGACCCCTGTTTCTTATCAAGTGTCCTGTACTGTATATCTAAATTTTGTTGTTTTCATGTTGTGCAGGGAATGTAACATGAGAAAATTTGAAAACAAAGCCGAGACTAAACGCTTCCTCAAAACTCGTCTTTACAAGCGTATATAGTGTGATACCTGGTACTATTTAGAGAAAATTAGACGACGCGTTTTTGGGGGTGCGTAGGTTCGAGATTGTGTTACATACAAAAAGCTGGCCGTTTTTGTACGCAACGATTTCGC
The DNA here is from genome assembly GCA_031213475.1 of Nereocystis luetkeana. Lineage (NCBI taxonomy): Eukaryota > Phaeophyceae > Laminariales > Laminariaceae > Nereocystis > Nereocystis luetkeana. The sequence continues at coordinate 5,771,939 of JARUPZ010000033.1, forward strand.
AATCTACCAGATACCAGGTACCAGTCTGTCAGTAACGTGAATGATACAAACACACGCCCCGGTGGTTTAAGTGGTTGACCTTGAATTCTACTTGTGTTTGAGTCCTGGGTTCGAGCCCCAGGTGGGTCGGACTTTGACTTTATTTGCAAAAATAAAAATAAAAAGGATTCGATTGTTGAAAGCGCCTTACAGGGTGGGTAGGCACAATTCGATGCAAGTCGACGAGGGAAGAAAAGGCTGAAATCTTCTCGCGATAAAAATGAAAGCACGTACCGTAGCGGGAAGGGGGGAGAAGAGCCTGCTATGTGACCCCGGATCTGAGTTACGAGTTGGAAGGAGAGAGAGAAGAAGATGGGCGAAGATAATGAATGGGATGAGCAAAAAAAAAAAAAAAAAACACAATGGTGCTGTAGCTGTCTCTCTGTATCCATTTTCCTCCGTTTGTCTCCCTTTTTGGTTTGCTAAAAAGGCTGGTTGTATTTTGTATTTTGTATATTCAGCTTATTAAGGTATAAATACATATACGAAGTATATATGCACGACTGATGACCACATAATAATTGATATCTCTATGGGTCAAGGAATCCGGACGGACACTGGGTGTACTGATGAAGCTGGTTAGAAAGGACGATTTAATTTATAAACACACACCACATGGATGGGTGGATAGCTACATAAATATGCACCTATTTTTTATTTTATTATTATGACACTGCTACTGCTACAGATTGCTGCAGCAGTAAACTCTATAGGCTTATCATAACATACAGCAGCCGGCATTCCCGGTGCCTCGGTAGGTGGCCCGCGTGCCTATCAATATCAATTTCGTGGGTTCAAGTCTCACCGAGTGCATGCTCGTAGGAGCTTTTTCTTGCGTTAAAAAAAAAATGATTAGCGGAAAGCGCGAGAGCGTGAGTTAGGGGGGCGTGGCACGGGAAAGCAAGGAGCGATTACCCAGTCGGGTAATATTCGGGACGATGGCTGGTGGGGAGAATCCGAGACCAGGCGGACAGTTTAAGAATTGGCATAGATGCATAGTCGAAGACCTTAGGGAGTTCCGAGCCACCGAAGGGTCAACGGAACTTGCACCTTTGGTGTTTGGAGTTGAGACCGCGTTGTGGTCCATAGCAGCAAAAAAGGCGGGGAAGTGGTACGGGGGGATCCTTGAAGCAGCCACACGGTTCATGGTGAGGTGGCACGAGACTGAGGCTGAGATGAGTAGGCAGCGCCGCGCATCCGCCGTGGATGGTGGCCAAGGGAATGGGGGTGGAGGGGGCAACAGGAGAAGTGGCAGAAAAACCGACCAAGGGGATGCGGAGAGGAGGGGCAAGAGCAGAAGTAGAAGGGCAACTGCAGTGAGTGGACGAAAGTAGGAAGGAGATGGCAGGCAGGGTAGCAAGGCACCAGGGTGACTAGGAAGTAGAACATGACTATACTACTAGTGCCACAAACTGGTGCAGCTGGTTCGAACGTGGTCTTCCCTTCCCTTGTCTTCTCTTCTTTCTGTCTTGTTTTTTTTCCTTTTTTGCGCTGATTCTCCGTGGTTTTCATTGTATGTTATTACTTTCTCTTCCGATTTTTGGATTGATAAGCGGTATTGAAGGAGTCGTGTGGCGTGGGTGGATGACTAGCCTGCTCTGCTTGTTTTGTATTGTCTCACACGAAGTGACTGGACATGGTTGACGAACGCGGGGCGGAGACGGCAGTCAGGGTAGCAAGGTACCAGGCGGATTAGCAGCGACAACCTTGCTTCGTATACCACGCGTACCACAACATGCTGCCGCTACCTGGAGGGTGTTTTGAGTTATGGTTTGCCTGTTAGTTTCCCTTTGTTATTTTTCCCTTGGTTCTTTGTCTCACTCTGTTTACATGTATTAGTAGTGGTGTTTTTTGTTTTTTTTTCCTTTTTTTTCCAGCTCGTTCTTTTCAAGTGTTCGCGACTTCGCCTGCGGGGGGGGGGGGGGCACGACTGTTTGTTTCTTCTTTTTTTTTCTTTTTTTTCTTTTGACTCGTCTTCTCTGGTTTTGTTGTCTCTTTGATTGTTTCCTTTCGTTTCTCTATTTTATAGAATGTATATGTCGTGCCTGTTGTATCTGGTATTATTATGACATGGCATTGCGCTGCCCACTGCTGTGCTTACTGCATATCTGGTACCTGGTTCGTGGCAACGTGGTATCTCTGTGGCGTAGCTTTGCGACCACAGAACTTGTATCTCTTCTATTAAAAGGATTGAGGAATCGGCACGGACACTGGTTGTGCTGGATGTCGACGGGTAGGAAGAACGGTTTAATGTGAAGAACACACACGCACATTGGATGAAAATCGATGAGCAGTGGGAATGTGGGAATGCTGCACCCTATGCGCGACAAAACCTGAAGGCACGTACCGGGGGGGAGAAGGGTAGACACCTGTGACCACGGCTTGTTGTCCAGAAGCACGTTGATCTACGAGTTAGGCTGGAAAGTAAAGGTGATAAAAAAAAAGAAGAAAAAAGCAGTAGCCCCGGATGTAATCCTGAATATTCAGCGTTCGTACTGGCTCTTTGTCCTGGCGGTCAACGTCGTCCCAGAGACTCCGAGACGGAGAAAACAAAGCCATCGCAGAACGCAACATGACCCTACCGAGTTTTACCGGATATTACACGAGAAAAAGGCTGTGAAGGACTATAATATGGGTAATCATCGAATGATTGGGTCGTGGGTCTGATTGACTTTTTTGGTAATATTGAAGCATTCGTCTTGTGTCAACCATTTTCCCGAATAGGGTTGAGCCAGTGGAATTTTCTAGGGTACCCTGAAGCCAGTACAGGATGCGCACGAACACACCCAAAAAAAGAAGACCAACGATACAACTGAAATTTTGGAAATAATATAGCGCGTAGCAGCCGTCGTATTTTTTAGAGTACCAGGTATAAAAATATATTCATATTACAATTCGTATTATAGTGGTACATCAATCAGTAATAATAATGGTACAGCAGCAGTATTAATATCAATAGTAACAACTCGAGAGGAGAGGAAGACGCAACGGGAAACATCCACTAAAAATATTCCTTGCACCGTCCGTAGTCTCCATACCTGGTATATATCAGGCACCGCAATACAATACCAGGTAATATGTTTGATCTATTAAAAAAAACAAGATAAAATTAAAAAAATTCTACCTCGTACGGCTGTAGCCCCCCAAGTAAGTGTGTATATATAGTATTCCACAGCAATTACTACCTGGTATAATATTACGGAGGCTCACACATTAAATGGGACCCACCTACGGTGCACACGAAAAACTATATACCTGGTATATCGTTTTTTTTACAAACAGTAACAGTTGGTCCTATTTATGCCGGTCGCCCCGGCGGTTCAAGTGGTTAACCTCGAATCCTACTTGTTTGGGTCCTGGGTTCGAGCCCCAGGTGGGTCGGACTTTGACTTTATTTGCAAAAATAGAAAAGGATTCAATTGTTGAGAGCGCCTTGCAGCGTGGGTAGGCACAAATTCGATGCGAGTCGACGAGGGAAGAAAAGGCTGAAATATTTTCGCGATAAAAATAAAGGCACGTACCGTAGCGGGAAGGGGGGAGAAGAGCCTGCTATGTGACCCCGGCTCTGAGTTACGAGTTGGAAGGAGAGAGAGAAGAAGATGTGCGAAGATAATGAATGGGATGAGAAACACACAAAAACTCTAGGTCCCCCGTATTATAAATATTTTTGGTATCAATAATTCGAGACGAGAGGGGGATGCAGCGGGAACGTACCAGGTACACTATTATTATTAATAGTTTATATTTTTTACCTGGTCCCTGCTGGTGCTTTGTAAGGCAGTAGCACCTCAAGTGCATAGTATGATACAGCAGCTACTACTAATATTTATAGTAGCAATAGCTCGAGACGAGAGGAAGGTGTAGCGCGAACATACACTATTAATAATAATTCACCTGGCGCCCGCACCAGGTACATAATACAGCAGCAACTACTATAAATAGCAGTATGTATATTGTGAATGCTTTTATTTTTGCAATATATACCACCTCCTCTCATCAGCCTTTAGACCGAAAAAATCTCCAAACTAATCGCCTGGCGCGACACTGCGATTGCACGTGTTTTTGTTACGTAGCTACGCCAAGCCGGGAAGCCCGACCGCGCAGTATACTAAGGTGGCGTCCCACACAAAGCGGAAAGCACCAGTAAGTTTATCGCTTACATTCGCAGTACGGGCCTCACGTTCAGATTTTTGCGGGGCGACGTTTTCTCGCCGTCCGCTTTTTTACATTCATTCACTCTCATCTGCCTTCTTCGCGGATCATCTCCGGCGGCTCTTGCCGCAGCCTTCCTTCTACCCCTCTCCGGCCTATCTATGATGTATATATACGCATCGATTCTAAAAGGAGCGGGCGAGGAGTTAGTTGTTCAAACTAAACTCCTGTGTTGTTAATAGTATTACACATACCAGCTGGACTGCTGTTGCACCTGGTTTTTGTAGGTCGGCCTAATCTCCGTCCCGAACATCACCCAGCATGTCTAGCCGCCCATTCTTTGTTCTCGCTCTATTAATAGTGTACCCCCGGTATGTCGTTGTCCGGCGGTCGTTCCGAGGGTCTTTCATTGTGTTTCTTGAGGGCCTTGTGGTGTCCGACATGGTCTACCTATCATCGTATTGTATTCAGCATCCTGTGCTATTATTTAAAGTACACGACTACGTGTAGTAATGTCATCGTCTTTATACGGCAGTCTAGTATGCAGAAAAAATAATGGATGTACGTATGTGTCCATTCCATTTTCGTACAGCCCCTGTCGTACGAGCTACCAGATACCTGGCGCACAACATCATACGTAAGCAGCGGTACTCTGCTGTAGTACTGGATCATCAGCAATAATATTATAAGAGTCCGCTTGATGGAAAGGCAGCAGCAGTGATCCCACCCGGCACTGAGCCTTCGAGACGAACTGCAGGGAATAATTACTAATACCACCGCGGCAGCAGAGCTGAGAAGGCAGCGATGGGTTGGCCGACCAAAGCCAAGCAGTCTGCAGGCAGCAGGGTGTATTGACGCCATCCCACAAGAGGCTCTGTAGTAGAGTATACAACTCTGGTATGAACAGTATGAATATCATGTCCTTCGTGCCTTGTGTAACATACACGTCAAGTACGAACTGCTTGTAACACACTACACACGTACTATTTAATAACAACAGCAGGGGCAGAGGATACAATATTATGACTATTAATAGAGTCAGTTTTCAGCTACTATTACGGGGGACCATAGTTAATAGGACCTCTCTCTGGTTAAGATAAAACCTACCTGGTACATATTTAACCATTTTTACTACCAATATTTGGTCCTATTAACCTTTTTTTTTTTTTTCAACATTACTTTTACTTTCCAGCCTTACTCGTGGGAGGTTTTACCCTCAACGAGCTTCTGGACAAGCTGTGGTCACAGGTCGGTGTCATCCCTTCTCCCCCCCGGTACGTGCCTTTAGTTTTTGTCGCGCATAGGGTTCAACATTCCCACTGCTCGTCGATTTTCATCGAATGTAGCCAACTCACGCTCTCGCGCTTTCCGCTAATCAATTTATTTTTTGCAAGCAAAAGCCACGAGCATGCACTCGGTGAGACTTGAACCCACGAAATTGATCTTGATAGGCACGCGGACCACCTACCAAGCCACCGGGGACGCCGGCATGGTCCCCCGTAATACGAGTATACATATTAATATTTGTATGGATATGACCACAAAGCAGGTTTCCTGTTCATAATCATATATTAATAGATGTATCGTGTCATCATCTAAATAAAGGAGCGCGTAAAATCCTGCAACAAACAGCAGTCTGTATCGCCGGGTATACCAATGACGACCAGTCATCTCCAGCGCTACCGCCACTTCAAGTCAATATCTGAGGTCGCCTCGAAGTGAATCAAGTAAGCCGGTCGCCCCGGTGGTTCAAGTGGTTAACCTCGAATTCTACTTGTTTGAGTCCTGGGTTCGAGCCCTAGGAGGGTCGGACTTTGACTTTATTTGCAAAAATAAAAAAAAAAAGGGATTCAATTGTTGAGAGCGCCTTGCAGCGTGGGTAGGCACAGTTCGATGCGAGTCGACGAGGGAAGAAAAGGCTGAAATCTTCTCGCGATAAAAATGAAGGCACGTACCGTAGCGGGAAGGGGGGAGAAGAGCCTGTTATGTGACCCCGGATCTGAGTTACGAGTTGGAAGGAGAGAGAGAAGAAAATGTGCGAAGATAATGAATGGGATGGAAAAAAAAAAAAAAAAAAAAAAGTATTCGAAATACGTGTGAAATAAATGCGTATTGGTCGTTCGAGATCCGGCAGAATCAGCAGGTGGTGCCGACGCCGTCTATTCGTACGCGTTCTGTCTATAAATACTCGGATTTACAGGTGTTCTGTCTAATATACAGTACACACATGCTGTTGTTGCTGCTGCGTTCGGCCGTGCTTGTAGAAGGGTTATTTACCTCTCTCCCCACGATGCTGACAACATCAATGCTGCCCTCCTGACATACAGCTATAGCTGGTACCTCGTAGGTAGGTATGGGTATATGATACGTGTGGTGGCGCTCTCTCGCTCACCTGTTCTCTGTCTTGCCTGCGCGTGTGGTTTTGGTGGTACGCACTGTAGTACGTGTGTCGTAGTGCTGAATAGTTGTAGTCGTTAGTACGTATACCTCTCTCTGACTCCGGAAGCGTGTGGTATACGATACTAGTACATCTTAAAAATTACCGTCATGACGGGTAGAAAGGGCGGTTTAAGGTGGATAATAGACGCAGCACACCGCAGCACACAAACCAACGCGGGACAAAGCGCACAAACAATATCCCGAGTGTGTGCTCAGGTACTGATGAAGACACTTACTTTGAATGGTATGTCATGTCATGTGTTCGTGGTGTCTCTTCCCGTCAAATTTCTTGTTTTCAATCAACCAACTGCACGCCACAGTGTCCGTGCGCGAGTTCTTCACCTTTTTCTACACCGGAACATGCGTCTGTCAGTGTCCAAAGCAACAATTAAGCGCTCATAAAAAAAATGCGATAGGAGAGAGATATTATGCATGTCATGTACGTGTTCTGCGCTCTCAAACAGCAAGTAAGCAAGAGAAAAAGAGAAATTCGGGGTTCTTCGTACACAAAACGAACGTGTACGTACCTCTATTATTATTAATAATAGTAATATTACGGGGGACCATAGTTAATAGGACCAAATATTCGTTGTAAAAATGGTTTAATATATACCAGGTAGTTTTTAATGTATACCATGGGTCCTACCAGGTACCTGGTATTAACTATGGTCCCCCGTAGTAGTACCTGGTACCTGGTACCATCTGCACATAATACACCCCCGATTCCCGACATGCAATGCCGAAGCTGATGAACGTTGTGTTTGAGCGCAATCAACCACCACCACCGTCAAACAGAACGCGATACGTATACAAATGCAAGTACTTCATTTACTTTGTAGTTCTGGAAGTGGAATGAACTATTAATATTAATAATAATTAATTGTAAGAAGATCGTTTTGCTTTGATTTATTTTTTGGTTTCGTACAGCTTCTCATAAGATTTTCCTGCTCAATTTCCAAGATCTTAGAGTTTTGTCCACAAAACGGGAGCGCGATATTGAAATTGAAATCGAATGTCTGTCTTTTATTTTGCTTGTTTTGTTATTTATTCTAAATAAATATTACCAATAATAATCTAGATTCATTCGTTGCTGTGTATACGGCGATTGGGTGTGTGGTAGTACAATAAATATAGAGTTATAATAAAATCCATACTAACTCACGAAGATGTGAGGCGTGCAATACGAACCCGTACGGTAAGGTATTTAAATACCTGGTACGTACTACGCATGCAAAATATATACCAGGTATGAAATCACGTGACATGTGCTATATTAATACCAACGAAAGCGCCTTCGTATACGAACGTTTCGTAGGTGGTACATGTATGAAGATACAGGATTCAAGGGGACAGCAGTCTGGTACTGGACTGCCCCCCTTCGTCCCACTCTGATATTGTACCCTAACTCAATTCGCCATGATGAGGTATTACAAGCAACAAGAACTTTACCAAGAAAAAGCGTGCCCTGGCCAGCATCGACACCTTTCTTGTTGTGTTCTCGATGAGATGCCATGACTTTTAGTGTCCCACCATGATACACAACTTGACCCTTTTAGGACCCCAGCCCCGTTTTGGGGACAAAGAACTTACAGTTAGTTCGAGTACTTCGTCCCCACATATGGGAATGCGGTGCTTAAAGGGTTAACTGCAGAACAGTTGTCTTTAAAAAAAAGAGGAAAACCAGGGGAACAAATCTCCAAGAATAGCGAGGACTGTTCAGGGCCAGGCCCAAGCTCGCGGGTCAGGTCGGGTCGGGTCGGGGAAGGTTGACCCGACTCGACCCGAACCGGACCTTTTTCGACCCGACCCCTCTCGGTTCGATCTGACCCGATTCGACCTATACCCGACCCGTGAGAGTTTGAGAATATCCTGACGACCCGACCCGACCGGCCCCGGCCCGATCCAATCCGGAACAAGGCGAAGAAGCTATCCCAGATTACAACACAGCCCCTCAATTGTGTACACTGAATCATGATATTTACTGCAGGTAATTTAGGCAGTTGGACGCCAATGTCCACAAACTGCACCCTTGCAGACAGTTGCATGCAAATGCCATGCATGTAAGAAGTCAAGGCAAGTAAGTGCGTATTACATTCATTCATTCATGGTAGCATATAGTTTGCTTCGCTGGACATATACTCCAGTCATACCGGTAGTGTGTAGATATTATTCCCTAACACAACGGCCAAGAGTATTTTCAAGCACAGCGACTACAGCTGAAAAGACTTCTCAAGCACAGCGACGTATTGTAAGAACTTTTTCCAAGCACGGCGACCTAGAGGCTTTCCAAACACGTCGACTTAGAGTATTTTTTCAGCGCAGAGCATCCATCTTCCCAAAAAGGAGAATGCCATGAACTAACCAGGCATCTGCGATAGCGTTGCTCGATGATATCGACCCACACAAAGCCAACCAGGGGGAAACCAGGCAAACACGAGATGGTCAGTGGAGTATTGTGAGTAATCGACGATCACGCTCACATTTCATTCACATTCTCGGAAGGCACACGTAAAAACAACCAGGGTTTTTTGAAGGTCAGAAGGGTTAAAAAATGTCGCGGGTCGGGTCGGGCCGAGTCAAGATTTTTTGCAAGCTCGCGCGGGTCGGGTCGGGTCAGGACAAGATACTTTCGAAGCTCACGGATCGGGTCGGGTCGGGTCGGGTTGGGTCGGGTCGGTTCGGGTCAAGAAATTTCGAAATCTCGCGGGTTGGGTCGGCTCGGGCCGGGAAGTGTTCAAAGTGTCATAGGTCGGGTCAGGTCGTGATGCGTGATGTACGGGTGATTCGCGGGTCGGGTGACCATGACCCGCGAATTTTTTTCGGCTGACCCACGGGCCTGGCCCGCGGATCGGTATTTTGGAAAGGTGCAGCTACCTGCCGGAAGGCCGCCTTTGTGACTCGCGGGTCCGAAATTGCACAGCGAAACATACTTGCCGTTTCCCGCCCGAAGGCCTCTCTCTAGCCGATACTCCGACTTCCGAGAGAATATCTTAGCGCGTAGAATAGTCACACGCGAACTCCCTGTCGGATGAAGCCGAAGTATATTATTGTGTTAATGTTCACATCCATCCATCGCCCCGGTGGTTCAAGTGGTTAACCTCGAATTCTACTTGTTTGAGTCCTGGGTTCGAGCCCTAGGAGGGTCGGACTTTGACTTTATTTGCAAAAATAAAAAAAGGGATTCAATTGTTGAGAGCGCCTTGCAGCGTGGGTAGGCACAATTCGATGCGAGTCGACGAGGGAAGAAAAGGCTGAAATCTTCTCGCGATAAAAATGAAGGCACGTACCGTAGCGGGAAGGGGGGAGAAGAGCCTGCTATGTGACCCCGGATCTGAGTTACGAGTTGGAAGGAGAGAGAGAAGAAGATGTGCGAAGATAATGAATGGGATGGAAAAAAAAAAAAAACAAAAAAAAAAAACAAAAAAACAAAAAAAACAAAAAAAAAAAATGTACACAAACCCACAGGCGACAATCTCATGCAGTGTACAACAAAAAACGACAACACATGGCAGTAGTGTATGGACCCACGTACTACACGAGCCCCGGATTCTCGCGGATCGTGGCCCCCGCTGATATACCCACCACCTCAGCTGTGCTCGCTGCTGGAGGCGGCACAGTCACGTACGTTGCTTTCCGTGGCCATAGGCTGCACAGCTAGGTCGCTCCTCAGGGCGGAAGCAGAAGCCATCGGGTCAGAGCAACATTAACATCGACCCAGGCGTCGGGAGGTATCTGCCCGGCAGAGCGCGTGTGTGTGCCTTTCTCATCATGGCCCTTTTACAAGCGCACGCTACACAGTATTCCGAAAAACGACAAAAAAAACGGCAGAAAATCGAAAAAACGAAACACATCCTTACAACATTTTCGGAAGAGTACGAGGGACCAAGGACCAACCATCCGACCAACGTATCAACGTTTATACAGTTGGACCCGTGAGCTTTCGTTGTTGACCCGTGAAATCGTCATTTGGGCCAGGTGACCCGACCCGTCTGAAATTTTGTGTCTCACGCGTCAATCGGAAGGTGTCGGGTCGGGTCGGGTCAGATCAACAGGTTTTGAAATCTCGCTGGTCAGGTCGGGTTAGGAGATTTTCGAATCTCACGGGTCGGGTCGGGTCGGGTCCAGAGGCTTTCGACATTTCGCGGGTCGGGACAGCTGCCCCGACCCGATCCGACCCGTGACGTTTGACCTGACCTTCGAAAAGCCCGAGTCACTCGACCAAGCAGGACCTTACACCGGACTCTCGCCCCTCTCCCCAGAAAGCTCGAAAGCAAAAACAAGATACAATTCATTTTTTATTCATGTGGCTCGCTTGAGTGAGCCGAAGAGGTGAACAACATAACGCGTATCATAAATATGACGTATTTTTCTGGGTTCCTGCTTGGCTGTGCGCTTCATGGACGTGTAGTAAGCGGGAATGGGAATACATGTAAATGAATTTGCATATACCCGATACCGGCAGTTCCGCAGAAATTTATACCGTTATTCGGCCCAGCCAGGCATTGCACCATGTATTATGTGAATCCATGATCGTGGATATTCCGTCAGTGGCTGTAGGAGACAATAACAATAGCAGGCAGGGTGGGTGCCAATGAGACCTGTAGAGGGTCGCGCTTGATTTCCCTGAAGGATTACCGTCCCAAGGGTGTACCAAGGTGCGGAAGATATAATCTGACTGCGAAGGAAGTAACCTGCATTTTGATCCGCTTAAGCTTGGCGACCTATTAAATGACACGTCTGGCCGGGACCCCTCCTTTGCACAACGTGGACATAAACGCCTCCTTGTGGAGATATCGAACCATGTAGTAGCAAATCCCATAAGGTGTCGACAATCTCTCAATTCGGCACGCCTGATCGTGTGCTACCTTGTCTCATGTCTACGACGTCGTTTTGTGGCGCCCACAACAGGGCAAGGAGGGGAGGGTCCCCGCCACCTGTGGAGCCTACACGTGCTGCTTGGCAACTTACGTTCGATAGAGAGTAGAGCCGTCATAGAAGTAATTTCCACGGTGACGAACCCACGGTCTGCCTCTCCCTCTCTACAGGCCCCTTCCTCAAGCAGTGTGTATACGTAGCCACGCCTGTCCTTTCCACGGCCCATAAGGACCTTCTCGTCCACCTAAGGGCGAAACGCATGGTTAATGCTACTGTAGGGGGGCTATGTCATGGTATTCACAGTATCCGCGTTTCCCCGCTATCGTTGAAGAGGCGTGTATCTGATGAAACGCGCCAAACAATTAATTCGTACAACCCTCTTTCTCTCAGAACTCTCTCGGAGTCAGGAACGGGGAAATCAAGATAGGACGTCAAATTAGGTGAGTAACTGTACGCGTCTATCTCGCCCAGAATAGCAGCAGAAGTCGGGCTAGCCCCAAACTGCACCTATTTTTCCCGGAAAACAGCCTATAGCCAGGTGTGACGGTATTACGTACCAGGTAACTATGGTGGGCTGCAGTACGTACCAGAATGAAAGGATAGGCAAATACGTGCCACGCGCCCGCGATCACGTGAGGTGATATTATCAGGAACGTCTCACAGTAGATCGCACCTGTATCAACATACACGGCTCAGGGGCTAGTTTGGTACTTAACTGTCCCTTCCTGATATTACTATGTTCCTGTGCCCTAATTGAACTCTTCATGAGATGAGCACCAAGAAACCTTGCCAATAAGAAGCGTGCCCTGGCCAGCATCGACATCCCTGTGTCCTCTATGAGGCACCTTGCCATTTAACGTCGGCTGCGGGACCCATTCATCGCTGAGCCTGGCGCACTTTGTCCCAAGCTATTTTCCTGATCTGCCTCTCCAACAGCTCAGCCTGTGAACACTATCATGAGCATTCGTTTTGAAGCTGACTACGGGGAGAATGGCAAAAGCATATGTATCAATGAAAAAACAAGAAGAACTCGTGCATGGTATTGCGAGTCCAAACGCCCCCGAGCATCGGTGATGCACCTCCTAGCGAGGTAATCCCTGCTGCACAGGGTTTGGGGCGGAGAAGGGCCCGACTATGTCTACGGGTGGTGTGTTACGGTGAACGTCAACGACACAGTCGTCGGTTGGGGCGGTGGCGGAATGGTATCCGTGGGGCATGGGGGAGGGAGGGGCAAGCCCACCCAAGTCTATGCTCGGTGTTGACGTCTCCTGGTGTGCGCTTCATAGGTGAAGGAGCGGCGGAAAGGTCATAGTGGGGCGGAAAGAAGGGCGTTAGACCCACCCACACCAATACCCGGCTCAAGAGGCTCGTAACCGGGAGACAGAAACAAATGCTCCATTAAGGGAGCGATGGAAAGGCCGTAGTGGGGCGGAAGTGAGGCCGTCAAGTCCATTCAAACCAGTACCATGATCGGAAGGTTCCCTCTGGAAAAAATCAATGCAACATCATAAACGGCAAGGGTGAGGACCGGGAGGGAGAGGCAACGAACCCGCTAAGGCCGATGCAAACTGGTAAGACGCAGCCTCAATACGACGTGTGGGGTGTATGTGTAACCCAATTTATTTTGTTTCGAATAGCCGCACCTTCGATCTCCCTTCCCGAATCATGGGATGATATGGCCATCATCACTTGTTCGTCGTGTGATCTGCATCTACGACTGTTCAGGGTGGGCCAATGTGATGGCATCACGAAGTCACGTAGCTATGAGGGGTGCATTACGTGCCAGTATGACAAGATAGGCAAACACATGCCACGCGTACGAGATCACGGGACGTGCTAGTTAACCTCTCGGGAGATCGTACCTGTTTACAGATACATCGTTCAGGGGACAGTCGGATACTTATTGTAAATTGTTCCCTGCCGATCTTACCCTGTTCCTGTACTCTAACTGAGCTCTCCATGAGATAAGCAACACTATTATTTTTACCAATACGAAGCGTGCCCTGTACTACTACTACTAATCCACTACCCGTCGCAACTATGTACGCAGCTACATATGGCATATGGTCACCTTGCAGGCAATTGTGGTGGTACTACTATAGTAGTAGTATAGTAATGGAAGTTTTTTTTACTAGCAGGGGAGAAAGTGATCTCTACCGTCTCCCTGCAGATGGCGACGCTAACGACGGCAGCAACACATATTCCGAAACGGATACAGTACAAATAGACCGCGTGCTTCTAACAGGGGGGGCTGCGATTCTCTACCGTCCCTTGCCATGAAGAGGAGGGGGGGGGGCTCTCTGCCGTCCCCTCTGTGGTAGTTTGCAGTATTGTGGATGATCTGCAAGGGGGAGGGGCTGATGTCAGGTATCCCCCCCCCCCTGTCGGGAGGCTGAAAGTTGAGTAATTCCACTTGAGTAAGGTGCCTGAAAAAAACTGTTCGTGCATTCTCCAACCTATTGATAGCGGTAGGAAATCTACACCACACGTAGATGTAGCGCGAAAATGGCGGCATTTACATTCGTATCAGATCCGACTGTAGCAAGCTTTGATCTTACTAATATTACGGGGGACCATAGTAAAAAGGACCAGACATTGTTATTAAAAATATCGATACATTTATATATAGGTTTTAGTGTGTACCGTAGGTCCTATTCAATAGGGTCCCCCGTGATAGTATAAGTGTTATAATAGGTATAACACGCAGCTTGCGGAGACGAGTTTCGAAAAAAAATGTGATCTCATAGCTGAGTGAGGTGAATGTTCGAACTTATCTCTCGTATAAATATGTACTGTATCTTGTACTACTACAGAACGCTGGAAAATCTGAACATACCAAGGGATTACGAGGGATTTGTTGCGTGTGTTTCTGTCAGCGTTATTGACCGGGAACGATTGGAGCTCGTGGAAATAATATTTGTTTGAGGAACATCGGTGTGTCCCCTCCCCCTAACAAAAAATGCCTCACGATAAAGTTTGAAACCCTCAAGAATCGCAGGAGCAGGTGACCAGTTCACGCTTCGCGAACGGGGTAATTTGAATTTTCTTCTTTTTTCCGTCCCATTTATTGTCTTCGCCCTTCTTTCTCACTTCCCCCTATTAATAGACAAATAATAGTTGCCTCTCAGGTACGGGGTCGAACTGCAGGGTCTTCTACCCCTCTCCGTTACCGTAAGTGCGTTGCTTTTATGTAGTGAGAATGTTGAAGTATTAGTCTGCTGGGCCAAAGGTGAAAAGGGGAAAACAATTTCTTGCCCGAACTAGACTTCTAATTCTCCCCCCCCCCCCTAAAAAGCAGGGTATTTGGTCTTCGTATGGGGCCGTCCCTGTCTATAACAAATGATACTTCTTAACAACCTCTGGGGACCCTGGGAGGGTGTTTATCGGCTTCGTTGACATGAGGCAATTCACTTTTCCTAAAACAAATGGCATCGCTCATCATCCCCTATTCACCCCACATTTTGGCATTCAGGTCGTCATGTATTCATTATTCCTACTCGTTCAGTTCGAATCCCATGGTGGTAGCCAAAGTTGAGCCTATCTATGCTAGCCGCGGGGCGATGAAGTCGCGGGTAAGTCGCCTTGGAGAGGTCCTGGAGTGATTGTTCCGTGCAGTCGTCGTTACGGCCGACGCGAGGCCGAGCAGAACGTTTTTCACACATCGTTAAGCAAGGAGATGTTTTCGGCCGTGATCGGTCGAGGGATTTAGTACGACACCATGAAGGTTCTAGGACCTTAGCCAGTCGGGGCTCTGATGGAGGAACAGCTATTAATGTTATTGGTAGCGGGCTTGAGGGGAGATCAACGCTGTCTATGCAGCGGACTTCGAACGACCCGATATCTAAATTGCAGGATCTTTCATGGCTGACTTTATGACGTATCCTTTTGTTCATGCGGGATGTAAGATCCACGATTTATATACATATCACCCAGCCCCCTGTCCATTACTCGTTATACATACCAAGTACAAGTACCAGGTACATATTACACCCTGATCAATGGGTATTATTAATAGTTTAATTCTCTATTAATAATAGCTTCTTAATAGTACAGTTGACTATCTCTGGTGATCCCCAATTTCAACTTTTGTTTCCGAGGTTTTCTTCTTTCGGAAAGTTATGAGTGATCAATATTGAAGATCATGCTGCACATTGTCGGATGGCAAGAGAAACAACAATTAATATAAATATTAAAAATAGATTGAAACGCGTCAAGCTCTACTGTCCAGACAATCTCTTTTATATAACCCCTACGGGTACCTGGCCCTATTCCCCAGATAATTTCACCCCAGAGGCAGTCTCTGTGTTGAATGATCCAGGCATTTATTTCCAATATATATATGGACCTTCGCCTATAGCAATTGTCTCGACAATCCCATTCAATAGACTGTCTCCGAAATAAGTTGTCTCGACAATTCCAAGTAACAGAGTATCTCCTAACTAAATTGTATCGACACTTCCAATTAGTAGACAGCCTCCCAGATCAATTGCCCGGACAATTCCAACAAATAGATGGTCTTCAAAATCATCATTATCAGTCCGGACAATTTCAGTTGGCAGCAGACCGCCTTCTAAATCAATTGTATGAGCGATTCCAATTAATAGACAGTCTCTGAAATGAATAGTCCGAACAAATTCCAAGCGATAGAGAATCTCCAAACTCACTTCTTCAGACAATGTCAATTGGTAGACACTCTTCTAAATCAATAACCTGTACCAGGTACACTTCAACCTATCGGTGCGTACGGATTATTTTAGTTTGTGAAACGTTTTTTGTAATGATTCACATCTGAACAACATGTACGTGCTAGGAGGTATCACAATGTCGTAAGTGCGAAAATGCAACACCCCTAAAGTTGATGTGTCCCGCGCTATTCTGCTGATGCCTTGGACAATAGACCTTTTAATAGACAGATTAGTGCCTCTACAGCAGATCCACGAAACTGTCTATTAATTGGAATTGTACGGGCAATTGGTGCCAAAGACTAGCGATTGAAATTAATTGTTTGGACAATTGATCTGAGATACTGCATATTCATTAGATTTGTCCGGACAATTGACCTAGGACTCTTCATTCTTAGTTAGCATGATTAGTTTTTTTTTTTTTTTTTTTATCCTCCGGCGGATTGGTAAAAATCTTTTAGAACCGCAGTCCCGTTCTGGGGACAATCCAGTCAAATTTCAAGTAATTTTGTCCCCAAACGGGACTGCGGTTCTAAAGGGGTTAAGCTCCCCACACTTCCACGTTCGTGTAGAACAAAATAAATGGTCAACACCATTGAGATCCGGCGCTTTCCAACAGTTGGCACTGTTCGGACGAATGATTTTGGAGACTCTGCATCAATTAAAATTGTCCTGACAATTGATTCCAGTCTATTGATGGGAATTGTCAGAACAATTAACGTTTGGACCTTTTAAACCATTTGAATTGTCCGCACAAAGAAATGACTTTGGAGATTTGCCAAAAATTAGAATTGTCTGAAGAATTTGGTGCCTCGCGCTTCTAAAAGTTGTACTTGTCCAGAAAATAATCTCGGAGACCGCCTTGTAACTGGAATTGTCCTGACAAATATATTGCACAGGCTGTCTATTGATTGACATTGCTTGAATCATATTTTTCGGGTGATGTATAAGAATTGGACCCGTGGGGGCATCTGTTTTGGCCCGTTATTTGGAATTGTCCGAAAAATCAGTTTCGGAACCGATCTACTCAATCAATGTAACTATTCGGACAATCGAGTGTGTTGGAGGGCTCTGAAATTTCACAGCCGGTAGCTACTTGTAGAGCTGCAGTTGACTTGGTCAGGACACTATTACGGGGGACCATAGTTAATAGGACCAAATATTGTTCGTAAAAATGGTTAAATATATGGGTTTTTATGTACACCATAGGTCCTATTAACTATGGTCCCCCGTAATATTAATACAAAACCACGCTATTAATAGTGTTGCCTCTACCACAGGATCGGAAAGTTCCCTGCATATATATCCAGTCATTTCTTTGCAAGGTATATTACCCTGCCTTATTACGAGTAGTACCGATTCAATGGGGAGCGTCTCAGGCCGTTTCCGATGCGCTTCGATTTTTGAGCTTCAGATTTTGACCCGATCGCATTTTCAGATAGATGTGAACGTGGCAAATCGAAACAGCCTTCCTATGCGGGAAAATCAAATTTATTGTGTGTGTAGAAATTCGAGCAAACGCCGAGACCAACTAACTGCTGTTTTTGTGGTTTGGCGCCGCGAAGAGACGCCCTGGGTGCGCTGCCCTGCGTGTAGGACCCAAGTGTGCGAGCCAAGGCTGGCTGCCTCTGGTCTGGCGGCAAAGAGTGATGGCGAGTGTGCTAGAGCCAGCCTGTCTTGGTAGTTTGTGTTCCATCATTTTGTGACTATTTAATAGCTGCTGCTGCTGCTGATGCTGTACATCAGTGTAGTCTACGAGTACTCGTACGTATCGACGGAGAGGTGCGTGCCAAGTGAACTTCTCTTTGTCTCTAGGCCCGAGCCGGCGCCAGACGACTGTAGTCTGGCCACGGAGAGACGGGCTGCCCGCCGCCCGAGCGTCGCGCGCGAAGCAACGTCGCTATATACCGCTTTGCCACCATCCAACTCATCGGTCGTTCTGCTGCTGCTGTTTGATGCCATGGATAACATCTTGAATTTAGAGAGCATGCCATTTTGCGATTTGAAAATCTGATGACCCAGGTCGTCGGATTTTGGCCCAAAACCCGACGACTTGGGTCATCGGATTCTCAAATCGAAAAAGTTCCGGTCGGATTTTGCATATTTCGATTGCATAATAAGTAGGGGGTCACATTCGTGTTTGAAATAATAAAACACAAATCTGAAGCTCGAAATCGAACCGCATAGGAAACAGCATAAGAATACCAAAAATAGGCCATGAAATTTCTTGAACAATTAATTGTTTTCTTGGGTAACATCTGAAATGAATTGTCTGGACACCTCCAGCTAATTTCCAATCGCCGAACCTTCGGACGCTTGAGTTCAATTTAGCACCCGAAATATTTCGTGTCCCCGAAGACGGAAATTAAATAATTACCTCTTTTTCCAGTACGAATTGACTAAATTGTATTGCTTGGCCAATTCCATTTAATAAGCAGCACCTGAAATCATTTGTCTAGGCAAATCCAATTAATAAACAGCACGCGGAACCAATTGTCCGGACATTATCAGTTAGTGCACAGCACCCGGAATCAGTTGTCTGGACAATTACAACTAATTATAATGGGCCAGAACCCGAAATTCATTGGGGGGACAATTCCAATTAATTAGCAGTCTCCGAAATCAATTGTTTAGACAGTTCCAGTTCATAGACAACACTCGAAGACTATTAATAATTGCTCAAACGATTCCAATTCATAGATAATCAATCGCCGAAATCATTAGTCTGGACAATTCCAATTAATAGTCAGTCGCGAACACCAATTTCTTGGAAAATCACAAGTAACACACAGGCCAATACATCAATGAATGGTAGATACAACAGACCATTGATATTTTTGTACCGGAAAATAGAGGTAGTTGTTTATTTTCCATCTTCGGGCACACGAAACAAAAATCGAAATCGAAATAAAAGCTACTTACTGTAGTACAGGTCCAAGGTGTGATGCAAAGAGTGCAAACCTCGTTTCAAATATCAAAATCTTCGAGGAAACTTGCTGTAGTAATGATTTATTTTCCGGTTTGGAATTAAATGCTATCTGACCAAAACAATTAAATAAATTGACCTCGGTTTCACTTTAATTATTTCGTACTGGAAATAGAGGAAATTATTTTTTTGTCCGTCTTCGGGCACACGAAAAATAGATATTGCCCGAGGTGTGCTTTGGTGTAGATATCTGATATTAAAATTTCTTCGTGAGTCTTGAGAGAGACGCATTAGTTCGAAGATTCAAAAATTAGATGTTGAATTTAATATGAATGAGGGAGACCGGCGCAGAAAGGGTGTTAGAGCGTGCTTTTCGACCGCTCTTTTCGAGGGGCATGCCTCCGGCGGGTCTTCTCCTGCTCCTGTGCGCGCAATGTCGACATCGCATTCCACCGCCGAGCGCAGCGACCACGAAGTTACCGAATCTCGCTGAGAAATTGGAGACACGGACGATCTACTTTGAAAAATCCTTCGCTCTGGCGGAGAGACGGAGAGACATGACGGGCACGAAGTACTTTTCTCTTTTCCCTGTTTTAGATTCGACTCGGTTCAAATAGATAGTATTACGGGGGACCATAGTTAATACCAGGACCTATGGTATACATAAAAACCTATACCTTGTATATTTAACCATTTTTACTATTATTAATAACAACATTTGGTCCAATTAACTATTATGGTCCCCCGTAAAATACGTATGAGTACTATGTAACTGCTGTTGTTGTATACTACTCCTGCATGCAGCCCGTCGAAAGATATTGTAGACATCCTTCAACAGTTATTACGGGGGACCACAGTACGAATGACCAAATATTGTCAGTTAGTTACAATAATAGCGAAACATATACTATTAATAGGTAGGTTTTTGTGTTCGCCGTAGGTTTTACCAGATATTTAAGACGCCCCCCGCAATAGGAGCTGAGGCTCTGCTCGCCGGCGAGTGACTGACGAGTGTTCTGTTCTGCGTTCGTTCCAAACAACCGAAATACTGTATGCGGAGAGAGCCATCATCACCGTACATCTGTCTATTATGCTGCTGTGCAGCAAGGTCCAACAGCTGGAACCACCCGCGTTGTGATGTGATGCGAGGAGGACAGCGTACAGCAGCACGACGAATGATTCGACACACAAAATCGGCAAACTGTGGAAAAGTACGCAGGTATCGGTATCTTTTTATGTTTCCAATAATCTCCAGTCTGTCCGTAAACATAAGGAGCGTTTAGGTATTCACGCGAGGTTATATACTACTACTGCGGATACAGTGTGTGCGTGTATTGTCGTACTATTAATATATCAGTTAGTTGTGGAGGTACCGGTGATATAAATATTGGCCGTATCGGTAGTAGTACGTCGTCGGCCGTCAAGAATGACAATTTAAACATACCAGTCTGTCCGTAACTACAAGGAGGCAGCAGCGTCGTGATGTGACGCGGGGCACGAACGAATAATTCAACAACAACAAAAACGGCAAGTTGTACCTGTCAAGTACCCGCCAGTATATTATAATATATATATAGTAGATAGATGTAGAAGGTGGATAGACTTGGTGTATAGGTTTCCTTCGTCGGAGATTCCTTCTTTAACTTTCAGGAATGTTTTGATTGATCAACGTGAAAGGTCACGCTGCACATTGTCGGGTGGCAAGCCTAATAATAATATGTTTATGTTCTGTTTCCGGTTCCAGTCTGTCCGTAAATATGAAGAGAGAGCTTGGGTATCAACTCGGCGAGGTTACTACGGATATGTTTTGGGAGTGTAGTGTACCGGCGTACTGCCATGGCAGTACGCACTGATAATATCTAATATTGTATTGGCCATATCGGTAGTAGTGCGTCGGCCATTAGTACTCTGATTCGTACTCGTACTGCGAATACTCTCAGCACAAAAGAAAAACACTCTCAACACTCCGAGGATACTCCGAGCATGACATACTGGACTAAACATCTGGTGTGCACACTGCTGGGTGCTGGCCAAACAGTGTATTGTTGTCGTGTGTGTTTGGCATAAAGAACCTTAGACTAAGGACCTTGGAATGAGGCTGACAAGTAAGTGTACAACACCACAAGAAGGAGTATGACAAATGAATGCAACTGAGCACTGAAGATCAGAACATAGTACGTGTACGTAGTAGTAGTAGTTTTGTTGTAGTATATACCTGAGAATGGAGTAAGATGAACAACCTGATGCATGCGGCTGGTACGTTAATAGGGTCCTTCGTACAGTGATAAACGGGATCTGAGAACTGACATCATTAGACATGACTGAGAAACATGAAGAAAGGACTAAAATTGTTACCAGGTATGTCCAATTCTTGAGCTTCACTTACTTATTATGTAGTCGCTATGAACAATTCGCATTACCTTCATCCTGTAATACTTGACATTTCCTTCATGCATCCTTTGTCCAAAACACTTACTTTTAATATGAATAGTTGGCACC
Source organism: Nereocystis luetkeana (assembly GCA_031213475.1). Taxonomy (NCBI): domain Eukaryota; class Phaeophyceae; order Laminariales; family Laminariaceae; genus Nereocystis; species Nereocystis luetkeana. The sequence continues at coordinate 5,793,551 of JARUPZ010000033.1, forward strand.
GCCCCGGTGGTCCAGTACATAGCCTTGAATACTATACTGAGGTGAAGGCCTCCTGTTCCAGCCCCCGTAATTTTGGAGTTTTTTAACGTGTTGACAGTCTCGTACAATGAATATGGAGCAACGCCCGTCCTACGTCCGGATCTCAACCTATCTATGCTATGCCCAATGATCTCTCTCAACCCCTCAACTTGCCAACTTCTCACTCAGTCTCATACCCCTGCTTGCACACATCCACGAGAAGAGTCGTACTACATGATTTGCTTCCTTTCCCTCTCAAACCCTTCTCAGCCTCTGTCTTCCCAATTCAACCAACTGCACTCTCATGGGCTTCGCTATTCGGAACCTGCTTCCCCATCGCCTCTTCCATCCAGCCTACGATTCAGTACCTCCCCACAAACCCCAGATTTCCTTCGATAAATCGTTCACGTTGTTACGGGGGGTGCTGGTGATGAACCATCCCTTAATGAAGTGGCAATAATTTCGTGACTCCGTTCGTCAAAGGACACATGTCTCGGACGAGGGTAGAGTTGGTGCTTGTGCGCCTCGAAGGTAGAGGCAGCTGATCCGTCGTGATCAGCACGGCCTCCTCGCAGGTGTATCTGCGCTTGAGGGTCAGCATGGGTGACGTCCAGCAGGATGGACTTCTCCCTATACTCCCTGTTAGAAGCGTCCCGTCGACTTCCTCTCCTAACGACAATGTCTATAAGCATCTTTCGGTTTGCGGTGAACGCTCCGCCGCTCTCCACTTGGCGTCGAAAATCCCTACCCGCTTCAACGTACGGGACATCGCATGGACCAGCGGTTGGTGCTGAGTTACGTGCGCCCCTGCTCTGGGACAGATGTGCGCGTGGCGGGTGTCCACGTAAACTGCATTGCAGCAGGGACACCTCACTGCCACGTGTTCCTCTATCCCCATGAACCACCTCCCCATGGCAACAAACGTTTCTCTGAGTATGACCGGGAGTGAGTCCGTTGGTCTCGCCCAAAGCCATGCTGTAGCTCCTGTCCCCTGTAGGTTCCTTTAGCGAGCCTTGGCGAGGCCTTTGGTTTTCGGTTCTACCCATCAGGTTGCCCGGTCAAGAGGGGCGTACTGTCTCCGGAAGCTTCATCAGCGAGGTAGCGTGGGCTGCGTGCCGACGTTGGTTTACCAGCTTGCCCAACTTCTGCTGGGCTTTGCATGACTTCGTGGTTATTGCGTAATGCGCAGCGAGCATGTCGGCCCCTTGGGGTCTCAGGGCCAGGTCCCCCTCTGCGCCTAGACCCGCCATTCTAACCAAGATTCGGGCACCATTCCCGCCATCGTTTCTTTTGGCACCCTCCATGTGTCCCTAATCTCCCACAAGCTGCCTCCGATCTGAGCACTGAGGGTCGACTCTGGGAGCCCCCTCCTCAACTTATCGCCGAACTGGCCTGTGAGATCCTCTAAGACCTCCGGCAAGGTCCCCACCCTGCTCCCGATGGAGGTCGACATTCTCCTTGCTTCTGTCGACGGCAGCCCTAGCCCTCCCCCTCCCAGAGAAAGGCGTTTCTGGGCTTGCTGGTAAGGTTTGAGAGTCAACCGACTATCCGGCCCCCCCTCCTGGAAAACCGATCGTGCCCCCGCCTCTCCCGGTAATTCGAGGATTCTCTCGTACGCCCACTGCGCCCCGATGTCTACTCTTTTACATACTTCGAGGGACAACTCCGGGTCCAGAGCCCTTTCGAGGTAACTCGTCCGTTGCCCGAGAGATTCGACGGTGATGAGGGCTGCTGCTTGTTTGTCGGGCATGTTAGCGAGGCAGCGCGCAAGGTGGTCCGTGCCCCCATCCCTCACTACCTCCTTTGCTCGCCCTCCCACGTATGCGTCCGTGTCCATCGGGAGATCAACCGCCGTCACCGTCATTCCTTCTGCGATGCGTACCTTAACGCTTCCAAGGAGCGAAACCTCGTCAACCGTCGGGGCGTACCCTTTGGGTGGTAGTGTTACTCTTTGGGCGGCGTTGACTGCAATATCGAGTATTTCAGCTCTCGCCGGAGGAAGGCGAATGCTCTAACCGTGTTGGCCGTGATTCTGTAAGGTCGAGAGACATTGTCTAAGTACGCAAAGGCTTCCACTCCTCTCTCGAATTTCTGCCGGAATCGCCTCAGCCCCGGTCGCAACGCCAGGTAGAACATAGCTAGTCCGATGGGGCCCCCTTCCTGGACACCGCTGGAGCAAGCGATCGTCCTGGTCCCCCCTTACGTCCATCCGGAAAAACACGCCGGCTGGTCTTGTGCCGTAGCACTTGACCGCTAAAGGCGTGAGTACGCGCACACCAATATTTCAGATACAATAACAAAAATATCTGGACTGGGAAAGCGGGGTTTTGTGTCCCTCATCGTAACATCTTGGCTTTATTTTGCGGATCTAAAAACACTTTGATAATATATCTCTTGACAGACAACGAATAAGGCGATAGTGAGGATATCGATCATTTCGCCATGCCTCAAGGAATGTTCACACCGAGAATTAGCGTCATCCACTGCTGTAGAGATTTTGCGAGGTTTCGTATAGATAGGCTTTAGTACGAAACTATCTACGTGTGACGGGATTCATTCGATATGGCGTTTCTCGACGAAATCAACCCAGATTCCAATACTTGAAGTGAGTGTCTGCCAGACTTAAGTTTTGTAGGCTCAGGAACACGGTACCAAATTTGGGGTCACAATATTTCCGAGTGACCGCAAAACCGCCGATAGAATAAAAATATGTTCTTCGGCTGGACCAGCCTGTATGATAAGCCGTTCTCGCGTATTCTAACTAACTATGCTGCTGTATGCAGTTAGGCCATGGACTCCCCTGGATGCTACCTGGGACAACGGGCCATTTTTTACAATCGTTCTGCGCACTGATACAATATAACTACTGGTCGCCTCTTAGTTCAAGTGGTTAACCTCAAATTCTACTTGTTTGAGTCCTGGGTTCGAGCCCCAGGTGGGTCGGACTTTGACTTTATTTGCAAAAATAAAATAAAAAGGATTCAATTGTTGAGAGCGCCTTGCAGCGTGGGTAGACACAATTCGATGCGCGTCGACGAGGGAAGAAAAGGCTGAAATCTTCTCGCGATAAAAATGAAGGCATGTACCGTAGCGGGAAGGGGGGATAAGAGCCTACTATGTGACCCCGGATCTGAGTTACAAGTTGGAAGGAGAGAGAAAAAAAAGAAGAAGTGCGAAGATAATAAATGGGATGAGCAAAAACAAAAAAAAACAGAGTAAAGGAGAGCAATACGGCGTTGCAACATGTTGAAATGTTTTCATGTTGCAAATATTTATTGAATGAAGCTGTTGAGTTGTTGTATTATGGCCCTAAATGTGGGTAATTTTTCGGAGGATGAGCCGCTGCTGCTTGCTGTTGCTGCTGCTGCTGTGATGCTTAGGTGATACCCTGGTATTTAATTTGGCTCCAGGTGGCGTACCTTAATCAGGGATCGGCATTCCCGAAGCTATCAGAAGTGTATCTTGACTATTTATTCAAGTCACAAAATCAAAGTGTAAGTAAATGATCATCGGGCGGTTACTCCGCTTGCATACGCACTGGTATGATATATATATATATATGGCGAAAATATTGCATGACAACTCAATCTGCTGTCTGTAATAAGATATTTATAGTAACACTATGTACGAATCTTGCTCCGCACACCCCGCCTATTTTAAATAGAAAGGTTTGAGACCGCTCCCCACAAACTTATATCACGACTTGATAGGTCACAAGTTTTTTAGGTGATTGTGGCAATACCCATCGTTTCGCCCACCAGCGGAGAAAAATTATGCACGTGCAAGGTTCTTAGATTTGTACCTGGTACGTACTTCTTTTACCGCCTTGAACCCTGTTCACATGTATGTATGTGGTACATTGACCCCCCAGTGGACCTATCGCATTTGACGCCCTGCTCCCACTAAGTCTTGGTGATGCAGAAATAGAATCACCGCTCCGCAGGAGCCGCCGGAGGCCCACCTGGCACCCTGATCCCATTTATTTGTTAATATAGTACAATGTAGCTGATGCGTGAATGTATCTACTACTGTACAACAACTCCTGCCATACACACAACCGTATTAAATTTACTCGCAAACCTAACGAGCCTTTTGCACGTACCAGTACGTGCAATTTTTCCGCCTCTCAGCTTCGCCGTGCTCACGAGTCAGGCAACAATGGTGAGGATGTATAATATCGATCGTTTCGCCCTGCCCCAAGGAATGTTCACACCGAAAAAACAATGCCCGTTTTGAGAACTCTTCTTGGGAGATAATGCCATTGAAAATAGAATAAAAATCACATAAAAATAGAAACAGTCAAAAACTTATTGGTTATATTTGATTTCGCCAAAGAAAGACGCGATATACTGCACCCTTCTTTGCGTTTATAATCAGTGTATCACTTTATTATAACAGTGTGCAGCAGTGGGCGCCCGCAGGTAATAAATATGACGCTCAGAAAATTGTGTCAAGAAAACACAGCTCAACAGTGTTGGATCCAAAACTCCTATACATCAAAATAGTTAGATCAAGGTCGGAAAAAAAAGTAAGAGACGTTGGGCCTGGACACCAAATAAATTGACGTTTCTTAGCATGGTGGGCGCCTCGTGTACGTGAAATAATTAGGCTCAACTTGTCACGAAAAATAAAAATTGGGTTGAGAAGAACAGCTCAACAGCAGCTGCTAGCAGTGGAATCCAGTCTAAATACTGTACATGACATATAAGTTACAGGTAGATCAACGTCGGAAGTTAACAAGGCTTCGAGCCCGGACACCAAGTTCACGTTTCTTAACACCGGGCGCCTACTACTACTGCTGTAATATACATACTACAGCTATTTAATACATGGTATCAGGTAGTACCTACTGCCCCACACCTCCGTTCTGAACAGCGGCATCCTTGCATGGCCTTCGTATGGGGCCGTACGTGCCTATTGATATTATTAGTCCGATTCTTGACAGACATACAGGGAACGCTCTTGAATATTTTTGGCATGTATGTGTCATAATGAGGAGATTCACTTTGTCTAGAAAAGCGCAATCAATCATACTTCTGGTGGAGTGAGATCTGCACTGAACGACCAACAACAATCCATCCATGTCCTGCAGTCGATGCTATTTGTTAGGGTATGTAACGTAGCCTACACACAGTAGCAGGCTAAGCGGCAATTATTTACGATTCTGCAGCATGGGACGACCTTTCTACTGCATGCATAAGTTGATATGGGATGGGCGGTTTCGATCACCCACCGATGCGGACATTGAGCATTAAGCAGCACTTTCTTGCGGCCGGCAGATGAACACTGGTTGGCGGGCAAGCAGGCCACGAAGTTTCATCCAAAGAAATACAGCAGTAACGCCTGGAGCCACAACAATTAGAGGGAAAGCGGGGATACCACAACATATTTGCCCTTCTTTCTCCTGTTCTCCTCCAATCGTAAGTCAGATCCTGGGTTACACGTCACGTAGCAGCTCCCCCCGCTAGGGCACGTGCCTTGTTGTTAATCGCAAGAAGGGTTCAAAACGTTCTGCCGTTGCCGAGTCCAGTCGAAGTGTGTTTACAGGTTACCCACGCTGAACTCTCTCGGCAGTTAGTTGGTGTCTTTCCATAAAATCAACACACTACACACACAATTTCACCCGCGAGATCAACGCTAAAACTATTAAAATCACGTCTCGAGGTTACTACTACTAATAGTAGACCAGTACACGATCGAGGCGACCGGTACACATATATTATATATTATGCATGCTTACAGCAGAAATATAAACTCGTATATACCATATTTATAGGCAATCTTCGATTTCACCGAGGGTCTCGACAATGAGAGAGAATTACCCACACTCCTCCCCAGTGTCAAATGAAAACAAAACACTATTACGGCACTGTTAATAGTGCGTATGGATTTCTGGACGGCATTACGTAAAGCGATCTTTTCATACCAGGTACGTACCAGGTATTTATTTGCATTTAATACTGTGTTTTAGTATACCCCTTCCCTGTGTGGGCCCATAAGTGATCATCGAGCGGCTACTCCGTGCCTACGTAAGACTTTGCCCCCCTCTTTTTTCGCGACTTCAAGCATTTACGCCAAAAGGGCAGAGACCTCGGTCACGTGCGTATGTATCATGATTGATACCTATGTTAGTTTGTATGCCCCATCTACTAATAGATGTTTGGGACGATGGTTGGTGGGAAATAACCCAGGACCAGGCCGACAAAAAATTACTGGGGCCCAATGTCTAGCAGACGACCTCAGGGTTTTTCAAGCCGCCGAGGGGTCCACGGAAAGCTCCCCTTTGTTGTTCGGAGTACAGACGGTGTTATGGCCGAGGGCGGCTGAGAAAAGCGGGAAGGGATGCCGGGGCGTCCTCGAAGCGGCAGACTGTTTCATGGCGAGGTGGCATATGGACGAGGGGTAGGGAAGCTGGCTGCGCCACGCGGCTGGAGACGCCAAGAGGGGCGACAAGGGGTAGGGGGGGGCAGCCCCGACTAGCCCTTGAATTCTAGAGATTTTTCGTTTGTTTCTTGTTGAGTTGTTCAATGGGGGGGGGGGGGGCGCGACAGCGGCAGTACTGGCACTTGGCACTGCTAATGACGAAAGTAGGAAGGAGAAGACAGAGGGTGTGTGGCTAGGTTCCCGAATCGGTTTTATAGCAGAGACGGACACCCATGTTACTATCACCGCCTGGAGACAATTATTTCTTTTCCCTCCCTTCTCACTTCTTTCTCACTTTTCGCCTTGTCTCAATGGTTGTCGAATTTCCCCTCCCCGCCGTCCTCGTGCCGGTATCTTTCTCTCCTTCGTGCTTCTTTGTCCGCGTAGCACCTATCTAGCCGCCCTTCTTGCGTACGTACGATTCCCCTCTAATAATAGACGCCTGTCTGATCACCTTGCGTCATCTGTATTATGTTTCAATACTTTTAGTTATTATTTTCTGGTCTAGCCTGTATTGTTGTGTTTCCGTACCCGGTGCGGTGACGTTTCACTTGCTTGACCCATGAATGTTTTGTTTTTGTTTTGTTTTTGGTCTTCTTCTGTCTCACAGTCTGTGACCACACAAATTGATATCACTCTAGGACAAGGAATCAGGATGGACACTAGGTGTGAAGCTGGGTAGAAACAACGATTCAATGTGGAAACACACACATACTCCTACTGGGGTCAAGGCGCTAAAGTTAACAAACCACCCGCAAGCAGTGCCCACCTAAACCAGTAGGCATTTGCTATTAATAGACGGACTATAACCTGGGCTCGGTGTTCGATCGATCTTTCACCCTTTATTAGGTATTATAGCTCAGTATGCAATACCTTCACGTTCCTTCACGTATTGCGATTCGTGGCCTGCGTTTGGAGTTTTCTTGCAATTTTCTTCCTTGCTGCGAAAGCGGCGCAGCCAGCCGCGTTTCTCGCCCGTTTCCGGGTTGGGGCTAGGGTTAGGTTTGGGACTTGGGCTCGGTCTACACTCGTACCTTGATTAAGCCAAAAACTGCTTCGCGAATATACCCGCGAAACGATGCATTACGTGAATGAACGCCCCCTTCAAAATCCGCGCTACAAACATATTGTAATATATGAAGAGGAGGACGGTTCGGTTCGGGTTGCTGTTGTTGCAGCTGTTTAACATTAAGTCTCAAATCAGGGAGTCCATGGTCACACAAAGGTGCTCCAGCCCTAATAATTCCACAAGTAAGTGGTACACTTGTGGTCTCTAGAACGGATTCAGAAAAAGTGTCTGTGTCTCTCTGATGAGGGTGACTCTATGGTCACCTACGGACAAACCTTCTTTCGACACGGCTACGCCCATGCCGCACGCATCAGGTCGAAGCCCTCGCGGGGGCGACCGTCATGTTCCAAATCACCCCTCATCGGGTGCCCTGTGTGTCAAGTTATCAGGGTTGACTTCCAGCATCCCTAACGGGGTGACGGGTCGAGCAGCGGCAATCTCTCGCACGAGGTCTGTGAAAAAATGTTTGTCAACTCTATCTTCAAGTGGAATTCGTTGGATGAGCTTATTTATTGTACTGCTGTGCTACGAGCAATCAGCGGCACTGCTGTGGCAAAGGCTTCCCTCCAATCCTCCCTGCCTGTATTTCAAACGAATACGCTCATGCCGCACGCATCAGGTCGAAACCCTCGAAGAGGCAATCGTCATGGTCCAAACTACACCTGATCGAGTAGCCTATGCGTGAAGTTATCAGATGTGACTTCCAGCATCCCAAACGGGGTGACGGGACGGGCAGCAACAATAGCTCGCCCGAGGCGAGTGGAAAAAATTGTTTGTCAACTCTATTTTACTTCACCTTTGAAACTTTCGTCATTTCAGTTTGTCAGATGACTAGGTTCAGTTCATTTTTGTATTGTGCTATCTATGTTGACCTGTCGACGACTCCGATGGCATGATGTCTCCTATGGTGTTCATGCATGGTCCCGTCTTGTGCCGAGGTTGATTCGAATAACCCCCTCCCCCCCCCCCCCCTCCTCACCCTGAAGCAGCTCGTTCCCCCCCCACACACAGCGGCCTTCTTGGTCTGTGGCGACTTGTACAGCGTACCGCATGTACCTGATACGTTCGTACGCGGACCTCATTTCTCAGGTGTGTTTGTATGAAGTATAAATGCGCTTGAGTTATCGTATGTACTATTCTTCCACTCCAGAATGTTTGGAGCCTGTCATGCGACCACGGACTGAATTGTATTGTGGCGATGCGTCAATGTGAGAACAGCAGCAACAGCTATAGCGTGGGCAAAGAAAACTTTACGTTTCTTTTTGTGCATTCATTGTATATCCCGATTTTTGTCGTTTTGAGCATTCGTAAGGAGCTGTTTTTTTCATGGGCCGGCGGCATGTATTATACTGAACCGACAGTACCGTGCTGGGCACTTTGTGGTAGTTACGGCCGCACATTTTCCCCCCGACACAACAAAGCCAACCACAAACGCCCCTATAAAGTTCTGTGTCTCTTCTTCTTCCATCTGCTTCGTGTTCTTTATACCACCAGTAGTAAGCACAGCGAGGGGATGTAGAACAGAGACAACAAGAAATGCGGTATTCATAATCACCCATCATACAAACCGAACCATCTACCGTACAACAAATAGATACGAATACACACACATCACATGGGGAATTAGCACACCAACCCCGTGCAATAACAATAGGGGAAGTTCTGAAAAACCATAAAATTACAAATTTCGGCTGGGAAGCACGACGCTTCTCACCTAAAATTCAGGAGGCGAAGAACGCGAACGCAATTAAACCGATGTGCAAGCTGAAGAAACATGGCCGCGGGTATCCACTCAACTGCAGCATAGGGTTCGCTCCGTCTCCACAACTAGCCGACTCGTGGCTACTGACTACAGTTCAGCGGTTGTTGCCTGGAGTCCTGCCGGCACCGTACGAAAAACACGGTAGTCGTGAACACAGAGAGGAACACAGCTGCTGTCCGGGGTGCTGTCAGAGTGACGCCTCGTGCACCCGCAGTAAGCAAAGAGCAATCGAACCACAAACCAACATACAAATGTCAACGATCGCCATGTCTTCCCCGGACAGTCTAGACAACAGGTGCAGTACAGCTATGACACAACGTCGCTGATAGTTGCGGGGGCCGTTCCCCATGACAGAAGGGTAACTCGCCAACACTACTCGTACAAAGATCGGTGACGACGAAAATAACCGCAGGTACATACTATTAATAGTGGCTCGTATAAAATAAAAGACAAACGACGACTGCTGCTCTCGTGATGGTGTGCGCGCCGGTCATGGGTCTCCGTGTGCTGTCCTGCTGCCGTTCTCCATGGCCATCTCATCGCCTTGGCCCAATCGGCCCGTTCCTTCGCACGTGCTCTCGTTGCCACTCCCTTGTAGTTGGCTTCCCTTCTCCCCCGTCCCGAAAACAAGACGTTCCTCGCACTTGCGGTTCTGATTTCTAAAACAAACATTGTCGCGCACGGGGAAATCAATCCGTCTTTTCCCCGCTCGTCGGCGGTCCGTCTTCCTTCTTGTTCTTCATCGAATCCAGCTTTCTACCGGTCCAGTTAGACCGTCTCGTAGTTTGGCCTGTGATGGCGCTTGCCGCTGCGCAAAGACTTTTCGAATGAGAATTGCTGCTCTGCCGCTGCTGCCTAAAAAAGACACGCAAATCGTATCAATAGGTGTCCGTGCCTGACGCACGAGGTACCACCTAACTCTATTGCGACGCCGGAGCTTCGCGGCCACACGCAGCAGCAAGAAGGTTTACTCCCTGCAGTCGAGTCTGAGCTTGCACCCGCCAGAAAGACCTACCCCACTCGCTGTAAGCCTGCCAGGGCATGCCTCGCGCCATGCCTTATCTTACAGCGAGGGGAACGGGGGACGGGGCTACCCTCTCGTGAAAAGTGAAAGCCTACGTAGTCATTCCGAATGTCAACTGTCTTCATTCGTATTTCGAGCGTTCGAGATATACTCGACTGAAACATTTTCTGCTATTCATTTTTTCGTCGCTTGGACATCATACACGTATATCACCTATTTCGATATTACTTCTGCAGTGTGGGTATACTGATACTGCTGTAGGGGGTACACCGACTTTAGAGAGGGTAAAAGGGCCGTTCCTAGCGAACAAAACAAAACACGAATCGTGATATTTTTGTCGTGAATCATGACATGACGCCATTGAAAAAAATATATTTTCCTGTCAAACAAAACCGCGATTCGTGACATTTGTCATGTCTCGAAATACGCCTGATCAAAGTGCTACGCATCCCACGCGCACCGACGGTATCCGGAGGTCGGTATAGAGGCATAGCAGCTTCTGCTTCGTACGCCGCTTGTGGACAACGGGCGGTTACCCGAATACACCGCTGGTCACGGGCTAACAAGCAGGTTGTGGACTCGAAATTCGAGAAGGAGGAGCCACAGCTCGAAGACAAACGCGAAAATGACCTGGGCATGTCACAGGCCAGGCCGGGCAGATGCCCTGCAAGATGGAACCCCGCGAACCGGGCTTTGCCGACGGTCGGTGAAATTGGAATCTTGCAGACTGGGTCCGGCTTCGACCTGAGATTCGAATACATCACGGGCCGGGCCAGGCGCGGTCTGCTCGACCCGGGCTGGCCGTGCCCACTCGCGAGAGTTGGTTCCACCCGCAAAAAGCGTTGGGTTTGAAATTTCGGAATTTCAACAGTTGAAAGATATCACGAAACGTGAAAATTTTCGTTATTTTTCGTTAGAACAGAAAAGTCACGAATGGTGATTTTTGTCTTGCCACAACGTCACGAATCGTTTTTTTATTCGGTTCTTTAGAAACGGCCATAGGATAAGAGAATAGTAGGTAACATTGGCCGGGACGCGCAAGAAAACATAGGAGAGGTTTTCCCGGTATTTTCAACACCCCTCTCTGTTCGACACGACGCCTTTTCATCATGTAGAGACCCTGGGTTTTTGGACCAGAGTTGCACTCGGCCAAGGGCGTCCGGAAAAAAAGGGAACCGTCACAACACGTTTTAGGCTTTGTTTGGCGGGGGGCGGGGGGGGTGTTCCTCGAACCAAGTGAAAAAAAACATCGAAGAACATTTTTTTGCTTTTTCTTATTTAATCAGGTGATCACAACGTTTGCAACGGTTTCCATTACGACCTCTGGGGGTTTGGTGTGTCGCTTTATCTTTTTCCCGGACACCCTTGCCCCGGCCTCAAAAGGTAGAACCGGGTACCCGGGTCCCGGCAGACACAGGTACCCGGGTGCCCGGGTTACCATTCACTATCTGTTCCCCTTGTTGTAGCGTTTGAGCGGCAGCTGCTAGGGCGGACACGACCCGGGTACCGGGTTGCCATACACTATTTGCTCCCATTTTTGCCTTAGAGTGGCGGCGTGGTAATGCGGACATGGGTACGAGGGTTAGCATACAATATGTTCTCTCCCCTTTTAGCTTATGAGCGGTGGGGTAGTAAGGCGGAAGGTCGGAAGGAACTCTTTCATTTCGCCTCTCTTTTGGGCATGCCGCCATAGAAAGAAGGCAGAAAAAGGCAAGTGGGTAGGGTTGTGCTCTGTGGGATCAAGTAGAGAAGTGCGGAACCGGGAGTTGAAATAAAAACAATAAAGGAGTGCAATTTTCCTTCTACCCTTATTTCGCTCGCCAAGGCATCAGGAAGATTCCCCGACTATAGTTGATTGCACCAAACCATGCGACAAAAACCCCACACATCCGAAAACAGCGAAGGAATTAAGAATTGCTAACGAAACCTTCGTCCCTAATGCTGCGACAAAAAAAACACATACATCTCGGAACAGACCTCGTTAAGTACCTCGCTGTAAATCCCAAAATTTATGAACCCAGGCCGATACCCGCCCGATCATCTCATTAAAATACATAAAAAATCAACCCCGCAGGGAAACCATGGTGTTCGATCTCATTGCCGCAATCACATCGGTCTCTTTGCGAACAGCAACATCGAAAGTCTTTCGGCCGCCCGGTGTTTCTTGGGATGAACGCCACTAAAACACGTGGCGGGGCCTGACTGCCCCTGCCGACTTCGAGCCCCCCAAGGGTTTCGGGTTCGGGTTAGGTCAGAGTCAGGCCTGGTCTGGGTCCACGTGCAGCATTGAAATTGACAGCACACGTCCCGTACAAAGTTTTGAGGACGCAGCTGCACTTAGCAGGAGCCGAGGTTTTGTTAGGGCTGCTCCGCTGGATGGCTCTGGTCAGAGAACGGCGAGGTCTGCAACCATGCCCTGTGCTGCGGGTCTGTTGCGCAAACTCAAGCACCTCACACCCGGTCCTCCAGGCTTCAAAATCCACAATAATATTGTAGGTGACACGGCGGGTACCTGCACGGCATATGTGGTATAAAAGATCCGCTGGGTAGCATTGAGAAGACACGCATCTGCGAGAGGGGTGCATCACGCGTTCAGGCGACAGCAGTAGGGCGCCTCCAGCTCTCAAGCGCGCTGCTCCCAGACAGAAGGATCCTGCGCTCAAGCCTGCCGAGCCCAACTTCGCTGTACCCAGGCCCAAGCCTCCTGCTCCGAAGCCTACTAGGTTCGAGGGAGTTTTAACGCGAGGGAGTCCATCCAGTCTCTGGGGGTAACCAACGAATTCGAAACAACGTCACGATACTGTGTTGTGCTAGAGCTCTACCAACTACGTTGAGAGTTGTTCTATGCTTTCGGTTCGTGTGTTTGTACTGCTCCAGGATCCTGTCTTTTGTTTTTTTCCACAGTCACGTGAGTCGCGGCAATGATATTTTTCCACAGGCGATGCAAATTTTAGGGAGGGCAACGACGAGCTGCGCAGGCCTTGGACGGGGAGTGTGTAGTAAGACCCGCAAACAGTAGATAGATAGTGTTTAGTTTAAAAAGGTATCGTGCATGGTACAATGCTGTCCCGTGGTATGCAATACTTTTGTATTTGTCCGCAACAGCCAGACGGAGTAGGTTAAGTAATCTGGGAGAAGGGATCTTTAGGGATGTGTTTGACTTGAAAAATGCGTAGCGTGGTCTGCACCTCGGAATTGTCGTCCGCAACTGAGAAATTTCCTGGTTCGATGCAGAAGCGGCGCAGCCGCGTTTATGGCGAGTTTCGGCCCGTTTTGGCTGCGGGGTGGGGTCAGGGTTAGTGTTAGAGTCAGGGGTTGGGTTGGGTCTTCGCCCGTACCTTGATCCCAACAGGAACCAAAACACCTAAACAGCCTACCAACCTAAATATCCCTTCTCCCAGATTGTTAAAGGTCCTCGCCAGACGTGGGCATGATATTTTTTCGCAGGCGATTAAAACTCCAGAGAGATCAGCGGTTACTGCGCAGGGCTTGGACTGGGAGTGTCGCAGAACGCACAAACAGCAGATAGATCTTGTTTTGTTATACAATACCAGGGTACAGCAGTACAGTACTACTGCAGAACTCAGTACTACTGTGTAGTATGCAGTACGGAGTGATAGGAGGAACGTGACATTGGTACGTGCGACTTCCGTCCAACTAAATACTAACGAAATAAATTGTTTCACCATGCCTTCGTGACTCAGCGGTGCCGAATCCCACCCCAACACACTTTCGACTCGTCCGCCCCATCATGTCGCGATAAAAAAACGTGGATATCACTGAATATTGATATCCGACTCGGGAGAGAAAGCTCTTGAAGAGAACTGCTGCTTTTGGCCTGCGCCACACCTCTCTTCTTGATGAGTAGGTGTACCAATTGATAGCACTACTGTAACGTGTATACCCACTACTCGTACTTTGTGTAGTTAGGTATGTGCGACTAACTGTTGCTGTTGTTGTGGGTGAACGGTCCATCTGTTGTAGGATAACCACGCACCCTAACACGTATGCCTACGAAGTAACTAGAAATTGTGTAATTCGAGGGTTCGGCACTGACTGGCTGACTCAGTCAGCAGCGATTAAATTGTCGTCAAAACCGATCAGTATGCTGAATTGCAGCGGTATACGGGCGGAGCCTCGCTCGCCTCCCCCCCTCGCTGGTGAGGGAGGCCTTGGTGGAGGCGCCGCCGGAGGCCAACAAAAAACGCATTTTCGCTTCGTTTCCCATGACTACAACAACCAGTTAACAGATAAATCGGAAAAATGGGAACGAAGCCTAAAATGAGAACAACAGCAGCATCGGGGCTCAAAACTGATTTTCCTGGAGGTGGTTGTGGTTGTCTACACAGAAAAAATCAAGAAAACATCGAGAAAAAAGAATGCAAGGTGTGGCGACGATGTGACGATATTCATGCTAGCTACCATGGTATTGGTTTTCGCGCAGCTATTATAAATCGCTCTGGTATATAAATATTACCATTGCTGTAAATATCATTTAATCATTGTACACCCCATATCTCCTACCCTTGGAGCACAGGGTATTTTATACGACTCGTAGGTAGGTATTAATAATAGGAGGGTATAGGGTCCGTTCCCCTCCCTGCCTCGGCAAGGAATGCTGCGAGGCATGCCCTATCAGGCTAATAACGAGTGGGGTAGGTCTTTCTGGCGGGTGTAAGGCCGGACTCACCCTCAAGGAGTGATACCTTCTTGCTGCTGCCTGTGGCCGCGAGGCTCAGGCGGCAGTAGAGTTGGGTCGTACGTGGTGCGTCAGGCACGGAGACCTACGATTCGCGCGTCTTTTTAGGCAGCTGCGGCAGAGCAGCAATGCTCAATCGGGGTGTCCATGCGCGGAGGCAGGCGCCACCACAGGCCACACTACGGCACAGTCTATTGCGCCGGTAGGAGGCTGGATTCGACGACGAGGGAGGAGGGAGACTGAGCGTCGACGTGCGGGGAAGAGACGGATTGACCTCCCCCTGCGCGAGAATTTTTATTTCCCAGATCAGAACCGCAAGTGCGAGGAGCATTTTGTTTTTCAGGATGACGGAGAAAGGGAAACGACTGGAAGGGAATGGCAACGAGTGCACGCGCAAAGGAGCGGGTGGATTGGGCCAAGGCGATGATGCGGCCATGAAGAGCGGCAGGAAGACGGTGCATGGAGACCCATGATTTGCGCGCACACTATCATCACGAGAGAAGCAGTCATAGTTTGTTTTTTCCTGGTTTTGTTTTTCACGAGGCAGAATAGTATCTACCGGTACTCGTCACTGGTTTTTGTAGTTTAACGAGTTGTATACCCTTCATGGGGAATAACCTACGCAATTATCAGGGACGTGGTATCATAACTGTGCTGCACCTTTTTGTGTCAGACAGTCCAGGAAGAGATGGCGATCGTTGATATTCGTGTGGCAGTAAGGTTCGATTGCTCCTTTTTTCACTGCATATCCGCGAGTCTTCACTCTGACAGCACTCCAGATAGCAGGCAGGTGTGTTCCTCTTTCGTTTTCACGACTACCGTGCGTTTCGTACGGTGCAGGCAGCACTTACTTCAGACAGCATCCGCTGTAGTCAGCAGCCACGAGTTGGTTAGTGGTGGGAACGGGGGTACTCTATGTTATAGTTGAGAGGATATACCCGCGGCCATGTTAGTTCAGTTTTGCACATTGGTTTTATCTTGTGTGCGCTTTTTCCGTCTCGTGTATTTTGAGGCAGCCGAATTTTCGTTTTTTTTGTTTTTCGGATCTTCCTAGGGCTCCAGCACCTTTGTGTGACCACGGACTCCTTCGTCAGAGAGTTAATGTGAGAACAACAACAACAACAAGGGTCATATGAGGGAATCGAACACAAGAAAGCACAGAAAAAATGCATACCTGGTAATACGTACGAGTATAAACAAAACGAAAAGCAACCGCATAAAACTGAATAGCCTGCCCTCCACAGATCACGAATAATCAGCACGTACGTACAATACGGGCGCTGGGTGTGGATTCACGTAGAGATGAACTGGTATGCGTATAAAAAAAGGGCAGATAGATGCACGGAAAATACCTGCGGCTGGCTGCAGATAACGGCTAAACTAGAATTTACCTCGTTGTTTCGTGTATGACGCCCAAACACCAAAACACAGAAGAATAAGGGCGCTTCTTATGTACGGGTAATTGCCGCAAAAAACAGTGGACGTTGTGAGAATACATCAACCCTTTTAGAACCGCAGTCCCGTTTTGGGGACAAACCACTCAATTTTCAAGTAGTTTGTCCCCGAAACGGGACTGCGGTTCTGAAGGGGTTAACGCCCCCCTGGACGTTCTGATCTTGTGTAATCGTCAGAAGGTGCCCCGGAGCATTTACTGTGTGGCCGGGGCATTTTCTGAAAACATATTTCGCACACTGGCCAATACATAAGAAACAGGAAATAACACGTAACTCTCACACGCGCAACAATACCACAGTAGCGGGAGTACCGGTGTTGGTAACGTCGCAGCCCAAGTGTCACCGACAAGGCGCCCAGTACCGAAACAATCACTGACGACAGCTCAAACTCTTGGGGAAGCTTACGCCGTTTTCGTGAAAGCGGTGTCCGCGGGGGAGGGCAGGCCGGCGCCAGCTCCCACGCCTTTTGCACAGGTGTGAGAGGGCGGGCATTCCCTCGCGTCTACACTCGGAGCCATGGTTCGCGCTCTAAATACGACGTGGGCTTTTGACCCCGGAGCAGCAATGCCGGGGGGTTGCACGTGTGGTATTCCAGTGGAGCTACTATTAACAGTAATATATTTGAATACTGAATGAAGGTGTGCCTCATCGGTACCATCTGGTTTATGTCTCATCTGTGGGCATATCTATCAATAATAGGGGAACCCATCCCATCATTATCGCGAAAACATCAGCACAACGAGCTGTTTACTGTTTACACCAGCCCCCCCCGCCCCCCCCAACCATGCTCTATGAAAAGCCGGTCGCCCCGGTGGTTCAAGTGGTTAACCTCGAATTCTACTTGTTTGAGTCCTGGGTTCGAGCCCTAGGAGGGTCTCGGACTTTGACTTTATTTGCAAAAATAAAAAAGGGATTCAATTGTTGAGAGCGCCTTGCAGCGTGGGTAGGCACAATTCGATGCGAGTCGACGAGGGAAGAAAAGGCTGAAATCTTCTCGCGATAAAAATGAAGGCACGTACCGTAGCGGGAAGGGGGGAGAAGAGCCTGCTATGTGACCCCGGATCTGAGTTACGAGTTGGAAGGAGAGAGAAAAAAAAGATGTGCGAAGATAATGAATGGGATGGAAAAATATATATATATATATATATATATATATATAGCAGTACAGCAGTGTAGGCCCATGATTAAGAAAGAGCCTGATAAGGATAAAAGGCTCACTTTATGGAGAACTCTACGAAGAATGGATTAAGAAAAACGGCACAGCAGCAATGAACTTTGCACTAACCCCTATCTGGAATGTAGTAGCCTATGGTCAAGGTTGTTTGAGTATGGCGCCCCTATAGGAATCTCAGGCTTGCCCAGATTAGGAGTTTCTTGTTGGTGGGCCTGTACTGGTGTAGCACGATACTCGTTCAAGTGGCTGGGTGGCAAGTCTTTTCAAAAAGCAGAACGTCTAGAACATGTATGTTTACGATACGTAGATACGTTGACTCGCATTATCAGCAGTTATTAATACCAGGTAACAGTTATTACGTATCTCCGCTTCAATACTAGAACCGAAAGGCGCAATGTAAACCCGGAACAACGGAAATGTTAGTTTTTGGGGGTTTTGAACCCGACGTCTATCCGTACTACTTTGCAGAACGGGTCAAACCTCTCGCACATACCAGCGTGCTCCGAGGTCGTCGCTACCAAAGCCGCAAACGCCATTATTTGTTGCAGCAGGTCGCAGGCCTGCAGGGCAAGCTCGGAGCCAGCAGAAATCCAGGGGTTTCTATAGAAATGTACAGCTCTTCTTCTAATAATAGGGGACACGAGTCGCTATGTGATTCCGGCAACCCAGACCAATAAATTACTTGCGCCTTTAAGACTTCTCGCCATAAACACGTACTTGTGTGCATTAATTACGACATCACTGGCGGCAAGGGCATGCACAAGCGTATATATACCTTCAAAGACGCGATAAAAAAGCAGTAACAGAAACCGAGGACATTCCGGACGCTATCTGGAGTAGTAGAGTTCCAGCAGCATTCGACCTGTTCATCGTCCTACCTCGTCGCAGAAAGGGCACGTGCTGGTTGCCATCACGACCACCGAGTTGCAGTCAATTCGTCTCTGAATTTCGGCTTGCATGTCAACGGTCGGCTGGCCCTGAAGACGCACGAGGAATGTGGAGCAAATTGCAGAAACGGGCAAGAAGAGCCGAGGAAACATTACCAACCTCTGTATCACGTTTTTTTGGCATTTCCATACCTGCATTACGATAAAACATGGAAACCAGGAAAAGAGGACGCAGGTAAGCTAGAGGTGTTCGTTCACCTGCAGTACTCTATTAATAGGAAGCCTGCGATGCTTTCCCTTCCACACCGCCACCGTTAACCTTGTGTTGAAATTTCAACAGCAATGGCGGCTATGGGGGGTGACCCTATAAAAACAGATTGGCGGTGAATACGCTACGCCTTATACAACAAAGGCCAGCCCCGTTCTGAAATGTAGTATATACGAGAGTACATCCTTTGTTTCGGGCAAGATCACGATAACGGGGGAGCATAGTTAATAGGACCAAAAACTGTTTGTAAAAATGGTTGAATATATAGGTTTTATGTATACCATAGGTCCTATATTAACTATGGTCCCCCGCAATAGCTGTTAGTAATTATTTATTATAGTAGTAGCAGCAGCAGTATATTATACCGGTATGTATTACCAGGTGTCCAATTCCACCATACGACCACAGACACGACACAAAGCATTTTACAGGAGCAGTATATCTTGCAACCTCATGGACAACATAGCTTCCACGCATTAATTTAATGTATGTACTGGTGGTACCTGGTAGCTGGTACGACGGCTGGTATAATATAAAACTGAAAAACATCGGCTGTGAAATAAATACCAGTAGAGGATAATATATTGTATGTAGTGGTACGACCGGTAAGCGTTGACGAACCTGCACGCAACTTCCCCAAACCATCAGGAACCTATCACGCAGCGATGATAAACAAACGTGGTTCCTCCACATCCGCGTCGGAACGGCGGCTATGTTGGCCTCGGCAACCTGGATGCACTATTATTACTGGACGTCTTGTTGTGCCGTGTGGGTCGTGGTCAGGGTTTCGTGTTTGTGTTAACCCTTTTAGAACCGCAGTCCCGTGTTGGGGACAAACTACTTGAAAATTAAGAGGTTTGTCCCCACAACGGGACTGCGGTTCTAAAGGGGTTAAGGGTGCGTTTCAGCTGGAGTCGGGTCGGTCAAACAAAATCAGCATCGGCAAGTCACAGACAGGCGGGCGCACCACATCGTCCTGAAAAAACGTGCAGCATCGTAGTAGTAGCTGTTCCTCGCATCCCTCACCTTTGTCACCTTGCTCTTTGCTTGGTCTATGCTTGCGTTCTGACGGAGTGGGTGGGGACCTTCGTGAAAGGGCAACACAGTTGGCCTGGATAGAAAAAAGCGGCCCATCTAATTTGCGAAGCCCTCGGCTAGACCTCTAGGTTATAGTGGTGCAATCGGTCTCCTGTTTGTGCTGACGCGCTGAGGGTGTCTATTTTACCACGAAGTCTTGGGCGGGCGTTACTTGCAAGGGGTTGACGAAAATACATAATATATAGACAGTCGGCATATCGGTATATATATTGTGTTTGTTATTCCTCCCATCCGAAATGACTAGGTATGATTAATCTTTAATATATACCTGGTATACTGTTGTACGAGGCCTATGAACATAACCTTTCTATGTATACGTATATAGCACATACATGTGATACCTGGTACCAAGTACCAACGCAAATTTTAGTCACGATAAAAATAAACAGATATATTCAATTCTTTACATCTTGCTGCAGTAAACCATATCCCTGAACACTACGACCTACACAGTAGTACAATGCCTGGTTTATATGTATGATGCTGGTTCGATTCGTACAACAAAATAAATATACAAATATATATACAGAACAAAAACTGCCCTTCACACCCAGACAGTCTCAATATTTAAACGAGTTGTGTTTGGGAGGGGCCTCGGAGGACGTTTCCTGGATTCCCCTTTCAGAGTTGATTTCTTAAACGAAAACACAAACAAAACGAGCACCACCTTGTGCATGTGTGTGGCATCTTGTTGTCGTGCCACAGGTAGGTACGGAGTTAGCGCCCGCAGTGAAGAAAATAAGGCTTAGCTAGGCACGGAAAACGATGCATTTGCGTTAACCCTTTTAGAACCGCACTCCCATTAAATTTTGTGGGGACAAAACGCTCTAATTATAAGTAGTTTGTCCCCAAAAAAACGGGGCTGGGGTACTAAAAGGGTTAATAATCAAAGCTCTACTATAGAGTGCAGTGGTATCCTCTGCAAAATCCTACCGGTACATAATATATATAGATAAAATGATGAGGCCAAATCGGGCATACCTGATCCAGTTGGGTCAAAATCAGGTATGTATATATAGACTAAAACTAAATAAAAACGCGCGCCGCGAGCGGCGTTTGGTTCATGAACTTCCTTTTATTTTAATGCGCCTAAACACCAAGGGTGCGGTCTCCAATTTTTTAATTGTTTTCTGCAGGTGTGGTAGGGCATAATAGGCACAGCAGTATATACCCGCCAATGTGAAAGCGCCCAACAAGAACATACTGCTCACTTTTAGGAGAACGCTCATAAAATTGGGTTTAGAAAAACAGTATTATTGCTCAGTCTCGTGAAATCTATAGACTACCAGGTATATCCTACTATTACGGGGGACCATAGTTAATACCAAGTAGGACCTATGGTATACATAAAAACCTGTATATTTAACCATTTTTACTAACAATATTTGGTCCTATTAAATATGGTCCCCCGGAAGAAGTATGTATATACCAGGTAATAATACGTAGCCGATGCTCAAAGTTGTTTCAAGATGGCGCCCCAATAAGAATCCCAGGCTTGTTTAGATTAGATGTTTCTTGTTGGCGGGCCCATACTGTACCACGAGCTCCACGTGGACCTGCAGAGGGTCGCTAGACTTCTTTTGCTTTGCCCGGCGGGAGCGCCAAGAAGGAGTATAAAAATTAAGGCTGGTCCCTCGTCCCGTTGCCAGGTTTGAAGCTTCCCGAATCTAATTGTTTGAACCATTCCATTCAATAATTAATTACCAGCAACCGAAATCAACTGTTGAGACAAATCCAATTAATAGACAGCTCGCGAAATCGATTGTCTGGACAATTTCAATTAGTTAGCAACACCCGAAATCAGTTGTCTGGAAAATTCCAATTTCTGGGCCAGCACTCCAATTAAATTTGCTGGATAATTCCAATTACTAAGCAGTCTCCGCAGTTTTCAATTAATGGGCAATCGCCGAAATCAGATGCATGAAATTAATAGACGAGTCGCCAAAACAACTTGTCAAGCCAAATAGATCCTACCAGGTATTAATTACCGCACGGCCTCCTGAATCAAGTGTAGACACAATAGACTATTGAAATAGGAATTGTCCAGGGTAAGATAAATACTCCACTATAAGTGAGGTTCCTTTTGAGTACGGGGTAGGGAACATCTCACTTAATTATGAGCGGTGAAAGTAGTGTCTTGTCACAACTACATCACTCATCTTGGACCAATCCCGCTATTATAGTGCGGTCACCGTACTAAATATAGAGGGATGCTCACTCTACAACATGTTTACGTACTACTCGTACCCGTGCAGGATTTGATTTTCCTTCTTTCTTGAGCTGATTCTCATTGATTTTCATTTTATTTATTTCTCTTCCTTTTTTCGGTTGATAAGCCGTTTTTGCAGGAGGAGTCGTGTGGCGTGGGTGGATGACGAGCCTGCTTTCTTGTTTCGTGCTGTCTGACGCCAAGGGGCAGGGCATAGTTGACGAACGCAGAGCGGAGACGGCAGTCAGGGTAGCAATGCACCAGACGGACTAGCGGAGAACCTGGCTGTGCTCAACGTACGACAAACCTCTGCCGCTACCTGGAAGGTGTTTTGTCGTTTGGTTTGCCTGTTATTTTCTTCGTCCTACTCTGTTTACAAGTAGTAGTGGTGTTTTCTTCCATTCTCTTTTTTTTCAAGCTCGTTACTTTCAAGTGTTTGCCACATCGCCTGCGGGGGAGGGGCACGTGTTATGATACTGCTTTGTATGAGGTGGAAGCCCGGTAATTACCTGGGTTCTGGCACTGGGAGAGTATTTCGTAGTACTTGGAAGGCGTATCTTAGGTGGAAAACCAGGGGGTTTCCAGAGGGGCACTAGCGTGGTCTCAGTCTCCGTCGTGCACGAAAGGAATGAAGTGGCTCTTCAATCTCTAAGCGAACATCAACGTGAGTACCAATGAGTACCAGCTTAATAGGCAGACCTGCCCAGGGATACAAAGTGTCCCGCTGTCCATGATCTCAACAAGTGGCGTCTTCTCCTTAGGACGTATTGCCTTTTTGTCGGTACAAGTTTGTTTCACTCTGTTTTTGCTTTCGTTTAGCTTTTGTTTTTAGAGTCAGTTTCCTCCACTGCACGATGGAGACTCACGAGGAGGGAGGGTATGCTTCCCCTCGTGGTGGACGAGACACTGAGGCTCAGAGCCGCCCAGTGCCCCACCGCCCAAGGCTCGTCCATGGAGATCGAGCGCCTTGTACAACAGACCACCAAGCGGAGCGTGTGTCTCGGCAGGAGCCCCGTGATGACGACGTGGATCGCGCGCTTTGTACAACACGCCCGCCCGAAGATCCAGAGGGCTGGGGGCCCTAGGCGAATCTCGAGCAGCTTCCGGCAGACGGACCTCATTCAAGACCTTTCCCGAGCCTTGTCGCTCGCGAGAACGAGCTCTGCCGTCCAAGCCACCTGGCTCCGCTGAGAGCGTTGAGCCAGCTTCTTCCGCTCTGGGCCGGAGAGCGTCGGACTCTTCGGAGCGCGTGGTGCGCGAAACCAGCCAGGCCTTGGGTTTTGCAGCTTTGACTCCCCACTTGTGCCTACTGCCATCCAAGCCACCTGGCTCCGCTGAGAGCGTTGAGCCAGCTGCTTCTGCTCTGGGCCGGAGAGCGCCAGACAAACCTCGCCGTGACCTTTTACTGCAGTCCAAGCCACCTGGCTCCGCTGAGAGCGTTGAGCCAGCTGCTTCTGCTCTGGGCCGGAGAACGCCGGACAAACCTGGGCGTAGCGTTTTACTGCTGTCCGAGCCACCTGGCTCCGCTGAGAGCGTTGAGCCAGCTGCTTCTGCTCTGGGCCGGAGAGCGCTGGGCAAGCCTGGACATGACGTTTTCCACGCCACCCAGCCGCGCTCTTCGCTGTCGGATTTACCTGCTTCTGGGCCAGATGAGAGAGTGATTGAGAGTGCTTTTCGGCCTCGTATTCCACTGCTGCCCGACCTCGCTCGTACGCGTAAGGTAGCCGTGAGCGATGCTGCCTCTCGTGATTTTTTCACGCAACACGAGCGCACGATGCGATTTTTTTCCGTGCCTGAATCACACGATGACACACTGGGTTTCAGTACGAGTATTGAGCCCGCTTCCCTCACTGCTGTAGCTGCAAACGACGATTTCGCGTGGAAATTCGGTACTGGTGCGCGTTTTAATACTGCTGTTTAGAGGGGGCGATGCGGCCGCTCGTGACATTTTTCCCGCACCTCGCCCACAAGACGGCACACCGGATTTCAGTATTGAGCCTACTTGCACGGCGGCACACTGGTTTTCAGTATTGAGCCTACTCACCTCGCTGCTGTTGCAACAAACAGAGATCCTGGCAACTCCAGTACTGCTTCGAGTTGCACTGCTGTTAGAAGTAGCGATACGGCCTCTCGTGATGTTTTGCCCACGCCTCGCCCACAAGACGGCAGGCACCCTGGATTTCGGTATTGCGCCTGCTTTGCCCGCTGCTATGCCCACCCGCGCCGTTTCTGCTGAAAATTATACTACGGCTGCGACTGTTGATGCTGCTTTTAGCGATACGGGCGCTCGTGATGTTTTTCCCACGCCTCGCCCACAAGACGGCACACTGGATTTCGGTATTGCGCCTGCCTTGCCCGCTGCTGTGCCCACCCGCGCCGTTTCTGCTGGAAATTCCAAGACGGCTGCGAGTTTTGATGCTGCTGTTAGAGGGAGCGATATGGTCGCTCGTATTTTTTTTCCCCACGCCTCGCCCACAAGACGTCACACTGGATTTCGGTATTGCGCCTGCGTTGCCCGCTGCTGTGCCCACCCGCGCCGTTTCTGCTTAAAATTCCAGTACGGCTGCGAGTTTTGATGCTGCTGTTAGAGGGAGCGATATGGCCGCTCGAGAAATTGTTCCCACGCCTCGCCCACAAGACGGCACACTTCATTTCAGTAGTGCACCTGCCTTTTCCTCTGACGTAGCCACCCACGCCGTTTCTGCTGAAACCTACTGCACTGCTGCATGTTTTGAGACTGCTGCTAGAGGGAGCGAGACGGCCGCTCGTGAAAGTTTTCCTGCGCCCTGCCCACAAGACGGCATCGTGGAGTTCAGTATAGCGCCTACCACACCCGTTGCTGTAGCGACCCGCGACGATTCTGCTGGAAAATGTGCTGAGAAAACAATATTTTCTGCTGTTGGAAAGGACGATGCTTATTATAGCCCCCCCAGTACCGGCGACGTACCAGCACCAAACACACTGGATGTTAGTACACCTACACCCCGTGACGACCGCATATCTATCGCGCCACCTTCTCGGATCGATGCTGGCTCCACAAGCGCTCGTAAGTATCGCCGAATGGCTCGCCATGCCCTCATCACCGCTAGACAAGTTGCTTAAGCACGAGCCGTGGATACTGCCCCAGCAGCTCCTTCGTTGGACGACCCTGAGTTCCGCCGAATGCCGCCCCCCCCCGGCCCCGGTGTCCCCCCTTGCCTCGGTGCCCTCCCCTGCCCCGATGTTTTTCGCCCGTCCCCGATTCAGCATGCCACGGACACCAAAGGCGAAGGAGGAGCCCCCCAGCCCCGCCAGGTCTGCCAGCGGCCTGAGGACTTACGGCTGCTCTCCCTCTTCGGGAGAGCGGACACCCCAGCGTCCGGGCCGGACGGATTTGGACGACGCTGTGGACTACGAGGCCCGCAGTTCCGCGGACGAGGAGCGGAGGACGATGCAATGCACCGCTAGGGAGACAGCGCTGGACGGGGATGAAGCCCCGCCCCCCCCAACTACCAGAGGCCTGGACCTCCCTCTCGGTCGAGGCCCAGGCGACCGTCATCCGGCGCTGGCAAGACGTGCCAGGCCTCGACGGGGGATCACGGCCTCTTGCAGCCGACGATCACCCCGATGTCGCGACGGCCGAACGGGCCTTGACTGCCGCCGAGAGCCTCGGAGCGACCTCGGCGGAAACCGCCCGCCGCCGGGCGCAGGCGCTCACGGTGGCCGAGAATGTGGCATCAGCGGCCGCTCGCACCGCCGCCGACGCTACCACTGCTTCGGAGGCCGCAAACAAGGCTTCGAAGGAGGCCGCCATGGCCTCGGAGGACGCCGCGCGCTCCGCCTCCGGCGCCCAGGACTCCATATCCCGCACCAGGGAAGCTCTGCGTGCGGCGCGGGCGGACAGCAGCACGAAGCCCCGTCGTGTTGCCGAGACAAGAAACGCAGGGGAGCGCCTTCCCTTCGCCGAGGCCGCGCCAACCGCCACTCCAGCCCCCGGTTTTGGCTCCTCCGCCACGCTCCCTCCTAGCACCATCGCGGTCGACGCCCGGATCAAGCGTACTGGGGATCTGGATTTCTTCCAGGGCAGTGTCGCCTGCATGGCCGCCGCCCCAAATTCATGCTTCCCCTTAGAGGCGGCTTCGAGGGTTGTCTCTGCCGCTCGCGAGCTCCGACTGGACATGCCCGAAGACGACCTCTCCGTTCACGACGCTTGGCTTGTCATGGCGGGTGACAGCTGGAAGGCCCAGCAACGCCAGGAGCACACCATGACTCTCGTGAAAAGCCTGCGGCAGGCGCACGATATGTGCTCCGCCACCGTGTTTTGGCCGACCCCGATGGAGTATGGGCGCCATTGCAAGCGCCGGGCCAACCTCGGCGCCCAGGAACAACGACTCCCGGACGTCGGACAGGGCTCGGGTCAGGCCCACGCCCCCTCCAACCCCCTCTCGGACGACAGGACTCACCGACCCACGGGGCACCAACACCTGGGAGTGCCCGACGGCTCTGGGGGCCGTGACCACCCCTACAGCCGCGACGATGCCCGGGACCGCCGGCGTCCAACCACGGGGGGAGCCTCGACAGCCCAAGACGGCAAGGCCCGCCGCGAACAGGGCTCAGACCATGGCAGGAGCACGTTTCGGCGAAACGGGGCTGGTCGGCGGCGGAACCGGGGCCAGGGGAAGGACAGCTCGAGCGACAGGCGACATTGGAGCTACCGCCCGCGGGGAGACGCGTCTCAGGCCAACTCTTCGAGGTCCTCCACGGACGGCTGCGGCGAAAGCCCGGTTCCCGAAGTCATCACCGGCTCCAAGAGGCAAGTGGTTCCCTCGTTGGCAAACGTTGCTTCCTCCGCCGCGCTTCTTGGTCGCCTGACCATGTCCGAGGACCGCGCCATGCCCGTGTCATCTATCCTTGCCCACGCTCGCACGGCGGGGATCGACTCTGCCGCCGCCGCCGCGAAACAGCACACCGCAGACGTCCAACGGGCGTACAAACACCTGGGACTGAAAGATATTTCACGCATTTCTGTTCTACTTTCCCTCCTCGATCAACCCTTCTGACGTCGCGCAGCAACTAACTCGTTCGGCTAAGGCCTCAACGTCTGATATTCTCATGATGTGCAACAATGGCAGCCACGAAGGCCACATTTCTACCGATTGGATCCCCGGTTGGGAGTACCCCCTCAAGAAACCCTTCGCGCGCGCCATCGCACCTGACAGGCCCACGACCGCCCCCCTCACTACCTTGATGGCTTTGGGGAGGTGTCGCGCGCCCTGGCAGCTGGATCGACGGAACCGGAAGCCTTCACGCTCCTCGTGAGGCTGCTGAGCAACCACTTCGATCGCACTCCCCCGGGGGCCAGCTACACCAAGTTGCACAATTTTGGCGTACCTAACGGGACCGAGTTTAGCCGTGCTTTTCGGGGAGGGGTGTCGGCAGCCACGGGGACTGAGCGTGTCTTGGCTCCGGGGGTGGAGGTTGTTTAGGAGGTTGTTCGGATGGCAGTGAACGAGCAGTTCCCCAGGTTGATGCCCACGCTTTACCCGGGAGTTTTGGCTACGGTGTCGAGGCCGTTTAGTACTTTGGACGCCATGTGGTAGGCTTGTGAGACTCTCGCGAAAAATAAGACACCTGCCATCAACGGCGAAAATGTTTTTTCTTTACCTGCTTCTTCGACGAGTGTGCGGTCATCCGCCCCGTCGGGGCCCCGGCCCGCCGCTAATGGTCGCGGCCAAGGCCGGACGCTTCCCGACTCGCCTGTTTGGCAGACGTGGTCGCGCAAGAATCCGCTTGTGATGAACGTGCACAAATCCATTCCTGACTGCCTCGACCCGTGGCTTGACACCGCTTCCAACTGTTGGCCCCTAGATGAACACCACTATGCCGAAGTTCACGCTGTTTGCATGTCTATCCAGACCGAGGACCCACCCCTCTGGCGGTCTACTTTCACCGTCCGCCCGCGCGGCCGCCCTCAGCGAAAACCGAGGCCGCTGTTTGAACTGCTACGAAGACTCACACTCCCTCAGATAGTGTAGGCATCCCTTTTCAAAACCTCAGCGGTATTCTGAACACCGACCTGGGAATGCTCGGCGAGGACGGAGCGGCGTTCCGTCATTGACAATAACGCATGACCCGGCACCGCCGCTAAAATAACTCACGGCCGAACAAGAACAACCACGAGAAAAACAGGCGTCGTTCCGGCCATTTGCGTGGGCATCATCACGGCCACGGCCACAGACAAGGTGACGGCTACAACACACGCGCGGAATGCGGGCACCAACAGTCTACCTCCGGCTACCACGGTGGTGGTTCGACCACCCCTGTCTCTTCCACCCCGGC
The DNA here is from genome assembly GCA_031213475.1 of Nereocystis luetkeana. Classification (NCBI taxonomy): domain Eukaryota; class Phaeophyceae; order Laminariales; family Laminariaceae; genus Nereocystis; species Nereocystis luetkeana. The sequence continues at coordinate 5,821,954 of JARUPZ010000033.1, forward strand.
TCCCGCGTCGGGGGTTCGCTACGGTGCCTCGCGTAATTCGGACGGTAACCCCAACGGACGACATCCAGGCACCTTCCTCGCCGGTAACTCACAGGTCGACGGCGGTTCGGCTCCTCCTGCCCGCCCGCCGCCAGCATTGCCGGGAGAAAATACATTGATTTCACACGATACGCGCGTCCCAGGCTCGCTCAACACTCAGCGTCGCCCTGCGCCGCTCCCGCTCCGCGCGTTGCTCCGCACGTCGGACCGACGCAGCGACTCAGCTTCACCGGTTCTACCGGCGAGTCCCCGGGCGTCTTCGCCGACGTCGGGAGCGCACGCCTCGAACGCCACTCCCCTCACCCTGGGCACGAGAGCAGGCGAGATAAACGCCCCTCTCCCGAACCACGCACCGCGCGGCACCACGCGTGTTGCGCCGTCACGTCGTTCTTTTTAGCGAGGGTGTCCCCCTCTTTCACCTCCCGGCCATACGGTGGCGGTCGGTTTGAGGTGCTGGAAGGCAAACACCGAAACCCCGAGATCTCGGTTGAAGCTCGACTCGGCGTTTCCTCGCGAGAACGGTGGCCGCTCCATCCTTTTTCCTATCAAGGAAGAGTCGACAAGATTAGCTACCTCGTCCCCCTTTCCCACCAGGTCTACAGGACGGAAGCCCTCTCCGGTGGACCCTTTGTTGCCCCCCACCGGAGGACCGTTCTTGAAGTCGTCTACAGGGTCTGCCGGCCCCTTTTCGTCTTCGCGCACGCGACTCCACGTGCGTCGCACGTCTTCGGCTCCAGTGGAACACGAAAACCCTGGTACTGCCCGTCGAGCCAGTAGTGACTCCACAGCCTCCGGTCAGATCAGCCGGACAGCATACCCGTTAATTTTGAAAGAATCGCAGCTCTCGTCAAGTAGAACGGACTCAGAGCCCCCTGCCCCCTTTGGTCAAGGACAGAGTTCATCGAGCGCAGTAAGAAAACTTTCTGGCGATTTTTTGCCTGCGGGCAATGGTGACACTGAGCCAGTATACAGGGAACCGGACTCGCCTTGTGCACCAGGGGCTCAGTGTTCTCAGAGAAGCACCCTCCCCCCCCCCACACACACCGCAACGGCGGCCACCGGCGACTCGACATCTTCAGTTTTTGACCCTACTCTCGAGTATTCAACGGAGCGGGTGGTACGTTTCTGGCAGCCCCTCTCCTATTTTTCCCAGTTGGCCCCCTCGGTTTTTGTCATTGACGGAGTGACATATTCCTGCGCGGAGCAGTATATGATGGCTGAAAAGGCTCGCCTTTTTCCGGACCACGACAGAGCGGAGTCGATTATGGCCTCACCAGACCCTCGCGAGCACAAACGCCTCGGTCGGGGCGTGCACAACTTCGACTGCGCAACCTGAGACCGCGTTCGGGAAGACGCCGTCCTTGCTGGTTCCCTTGCCAAATTCACGCAGAACCCGGTCATGAAACAGCACTTATTGAGCACTGGCAACAAAAGTTTGGCTGAAGCCAGACCTTTTGACCCCGTGTGGGGCATCGGTCTCCGGGCAGACGACCCCGAGGCGCAAGACCCCTCTCGGTGATGTTGCAAAAACTTTCTCGGAAAGCTCTTTCCGCCGTTCGCGACACCCTCCGCTCAAGTGAGGCCGGGTTAGCACCCCCCGCCTCATCCCATCAATTTTGCACTCCGACCACGACTGACAGAGTTCATGAGTTTTTCCCAGCGCCGCCTCGCCTTTGGCCGTAGACCTCGCTTGCGTAGGTCCTCCTTTGGAGTTTTCGATCTTTTTTTCTGACGCGCCGGCTGATCACAGCCCCGAGGTTTTGGCTGTCGCACCTGGTGTCGACCCCTCCCTCGCGCTGCCAGAACAAGGCCCCTGTCTCGTTGAGGGCACCATTACCCTCGATGACGCCTCTTTTACAATTAAAATCGCGATTCACAGCGGAGATGGCGTTCTTGCACCTTTTGGTTGTGTGGCGCTTCTTGACACTGGCTCCCCACAGACCTTCATTCGTCGAGATGTTTTGGATCGCATGCTCGCGGTTGATGCGGCATCTATCGCGTGCGAGCAGAAATGCTCCCCTCGTTCCTGGGGGGGGTTGGGCGAATCAACCCCTCTGAAGACATCGACGAGAGTGCGCCTGGAGCGTCCAGTTGTGTCGAGAAAATGAGCCTACGTGCTCCCTCGCAGTTTGGGCCTGCCTGGTTCCCCCCTCGGTGATGCAGCATACAGTACTCCTGGGAAATGCCAGCTGGATGCGTTTTTATAGCCGTTCCTACCGCTCTCTACCACCTCGCTGCTCCGCCAATTTTGGTCTTCCCGGACTGGGATGCTGTAGTCGACGGCTCTCGCCCCTTTGGCGTGTGCTGTGACGCCTGCATCGACTCTTTTGGTTCCGCGCTCGAACAAGAAAAACTGGACGGCTCGGTAAAGCCCATTGCTTATATCATCCGCGCTGCTCTCGATTCCGAGAGGAACTTGACCACGTTGGACCTGGAAGCTGGCAGCATTGTCTGGGCTATCAAGCGCATCCGCAGCTACTTATGGGGGACTAAATGTTTGCACCACAAGGCACTTTAGAGCATCGGCAAAGTAGGGGATCACAACGCGCGAGTCCAGCGGTGCCTCGAGTTCCTCACAGCGTTCGACTACACCCTCGAGTACCGCCAGCGCAGCGCAAACGGAAGTGCTGATTTTCTCTCTCGCTTGCCAGAGTCCGCCACAGAACACGACCGCAGTGGGTCTAGCAGCCTCACCCCGTCGAGGACGGGGGTATCTTCCTCATGCAGGCCCGCGGGAATCGCACTCGTTCTTCCCCGACCACCGGTGTCGGTTTGGGTGGGCTGGTGCCCCGCACCGAAAGTGCCGTCTTGGGTGGGCTGCCTTTCACCTCTTCGGTTTTTCGCAATTTTCGCACACACGGGCCACGTATGAGGATTGACGACCTCTCTGCTCCTTCGGGGAGATCAGTCGCTCGTGTCTCTGCTTCCGTCGCCACCGTCGATCGCCGTCGTGGTATGAGGGTTTTGTCACCCGCCGCCAACGCCGCTTTCGCTTCGGTTTTCGTCGTACCCCCCGGGGGCGACCAGGGCTCTGCAGAAACCCCCGCTGCAGCGACGATTGTCGCCCAGCGCGCTCCTCCCCCGACGATCAATGTACAGGGACAAGATTCCGCCGTGAGTACTGCTCCGGCCACGTCTGCCTCTTCAGGCCAGGGCTCTGCAGAAGCCCCCGCTGCAGCGACGATTGTCGCCCAGCGCGCTCCTCCCCCGACGAGCATTTTACAGGGAGAAGATTCCGCCGTGAGCACTGCTCAGGCCGTGTCTGACCATTCAGGCCAGGGCAATGCAAAAGCCCCCGCTGTAGCGACGATTGTTGCCCAGCACGCTCTTCCCCCGACGAGCACTTTACAGGGAGGCGATTTTGCCGTGAGCACTGCTCCGACGGCGTCTGCCCCTCCCGGCCAGGGCAATGCCGAAGCCCCCGCTGCAGCGACGATTGTCGCCCAGCGCGCTCCTCCCCCGACGAGCATTTCACAGGGAGAAGATTCCACTGTGATCACTGATCCGGCAGCGTCTACCCCATCGCCGCCTGGCACCCCGGCGCCTCCGACCGTTTTGCCGTCTTCCGGCCGCATTTGCACTCGGACGCGCCGACGAACAGCCGCCACCGCTGGCTCCGCGCCGCCTGCTGTTGATAATGGCTTCGGGCCCGGCGGGGCCTCTAGACCATCAGCCCGGCGCGCTATAACCCCACCGCGAGCCCCACGGCCTCGACCGACCGCACCAGTCGTGTTGGCCCCGGCTCCTGCCGCTTCGTTGGTCCCGACGGTACCCATCCCGTCCGAACGCGACCGCGCCGAGCCCGTGGGAACCCCTCTTTTACGGCTTCCGCCGCCAACTGACGCACCGCCCGTCCCCACGAATGACTTGGACGCCCTCGGCGCAGCTGCCGAATTTCAGTTCGCACTCGGCTGCCACGCCTCCCCCTCACGAGTTTCGAGCGTGCTGGAGTCGCCGGCCACCAAAGCTTGGCCCGCGACCACCTCGCCTATTGCGACTTGGCGGCGGACCGCCAGCAGCGCGCGTACGATATCTTGCGCGAACCCCACGTCCTCACTGTTGCCCGCGTGAACCGCCGCAATTCCGCCCTCGTCGACGCTCTGCGTCCGGTCCACAGATTATACGTTGGCGGCTGGGCGTGGGTGTACAATACGGTGGCCACCATACGCCAGGGGGCAAAACCCGACACGGATGCCAAGGTCCTCAAGGCCAAACTCTCACTCAACTGGACAGGCCCCTACAAAGTTCTCGCAGTTGGCCCCTGCTCCGCAGCGGACACCCCGGACGGGTCTCCTCTTGGGGCAAAGCTCCTGTGTTTGGATCTTCCCTCCGATATGCCCGGCGCGGATGCTTGTCGGCGCGTTTCAGCTCAATGCTGCAAGCCCTGTGCCAACCACCACGACCGTAGCGACATGCCGGAGTATTTGCCAGCGGGGTTGACGCAGTACGTGCTCAACAACTTCTTCGAGAAATCTCCCCCGTACCACGTCACCCAGGACGACGTCTCGACACCTCTTCACCGACTCGAAGTGGAAAATATTACCGGACACCAATCGGTTCGAGGTCGAGGTGGCGTCATCGCAGTGAGGTACGACACGCACTGGACTGGACTCTCCCGTCGATCCTGGGAACGGGAAATGGACCTTCAGCTTTCTCGCCACGCATTTTTGCGCTACTGGGCCGGCACCCCGAACCAGCATCGTCAAACCAACCGCCTGTACCGCCGAATGAGAATCGGCGCGGCACAACGGGAGCTCTCTCGGAGTAAGGGCGAGCGGTTTCTGGCACCCGGCTATGGCTGCGTCTCGCACATCGACTGGTTTCGCCGGCACTACAACACCGTGCTTCTCAACGCGGCCAATGTTTGGTACAAGGGCGACGACGGGCTGTGGTGGCTCGGGAAAATCAGCGCGACTACGCCCACGGATGGAGTATATTTGGTTCGATTTTTATGCGACCCGGGACCGATCAAGCTTGCTCTTTCTCCGGCGCGCTACACGACTTCGACGAGAGCTGTACGAGGCTCTTGGTGTCTGCAACTTCTCTTGTCTAGCGCGTTTGCACGGGGGGTCCAGCGTAACGTAAACGAATCTCGAGATGCCGCCGTGGATAGCTGAGTTTCGCTTCTCGGCTGCGCTCGATTTGTTTTTTTTCTTGATGTTTTCCTGGATTTTGGGCGGTGGTCTTTCTACTTGTTGACGTTTTCCGAGTTTTCGGGTCGAGGTTATTTCGCGCAGGTGTGTTCCTAGGCTGTTTTTTTTTGTTTTGCTAGGGCTTGGTTGGGGATGTGCTTCGCGTATTCTGTCCTGCTTACCCCCCTGCTCTGTGTCGAGGTTGGTCGGGGTCATCGGGCAACTCATTTGCGGCACAGGACACGTTTCCCGAGTAGTAGGCTGGGTTTTCGGTGTTTCTTGACATCTTCCGTGATTTTTCATTTTCTCAAAACAATTGGACGCCCAAGCATACGCACGTTGACGTTTTCAGAGGGAACGATTCGCCAAAGCCCCCCCCAAGAACACGGGGCGCATTTCTGCTCGAACGCGATGGATGCCGCACCACTGAGAGCATATGATCCTAAACATCTCGTCGAATTAAAGAATGTGGGAAGCCAGTGTCAAGAAGCGACTCACAACCGAAACGTGCGAGAACGCCAGCTCCGCTGTGAACCGCGACTTTGGTTGAAACAGAGGCGTCGTCGAGGTAATGGTACCCCCGACGAGGCAGGTTCCGACAGCGCGTAGGAGGGGTCGATACTAGATGCGACAGTCAAAACTTCGGGACCGTGGTCATCAGGAGCGTCAACAAAACAAGACAAAAACGCAAAGGGAGGACCGGGGCACGCGCGGGCCAAGGCCGAACGACGTTGCGGCGATGGTCAAATCACATGAATTCCGTCGGGCGTGGTCGGAGTGCACAATGGATGAGAGGAGGCGGGGTGTGCCAACCCGGTCTCCCTTGAGCAAAGGGTGTCACGAACGGTGGAAAGAGCTTTCCCGATAAATGTTTCCCTCGCCATCGAGAGGGGTATTGAGCTTCGGGATCGTCTGCCTCGAGGCCGATGCCCTTCACAGGGTCAAATAGGCTGGCTTCAAATAAATTTTCGGTGCCAGGGCTCAATTGATGCTGCTTCATGGCCGGGTTCTGCGTGGATATGGCAAAAGCGCCAGCAAGGACGGCCTCTTCCCGAACGTGGTCCCAAATAGCGGAGTAGAAACTGTGTACGCCTGGACCGATGCATTTATGCTCCCGCGGGCCTTGTGAGGAGATAAGTCGCTCCGCTGCGCCGTGGTCCTCAAAACGACGATCCTTCTCAGCCATCGCTTACTGCTCCGCGCAGGAATATGACACATGGTCAACAACAAATGACGAGGGGGACCAATGCGAAAAATAGAAGGGGTGCTACCAGAACCGTACCACCCCCTTTGGATACTCGAGAGTAGGGTCAAAGGTGGATAGTGCCGAGTCGTCCGTGGCGGCAGGTGCGGTGTGTGTGGGGGGGAGTGTGCTTCTCTGAGAACATGGAGCCCCTTGCCCACGAGACGAGTCCGATTCCACGTATACTGCCTCGCTGTCACCATTGCCCGTAGAATGAATCACCAGAAGGTTCTCGCACAGCGCCCAATGGTCTGTACTAGGTTTAAGGGGGCAGGAGGCTCTGAGTCCGTTCTGCTTGACGAGCGCTGCGATTCTTGCGATTTCAACGGGTAAGCTGTCCGGTTGATCTGCCCGGAGACCGTGGAGTTACCACTGGCTCGACGGGCAATACCAGGTTCGTCCTGTTCCACGGGAGGCGAAGGAGCGCTGCGCACCTGGAGTGTGCGCGAAGACTAAAGAGGGCCTGCAGACCCTGTAGACGACTTCAGGAACGGGGCTCGGGTGGGGGCCAACAAAGTGCCCACCGGAGACGGCTCCCTTACTGTAGACCTGGTGGGGAAAGGGGACGAGGTAGCTGATCTTGTCGATTCCTGCTACATAGGAGATATGGTGGAGCGGCGACCGTTATCACGAGGAGACGTCGAGTCGAGCTTCAACCGAGGTCTTGGGGGTTCGGTGTTGACCTTCCCGCACCTCAGATCGACCGCCACCGCATGGGTAAGGCGTGAAGGCGCGGTGCACCTTCGCCCCAACAACTGACGCGCCGGCGCGACACTCGTGATGCTGCGCGGTGCGTGGTTCGGGAGGGCTGCGTTTGTCGCGCCTGTTCTCGTGTTCAGGTTGAGGAGGGCGCGGGCTCCCGAAGCCGGGCAAGACGCTCAGGGGCTCTCCGGTGAAACAAGTGAGGCTGGGTCTCTGCATCGGTCATAAGTACGGGGAAACGTGGGGGCGAGATCGGGGCAGGTCGACGCTGAGCGCTCAGCGAGCCTGGGATACGAGCACCTTGTGAAATCAACGTTTTTTCTCCAGGAAATGCTGATTGTGGACGGGCCGGAAGGACCGTACCGCCATGGGCGGAAGGTGTCTGACTGGCGTCCGTTCGGGCTTTCCGTCCGAGTTATGTGAAGCACCGTAACGGACCCCCGATGGTCGAGCTGGGGTGGAAGAACCAGGGTCGGTCGAACACCACCGTGATGGCCAGAGCTAGATTGCTGGTATCATGCCGCGTGTGTGTTCTAGTCGTCGCTTTGTTTGTTCTGCTACCCCTGGTCGTGGTGGTGCCCACGCGAGTGGCCGAAGCCTCGCTTTGTTTGTTCATGGTTGAGCTGTCTGTTCTGTCGTGAGGATTGGAAACACATTGTGATTTCTTCTGTAGGTTTATGTCCTGCCGACGAGGCCACTTGTGAATACCAAGTTCGGGACACTGTATATCCCCTGTTAAGTTCGACTATTGACCTAGCACTCCTAGGGACTCACGTGTGATTTTTTGGCATAGAGATACAAGAAGAGCAGGATTATTCCATTCGTGCACCTTGGAGACTGAAAGCAAGGCTGGCAATGTTTTAGTAGGAGGGCCTGGGGGAGGGGGGGGGGGGGGGTTGGGGGAGGGGAGGGGAAAAGTAAAATCTCTGAGGAATTGTTTTCCAAGGACGTCGCAGACATTTTGGATACTGGTCGCTCAATTTTTCGAGTTTTGTTTCATTGTTGCCGGTGCCATGTGCTCTCTGCTGCGACGCCACCACAAGAGCGTTATAGTTGGAACCTTGCCTTGAAAATAGCCACATTCGAACGATCTTGTGAGGAGCTACATCGAAGGTATTCAAATCAGCTTCGATCATTTGAGCATGTGATATATTGTTGAAAGGCCCCAGCCATCCACGACATGAATGATACGTACGTGCTATGCTGGGCAACCCATTAACAACATTTTGGTCTTCATATTTATGCCCCAATGGTCCTTACTATTCCGCCAAGCTCTTCTCCCACTCCCTGTGCTCCCTATACGCCATTCAGGGCAAACATGTAACGACCGATTGGTCTTCATATTTACACCCCAACGATCCTTACAATTCCATCACGCTCTTCCCAACTACTCTGCTCCGTGTCTCCTTGTTAGACGACGTTCGGATATAGGAGAGGCGCTCTCGCGTTTCAACAATACCAGCACACACGCTGCAACAGCAGCAACGACAACGTTTGTCCATGTGATCGTACGAGTTAAAAAAAACCCTATGCGTATGCTTGCTGCCAGGGTGTCGAGGTGGCTCTGCCTCTGGTTTATACGTTTTGGGTGCTTTTGTTCTCGCTCGAAACCGCTTGTCAAGCTTGCCATCGTATTCTCCTTCCTCTACTGCTGCTGTGATCTGTGCATCCAGTCTCGGGGTTGTCCGGGGGCATCACACGATTGGGTGGCGCTCTTGCTGTTTGTCGCAGCAGCCAGCTGTTTGCTGCACGGTCGGCAGATGCTTCCTCCATCGAGCTTTCTATCTGCCGTGAGGTGCTTCTGCTGCAGGCGCTGTGCCGTGCTGAGATCGGCGGTGGCATTAGCACGCTATGTCATCAAGTCATCATCCAATCAGCGCACGAATGTTGTCACATTTTCGGTTGGTTTTAGTTTGTGTGCTTGGTCTACGTCACGAGTTTTCAGGGCCCCACTTTTCGAAGTTGCCTCTACCCTCGTGCCTCGGCGGCAAACATGAAACTTCCCGTAGGAAGGTGGAGTTTGGGGAGGCGTTTTGGAATTCGATGAAGTTGGGCAGAATGGTGAGATGAGGTAAGATCAGACGTCAATCAAAAGCGTCTAACCACCAGAGCTGCTTGATCGTAAACGGCCGCTGCGGCAACAACGATGACTTGTGGCAGTAGTGGGCCCAGACAATTGATCGACTTTCTTCTTCGTCATGGCCGACCAGCCCTTCCTCCCAGCAGGAGGCGAGGACCCCCCGCTAGATGTGGTACGAGGCGCCGACGCCCCGTTCGACGTGGGGGGTGAACAAGGGGAAGGGGCTGGCCCGCCTGGCCCCGGAGCACCGGCTGGAGGCATCGGTCTAGGTGGAGCCGCGGGCATCGGCCCGGACCTTCCCGCAGCAGCAGCCGATCCTGGCATGATGGTTGCGCTGCAGCAGTTGTTGACGAGCTAACTTCGCAATCGCGGCTTGGCTGGCATATCTGGAAAACATCCAGGCTAACCCGCAGTATCAGGAGCAACAGCAGCAGTAACCTCAGCAGCAGCATCCGCAGCAGATCCATTCACTTCAGCATGTTGGGCAAACCCTGCGGGGCGCTATCGCCGGTGGCCTGTTGGCTCCATGGGCCCACGGGGCCATGGGAGGTCAGTCGCTGTCAGCGCCGCAAGACGCAAACCTGCAGGCTGCTATCTCCGTGGGTTTCAAAATCTACCGCAAAGTAGGCGGCCGACCTATGGCACACACTGGAAGGCCCTACGTTTCTCATCGCTCGTCGGGGCTTTAACATGCAGGAGGTGGTAACGCGCCCACTCCTTCCTCTGGCGCTCAACGAGGAGGCTTACGTCGCCGAAGCTGTCACAAAGCAGCTTCGGTCCCTATCTGAGATTGCGGTAGAGTATTTGTATCCTCCTCTGCCAACCAGGCAGGAGCCTGTGGGCATGCCTGCGGAAGTGCAGTTCGCCACGTTCGTTGCGGCGTTCTTGGCGACCCTCGAGTACGGCATGGAGGGCGCCCAGGAGCTGTGTAAGAACAGGGTTCACACCGTAGGGGAGGAGCTCGAACAATTGCAGAAAACGGTGGAGCTCTACCTGCGCCGGCCCTATAACACACCCCTGGACCACAAGCACAAGGTCTGTGAGGTGCTTATCCCCGACATGAACGTCGGTCTGCAGGTGGGGATGATCGACCTCGCGAAGCAGGGGGGCGTCCTGCGCCGGACGCACCAATACGCAGCTCCCCCGGCCAGCACAGGCGTCCCCATGGCCACTCTGGCCTTCACGCGGCTGAGAGCTGGTGGAGGGAGGCGCTGGATCCAGTCTCACGGAGCGTCAGATGTTCTGGAAGCAGGCACCCGAAAGGGCAGGCTCTAAGAGAAAGGGAGCCCCCAACGCGTGAGGGCAGCGGAGTGCCTACACGGAAGGCCGGGCCGGTGGCGAAGGAGGTGGCGTGTCCACGTTCAAGGCTCTCATGCTGGAGCGGGGGACGCCGCCTGGCCTGTGCGATTTCCATGGCGAGTCGATTTGTACCGGCGGATAAACTGCACATTTCCCCACCTCCTAGCCGTAGGCACGGCTCCGTCGGTTGCCGTGCCGCAGCAACAGCTCCAAGCACCGCCGCTGCCGCCGCGGCCGCCTCCGACGCTGCTGCACCAGCCGCCGCAGTATCAAGGGGCCGCTGCAGCCAGTGGGGGGGCGGAAGGAGGAGGGGGGCGCGTGTCATGGCCGCCGAGCGGTGCACGGTTGAGCAGAAACTACGTGGTCGGCGGCTGGGGCGGTGCGTCCACCGGGGGCGGAGCCGGTCGGGGGAACGGCAGCAACTGATATTACGGGCTCTTCCATCTAGCAGGGCCGATCGAAGGGGAGGCAGGGGTGCCCGGAGAATGGACAGTCTTCGGAGTCGTCAGAAGGGCCATGATAATTTTCCATGCACCCACTTCCGGGTCGTTGTCGCCAGCCTGTTTCACGATGAGAGTCATTTACCGAGAAACATAATCAGTGAATCAAGCAGCAGATCGTTTGAGACAGCGCCCCGGCAAAAAAACTTACAAAAATAAGGAAAAATGATTCATGCAGGAGCTCAGGGTTGCAGCAAGCCAGGCCGCTCGTTTCACCCACCCTCGCATGACCGAGACACCCACCTTCGCGCCTCACGCAGCACTACGCACGCACATAGACCCCTATCGTCAGCCAAGCCGTTCCATATAGTTTAGCATGAACCACACACCACCCTCCCCGCAAACATGCAGCAAGACCTATCAGGCGCGCACGGATCAGTGATAAACCAGAAGAAGGGGGTACTTGATAAACGGGGCACTCAGCCTGGAACGAGGGCCAGATTACCCCACGTTTTTGCGAATCGGGACAGTACCAAGGTTGCGGAACGTTCAGTACAGCAGGCTTGGTGTGAGCAGGGAGGCAGATTGCCCCCTTCCGACGGAAACCGAGGCAGTACACCCGCTACGCGGAAGACTCACACCACAGCACATAACAGCTTGAGCAGAGGGCCTGATTACCTCATTTTCACGCGAATCGATACAGTGTCGATCCCTTAGAAGGATCAAATCAGAAGGGCCGCCCACCCCTGCAGTACAGAGAAATCCCCACCAAAGCAGAGTCAACGCACATAAACGGGCAGAGGGAGCATGGGCAAGCCCACCCACCCATGAGGTAGTTCGATGAATCCACGTTCGTTTCGGTCGACGCACGGGAGAGTAGCGGGCCAGCATGCTCACGGATTCTTAGTGGGGAGTCGCCTAGTCGAACACGATCAGAATGCATGGTGTACGACAATGGCACGCAGAAAAAACAAAGTCGGGAAATATTGTCTTGACGCACGAGAAAGAGAAGAACTGCTTTATACGCTCGCTAACATTTGCACAACTATGATGAGAGACCAGCAAGCAGTCGTGGGGGGTGTAACTCGAGCACTAGGAGGTTCTCTGGTCGCAACACCGACAGACCCCGTACACATACATCGATATTTCGGAGACCTCAAAATATTCGGGGCCGTGAACGAGCTCGTAACGATAGTCACGGGGTGGGTACCGGTGAACGCAGCAGCGGCGGGCGTATATCTAGAGGGCGCATTACAGTACGGAGACCACCCCAGTGTCAACAAGCATTTTCCTGCAGTCTGAAGGAAAGTCGGCAAAGTTGTAAGACGTCGACAATGTTTAGTGATACCCAAATCAGCTGTGCACGAAATCCCTAATCTACGGGTGTCCCCGCTGGCTGCCGTAGTGACACACAAGGTCAGGATAATAAATTATTTATCGTTCGCGGAGCAGAGTCGAGGGAAGAAAGGTGGAACCAACGGAGACACTGACCTTAACACTCTCCTCCAATGTCTGTGCGCACACCGCTGCTCACGTTTATTGACAAACTCGTGACACTGCAAACAGGTTTCCATAAGAAAGGATACTGATGAGTATGTCCGACGTGTCGGACGCCTTCAGGAACGTGCGGGTAGACCCGGACCAAGCTCACACGTTTGGCTACACACAGTGGGAGATCTGGTTGTGATTGATGTTCGTTTAACGTTCGGATGGTCGGGATTGCCGGGATTCTGGAGTGTCATGTCGGCCGCGGCCGAACACGCGCACTGCAACACCGCACTCAAGTCGAGCCAGTTACTTGAAGAAGGAAAATACACGTTACGGTGGTAGTTCGACGGGAAGAATGTACACTCACGCAGATTCCGCCAGACGCCAAAATCAGAGCACACAGCGGGGGAGAGATATCTTACCCATTTTTCACAACTGTTTATGTAGACGATTATATCCTAATCAGGGTTCAACATTCAGACGACGAGAAGACTGCTTTGATCGCGTCAGCCTCTCTTGCCTCGGCTCACGTGCACTTGGGTGGACCGGGGGAGGAGGGAGTAACGCTCATCTTAGCCCCGAAGAAGAGTACGGACTGGGTCTCCACGATTAACGCTTTAGGGTGCACTATCAACTCGCACACAATGAGAATCTCTTTCCCGCGCGAAAAGGCCGACCCTACAAAAAGGCTGCTGCTTGATGAGTGGCCCTTGAGCAGAAGGCGAGCGACCGCGAGGGGCGTGCTCAGGGTGGACGGGACGTTGTGGAATCTCATGCACGTAGTGCGTGCGAGACGATACTTCGTATGGAGGCTGTTGCGACTAACCGGACTACACGACGCAAATGTCTAGAAAAAAACAGAATCGCATGGTAGACCTTGGCACAGCGTTTCACGCTGACCTCTTGTTTTGGAAGTGGGCGATAGATCACGAGCTTCTAATAGAAGGACAGGCACTTATCGCGCCTTGTGACACGGCGCTATAACGACCCGCCAAAAGGTACTATCTGTCTGACGCGAGTTTCGAGGCGGTGGGAAGCTTCTGAGTGGTTTTGGAGGTACGACCTGGCGATGGAGTTGACTGAATATCGTAAAAGGAAAGCCGACCTTCGGAAGACCTGTACCATCACAATCAACCTGTTAGAGTTACTGGGAATGGTTGTGACAGCGTGGGCTATGCTCTAAGTGGTAGGGGACCGGCCGGACGTGGTGGGGGGCCCGATCTCAATGCGAGGTGACAACATAGCTGCCGTGTCGTGGGTGTGTCGAAGCGGCTGGGCGACATATAAAAAGGGCGTGCTTACTCATGAGAATGCTGGGGCGCCTTGAACTCGCGGGAGGATGGAACCATACTAACAAACATATCCCAGGCGCGCATAACACTTTAGCGGAGGGAAATTCTCGGTGGACTATAGTGATACTGGTAGACAAGGTCAAGAAGCGAATCCACCCCAGCGAGTAGTATGAACAACCCATTGGTCGGCGGCGCTCGGTGATTTTCGATGTTGTGCTCCAGACAAAGAACACCCTTACAAAACACGACGATTTTCTAACGCTAACCCCTGTGCTGGATATTGCGTACCCTTCGTTGCCAAAACGAGTGCCTAGGGGGCTGTTGCTTAAAAGTACGGAGGATGGAAAACCCTGACCACCACCCCCCTGCGTGGTAGCACACTACAGCTGGACTACTCGGATCACGTTCACAGACGGTGGGGAATTGGAGTTCCGTCCTATATCACCTTCTAGAGTAAGGGTTCCGGGGAGTAGTGCTACCGCAGCTAGCGAGCGGGTAGACTCACGGGTCTTTCTCCACCGCGAAAGAAGATCACCTTGTATGTTATCCGTATCTTCAATGTGTCTGATAGAGTAATGAAGATCTCCAGGGTATTTGACCCAGTTGAGGAGACGTTGGCTGGTGGATTTGCTCTGTTTGGAAACAGCCGTCCGCGGGTTGATAATACAGATGCGATTTCGATGGCGTGTGCGTATAGCTGGCCCCGATCAGAGTAGCCACTCTAGCGATCGGAACGTTTCCACGATAGCGAAAGCCCCCTTCTCCAGGGCGGCCCGAAGTAGTTTGGAGGCCGTAAAGGACACGCTCACAAAGGCGAGCCGAGCGCGCCGCAGTTTGAAGGGTGGGCGCCAGACCACAGATTGTCGTCGGGACCTTGCGCTACCGTGGCCCGCTAGGAAACGAATAACGTATCTTCTGCATACGGTCGTGCGAGGGCGACACATTCCTCCAGCAGGCGTTGAATCCTCGTCCCCTGCTGATGATGACGTTATCCCTTCGGTCGAACATGTCCGTTTTTGCAGTAGCGGTGGTCGTCGTCCGCCGAAGTACGTTTGAAATTACTGTACATTTTCCATGAGAGCCCATAGAGGGGCATGCGTGCTTGTCAGCTCAGATACCTGAATATACATCCAGTTCACAGCCACCAGAACGTGCTGCAGCTCACCTCCGGTTTCGGGGCGATCAAGCGATATTGGCCATCCGATACGTTTAGGGTCGTGCCACGTCGAATACAGTTTTCTGCCATGTTTCTCTTCCGTCGCACTTACTACACTTTTCTCCTCTGATGTACATACTCCGTTGGGGTGCAAACGCTCCAACAACATCCGCATTCGTTGGACCAGCTCCGATTCCGCGATTGTAACAACCTCGTAGGCATAGACGAGGCCGATCTCCCAACCAAGGGCCCAAGGATGTGGTTCGTCACCTGTACAAGTTTGGGGGTCGGTGTTACAACGTGCTTGCGGGATGCATCGATGCTTTCACAGGCCTTTCTGAGTCATCAAGATAAACATACCCTGGGTTCCTTCGTGCTGAGGAATCAGCGAGAACCCTTGTAAATATCCGGGGACATATAGTAGGGTCAACATGCAAGGATGAGACTTTGCTACTCGAACAGTGGGACGGGGTACAGGGCTGGTTCTGTATGTAAATTGTACCGACCGTTTAACCCTAAGATACTTCACCTGCACGCCGCCAGCTCGATCGCGGGCAAACCTAACGGCAATACAATCGTTAGGATCCTCCATCTACAGCATAAGAGTTTCGTCGTTAGCCGGAAGACGACCCGCCAGCACCTTCATCAAAACGGAAGACGGTTTCACTGAGGCTTTGACCGAGCTGGCGTATAGGGGTCTCAAAGCTGGTACGACTATTTTATCTGCGACCAAAGTCGGAACGAACTTTTTCGTGAATTATTGTTTCTCAGGAGAACCACGTATTGAACGAGCTTCGACAGGGTGCACCTCTGGTAGCAACCGAATTATCATGGCGGGGGTATCCGCCGGTGAATCTTCAAACCCTAGTCCAGCTCGATAACTTCCTTTCAAATCTACCAGCACAGTCTGGGCAAGTTCACCTCGAGCCATGCTTCTCAATCCTGCGTTAACTGCTTTGTCAACAGCTTGGGTGAGGACGCGAACTTGGTCTTGTACT
This sequence comes from Nereocystis luetkeana, assembly GCA_031213475.1. Classification (NCBI taxonomy): domain Eukaryota; class Phaeophyceae; order Laminariales; family Laminariaceae; genus Nereocystis; species Nereocystis luetkeana. Next base: position 5,837,823 of record JARUPZ010000033.1, read on the forward strand.
TCCTCGGCGGGCTCGGGGAGCAACTATAGCGCATTGTCGCTAAGAGATGCTTTCAAAGGGTCGGAGTCGCTTGGAACTCACGAGCTGGAACCAAGGCGGTGACAGTGTATTGGATATCGTCACGTGAGCTGGTGACCAGCAAACTCGTTTCGATCGCTCTCAACCTTAATGCCAAGCAGAAGCACATCGCCGTCCATTTCCAGGGTAGTAAATACAACACACGACAATTGAACGGAGCCCGCGCAATTTCACTAGTGATGGTAACAGTCAGGAGCTCGGCACAACCAACTACCTGTGTCTTTGCTTGATCCGCCACTGCTAAAGCAAAGGCTCGGTAAGGATCAAGATTTGTGCGGGGTGCTTCGATAGGGTTTAGGCAAACAGGCCCAACAAATCACATTGATGTGGCTCCCAGTATCTAGGAGGACACGTTCTTCTGCTTTGGGAGCGTTTCCCACCCTTGCTGGGCGGAGGCGCACCGTGCCATGCGTCCCGTCCGAAGGCGCGCGCCCCGAATCCATTGGGGACGGGTACACGATTAACCGTGCTATCTCCAGCGGAAGTGTAGGTAAAGGCCTCACCGATAGGCCGTTGCCCTTCTATAGGGAGCGAGACAGCGAGTGCCACTTGCCCCTGTATCGCATTCAGCGTTTGACGGTCATGAATCGGGACTACCGCGCTGTGCCGGTCTAACTTCTTCCCTTCGAATACTCTGTTTGGCAACCCTGTGTCGTTGTCAGCTGAAGCCAGAATCTCCTGGGGTATCACGAGAGAATTATCGATAGCTGTTGGGGTTAGATGCGATTGGGGAATGTCCTTCCGAAGACCGTCAGCAGACACGGATGCACCGTCACTTCTCGTGGGCTTAAGATTTCGACCATTCCCGCGATTCGTTGTAGGAGAGTTTTGGTTGCCAGCAATCTAGGGCTGCCGCGACGGCCATGAAACCGGTCGGGAATGTGGGTATTGTGTTTGAACAACATTGCGCGATTCGAGGTGATCATACTGCGTGCAGCAACACCATTTTTTGCTGTATCGGTGTCTTGGCGCACGCGCTGATCACTGGCGGTCACAGATGGATCATGACCTGATGCACCTAGCGCTCGTGTTGCCGTCGTCGTGGTGGGCCTGCCCCGCCGGCACGATCTCGTCCTTCTCTGGCACGCCCATATAGATCGCCCATCGTGGCGTTGACCACGCATCGGATGTTGGGCCAGTCATCGGGTAGTTGCAAAGCCCAGGCCGGTAAGTATGAGCCGAATGCGTTCACAAAGGTTTATTGTCTGGTCCTGGATATATTCAGTCTAGCACCCTACACTACGCGCTTGCGACGGGTGAAATCACGTAGGACGGTAGGGGTGCCACCTGGTGTTTCTGAGGCTCCCGACTTGACAATAGTATAGGAACTCTATACCACACACAGCCACCAACCTTGAGAAAACTATGTGCTAAGTATGCGAAGATCCGACCGATACGCAATCCCATGCGATAAGTATCTAACGAGGGGACATATTTTCTTCGAGTCTAAGGCGTCTTGATATCTCCTCAGCCGAATAGCCCCACCAGTGACTCTGTGCAAACGAGGTAACCCCTGACGTAGAACGGTTCCAAGCTTAAACGTTGCATGCCCTTCCATGAAGGGGATACGATGCGTGATAGGGGACCTTGGGGTTTGCGTTAAGACGGTTGACGCCACGCTGGCACCCGAGCGTTTCGTACTCACCGGAGAGCGACGGTGACATGAACGAGGTGCATCACAGAAGCTTGTTTTTTCTCGAGATCGTTCTCCCGCCCGTTCTCTACCATTTGACAGGTGCTCCAGGGGTCAAAATTGGTCAAAATTTGGGGTGCACCACAGGAGACAAAAATCACCCCCCAACTGAACGTTTGCACTTCACTCGCCGACAGCTACAGCTTCTCACAGGAATCTACAGCCCGTGAAATTGAGGGATGCCGATGATGGGGTGTGTAAAGGCCTTAGGTGCACCAGGAGGCGGTCGGAGGTACCCAGAAACGACTCGCGAGTTGCTTTCGTGTATTCGAAGTTGCGAGCGAGTAGCAAGTAAAGCTCGCGAAAACGACTAAGTGATTTATTTCACGCAAGGGAGCACAGCACCATGGCTGTATAACCGATGAAGAAACGGCCTTCATTAAGAAATTACTGTTCTTCAGGCGGATACTGTACCAGGCAGCTCTTAGGGAGTCTGCTGCGGGGGGAAAAACTACGTTCCTATGATGGGTAGTAAGCTATTGAGGCAAGACAAGTGCTAAGAATGGCTGAAAAGCTTGGGATTCTGGTATGGTTGCATCAATCATTCTACATCCACGAAATACGGATCTTGGTTGCAAAACCCTCACTCTAATTCCACGTCGTATGCATACGTTGCCAAACCGGTACGCTCGGGGACTTGATAACGCATTCCTGAGGGTGCTAGCGTCCCCTTAATATACCGCTGGTGACACTAAGGCAAAACAACTTTGGCTGCACGCACTGCCAATGTGTCGGCCACCGAGGGGAGGCGCAAACAGTTTAACCCGACATGGACCAATGTCAGGCTCTCGCAAAGCTTAAGCTTGCCATGCCTACGAGCGCCAGACGGGGTACTCTGATCGCTGGGAGAATAAGAGATGTGCCTCAAATATGTATCGCAGACGGCGACCGTTGTTCGACTTTTTATACCAAGAATAACGTGTTTTGGTGCACCCCACCCAGTATAATACATAATTCACCCGGGCTCTTACACAGCGACGCTCACAGCCCTGAAATTAAAATTGGCGATGACGGATTATATAGCTGGCAATAAGGGGACATCGGGGCTTCTGACTAGTATACTTGCGTCTACTGAAGGGTGTAGCCCGGTGGCCCAACATATACTCGTCTCGAATGCCTACATCTTACACTGCGTCTTTTGAGCAGGTTGACCTTGCCGAATAGAGTGATACTTCCGCGACTCAGATTACGCCGACAGTTTATAGCCTGTCCGCCAAAAACGCCTACTGCGCTAAGCAATACCTTGGACACCGATAGTTATGGTGATTGGCCACCGCCCGATGAAAGCCGAAATATGTTGTCGGCGAGAAATGTTTGGGTTCACAACGATGGTACGACTTTTTTTTTGTCTTCAATGGGCTAGGATTAGTTTCAATAGTATGCGCTTATAACTGGCAGACGACGAATATAACGGTCGTCTTGATGTCCGACTGCCTATATGAGGTTTGCAAGATCAAGGTGCAGTCGCTGCCATGATTTCCATTGTAGAAAAAAGAGAAATTTATGTGATAAGTGGAATCCGGAACATGATTATTTCATGAATCTCTGAACGTATATCATTGGCGTGGTTTAAACCTAAGAATACGAGCTGGTTCCAGCGAGAGGCGAAACATGCTGTCTCCGACACTTTGCGCCATGGCTGGATTTCGAGGGTTGAGAGACGAAAATTGGCACGGAGTTGTTTTTTTATGGAAATGTGAGGGCTGTGTTTTTTTCTCTGTTTATTTCCGTTCCTGAGTCCCATTTTAACGACTGTTGGAGATGTTTCGTCAATTTTGGCTTAGACGGGCACACGAGACAAAGCAACGACCATCGCGCAAAAAATATTTGTGAGTGTCACAAAGGTAATTTCGTACTTAGTATGATGGTTTGGTCAAAACTAGGTCCGAAAAGGATCGAAAACAGGCCTAGCGTAGGCCGAATTTGCAACAGAAAGGTTTGTGCATTTTGTTTCTCTACGTCGAATATCAACCAAGACCATTACTAAGTGTGATCGTGACGCACATTGTTCCCGTGCCCGTACTTTCTATCGCCAGCTACACGGACCCTGAGACCGGGCCCACCGCGTCAGCTGCTTTCCACTCACTCGTTCATATCAAAAATATGCTTGTTTTTTCTACTCATCGACATACAGGAAATAGAGTGTTCGCGATGATTTCGATACTATCTTAGATATGGTATAAGTCAGGAAATTTTAAAGTGCAAACACGACTCAATAAGATATTGTTTTTTTTCTGTGTGGTGTGGCTGCTTGCTTGGGCATGAACCATCTTCGACGCGCCTATACTGTGAGATAATATTTCAGTCTGTTTTTGTTCCACTCGAGCCTCTACTCAGCGCTAGCTACTGGATGCTTTTCTGCGGCAGCGCCGTCTCTACTGCGTGTTCTACTGCTGTAGTACTGACAGGTCATGAACCTACGTGGTGGTGGTGATTCAGAGTCATCAATGTCCTCTCCGTTCCGCAAAGGGCATCCCCCCTTCAATGGGGAGCCCTACCAGTATCACGGTTGAATTTGGCTACAACGGGTGCCAATGCACGAAACCGGGCTCGGCAAAATTACGCCGGGAGTTGAAACCGCCCCTGCAGCAATACAATAAGAAACTACTCAGCTGCAGAGGACACAATACGCCAGAGTGTGTCGCTGCTTTGACGATAAAGATGGCAAGCTTAAGGGTTTTACGCGAATGCTTCCCGCCACGTCGGACTGCCGAGAGTTGTATGCTGGTGTTGCCGCTCAAGTTGTAGAAGCTTACTCTCCGATAGGAACGACCGAGTTTGGCGATGATCGTGGGGCTGTAATGACACTCGAGGCCAACTATCGGCTCGATGGCGAGTCGAGAATGCAGGAACTGCACGGTCAGCTCGCCAATTTGCTAGTGACAGCAGCTGATAAATATGATCCTAAACGAGTAATTCAGGGATTGCGCCGTTTGTGTCGAAGTGAGAGCGATCGGTGATGTTATAGTCCCCGCTTGATGGGCGTACGCATTCTCCAGATCACTCCCCGAAGAAAAGTGAGAATCGCTGAATACAGTACCACTTTATGACAGAAAGCGTGATGGCAGCACCTCGAAGGTCAAAGATATAGCAGCTCGTGCAACACCCTCCCACGGCACGCAAATTCATGACCGCTTCACATTGATGTGCGGGTCGAGATGAAACTGATGCAGGCACTCACGAGAGCGGGCTGAATACAACAGCGCGCGAGGAACCTCGAAACTCCCGTAGAAACAGTGGTCGAGGCCAGGGGAGAGGATAACACGGAAATTATAACACCTCTAGCTCCGCGAGGAGTAATAACCGCAACGACGGTCACGTGTCGAACAAAAAATCATCTGATGACAGCGTTCACACATCTGGCCGAGGAGAACGAGAGCGTGGCCGAACTGACGGCAAAAACCGCCACGGCCGATGTAAGTACCGCCGTAGCTCCACCGAGCACGACTGGCATGCTTGCACCCGTCACCAATCGCACCAGAAAAGCGACGGCACCCAGCATGCTAATGTTGCACAGGTGGGTGGTGCCATCGGAGGAAATAAAGTGCCCCTTGCTTTTGGTACATCCGGGCAAATACCGCATTCTCGGCGATGATGGGAATAGGAACCACCACACACCCCGGTTATACCGCAGCAGTGCTCATTGATACAGCAGCCTCCCACCACATGGCACCCGTCGAATTCCGGGTTTGTTAACATGTGGCCAACACGATCGACTGCGACGCACGTGTCACAGGATCGTGCAGCCTCTCTGGTACACCATCAATAGAAGATCTTGCATGTCGTGTAGGGAAAGACCGAGGTGAGTTGGTATCGATGCGCCTGGAAGTGATAATTGTTCGCGATCAAGGAGCGAGTGTGCGTTCGGTCGGATCGTCTGTCTGATCCTCCGGTTCTACGCGATGGTATCGACGTGTTTCCCATTTCGACCAAGTTCCACGGATGTTCCCCCTCCAGATATTACCGGATGGACAAGAGGAACCACAGCACACATCCTTCACGACGGTGGACACGGGCACGTGGCACCAAAAGATGAATCCCTGCCACCCTCGCGCTTTGAAACAGCCAGCAGAGGAGCTTACAACAGGAGGTAACACTAGCGGGGTCGGAACATCCAGTTATTCGGATACAAACAAGATTAATCGCAAAGGTACCAGACGGTGGATCTGGGAGCCGCGAAGTTCGTTGTAGGCATGAAAATAGAACCTAACGTTATCGCAGGTACATGTATTTTGACACATGAAACGGCTACCGGGACGGTGCTGGAATGTTATGAGATCCCTGATGCATTCCCGACGAAATCTCCTTCTAAAGTGAGACGGGCGCGGATTGCGGAAGATCTAGTTTGATCAAAATAGGACAGTGCGTTATTTACGTCTGCCACAACATCTCTTTTATCTCTTAACAGGTACACGCCGATGGAGCTAATTCACAGCAAGACACAAGAGACGGCGACGATTGGCCTACGGACGTTGACGCAGATCTCACTGGTGATATGGAAAAGGAATACTCCACGACAAGAGTCACTGTGTGCTTGGCAGGAGCCCCTGTAGACTGAGAGAATTGGTGAATTTGACGGATGTGTTGATATCAGTCTACTGTGTAGAATAACCGGACAACGTACGAAGTTGATGCAAAGTGCAAGCTATCAAACGACCGACAAACTCACGAAGAGTAAAGGTGCGCTAAAGGTCATTTCGAACCCGCCTCACGGTATTCGGTGAATGAACGCCCCCCCCCCCTTTTGAAATCAAGCATCACGCCAAAAGGGTTGAACGGAACTCGTATGCAGAAGGGTATTGGGGGTTACACTACTGACATTTCATGCAGTATATTATTTGTAGAGAGTATCGTTTTTTCTTTTTAACATTAAAAGGGTTTCAAGCTGTGCTCGTTGTGGAGAGTCGAATCACGCGAATACGAACTGGTATGCGGTAGTTGATGAGAGGACACTGTCAGGATATTTGTAGTGCAATAACGACTCAACGTGATATTGGGTTCTGTACTGAATGGTGTGGCGGTATGCTTTGGATATGACACCGCCAGCATAGTTGACGCGCCTGCGCAGTGAGATAACAGTTCACTCTGTTTTCACTCTACCCGAACCTCTACTCAGCTAGCTATTGCACGCTCTTCTGCAGCAGCGCCGTCACAACTGTATGCGTTACTGCTGTAGTACCGACAATATTAGAGGATCAAGCTCCGAGGTCACAAACTACGAGACAGAGGTAAACGGAAAGTCTTCGTGGGTGGTGCCAGCTCTCGCGGGTAGGACCGGCTCAACCCGGTCCGGCTCGACCAGGCCGGTGTGTGTTGTATTGACATTGTACTGAATTCTACTCCCCGACCCTGTGTCCCTGTGTTCATCCTGATTCTTCAACCTAAACAGACACTAGGTAGTGTGTGGTTACACTCCACTTATAGCTGTGTGAGGCCGAGAAAACCAAGCGGTTTACTATCGAACGTTGCCGATGAGCAGAAGAGGGGCCAGCAGTACCTGGTACGTACAAAAACAAAATGAGATGCATTTTTTCGAGAAATGCAAAACGTTTCTCTTCTGGCCGCGTGTCTTGTCTCGCAGCCCGGCTGCGGGGCACGCATGTGGCCCGCATCTACACCACGGCGGTGTTTAGGTGTAACGCCAAAGGACCAACACCACTTTCGCTCCCGCCTGGCCGTCTCGCTGGCCATCAACAACGACACACGGTCAGACAGGCGCGGGGAGCTGAACGGCGTTGGGATGTCGACGAGCTCTCTTACCCGGTCGATCGTGCCCACCTTGGTCTCGGCGTGTTTGGCCTTCTCGATCGATGACATCCGCTGCTTCCCATTGGACTCCTACCTCGCACTTTACATTCTTGGCTTGGTGAAGCTGGCCTTTGCTTGAATGGGGTAGGGTAAAATACGCGACAAAGGTGGCGTAGGGGCTGCACAGATGATGTTTGGGGAGTAGGTCCAGAGTGGCATCTAAAGACAATGGGAGGATGAAGGGCCAAGAAGGTCACTCTGATATGCTGTTTTAAGGCGGAGGACCCGATCAAAATGGGCGAGGGCCTTTGTATATGTTCACTTGGGCCGCACGGGCCATATAGTTTCAACGAAAAATGATTCTGGCGTGATGACTCTTCTGCATACATGAACAACCCATACTGGGGGTTCAACAGTTTTTCTATGTTTGTGACATATCCCTTCAGTTTATTTGAAGACGTTTATACGCATTCCCGTTTTTGGTCGATCTTCCACTCCAATTGTATGGGTCTGCCTTTTAACCATGGACTAGAACTTAATGATCGCGGCGGGTAAATACATCCCAACAACAGGGGTAGTAAAATGGAGATAACCTTAAAATTCAATGGTAGCGTGTTAGAACGGGTACTACTGTACCATTACGCTATCACTGTGATCAACACGCATTAGTGCATTCAGTACAGGTTTATATGGCGGCCAGTAGCCCTTGAATATCGTACATTACACAATCGCAACGATCCTCACTGGCTGTTCGTGACAGGAAGGTTGTTTCGGTTTAGATGGAAAGTTTCACTGTACGCAGAACGCATGTTTAACATTGTAAGAGACGCCTGACGAAGATCGTTACTACCACTACTACTACAAATACTCTGTTGATGCTACTGCTACTGCTACTGATGCTAAATCCGTTGCTGCCTATACTGTTCGTGTTCATGCTAATGATGTCCCTGTTGTTGGTATTGCAGCATCCAGAAGATAGGCACGCGCTTTAGTGGTGCGAGTGGGTAAGATGGACTAGGAGCTGTGATGGAAGGCGAACACGCTGGTGAGTCGTGGTATCGGGAGTGGTGGATTCGAACGTCATGGGTGTATAGCTAACACCAGTGCGCTAATGACTCTAAATCCCGCGTTTGTCGACCTTCAATTTTTAGGGCTGCCTACTGATTCGACCCCTGCGCAGCCTTCGCCCAATGGGGGGGCGGTGGACGTGGGCCAAGATTTCCCCTTGGCACAACGATACAGTTCCGTTGCAACTGGGGACGATAGGGTCCAATGCCCAGGGCAGACATAACTTCATTCGTCTACAACCCCGACGAATAGGGTATATAAAGGATGATCCCCCGAGACTGTAGCTCTACAGCGGGGTATGCACAACCTCATTGGTAATTGCTGATTGCCTGGGGTTCGTGGATTTAGCGGCACTAGGAGAGGATACGGCCCCATCACCGAATCAGACACCCGTTCATGTATCCACAACCCCCTCGGATCATATCGCCCCACATGGCGTGGAAACCCAAACCCCAGGTACCTCTTTCGTTCATAGCTGATCGGCCGGATTGGAATGTAACGGCGGCATCAGGGGAAGACACCGCTCAGTACCTAGATTCATAAATATTTGACTGGGGGCTGGGAGCTCGAGTTCGCGACGCAGCAGCACGCGAAGGAGATGAAGCACCCCCCCAGACCCAGGTATCTTGCCTCACATCTTCAAAGGCCTACGGATCAGAGACGAACATCGTTTTTCTGGACTTGATACCGCCCCGCATTGTGTACTCCGGGTACTACATGGCTATTCTCTGCTTCGTAAAGCCCGCAAACTTCGTCCAATGGGGCAAAACGGTTAACCAAATACATATCAGGTATTATAGTATGATATAGATGTGTTGATGCGCAGAAAAATTGCAGCTTCAACTTGGAACCCTGATTCCGAGTGCACCACTACACGGGGTCGATGAACCCAGCGGCACTTGGCAATAATAGAGTGCCGTCGTTTTGGATAATTTGACAATATTGTAATATTATACGATTCAACGAATCTAAGACGAAACCGGCGATCCTTCTGGACACTGCCGCCTCACGGAATATGAAACCCTAACCTGGAGTACACCCTGAACTGTAGTCGATGAGGCTGACGTCACTGGAAGAGAACGGTCCCACCCCCGGCTCGTGAATCCTTCAAACTACGTAAACAAGTACAGTATCATTACTCCAACGAATCGGAGACGAAGGCGGGGTGCGCTGGAGACGATACCACCACGCACGACGTAGAAACTTTACTCCGTGTGCACCATCGTTTACGTCGGCCCGTCCAGCCAGACCAAATATCCAGTCATTTCATCAAGTACAATCCGCTGCACACATGGGGTCACGCCAAGGCGCTAGCTTGGTGAAGGCGGTGCAACACCCGGCACTCTTCTTGGGTTAAGGAAGCCCCACCGAAACAAATGAACTAGTCCGCTCCTCACACTTGAACTAAACGCACCCGCTGGCAGACGTGCAAGACTACGCACAACGAATGTTTGCTGAAAGTATTGCAATATTATGGACGCAGGCGCACGCTGCAACGAAATGCCCGCGAACACCTCAAAATTCAGACCCCAGGCGCAGGTAAAATGCAGATCAACTGTGTATGGTGCTCCACCGGAAGACCACGATAGACACGAGAACATATCTTAAAGTACGAAGATATATTCCGAGTCCGAACCGGGGAAATCCACCGACACAGCCTTGCGCTTGGCGTCGCTCTTCTCCAGTTCCATCCCAGCGTTTTGCGCCGATCTTCACGTGGCGTTCGTCCTGAACTTGCTCGACCTGGTCGCTGAAAATATTCCTGGAGCGCTTGGAGCACGAGAAGTGGTGGGGGTCTTCCGCAGGCCGATCAAGATGTCGTTGTCCTCTAGGGTTCCTTTGCATTAGACGCCATCCTTCCCGACCTGCAAAACTAGATCACAGACAACAAACCGACAACACAGAAGAGACATCTCAGGCGTGTTTAATTCAAAGAGTTTAGTTGATGTGAGTTTGGTTGGCGTGTTTAATACAATGCGCTCAGCTAGTGTGAGTTTGGTTGGCGAAGACTTGAAAGGCATTAAAATATAACGCGTTGGCGTCCGCAGTAGAGGCAGGAAGGATGGAAGGTAAATAGGAATGGGATGCGACGAATGATGTTGGCGAACACTTACGTCGTTTTTGCGACAGAGACGGCGACGGCAGAGTCCTAGAGACGATGTCCTTAAGATAGTCCCAAAAATGGGCGTTGACGCACAGGAAATAATCATGTAGGGTAGATAGAAATGAGAAGGAAGGAACCACAACCACGGCAATCGCGGCGGCAAACGTAAATACAACGCCAACAACAACAGCAGCAGCGGCGGTAGATGCTTGTCTCGGTGTAGAAAGCAACGAAGGCTGGGTATCATGACGGTAGCGGCAGCGGCAGCGGGAGCAGCAGCGCATAAACAAATGGCAATACGCGTTCAATACCCCTGTCTCGACGCAGAGCTCGTATAAGAGAAGAACAAGGAAATTATATATTGGTTATAGTGCGCAAAACAATATGTCAATATTTGTACGTCCTTTTCAGTCTTGTTTCTAATGCTGAAGGTCGACTACGCGCGGGAACAGCAACAAGGCCAACAACAACAGCATGAACAACACCAGCATCAGCGGCGGTATACACTCGTCTCGGTGTGGAAAGGAACGCAAGCTGGATATCATAACGGCAGCAGCAGCGGCAGCAGCAGCAGCGCATTTACAGATGGCAGTAAATACTCCTGTCTCGATGTGGGGGCAGAGCTCGGATAAGAAAATAACAAGGCAACAATATCTTGGTTATAGTGCCCAAAACAATACATCGATATTAGTACGAAATGCTTTGTCTTGGTGTTTGTGCTGAAGGTCGACTACGCGCAGGAACAGCAACAACGCCACCAACAGCATATACAACAACAGCAGCAGCGGCCGTAGACATCTGTCTGTTTCGGTATTGAAAGGAACGAAGGCTGTACATAACAACGGCAGTAGCAGCGGCAGCAGCAGCGATTATACTCGGCATAGAGGCAGAGCTGGTGCAATTAAAAAAACGGCTGATCTGGGAAAAAATGGAGACTGTATACAACAGGTCTCGGTGTGAGCTCATATCATACAAAAAGATGACAAAAACATATTGGTTGTAGTGGACAAAAACATATCTTGAAATTATCCTATTTTTTTCTTCTTGGATTAATTGCAAAAGGTCGACTACGTGCGGGACTCAGCAACAACGCCAACCTCAACAGCATAAACAACAACAGCAGCCGCGTTAGACACTCTTGTGGAAATAACGCAGGCTGCAAACAACAACGACAGTAGCAACGGCAGCAGTAGTGCAAAACCAAATGACAGTACGCACCGTAGCGCATAAACAAATGACATAATTGAAATTACTATAGTACGATTTTTTGTCTTGGGTTTAGAGCTAAATACCAGTTCTACGGTAGAGGTAGCACATTTCCGCTACTTTGTTTCTGAAAAAAGGGGTTCCTTGACCCCAAATCGTCGGAATGTCAATCTTGATTTCGACAAAACAAAATTGTAGACTCGGGCCATGGGATTATTCGCCGCATGCTTTTTGATTTTTGCTGAAGTCAATGTTCGGATGAGGTATGGAGCTTCTTAAGTGAGGAGCCTCAGAAAAATTAAGGCGAACCTCTTTCGTGGAACGCCTCTAAAGGTCGACTACATGCGAGAACAGCAACAACTCCAACAACAGCAGCGGCGGCGTTAGACACCTGTCTCGGTGTGGAAAGGAGTGCAGGTTGTACATAACAACAGCAGCAGCAGCGGTAGCAGTCGCTCGTACGCGTACTATACCCCTATCTCGGTATGAGCTCGTGTCATGAAAAAATGGCATTTACATTTTGGTTGTAGTGTGCAAAAAGCATCTTGAAATTGTCATGCTTTATCTTGTATTTAGTGCTGAAGGCCGACAATGTGCGGGGACAGCAAGAACACCAACAACAACAGCATATCATGTAAACAACAGCAGCAGCAGCAGCAGCAGCAGCAGCGGCGGTAGACACTGACTCAAAACTTCCTACAACAGCAACAACGCGAACGACGGCTACATAAACAACAAAATCAGCAGCATCAGGGACGGTGGGCGCGCGGGGTTACAGCATCAAGAAAAGGAGCAGCAGCAGCAGCACCAGCACCAGCACCAGCAGCACTGGCCTTCGCCACGAAGTCTCGTGTTCTCGCTTGCGGGAACAGCAAAAACGCCAACAACAAAAGCATGAACAACAACAGCAGCGGCGGCGGTAGACAACTTCTACCGCAGCAACGCGAATGACGACTACATGAACAACACACGCAGCATCAGGGGCGGGAGACGCGCGGGGTTACAGCAGTAGCAGGGAAAGGAGCAGCAGCAGCAGTGGGCGTGTTCTCGTATTACAAACAAATATGGCAAGTGTGGAAAACACTCAACAACAGCAGCCGCGGTGGTAGACATAGGGAGCAAACAACAACAGCAACAGAGAAGCACAGAGCACAACTTACCTCCACCTCTTTTCTCGAGCGTGAAGGACACGGTACCGACATCGATAGGCCTGGCGCCACATTCACAGTCTTTGGACCAATTTAAGATTCTCCCGCTGCCGGGGCATGTGTCGCGCTCGCAGGTCGCAAAATCGACCCTGCCTCCAAGTTCTGTCTCCACAGCTGGGAGATGCAGCGGTTGCACTTTACAACGGGATTAAGCACTGACTTGGACGGGGGGGTTCTCTTAGAAACGAACTCCCAAGATCCGCCAAACGAGGGCGAGGCAGAGGAGCCTTGGGGAATTTTCGTATGTGTATTGAAGATAACACTAGCGGCAGCAGCTAAAGGTGCCGTCCACTCCGTAGAAACAGCACCGCCAGAAGCAGACGATGCCATCTGCCAGGCAGGAGCCGCACAAGCAGTAGGAGCGCCAAGAGAAGCAGCGCCAGCGGGAGCGGCGCCAGCGGGAGCGGCACCAGCAGGAGCGGCACCAGCAGGAGCGGCACCAGCAGAAACAACACCAGCAGGAGGCCCAGCGGTATACGAAGAGGCAGCACCAGCGTGATACGCGTCGTATGCTGTCTAGATGTGTCCACGCACGCAAAAAATTCAATGACCGGCGTCGTATGCCGTCTCATAGCGGGTCCCTTCTTGCCAAAGCAACTGAGATCAACGTTTCATTTGTCAGAAAGCTGACAGTCCTGTTAAAACTATTGCCAATAAAATGAAAAAAGTCCCTCTACTCGCGAAGAGTTCAACGCTCTCGCGAATCATCGTTCACTATCTTGCTAATGTCTACCGAAACGCCCTCACAGAGACCGTCCACGGCAAACAAGTTTATAATGGTGTTTATATATATTCACCGTTCCCAACACGAGCAAACTCCGCTGGCCGGAGGAGAGAAGAGCCATAGCACCTTTAACACTGCACCAGAAGGCACAACGGTAGAATGGTTGCTCACAGAGGCGATGTACAACGTCAGACTCCGCGAACAAGTAGGGAGATATGGGGTTACACTCAAAGTGCTTTATAAACCTTAAGAGCTTGATGCAACGTGCGCGCAAACGGCGACGAAAACCAAATATCGATGGATACTTAGTGCCAGTGTTGCTCACCTGAATCGAGGTTTCCACCCTACCCTGTTCTCGGAAAAAGGCGGAGTTCGCGCTCAGACCAATGGGCCCTTGCTTTCTGTCGCCATTCGGGATACAACTATCGTGCATGCTTGCTGCCCCCCCCTCGGCCCACCTCCACACCTGCGACGACTGCGGTGAGTTCGGCGCTGAGAGCTACGGCCGTAGAATGGTTTACCCTGGAAATGAATCTGACGGCGAGGCGAGTTCCCTCTGCCCCATTTCGGTGGCGCATATCTCACTCGCCGCGCCCGGCAGAAATAGTGGGCTTGTCTGTCCGCCAAGAGGACCATCGCCGTTGGTGTTTCCACCACGGTGTCCGGTTTCGGACTTGAAACCTGAAATGGGGTTGGGCGTGCAACGCTTACCGCCCTCACCCGGCGGGACTGTTCATTGCGTCCGACTCTCGTGCACGGCTGTTGCTGACTACCGCTCGGTTTGTTGTCTTCCGCCAGCAAATTAACCCCCTAAACACGCAAGATCTGTTTTGGTCCTGCTCCTGCCTCTCCGCCGTTGCCGCCCCTGCAGGGGGATCGCTTTCAGCTGCGTACTAGACAATCGTACTACAAACACGACGTATCACATGTAGTTAGTATGCGAAACCACGTTAGCCTATCTTATTTTCCTATTGTTGGCCAGGTTTTGTTTTTTTCATGTTCGGGTGGGTGTGTCCTGCTCATCTTCCAGTATGAAAATTGCACTTTTAATATTCTTGCCCAAAATCTCGAGCCCGAAATCATCAACTCCTGCCGCGTACTTGTACTTACTTTCTCTGGTGTCAGCATACCACCTGGTATCGCACTATTTCTAGGGTGGAAGAGAGGCGGCTACAAAGAGGGCGGCGATCAAAAAGTGTCACATCATCACTGCCAGCAGTATTGCTGGCAGTACCATCACCCCTACGCATCGCTCGCAACATGACTTCAAATGCCAGCCATCGTTCGACCTTTCATATCAAAACACATGGTACGAAAATGGTACCGATCACTCTGTTCCTGCAACGTACTGCTGACGTAGACATATATATAGCCAGTGCGGTACCCCATAACGACGGTGTGCGTTCGGTGGACTGCCGTGCAAGTCAATACCGGTGCACAATACCCACTCGGAATCACGTCAGTTCTTCAGTGGTTTCTTGAACGTCAGTACCTTCGAAGGACTTACTTACTCGGAGTCACGTCAGTACCTTCAAACGACTTACTTACTTCGAGTAAGTAAGTCGTTTCAGGGTACTGACGTTCTCGCCACCACTGAAGGTACTGACGTGACCCTCTTTACGTATTGTGTGTGTGTTCTTTTTTTCTACCTATCTATCCAGCACAACCAGTGCCCATGCCTTTTATTTGATCCTAGAGAGAGATTTACGAGTGGCACACATACGGCCGCAGTACCTTATTCATCCCGACTGCTGTAAAGTATGTCTTCTCTTCATCATTCATATACTACGGTATAATATAGTATCTTCCGCATACCGAGCTGGTATCACATCACATTGGATACGGCAGGCACAACGCACACAATCCATCTAAATAAGAGAGATAGCAATGCGAAACCAACAAAAAACAACATAGTCATCAACCTAGTGGCACCGGGCATATTAGTACTGGTAGTTACAAACGACCAGGCACCAGTTTATCGAATACCAGGATGTCAACCCAGTTTGTATCACATAATCGGAAATCACACACAGGAAGTGTTGCAATCCTGGGATCTCAGCGTCCGAATACTGGGAGATGCGGGAACAGTTATACAAATGTACGAAAATAGGAAAACCTAAACAAGCGCCACACTAAACCGTACTGGTAGCTGGTAAAATCTATGAGTAGAAGTTGAAAGGTTGTCCTGGACGGACTATTTAGGATATCAAGATGAATTACATAGCTACGAAGTGATAATATAAGGTATGAACATTCGGCAAACGCGAACCGCCGCCGCCGCCGCCGCGCAGGGAGCGGCAACAGCCGGCCCAGAAGGAGAAGGAGGAGGAAGAGGAGGGACAGCATCAGGCGCAGCAACTGTATCATCAGCAGCAGCAACAGCAGCAACAGCAACGGAAGCAATAGGAGCAACAGCAGCAACAGCAGCAGCAGCAACAACAGCAGCATCCGCAACAACAGCACCAGCCGCAGCAGTACTAGCAACAGCAGCAGCCAGAGCAGCAGTACCAGCAACAGCAGCCGTAGCAGCAGCCGCAACAGCAGCAACGCCCGGCCGAAAGGAGAAGCTGAAGGCGTAGGAGCCGCGTCACTAGAATGTGGGATGCCCGTACATGGTCGAAGCTAGTTAAGCGTCGAACGGATAAAGAAGGACGCGGCAACCGGTTCGTCGGGGAAGTGGAGGAGGAGTTGCCACGCTGTCACCGGGTAGTGGCCGGGATACCTGCTGTGCGCCGACGATCGGTTTGCGTCGGGCACGGGGGGTGTTGCAGCGGTACGGGCTCCAAAGGTCGCCCAGGGGGGCGACAGGGTATTATGTGATGTACGTCGATTGACCTGACCAGTGACGTATGGAGGGTGCACCGTGTAAGACAGCGATAAGGCCGTAGGATGGCTCGCTATCATATCGATGTAGGAATACAATGGAGTATCCCCGGCGGGGGAAGCCATTGTCTGGATCATACAGACCCCGTATCGCATGTAGTGATCGATACGGGTGCTCTGTTGCGCTATCTGAGGTTTAGTCAATCCCACCAAAGAACGAAAGAAACAAGTCAAACCACATACAGATCACACATCGTGCATGAGTATTGCCCATCACTTGCCTGTTTTTTAATCCCACGTCGCCCTTGTCGAGCAATACCAACGCTCGACTCCGTAGCGTCTGGCCATCTCGTCGCCAGAGAAGATATAGGAGCGACGTAAGGAAATCTCCATCAGGACTCTCTCAACGAACGACAACAGATGGCTATCGAGGTGCGACCGAGCGGATATCGGCCCAAGAGGGAGGCTAAGCTGTAACACAATCTGGTGTTTGTAGCGATGAGGCCAAGAGGTGCCTCGCGGGCAGTTCTTCTGACAGGGCTGCAGCTGCACAGCAGACGTACGAGTCTTTCGTACTACTTACCACTCTGAACGGAAAGTTAAGGGAGTACCAGGTATAAAAAAATCATAGTTAATGTGCGAACGCTTCGCATCTATATCTGCGTCTAGAGTTATACCGGGTAATTTATAAACGAGTTGTGCAGCAACAGGTATCAATAGCAAAAGCAATATATACACAGCTGGTGTTGCTGCGGGGGAGCGCACGAGTACAGAGAAAAGGCCGAAGCCTGTACGGTGCAGGCTATAAGGTATGTCCTACCCAACTGGTAGCGCACCAAGAGGTATTAGTACGAGTACGTACAGCAGTACTTATTTTACCAAGTTCGTACTATTGTACCCGGTAGGTATGGCAGGAAGTCTATAGCAGTGCTCGAACGTATAAACACACTTCAACTCTGTATTAATAACTCGTCTTGTACAACAGCCTATCAGGACAACAGTAACAGGCACCTGCTGTATACTGTCAGGATATTAGTAGTAAAAAAAACACTCCAGAGGATTTGGGTTTTGTACCGTATGTTATGGCCGTTTGCTTGGATATGAAACCGTCAGTACAGGCAGCTTCAACGCGCCTGTGCTGTGCGATTCCAATTCACTATGTTTTTATTCTACCCAAACTTCTGCTCAGCGTTAGTTCTGCAGCAACGCCGTCGCTACTGCATGCTCTATTGCTGTAGTATCGATAGGTTATGCGCCTCGTGCACAGAATAACCGGGGTCGATCCACCCAAAATACTACTTGTTCCCGATCAAGGAGCGAGTGTGTGTTCGGTCGGAGCGCCTCAAGAAGAATGAGTGAAGCTCGATCGGCAGTCTAATCCTCCGGTTCTACACGACAGTATCGACATGTTTCCCATTTCAACGAAAGCTCCACGGATGTTCGCCCTCCATTTGTTACTGGACGGGCAAGAGGAACATCAGCACACATCCCTCACGATGGTGGGCACGGACACGTGGGGCCGAAGGATGAGTCCCCACCGCCTTCGCCCTCTGAAACAGCCAGCAGAGGGGCTTACAGCGGGGGGAAATACTATTGTCAGGTCCGGGACCGGAACTCCCAGTGGAGTTGGATATGAGCGAGATGACTCGCAAACGCACCATACAATGGACCTGTGAGCCGAGAAGTTTGTTGTAGGTGCGAACATAGGACCAAACGTTATCGCAGGCACATTTACTTTGACACAGGGAATGAATAGCGGGACGATGCTGGAAACGTACGGGATCACTGAATATATGCCCGACGAAAACTCCTGCCGAAGTGAGACCGGCGTCGATTGCCCAAGACCCAGTTTTGTCAACAGAGGACATCGCGTTATTGACGTCTGCCACAGGATGTTTTTCTGTTCTAAAAAGGCACACGACGATGGTACCAAGATACGGCGAAGACGCAGGAAAATGAGAAAATTTGACTACGGACGTTGACCCAGATCTCGCTGGTGATGTCTGAAAATCATACTCTACGACGGGAGTCGCTGCGCGCATGGCAGGAGCGCCTGTAGACTTGGAGAATATCATAAATTGGCTGTTGGGTTGATACCAGTCTACTGCGTAGAATAGCCGGACACCATACGTAGTTGGTGCAAAGTGCAAACAATCAAAAGGCCGATGTACTAGCGAAGCGCTTGTATGCGCTCAAGTTCATCTCAAACCTCCTCACGCTTTTCGGTGAATGAACGACCCCCCATTTCAAAAAGGTGTCATGCCAAAAGGGTTTATTTGAACCCGAATAAAGAACGAAGGGTTAATGGGGAGTTACGCTGCTGACATTTTATGTAGCAGTAGTTGGTGGTATTATTGGTGTTTTAAAGATCGAAACGGTATTCCTGCGGTACTCATTGTGGAGAGTTAGATTACGCGAAGACGAATTGGTATGAACTAGTTCTTGGGAGGACATGTCAGGATATTTTTAGTGCAAGAACAACTCAATAGGAAATGGGATTTTGTACTGTATGGTATGGTGGTTTGCTTGGACATGAAACGGTCAGTACAGGCAGCTTCGACGCGCCTGTGCTGTGAGATAATAATTCACTCTGTTCTCACTCTACCCGCACCTCTGTTCAGCGTTAGCTACTGCATGCTCCTCTGTAGCAACGCCGTCAGTACTGCATGCTCTACTGCTGTAGTATCGACATATGCACGTCTCCCTCGTTGTATCGGTCCTGGAAGCAAGCCGGTGGAGCTCCAATAGGGCAGTCTCCCACTCGGCGACAAACGTCCCGCCCGTCGTAGGCTCTGATACTACTCCAAAGGCTATCTCCATTGTCATCTCAGCTGAATATCCACACCCACGCCGGGAAGATAAACAACTCGATTACCAGGAGCTTGCCTAGCCCTACTACCTATTTATGCTGCTGCAAGCCTGCACTTCATTTCTACACCATTCTGGCCTCGCTGCAGCACTACGCTTGGGATTATCGTCATCTATCTCTCGTTGACCATTTTTGGTATAAATGTGGTGCAAATAGAGCGTAGACCATTGACGGGATGATGGGTTCCACCACCACGTACTCCCGGCCGCACGCCCATGGTCTTATCTGGAGCCGGCTGTAAATTTTAATTGGCGCGATTCGCCAAAAACGAGCGAGCAAAACGAGCAAACAAATATTTTGCCTACGTACATATGCGCGATAAAAAGTAATTCGTATAGCGGTGGGTACAGGCTTCTTCTGTCCGTATCTAAAGTTTGTTGTGTTTTTGTAGTACTGATTGCGAGAGCTGTACGTGACTGATTTCCACACACACGCGACATCTACAGAAGCGAACGATCGTGCGCCAACGCGTGGGACTCGTTTCGCCGCACAATTTGTCTCGAGTTGGTCACTGTCGGAGTGTTGCTATGGTCTTGATGATGTTTTGCGGCTACGTTTGCCTTGATGTTCTCTATCTAATACACTTATTTCTTGTCGCCTTTCCTCTTGATATTTTCGAGACGTCAGGCATTGGTTTTCCGCAACGACCGGTTCACTCTACCTATGATAACATCACGAGCACTTGCCGTGAGTAACCAGTTAGCCCGGCCGGGTGACGTCAAGATTTATTAACTACGTGCAGGTGGAAGAGCGTGCACATGAAAAATCATCACCGGGATCACATGTATCTTCTCTTGCACAAGGAAGTGCATAGCGAAAAATCGAGTAGTTTCGCAAGCAAAACGTATTTTTTTACGCTCGTTCACCATTGGGGCAACACGCAGACGCAGTCCTCATCGTTCACTGCTCCCGCAGCCCCTCGAAACATAAAAACAAAATAGGTTCTTCACACATAGCTCTCACGTACTCCGCTCTCAGAAGTTGTTGTGTACCGGCCGTAAGTGTCGATTGTACTTTGCAAGGACAGCATGCTACATTTCTTGCGGAATAATCAGGACACGTGAACCAAACGTTGTTTGAAAGAATGCCGATCACAAGAATACAACCATCCTCGTGTTATCAACGGAGTAAACACGTTGCCTACAAGTCGTGGCAGAATCTGTCCCTGAAGCATACTGAGACAGTGCACATGCTGCACGCATCGTTCGCCATAAGGTTTAATCTGAACAATATTCTCCGGACCGCCCCGCAGTCAACATTCACCATCATTGTGGGCCAGAATTGCAGCCTGCTGGATACATTTCGTCTCGGACGCATACAACTCGCACTCCCCACTGTGTTTCCAATTTGGGTTCGTCTCCCTCGGATGACTAAACGTCCGGGCAAAGAACGTCGGATGCACAGCAGTTAATACACCTTCTACCTTCGTGCTGCTGCCAACAGTGATTATGGTGGTATTTCTATGCCCCCACTGCCATCTCATGCCCCCTGGCAAACGCGCGAAAATATCGATGGCATTGACGACAGCGCAGCCACCCCCCTTGATTTAGAACAGCTTGATGTTCTACTTACTATCTGCTCAGGATAAGGTCATCGGCGATTCAACAAGCAAAGCCTTTGCCACAAGTGGCACTTGCGGGGCCTCCACCACCGACGAAAGCGCGGCAGTTGGTCTTGATAGGTACACCTTTCGAGCTAACTCAGAGCGTTTCCCAGGTGTTGATGTGGCCGTGGTGCCTGCGTCACCACCCGTGAGACGTCGAATATGGGAAGGGCGTGTCAAATGTGGGAAGGACGTGTCATTTAGCTCAAATGATGCAAGAAAATGACCGGAACTGTACTGGCCCCCATTCGAGCAAACAAACCTATAAAACACGAAAAAAAGCTGGGTTTCACTTGCTGTTTTAACAGTACGCCTCGAGATGGCCGGCCTTGTTGCTCAAACTGGGGACAACGACGTTCTATACCGCTTCCATATCGGCGGCGACATCGTAACTCCTTCAGGTTTTCATCGGTGTGCCTAACCTCCCGTGCGTGTGAATAAGCGACACCTGTCCCGTTCCAAAGTTATGTCTACATCGTCTCGGCGCCCGCCCTGCTGGCGGAGGGGCTATTCCACTACCGCGAAGGCGTATGGCAGAGGGTCGCCTCCACCACCGCAAAGTCTTCTGCACGAAATCTGTAAAATAGCTATTCGCTATTCCCAAAATATACAAACTACTGCAGGCGCCGTGTCAAAGCAAGATACTATATAGAATGGAAACCTCTAGGCGAATGTACACTCCGGCTGACAGCGGTGGCAGGGGAAATCAGCGGTGGTGGCATATTTAACACGGCACTCAGAATGACAGAACCTACACCCATATCGCACTGCTGAAGTATAAACGGCACGACCTACCGTACCCTACCCACTGCTTTGACACTGCACGAGAAGGCACACCGGTAGGCGTAAGGCTCACAGAGGTGGTGTACAGCATCAATCGCCACGAACAAGTACGTAGGGGTTCGGGTGAAATCAAACTGGTAATTTAACATTGAAGCTTGATGCAGCGTGCGCAAAAACGGCGACGAAAGAAGTGCCGGTGACTACTTAGTGTCAGTGTTGCTCACCTGAATCGCGACGTCCTCCCTATCCTTTTCATGGAAAATGCCGGCGTTCGCGTTCACACCAATGGGTCCTTGCTCTCCGTCCCCGTTCGGGATTAAACCATAGTGCACGCTTGCTACCCCCCCGCACGCCCCACCTCCATACCTGCGACGACTGGCGGGGGGTCCGTGCTGAGAGCTACTACACGGTGGAGTGTTTCATCCAGGAAGTGAATCCGGCGGCATGGCGAGTTCTCTCTGCCCCATCTCCGTCGCACGTAGCTCACTCGCCGCGCCGGGCAGGTGTGGTGACCTCTCCTGTCCGCCAGGACGAGCACCTTTGCCGTTGGCGTTTCCACCACGGTGTGCGGTTCCGGACTTGAGTCTTGCCATGGGGTTGAGCGCACAACCCATACCAACCTCACCCGGCGGGCCTGTTTCTCGCGCCGACCCTTATATACGATTAGTGTTTACTACTGCATGGTTTGATGTCTCCTGCCTCGCATTTTTTTTGTTTTTGCTCATCTCATTTATTATCTTCACCCATCTTCTTCTTTCTCTCCTTCCAACTCGTAACTCAGATCCGGGGTCACATAGCAGGCTCTTCTTCCCCCTTCCCGCTACGGTACTTGCCTTCATTTTTATCGCGAGAAGATTTCAGCCTTTTCTTCCCTCGTCGACTCGCATCGAATTGTCGCATGCAAAGAGATAGAGCCTGGCCCGAAAAATTCAAAATAGATATACTAAAATGGCGTCGCAGACTGGCAACATACACGTGGGGGTTGTCGTATGATTGTCTTACACGCAGCCGAAAGAGATGCACTTGCAGCGGCGGTGACGGCGGAGAGGGAGTAGGAGGACCAACTTCGGTGTTGCTTGCCGAGGGAATCATTTCGCTGACGGCCACCCCTTCGCAATGCTTTTAACATGATTTCAAACGACACTCGCCGATTGATCATACCAACGCACAGCACGAAAAAAATGGTACCCATCACTGCTCCTGTCAGTGCTGCTGCTGTGGTTACATATAAATCAGTGCGGTGCCCAATAACTACGATATGCGCTGGGTGGGCTGCTGCGCAAGTCAATAACGGTACACAGCCGGGTGCGTGTAGCGATGAGACCAAGAGGTGCCTCGCAGGCAGTTCTTCTTACAGCTACGAGTATTACAGGGCTGCAGCTGTACTCTGCCCGGAAATACAAGGATTTTTTCGTATACATATTAATGTTTACACGCTACCTATATTACCCGTTCTGAACGCTGCAGAGTAACATATTCGAGCTGTACCGCAGCAGTACCAGCAATCACAATACACAGCTGCTGTTACTGCTCCTGCTGTGGGGGAAGGTACGAGTACATAGAAATAGGCGAAGCTAGTAGGGCGCACGCAATAGGGGTACATCCTGCCCAAGTGGTAGCACACCAAGAGATACCGCAGTACACCTTGTTGTACGTACCAGGTACGTATGGCTGTACCGGGTAGGTCGGAGGAAACGTCTACAGCTGCAGTGTTCGACGTGCATACTCTGTATTCATCGCCACTGTGGTACAAGAACACGACACTGCAGTAACAGGCACCTGGTGTATAGACGTCTCCTCCGTTGTATCGGTCCTGTGGGCAAGCTGACGGCGCCCAATAGGGCAGACTACCACTCGACGACCAAGTCCCGCCTGCTGTACGCTCTCGTACTGCGACGGCCAAGGGCTATCGAATCCAGCGTCATCTCAGTTGATTACCCGGGCTGGGAAGATAAAACAACTTGATCACCAGTAGCTCAACCCAGTCCTGCTTTACCTTCGTGCTGCTGCAAGCCTGCGCTTCGGTTCCTGCACCCCTTTGGACGCGCTACAAGCACTACAGCTGAGACGGTCGTCTTGGCGTTGACCACGTTTGGTGTAAATGCGGTGCTAACAGAGGGTAGACGACGGACGGGATGATGGGTTCCACCGCCACATACTCCCCGTATTGCTCTTGATTGGTCACATCCCTCCGGTACTATTGGGTGTACTACACCCTCAAAAGTTTTTTTTGCTTTATTTTCATTGGTTAGGTGGAAAAATATGGAACGCTGATTGGTCTGTACTATGGGGCGCCAGGTAACACCATTGGCGTGCCGCCGTACTCCCCATATTTTTTTCAAATGGGTAATATCCCTCCGACACTATGGGGTGTACTGTGGGAACACCCTCCTAAGGCTTGTTTTTGCCTTATTTCAACTGGCGAGGAAACAATATAGAACGCTAATTGGCCTGTACTATGGGGCTCCAGCTAAGCCTATGGGCGTGCAACCTATAATTGTCGTTGGACACTTAATCCCCCAGCAGGAAGGCACTGATGTAGATATGCATGGTGTTTTGTCGTCGGGATGGAGTGTTAGTTTCCGCGGCGATGATTATTTTCCCGCCTGGAATGGATGGTAACTTCTGTCAAGAAGAGTTTCCATTTTAGCAAGGGCTGGGACATGCAGTCGGGTTTCCTTTCTAACTGGGAAAGGGTGGACAGATGGGAATGTGCGGAGGGAATTACTTCCTGACCGTAGACGATGGAACGAATTACTTCATGACCGTAGACGATGGAACTTTATGGCAGGAAGAGGATTGGATAGGGACGGACGGCCAGAGCCACCTCAACATATACTAGGACCGCATGCCGCCACAGCGTGTTGTTGGCCTCTCTTCAAATTGCCTTGGAGTTGTGGCAACCTCCTAGTTTTTTTGTTTTATATGCGGCACGTTGTAAACCTGACCGGTTTACCCTGAGCACCGTACAGAAACATTCGTCCAGACGGCATCGGTGTTTGATTCAAACCGCGAATATCGTTTGAGGTCAAATGCTTCGGCTATTCCATACGCCGTCCAGTGAAAAGCGGGTGAACGTTTGCTGTGACTTGGTGCATATGAAAATGAAGTCAACGCCCGCCGGCAAGCAATAAACGTACTAACTCTTCGGCTGGGTAGATATCAACATTTCCGTACCGTGGGTAGTGCCAAAGGGAAAGGAATATTTTGATGCTTCAAGCCCGAGTTTTGCGTATACTCGTAGATGGTTTGGGCTATAGCAGAACTCCTCGGTACCAGAGGAATTATTCCAGCGGCGATGATCGAGGGGTAGTCGCGTAGCAGTCGTATTTAGCCGTTGTCTCGAATACTTCCATAAACTCATTCAAAATTCCTAATCGAGAAATACATATAGTTGAAGTCTCGAAGAATGCACTTAGCTAAATGCGCAAGTGACACACATAATAAACGTTGGATCCGGCAAGGGTACGAAAAAAACGAGTAAGGCGAATCCAGGTGTCGAACTGCGTGTTAGACCTACACGATGCCGTTCGCGCGAGCAACTCGAACAGTAACGCACATCACGAGCACCGCAGATCACTGACGAACGATATGTTGTCTTATTGTGTCTCGTAGTAGCTGGGGTGGAATTAGGTGGGTATACATGAAAACTTGATGTATACAGAGTATTAATAGTACACAAAGGAATGTAGACCAGACACCACGTGAAATCTTACCTCTTGATGCATGGACGTGATGTCTCACAGCACCACGCTTACCCACTGGAGATGAACATATCATATTCCCTCCAGCGGGGCATGCGCCTCTAGGTGTCTTGGTGCTGCTAAAGACGAACTTAGTGTAGCCTTGGAGAGCGCCGGTTCCTACTGTATACACAGCTGATGCAATACCACGCCACCCTCTGTCCATTCCCTTGTTGGTGCTCGACGCAGGAACTTGGAGAGAGCGTTGAACTTGCGGCAGGTAACCTGAAGAAAATTGGGCCTTCTTTTTTCATCGCCCGCAGTCTTGTCCGTGCTGCCGCTTCTACAGGCTGGCACACGGGGGCAGAGTGGGAAGTTTTAATGCCCTACTGGCCTGTTTGTATCTACCGAAGCGTTCACAATCAGCTCGACTTGTACCCATGCCACCGACGCACTCTGTTTCGCAATTTGCGTTTTTCCAGCATTATTTAATGGGACAACACCGCAATGACAACAATATTGGTTGACTGCGGTTGTGACACCGAATACGACAATCAAGTCGGGACCTGCGTTCTCCCCGGGCCTCATGTGGGTCGCCAGCATCGAAAGACAATGATAGCCGATTAATCGTATCATATATTTGCGGGTGTTGTTGCATCCAAGCTTCCGTTCGAGTATCGATAGTATGCTTGTGCTCATGTTCAAAGGAAAACGGAACTTATCGCTTCTATGTGCGAATCACACATCGGATATACAAGGTCATCCTCGTTTCGTGAGCCACGTAACATTCGAACGCCGAGTAGGGTGAGCAGGAACGAATTGTGGTCGTAGCCCAGCAACGACTCTATCGTTAATGTAGAGCGCGCTCATGAGACGGGCCCCTCCCAGTTTCGTTGGTGGTTTGACGTACTGTCACCTTTCCGGTAAACATCTCCCATTAGCGACCTTCGGACATAGCAGGTATCACGTACTTGCACGCCTATTCCCACGCACCACGCCGTTGGTCAATATCAGCTCCTCTATCCCCGTGTATCCACACGATTCATTGAACAGGACGACCCCCACATGACGGGCTTGCTGGGGCACACATTCAACTAGGCAGGTACCGACGACTATTGGTGCGCTATTCTCTCAAATGAACCCGCCCTCCGGCTGAACGTGCGGGTAAGAGCTTCCCTACCCGAATTTCCCAACCGGCGGGTAATTCCGAGAGTGGCGCTCATCCTCAACAATGGCCAGCACCGCCTCGTCATCGACGTAACACACCTTCACGCCGGGACACCGACACACATTGCTCGGTGACCGACGGCCACGGACTGGATATACCGTGTCTATCTTAGGGGGTATTGGCCGTTAGGGTCTACGCCCAGGTCTACAGTGACCTCGACACTGCTTCGACGGCGGTGTTCCTTCCAGGCGGGCAGGCTGTTCTCAGCGCAATAAACCCTCTCGCGGAATGCCAGTCGTTCGACGGAGACAAAGTCTTGGCCGAGACGTTCGAGAGAATGCAGCGCTTCACACCGGCTTGCTCATTGCGCGGCGAAGTGATGGGCATTCCATTCGAGAAGCGGGTGCTTAGTGCAGGAAACCTCGCACGCCGGAGTGGTGTGCAAAGCTCCTAGAAGGAGAAGGCGTCCATGTTCGGTCGGACACGGAGTCACCGCACACCGTGCTAGGCAACGAGCCCCCCCCTGGTTTCCCTCCTGATCAACGGTGGCACCAACCACCTAAACTCCCTGAGGTTTTCGAAAGAACAAGACGTCCCCGAGCTGACATTTCGGCAGGCTAATGCTAGGGTCAAGAGGACCGTATTTCCGTCCACAATCGATGCAATGCTCGGAGAAAGCTCTCGCATCGCTGGCGAAGACCATATTGAACCGGTCATGTATGGTCTTAGAGTCATCGGTGGGCCGATCGAGAGCTATCGCGTGTCGAGTCCCCTGGGTGTCAACTTTGGGCAGCTGCACAGCAGTACTGGTACTACTTACCACAGGTGTAGGCATCAGTATTTGGTAGCTATACCAAGACACGTTTCAACAAACTATAGTAGATACTAGGTACGGTTTTGCAGTTACAGTAGTAGTGATAATTTCATTTTGAAAACGAAGCATGCAGCACGGCGGAAACTCGTGGCGGTTAGCCATGGTGTAATTCAGCCGTAGGCGATACAGTAAAGCCAGACCCAGTACGGGTGGAGTGATGGTATAGTTCTGGCAACTCAGTTGTAGGGATAGGGTCGGTCCAGGGGTAGATATACACCCCCTGGCCATTGTTGTGTTGCGCGATCGGGTCGCGTCAAGGAGTTTAGGTTAGTACGTGGGTTGTCAGAATCAGCTGGGAACGCCTTGTATTGCGGTGTATGGGTCAGCATACAACCAGAAATGGTGTACATTGACTCTTCGAGATGTGGGCTCACTGCGCAGTCTGCGTTTCATCAGCAACAAACCGCGGTGCTACTTAACGAAGCGTGTCGCTGCACTCGGTAGAACGGATACTTTTTCAGGAACAATACGAAGTTCTATGGCTCTCTGAACTTACTTGATATATCATTGTTACGACATATCAGATGGAAGTGTAACTGGTTTTTCTGAGTCGCGTATTCGTTTTGCTGGGAAAGACGAGAAGGGTTGAAACAATTCAACTTGTGTCACACAGCGACCGCATTGATACGCACATTC
This sequence comes from Nereocystis luetkeana, assembly GCA_031213475.1. NCBI lineage: Eukaryota > Phaeophyceae > Laminariales > Laminariaceae > Nereocystis > Nereocystis luetkeana. Next base: position 5,866,091 of record JARUPZ010000033.1, read on the forward strand.
TGGTTGATTAGTCCTCGTGCTTAGGCACGATGCCTGCGATTGTTTAGCTGGAAAACCAGCAATAACCGGCAAAAATGGTATGCCGCGCGTTAGCCGCACTAGCGATATTTCCTGCGAGCTACCAGTATAGCGTACGGTCGACGATGGTATCCTTATGCTGCCTCGAAAATCAGCAGGGAGCAGCCTTTGTTTGTTTTTCAAGAGAGGTAGGGGCTGTGGCGAACGACCGGTTAGCCTACTGGAGGCCTTCGCTGTACCCGGACATGTGTTTCGCCCCTTGGATCTGGTGGCGGTCGATGGAAGTTTGCGAACAACTCGATCCGTTGTCCGTCTGCTCCGGCCCCGTCACCCTGTAGGCTTTGGCCTATGAGCATCCCACACATGGGTTGGTGTGATAGAGAGTAGTAAAATGGAGTACCATATATATAATAATCATACGATAGCCGTGGTATCAAACCCCTGTAATACCCGAAGATAATTCCCGGGGCCCTGATGTTTCTTTTATTCGTTAGGCGATTAGTCTGTGTATTAGCTTGTAGCTGATGTTTATGCCTAAACTCGAATACCAACGCCCGGCAACACACAGCGGATGTTTCATTAGAAAACGCAGTCACGGCCAGATGACTTGCAGGAGAAGCTTCAATCGAAGAGACGAAGAGATGGTTTGGTGACCTTGAGCTACAATGTTGATTGATTGGTTTGCTCGGCAGAGGAAAGCTGATGGCGAGAAAAAATAGAGTGAGTTCATCGGGGAGCGGTGCGTGCGTGCGCTCACGGCTCAAAACAAAGCCGCCTTTACAATCCGTTAAAAACAGAGAGAGACCCTTGTAGTCAGCTAAAAACAAACATCAGGGGAGACACCTAGTTTTCCTGAAGCAACCTATATTTGTTAGGGTACATACTCATGACCTCGTGTAGTCCATGGTATTACTTCAACCATAACTAGTACTATGTTACCGGTCTCGAAAGGATACTGAAGACATAGTCCCCATAAATTACTATATGCGCACGTCCTACATGTGCACTATTCATAGATTATGTAGATACTAGTTTAGAGCGATATATACTCATGGAGCTTACCGGTACGTACGCACTACTTGTGCTGTTGTGCATGCTAAGATCACGGAGAGCGGGACACCTTGTATCCCTGGACAGGTCTGCTTATTGAGCCGGCACTCGTTGGTACTCACGTTAATGTTCGTTTAGTGATAGAAGAGTCACTTTATTCCTTTCGTGCACGACGGAGACTGAGACCACGCTCGTGCCTCTCTGGAAAACCCCTGGTTTTCCACCTAAGATACGCCTTCCGAGTACTACAAATACGATCCCATTGCCTAAACCCAGGTAATTACCGGGTTTTCAACCTCATGCGAAGCAGTATCATATCACTAGCCCACTCTGATGAGCTATTTATCCAGAATTATGGGAAAATCATGGAAACCCCTGTTCCACAAACGAGAACATGAGTCGAAGATGCGGCTCCTTAAAACCCACTCCCACACCTCTGAACGGCAAGGCAACGAAGCCGGCAAAGTACGCGAAAGTATTAAAGGAAGACGCAGCCTTGAGGCGCAGTAAGAAACCGTCACTGAAAACTCATCTCCATGTCACCCGCGACGAGGGGGGCGAGGAAGATGCATGGGAAAGTGAAAAGGGATTATAAAAACAACGGTAAGAAACGAAACTAAAACACGGAAGATGTCAAAACACCGAAAACCCAGCTTGAAACTCGCGAAACGTGTCCTGTGCCACAAATGAGTGACCCGGTTACCCAGACCAGCCCTGTCACTGAGCGGGGGGAGAATACGCGAAACCCATCCCAAACCCAAGCCCTAGAAAAAAAGAAAAAACAAACAAATAAACAAACAAACAAACAAACAAACAAACTAACAAACAAACAATCAAACAAACAAGGAACACATCTACCAGAACAAAACCCGACCCGAAAACTCGGAAAACGTCAATAAGTTGAAAAACCACCCCCCAGAGCCCAGGAAAACGTCAAGCGACAAATTTCGAGAACAGCCGAGAAGCGAAAGTCAGCTATCCACGGCGGCGCCTCGAGATTCATCTACGTGACGCTGGACCCCCCGTGCAAACGCGCTAGCCAAGTGAATTTGCAGACACCAAGAGCCTCGTGCAGCTCTCGTCAAAGTCACATAGCGCGCCGGGGAAAGAAGAAGCTTGATCGGTCTCGGGTTGTCCAAAAATCGAATCAAATATACTCCATCCGTGGGCGTAGTCGCGCTGACTTTCCCGAGCCACCACAGTCCGTCGTCGCCTTTGTACCAAACATGGGCCCCGTTGGGAAGCACGGTGTTGCAGTATCAGCGGAGCCAGTCAGCGTGCGAGACGCAGCCATAGCCGGGTGTCAGAAAGCTCTCGGCGATATTACGAGAGAGCTCCTGTTGTGCCACGCCAATTCTCATTCGGCGGTACAGGCGGTTGGTTTGGTGATGCTGGTTCGGGGTGCCGGCCCAACAGCGCGAAATGGCGCGGCGAGAAAGCTGAAGGTCCATTTCCTGCTCCCAGGATGGACGGGATGGTCCTGTCCAGTGCGTCTCGTACATCACCGCGATGACGCTACCTCGACCTCGAACCGATTGGTGTCCGGTAATTTTTTCCACTTCGGGTCGGTGGAGAGGTGTCGAGACGTCGTCCTGGGCGATGTGGTACGGTGGAGATATCTTGGAGAAGTTGTTGAGCACGTACTGCGTCAACCCCGCTGGAAAATACTTCGGTATGCCGCCACGGTCGTGGGGGTTGGCGCAGGGCTTGCAGCGTTGAACAGAACCGCGCCGGCGAGCGTCCGCGCCGCGCATATCGGAGGGAAGATCCAAATACAGGAGCTTTGCCCTAAGAGGAGATCCGTCCGGGGTGTCCGCTGCGGAGCAGGGGCCAACTGCGAGAACTTTGTAGGGGCCTTTCAGGTCGAGTGAGAGTTTGGCCTTGAGGACCTTGGCGTCCGTGTCGGGTTTTGCCCCCTGGCGGATGGTGGCCGCCGTGTTGTACACCCAAGCCCAGCCGCCAACGTCAAATCTGGGGACCGGACGCAGAGCGTCGGCGAGGGCGGAGTTGCGGCGGTTCACGCGGGCAACAGTGAAGGCGTGGTGTTCGCGAGCGATATCGTACGCGCGCTGCTGGCGGTCCATCGCCAAGTCGCAATAAGCGAGGTGGTCGCGGGCCAAGCTTTGGTGGCCGGCGACTCCAGCACGCTCGAAAATCGTAAGGGGAAGGCGTGGCAGCCGACCAATGTTTACCTCGTTGGGAGCAAAACTCGTGGCGGCACTGACCGAACTGCTGTACGCAAATTCGACATGAGGGAGCAGTTCATCCTAGCTGTTCTGGAGCTCGTTGACGACCATTGCCAGCATCTGGGCCATCGTGTGGCTTACACGTCCCACCCCACCGTTGCTGTTTGGGTGGAAGGGGCTGGTGGCATTTTTTCGAGCCCCAAGAAGCTGATATACGGCGTAAGAACGCTTGGAACAGAACTCGAGGCCGTTGTCCAAGAGGATGCTGTGCGGGTACCCCCAGAGAATAATATACCGGTTGATAGGAATGTTGGCCGTGCCCTCAGCGGTGAACTCTGGCGAAGTGACGGCGTACACGTCGGCTCGGCGGCTGAAACGATCAGTGAAAAGCAAGATGTAGGTATTTACTCGAGGCGTGGCCGGGAGGGGGCCGAAATAGTCGATGCTGACGGCGATGCCGGGCCCTACTAGCAAGGGCAATGTGATGATGGGCCACCGGACCGTCTGCTGCGACGTTTTCCGTGCTTGGCACTTCAAGCAGTAACCACCACCGGGTGAAGATGCTCATATCCATCCACCAGTAGAAACGTTCGAGCATACGTAGGGCGCGCGCGGTTCCTAGGTGGCAGGAAGCCGTGGAATGGCAAGCTTGCATGACCCAGGGGCGCATGAGGAGCGGCACATAAATGCGAAGAGGCTTGTCCTTCAATCAACAGGCCGTACACCCACCGGGCGTTGCGTGCCTGACGCAAGGGGGGGGGAAGCCTGCCGGACGAGTAGAACGATGCCCGCGTCGGCGGTGTGTAAACGGCCTTTGGTAGCCAGCTCCTGAACTTCTGAAAAAGGAGGGCGCTGGTGGGATGGGAAACATGAACAAAAGTCGCCTGGCAAACCTTCCGGCCGGCCAAGGGCTATTTAACGCATGGTGGCGTTGCACTGCGGGCTCGGTCTGTTGTTCCCGAGCCCAATCGGTGTGCGAATAGCGCGTTGCAGAATCACTGAACGGAAATTCGGCAGCTGCGCTGAGAGCGTCCAAGTCATTCCTGGGGACGGTCGGTGCATCAGTTGGCAGCGGAAGCCGTAAAAGAGGGGTTCCCACGGGCTCGGCGCGGTTAGGTTCGGACGGGATGGGTACCGTCGTGACCAACGAAGCGGCAGGAGCCGGGGTCACAACGACTGGTGTAGTCGGCCGCGGCCGTGGGGCTCGCGGCGGGGTGATAGCACGCCGAGCTGATGGCCTAGGGACCCCGCCAGGCCTGAAGCCATAATCAACAGCAGGCGGCGCGGAGCCAGCGGCGGCGGATGTTTGTCTGCGCGTCCGAGTGGAGATGCGCCCGGAAGACAGGCAAGACGTTCGGAGGTGCCGGGGTGCAAGGCGGCGATGGGGCAGACGCGGCCGGATCAGTGATCACAGCGGAATCATCTCCCTGTAAAATGCTCGTCGGTGGAGAAGTGCGCTGGGCGACCGTCGTCGCTGCAGCGGGGGCTTCTGCATTGACCTGGCCGAGAGGGGCAGACGCGGCCGGAGCAGTGCTCACGGCGACTCCTTCTCCCTGTATAGTGCTCGTCGGGGGAGGAGCACGCTGGGCGATAATCGTCGCTGCAGCGGGGGCTTCTGCATTGGCCTGACCTGAAGAGGCAGACGCGGTCAGAGCAGCGCTCACAGCGGAATGTTGTCCCTGTAAAGTGCTCGTCGGGGGGGGAGCGTGCTGGGCGACAGTCGTCGCTACAGCGAGGGCTTCTGCATTGGCCTGGCCTGAAAAGGCAGATGCGGCCGGAGCAGTGCTCACGGCGGAATCTTGTCCCTGTAAAATGTTCGCCGGGGGAGGAGCGCGCTGGGTGACAGTCGTCGCTGCAGCGGGGGCTTCTGCAGAGCCCTGGTCGCCCCCGGGGGGTACGACAAAAACCGAAGCGAAAGCGGCGTTGGCGACGGGTTACAAAACCCTCCAGCCAGGACGGCGATTGGCGGTGGCGACGGAAGCAGAGACACGAGCGACGAATCTCCCCGAAGGAGCAGAGAGGTCGTCAATCCTCATACGTGGCCGGTGTGTGCGAAAATCGCGAAAATCCGAAGAGGTGAAAGGCAGCCCACCAAAGACGGCACTTTCGGTGCGGGGCACCAGCGCACCCAAACCGACACCGGGAGTCTGAGAAGAGCGAGTGCGAAGCCCGCAGGCCTGGAGGAGGAAGATACCCCCGTCCTCGACGGGCGTGAGGCTGCTATAACCACTGCGGTCGGATTCCATGGCCGGCTCTGGCAAGCGAGAGAGAAAATCAGCATTGCCGCGCTGCCCTTGCGGTACTCGAGGGTGTAGAACGCTGTGAAGAACTCGAGCCACCGCTGAACTCGCGCGTTGTGATCCCCTACTTTGCCGATGCTCTCAAGTGTCTTGTGGTCCGAAAATGTACGAACTTTTGTCCCTCATACGTTGCCGCGGAGTTAGGGTTAGCTCCCAGGTCCAACGGGGTCCAGTGCTTCTCGGAATCGAGAGTAGCGCGGCTGATATAAGCAATGGGTCGTACCGGGCCGTCCAGTTGTTCTTGTTCAAGCGCGGCACCAAAACCGTCGATGCAGGCGTCACAGTACACGCGAAAGGGGCGGGAGCCGTCGGCTACAGCGTCCCAGTCCGGGAACAACCACAATGTTCGGGACAGCAAGCTCGACGAGGATCTGGCGAACGTTAACTTCCATGGCCGGCGTAAAGGTGCACTTAACCCCAATCCGGAGGAGGGCAGTAAGAGGACGGATCCTTTTAGACAGGTCGGGCAGGAATTTGCGATAATATCCGACGCCACCCATCAACGCACGGACCTGCTTGGGGTTCTTGGGCATGGGCATTTTCAACAAAGCCGAAACGTTTTCCGCATTGGGGCGTATACCCGCGGGCGAAATGCTGTGGCGCCAAGGCGAGCCTTCGAGGGGGAGAGCTTGAGGTTGTGCTTGCGCAGGTGTTCGAAAAGGGCTCGTATCTTCTTGACATGGGCCGTCGGATCAGAGTCGAAGACGATCACATTATCGAGGTAGGCCGCCACCTGTGCCGGGCCTTTGATGACTCCGTTAATCACTTTGACAAATCAGCCGGGCAAAGCACTGCTGCCTTGGGGCATGACGAGCAACGCGTAGCGCCCCGTAGGAGTGCAAACCGCCGTGCGAGGGACGGTGTATTTGTGCGCGGTACTTTGGTGGAGCGAGGAGACCAAATCGAAGAGAGAAAACACCCGTCCCTTCTCCAGGGAGTCGATCACTTGATCCACGCAAGGAATAGGCAGCAGGCTGAGGTTGCTGATCTGGTTGAGTTTCTTGTAGTTCACTGAGATCCGAACGCTTCCAGACTGCTTCGGGTTGACCACCAGCGCGCTCGAGTACGGAGAGGTCGAGTGCTGGATCAGACCTGCCGCTAGATACTTATCCAAGGTGGCCTCCACTTCCTTGGCCAGGATGCGGTTAATGCGGTGCGGCCTGAACGTTACAGGAGCGCTTCCTTCCGGGACGGAAATCACGAAAGGCATCAACGAGCAGGAACCAAAACCAGATTTGGACTTCGAGAAAACGTCCGGAAAATAGCAGAGAACATCCCCCAGCTGTTCGATGGCCTCAGGGGTCAAGTCAGCGCCGTGAAGGTCAAAAGCCACCTCCCGCGGATGCAACGGCAAACGTGTCCAGACGCCCAGGAACGAAACGCGCTGTGCTGGGCTCAAACGCTCAAGCAGTGCAGGCGACGGCGAAGTTGTAACTACCGAGACCGGCGCCACCTCCGATAGTCCTGAGGGAGGGCTGGGGGCTTGGTTGTCCTGATGCAAAACGTCCAGTGGAACGCTTAGCAGTGGGACGTTGGCGACGCCGAGGATATTTCCAGGCTCGAGGGCCGCCACTCCAACGAGAGGACGAACCTGTCGCCCGGAGGCGACGAAGTGCTCCTCAACCGATGGCAGGTGGGACTGGGGCATCATGTCGACCAAGTAGTGCCCAGTGAGTGCCGGGGAGCCTTCGCTTCGAACCAAATTAACCGCAAGGAGATGAGGATCGTCAGACAGAGTAACGCCTGCCGCGCCCTCGTCGGGGAGATGGAAGCCTCCATCCGAAGCGGCGGGGTCGATGGCGTACACGGACATGCCTGTCGGGGTATGGTGAAGTAACTCCAACTCGCCAAAAACGCGATGGTCTGAAGGCCGAGGTGGGAGAGAGCGGTAAGAGCGGCTATTAAAACGAATCCAGCTGTCACGTCCCAGCAGTACTGCATGCGGCATCACTGAGGGGGGGACCACGCAGGCCCAAACTGCGAGGGAGCACGTAGGCTCATTTTGTCGAACAAATTGGACGCTCAGGCGCACTTTCGTCGATGTCTTCAGAGGGGTTGATTCGCCAACCCCCCCCCAGGAACGAGGGGCGCATTTCTGCTCGCACGCGATGGATGCCGTACCAACCGCGAGCATGGGATCCCAAACATCTCGCCGAATGAAGGTCTGTGGGGAGCCAGTGTCAAGAAGCGTCACGCAGCCAAAAGGTGCAAGAACGCCAGATCCGCTGTGGATCGCGAGTTTGGTGCCCCCGACGAGACCGGGGCCGTGTTCTGGCAGCGCGAGGGAGGGGTCGACACTAGGTGCGACAACCAAAAGCTCGGGGCTGTGATCAGCAGGCACGTCAGAAAAATAGGTCGAAACCTCCAAGGGAGGACCTGGGCAAGAGCGGGTCACGGCCAAAGGGCGAGGCGGCGGTGGTGAAATCTCATGAATTCTATCTGTCGTGGTCGGAGTGCAAAACAAAATGAACAGTGGGCGGGGGTTGCCAACCCGGCCTCAGCGGAGGGTGTCGGGAAAGGGGGAAAGAGCTTTCCCGAGCAAATGTTTCACACGGCACCGAGAGGAGGCTTGACCCTCGGGGACATCTCCCCAGAGACCAATGCCCCACACGGGGTCAAAAGGGCTGGCTTCAGCCTAAACTTTGTTGCCAGTGCTCAATGGGTGCTGCCTCATGACCGGGTTCTGCGTGAATTTGTCAAGGGAACCAGCAAGGACGGCGTCTTCCCAAACGCGGTCCCAGGTAGCGTAGTCGAAGTTGTGCACGCCCCGACCGAGGCGTTTGTGCTCGCGAGGGTCTGGCGAGGCCATAATCCGCTCCGCTCTGTCGTGGTCCGGAAACAGGCGACCCGTTTCAGCCATCATATACTGCTCCGCGCAGGAATATGTCACTCCATCTATGACAAAAACCGAGGGGGCCCACAGGGAAAAAAAGAGGGGGGCTGCCAGAAACGTACCACCCGCTCCGTTGAATACTCGAGAGTAGGGTCAAAGACGGAAGATGTCGAGTCGTCGGTGGGCGCCGTTGCGGTGTGTGTGTGGGGGGGGAGTGTGCTTCTCTGAGAACACCGAGCCCCTGGTGCACGAGGCGAGTCCGGTTCCCTGTATACTGGCTCAGTGTCACCATTGCCCGTAGGCAAAAAATCGCCAGAAGCTTCTCCTACTGCGCCCGATGAACTCTGTCCTTGACGAAAGGGAGCAGGGGGCTCTGAGTCCGTTCTACTTGAGGAGAGCTGCGATTCTTCCGAATTTAACGGGTATGCTGTCCCGCTGATCTGACCGGAGGCTGTGGAGTCACCACTGGCTCGACGGGCAGTACCAGGATTTCGTGTTCCACTGGAGCCGAAGGAGCGCGACGCACGTGAAGTGGCGTGCGCGAAGACGAAAGAGGGCCGGCAGACCCTGTAGACGACTTCAAGAACGGTGCTCCGGTGGGGGGCAACAAAGGGTCCTCCGTAGAGGGCTTCCGTCCTGTAGACCTGGTGGGAAAGGGGGACGAGGTAGCAAATCTTGTCGACTCTTCCTTGATAGGAAACAGGATGGAGCGGCCACCGTTGTGGCGAGGAAAAGCCGAGTCGAGCTTCGACCGAGATCTCGGGGTTTCGGTGTTCGCCTTTAAGCACCTCAAGCCGACCGCCACCGTATGGCCGGGAGGTGAAAGAGGGGACACCCTCGCTAAACAGAACGACGCGACGGCGCGACACGCGTGGTGCCGCGCGGTGCGTGGTTCGGGAGAGGGGCGTTTATCTCGCCTGCTCTCGTACCCAGGGTGAGGGGAGTGGCGTTCAAGGCGCGCGCTCGCGACGTCGGCGAAGACGCCCGGGGACTCCCCGGTAGAACCGGTGGTGCTGAGTCGCTGCGTCGGTCCGACGTGCGGAGCAACGCGCGGGGCGGGAGCTGCGAAGGGCGATGCTGAGTGTTGAGCGCGCCTGGGACGCGCGTATCGTGTGAAATCAATGTATTTTCTCCCGGCAATGCTGGGGGCGGGCGGGCAGGAGGAGCCGAACCGCCGTCGACCTGTCAGTTACCGGCGCGAAAGGTGCCTGGACGTCGTCCGTTGGGATTCCCGTCCGAATTATGCGAGGCACCGTAGCGAACCCCCGACGCGGGAGCCGGGGTGGAAGAGACAGGGGTGGTCAAACCACCACCGTGGTGGCCGGAGGTAGACTGTTGGTGCCCGCGTTCCGCGTGTGTGTTGTAGCCGTCACCGTGTCTGTGGCCGTGGCCGTGATGATGCCCACGCGAATGGCCGGAACGACTCCTGTTTTTCTTGCGGTTGTTCTTGTTCGTCCGTGAGTTATTTTAGCGGCGGTGCCGGGTCATTGCGTTTTCGTCCACGACGGAACGCCGCTCCATCCTCGCCGAGCGTTCCCAGGCCGGGGTTCAGAATACCGCTGAGGTTTTGAAAGGGGTGCCTACACTGTCTGAGGGAGTGTGAGTCTTCGTGGCAGTTCAAACAGCGGCCTCTGTGTTCGCTGAGGGCGGCCGCGCGGGCGGACGATAAACGTAGACAGCTCCAGAGGGGGGGGTCCTCGGTCTGGATGGACATGCAAACAGCGTGAACTTCAGCATAGTGGTGTTCTTCTAGGGGCCAGCAGTTGGAAGCGGGGTCAAGCCACAGGTCGAGGTTGTCAGGGATGGATTTGTGGGCGTTCATCACAAGCGGACTATTGCGCGACCCCGTCTGCCAAACAGGTGACTGGGGAAGCGTCCGGCCCAGGCCGCGACCATTACCGGCGGGCCGGGGCCCCGACGGGACGGATGACTGCACACTCGTCGAAGAAGCAGGGGCAAAAACAATATTTTTCGCCGTTCAGCAGGTGTCTTATTATTCGCGAGAGTCTCAAAAGCCAGCCACATGGCGTCCACAGTACCAGACGGCCTCGACACCGTAGCCAAAACTCCCGGGTACAGCGTGGGCATCAAGCTGGGGGACTCTGCTACTTCACTGCCACCCAAACCACCACCAAACCAACCTCCACCCCCGGAGCCAAATTACGCTCAGTCCCCATCGCTGCCGACACCCCTCCCCGAAAAGCACGGCTAAAATCGCAAACGGAGGTCCCGTTAGGTACGCCAAAATTATGCAACTTGATGTAGCTGGCCCCCGTGTCTGTGCGGTCGAAGTGGTTGCTCAGCAGCCTCAGGAGGATCGTGAACGCGTCCGGTCCCGTCGACCCTGCTGCGAGGGCGCGCGACACCTGCCCAAAACAATCATCCATCAAGGTGGTGAGGGGGGCGGTCGTGGGCTTGTCAGGTGCGATGGCGTGCGCGAAGGATTTCTTGAGGGGGTACTCCCAACCGCGGATCCAATCGGTAGAACTGAGGCCTTCGTGGATGTCATCGTTGCACATCATGCGAATATCGGACGTGGAGGCCTTAACCGAACGAGGTAGTTGCTGCATTGCGTCAGAAGGGTTGATCGAAGAGGGAAAAGGTAGGACAGAAATGCGTGAAATATCCTTCAGGCCCAGGTGTTTGTACGCCCGTTGGACGTCTGCGGTGTGCTGTTTCGCGGCGGCGGCAGAGGTGATCGCCGCCGTGCGAGCGTGGGTAAAGTTAGACGACACGGGCACGGCGCGGTCATCGGACATGGTCAAGCGACCAAGAAGCGCGGCGGAGGAAGCAACTTCTGCTAGCGAGGGAACCACTTGCCTCTTGGAGCCAGTGGTGACCCCCCGGAACGAGGCTTTCGCCGCTGCCGTCCGAGGAGGATTTCGAAGAGTTTGCCTGCGACGCGTCTCCCCGCGGGCGGTAGCTCCAGTGTCGCCCGTCTCTCGAGCTGTCCTTCCTCTGGCCCCGATTTCGCCGCCGGCCAGCCCCGTTTCGCCGAAATGTGCTCCGGCCGTGATATGAACCCTGTCCGCGGCGGGCCCTGCCGTCATGGCCTGCCGAGCCCCCCGTCGTGCTTGGGCGCCGGCGGCCCCGGGCGTCATCGCGACTGTAGGGGTGGTCGCGGGCCCCAGAGCTATCGGGAACTCCCGGGTGTTGGTGCCCCGGGGGTCGGTGAGCCCGGTCGTCCGAGAGGGGGTTGGAGGGGGCGTGGGCCTGACCCGTTCCCTCTCCGACGCCCGGGAGCCGTTGTGCCTGGCGGCCCCCGAAGTCGGCCTGGCGCTTGCAGTGGCGCCCATACTCCGTCGGGGTCGGTCAAAACACGGTGGCGGAGCACAAGTCGTGCGCCTGCCGCAGGCTTATCCCGAGAGCGTGGTGGGCTCCCGGCGTTGGTGGGACTTCCAACTGCCACTCGCCATGACGAGCCTAGCGTCGTGTACGGAGAGGTCGTCCTCGAGCATGTCCAGTCGGAGCTCGCGAGCGGCAGAGACAACCCTCGAAGCCGCCTCAAGGGGGAAGCACGGATTTGGGCCGGCGGCCATGCAGGCGACACTCCCCTGGAAGAAATCCAGATCCCCAGTACGCTTGACCGGGTCGTCGATCGCGATGGCGCTAGGAGGGAGCGTGGCGGAGGAATCAAAACCGGGGGCTAGAGTGGCGGTTGTCGCGGCCTCGCCGAGGGGAAGGCGCTCCCCTGAGTTTCTTGTTAATTCAACACGACGGGGCTTCGTGCTGCTGTGCGCCCGCGCCGCCCGCAGAGCTTCCCTGGCGCGGGATAAGGAGTCCTGGGCACAGGAGGTGGAGCGCGCGGCGTCCTCCGAGGCCACGGCGACCGCCTTCGAAGCGTTGTTTGCGGCCTCCGAAGCAGTGGTAGCGTTGGTGGCGGTGCGAGCGGCCGCTGATGCCTCATTCTCGGCCACCGTGAGCGCCTGCGCCAGGTGGCGGGCGGGTCCCGCCGAGGTCGTCCCGAGGGTCTCGGCGGCAGTCAAGGCCCGTTCGGCCGCGACGACATCGGGGCGATCGTCGGCTGCAGCAAGAGGCCGCTCGGCTGCAGCAACGTCGGCCCGAGCTGGGGTCAAGCATTGGGCCGTGGTCCCCCCACCGAGGCCCAGAACGCCTGACCAGCTCCCGGTGAGGGCCGCCCGGGCTTCGACCGAGAGGGAGGTCCAGGGCTCTGGTAGTTGAGGGGGCGGGGCGTATCCCCGTCCAGCGCTGTCTCCCTAGCGGCGCCTTTCATCGTCGTCCGCTCCTTGTCCTCGGAATCGCGGGCCTAGTAATCAACAGCGTCGCCCAAATCCGTCCGGCCCTGGCGCTGGGGTGTCCTCTCTCCCGACGAGGGAGAGGAGCCGTAAGTCCTCAGGCCGTTGGCAGACCTGGCGGGGCTGGGAGACTCCTCCTTTGGATTCGGTGTCCGTGGCATGCTGAGTCGGGGACGGGCGAAGAAAATCGGGGCAGGGGAGGACACCGGGGCAGGGGGGGACACCGGGGCCGGGGGGGGCGACATTCGGCGGTACTCTGGGTCGCCTAACGAAAGAGCTGCGGTGACTGTATCCGCGGGTCGTGCTCCACCAACTTGTCTAGCCGTGATGAGGAAGCATCGTCCCTTCCGACAGCAGTATTAAAAATTTGCTCAGCTCGACATTTTCCAGCAGAATGGTCATGGGTCGCTACAGCAGTGGGTATGATAGACGCTATACTGAACTTCACGATGCCGTCTTTTGGGCGGGGCGCCGGAAAAAAATCACGAGCGGCCGTTTCGCTCCCTCTAGCAGCAGCAAAGTTTTCAGCAGTACTGCAGGTTCGAGCAGAATCGGCGTGGGTGGCTACGGCAGCGGAAAAGACAGGTGCACTACTGAAATGCAGTGTGCCGTCTTGTGGGCAAGGCGTGGGAAAAAACAGCGAGGGGAGTGGCCTCAATACCGAAATCCTGTGTGCCGTCTTGTAGGCGAGGGGCGGGAAAAAGCTTTCGAGCGGCCGCATCGCCCCCTCTAACAGCAGTATTAAAACGCGCAGCAGTACGGAATTTCCACGCGGAATCGTCGTTTGCAGCTACAGCAGTGAGGAAAGCGGGCTTAATACTGAAATCCAGTGTGTCATCGTGTGATTCAGGAAAGGGAAACATCGCATCGTGCGCTCGCGTTGCGGGAAAACAATCACGAGAGGCAGCTTTGCTCGCGGCTATCCTACGCGTACGAGCGAGGTCGGGCAGCAGTGGAATCGTACGAGGCGGAAAAACAGTCTCAATCACTCTCTCATCTGGCCCACGAGCAGGTAGATCCTACGGCGAAGAGCGCAGCTGGGTGGCGTGAAAAGCGCTACGTCCAGGTTGGTCCGGCGCTCTCTGGCCCAGAGCAGAAGCACCTCGCTCAACGCTCTCAGCGGAGCCAGGTGGCTTGGACGGCAGAGGGCACGAGTGGGGAGTCAAATAAGCAAAACCCAAGGCCTGGCTGGTTCCGCGCGCCACGCGCTCCGAAGAGTCCGACGCGCTCCAGCCCCGAGTAGAAGAAGCTGGCTCAACGCTGAAGGCGGAGCCATTGGCTTGGACGGTAGAGCTCGTTCCGGCGAGCGAGAAGGCTCGCAAAAGGTCTTGAACGAGATCCGTCTGCCAGAAGCTGCTCCAGATTCGCCTAGGGGCCCCAGCCCTGGATCCACGTGCGGGCGTGTTGTACACGGCGCGCGATCCACGTGAATATCATGGTGCTCCTGCCCGAGACACGCGCTCCGCTTGGTGGTCTGTTGTACAAGGCGCTCGATCTCCATCGACGAGCCTTGGGTGGTGGGGCACTGGGGGGCTCTGGGCCTCAGTGTCTCGTGCACCATGAGGGGAAGCAGACCCTCCCTCCTCGTGAGTCTCCATCGTGCAGTGGGTGGAGCAAACAGACTCAACTAAAAAAAACACTTGGCGGAAGCAAGAACAGAGTGACAAAAAAACTTGTACCGGCAAAAAGGCAAAAAGTCCTAAGCCGAAGACGCCACTTGTTAAGATCACGGATGGCGGGACACTTTGTATACTTGGACAGGTCTGCTGATTAAGCCGGCACTCGTTGGTACTCACGTTGATGTTCGCTTCGAGATAGAAGAGTCACTTTATTCCTTTCGTGCACGACGGGGACTGAGACCACGCTCGTGCCTCTCTGGAACACCCCTGGTTTTCCTCCTAAGATACGCCCTCCAAGTACTACAAATACGATCCCGGTGCCTAAACCCAGGTAATTACTGGGTTTCCAACCTCATACAAAGCAGTATCATAACATTTACATCCACAACACTACTGCTGTTGAAACTGATTTCGCCATGTGTACGAATACACCGAAGAGTGCGATACCTGCTGTTGCGTACAGGTAATATATCACATGAAAACCGTCCTACGGAACAGATCACTACTCCTAGATGGGTACTGCCTACGTACGGCAGTACGAGGTACTTTGTACCATATAGCTCTGTGTTGTGCAGCAGCGACTAGATGATACTGACTACTGCTGTAATAGGTGCCATCCGTAATACAACGCCTTTGATTCGTTAACACATCGAGTTGAAGTGAATTTAGGAATTCGACACTGTATCAACGCGCTTGTTACTTCTGCTTTACATGGTATACTTCAAAACACGTACACAACAAGGTGATACTTGTTGCGGGGAAACTATGCAACATAAAGCACTGAGAGCAAACTCATTATGCTACAATACCCGAGGTACACAAAACAAGCGGATGTAAAAAATGTTGCTTTGCTACTGTACACGTTTCTGCACGTCTTATGGAACTTTAGTCATCAGTTCACAATACTAGAACCATCAGACGTGAACTACATTCCTGTAGCATTCTGTCTCTCTACCGTGGATCATTTAATGTAAGTATTGGATTGGATGAGGCCTCCTGCGCCGGCCGGTGGTCCTGTCCGGTATTCCCCCCCGCGCTGAGTAAATTGGCGAATCACAAACTCTGCGCGGGGTTAGTACCTGTAAATGATCTGGGTATACAAGCCGAAGAATACTAATCCTACTGCCGGGTGGGTGGAATAGTCTCACGAAATGGCGCGACCAGCTCTACTCCCGAGGTTTCGGGAGCGAAAGGAAGAAGTGACCTCGATTCAATACAAATTTCGAGATAATTCGATATAATCACTGGTTCTATTTTTTGTGCCAAATTTGAATCAATGGATTGGATCGCCATTTTACTGTAGTATTCTGTCTTTCTACCGTGGATCCTTTAATGTAAGTATTGGATTGGATGAGGCCTCCTGCGCCGGCCTGAGGTCCCGCCCATACTTCGTTACTCCTCCTTTCAGATTTCCTTTGTTGTTGACCGCTGGTCCGGGGCAGAATAGTCTCACCCAAACTTCTATCACTTAAACTCAGTCCTTACCCGCACAGGCCGCAAAGTCCTTCCTGAACTCCGGCGACAACAGTAGCGCTCTAGCGTCCGCGTAGCTCTCGGCACGTTTCTCTTTGCTACCCCGCACTTGTCCACTCGAGGTAGCCCCGATGTAGTACTTTGCAACTGACTCTGTCTTCCAGCCACCAATTTTCATGATCTCGCCCACAGCCGTACCGGCCAGGGATTTGCTGAGCGAGCCTCCCACTCGAAAGGAGTGCATTGTGGAGTGGTTCGGCAGGTCTGCCATTCGCAAATAGCTTTGCAGGTTCGCCGTCATACGGGCCACGGAGAGAGAGAGACGGCCCCGGCCACCTTCCGTCGTAGCAACGGGTAAGAGGTGCCCAGAGCTTAAGTCCCACCCAATCCGCTGTGCGGCCGAGATGTACGCCGTAACCGCCCGAAACGCGAAAAATCGCCGGGCAGTCCCGGCCCGCTAACACTATCATAGATGTCAGCAGCGTCTTGCCAAACCGATAGTTGAAGATTAAACCCTCCGTCGCTGGGAGCCCCATGATGTGCGAACCCATGGTAAATCAAAGATAGTAACCCCTACGCATCGAATAGAAAGCCAAGGAATACAAGGCGATATCTCGGGTCAGCAAACTACGCTCTACCAGAGAGCTGGCCACCTGAGCGCGCAACCAGATGTCGCTTAGCAGATCTATGAGTGTGTGTTCCAGCATCGGCGCCGCCTGATTGACCTGAATCCCGACCTGCTTCTGTTCCTCAGATACGAAGGTAAGGAACGAATCTGCCAACGGGCTCGAGCACGGACTTCCTACCCGGCGGACGGGGTTCCATTTCTCTCCTTGCCCGCTTTATTTCTTCGCCATTTTCAGCTTCGACCCAGACCCTTTTCGAATAGACTCGGCCGCATACCGTTTAGCACACGAATACCCTGTCACGCACGTATCGCCCGCGTGGCCCACACCGGGGCAAGACGCTTCATGCACCATCTTGGTGCGTTTCCCTTGCGTGTCGAGGAAGCAGAGGAAATAAAATATATCGTCTGGGGTAGCTGTTTGCCAACCACGGCCGCTGAAACAACGAGCACAAACGCGTCAAACTCGTCGGCCACCCTGCTTTTTTGGACTTGCCCGGGGCGCCCCTCCATCGCCGCCAGTACTTGGCGTCGACGTGGTTGCGTCTTATTAACATCCACAACTACAGGCGCCCGTTCCGGATACCGCGGGGCCGGCAATGATCGAACGGGCTGAGCGCCGCACTTCCAGTAGAAATTAAACCGTGCAACGTTTTCTTCCTGACACGTAGAGCAAAACCTAAATCGAACCAAGTCCCTGCCCGTTGACACCCCACTGAGAAGTGACCCACCCTGAAGGAGGCTCCCGCCAGTGCCGTTCTGTTTGGAAGAGAACATTAAATAATGGGGGACCGTAAGCCTCGAAGAGCGTTTTAAGACGCCCGAAACAGCGAAATATATGCGCGCCACTATGTGATGGCTGCCTGTCCCTGCGCGATAGTAGCCGAAGCTAGGGCACCCGTTACCCTTTGGTACGGAAGTCTAAAGCCGAGGGCTCGTACCTCGTCGTCCACAAACCTGGTGGACCTTGACGGGGTACGGTTGTGGAACACCGCTCCTGGAAATCGGGCGACGTCATACGGGCCGGCGCTCGACAGACCCCGGTGTTCGCTTAGGAGAAGATCGCGAAGACCCACTCCATCGCGTAAGCACACCACCAACGTGTCTCGAAGCGGGTGCTCTTTATGGATGATGTCGTGCCAGAAGCCTACATGCCGGCGCACGAACCCCGGCACGCATTGGTTCCCATCCCCCACGGCATTCCATATAGGGGCATCCCACGGAAATACGCCGTAGGAGACCGTGCAAGGGTCACGAGTGACATTCGCCACGGACGGCCACACTCTCGAGGCAGGCAGGGCTCCCTTGCGCGCCCACTCGCGTTCGTCGGTATCCAAGGGGGGGGTGGGGAGAAGAACGGGCTACACGTGTGCGTGGCGTCGATCAAGGCGTCGGAGCCAACCGTCGGCGACCATCTACAGCGCGCCGTGGGGGAAAAGAGGGGAGGATACATATATATATATATATATATATATATATATATATATATATACCTGGTATATATACGGATATATATATACGGAGTATCATATACCTGGCAGTTCAAAAGGAAGCCTCGCGAAACGCGCGGGTATCCATAATTGAAGTACTCGGATCAACCAGGGGCATAGCTCTGCCACCCTAGTACGGAGTAAGTATATATTTGCCAGCAAGTGTCGTATACGGAATGCTGTATCACACCATAAGCAGCCCCGCGATGACACGCGTGATACCTTGGTGAGGTAATCGATTCAAACGAGGGACAGAATTCTCACCCCCTTGGTACAAAGTGAGTAGATCTTTGTAGGCAAGCGTCGAAGCGAAGCTGTGTATCCAGACGGGTCGTCGAGAAACATGACGAATGCACAGACACCGGCAACGAAACTCCGTCCGTATCTACATGGATGTTAACACGGGAACAGAAAGTGAGGGTAACGAGTTGCGTTGGTGTCTGAGTACAATCGAACAAACTAAATAAATAAACAAATAAATAATTATATAAATAAAAAATATTTATATAAAAAACAATATACATATATGCAAACAAAACCTGTGGCGTTGGAGTATCGAAAGTGCATGTGAGACCCCCAAAGGGGCGCCATCATACGTGAGCGCAAATATCATCATATTAGCTTGAGTCAAGCGGGTCCCCCGCCAGCCCACGTAGTGTCTATGGCCAAGGTAACGGTCGTCGCTTCCTAACGTACGAGCGCCGCCCTCGATCCCTTTGGATCCTCAGTCGAATGGAACAAACGCCAGACAAAAACGGTTGTCGTCGAGACCAAGCAATCGCCCTCGCCTAAGTCCCCGGCTGAGCCAAGCAAACTAATCATCATACCATGGAGCCTCTGCAGCCACCCGCTGTCGCAACCAACTGACTGGTATGCGCTGGCAGCCACCAAATACTATTATTATGAGTCGAAGGGAACTGAACGCCAGAAACTGCACATTGTACGCGCGGAGACGGACGCCCCAGCCCCTAACTATATCGGCCGTTTTGCCACCGGGCCAATTGAGAGACCGAACCAAGATCGCCAGTCAGTAGTAGCATGATACACGCGACTCAGACACAAAACGAGGGGTTGTGCCGTAGTATCGACACGTATACGAGGACCCAAGGAGGGAGGGGGCACAACAGTTGCAGACCCCGTAGGACCATACCCTCGACTCCGCCGTCCGAACGAGAGGATACAGCAGTATCCCGAGGAAGGGAGGGGGTCCCACAGTACCAGACCCCGCAGAACCATACCCTCCACTCCGCCGTCAACCCGAGAGAATACAGCAGGATCATACCCTCCCCTCAACTGTCAAAACGACCGAATGCAGCGGAGAGAGGGGCACAACAGTACCAGACCCCGTAGGACCCTATCCACCCCGCCACCGTCAGAACGAGAGAGTACATCAGTATCAAGAGGGAGGGAGGACACAACGGTACCAGACCCCGTAGGACCATACGCTCCACTCCAACGTCAAAACGCGAAATAAAGGCATATCAAGAGAGAGGGAGGGGGCACAACAGTACCCGACCCCGTAGGACCAGAGCCTGCGCTCCACCGTCAACACGAGAGAATGCAGCAGTGTCAAGAGGGAGGGAGGGGGCACAACAGTTCCAGACCCCGTAGGACCATACCCTCCACTCCAACGTCAAAACGAGAAAATACAGCAGTATCAAGAGAGAGGGAGAAGGCACAACAGTACCAGACCCCATAGGACCATAGCCTCCCCTCCATCGTCAGAACGGAAAAATCCAGCTGCATCAAGCGGGAAGGAGGTGGCACAGCAGTACCAGACCCCATATGACCATATCTTCCACTTTAACGTCAAAGCGGGAGATTACAGCAGTATCAATAGGGAGTGAGGGGGCACAGCAGTGCCCGGCCACGTAGGACCATACCCCCGTCAGAGCGGGAGAAAACAGCAGGATCGGGAGGGGGGGGGGGGAGGGGGCACAACAGTGCCAGACCCCGTAGGACCATACCCTTCGCTCCACTGTCCAACGAGAGAATACAACCGTACAACGACATAATAGAGCCGTATCGAGAGGGAGTGGGGGGGTACCACAGTACCGGACCCCATAGGACCATAGCCTCCCCTCCATCGTCAGAACGGAAAAATCCAGCTGCATCAAGCGGGAGTGAGGTGGCACAGCAGTACCAGACCCCATATGACCATATCTTCCACTTTAACGTCAAAGCGGGAGATTACAGCAGTATCAATAGGGAGTGAGGGGGCACAGCAGTGCCCGGCCCCGTAGGACCATACCCCCGTCAGAGCGGGAGAAAACAGCAGGATCGGGAGGGAGGGAGGGAGGGGGCACAACAGTGCCAGACCCCGTAGGACCATACCCTTCGCTCCACTGTCCAACGAGAGAATACAACCGTACAACGACATAATAGAGCCGTATCGAGAGGGAGTGAGGGGGTACCACAGTACCAGACCCCGTAGGACCATACCCTCCACTCCACCGTCAAGCGAGAGAATACTGCCGTATCAAGGGGGGAGTGAGGTGGCACAACCGTGCCTGACCCCGTAGGATCATACCCTCCCCTCAACTGTAAAAATGAGAGAATGCAGCAGTATCAGGAGGGAGAGAGGGGGCAAAATAGTACCCGACGCCGTAGGATCATACCCTCCATCCCACCGTCAAACGAGAGAATCCAGCAGTAGAGAAGCCGGCCCAACAGTACTAGAGAATACAGTAGTATCGAGAGGGGGTAAAGGGGCACAACAGTACCAGAACCTCCCCTCCCCCGTCAAAGCCAAATCGCGGTCTCGTACTGCACCCAGTACGAGAGGGAAAACGCAGCAGTATCGGGGGAGAGCCGTGAATGCACCGAAGCCCTATATCCGCCACTCCACCGTCAAAGGGACAGGGAAATTACCGCGGTATCGAGAGTGAGCAGTGAGTGAAAATCACAGCCGTACTCGACCCCGTAACCTCATACACTCCACTCCCCGTCGAAGCGAGAGAGAGTACAGCAGTATCGAGAGTGGGCAGTGGGTGAACGGGCCCAGTCGTACCCGACCCCATATCATGATAGACCCCCCAGCAGTCTAAAACAAGAGGGGAGAGAGCAGTGCTGCAGAGCCGTGCCAGACCGCGGCCTCGGAGAACACTGTAGCACAAAACGCTCCACCCCACACAATCTCCGTATCGAGAGAGAGCAGTGGTTGAGAGGGCCCATCCGTACCCGAAAGGGAAGCATTATGTACGACAGCAGTATCGAGAGAGCAGCAACGAGCAACTCGTCAGGTTGCAGTGAGTGAGAGGGCGCAGCCGTACCAGACCGCAGCCCCTCCTTAAAAACGACGGGAAAATTACAGCAGTATCGAGAGAGAGCAGTGAGTGAAAACTCACAGCCGTATCCGACCCCGTAGCCTTATACCCCCCACTCTCCCGCCAAAACTAGAGATAATACCGCAGTATCGAGAGTGGGCAGTTAGTGAACGGGCGCAGTCGTACCCGACACCATATCATAATACACTCCCCTGCAGTCAAAACGAGAGGGAAGAGGGAAGAGAGCAGGGAGTGAGGCAGAGCCGTGCCAAACCGTGGCCTCGTACCCAGCACGAGAGAGAAAATACAGCAGTATCGAGAGAGAGCTGGGATGAGAGAGCACCACCTGACCAGGCACCTCGCCGTCCGACACTCGACTCCACAGACAACAGCGAGGGCACACACCGCCGTATCGGGTGACTCGAGTACCCTCCGCGTACGTACGCCAATTAGCAGCGAGTGAGAAGGCATAGCAGTAACGAACACTGCATCGAATACGCTCCCCCCCGCACAATCTCCGATCCCAATCTGTGTCACAATGTACCCAATCTCAGATACCAATCTGTTTTATTGTTGTCGGCTCGACGGCCAGCGAGCACAGCGGTGCTATACAACCCAACCTCGGATACCCTAGTAAGCGCCAAGCGCACTCGCACCTCTGGAAGGTGCGTGGTTGTAGTGAGTCCGATCAGATCCCGATAACCTTCGCTCCTTATTTCCATGGTCGGCGGCTGGACCTGCGGGGCCCAGCTTGGACGAGCTCCGATCCTTAGCTCGCTCCAGCTGCGGCATTCTCACCAGCGTTCGCCCCACCGGCGATCTCGACCGTCTCGGTTTGATCCGCCGGTCCCTACGTTCCCGCAGCACCTGCCCCGTAGCCTAGCTGACGTGCAGCGCCTCCCGAGGCGCCCCCACCTCGGATGGTCCGAGGAGAAGAACACAGTGCTCCGACTCCAGGAGGATGGCATTGAGCCGGAGGTCTGGAACGTACCAGACCAAAAGCCGCGTTGCTTCAAGCTCGCGGTTCGGCCGGGAGGCGCCGACCCGGGGCCGACGCGATAGCGGCAGTCGCGCCCGCTGGAGGGGCTGGTGTCGACCGGGTGGTTGTCGGCTTACTCTCAAGAATTTCGGGACCAACTCGTAAAGCTCACGAAGTTTCGGGAGCGAAAGAAAGAAGTGATACAAATTCGAGGCATTTCGATATAATCAATGGTTCCTCCCTTTGTGCGAATTTTTGAATCCATGGAATGGATCGCCATTTTACAGTCAGTAAAACGACAAAGGAATATTACCTTTTGTAGGAGTCAAAAATAGTTGATTTTTCATCGTCATTCCGCAACAAGAATAGGAGTGAACAAAACTACTGACGCTGCTGCCGCCCGCAAAACAGACGAAGATATATACTGGTAATTTGTTTATAGTGCCAGCGTAAAGCTGTAACATGATATACTGTTATCAGAGGGACACCCCCTTGTGCATGCTGATCTCCTGTCGGGACGCATCCGTGTGCCATACATCTAGAACTTTCTGGAGGTGATGTAGTCAAATTTTCGTTTCAATCACCCCTCCCTATCGAAACGACTACTTCGATTTGGTTGCAATGCACCCTTACTTGGTACTGAATGCCATATATTGTAAATTTGCACAAAACCGGCCAATCCTGCACTGTAGAGAAGATAGACGGGATGCGTTACCACTGAACGTAAGCACTAAGTGCCAGTGATCAGTTCGTTGACCAAGGAATAAAATTCGAATCCGCCCCGTACAAATTGAACATGCGACACTTTACAGCTTCGGTATCGGAGGTAATACAGAGCTCACGATTCCAGTGACTCGATCTTGTTGGTGTAGACGCCGGTGGTCGTCCGATGCGTTTGGCTCGTTATCATTTGCTTAGGATTCGAGGCTCAACTTATGTTGGAGTTGGATACATAGGTATCTTCCTTTGACTCAAAACAGATTGTCGTCTCAGCTCCGCCTCGAGGGTTAATGAAGCAGTCAGTGTCTGCTTCTTGGTCCCGATGTCAATGGGCTCGTCGTTCAGCAAGAGGAGCAAGCCTGAAGTTGGCTTGCAGGTGTACACGAAGGCCGAAGCCGCCGGTGGCCCTCGGTCGTCCCGTGTTGATGCCGAATATCCCGTCCCAGCGTTTGCCCGAGGTTGTCATTCCGCTATCGTGAGTGTGTGGACCTCCATCAGCTGTCGGTTGGTTTCTGTGGTCCCTGTTTTGGGCTCGGCTCGTGTGGAGGCGCGAGTCAGGCACAACTCTCAAGCTGGTGATACAACCCCTGGTGAAGCAGGTGGTGATGTCTAAGCTGGTGCACACGTGGTGCCAGATGATTATCACCCAGCTGATGATCTGGTGCTGCTACATGATGCTGATCTATTATTCCCAGGCGCTGATGCTCCGATGATCCTAGATGCCGATGCTCAAACTATCACACATGCGAATGCTCCGATGACCCCAGATGTTGCTTCCCGATGATCCCGGGTAATGCTGCTTCGGGGAGTGGATGCTATCTTAGTGTTTGTTGAGGATTTTGATCACCCAGTTTTCTTCCTCTGAGATCCGAAATGTGTCATTGTTGGTGTCGGCGAATATCTACACACGCGGTCGGGGGATCTTTCCCGGATGCGCTCTTGCCGTGCGTGCTGTCGAAGGCCTCCTCGACATTGGATTGTGTGTCGTAGTGGCGGTTTCGTGATGCGGTGCATCCGGTATGACTCCAATCAAAGTGGAAGATTCGACTCAGGGCGAACCAGCAGATGCATGCCCGGGAGACATGGACGTTGTAGCTCCTGACGATGATGATGACACTTCAACATGTTGCGGTAGTGCTCCAGTCTCTGCTGACGACGTTCCGGTCCCTTATGAGGAATCTTGAGTGCTTGGTGATGGTGTTCCGGCCCCTGGTGAGGATACTTCAGCTCCCGTCGATGATTCCCCGGCTGTTGTTGTCGATGACTTGTCCTCGTCCAGAAGGTTGCTTGCGTATTGCTGCGGTCTGTCTGGGAGGTGCCCCCGTTGGCGCTCCGTCTCTTCAACAATATCCGTTTCAGGCGCGCAGTCCTGGATTTGCGCTCACTGGCATTCTGTCTCAGCGACAGTGGAATCCTCCGGCGTGTTGTTACCGCCCCTTAGCGTGCACCCGTTCTTGGCCGCAGGCGTTTGTCCATCATGCTTGGATACGCCAGTCTGTTGGGGCATTGTTATTGTTGTTTCTCTCGTACCTTCCAGGGCACGAAGCAATACTTCGTATGAGAACAGACCCTTGTCCTCAGGGCGCTGGTGCGGCGGAAGCGAAGTATTGCTGTCGTACTGTAGGTGGGAGTTTCCCGTCTCGAGCAAGGTGCTTTCTCCACAGTTCGATACTTTGACAGAAGAGAACAGGCTGCGTCCCATTCCAGGTACGATCATGGCGGAAATTCGAACCGGAACAAGCTGTCCAGCCTGGTCGATGATGTATCCCCAGATCGTCCCAGTTGTCGTCGCGAATACTGTTGCGTTACCGTGACGATGGTCGTCGGCTCCCCTAGCTTCTGACAATCCCTCATGCTGTCCGCAATCATCGCGAACCAGTCGGGATTGGGGTAAAACCGCTTCCCGCCGTTGTACGCCACCATTCCCGAATACGCAAATCCCTTGTCGAAATCGGTCTACGTTTCGTCATCGTTGACGGGAGGTGAGATCGCACTGAGCGCAACGCAGGCTATGTGAACGCCGTTGGGTTGCGACCTATATCATCCCGAGTCGTCTTGAGAGGCAGTATTGTGTACGGAACACCACCGCTCAACTTTATCGTTAGATCCAGCCTTGGTTTTGGGATATTCTTTGTTCGTCTTCTTGCCGTGAATTCCGGTGGACTTGCTGTCGTTGCTATCCTTGTCGTACGTGTTGACTAGATCTTGCAGAGCCTACCAACCATTGCCGCTGGTACAAATTGAGTCTTCATGCATGATTACGAGGAAAGATGCTGGCTCCTCCTTGAGCAGATAAAGATATGCGTAGACGTGTTCGTTCACCCTGTCATGGTCAGCATTTGCCTTGTTGTCGAAAGTAGCCTGAGCTCCCTTGTCGGTCGTTTGTTCGGTGGGTTGTCCTTTGATCAGGCTTGCAATGTCACGGCGCGCAACGCCGAGCACTACCGCCAGTCTCTTATGCAAATCCCGATAATCGCCTGGCTTGCGGTCATCGAACTTCGTCAGTCCTTTGATAGATTTGGCGAGGTGAAGCCGAGTCCCCCATGACGATGGGTGATACGGGGCCAGGTGGTTTTGTATTGCACTACACCAGTAGTACCGTATATACAGCCGTATCTCTTGGAGTAGCTGCAGCACGATTCTCGGGGATCCCGAGGCTTTTAATTAACCGTACGTATGATATGATACAACAGTGATGTGCGCACCAGGTACCAGATATAGGTTTTGGTACAGCAGTAGTCCTGCTGTACGAGCAGGATTAGGCAGACGACATGTAGTATCAGCAAAAGATACAGCACTACTCTTGGCGAAACTATTTTTTTAAATAGCTCTTGCAATAGTATGAATAATATGTGTGGAGCAACGATGACGATTGCCAAATTTAAGCCCCCCGCGAAAAAGCGGATACAGTAAATGCCAAAATTACAGGGACCTCGAGGGGCCACTCCCATAAAATACGTGTTTAATACATTTCCGTTCCATGCGGCGCAATCCAATTTATATTGCTTTTATCAAGGGGTGGAGACCGTGCCAAGAGCTCAAAAGGGCCCTCGCCGGCTCAGCATGGTATCGTGAGCTGGAAGGAGACAGCGGCGTGGCCATGGACCCTCAAATAGGTATGACGACAAGCACACCAACTGCTGGTGCTTGTTGCTTGTTTCGTTTCTGTCTGAGGCGCGTAATATGGATGAAGGCCGAGGTCATCGTGATAGGTACCTGTGGGCTCCGTCTAGAGGCGATGGGAGGCTGGCCCGTCAGCGGAACCTACGACCCGCTCGATCCGGAGAGCCTGTACCAATCAAGATGCACCCCATTTGCTCTGTAGTGTCTCCGCCAAGTGCAGTGCTCTCCAGATTTGAAAGGGTTGCGTCATATGCTATGCTGTCATCTCGCAACTGCTCTGAGGTTTCATCTATGACCACACGTAACTGCTACAGCATTGCCGTTTCCGCAAGGAAGGGCTGTCGAAGCAAAAATCGTCGGGTTTATTTCTCTCTATTATACTAACTTTAGCATACCTTTTACGCCTTTCGGACACCGCTTCCACGATGGGAGTTCTCGTATTCGAGGCGTGTTTGTACGGTTGAGAATTCCACGAATATATTGGGTACCTTAGACTCATTCTTATCGGAGAGCGTTATATCCATTTTTTTCACGGTTTGAAAATAATTAGAGATTCTGTATCAATATTCGGAAGCGTTCTGTCACTATTCGTGGAATTCCCCAGAAGCTAAACTATCAAGTTCGTTAACTTTTCTTCCAACTCGTATATAAGATCCGGGGTCACATATCAGGCTCTTCTCCCCCCTTCCCGCTACGGTACGTGCCTTCATTTTTATCACGAGAAGATTTCTGCCTTTTCATCCCTCATCGGAACCCAGCAATCGAACTCAGCATCAAAGTCATTGTGCTGGGCACGATAGACCGCGGAGCTATACCACCCTCCATCGCCCCCACCACCGACGCCTTGTTTGTTATCGGAACCCGGGAATCGAACCCAGTATCAAACTCATGGTGCTGGACACCATAGACCGCGGAACTATATCGCCCTCCACCGCCCCCACCACCTACGCCTTGTTTTTGTTAGTATTTATAGTAGCACTACTATGCGTACGTGCAAGCTTACACAGAGCATAGAGATATTCCTAGAAATTCACCTCCTTCTACACAGTGGCGAGCCCCGCTCAAGTAGACCTACGATGCTTGATTCCTCTAGTCTTAGAAGAAAAAGCTCCCCTTCCGTATTTAGCGCCAGGTTTCTCGATCTTGCAAAAAGTCCAGTCCTCCTCCTGTTGTAGCGGGCCAGCGGCAGCTCAGGATGGCGGTCGTGAGCCACCGTGCTAGTAACTTGATGCGTTTAGGCGATCCGAGGTTCTTTAACTTATTAGCTATTACGATTGACGTGTGTACTAGCTCGTCGCTGATGTGTACGCCTAGAACCGATTGCGGATATATATACAGTCAATACACAGCAGTCAATGTGTATAGCAGACACGTAGTCACGGTCGGGTGGCTTGTACGAGAAGCCTCAATAATAGGAGAGAAGAAGAAGAAGAGGAAGAGATGGCGTGGTGATCCCAAGCCAGAATGTTGATCGATTGGTTTGCTCAGCAACCGAAAGCTGATGCTAAAGTAGGGTGAATTCATAGGGGTACGGTGCGCGTGTGCGCTCACGGCTCGAAACAAAGCCACCCTCGCCATTCGTTCAAACCAGGGAAGGATCCTTAGAGTCAGCTATAAAAAACAGAACGAACGACCCCTAGTGTCACTGCAACAACCGATATATGTTGGGGTACGTATTCATGACCCCGTGTAGCCTAGGTTGTTACCTAGAACATACCTAATATTCTGCTACCGGTTCCGAAGGGATGCTGAGGATATTTTCAAATCTCCATGATTTACCAGACTGAGTGCGCACGTACTACATGCACTGCGGTGTATGCCCGTATATTCACAATATAACTACTGTTGAAACTTATTCCGATATTTGTACGAGTACGCAGAAGAGTGTAATGCCTGCTGTTGCGTATTAGTACCGCATCACATGAAAACCGTCCTACGGAACACCCCCACTACTCCTAGATGGGTACTGCCTACGTACGGTAGTACGAGGTACCAGGTACGCCTTACCAGGTAACCCTGTGCTATGCAGCAGTGGCTAGATGATACTGAGCACGGCTGTAATAGGTGTCATCTCTAATATCTTGTGCAGTCCAAGGGTTATGATAGTCGACAGGGGATGAGCAGACAAGCACCCCAGGAAATTCCTTTGACAAATACTATTATACATCTACTTGATTCATAGAAAGAGAGCAGAGTGGGCTTGACGCCTTCAATCAAGCCCCTATTGAACCACTCTAAACCGTTCCCTCCAAGCTCTCATCACGAAGAGAGCAATACATCAACACAAGTCTCCTGAACAAGAGAAACTGCCTTCCTAGCCAGTTCAGAGAGATTCTGCACTCCATTACCACACCACTATACTCGGGCTCTACCGCACGTGGCGTCGTCGACATTAGACCAAACCACCGGTAAGGTTGATTTCGTGTATGTGTGTTCTTCACATTAAACCGTCCTTTCTACCCGTCGACATCCAGCACAACCAGTGTCCGTGCCGATTCTTCAATCCTAGAAGAGATACAAGTTCTGTGGTCACAAAGCTACGTCACAGAGATACTACGTTGCCACGTATGCAGTAAGCACTGCAGTGGGCAACGCAATGCCATGTCATCGTACTAGATACGATAGGCACGACATAAACAATCTATGAATTAGAGAAACTCAAGGAAACAATCAAAGAGAAAACAAAAACAAAGTAGACAAATCGAAAGAGAAAAAGAAAAAAATGAAAGCAAAAACTAGAAGAAGCAATCTGTCGTTAGGCGAGGTGGCCAACACTTGAACAATAACGAGCTGAAAAAAAGAAAGAAGAAAAAAAAAAAACACCACTTCTTGCAAACAGAGTAAGACAAAGAACCAACGAAAAAAAAAACAAGGGGAAAATAACAAAGGGAAAATACCAGGCAGACCAAAGCCCAATACACCCTCCAGGTGGCGGCAGCAGTTTGTGGTACGAGTAGTAAAACCAGGTTCCCCCTGCTAATCCGCCTGGTACCTTGCTACCCAGACTGCCGTCTCCGCCCTGCGTTCGTCAACTATGCCCAGCCCCTTGGCGTCAGACAAAACGAAACGAGCAGAGCAGGTTCGTAATCCAACCACACCACACGATTTCTTCAGTACGGCTTATCAATCAGAAAGGAAGACAAAAAAATAGAATGAAAATCAAGGAGAGTCAGCACAAGAAAGAAAAAAACAAAACAAAAAGAGAAGACAAGGGAAGACCACGCTCGAACCAGCTGCACCAGTTGGTGACACTAGTAGTATGGTCATGTTCTACTTCCTAGTCGGCCTGGTGCCTTGCAACCCTGTCTGCCATCTCCTTCCTACTTTCATCTACGGCAGTTTCCTTTTTACTCCTCCTGTTCCCCCCCCTCTCCGCATTCCCTTGGTCGGGCTTCTGTCACGTCTCCTGTTGCTCCCTCCACCCCCATTACCTTGGACACAATCCACGGCAGATGCGAGGCGCAGCCTACTCATCTCAGCCTCAGCCTCGTGCCACCTCACCATGATTCATTCGGCTGCTTTAAGGATCCCCCGGTACCAGTTCCCCGCCTGTTTGGCTGCAGTGGACCACAACGCGGTCTCAACTCCAAACACCAAGGGGGCAACTTCCGTTGACCCTTCGGTGGCTCGGAACTCCCTAAGGTCTTCGACTATGCATCTATGCCAAGTCTTACACTGTCCGCCTGGTCTCGGGTTCTCCCCACCAGTTATCGTCTCGAACATTACCCAACTGGGTAATCGCTCCTTGCTTCGCCGTGCCAAGCCCCCCGCAAAGAAGAGCCGCCGCTTAAGAATGGTTGTTTTGATGCTCTCGCAACGTGTCATCTTGAGGGCCTTCGCGTACGAGAGGGTGGAATAGTCAGTACATAGTCGGCGCTGGAAGCCAAGGACTCGCAACAGGACTTGGTGGTGAGCCGTTCGAAGCTTGGCAAAGTGTTCCGCTCTGAGGGTCCACGCGGACTTGGTGGTGAGCCGTTCGAAGCTTGGCAAAGTGTTCCGCTCTGAGGGTCCACGTCACACACCCGTACAGCAGGGTCTCAATCACCTCGGCCTTCAACATTCGGACTTTAAGGCTAAGGGGGGCGGTCGTCCTATCATACTACTCCGGGCCGAACCGTTTGAGGCATGCTCGCATGAGGCGGATCCGTCGGCGAGCAAGAGGGCAGTGTTTTCGTGGATAACGCCGCCTAGGTAAAATAACTGGGTCGTCTGCTTATACCTCTGGCCTGCTGCTTCGATTACGAGCGGTGGTGCGAGGGTTGTCTAGTCTTGTGTTTGTAGGACCATTGTCTCTATTCTTTTCCGACACCGTGAGGCCTGCTGCTTCGAAGACAATCACGATGACAGTCATCATTTTCGCGAGCCCTTCAGCCGACTTCGAGACAATTCCTGCATCAACGGCGGATAACATGCCCCATACAGCCCCCATACCGCCCTTCGCACGAACGCCAATGGCTCCTGCTTCCCTGTTCGATTTACTCCAGCATCACTGAGTTGGACCAAATCCCTTACGATGGCTTCGTCTTGGCTGAAGCGTACTAGTACGACGTGTAACGCAGCAGCGAAGAACACGTTGAACAGTAACGGTGATAGTACACAGTGTTGCCGCAGCCCCTGCGTGACATCAAACCATTCCGAGTGCTCGCCGTCATCAGTACGCACGCGAGCCCGCATGTCATCGTGGAAATTACGGATAATTCTCGTGGCGTCGCGTCGTCGCACAAATCAGCTTATCCCCTTGATGTCCCAGTATATTGTGGAAGTCCGCGATGTCCAACTAATGCTATGCTTTAGCATCCAACCCCGTCTCGCTTGAACGCGATGCGTTCACGGAAATACGCCGTTTTGCTAGGTGGAGAAAAACCCACAATTGTCTTAGCCGATACCGGCTCATTGTTCGCGTATCACAACGATTTTCACCGAAGTTTAGAAAACAAACAGTTTAAGCCAAAATTAGGTCATACGGTTTGCAGAGTAACGGTTTTGCCAACTCTTTACGTTGATTCAGGCTCAGCTCCAGTTGGTCGCAGCCCTTTACGTTTCGTTTGCAATTATCAGCTTGCATGTTGAACTTTTCGGATGTATGTCTGGTTGTACTCCGTTAGGACTTCATCGTCGCCGGTCATGTCATTTGGACTCAGGTGTTTCTAGACCTGTTGCGTTGTTAATTTGTTCCGTATTATCACCGATGTGGCCCTCGGCATCTCTTCTCATCCTTTTGAGCACGTAGTATTATATAGCACTGCTCCCTCACCTGACCGGTACTGACCCGCACTGCCTAACCCTCCTTCTCGCCTTGTCGTATGCCGACTGTTGGTTATACCACCCCCCCCCCCCCCCCCCCCTCACTCGGCGAATACCTTCGAAGCTCAGACCGTATACTCCAGGTTGATGTCCATAGATAGGATTAGAACGTGCATATGTCGATCAAAAGAAGGTTTAGCCAAAACACGAAAACCCACGCTTCCTCACAAATCTTTAGTTGCGAGATTAGGCCGCACCTCGATCCCGGAAATAAATGGAGTTTGAAAGTATAAAATTAGATTACCTTAGTTTGTACGTTGTTTTGTTTGCTCTTTTTTCCTTTGTTGTCGAAAGAAAAAAACCTATATTGAGTGTAGAGAGACGAGTGGCCGGGTCGTTGTCCCAAGACAGACTTTGCGTTCTTGGTCAGAGGAAGCAGCAGACAACACAGCCGAATACCGCAGATATCGCACCTAATGCTGCAAGTTAGCGGCGTATCGTTCCTGCTACGTACCTTGTCGCCGTCGCAGCAAGCAGGGCTTGCCGTAGTTTGTGTATGATTTCGAGCGGAACCGGGTTGGTCTGACAATACTGATTATATCTCTTGAGAACCGGCTGTGCTTTGCTGCAGAATTTTATTTTATTTCGCGAGACCACCCCACGCCAACTCCGTTTACGGCAAGGATCGAACTCGCGGCTGCTCCTATCTAGCAGCGTCATGTTTTTATTGCCCATAATGCCTCCGGATCAGGTGGGTAGGGTTTGTGTTGTCTTGTGCGTGGTATTCTCGCTAGCTCGTTGGTCCTGATAATTTGATTCCCTCGCTATGAAATACCTGTGGTTTCGAGTGGGCTACGAGCAGAAGAAGGTTTATTCGTGGAGACCAACTCGCGCCGATCACGATTCTAGAAGCGATCACCACCCCCACTGCCGAACCTTAACAGCATCACCCTTGTACTAATCATGCCGCACGAAGAAGGTAGCTGCGTTTGGTGCTCTGGCCAGCGTTGTACGTTCAAAAATCAGTTTGTTCGACCTGCAGTTCACGCTCCCGCTTCTCTCCTCGCCTAGTTGCTGCGCGCCAGTTTTACCTTTGGCGAATAGGTTTCGAAAGCGGGGTGGTTTGAGAACGGGATTTACCTCAGAGATCAGGTTTGG
Source organism: Nereocystis luetkeana (assembly GCA_031213475.1). Lineage (NCBI taxonomy): Eukaryota > Phaeophyceae > Laminariales > Laminariaceae > Nereocystis > Nereocystis luetkeana. The sequence goes on from JARUPZ010000033.1 coordinate 5,898,431, forward strand.
TAAAAATAAAGGGTTATTAGCATGGTCTTGTGAAGGACTCGATCGTTTTTTTCTTTTGAACGATATGCCCAGAGAAATTAGCACAATAACCAATCCTTCGTCGAATAGTTTGGTTGCTGTCCCCCGTGAGTGCGGTTGACCCACACTCAACCCTGCTCCTTGTGTCACTACAAGTAAAAAATCCGAAAGGAATCATCAACCCGCTGCGTGACTACACTTCCTAAGAGTTTAAAGGTTATGTTCACTTCTGTGAGCTGGAAACGTAATTCACCTCGTAGACAACAAGGAACGAACCTGTGATGTAACGCAACACACAATTGAAACGATTATTTACCGCCTGCTTTTCAAGTTAGGTTTCCCGAGCCGCTTCAGACAGCGCCCTGCAAAACGTGTATCACGATAAAAAGGTCAAGAACAAGCGGGATGGTACCTTCGACCGTGCGGCCACGAGCAGGGGTTGCTCGTACAAATAAATGCAAGACGTTTGCACCAAGCCCTACCTCCCCGCTTGCCGTGTGGGCAGTACGCCATGATTATGCTGAAATCTAGTTTTGACCAGAACAATGACCCGCGTCGTACCTGTATCTAGTCGCGTGTCATACACCAAAAATACGCAGCATACGCTCTGCCTCGCTGTGGACTCAAACAAACGGTGAATCCGCTCTGCGTCAGGTAAGGCCGGGGATCACATATTACGACCGCGAAAAAAGAGTGTCAATCCGTCATCAGGGTGGTGAGAGGTCATCCGCGGCGCAATATACTTTTCGCCTACACATGAAAAAGTGTTTGTCGTTTCCATCCGAGAGGCATCGATGTTGTTTCGGCTGTTATCCCCCGCAAATAAATGCATTACGTGCCGAAACCCATAAAACACACCAAGAACTCAGCAGCAATGCAACGATAGACCTGTGATCTCGACTCATGATCAACCCAAGGTCAACCCTCTTCATGTCGGGCAACGCCAGTGAAAAATGACGACGGCCTCGAAGATGTCATGTGGATCCGAGGTGTAGGTAGCAAGAGGATGCCCGCGGATGGAGGGTGCCTCTTTCGACACTCCTCAGTCCGGGGAGGACACACTACTGTTGTAGATGTAGTGCCACTTGTGACATCAACAGTACAACCCTGTCCCGAAATGTGAAAGGGTTTCTCTGTTCGTGTTAATCACCAGATATATAGATCTTCAATATTCGGATATAGTACTATTATGTTGGAGTAGCTCTCTCTCCGGAAGTGTAACACCGTGTTGGTACTTATATCTACGCGCAACCAGAGTCATGACATATCAACACGCAACCAGAGTCATGACATGTTCAGGCAGCGTGGTATCATCTAGAGTATAGCTGAAACGCTTCAAGCGAGCTCTAGACTCGAGCAAAACGAACGCTCTACTAGGAAAACATCCCAATAATCTACGCAGTGCCGTACGAGCTATTCCCCAGGTATAGGCTCAAACTCGCCCGTCGAGGCTATTGTAGTGACGAATGGCTACACATCGACCAGTCAATGACCGCTACGTGACGTCGTGGGACCTGATTGGATGATAGTCAAGCCACTTGTGTAGCACGCCTACGTTGCTGCAGCAGCCGCTCGCTCCCAGAAAAATCCATGGAGGCTTCCCTGACAGACATGAGGCCGGGAAGGGCGCACTTTATGAAGTAAGCCCCCGCTGCTAGCGCCGTGGCGCCGCGGCACCTGCCATTGTTGCTTCAGAGCCACTTTCGCTGCTGTCCCTACTGCCGTTGTTGCTTGTTCGTAGGGTCAGAGAAGAAAACATGAAAAAAACGCTGCTGTAGATGGGAAGCACGTTACTTAACACTGTATCCGTAACAATATAAACACATGACACGGAAGATGCACTACAAGAGTCACGGGTTATCACTTGCCAGGGGACGTGCAACGGTTGAGGTTGATGATCTTGCCGTGGTATTCGCCATTAAATCCCACGGCAAGCCCCGAGGCAATGCTCATGGGAAGACCTACGGCAAGATCCGCGGCGGCCATGTCCGCGGCAAGATCCACGGCAACTTTCACGTCAATCCACCCACATATCACCCTGTTCTAGTTTGATACTTTGACTCCGCAATGGGCCCATCCCTTCGGACATCATACGTCTACTCACAACGTGCAGAAATGAACTCGGCCCCCCGCGGGAGCGGCCGAACGTCTACCTCGCACCCTCTTCCCATTGGGCCCTGCCGCGGAGTTTGTTCCGGAACTTGCCGCGGGACTTGTCGCGGGACATCTCGCGGGCGTTGACGTGGGGTATCGCGAGTGTTGCCCTCGGCATGGCCGCGGGGCTTGCCGCGGGTCTTGGCGTTGTTATTGCCGTGGATTTGTTCGTGATATGCTATGAACATGCCTTGGAGTGCCATCCGTCTTGCCATGGCGCGTGGGGTCTGCCGTCACGTGCCGTGACATTTGCCAAGGCGCTTGCCGTAGGTCCTGCCGTGGTAGTCGCTCCGCGTTATTTCCACGACATGCCCCGGCATGTCGTGGCATGGCATGGGCATTGCCGTGATATATATGCTGCGGCACACCGTTTTATGGCACTGCCACGAACAACACAAACAATGCAAATCCCTCCCATGTAGTGTGATGTGGCGAGTACGTACAGTACTACTACTCACTACCAAATGGATAAATTGTATTGTAGGTTCGTATGCCTAGGATGCTCCTATTGATGCGTATGCACATTATACACAGAACGTCAGTAGCAGCTGCAGCTGCATCAAGCAAGGATAAACAATGCACAGCAGTAAATACCACAGCAACACAGCACCAGCAAGAACCAGCATGCAGTAACAATCAAGTACAGCAGCAGCACAACAGCCGCAATCAGCACTAACAGTAGGGCAGCTATACATCAGCACGGCAGCAGCAAGCAACAGTAGTGCTATTATTGCTGTTTCTTGCTGCTGATTTCCTGATGTCTGGCTGTGCTACTGTGTTACTGCTGTGCATGCTGACTGACTGATTGCTGCTGCTGTAACATTGTGCTGCAGGTGTCGTTGTATAAACTTGTTTCATGCGTACGACAAGGTAGGTGGACACCTTATTCCAGTGTGTTGCTGCTGTACGGCGGGTTCGTTAGGTAACAACGGCATCTTGAAGTAGACCGAAGAGTAGAAACGGCAAAGGAGCTAGATGGTGGTAGTTTTACTAAGAGTGTTCATATTTCGAAACGTTTGAGTGGGCTTTCATTAATTCGAGTGGTGAGGTATGTGTATAATATTGCCATTGAATTGGCGCATACACCCCAACCAATGACCTACTACGTACTCTATCACGGAGGCCCATACCAAGTAGTATTCAAGCCCAGCGGATTCACATTTTTTGGGATCTTTCCGGAATTGTTCTTGTCAGCCCATTTTTTTTTTTTTACCTCATTTTGTCGACGAAGCTATCTGCGTGGGGACTAAGTTTCGTGTACCGCGGCACACAGGAGAACTGCAAAACAGTAATTAATTAGTATCGACGGAAAGCTGAGGTGGTACTTCTAGCCAAACAGTTTGATGCTGCGATTGCGCCAGAGGTAGGGAGCGAGGGTAAGGGGGCCGATCTTTAGACGCACATATCTCACGAACGATCAGGATTCGCGCAACACGCACAGCAAAATTCTGCGGCCCGTACTCCAAGCTTTCCAAAGAGGCTTAATACGCAAAATTCCGAGGTTATCTCCGGTCTAAACATCTCCCCCCGTTCAAAATATCAATGTTTTCACTACCTATTTTTATCACCTCCCCTCTTGTCTTAAAACCATATACCTACGGCTACAAGTAGTATCGTTGGAAACCTGAAATCCTCGGGTTTCGGTCGGTTTTAACCACGAGTATGCCGCGTGTCTCTGTGGGTCTGTGCGGCTGCCGATATATTCACATACATTCAAATATTTCCTGAAGATTACAATGGAACAAATTGACCACAAAAACAATACTGGTACTTCTGAATTAATTGAAAAAGCTCCCACGTGGGCTTGAATACTATGGGCCTGGGCCTCCGTAATATATATTGAATACCAGGTAAAACTTACTGGTCTGTCAATAACTTGGGCTATCCCATGTCCACATCAATCCTAACTAGGAAAGGGAAATTGCCGATCGATACCTACTACAGTACTAACACCAGCGGCAGCAGCAGTGGCAGTCGCACAGGAAGTAGTAGCCGCAGCAACAGCGAGCAGCCGCCGCCGCCTGAGCAGCAGCAGAAACCACCGTCACAGTGGAAACAGAACAAAGGTGCAAAATTTGACGTCACGAGCCAGCATCAACTACGACGCAGAAATTCTCTTAGTGTCGGCTTACGATATCGAAGACAACCGAAATAAATGCAAAAAAACTTCGACAATTGGCCTTGGGATTACACGAAACACGTCCGACACCGCTACGCGTACTAGGTGTCAACATTGCGATATCTACAACATAGCGTCTTCGTCTCCCCATTAGCAGGGCGGGTCTGGTAGTACCACTTGCAGCATCTCTCTGGGACACGGCCGAAACGGTACACATTCCGCCTGAGTTGGATCGCTCGCGCTCGGTAATTTGCTCTTCAAAATAATCAGAACACCAAAGAAACGGCATCATACTCCAGCACAATGTTACATACTTCGTATACGTTCGAAACTTTAGAAACACATGGCCCAGCTATGGTCATGAAACACGTCATCGCACCGACCTCGACTAACTCTCGACGACTGACAACGACACAGCATGATAAGGGTTCGTTACTATGCGTGTGTGCACACAACCCGTAGGCTCTGGACACTGGTCGCCGTGTGCGTCAAGCGCGGTGGACGAAATTGGTGGAATAAAGGCTTAACCACACACATATCTACAGACATAAATATATTGAAAGCACTCTAAGCGCTCGTATGAGCCGCTGTGAAATGATACGCTTTCCTTCGAAAACCTGTAATATAAAGGTCGCGCTTCGCGTTCGCGCTCCCCATTTTAATGAATATCAGGACACGGAGAGTGATAGATGCTCCTGCTGATCATGTCTCTAACTGCATTGCGCTGCAGCGTCGGTGGTACGTTTTTGGGCATGCATGCATTGTATGTTTGTGCACCACCCCACCACCACCATCAACCGCGAACAACCGATGACGAAACCCAACCAGCAACAAACCCCAATCGAAAACACAAGAGGAACTGCAACAATACTATTAATACCAACAACAACAACAATCTACAGTCGCTACAGTCTGGGTACATAGCAAGAATACCGACAACACCAACAACTTCAACAGCAGCACGACGTGAAACCCACTATCAATAATGTATATTGATACATATCTCCAATTATTTCTAAACTTTGGAAATTATGAAAAAACGCTCTCCGACCAGAATGAACCCAACAACAGCAAGGGCGACTTAACACACAAGATCATCAAGGCAAATCGAGATGTGCATGGCAGCACCTACTGAGACCGCCCTGGTGGGTAGTTCGACTTCTTGGGGCAGGTAGTTCCAGGAGTGTTTCCCTTACCGTTATGTAATCCACCACCAGCCGCAATACCACCAGTTCTGGCTTGAGTGTTGTGGTGGGGTCGCGGTTGGTCTCTGGTACCTGGTACTTGGTGTGAGACGGAATAATGTACTTTCCCCAGCGACACTGGTTTAGTTCTGTCCCACCAGCCTTCAACTAGTACAGCAACAATCGCCCAGCTCGACCAATTGGGAGGGTACGTCTCCACGCGAGCAGCACACGACGGGCGACCTAAACAACAACCGTTTTTCAATCCTAGTCATGTGCGATTTCGTCCAGTGTACGTGTCGCACGTTGTTGAATACCAAACCGAATGCCAGACCGAACAGAAGGAAAGCTAATACAGACAGACGGAATGGTAGAACGGAAAAGCAGGCAAATGCCGGATACCTCAAATCGATGGATCAGCCCACGCAATGGTATTTTGAAGGACGACCCACCAGTGCTTCATGTCCGTATGCCCACCCCCAACGCGGCACGCACCCTCACATTTGAACATTGAAGAAGGTTTCCTCGGGTTTTTCTCATTCTTGCAAGGACGGTGGGAATGAGGAGTTTGACAACATAATCTACTGTATCTAATCACGCTCCGACCTGCAATACGCTACGTACAGTGTTGGCGATTCTCTCATGGAACCTGGATGCTTTTGGTGTCGAGCTTGACCAGCTGGGAGCATATTCACTCTCCTCATTCCGCCTGTACTTATTATCTACGTGTTTCGTCCGTTTGTCCTTAGCAAAGTGTTTGTTTTTCGTTGAATACTGTTGGCATACATTTCTTTCTTTTGCCTTTTGTTTCATGACATTGCATTGTCTACTCTTGATCCCCCAGAGACTTCAGAGGACAAAATGAACGATTGAAAGTGACGTTTACAGCCATGGCCAAACGGCGTGATGGACGGATGCTGAAAAACCTGGTATCACGAGCTTCAACTTATGGAAACGTGCGGCACGGCACGGGCGCACCGTGATTCTCCACGACGTACGTCTGGACGGCTCATGCTGCTTGTGGACATGTGATTCATAATACCGAAGTTATCGTTGTATTGGTCGCGATGTCCAGGTCCATGAAGGGGTTACTATTGCATTGCATACACATGCGATATGTGTCGTATGTCTGATACCACCGACGGGCGGGAGCCTGCCCTGTTTGTTTGTGAGAACCTGAAAATGCCGCAGAGATTGTAGTGAGGACGAAGGAATTTTCTCTATATTGCGCTCGGGTGCGGGGGGGGGGACGTGTGAAGAACATATTATTCCCAATCAATGTGCCATGCGGGTGAGTTTTTCAGCCTGAGTGTGTGTCAATCAGTTGTGGCGTTTTCACAGGATAGGTCGCGTTGTCACACCATCGCTGATTTCGAACCTTGCGGGGTCTATAGAGGGGCATCATAATTGTGCCTTCATGCGGGGTCTGCTCGTGTTTAAACCTGGCTTGAGTTCGCCAAGCTAGGTCATGTTGAGTAACCTATTTGCCAAGCCTCAGCGATGGTTAGGCATGGTACCAGCGTAGTACCTGTTGCCAGACCGGGTAGCATGCAGGTAATTTTTTCTATTATACTTTGTGCTTTCTACAATCATAGTTGATATCCAAGTGCGCGTCCTCTACTACCTATATACTTGCGTAATCTCGTCCAAGGGTGATTCGTCTCCAAGTGAGAGTTCCAGCGGTCGTGTAGGCAATGGATCGATGAAGTGGGGTCGAGTTTCAGCAAGTTAGTGTTGTAGAGTTTGTGGAAGAAAATCACCCATTGTCTTCAAATACGATCTTTATATAGTAATGCTATGGCACTGCCTCGCATGATGCTGAACGCCCGGTAATTACCTGGATTCAAGTATAGGGATTACGTTTGTAGTACCTAGGAGGCGTATCTTGGATGGAAAACCAGGGCTTTTCCCAGCGAGGCGCGAGCTTGGCTCTTAGTCTCTGCGTGCACAAAAGGATTAAAGCTTCTCGCCTTCTATCTCCGAGAAAACAACAAACATGGGCACCAAGGAGTACCGACTCAACTGGCAAACTTGTCCAGGGATACAAGTGTCTCGACCTTGATCATAAGAGTGGCGTTTTCCGCTTGGGATGTTTTAGCCTTTCCGTTGGCGCGCATTTGGTCACGCTTTCGTTTCTGTTTGTTTCCTAGATGAAGTTTGCTCCGAACACTGCACGATGGGGATTTATGAGGTGGGAGGGTCTGCTTTCCCCTACGGTGGCCGAGCCACTGAGGCCCAGCCCCCCCCCACCGCCCGAAGCGATGGGGATCGAGCGCCTTATTCAACAGACCAGCACGAGGAGCAAGCGTCTTGGCAGGGTCCCCAAGACGGCGACGCGGTTCGAGCGCTTTGTACGACAGACCAACAAGAGGAACGAGAGCATCGGCAGGAGCCCCAAGACGAAGCCCAAGCAGCCCTCAGAAGACGGACCTCGTTCAAGACACTTTCCGTGCCTTCTCGCACGGCTGAGCGAGGTCTGCCGTCCCAACCAATTGGACGCCCCTGCTCCGTGGAACGCCGTGACCAACCAGGCTTTGGGTATTATTGCAGTTTTGACTTCCCACTCGTGCCCTCTGCCGTACAAGCCACCTGGACGCTCTCGTTCCGCTGAGCGAGTAGCCAGCCAGTCCGTGAATCCAGCTACTTCTGCTCTGGAAAAGAGCATGTCGGACACACCTGGACGCAGCACTCTCCACGCTACCCAGCTGCGCTCTTTGCCATCGGCTCTACCTGCTTCTGGGCCAGATGATGAATTGTCTGAAAATGATGTTCTGCCTCGTATTCCACTGCTGTCCGATCCTGCTCGTACTCGCATGATGGCCACAAACGAAAATGCCGCTCGCGATTTCTTCCCGTGTCTCGGCCACAAGATGCCACGCTGGAGGTCAGTATTGAGACTGCTTTCTTCGCTGCTGTAGCTACAAACGAAGATTCTGCCTCGAATTTCAGTACTACTGCGAGTTTTGATACTGCTCTTATAGGGAGCGACGCTGCCTCTCGTGCAATTTTCCCCGCACCTCGCCCACGGGACAGCGCACTGGCTTTCAGTATTGTGCCTTCCACACTGCTGTAGCCACCCACGACGATTATGCTTAGCATTCCCGTGCTGACGGGATTTTTAAAAGGAGCAATTGCCTTACAGTACCGTAGACGTACACAAACCGACCACGCTTGCAATTACTACACGCAAGAACAATGGAAACCGGCTAGACGACCGTTCTTCAATCTGGACTATTTCTGTGATCGGTACTCGCTCTACCAGCGCTCGTAGCGCTTGCCGCATGGAGCGTCACACCTTGCACACTGCTTTACAAGTTGCTGAAGCACTAGCCGCAGCTGTTGCCACCGATGCTCCTGCGCCCTGAGACCCTGAGACCTGCCGCATTCTTCGCCTCCTGCCCCGGCGTCTTCCAAGTGTCCGATATATTTCGTCCGTCCCCGCCGCAGCATATCACGGGCGGTAATTATACGGGAAGCGGCATCCAGCCGCGTCAGGTCTACCAGCGGGCTGAGGACATACGGCTCCTCACCCTCTCCGGGATCGAGGACACCCGACCTTTCAGATCCCACAACTCTGGAGGAGCAACAGTCTCCGAGGACCTGACGGGGGTCTTCGAGGCTCTGGCGGCGGCGGCGATGGCGCGTGTGGTAGCTGACACTTAGCGGTCGGCTGTCGTGAGCGCGTGCGCCCGGAGTTTCACGTCTTCCCTGGCACGGGAGGACGCTGCGGACAACGGCAGCGGTATATTTCGCCGACACGGTGCGGGAATTCGAGGACGCCGTGGTCAGGGGAAGGAGAGCTCGACCGACGGGCGCAACTGGAAATACAGCCCACGGGGAGACGCTTCTTGAGCCAGTTCGTCCTGCTCTTCCACGGCCGGCAGCAGGGAAGCCCCCGTCCCCGAGGTCACGGGCATCACAACTAACAGGCAAGTGGTTCCCTCGCTGACTGATGTTACTTCTTCCGCCGCGCATCCTTGTCGCTTGACCATGTCCGATGACCGCGCCATGCGCGTGTCATCTAACCTTGCCTACGCCCAAACATCGGCAAATTGACTCCGCCGCCGCAGCCACCGCGACAAAACACACCGCGAACGTTAAACGGGCGTACAAACACCTGGGACTCAAAGACGTCTCTGATATTTCTGTCCTCCCTTTTCCCTTCCTGATCAACCCTTCCGAAACCGCGCAACAACTCACTCGTTATATCAAGGCCTCCGCATCAGATATTCTCATGATGTACAACGGTGGCAGCTATGAAGGCCTTAGTTCCACCGATTGGATCCCCGGTTGGGAGCACCCACTCCAGAAATCCTTCGCGCGTGCCATCACGCCAGACAAGCCCACGACCGCCCCGCCTCACTACCTTGATGGATTATTTGTTTGGGCAGGTGTCACACGCACTTGAAGGCGGATCCACGGAACCGGAAGCGTTCACGCTTGTCCTGAGATTTCTGAGCAATCACTTCGACCGCACCGACACGATGGCGAGCTACTTAAGTTGCATTATTTCGGCGTGTCTAACGGGATCACTTTTCGCGATTTTCGCCGGCACTCCGTGGGGTGGTGTCGGCAACGACAAGACCTGAGCGTGGTATGGTACCGGGGGTGGAGGTTGGTGTGGAGATGGTTCGGATGGCAGTTAACGAGCAATACCTCAACTTGATGCCAACGAGCAGTTAACGAGCAGTGCCCCAGCTGGATGTCCACGCTGTACCCGGAAGGTTTGGCTACGGTATCGAGGCCGTTCATCACTTTGGACGACAAGTGGTTGGCGTCTGAGTCTCTCGCGAATAAGAAGACTATCTACCATGAACGGCGAAAACTATTTTTCTTTGCCTGCTTCTTTAAAGGGTGGGCGGTCATCAGCCCTGTTGGGCCCGCGACCCGCCAGTAATCGTCGCGGCCAGGACCGGACGCTTTCCCAGTCACCTTCATGGCCGACGGATCACGCAATACTCCGCTTGGGATGAACGGCAATCCATTCCTTTCTGATTGCCTCGACCTGCGGCTTGACACCTCTTCCAACCGCTGGCCCCTAGACGAACACCACTACGCTGACGTTTATGCTGTCTGCATGTCCATCCAGACCGATGACCCTCCCCTATGGAGCGGCCTATCTTCATCGTCCACCCGCACGGTCGCCCTCAGCGAAAACCGAGGTCACGGCTTGAATTGCCACGAAGACTCACACTCCCTCAAAATGTGTAGACACCCCTTGCAAACCCTTAACGGCGCTTTGAACCCCGACTTCGGAACGCTCGGCGACAACGGCGGGGCGTTCCGCCGTTGACAAAAATGCATGATCAGACACTGCCGGCAGAACAAATCATCACGGCCAAACAAACACAACCAGAAGAAACAAAAGCGTCGTTTCGTCCACTCTTGTCGGCAGCACCACGGCCAGGGTCAGCAGAACAGACAAGGTGACGACTACAACACACACGCGGAACCAAGGCACCAACAGTCTAACTCCAAATCGCGGTGGTGGTTCGACCGCCCCTGCCTCTTTCACGCCAGCTCCCGCTTAGGAGATTCGCTACGGTCCTTCGCATAACTCAGGCGGAAAACCGAACGGAGGCCAGCCAGGCACCTTCCACGCCGGTAACTGGCTGGTTAGCGGCGGTTCGGTCCCTCCAGCCCGTTCGCCACCAGCAATGCCGGGAGAAAGAACATTGATTTCAGAAGATGCTCGCGTCGCCGGCTCACTCAGCGCTCAGCACCGACCTGCTCCGGTACCGCCCCGCGCGTTGCACAGTACTTCGGCCCAACGTAGCGACTCAGTCGCACTAATTTTACCGGGGAGACCCCGGGCACATTCCCCGCAGTCGGGAGCCCGCGCCTCGAATATCGCTCCCCTCAACCTGGGCACGAGAGCAGGCGCGTCAAACACCGCTATCCTGAACCACGCACAACGCAGAACAACGAGGGTTGCGCCGTCGTGTCGTTTTTTTCAGCGAGGGTCCCCCTCTTTCACCTCCCGGCCATGCGGGGGGGGTCGGTTTGAGGTGCGGGATGACCGCCACCAAACCCCCGAGATCTCGATTGATACTCAACTCGGCGTTTCTTTACAATAAAGGTGGTCGCTCCACCCTGTTTCCTGTCAAGGAGGAGTCGACAATATTAGCTACCTTGTCCCCCTTCCCCACGAAGTCTACAGGAACGAAGCCCTTTCCGGTGGACCCCTTGTTACCCCCCACCCGAGCAGCGTTCTTGAAGCCGTCTACAGGGTCTGCAAGCCCTTTTTATTCTTCGCAAACGCCACTCTACGTGCGCAACGCTTCTTCGGCTTCTGAATTTTCAGTGTAACAAGAGAGACTTGACACTGCCCGTCGAGCCAGTGGTGACTACACGGCTTCCGGTAAGATCAACCGGACAGCATACCCGTCACATTCGGACAAATCGCAGCCCTCGTCAAGAAACACGGGCCCAGAGCGCCCTGCCCCCTTTGACCTAGGCCAGAGACCATCGGTCGCAGTAACATATCCTTCTGGCCATTTAGGGTTAGGGTTTAGGGTTGATGGTGACACAGGGCCAGAATACGTGGATCCAGACTCGCCTTGTGCAGCAGGGGCTCAGTATTATCAGAGAATCACACCTCCCCCCCACACACACCGCAACAGCGGCCACCGTTGACTCGGCACCGTCAGTCTTTGACCCTACTCTTGGTATTCAACGGAGCGGGTGGTACTGTTCTGGCAGTCCCTTCCTATTTTTCGCAGTGAACCCCCTTGTCGCTAGTCGTTGACGATTGTCATATTCAAGCGCGGAGCAGTATATGACGGCTGAAAAGGCTCGCTGGTTTTAGAAACAAGACCCAGCGGAGCCGATTATGACCTCGACCGATCCACGCAAGCACAAACGCCTCGGACGTGGCGCGCAGAAACATTCGACTACGCCACCTGGGACCGCGTTCATGGAAACCGCCGTCCTTCCTATGTACTCTTGCCGAATTCACGCAGAACCCGGCCGTGAAACAGCGTCGTTCGAGCACCGGCATCAACAGTTTGGCTGAAGCCAGCCCTTTTGACCCCGTGAGGGGAATCAGTTTCCGGGCAGGCGACCCCGAGGCTCAAGACCCGTCTCGGTGGTGTGTGAAACAACTGCGCGGGAAGGCTCTCTCCTCTGTCCGCGACACCAGTCACGCAAGTCAGGCGAGGTTGGCACACCCCGCCTCCTGACTTCATTTTGTCCCTCCAACCACGCCCAACAGAATTCATGAGATTTCACCAAAGCCACTCCGCCCTTGGGCCGTGGCCCGCGCATGCCCAGGTCCTCGTTTGGACTTTACGACCTGTTTTTCCGATGCGCCTGCTGATCACAGCCCTGAGGTTTTGTCCGCGCCCCTAGTGTCGACCCCTCCCTGGCGCTGTGAGAACAAGGCGCCGCTCTCGTCGGGTTCACAACGGAGCTGGCGTTCTTGCACAGTTTGGCTGCGTGGCGTTTATTGACACTGGCTCGCCACAGACTTGATGGTTTGGATCGCAGGCTCTCGTTTATTGTGCGATCTATCGCGTGCGAGCAGAAATGCGCCCCTCGTTCCTGGAGAGGTTTCGAGGAAATCGGCCCCTCTGAAGACATCGACGAGTGTACGCCTGAGCGTCCAATTATTTCGAGACAATAGTCCCACGTGCTCCCCCTCAGGTTGGGCCTGCGTGGTTCTCCCCTCAGTTATGTATCATGCAGTACTGCTGGGGCGTTAAACCTGAATGAGTTTAAATAGCCGCCCCTACCGCTCTCTGCCACCTCGGCCGTCTGACCAACGCGTTTCTGGGGAACTAGGCTTAGTTACCAGGCATGCCCGTTTACGCCATCCACCCCGCCGCTTCGGGGGTTGGCTTCCATCTACGCTACAAGGGCGCTGCAGGCGTCACCCTGTCCGACGATCCTCAACTGCTTGCTGTCAACTTGGTTCGTAGCGATGACTCCCCGGCACTCACTGGATACTTCGTTGGTCGACATAATGCCCCAGCCCGACCTACCCTCGGTTGAGGAGCACTTCGCTGCCTCCGAGCGACAACTTCTTCCCCTCGTTGGAGTAGTGGATCTCAAGCCGCGGGGTATGTTCGGCATCACCCACGCCCCACTGCTGAGCGTGTCTAACCCTAACCCTAACCCTAACACCTGCTCGCTTCTCATTATTTCTCATGCCAAGCGTACTGTTCTCTCCAGGTTCTCGGAGAACCCTCGCTGGTCGTTTTGCGCTAGGGGTCTCTAGGAGTCGGCGAGGTACAGTCACTTCTGCAGCAATCACATCCTGCAGATGTGCACGCGCGGTTCTCAGATTCTTACGTACGGCTTTATCCCAGCGGTGAGCGCGCAGGGGTTGTCGTGGATCCTCCCTTGTGGCCCATCCTACTTCGGGGGGTTGTCGAGGTTTCGATAGGGGGGCACCATTCACGCCTGCGTCTGTGCCGTAATGCAGGATGAATATCTGCTTCAACCGCATGTATGATGGTCGGGGTAAACAACAGAACCATGCCAGTAGTGGTTCAGGGTCAGAGGTAGGGGAAGAGTAGAAAAAACCCTCGTGACAACTCGCTGTCGACAATTCCCATCTGACTTAAACATCTGCCGGTCGAATAGTGGTTACGATACCCAGGTATAACACTCACTAGGTATTCGACGTATAGTTCGTTGTGTCTCTCATGTGCGACGACTCTATGACCTCTGCTAAATACAAGCTTTAAGTATTCCATATATACTGTTATCCTCTTTATCTGTGTCTCCCCTGTGTGACGACTGTGATGACACATGCCAGCTGCAAGCTATATTTATTCCACCTATACCGGTATATCAGTGTGATGAATGTTTACACACACCAGGTTGATATTGTTGTTGTTGCTGCTGTTGTTGATGTTGTTTCAAGTCGCTGTTGTGCGTTGTTGTTGTCGTTGGCCTATACAGGGTGAGAATACCACGTGTGCTGTCGCTGTCACCGACAAATTCAAGCAATTCGTCCTTCGGTGTCCCTTATTTATTGTTGGGTTGTTTGTGTTGGGTTGCTTTTGTTTAAGTTGATGGCTTAGGGTGGGTGTATTAATGTCGCTGTTGCTGTCCCAGACGAATTCAAATACTTTACCGTTTTTTTTTGTGTATGTAGTGCAGTCATTATTGCATTGTTGGTATTGGTCTAGAGTTGGAATATTACGTGTGCTGTTCCTGTCCCACACAAATTCCAAGTAATAGCCCCCAACCCCCAAGAGCATTGGAGCATTTCCAGAGGGGTTCCCATACAAAGGATGGGATTAGGAGTATGATTGATTCTTCTAACTGGTCAAGTTCAACACAGATTACACAACTTGCATGCCCAATAAAAGAAAACTAACGCAATAATAGTAGAAGTTTGAAAACTTCAATGCAACTGTCGTAACCTTTATCCCCATCGTTCTTGTAATGAGGAATATTTATGTGGGCTCTCAATTACTCTCGGGTGCGAGGGGAAGCATGTATGTGACGAACAAAAAATTCGCAGAAGGATTGCCCGTCCATAGCTTTGGCGTCTTCAACGAGTTAAACGTTCTTTCGATGTCAGTCAGTAAGTGCGTCAATAGGTGTATCAGTAAGTGCGTCAATAGGTGTGTGTTCACAATATTGGGCGCCTTGTTTCCGCAAGCAACGATCCAGCGGCGATTTCGACACCGGCAGAGGGTATATGGAGGCTTTTAAATGGCGTCTACATCCTCTGCTTCCCCGTCTTAAAGCAGTACTGAATTCTCGAAGCTACGTAGGTTATGTGGCGAAGCCCATTCGCCAGGCCCGAGCAACTGCTACCAGGGCCGCGACATGGTACCAGCGTGGTAAACGTTACCTGACCAGGTAACAGACAGGTAGGATGCACCTATACGATTAATACCAGGTTGATTCACACCTATGAGATGTGCATTCGTAGTGGTGTACTTGTGAAACCTGTTTCCTAACTAGGTGTTGCACAGGTAACATATGCTCTACCAGGTACAAGAATGACGGGAATGAGGAGCGTGACAGATGCTTTCAAGTGGTCAACGTTTTACTGCGTTGGAATTTGTGTTTGCGCCCAAGCCTGTTGTATGTGATAGGCCTGTTCCGTGAGAAGAATTCGTTCACACTCCTAATTGCCATCCTTCGTGTAGTAACCCCTTTCGAACTGCTTCGCCGTTTCTGGATATCAATTACCTTTAATAATAAGTGTGAGACAGAACCAGTAGATGCATTGTTCTCACAACAACCAATCACGCGAAAAAATACTCGAGATCGTTATCGGACAGCAACAGCACACGTGATGTTCCCACTCTAGGACAACAATAACAGCAGTTGTCGGTACCGATACCGGTACCGGAGAGAGTCTTGTGCCTGTTTCTACAATGAATGCTAAACTTGCCAACACTCCGATGTTCCATACGGAATACCACGTACACGATGATATAGCCTTGATCATATTTCTTGGTAGAACAGGACTCGGGTTCGCCAAGCCGGTTGGGTCCACCGCAATTTTTTTTGTTGTTTTGGATTTAAGCTTATTCTTTTCATTGAAGCTTGAATAAAGTTTTCATGGAAGTAAACGGACATCCATGGGCTTCCGTGGAAGTGGTTTTACTTCTAATACTCCCATGGAAGTAAATAAATGTGTTTCCACGGAAATACGTGTAAACGTTTGCTGGTAATGGAAATGGAATATTACCCCAACCTCTACCAACTGAAGCTTCCACAACAACCACGTTCGGTAGAAACTAACTGTCTCTAACGTTGTCAAGAGACCATCGACCTCCACTACTTCCAGCAGCGTCTATTTACTTCATTACTTGGAGCAAAAAATGGAAAAGAGCATTTTGCTCTTTTTATATAATATGGGCATTGTTTGCTGTCGTCAGAAGAACGTTTACGCCAATGGGGTTTTTACGTCTATGGAAATCCATGTGTCGCTGCCATAGACGATTTACGTCATGAAAATGCTTTCCTTTCCATGGAAGTGAAATTTAGGTATCTGAAATTTGTTTTTGTTTTTTCAGTGTGTTTATTTCCATGTTTCCTGGGATCAGAGTTACTGGTGGGTCTCCGGCGACTCCTGCGGCCGGCTGAATATAGTTATCCACTTCGTGGGTTGGAGTAGGGTGCCAATTAATTGGGAAGGGCCCACTGCGGGGTCAAGGTGCTACCTGAAGCGGAGCAGGGGGAACATTGGTGGAGTATCCTATGGGGCAGATTCTATGGAAGTTGACACAACTTCCATGCAAGTGATTCCAACATGCATGAAAGCACGTTTGCTTTCATGGAAGCTGATGAAAGCTTCCACGGCAGTAGCTGGAAAGTTGCATGGAATCGAGTATTTACTTCCAGCCCCACATTCATGGACGTTGTTTTACTTTCATGGAAGTAAGTCTCACTCCCGGAAGTAAATCTACTCCCGGAAGTACGCCTTACTCCCGGAAGTAAATCTACTCCCGGAAGCAAGTCTTACTCCCGGAAGTAAAAACATTACTACCATCGGAGAAAAACACGGAAGTAAATATCTTCCACGTCTTTTATTTCCACGTCCATATACAACTTTTGATTCTTCCATGGAAATTTCCACGGAAGAAAACTCAAAAGTAAAATATTGTGGGAGATCGTACCGTTTTCGCAGCAGTACCAGTATGTAAGGCCCCATCATATCGAGGATTTTAATTTTTTTCAATTTGATTCGTTTTTTTAATATAGTTTGCATCTGATTGGCCGAAGAGTGGATCACGAAGCAGGCCTTCTCAAAACAAATAAAATATATCACTTTGAGTGAAAAGTCGTTTGGGACTTTTTTCGTGTGAGTTTTTTATTTTCAATTTAGAATTTGGGAGTTGATCACCCTTGATGTAGCATGTTCTTGGTAGGTCAACGATCCCGGTGGAGTCTGGGGCGATTCTTGGGCACTTCGGTGACCACGGTCGAGGCGATAACACGCGAACCTCGACGAGAGGTTACCGGAGCACTAGCCGCGCCCTCGTCCACAGATCATAGCGCATCGTACCTGGTGGTGGCAACTCGAAAATAATCATGGCGGCCGCAAGCTCAATTATTATTGTTCGTCCTGCTCGATCGGCCGACAATCACGAAAGCCGAGCAAGCGAGCAAACGAACGGAGAATACGCTCGATACCTCGATAGCTGCCTCACCACTGCTTTTCCGCACGTGGCGCTTGAGGGCTGCCACCGCCCACCCAAGACGCCCTGAGAGTGATAGCTTCTAATCCTGCGCCACCAAAAGAAAGAAGGGCTAAAGGCGGCGCGCACTCGGCAACGCAATTCCTCGCTCACGTCTACGTTCCTTGCTGTTTGTCGGCTGGGTGTTGTGTGCCGCGGTGCGTTCTTACAGATTAGTCCGAAATATTATTTTATTGACAATTACTACGCCGTTTCCGGATAGGACACAAACGCGTTTTGTTTTTGAAATCAAACTAAAATTCATTGAAATTAAAAATTTATTTCCAAATAGGGGTCCCCGTCAAGATGGGCTCTAATGACACATCGTTTGCTTGTTCCAGAGGCACAAATAACTGCTCCTACACTACCTGACAACCAAACAAAGCTTCTACAACCTGACGGAGGCAGAATATTGTGTGTTGTAGTAAAAAAGAATCGCTACCCGAGGGAAGCACAACAAACTAATAACAGGAGGGTATACATACTACACCAAATAAATCCTAAATAAACTATATCAGATTCTCCGCAAACTGCAGTATCACACTATTTATTTCCAGTATTAAAACAAGTACCATGCTCCTCTCACCTATTTGACTCAATCAAGAGCGGGGGGTGTTTGTGATTCATTAATCGCATTCCTTTATAATAGTACGACCTTCCGGACGCTACAACCCCACCCAGCATTTCTGCTTGTAGGTCAACACCGGAACAAAGGGCATGGACACGATCGAGAATGAACACCCTTGATGCCAGGCACAGCAGCACCGTATTATAACAACAGACAAATAAATCAGAAAAATGGGAACGAAGCCTAAAATGAGAACCAAGCCGCATCTCCAGAACCATGTGGTGTATCTGAGAACCAAAATGATCCTGCGAAACCCCTTGGCCAGCCCTGTGAGAGGAGCTCGTCAGAACGGTCATGCTCCATCTCGTGCCTTCGGGTGGGCGCAAAAAGCGATATACGCTGGCTCTATTGTGATTTCTCTAGATGCTGGCTACCGCGGCGATGCCGAGGACTTCCAGCCTGAGCGACAGCTTATTTTTCGAACGCTGCTGTACAGCCCCACAGGACTGTCAACTTTTTTTCTTGGAGTTGTACACAATTGGTTTGCTTTCTAAAAAAACCCGTCCGTTCCCATTTTTTGTTTCGTTCCCATTTTTCCGTTTTGTCTGTTGAATATTTAATATAATACCGTTCAGGGTTGGCTGGAGCCCATCTGTGCGAAGAGCCCCAGCGACGCTGGATGTAGTAGGCACGACGTATGGGTTTGCGGCTGCCTCAATTTCGGAGATGGATCGACGCTATTCTCGTGTGGTGTGTTCGTTTTGAAGGCGGCAGTCAAAATGTTATTCTACAGTAGTACGCGTGATTCTCGGTACATGAACCTGCCTCCTGGTTTTGGCTGCCGATATACACTTCACAGCGACACTTGTTTCTGCTTTGTTGCGAGTTGCTTGTGTGGCGAGTGTGATGGGGGTTCTCCAACTCCGACCCTCCGGACAGAATAAAAATATTCCTCGCACGGTATGTTTGTATAAACCATTTATTTCGTACTCCCAAACGCGGTCTGTACCGTCGCACTACTAGTGCGACATTACAGCGACCACCAGCGACTCGCACTGTTTCCTAGAAGCAGGAGATTTTTCGCGTTATGTCACGACACTGCATCCGGCAAAACCAACATATAGGCTTCAATCTGCACGCACACGTCTTTCAGGGAATGTGGGGGCCTACTATTACGTACCTGGTATGTGGATAATATGTCTCACAATATATATTATGTCCAAGCATTCCGTCTCTTTAAACGTGCATGTCGCCAGTACAGTCAGTGCCGTTGTTACGTTGTACTTGTATTATTAAGTACTTTCCTTCCTATTTTTTCACCTTGCATTCCAAACCACACACTCGGCATATATGTATACATGCAATAAGCTGAGTACCTTGAATCTAGAGCTAGGCACGATCAGCGTCCCGTACCACCTAGCTTTTGGTATTGAATTCTGGGTCAAAGAGATTTAGCGAGCCAGATATTCGGCATATCGTGTGCGACGAGGTGGGCATGGTATACTGAGGAAGGATCACGTGTGACGCGGATCTCTCACTGATCACGCGACCGGACTCGTTAACGCAACAGCAGTGCACGCCAAGATTTGTATGTCTGATTACGCTAGGGAGGGTGTTTGCCGGTCTCTGACGTTTGCGATCGTACGTATGTGGCGATGGGTTTATGTTTGGAGCCTCCTGCGAGTCTTTTATGCCTACGAATCAATCTTTAAGTTACTTTGTCTACGGTGATTCGTGGAAATCCCCACGCTTCGAAGTCGTGCGTACATTTGTCTCTCGAAGGCTCCACAGCGAGCAACTTGCACAGGCAGGGTATCTAGAAATTCGAAAGGAGCAATGTTAATATCCTCGACCCCAGCACCCGAGATGTCTTCGGGCGTAGTCATGCGTACGATGACAGCGCCGCGTGCAGGAACACCAAACCATCCCGAACGTTCGTGCCAGTAACTAAAGAAACGAAAATCGGCAAGTATGTGTTTCCACGATATCCCAGGCACGCTCTCGTGGTGTCATAATATCACGGAGCTACGAAGACTGAGTGTCAACTAC
Source organism: Nereocystis luetkeana (assembly GCA_031213475.1). Classification (NCBI taxonomy): domain Eukaryota; class Phaeophyceae; order Laminariales; family Laminariaceae; genus Nereocystis; species Nereocystis luetkeana. The sequence goes on from JARUPZ010000033.1 coordinate 5,918,675, forward strand.
TTATTCGATGGAACTCACTGCCGATAATATTGGAACTAAGCCACAAACAGAGCTGAGCCAGAGCACTACCGGTATAGTCCAGACTAACTGACTTGTACTAGTAATATATTGAATCTGCGAACGAGTTAGTGTGATATAATGTCGCCAGCTGCTGTGAAACTTGTTTTAAATTATACGTCTAGCAGTACTAGGCGAGGCTACGCGGTCACATGTATTTACTGACATCCCGGTATCTGGTCTAGCAGTAGTCGTGGCCACGCGGTCACACGTATTTACCGACATACATGACGGATTTCCTGGTACTTTGCATTCCAAACCATACACTCAGCATATATGCATACGATAAACAAACCAGAACGTTACCATATACAGGGACATAAAGCAGCATCTGCCGGCGTGTGACACAGACGATAATCACACAAAAAATAAACAGCCGTTTTTTTCCGCTGTCCAATATAGGGCCGGAGGGGGGTGTGTACTCGGTAGGAGAGATTTTTACCCGATCTTGTGCATGGGCGTAGTCGTATGAGCATAGATCCTTGCATCCTTACATTGCCGGGACTGGGCATATTGGGGTTTTACTAATATAGGGGGGCGGGGAGTAGTGTTGTGTCTTCGATTCAGATCCGCGGGCGCCCTTGTTCGTACTATATATAAGCTACTACAGGGAACACACCGTGCGGAAAAAAATCAAAGTCATACCTCCCAAACCAGGCCTGTAAACGTACCCCAACATAGGTTTGAAGCAATATCCCGTTCCCAGCAATATCGTTTTGGTGCCAGAGTACTTACACGCATTCTGCAATATTACGATAAATGCGCTAAGAGGCTAACGTTTAAGGTGACACTCTGCCAACTAGCAGTCGACTCGAAAAGCGTGCGAGTCCTTGAGCCATAGACGGCACCCAATAGTGATGTTTAGCTCCATTGCCAACCATTCGCATACCGACCGGGGCAAGTCTCAGATCCCCGCGTTCCGAAAGGTACGAACGCCGAAGTCCATTTCGACGGTTAGTGGCTGCAGAATAGCAAAATACAGGGATAGCTTGACGTCATAAACACACGACTCGTCGTACGTTTCAGGCATCCAGTGGTATATATATAACTACTTTGCCGGAATAAATTATATGAATAGCTTCCTTCAAACATATATTCTGGTGCTTTAACCAGTTTGATTTGAGAGGTGACGCTTTCAGTCACGCCTGTTTCATAATAGGCAACTTTTACACTCCAAGCCGTACCTAGTGGCCTCTGCCGAAAAGCCAATCTGCTCAAAACAAATGGCAGCAGAATACAAATGTACATAGCCGTTGAATGTCGTCGGTGAGGTCCCCTTCAAGGGTCCTTTGGGACCACACCAGCAGAATTGCTGTCATCCAAAAACAACCATGTTTCCGTTTTTCAAAACTGAAATCATTTTTCCGGTATAAAAATAATATCCCACGCCTCCCTTGCACCCAATCCCTTGCACCCAATATGCATACCCCCGCTCGTCGACCGCGCAGGTACACGTTGTTCGTGATGCCCTCAAATAGGTGTCGAGGTCATTTCATCTGCAAGGCAAGACAACCATTCATTGTCATCGCTGTGTTTGGATCAATGGAACGAGATTGCTCAGCAGCACGAAACTTGAACTTTCTAAATCTGTAAGAATCTTGTTTGATGTCTTAACACTAATGTGTCCCGATAGAGCACTAACAACGGTCCAAATAAAGACTCAGTTAGCTTCGTATTCTATCAATGCTGTTTAGCTTTGTCGCCGAAACGTGGGTTGACACAGTGTCGTCGGCGTGATAAACGACTACATTTTTAATTCGGCCAAGGACCGCAGTCGTAAGAGGAGTTGCTTCAGAATTATATTTTGGTTTCGTGATGAAAACCACATGCGTGCAATCCGGCGTCTTTCACATTGTTTTGGCAAATAAAAGCTGGACTACACTCTCCTCTTGAACTATGTGAGGGCGGCTATTAGAGCGATACCACAACTAGAGGTATTTAGTTTTCAAGGGGTGGCCATGAAATGAGGCCGGAGGGATACCAGAAGTACGCAGAGTATTGCAGCTGTAAGCGAACGATAAAAACATTGTATTTCCGCAGTATCATTTCGTTTGACCGAAGGGGCCCCTCCATGATCAAACTGCAAACAGATTAAGCCAACCACTGACACGAAGGTAACATTTGGTTGTCACTTTCCACGAAAATTGCTTGATTTTATTAAATTTCGTTGTCAGAGAGCGGAGGGGGCTGAGCTACCCTCATCACCGCCCTGTTTACACCCCCGCAACCCTTACCTACGAAATGACACAACAAACAAAGGGGTGGAAGAAAGGGGCCGCGGTGCCTGCATACGACTGTCGAAATCTTCAACAAACATGGTCAACCCGCCTACCGAGGACTTTACGCGAGCGAGTGGAGCGCCCCCTCGCCCGAGTGTGCGCACTCCATGCAACACGCATCGAGGACACTACGCGCGCGAGTGGAGCGCCCCCTCGCCCGAGTGTGCGCACTCCATGCAACACGCTCATATCGGCATTCTAACAAAGTGCTTATGAACGGTGGCATACGTCTGATTTTTACGGCCCGCTCGTGTCGATAACGCACTAAGATAGTAAAAAGAGCATTGAGTGCAAAGGTTCCAGTTCTAGCGGCCCTTCTTACCTGGGAAACCCACAACAAATCCACCAATACGTACCCTGCACCCGCAATTTTATGTGCGTTTTATCGTTTTTGACGGCTCACCCGTATCGGACCACCAGTAGGGCGTCTGTAATGTTGTACCTGGTACCTATTTGCGCGTGCATCGGGCGAATTAGTGGCGCAACGGTCCGCTCATACCGGCAATCCGCTAGAATGGCCAAACCTAATCACTTCAATGGTTCCGTTTCCAACGGCCCGTGCACATCGGGGAGGAAACACTACTAACCAACCCCATACGCGCTTTCGAAGTTTGAATGGTTTCTCGTTTAGAACGATGCGCTCATATTATATAGGGAACCCACTGCAATTGCTAAACGATAGAGATGCTACGATTTGGATAGGCCACCGCGGACCTCGGCCGTCTACGGCCCTTGCTTGCAAGGGGTTTGTTTTCCCAACGTCCTGCTCCTATATAGAGCCCACCGCGACTTCCAAATAATAGTTCACTCTACAGACAAAACGGAAAAATGGGAACGAAACAAAAAATGGGAACGGACGGTTTTTTTTACAAAGCAAACCAATTGTGTACAACTCCAAGAAAAAAAGTTGACAGTCCTGTGGGGCTGTACAGCAGCCTTCGAATGAGCTGTCGCTCAGGCTGGAAGTCCTCGGCATCGCCGCGGTAGCCAGCATCTAGAGAAATCACAATAGAGCCAGCGTATATCGCTTTTTGCGCCCACCCGAAGGCACGAGATGGAGCATGACCGTTCTGACGAGCTCCTGTCACAGGGCTGGCCAAGGGGTTTCGCAGGATCATTTTGGTTCTCTGATACACCACATGGTTCTGGAGATACGGCTTGGTTCTCATTTGAGGCTTCGTTCCCATTTTTCCGATTTGTCCTATGGATTATTGGTCCGATTTTGGCGGAACGTGCACTGCGATGGAAAAAATTGGAAACTCACTTTAAAAACGTTATAAATGCTCTGCTGTGCCGATAATGTGCGGATGGGATTCAACGGTTCCCGGTGTAATTTGTTTTTCTTGAAATTTAAGTAAGACCATCTAGTAGGAGGGTCTCTATCAAGTCTTTCTTTACCAACAACCCAGAACCACTCGGCAGAGTAGCTACACTCTTTAATCGCAGTTTGACGCTTCCTGCGTCACGGGTTTGCGACAGCTCCTACCATGAAAGATAGTTTTTTTCGCTGGACCAACGGATTATGTTTAAGCCCAACTTGGAGTAAAGTAGGGCCACTCGGCTGAGCAGCGCTAACGCAGAAGTGGAAACTGAGGTCGCCCCCTCATCATAGCACGAGTGGTTCGACATTGAGCACGTCGTCGAATCTCGCCTCGACCAGCTGCGTAGGGCACACGATCGCGCGTACTCCATGTTTTCTATGTGATATCGACGATTGCGCTTCGTGGTAACGCCCTTTTGGCAACTTTATTTCAGACTTACTTACGGGGGTCGTCAACTCAGGACCTACCCTGCATCGTTAACATTTAGAGTGCATTTCGTCGTATGTCCAGGCCATGGGAGTGCTCATCGGGTTGCCCGTTCATGTTTTCGAAACGCCAAGGCTTGGAGAGGGTGCATACTGTAGGCAAAGAGCTTCTCGAAAGGGGACCCTCAGAAAAAGAATGGAGCTATAACTTTTCCCTTACCGCAAGAAGATGTGACAGGTCGCACTTCGAGATGTCGGTGTATATAGAGCTGATAAATGAAAAGAATGGGCGATATCGAACATATTTATCAAAACTCTCTAGCACAAGTTTGGTATGATATCCCATGTACTACTCAGAGCTTGCAACGTGGCTATATCACCAGTAGGAATTACGTAAAGTGTACATATATATATAATATATGAATGCATTCCACGTTACGTACAGACCTGGTACATTATGATTACGAGTGTTCTCTACTATATAGTACACACTGCTGTGCGTGCCATACCATGGGGCAAATAGTAGTTGATTATTAGGTAGAATATTCGTTGACTCAGAGATATAATAGAGTCTACAAGTAAGTGAGTGTTGGTCGCAGTCGCTGGTAGATGTGATGTTTGTGTAACTGACAAAGCGAGCTGCGGAGATGATATAGATGACAAATCGGGAATTTGGGAGTGTGAGTGTTGTTTATCTGATATATTTTCGCGATGAAACAGCAGGGCACGAACCGAAGTGGGGAGGGGGCAAGAGCGCCAACTGTGTGACCCCGGATCTGAGTTACGACAAGGAGGGAGAGAGAAAAGAAAGAAAAAAATAACAAGTGTGATGATGGAAAACATAAACTACCTTTAAATGTAGACTATACGTACAACTATGAGATATTCTGTGTTATTTGGAGTGATGGCCCGTTTATTAAAAGTTGTAGTTGCACTCCAAGAAAGCTCTATTGTCGAATGGGTTTGGATGTACTACTCTGAGCTGTAGTACAGCATCGACTCGGTGACGCTTTCATGACAGTGTGCCGCGTCTATTAACTGGGTGAACTGTTGGTCATAGCCGTACGCATGTCTGATGTGTCTGATGTTTGATAAACCGACAAAGAGATTCCCGAAGGTTTAGATGACTGATCAGGTGCAAAATTGTGCTGAGGAATTGCCCTACTACACGAACAGAATAATAACAACGGCAGTAATGATCGTTTGCTGAGGGAAGTCGTTTGCATGGTGGCTATATTGAGAGATGGACCAATTTCAACTTTGAGATGGTGTATAGGGCGGGTCATTTCCTATTAAATAATTGTTTCGTTGTTGTGCATGTTGTACTGTAGCAAAACTGGTTTTGGCATTTTGGTGGGTGGATCTGTTTCGGCGGCTGGTTGTGGGCAATCCATCTCTGAACCTGAGGGTACGATCCATGTCCAGAGCCAAGTGGGAGGGCTAGGCTTCTGTGTATACACGAGATAGCAGTGTCGAACAGGAACTGCAACATTGTATTCGGTCATATTTGTTTGACCAACCCTTACGTGTGAATACTCCACGAAATGTCCTATGAGGCCCCTTTGAAACACGCGTACTGTTTGAATATTTTTTGGGGGTTTACCAAAGGTTGATGGGTGAGGATCTATAATAGGGTCTACAGCATGGCCTGACCCTAACCGCTTTTCCACGCCAATATTCACTGGAAAAATCACTGGTACAACAGTACAGAGGCTCTGACGACCAATAAATCAGCACTTCCCAGCCACAAACGCCCATCCAAGATCTACGAATGAAACAGCCCACTGCTGCGCCGTCAACGTAGAAAAAAATGCCCGCACAAACAAGCACACCCGACACAGGTATATAGGTTGTGTTGCTGATCAAGACCAGCCGCAGCATAATCATATCACATTGACACTGAAGACCGAGGGAGCTGTACTGTAGAAGATCCCAATATATCTCGTCAGACATCGAGGAAGTAAAGACCAAGGCCACAGAGGTGAGTGCGAGAATAGCGCCTATTACAGTAGGGATGTTGACGTCAGGACGATTACATACGTGATTGAAGGACAATCTGCCCACCTTTACCGTGGCTAGCGAAACAATTTAGTTGACCGACCCAACTCAAGCTGAAGCGTATCCCTAACCCACGCAGGAAGCCATGACCACTATCTATACCTAGCCATGCTTATCATGTCCCGGCGATACGTTCCTGGTGGGTTCGGGTAGTGGTGGACAGCCGTCGTTATGGCTCGCAAGATGTTCATGGAATTAGTCCAGAACAGTACGTCCATCGTTTGTGTAGATTCGTCAACCATATTATACAACGAGTTATGCAGTCAATGAGCAACAACAGCAGGAACACGATAATATCAGGTAAACTATACGTATATTTTGATGAAATGGATGCATCACAGCGTTGGTATGCCAGAATGATGTACTATACACCAGGGTACCTGGTAAGACGTAGCGCGCTCACCGCAGAGGTTGCTGCAAGTATGGTCCAAGGTTAACCGGGGTGGGGATTGGAAGGCAATACGTCCGTTCAAACACTAAACACCCCATAGATCCCCTTGTCAAAGTTTTACCGTTGTGTTATTAGTAGGAGCTGGAAACGCGATGTAACATATTAATACAGAGTTGCAGTACGCAATATTTTATATTAACCCCTTTGGGACACCGAGGCAGCGACCAAAACCAAACTGCGTACGAGCATCGTGAGCTCCCACTAGTATGGGAAATACTACGCTCCGCCGGGTGCCGTACGACCCCTTACGTTGTAACGTGGACACCGATTTTGTAACACCCCTCAATCACGCAGTAGTAGCCATTGCTGCAGTTGTCAGTTATCATCGTCATTGTTCCTATTTCATGTCCCAATAGTCTTGCATGATGTGCATGTTGCACAACCTTGTTGGGGTGTGTAAAGTGCCACCAGACTGCGGACATTGACATGCAAACCAATTTTGAGAAGAGAGTTGGCGGCAACTGTGTGGTCGCGATGGCAACCAGGACGTGCGCTTCCTGCAACGAGGTGGGACGAAAAATGGGTCGATAGCTGCCCGCACTCTATAGATAGCGGCGCAAAAGTCTTCGTTTCTTGCTTTTGTGCTTATTTATCTTTTACTGGGGTTTTATACTATCTATCCAGTTCCACTCTGAAAGAGCCTGCGCTTGGCGACCTTCTCGACAAGCGGCAATCACACGTACAGGGTACCGGTAGGTGCTTTGCGTTCGCCAACCATACCTTTATCCTCATCTTCACAGGGCAGCTGGCGACATCATTTTTTTAATCTGGCATTGAGTTCTGCGTATATATCACCTGTTATTGATGTAAATCGTACACTGTAGCACACGTTCTCTTTCGTGCTTTAAGCGCCAGAAACAGATGCCGCGGATGTTTCCTATGATACACGGTCGAGCGGTTCTAATCCCGATCTCTCGCCAGTGAGGAGCAGGGATGCCAGCCTTTTCACAAGGCAACCAATACCGGTTTTGGCTTGACTTCTCACGTTTTCCTTGACCGTAACGATTCCAACGATATATGAAACTCTTTGGATTTTGAAGGGAAACAAGTGTAAACCGGTAAGAGCTACTACTTGCTGGTAGCGATAGTGTCATCATTAAAGATTTCGTGTCAGTATCCCTTTTGCGAGATACGCACCCAACCACATACCGTACTAATACTAAAACTCGCGAGGTAAAACATAACCTGCGACGAATTTCCCAGCCGAGTTTTCCCAAAACGAGCGGGGCACATACAAACGAGAATGACGACTGTGGAAACATCTCGTCGGCGTCTATCCATTGGCGCATCGCTCGGGGTTTGTACCTTTTCACTCTTATTATTGTCGAAAAAAATTGTTTCGAAGTTCGTTTCACGGGGCGTGTTGTTTAATCACGAAACGTGTTACCAGGTATACGGTACACTATACCGCATCCATTAAGTGCTCGGTATAGTCGTTCTGGTTCGTCGGGATCCACAGCACATATATATCGTAATGCTGCTGTATACCGGTATATATAACGATCATGTGGTGTGTATTTATATACCATCTGGATGGAAATTTAAGGGCCGTTGAGCTATTAAACACACATATATATAAAAAAAAAATCAAGTATAAACTCGTTTGCTCTGGACGGACCTTGTGAGGGCGTTTCGGTAGCCTTTCGCAAGACTGTCAACCATGATTCGCGAGAACTTTGAACTTTTGGCGAGTAGACAATGTTTTGTTTTTTCAATTGTTTCGGGAATAGTTTCAACAGGACTGTCGGTTTTCTGGCCAAATTAACGTTGATCTCAGTTGCTTTGACGTGAAAAGACCGGCTATGAGACGGCATACGACGCGGGCCATTGATTTTTTTGCGTGCGTGGACACATGTAGACAGCATACGACGCCCGTCACGCTGGTGCTGCTTCTTTGTATACCGCTGGTCCTCCTGCTGGCTTTGCTCCTGCTGGCTTTGCTCCTGCTCGGGCCCCTCTTGCTCGTGCCGCTCCTGTCCGTGACGCTGCTTCTGGTGCCGCTCCAGCTGGTGCTCCTTTTTGCTTTCGCTGCTTCTACTGGTACCGGGTGCTCCTCCCGCTAGTGCTGCTTCTGCCTGCTAGACGGCATCGCCTGCTCCTGGTGGTGCTGCTTCTACAGAGTGGACTGCACTTTTTTCTCCTGCCGCTATTAATGGTGCTGCCTTCAATATACCTATGAAAATCCCCCAAGACTCCTTTGCCTCGCCCTCTTCTGGCGGATCTTGGAAGCCCGTTTCGAACAGAACCCCGCGTCCGAGTCAGTGCTCATTCCCTCTGTAAATGGCAACCGCTGCATCTCGCAGTTATGGAGACATAACATAGGAGGCAAGGTTGATTTTGCGACCTGCGACCGCGACAACTGCCCCGGCAGCGGGATAATCTTGAAGTGGCCCAAAGACTGTGAATTCTGCGCCAGGCCTATCGACGTCTGCACCGTGTCCTTCACGCTCGAGACAAGAGGTGGCGGTGAGTTGTGTTCTGTGTTGTTCTGTTGTTGTTGTTGTTGTTGTTGTTGTTGTTGTTTGCTCCCTATGTCTACCGCCGCGGCTTTTGTTGTTGTTGTTGTTGTTGTTTGTCGCCTATATCTACCATCGCGGCTGCTGTTGTTGATTTTTTTCCACACTACTTGCCATTTTTGTTTGTATTAATACGAGAACACGACCTGGTGGCGCACCCCTTTGTTGCTGCTACTGCTGCTGCTGCTGCTCCTTTTCCTGCTGTTGTAACCCCGCGCGCCTACCATCCCTGATGCTGCTTTTCTCGTTTCAGGTTGGTTTATGTAGTTGTCGTTCGCGTTGTGACTGTTGTAGGGGCCGTTGAGCCAGTGTCTACTGCCGCTGCTGCTGCTATCGTTATGTTGTTGTTGTCGACGTTGTCGCTGTTCCCGCACGTTGTCGACCTCCAGCACTGAATCTACAACCAAGATGTTTTTGCGATTGTATCTTTTATACGAGTTCACACCGAGATATGAGTATAGTACGCGTATGCGCTGCTGCTGCCGCTGCTGCTGCCGTTGTTCTGTGCAGCCTGCGTTCCTTTCCACACCGAGGCAGGTGTCTACCTTCGCTGTTGCTGCTGTTGTTTACCTGGTATGCTGTTGGTGGTGGTGTCGTTGCTGTTTCCGCACGTAGTCGACCTTTAGCACTAAATCCAAGACACAAAACGTACTACAGTTATTTCCATAATGATATTTGTTTGTGCGCTACTGCGCCTGCTGCCATTTGCTTTTGTGCTGCTGCTGCCGCTGTTACTGTTGTTGTTTACAGCCTGCGTTCGTTTCCGCAACAGTGTCTACCGCCACTGCTGCTGTTGTTGTTTCTGCTGCTGTGGTTGGCGTTGTTGCTGTTCCCGCGGCTGCTGTTGTTGAGGTTTTTCCACACTTGCTTTTTTTTTGTGATACGAGGCACGACTTGCTGAGCAGCCTACTGCTGCTGCTGCTGCCGCTACTATTTTCCCTGCTACTGTAACCCCGCGCGTCTACCGCCCCCGATGCTGCATTTGTTGTTTATGTAGTCGTCGTCGTGTTGCTGTAGTAGGTGTCTACCGCCGCTGCTGCTGTTGTTGTATATGTTGTTGTTGTTGTTGTTGTTGTTGTTGTTGTTGTTGTTGTTGTTGTTGTTGTTGTTGTTGTTGTTGTTGTTGTTGTTGTTGTTGGCGTTGTTGCTGTTCCCGCACGTGAGAACATGACCTGGTGGCGCAGCCCATTGCTGCTGATGCTGCTGCTGCTGCTCCTTTTCTTGCTGCTGTAACCCCGCGCGCCTATCGTTCCTGATGCTGATCTCGTTGTGTACGCAGTGGTCGTTCGTGTTGTTGCTGTTGTAGGCATCTTTGAGTCAGTGTCTGCCGCCGCTGCTGCTGCAGCTGTTGCCTATGTTGCTGTTGGCGTCGTTGCTGTTCTCGCATGTTGTCGGCCTCCATCACTGGATACAAGACAAAAGTACATATAGGTACTAATTTTGAGGCTTTGTTTTGCACACTATAACCAAAAACAATTGGCTATTTTTTTCTTGATAAGAGCTCACACCGAGACAGGGGTGTAGTACGCGTACTGCCATTTAATAAAATTTGTACATGCCCTGCTGCTGCCGTTGTTGTTTGTTTGCACACCGTATCCAAGTTTTTTTCCGAACAGCCGTTGTTGTTTACAGCCTGCGTTTCTTTCCACACCGAGACAGTTGTCCACCGCCGCTGCTGCTGTTGTTGTTGACTGCACTAAGACATTCCCATGATTTATGCTGCTACTCTTTGCGTATGCTTTTGTTTTTTCGTTCATAGAAGTCTACTGTGCTATTTGTTTATGATATCAGTACTGCTTCTACAACTACTACCGCTTACGTTTGCCGCCGCTATTGCCGTTGTTGTTGTTCCTTCCCTCGCATTCCTATTAACCTTGCATGTTTTCTTCCTGTACAGCGCACGTCAACGCCCATTTTTGGAAATGTCTTACGGACGTCGTCTCGGGCTGCCCCTCCGACTCTGCCGCGAAAAACGACGTAAGGGTTTGCCAACATCATCCCTCGCATCCTATTCTTAATTACCGTTCGTGCTTACTGCCTCTACAGCGCACGCCAACGCGTATTTCCTAAACTGTTTTCAAAGTATTCGTCAACCAATCTCATACCAACTGAAATCTTTGTATTCAACACGTCTTACAAGTCTCTTTTATGCTGTCGGTTTGTTGTCTATGATCTATTTTTGCACGTCAGGAAGGATTGCGTCTACTGCAAAGGAACCATCAAGGACAGCAACATCTTGATCGGCCTGTGCAAGGCCCCCCTGCACTTGTCGTGCTCCAAGCACTCGAGGATGCTCTTCGTCGCCCACGTCGAGCATGTTCAGGGCGAACGCCAACCGACGTTTGGCGAAAAGGCTCGGGTGGAACGGAGAAGAGCTCCGCCAAGCGGGAAGGCTGTGTCGGTGTATCTCCTCGGTTCGGGCTCGGAATAGATCTTCGTACTTTAAGAGTCTGTTCTCGAGTCTATCATGAGCTCCCGGTAGAGCACCATACACAGTTGATCTGCTTTTGGTCTGCAACCGGGGCCTGAATTTAAAGGTGTTCGCGGGCGTTTCGTTGCAGCGTGCGCCTGCGTCTAAAATATTTTAATACTTTCAGCAAACATCCGTTATGCGTGTACTTGCACGTCTGCCAGCGGGTGCTTTGAGTTCAAGCGTGGAGCGCGGACTGGTTCATTTTTGTTCGGTGGGGGTTTCTTCAGCGAATAAGAGTGTCTGGCTTAGCATCGCCTTCATCAAGCTGGTGCCTTGGCGAATGCCAAGGTCTAATTCACTTTTTTTGCATCCTCTTTGGGTGCTGTGGACAGCGAAGGATCCTGTTTTATTCGATCTACCTTGGGTGTTTACCAGGGTGTTTCTCCCGTTTTAGTAGTGGCGTTGGCGCTTGCGAGGAAATTCCTGCTACTACTCCTGTCGCTTCGAGTTTTTGCGTTTGACGCGGGCCCCGGGCCCACCCCTACGCTTCGTTGAAAATATTTTTTCTTGAGGAATTACTGTCGTAGTTGATTTGGGCGTCCGCCAAAGGTTTCGTTCGTTGTCGAACCGTTAGGTGTCGCAGGACATGTGCCTACTGGCGCTCCGGTTCGTTAAAGAAGTGTTTACTGTCGTAGTTGCATTTTACCCCCATGTCGCCTTCATGTATGTCTCATAACAGCTGTCATACATAATTTCTACTTGCTTTTTCGGTCGTTAGAACTGCTCTCTTGCGTCACCCTCATTTGCATGTTCCACTACTTTTGTCCCTATACTAATACATGTTCGGTTGCTAACAGGTACAGTTGAGCTCTTGCCCAATTTCGGCACATAACTGCAATTTATTAGTGGAATAGTTCAAACCTACCCACCGAACACGTTTTTCGGCAAGAGTCTTCTTACACGCTACGCTCATGCCACTCCGAAGGGAGAACTTGTAAAGATATATATATATGGAGAGACGAAACGGCACACGCACGTAACTTTTTTCCCGTCGAGAGTTGTTGCAAACCACCGCAATCAGTGTTACGAGATGAAAACAAAAAATGGCTCGGTCAGTATTTCGATTTGGCACCGAAACGTCGGTCGGTTTCAGTCGGTTACACGAATTGAGAAATTATAGAACGAAACCGAAACCAGACACGTTTCGATCGGTTTCTCGGCGAAGCAAGTAAAATGGCCCACATTCGAAGGGTTCGTTTGATGAGCATATGTTGGCCGAATGTAACGGCGTGATCGTATGGTGTCAAGCGCGAACTAAATCCTACTTGAACGATATATCATAGAGTTCACGGGGTCACCCTAATTCCCACACCTAAAACATTTCCATACTAAATCACATATAAACCAGATAGGGTGGACGAGGCCAAACCAATCCCTACCGAGCAGATCTACATACCAAATCCCGTATAAACCAGGTAGGAAGTACGAGGCCATTCTAATTCCTATATGCAATAAACAAGACCCATTATGAACCAGGTGGGGAGTACGAGGCCATACTAGTTCCAGTATAAAAAATGTTATGTCATAAATTATTTACAAAGCAGGTTAACAAGGGGTAAAAAACGTCACACATCATGGCGCCGTGCTCTTCGGCCGCGTGCTGTGCGTTGCAGTGGTCTAGGGCCGCCGGGCCATTCATACCCAACGGGGCTTACATACAAACATCTAGGCGTCAGGTCACAAACTAAAAGGGGAACAAACGCCCAAAGAAAGGATCAGATTTTTCAGTTTCGGTTCTATTAGGCAACCGAGAAAACTCACCAAAACAAGAAGACAAAAGTCGGTTATAGGTCTGGAAGAACCCGACGAAAACAGACCTAAAACCGAGTTTGGGTGTTCGATTGACAGCCCCGACCGCGGTACAAGTATTCCAAGTGATAGGGTTACTCCGTGCGCTCATTCATGAACAGATAACATAGTTGTGTTCATGCGAAACGTCATTCTACGGTGGGTGGAGGCGTCGACTGTTTTCTGCCGGGATGAATATATATTTTTCATTTATTTATTGGTTTCCCTGTTTTTAGTCGACGTTTTGGCGGTCCGTACATTCGAACTCTCACCTAGGGATGTAGATCAACTCATTTTCGGTGTTTATTTGATTTTTGATTACTTTGACCAAATCATATTGATTTAAGTATCATTGGTTGATTTTTATTCAACGCAATCAACCCGGCGGTGATGTGATTTCACTCATTCATTATTATTGGTTGCTTATATCGGGGGGTTTTCCTCCCAACGGTTTTCCACAGATTCCGGCGGCAACGAATGGTACCTTGCTGTGCTCATGCACGGATTCCCTCCCTCCAGGCGCGCTCTCAAGTGTAACCTACATTAGATTAAACGAGAAAAGCAGCATCAGGGGCGGTAGGCGCGCAGGGTAACAACACCAGGAAAAGGTGCAGCAGCAGTAGCAGCAGCAATGTGCTGCGCCACCAAGTTGTGTTCTTTTATTCATAATACAACCAAAAACTGCAAGTAGTGTCGAAAAAACTCAACCACAGCAGCCGCGGCGTTAGACACAGGCGACAAACAACAACAACAACAGAAGCAGCCGCCGGCGGTATGAATAGGTAGCAAACAACAACACCAACAACAACAGCAACAGAGAAGCACAGAACCCAACTCACCGCCACCTCCTGTCTCGAGCGTGAAGGACACGGTGCGGACGTCGATAGGCCTGGCGCATAATTCACAGTCTTTGGGCCACTTCAAGATTATCTCGCTTCCGGGGCAGGTGTCGTGGTCGCAGGTCGCAAAATCGACCTTGCCTCCAATGTTCTGTCTCCGTCATAATATAGCTGGGAGATGCAGCGGTTGCACTTTACTGTGGGATTGAGCACTGACTTGGACAGGGGGGTTCTGTTCGAAATGGGCTTCCAAGATCCGCCAGAAAAGGGCGAGGCAGAGGAGTATTGAAGGCAGCACCTTTAATATCGGCAGCAGCACGAAAAAGTGCAGTCCACTCTGTAGAAGCAGCACCACCAGGAGCAAGCGATGCCATCTACCAGGCAGGCGCAGCACTAGCGGGAGGAGCACCCGGTACCAACAAAAACAGCGAAAGCAAAAGCAGCATCAGCAGGAGCGGCACCAGAAGGAGCGGCACGAGCACGAGCGGCACGGGCAGGAGCAGCACGAGCAGGAGCAACGCCAGCAGGAGGCCAACTGGCCAAGCGATATACGAAGGGGCAGCACCAGGGTGACGCGCGTCTATGCTGTCTACATGTGTCCACGAACGCAAAACAATCGAATGACCCGCGTCGTAGTCCTGTTGAAACTATTCCGGAACAAAATAGGAAACAAATCGGTCTACTATCGTATGTATGCCGTCTTATAGCCGGTCTCTTCGGGCCAAAGCAGCTGAGATCAACAGCAGTCGTGTTGAATCTGTTCCCGTAACGCCCCTCCAGTAATCGCGAATAGTACAAAGCTCTCGCGAACAACGGTTCACAATCTTGCGAAAGGCCACCGAAACGCCCCCACGGCGACCGACCAGAGCAAACGAATTTATAGTTTTGTTTATATATATATATATATATATATATATATATATATGCATATTTATGAGATGCATGTGTGAAAACACGCACGATGAGAAGAGAACACTTACTAATAGCAATATACCTCTCTCCTTTGTTCATAGTATTAGTGGCTTCCCGGGCCTCGAAACAGAGCGTCACGATTTCAGGACATGTTGTATGTAGTGTTTCTCCCTCCCAGGGTACAAACGTATATCGCACCCGATTTCACCAAAAAATACGAAGAGTTACATGATGAATCCCAACATGTCGTAGAGGTACTTAGTGATGACAGGCATACTGAAAAAAGACAAAGGACGTACAGCACGCGACAGCACTCGAGTATTTCCTTTTTTGACTCAGTGTCGTGTCTTGTTTCCTCTCTAATTTCAACAGAATTGCTTAAATCCAAATTATTATAGGGCGAAGAGGCGCAAAACGCCAATAATTTCTGAAAATTCAAATTCTTATTTTGCTAAGGCGTTCAATGCGACCTTGTTTTTCTTGAGCGTTGGTCAAGAATGTTATTTTTCTACATGGCATCGATCACTCATAATTCACAAGATATTTATTAACAAAGGATGTTCTCCAGGACTGCAGTCATCAAAGTTCATCTTGGCCACCTTCAACAACTCTGCTGTGGCACAACTGGTACATAGAGGTTATGGCGGGCTACCCGGTCGACATGGTCTACGTTACACACGTCGGGCGTCAATGCTTTCCCCTTGCTACTGACTGCCGGTTGGACTGTTCTGCCCGCCCGCTCCGACTGTCCCCCCCGTCTGCTCTTTGTCGTTACGCCCTACTAAAACCCACGCACCCACCGCCGCGCTTGTTTCCGTCCTGTATGACACCTAACGGTAGCGTCATGTTCCGTACGCTTTGGTATTCTTCAAGAGGCACACGGTAATCGTACACTCCTTTCGTGCGCTCCTGACTCTTGCGAGTGATCAGGCCATCAAACCACCCCATGGTTAGTGTCACTAACACACCACGATTCACTAAATAATTGTTTAGAGCAGGTGGTCTCCACGCTTGACGACGAAACCCATCCGGAATAACCATCCCGATTGCCTCATCCTTCGGTGACATGTCGTTCTCGTCGCCCAGCAGAGTCAGCGGTGTTTTCCCGTCGTCACAGGCGTCTGCATGCCATACGATAAGAGTGTGGGGGCGAGAAAAAATGAAGAGGGGGCCGTAGTTATCCAAGGGTCAAACACTGGGGCTATTCCCCACAAGAGAACCACACAGTACAATACTGTAAGCCATCTTAGGAAACGTATTGTCAAGTACGTACTAAACACAGGTAATACTCTATGTTACCTGTGCAGTACATCACCTTCAAGAACTGAACCAAACGAGACTAGATGCAACAACATGAAAACATAAACTCCGTATACCATCGCCTTCTCCCAAGCTGTCCTCGTATTCCTCCTCGCTGTCCTCGTCCTGGTCCTCACTGTCCTCGTCCACCTCGTCGCTGTCCCTTCTCCTTGTTTTTTCATCCCCGTCCCCTGACCCATCGGCTTCCTCTCCACTCTCATCACCACCCTCCCGCGGCCATCCTCGTCACTTTCTTCATCAGTTCCTTGCCCGTCCATCCCTCCCCATTGCTTCTCCCCCCCCCCCCCGACGGCCCCGATGCGTGGTCAATGGTCAAATGACTAAGGCAAGTAATAAATGAGTACCCCCCCCCCCCCCCCACGCCGACGGCCCGTACCACCTCGTCCTCGCTTGCATCGTGCATGAACGCCAAAGGCTCCGTCAGCGCCTCCAGGTTGATTGGCTCGTCACCTGTCCCTTCCGCCGGCATAAGGCTCCCTGTCTTCTCGAACATGCGAAACCTGTAGCCAGCGCGGTTGTCGACGGTGTCCACGGGTGTTGCGACTCACTTAGTGAACAACCCGCGTCGATCGGATGCATTCAGCGCGGTGCTCTCCCACCGTTCCAGATGGTCCCCGTTCTCAAGACATAGGTTGAGTTGCTTCCCAACCTCGACCTTGATGTATGCCCTGAGGTCTGCATCGATGGGCTGCATTGCGTCCATGTACCCTCCAGCGTGTATCCACACCAGCGAGTTACACTCCTTCTTAATGTAAACCTTACATTTGCCCGTTGTCTGTCCGAGCACGTGATCCAGAGTCGGCAGCCATTGCTCCGTGGGCACCGTACCCCCGCCATGCATAAGGCTCTTGCGGAATCACTCTTTTCCGCCCACTCCACGTAGTAGTCGCTGTCCACCAACGCGTTGTTCTGGGATAAAAACGTCCACGCGAGAGTCATAGGCCTTCCTCTCCACCTTCGAGATCCGCTTTCCGGCCCCTCGCAAAATGATCGCGCACCACATGAGCTTCCCACCCGGCCCAATGGTAGGTTGGATCGTGTACTGCCTCTTTTCCATCCCACTGAAAGGCTGCGCGATGGAGACGCGTATACTTCCCTTGGGGCCCACGACCACCAAATCGCCTCAGAGGGTTTTTACAATGGATTATAGAGATTACCCTCCATTTTCTGAGGCTCCTCACTTAAGGAGCTACATACCTCTACCCGAAAACTGACTCAAGCAAAAAGCAAATTGCATCCCGATGAATATTCCAATGGCCCAAGCATACAAAAACAACATTTTTGAAGAAAGATTCACATTCTGACGGTTTTGGGCTGAGGACTGAACCTTGCCATTCAGAAAACGGATTAACCGGAATGGGCTACCTCTATCGTAGAACACGTTCTCGGCAGCAATATATCATGCGCATCCCCTCAAAGCTAGAGGTACCAGCAAGGTGGCCCTTGATGACGTGTTCCTTGCGTTGCAAGAATTGTCGCTCAAGCATCTCGCCCTCACAGTTTGACTGGGCAAGAAGAGCCGTCAGGTCCCGCAAAGCGTCGTGGGATAGATTCATCGCGGTGGACCCTCACCACCGCGAGTCGAAACCACGATGTAGTGCAGGTCAAGGCACTTACATCCTCTGCTCCAAGGGTTTGCAGATATCTAGCAGCAAGCAGTACACCACCCACTACCGCACTGCTTCCATCTGCATCGAAAAACAAGAAAACATGTTGTTGCTATATTTTTGTTTGCGTACTGGCAGAGGGGAAAGGATTTTGTTCGGTGAAGCAAATTAAACAAACAAAAAAATCATTTGTGAGAACGGTTTCGAAGCAGAGGCAGTTTGGCGGGGGGCCTGATGTGGCCTTGGGGATACTTGGGCAGATTTTTATTTTTCAGGGGTTCAGTGCCCTCAGCCAGATTCTTACCTGCCGACCCCCTGCACTTCCCGATTTCTAACTTCTATTATTGCTTCCTCGAGTTCAGCACATATGCTCACCTGTAAATTCCTAATTTTCCATATATCCCAGTCTGACATTCTTAACTGCCAAATTCGTAAGTAATTGCTGTCGCGAACTGTACCAATACGTATCAAAACATATATCAAGGGCCTTCGCCAAAATGAGGTATATGCCTAGCCACTTTTGGGCCAAAATCGTAAGCGTGCTAAAACCAAGTAAAAACAAGAGCGCCACGAGCGGTGTTTCGTCCATGAAAATCTTTTTTTTAATTTGCCTGAACATTAAGGGCCCATCTTCACGAGAAACTTTGTTCGTGATACTCCGCCAATGTTTTTTTTGTTTGGTTTGATTGCATCTGATTCGACGAAAAGTGAATCACCAAGCAGGCCTTTTGACTTTTGATTCGAATAAAATGATAAAAACGAATTCGTTTTATTCTCTTCGGCGGTGCCGGCAGAAACAATCGGCCGCTGTGACCGCGGCGCCCCGGGGAGGACGCGGGCCGTCGCTCGCCTCGTTGGTTGCCCTAGCTAGGGTGTTCGTTGACCCTCGTACGCTATTCGTTTTTTGCTTTTCAATGCGCAATTCCTGGATAGGACCTCCAGGCAATTTTTTAACTGAACTCTATTCCAATCACAAAAACCAAATTGATTTTGTTTCCTATTCGATAATAATGAAAACAGTTTCAGGTCAAGACGGGCCCCGAGTGTGTGACCCAGTGTGGCCTCCAAATCCGAACTGATATATTTTAATGTAGGGTATATACCAGGTAGGTTTTATAGAAAACAACAAACAGAGTAAACATCATAACAACTGAAGCACGTCGTACTCCTGACACATCAGGAGACATGTCCAGCAAGGCATAACGTGCGCTGCTAAGGGTGTTGTTATTGTTGTTCTCACATGAACTCTCTGACGAAGGAGTCCGTGGTCACACAAAAGGTGTATATAAGGTTGAGCGTTCTATACTAAAACCTAGTACTAAGTAGTGTGGTGTCAGTCAAGACATAATGTCATGTCGAAGGAAAGTTGCTGTATGTCGAGGGGTGCAAATAAATGCTATCTCCTGACGTATTTATTTGTCGTACACCACAAAAAAGCAATTTTTAAAAGTAAAATCGCCGTACTCCCACACATATATATGGTAATAGTATGATTAAATACGTATAAATATGTACGTACCCTTACTGAGCGTACGTACGTGTGCATAAACGCGTACGTACGTATGACTACAGAGTTTATGCGTTTAAAAAAAAAGAACTTTGCGCCCTAGTGACCGCAGACGCATACGCAGAGCAACAAGAGTATGTATGGACTATTAGATTGGTCCAAAATTGCCCAAAATCAGTTGAAAGCTAGACAGCTCAGACAAAGGCAAGTATACCCTGGCCATTTCGAGCCAAACTCAGGTACGGTGTTAGTCTGGCCAATAACCTGACTCTTGGCGTGCGTTTTGTTATCTTTTCCAGTAAGTCACTGATTTTGGCCCAAGCGTGGCCGGGTATATCTGATTTTGACTAAAACCCTATTATTGAAAAAAGTGCCCAAAAACAAGACGACTTTGCACTCGGCACTCGGCGGACTAAAAACAGGGCCCAAAACAGTTAGTCTCGCCCTTCGCTTACGGCGAAGGTAACACAGGGCCCATTTTTTTTGTTCACGTGTAAAGCGTCAGTAAATTAGACGCCGCAACAACGATGCCGGCGGCGAAAAGTTGCGGCGCCGTCAAGCCGAGTTTCGGCAAGCCGCAAAAATAGCCTTTGGGTGTTGCTGTTGCAGGAAGCACCAATTTCAACGAAAAAATTGCGCCAGCACAACAGCGCAGCAGCCAATTAATGTCCTGGTGGACCACCCACAAGAACCTATTGAATATGCCAATAATAATAGTGGTCTGTCAATATGCTGGGGTATTGCATGTCGATACATATTGCCCCTTGCAGTAAAAAGGGGGAAGTAAGTGTCTATCGATAGCTATGTATTAGGTCAATATGTTCAAAGCAATTTATATATATGTATGTGTTTAATATGTGAAATATGAGCACTTTTTGCTGCAGCTGGGCAAGTAAGGGGCCGTGTGGGTACATTACGACGCATAATATCTGGGTCCCGGCCGAGCTCCGTGGCGGCTCGAGGCATTCCACGTCGCTGAGCTGGCTCTGTGTTTCACAAGGGACTGATTTTCGCCTCGCCGAGCCCAGTAGTAGGTAACTGGGAAAGCCTCATCATGTTGCATCATTTTTTTTTCACGTTTTCTTTCGTAGGTAGGATCGCCCGCCACCGTGAAAAAAAGTTTTTCAAGGTTGATCTTAACTCTTTTAGGACCGCAGTCCCGTTTTGGGGGCAAATTGCTTAGAATTTGAGTGGTTCGTCCCCAAAACGGGACTGCGGTTCTAAAGGGGTTAACGAGCAGTGTTGTTCAGTTTTATTCAGTATTATTTCCCCGCAATTTCGGAATTTCCTGTAGGAAAGAACCGAGAATTACCGACAGTTCGTGAAAATACTGAAACAAACCTAAAAAACAGTCCCTAATAAGCCCCCTCTGCTGTACATTTGCTTTCAACCCCAGCAGAAAAAGTAGCAGTAGCAGTAGCAGCAGCAGCAGCGGCAACATTGACACACAGCAGTAATAGTGCATAGATAGGGTTAGAAAAGGGTTAGGGTTAGGGTTAAGGTTAGGGGAACCAAGAAAACCACGCTTGACCTTATTGTATCGAACCTCTCTCTTGTAGTCTACAAATAAATACATTTGGTCCACCGATAGACATTTTCTATAAGGTACCATCTCCATGTATTTGTCCACTGGAACTCGAGGAATTCTTATATGCGAAGGATCTTCCGCCATACCTAATACTGTTGCAAGATTCAAGTGCGACATTACTGCGATGATCTCTGGTCTCATCTACGTAATAAACCAACAGAATACTATCATCATTGCCAAGGAAATTACGTGCCGTCACGTGCAATAATACCGACACTTTCATCACCTTACACAAAGTGGCTGATATGCCACATCAAATATTTTCCGATACCAGTACTAATTTCACACCACTCAACCTTTCATGGAAAACGTAATATTACTAGTTACCCGTACCGCTGGAACAGAAAATCTGATACCATCCTTCACCAGTCTCGATATCAGGGGCCAAGAATCTTACGGGAAATATCCATCAACCATAAATAATTAGACATATATATTGAGCAGAGATACTTGACACAACGAGATGCATATGCATTTCACAGTAGCACGACTACAAAATCTCACAGCGAGTGCAATCCCTTTATTTACCTACCTAGCCGCTGTTTCTACGCCTCCTTCAACGCGGCTTCTCTTCCGTCCCTCCCGGCGCCTAGGGCCCAACGGCGTTTGAAGTTGCTGCTCATTTGGTACTTCAAGCACTCGTCGTTGGCCTACAATATTTTCTCCTTAACGAACCAGCACTTCAAGTACTGCTCTGATTCTTCCTCGACACGTCTGAACCACTTAAGTCTTGCTGCCCGATTGCGTCGCTGCCACGCCCCCCCCGCCAGTTCCTCGAATATCGCGTGGGTAGTCTCTCGTTACCCTTACGAGCCACGAGCCCCCCTAAAAGTATATTCGGCCTTTGCGCCGTCATCTCAACGCTCCACGGTCTTGCTTGGCCAGTGCGTCTGCGTATGAAAGCATAAGATAGCCGTCGCGAGATGTTCTCTCCCATTGCAGTTTGTTGTATACGTGTGTTCGCATATCTAAGCATTATACGTCGTCTACGTAGTTTATATGTAAGGATATGATTTTCAAGGATTCTCGAAACGGGCCATGGCAACCTATTTTCAGTGCGACTATTCCTCGGGGCACGGCGAAACGCTGAAAACGTGGCTTATCAAGTCTAGCGACGTTTCGTGACGAGGGGTCGTACCAACCATCTAGGGGGGTCGTGCAGAGTGAGATGGCTCATCTCACGGATGGGGTTGAACGTTTTGGCTAAATATTATCTGACCGTCTGGAAACCCCACGTGAGCATCTACCGTTAGGATGACATATTTACTCATATAAAATAGAAAGGCTTTTTGGACCACTGTAAATAAATCTTGTTGGCGTTGCGCTCGGTTGCGCGAGCAAAGGTCTTGGAGTAATACATTGGGTGACATATTGAGCACGCCACGTGAACAGCTTAGACAATAAGACCCCGCGCGGTGTTGCCTTGATTCGTGTTAGGCTGCACGCGTGACACAGATCGACGTCCATGTGTTTTTTTCTTTGGGGGGGGGGGGGGCATAATCCACTTACTTCGCAGACGATGGACACCATATCCTTTGCCTACGGAACAGCCACTTGATGACCATCCGTCCATGCAAAAATGAGCTCATTATCGGAAAGATGGTTGATATTGCGATAGGCGGGTATAATTTAAATCCGACACGACGCCACAACGAGAACAGATCTACCTCTCTCTATTATATATGCAAACCTTCAGGATGCTGAGCGCATATGTACGGTTATTTCGGTCGGCCCGACGGTGAAGAGGTTACATTAACCTCGAAATACGTTTAAGCTCAGTTCGAAAGGGCAGGCGGGCTGGCAACATAATCACGCACCGACTCTGTAGCACCAGCTTTTTCTGCCATTCCTTGGCCCGCTGTTTGATGGCCTCTGACCCCCTTTTGCTCTCATAGAAATGTCGGCCGTCGTCAACCATGGCTATTAATATCGACCATTGCACGGCACCAATAAAGGATGAATAAAATCGTACACGCCCCGAAAGTCGTCCCCGACTGTGTTTGGAGATGACTCTTCTTGATGAATATATTTGCGTACCCACACCGATGGCGTGGGGATGGAGCTTGGATGCAGTTTAGGATTTAAGGATAGAACGTAATGAGAAGGAAGGAGCAAATACAGCGAATCGAGTAGACAAGCTGAAAGTTGGCACGGAAGGGAGGTAGACTTGGTGCATGGGTTTCCTTTTGTTTCCGAGGTTTTCTTCTTTCGGGAAAGTTATGAGTGATCCATGTTGAAGATCATGCTGCACATTGTCTGATGGCAAGAGGAATAATAATATATTTGCGTATCTGTTATTGTTCGCGGCAAACGCTATCGATAGACAATGCCTTTTATACATGGCCATCGATGGATAGTTCGCAAAATCCATTGCGGTGCACAATGACAAATGATACTGTAGACACCCCATACACATATTGATGGTCGGCAATGACCATCAATGGACATAAGACCCAATCCATTGTAATGGACAATAACAACAATTTTGCCACTCTATGTTCCAGAAGCTCTCATCTGTTTGGGACTCCCATAAGCGGTATCATCTAGATATATCTACTGTGTGGAAGTCTTCAGATGGGAATCGTGCCAGGCTCGACAGAGCTGCACGAAATATCTTCTGGACCATCAGTTCCATACATATGCTCAATTCAACTTCGAAGAACATGCTTCTAGTTGTCACGACAAGCAACATGGTTCGGTATGACGATAGATGATATCTGACAAGTGTATTGATTGTGCGGCAAAGGGCATTTGTTTTCACTGGGTGATATCAGAGGATGCCAAGTAAGTGGCTTCGCTGTCGGTAATATCCATCGATTTTACCATCCTCAACCTGTTGTGACTGACGATGGCCATCGATGGACACACTTCTCTATCTATTGTGGATGGCAATGGTCAGCTGCACAACCTATTGTCGTTGGCACTGTATACATATATCGATAGTTTTCTCCCCCCGTCTGTGATTGCTGTCAACTTGTTGCTGGCTTTATCTATCGACAGACTTTCCGCTCGTCTGTTGTCGCTGGCAGTACATATATACACCAATACATTATCCTTCCGTCTATTGCCGCTGGGAATATATATCGACATATTTTCCCTTCGTCTATTGTCGCTGGTGATTTGTATCGGCAAAATTTACTCTCGACTATTGTCGCTGGCTGTGTCTATGGACATTGTTTCCCTTTTCTTTTGTCCCTCTTGATATCCTCGAAAACCCGAACACATAATTCCCTTTGTTCTGGACACATCTTCGAAACCACCGCGCCCGTAAACAAAGATTTCTTCACCCCTTCACCCAGGGCGACACACGCTGCTTCTGCAGTGGACAACGTATCACACCTCTGGGTGCTACTTGCTCTACGGGCGGCCGCACCCCCTAGGGTAATCACTGTCTCCGATACCGAGCGCCTATCGTTCGACTTGTCAGCGTAATCAGCATCACCATACATACGTAGACAAATCCAATCCCGAGACCCGCACAAATGTCAATCCCATAAACTTGGTCCCGTGGAGGTTGGTCACAGTATTTAACCCTGCCTACCAGCGCCTCTCCGTAGGGTTGTGGAAGTGGCGCGCCACAGCACGCACAGCGCTTAAGATGTCCAACCTCGTCATGGTCGACCGCCACATCAAATTGCCCAAGCTCCCCCTCCTCTCTTAGACCTGGTTCCACACCGGGGGTCGCGGGGATGTCAGAGGATGAGTCAACACTAAAATTATTCAGCATGCTCTCAACAAGCGCGTTCTGCATAATCTCCAATGTCCCCAATTCCCAGTCGCGTTGGAAAGCACCCCCGGTGTACCAAGCCAGTTCGCCGAGATTATTCGTGAGGAATTTCGTACCCAGCGCGGCATGGAAATCTCAGTGAATCTCGTCCGATGCTGCGACTACAATGTTATCTACATGAATGGCCATGATCAGTTCTACCTTAACCCCCAGAATCACGGGAAACACATACGGGTCAGATCTACATTGCTCCATAGCGTACTTTACCACGGTCTCTACCTAACACCCGGCCCATTGTCGTCCGTTCGGCTAGACCTTACATTGATCTGTGTAAACGGACGATATTTTCTGACATGTGACCACACCCACCGGGCAGGTTCATGTATATCTCGGTGTCGAGTGTCGCGCTAACAAAAACATGTGTGACGTCTAGATGAAAAGCCTTTAAACCATGTTCAATTGCAACAGCCGCCAGAATTTCAACTGACGCTGGTGAGGGAGTTGGTGGAAACGTTTGAAAGTAGCCTACATCCTGTAACTGGCTAAATCCCTCAGCCACAAGTCCGGCCTTTCTTGTTGATATGAGGTCATCGGTTTCCGTCTTGTAGGTAGACACTCACTTCGGACAAACGGGTTTCCGCCCTTGTGGCAGTGTGGCGCCTTCGCACGCACCGGTCGTTTGGTGACCGTCCAACTCAACTTCCAGGGTCTCGTGCCATGTCGCTTTGTACTGAGAACGCTCCACATCTGCTAACGATTGCGAAGACGGTTCTACGGTTTCCGGGAAACCACTCCTCATGCACACGCTCAACCTCCCTTTATTCTCTTAGGTAGGTTATCAAGCCATCAAGGCCACTGCATCCTCCGTCGCCCTAAACGTACGATTTAGGATACTCCCAGATTTTGTCCACCACTCGTACGCTGCCGGAAGCAGCGCGTTCGCGGGGGGATCGTTTATCCTTACCTGGTGCACAGCAGGTTCACCCTCCAGGCGTTTGCCCTGCCCCGGGTCCGTCCCCGTACTGTAGGGGGGAGCCGTTCTTAGCAGCTGGTTCGTGTGCTGGCCTCCCCGACAGGCCTGCGGGGGGACCCCCACCGTTCCTTTGGCTGGTTTCGGAGGTTGATGCTGCGCCCGGGTAGCTTACGGCCCTTCCTTCCGGGACCGGGGAGGCGTCCACGGTGCCCCCTTCAGACGAACCCATTGTCTCGGTTGTTTCAGCTCTCCCCCTCGAGGCCGAGGAGGCGTACACGGCACCCCCTTGAGACGAACTCATCGTCTCGGCTGTTTCGTCGCCGGCATCACCGGCGGCAGGTGCCTTATGTGCGCGCCCTTGCATAAACGCGTCCAGGTCCAACCTCACGTCATGTCGAGGCCGTTCACGTGAGCTAGACCGTTCTTTAGCTCATCCACGACCCCCTCACGTTCTTGATCCGACGTGCTCACGTCGTCTGCCTCGGACCCCCCCTTTCCGTAGACAGGGAGTCGTTCGCCTTGGCAGGTACAGGTTGTGCAGGCGACACGCGTTACCAGGTGTCATTTCGCGTGATTAGCACAGTGCGTTGTCGCGTCGGTACTCGTACTGAGTCTCGGGGATAGTTGGGTGCAAGGCTGAGGTAAATACACTGTTGTACGTTCGCCTGTGACTTGTTTCCCCTCTTCACTTTGCAGTAGCCAGGCTTGAGGAAAGGTAGTAGTACTACCAGGGGGAAGCTACCATGCCGCATCTCATGCGACCATTGTTCAAAGGGTTAACTGTTGTTGCTATGCGGTTCATGGCGTCACACGAACAGTGGGGCGCTTCTGCCCACAACGACGCAGTGGCCGGGCGTTGCGTGTCGGAATAATCTCTTGAGCCAGGATTCGGCCAACTATTGCGGCCGTCTCAATCAAACCTAGCGCGCGCTCTTCTACTCCCTTGAATTGGGGACTGACGATCGTCGTGAATTCCTGCTTGATTCCTGGTGATGTACAGGTCTCCAAACTTTCCCCGGCGGAATTCACGACCCGCATCACATCGCACGATGACTATTGTAGAAAGGACACCTTCTGCACGAGAATCTGCAAGGAACTGCTCCAACAAATCCGCGGCATCCGACTTATGACGCATAGAGTACACCCGCAAATACCGTGAAAACTCGTCTCCCACGAGGAGTGTATACTACTTCCTCCCGAGAGATTCTACCACCTTAGGTCCACTCAAATACATACTCGAGGGTTTTGGCAGTAGGCTGTGAAGGGTCCCACTCATTGGAAAAACGATCGAACGCTCTGACGTGAGCCTGACTACAACCCCCGTGGGGCGCCCTTCGGAAATGTGGCCGTTTTTGACGAGAGTAGCAGGGACGATAGGTGGTAGCGGAGATCCTGCACGTGCGCAATGTTCGCAAGCAGCACTTGCACGAGACCGTTTCTGAACCGAACGACAACATTAGTACCACCGTAGCCTTCGATCGATCGAGTAGATCTATCGGCGATTCTCAGTTTCAGGTTGCATTCTGGATAGTAGATCCTGCAATCTGCTGAGGGAGTCGTACGAGTAGACGCATCACTATCGCATATACAGGCCTCGTCTCCTACCGGCCAAACTGACCCCCCTTCCCTCGAACCATCGATTGTCTTGCCCGTCTCTTAGGCCTTGGAAGTTAGGCATTGGACCATATCTTCTCCTTGGTAGTCGTTCCTTGACCCAACCTCGTTCGCCACCGCGATGACAGCTCTTTCTCTCGAAGAGGGACGGACATCGAAAGCGTGCCACCGTCCGTTGCATCGACTGGGCATCGATCCATGCATATGGTATAATAGGCATTGACAGAGTGCCCCCGCCCTTGGCATTAGCTACATAGCTTCGTTGTGCAGTCACTCTTCCAATGACCCTTCGTGCAACACCTATGACACTTGCCCACTGGAGTACTTCCGCTGGCCGCTTTGGCACTGCTGCTATCACCACCAGCAGCCGCGGCCGAGCCACCACGGTCCTCGTTGGTGCCTCCACCGCCTCGTACGTGCTGTCCCCGTCGTCCGCCTTTTTCTCTGTCACTGCCTCCACCTTCCCCGTAACCACCGCCACCGCCGGCGCCGGTGGCGTTCATATCGTGGCCTGCGTGGGTGGCGTTGGACCCCTGTTTACTATTTATAAAATATCGGTGATGCCGATCTCGAATAGCATTGATAATTTCATCACGGCCGCTGCTGTCACGTGATGCCAGGTTCCGAGGCTCCACCTCGTATTCAGCAGGCAGAGCGTCGATACAAATGTTTACAGCATGTGGTCGTCTTCTGGCATTCCTGCTGTGCGCGTTTCCGCGGCAAGATGCTCGATCCTGCCTATCTCCTCGAGCGGGTTGCTCCCAGGCGCTATATTAAACTATTGTGGAGTCCAGAGTGGTTCGATTTGGCCCCCGTCCTTTGCGAGGCATACCGCATAAGGAGAGCATCCCACCGCTGCCTCGGTGAGGTACACCTGTGCAATATACGTTTGTCGCCCTTGCGCTTCTGGCCCGTCAACAAGCCTTTCCACGCCAGTGAAGAGCCCACAAAATCCAAGAGTGTGTTTAAACGTAAAATGGCGCGAGAGGGGCAAATCCAATCCACCACTCAACTCACCGCCAGGGCATGCACCCCATTTTTGCTCTTGTTCTGCGAGCATGTCACGTGCCATGCCTATAACATCAGCAGGAATATTTTTCACGGCAGTGGATACTGTCCTACGCAGGATCAGCCCAACAACATTGCAGCCCTCAGCGCTGTCGGACTCCGATCGTCCGTTGTTCCTCGTGAACTCGGCCATCATGCCCCTCATGGTGTTCATCATCGACGCCTGACTGTGCCCCAACACGAGCTTGACCTCGCGTCTCGAATCTTGAACTTCCCCCAGTGAATAGTGCTCTTCTTGGGCCGATCCCTTCCAAGACATATTTGGCTTCTGGTACCAGACCTCAAACGTTCAAGACACTAGTGTGTTCTTAGAATCCAACCCTGGATGCTCTGACCACCACGTGGTCTGAGGAGACTATTTATTGTCATTGTATCAGAATATAGAGGTGGAGAAAAAGAGCGGAGCGTAGCTCGAAGCCCGGAGCGGAGGACTGAGTGCTCGGACTCTCATCATGAGCAGACGGAAAACTTCATATCAACGCCTGCGAAAACAAACGCAACCCTCTACAACATGTAACCGTCGCCGCTGGAACGATCCCAACAAACAGCGCTTATCGATAGCCGTTCAGTGTACACCACAATATATTGTGCAAGATATCCATAACCCTAACCCTAGCCCTAAGGGCTTGTTCTTCCCCCTGTCGGAAAGGCAGTGGAGGGAGCAATGGTTGAAGGGGGTACCGTACACGGGCAGGTCGTAGTCGTCCGTTGAAGGTGGGGTATTCCTTCCTGGAAATGTTACGACGTGGGCGAAATGAGCACTGTTTAAGAAGAGACGTGGGCGGGTTTGTTTTATCTTTGATCGGGAGGACATAATGAACAGATGAGGTACTGTAGACGGGCAGATCAGAGGGGTCGCACGAGGGTGGGGTATTAGTACGTCGATACTATGCAGGATTTTCATTGCAGTAACCCCTAACATCACCATTGTTGAGGAATGGGAGTCGTTAGGTTGTTTGTTTTTTGTAGTCGGGGAGACACGGAAGGAAGCAACGAGTGACAGAGGTACTGCACACGGGCAGCTCGTCAGGGGACCTCCTCCCGCCTTGACTTGCATCCCCCAACTAGCAAATAAGGGCATTTCATAAGATCTACATTGTACTCAACATGAAGTTAAAGTCCCAGTGCTTATTCTAATGGGGGGATCCTGTTTTCCTTGCCTGATCCCCAACCAGCTAAGGGGATCCCCTGTTCCGAGTTCGGAGATCCCCCTAGTTGGGTGATCTATTTTGTCTTACGGGAGGCCCATTTGCCTTAGGGGATCTCCCAGAAACAACATGATATTCAGCGTGAAATTGGGTCCCTGTCCTTATTATATTGAGGGGGTCATATTGGTTTGCGGGATCCCCAACTAGCTTAGGGGATGCCCCCTTTCGCCTTGGTTTAACAACATGATTTCTCATACGTTTGGGTGATATTCCAATACCACATTTATTTATGTGATTTTCCTATATCATTATGTGATATTGGATTACCACCCGAACGGTGTTAGGCCACTTCTTATGTAGTCGGATTTGCAGCCAGTTGGAAATTATGCTATCGGCACGTTCGCACCAATATTTTTCCCGAAATGTGCGAAACTGCTGTTTCTCGCCTTAGAATGACTCGCACTTTTCTCCAAGACCTATCCAGAGCTGTTTCCCGCTTCTTCAGTGCCCAGTTGCAGGAAATCACCTCCGGCACTTTTCCGATCCAACTGGGCCAAATATGACTACATTCCCGGAATTAATCCGAAAAAATGTTTTTCCCGATCCGATCCCTGCTCGTAGTCGCATTTGACCCAGTTGGATCGGAAGAATACCGAAGGTGGTTTCCTGCAACTGTGCACCTGGAGAAGCGGCAAACCGCTCTAGATAGGTCTTGGAGAAACCTTCAAGTCATTCTGAGGCGAGAAACAGCAGTTCGAACATTTTCGGAGCAAACGCTCGTGCGAACGTGCCGATAGCACCATTTCCAACTGACCGCAAACCCGACTGCATAAGAAGTGGCCTTAGGGGATCCCACAATTCTCACGATAACTAAAAAAGAAGAAACAGAATAAAGACGCCATATCACATACGATTCGCACATGTTGGGTGCACATACAATACACACATGGTGGGGGTCCCCTGGGGCCGTTGAGGATCCTCTAAGGCTTTTGGGGACCTTCTAAGGCGAGATGATACCCCCCAAGGTGAGTAGGAATCTCCTAAGATGAGCAGGGATCCCCTAAGGGGAGTAAGGATTACCTGCAGGGATAGGAGATCCCCATGAGATAAGAGGGGATTCCCTAAGGCAAATGGGGATCCCGTAAGACAATAGGGCTTCCCTAACTAGGGGGAACCCCCAACTCGCAACAATGACCTAGTAATGATATATGTTCTATTCGAGGATACAGTGATTTGCCGCAACCGTGCAGTTGTAACGACTGGTGCGCTGTCGCTGTTTTTTGTCGTGTATCGTATCGTTTAATCGTTTATCGTCAATGAACTATCGAACTCGTTTCCGTGCGGTATTAACGTATCGTTACCAAACGAAATCACCGAAACTTTCACCTTATCCCTAACCCTAAACGTTGACGAAGCAGCGAGAGGAACGGAGGTCATTATACCACCATACCCATCATTTGCACTGTTATTTCGTATACCTGATCAAATGTTTCTACACCACAAAGTATACTTCAGCTGTGCATCCCGCGAAACAACAGAAACAAATACAGTCTGGAACAACAAACTGCTGCAGTACATCTGCACATCATCAATGCTATCTGTGTATGTCAACGATGTAAATGCATACCAGTAGCATATATATATACCAGAGGATACACATTTTGGGTATTACCTGATATTCGTGTAAGGCCGTTATGTACGAGGAAAAAACGATTTACCACTACCGCCGTGCTGTCCTAGGTACTGGTACACCGGCGCTGATTTTATTGTGTGTCGCATCGTTATCGTTTTATCGTTTATCGTTATCAATACTGAGATATGGAAATAGTTTCGCTACGGTGTTATCGTATCGTTACCGAACGAAAATACCCAAACGTTCTGCACACTTTGCAACACCAGTAGAGACCAAGGATCAGTCAACAGAACCTAAGGGGAGATGCGCCGTTCATCGCAAAGGAGAGCAACTTCAGCAGTCATTCAACGTATTCATAAGCAGGCATCTGGTACGTAGTATATGTATACATGCTCTTGAGGCCAAGCAGGCAACATGCTCAAGAAGGAAGGGCTGTACTAGCAAATATCCTGACCCCGTTATTTGTTCGAGTTTACACCTCACAACCGGGTTGCCAGAGATGACGGTGCATCATACGTACACGACATAACTGATTTTCTGTTGTTATTAGCAGTTCAAGAACATGTTCAGAAGAGGTAGGCGATTCAACGGTTCTTCTCAAGGAGCGCTAAATTGCAGTAAGCACTTTCGAGCGTCGATTTCTGCGCGGCGTGAATAGTACTGTACAGGACACCGTCATTCCGCTCGCAGCCCGCTGTTGATCTCCGATGCTGTTGTTGTGGACTCTCACGCTTTTGCTTTTATCTCTGATGCAGACTCTGGACATGACGGGCGATGTTGGACTTCAGCTCAACGATCTCCCCAGCCGCAATTCAACGGCCGACGCCGAGAGAGCTCTCCATGAGGTCATATCTTCGAATAAGGCCATTCGAGTAGGGTATATATACCAGTACGACTGCCGCTGCCGCACTCAAATAGAGGTGGATCCACCATCGCACGCGTCTGACAGTCTTCAGGTCAAAGGAGACGCAATTTTTCCTCGTGCGCGACAATATAGCTGCATGCTTATTCCTGCTTGTCTCCGCGTTTCATGGATGATTCGATCTTGTTTCTGATCGCCCGCGCCTACATTGGTGTTTAGGGCCGTTCCTAACCAACCGGAAAAAAATCACGATTCGTGACTTTTTGGCATGCCAAAAAATCACGATCCGTGACATTTCAATTCTAACGAAAAAGGCAAAAAAACGTCACGTTTCGTGATATTTTCAAATTGTAAACATTCCAATATATCAAACCCAGCGGTTTTTGCGGGTGGAGCCAACT
Organism: Nereocystis luetkeana; assembly: GCA_031213475.1. Classification (NCBI taxonomy): domain Eukaryota; class Phaeophyceae; order Laminariales; family Laminariaceae; genus Nereocystis; species Nereocystis luetkeana. The sequence goes on from JARUPZ010000033.1 coordinate 5,951,243, forward strand.
CTCGCGAGTGGGGCCAGGCCGAGACGGGCCGACCGCGTCTGGCCCGGCCCGTGTTATATTCGAATCACGGACCGAAGCCTGACCCAGCCTGCGAGATTCCTATTTCACCGACCGTCGGCCAAGCCCGGTTCGCGACGTTCCATCTCGCAGGGCGTCGCTGTCCGGCCTGGCCTGTGACATCCTCAGGCCATTTTCGCTTTTGTCGTCAAGCTGTGGCTCCTCGTCCTCGAAATTTGGAGGCCATACCCTGCTCGTTAGCCCACGCTCAGCGGTGTCTTTGGGTAGCCGCCCGTTGTTCACAAGCGGCGTACGAAGCAGAGTCTGTCAAGTCCCTATACCGACCTTCGGATACCGTCTGTGCGCTTGGGTTGCGTAGTGCCTTGAGCAGGCGTGATGTGAGACACGACAAATATCACGAATCGTAATTTTGTTTTTTAGGGAAAAGGTAAAAACCAATGGCGTCATGAATCGTGTTTTTTTAGTCGTGACTCACGACAAAAGATCACGATTCACGACAAAAATCTCACGCATCGTGTTTTTTGTTTTGTTAGGAGTGGTCTTTACTAACTATAGCACTGACAACTAGCGTCTTGCTGTGCTCAGTCTCGTGGCTACCGCGTGTGGCTACGCTCAGACTATCAAGAAACGTCGGGTCTCCTCGGCACCGTAGTTGATATCGGTCGTCTGATGTACTATTAATTGCACCGTACTCGTAAGGTTTCCTCGCTTCATGCTGCTACGCCTCAAACGGTCTGCCCACCTAACGCTAGCCTTGTTTGACAGAAACTATAAGCGTGTTGTACTATCTACGCTCTCGCCTCCATTGCGTGTGGCTGGTTCGCGACTGACGACTAGCAGCCGATCGGAGAGTCCGTGGATTGGGCAGCCGCCTTATACCCTGGCCCGGACGCTGCCTTCTTCTCCCCGTTTCATTCTCCGGCCACCGTGGACCGCCGAGTTGTACGCATGAACGGCGTAGTCACGTTCATTATGGCATTCTTCGCGGGGGGCTTGCGCGGGCGCAACGGGACTCAATGGCTGGTGAGATATTCTACAAAAGTCCAGTCAATGTCACGCATGTACTGTAACTCGGCGGCGCAGCAGGTGTTGTAGTGGGGGACGAAGCGGTCGGGGTTTAAGTGCCGGATTTATTGCTTTGCCAGGGAGAACAATCCTGTTGAAATCCTCTCGAACCTCGGTAGTTAACTCCGTTCTCTTGGGCTCGAGGTGCCTGCAAAAACGATGCTTCCAAATTTTAATGGTTAATATGTTGCTAACAATCTAGTGGGTGTTTTGTCACTTTGTTCGCTTGATTGAGGCACATGGGTTTGTTCTATGATATACAAACTTGACATGTGGCGAAATGCGCACATACATGCTCAAATCCGCAAGAAGAATGGTTCTGGCGGAAGTTAAAGGTTTCGTGGGTGTGCGTAGCACAGGCTCACAACCAAACCGTAGCCCGAGGAAAATACTGGCGCATACTTATTTGTGTCGTCGGTTCGTTATTATCTGTATCGGCTCGTTGTTCACTCTCGTGCACCCATGTACTGGTTACGCTTGCGACAGGTGCTTGGCATGTTCATCGACTCCACTCTCAAGTTCGGTGGTTTCCCAAGCCCTGTTGGTCTCCTCGCAGCCCTCCCCTTCGCGGGCACAAAACCTCACCCCTCGTGAGACCCGCTAGATATACTGGTACCTACCCTCCTCTTCCGAGGCCTGGCCCTAATTTTGTCGCGGGTACATTTTTGCGCGATGAACGCATGGTTATGTCAGATTTGTGTGGAACATAGTACGTACTGTCCTCAGTGTTAGGCAGGTGCCGTTTACCCAGATTGGCGCATATTGCAGCGAACACTCAAACTCGAATGCTACAAGGATATCAACTATTTCCAGTATCGGGGCGTTCTACGATGATAGAGGTTCATACGATGATAGAGGTTCATACTAAATTATTTGAGGCTCATCACTTGAGGGGCTCCACACCTACAGTAAGCCTTAAACTAACTTAAGCCAGACTCAAATTGCATCCCAATGAATAATCCCATGTCCAAAGTAAACCGAAAAATCATTTTTCGAAACCAGATTAGCATACCGATGTTTTTCGGTTAAGTAGCTCCGTCGTTCAGAAACATGTTTAGCGGAAATGTGCTACATCTATCGTAGAACGTGTCTATCTGTCAATTCTCCTGGGAATCATTGCCGTCCGCCCTACCAATGCGAGACGCAATCGTTCTACGTGACCACTGAACCGCTGTTGTGTTACAAGCTTGCTTATCTCGTCTTCCTGTCATTCCCTATATTCGCTGACGGTGGTGTTTGGCCAGGGCGGGGGCATCGCAACAGTGTTACAACTTGGTCGGGGTTTTCTTCACGAGTTCCTCCTGGGCTTCTCTGGTCGGCGGTTACACGCTTGGTGCCTACATCATGCTGGCAAGTCCTTCGCGCCTTGTCGCAACGACACCAAGGGTAATCGCGTTCGTCTCACCATATCATAGTGCCAACTGCACCTAACGGTGTAGCTCCCACTGGTGTGTTGCACGAAACCATCCCGCTTACCGATGCACGAGCAGGGCTTTGACGACAGTGGCACAAACAGCTTCTTGACGAATGCTTCTCGTGCACTATCTTGAAAATTAACTCATACATAGACCAGGATTTGGATGGTACGCCACCAGTGACACGTTGTATGGAAAACGGCAGTATCGGTTTTGAGGGGTTATGTTGAGCGTCGGTGTGAAGGCTGGAACTACTCACGAAGTGAAAGACCCCCACTTGAAAGGTATCCATGGAGTGATTAACCACTCGTATTACGTACGGGCGTCCACAACTGGCCTTGGCGTTGAGGTTTCATGGACCCCGCCGCGAATCGGTACGCCGCCTAAAGTGCTGTCCCGGTTCTGCTACCAATCCACCCCATTTTAGATACTTACAGCACCTAACTGTATTTGCGTGCTTACTGTGGGGATGCTTTCGGCAAGGGGGAGTGCTACACCGAGCACTAAATCATTCGGAGAGTTTTGATAGAACGTGCAGGCGCCACCATGATGAGCAACGCCAACAACTTGGCATACGTTTACGAAACGAGGGGGCAATTTTATTCGGCAGGTCTTGAGTTGTGGAGTCCAGCTAGCCCGAGAAAGTTAGGCCCAGACATCTCCCCACGACTGCACTGTAGTAGCAACATCTACCCCCTCTTACAACACTGTAGTTGCATGGTCTGCCTCCCTCTACAGCGCTGTAGAAGCACTCTGTATCCCCCTCTACCACACTGCAGGAGCATGGCTCTTCTGTCGTTCCCCCACCTGTAGACCAGGCTTTTGAGTCCCTTCCTTTTGTGTTATGCAGGCCATGTTTGCTGCCATGGCGTTCCTCCAGGGATTTCTCAACTTTTGTGCCGGATCCTTCATCCTCGAGTACCTGATCAAGTGGGGTTATGTCAACAAGTCCATCTTCCGAATGCACATCAAGACGAGGTGTGTCCAATCTACCTGGTATCGCTGTGCTGCTGTAAGGAAGTGATTTGTTATAAACCCTTTGTATTTAGGTGATAATTCTAGGAACAGGTCCCAAACATAATGCTCCCACCGCGGGATAGGTATTCATTCAGTCCACGAATCTAGTGTACAGCAGAAGATGTGACTATGCGGTAATTCAAGTGAGGGCCTGAGTGCGTGAGGGCGTACAGCGAGATGTTTCGACGTTGCAGCTCATTTTGCCGTAGCGCCCGAGCTACTGTATAGGCTGCCGTACAGGAGGCTTTCTTCCCACTCCAAGAGAGTCGCGCCTCTCAATTCACTCCTCGACTACCAGGTCGCCAGTGTACAGAATATCTGGGTCAAGAAACGGATCGCCCCCTATTCAGCTATACTTTACCTGGAAGCTAGAATACCATTGTCGGCATTTGAAGCCGTCAGCACAATACTAACACTTTAGGCGGAAGTCCGCACGTTTTCGAGGTATACGCGCTGTACCACGTATATACGCTGCAAACAGAAACAGTCAAACGGCAAGGTTGAGTGGAACGATACCACGTTACTGTCCTGTCGACTTGTGTTGGTGTAAGCGATCTACTAGAGGAGAGTCGCGCCTCTCAATTCACTCCTCGACTACCAGGTCGCCAGTGTACAGGATATCTGGGTCGAGAAACGGATCGCCCCCTATTCAGCTATACTTTACCTGGTAGCTAGTATACCATTGTCGGCATTTGAAGCCGTCAGCACAATACTAACACTTTGGGCGGAAGTCCGCACGTTTTCGCGGTTATACGCGCTGTACCACGTATATACGCTGCAGACAGAAACAGTAAAACGGCAAGGTTGAGTGGAACGATACCACGTTACTGTCCTGTCGACTTGTGTTGGTGTACGCGATCTACTAGAGGCTTCACATTCTCTTCTGGGGTTATTACCAGTGTATTAAATATCTTGGCGTCGACTTACATCTTTGCTTTCCCCGATGTGAACAAACCGTTGGCCACCGTCAGTTTGCGACCAGAAATCACGACAATATCACGAAGGCATCTGCACCCTTCTGTGGGAAGATGTTTCCTGTGTGGGTATTTACCACTGACGCGTTTTGTTAACGGGCACACATTCCCCGTTTCAGGGCCAACCTATTGCGCGCTTGGGAAATGACGAACACCCCCACTGCGAGAGGACTTTCGGCTGAAGCCGTAACGTACCCTTCCCCGGTGAGTTACAAGAAGAATGGGACGTGATGCGCCGATTTCATGCGTTCAACGAGTGTTTCCTGCTGTTGTCGTATTCTTCGTTTCTCGCTCTCTTTGACATTTATAACCTCTGCGCTGTAGACGGTTTCCTCTACTTGATGTTTCGGTTATTATGTGCTTTATGTGCGTGCCTAAATTTTTATCTTGCGGTATGCATGATGTACAACTAAATTTGACGGGGCGCCAGTGATGCCGCCCACAGTCTATCACACGTGAGTCTCGACCAATGCCCCAATAGAAAGAACACAAATATGCGTTTAAGCTAGAAGGATGTTTCACGTACAAAAAACAAACTGAGGCCGCAGGTTGAAATTCCTTCTATAAATACATCAATCTATGCAATACAGTTCTGCTGTGTATCATCTTGGATTGTAAGCCACGTTTCGGTTGTCCCCCAACGTTTTCCGTACTAATTCTGTCAATTTGTTCGAACTAGTGATATAATCCGTATCGTGCTGTCTGTTGGGGGTCTGTTGGTTATATGTTACTGATCTGCTGATGATGACGCAGGGCCTGCCATCAAACCCCACCGATCTCCGCGCCAAGCCGAGGAGTCAAAGCGGAAAAAAACAGCAGTTTCATCTCATCAAGTGTAAGGTTTCATACTGTACATGCTCCTTCCTGCCAGCTTGTACTTTTGCCTGGCGCAGACTTCCATTGCGTGGCTAGGGGTTTGATGTTTCGCGCTGCTGCACCTTCGTTCCACCCTGGCGTTCGTTGTTCTTTACTACAGGTTCCTAGGCAATTCGACTAAACAAGATGCTTTAGAATATGATATTAAGTCCATCTGGCAACAGATATCGTGTGGGCGATAGGGTCTTGTAAGAAAAATGGTATTTTCATAACATTGAAATGATGTTACGGTACTAATGGCAGCGGTTTTCGTTTCTCAATCCACTCGCTTCGTGCCCTCACACGTCACCTTCCGGTACGTCATTCAGACTGCCACATCAGCTACTTCATCGTGCCGCTCTCTGTGCTGGGTTTAGCCCTGCCATGGGCTATTCTAGCTAAAGTGACGGGGATAGGTCGCATCGTGTGGCAGGTACTTATGGTGATTGTTTGGGCTGTCGTTTTTGTGCACATGCCCCCGGCCGAGTTGTGAGCGGCGTGTGGACGTTCTTTCTAGCTTGGAACTGTTGTCTCCCCCTTGCGAGTTGTGCGCGAGCTTGTTAGACATCTGATCTTAATTAAGGGTTTGCGGATGTTGGCGACGATGCGGTAAGCAATTACGTGTCGCGAGTAGTCCGAACCAAAAGGGGGAACGTACTCTGTCAGTCGTTTGCCCTGTTTTCTATGCGTAACAGTTTCAGCGCAGTATCAATCAATCTGATGAAGCACGGCCGGGCTCTCTACTGAACGTCACGGCGAGTTCAGCCAGCGCCTTAACAAGGGCACCAGATGATGAACTGTCAGCCAACACCCAGTGCCCCCGGAAGCCATCAAAGGCGGCCAATCCCTCCATAATACCATATCATACCCGCTTGGTTCCGTCCAATGTATTCCGTCTGGTTCTATCTCTGTGAAACTTGGCAGACATTGGCATGGACAGGCGTCACCTTGGACGCCATCCTTGGAGCTCTTTACACAGCTAAATGCGCCCTCTACCCCACGAAGGTGTGATATGAATGTCATCCGAATGTCGCGTTCTTAGTTACGCATTCTCCCTGTGCCTGCAATATGCGTTTATTCTTCCACGCGCTACCCACGCCTTCCACGGACGTGTGCGCCTTACGTACCGTAAAGACCACTGAAACGGTCAAAGCGAACTCACACCGTACTGAGTAGGCAAACTGTACCCCGCGGCGGGTCGCTGTTGCACTTCACGAGAGTGTTTCCTTCCTCCTCGTGGCGTTTTCTATCGCGGGTGCATCATTCGCTGCCTCGACCTGTACGCTCAACGTGTGCTCGAATCCTCTCCAGCGGCTATGGGCTTGCCGCAACGATAATTGGCGCAGCTCTACTTGATGTCGAACGCCGCACGCGCTTTCATGTCCAGTTGTAACAATGCTTCCCCTAACTCTAAGCAGTACCTCGTGATTGTTACGCTGCCAACCGACTTCCTGCCATCCCTATATCGATTTCGTTGACCAGGTTAAAAAGGAGTGGTTCCATCCCATACACCACAACTCATTCGCGAAACCTTTTATTACCCTAATCTTCATGGCGTGGATGGCGACAATGTGGTCCGAAGAACTCATAAGAATCATCGCCAAAGTTTTGTTCTGGTTGGGGGCGATCCCTCTGTCTTCGATTACCCTTTACACCATCGCCAGGTGTGTGAGGTGGCGGCGTTTCTGCAGTTCGTTAGTCAATGCCTAACCCCGTGCTTAAAGGCATGGTCGCCCTGTAAGGTTGGCCAAGTGTGAGGTTTGTCTACGTTCTACGCCACTGACCTGTGCGCAGATCTCGGCCAAATGTTGGGGTCCACGTTGATAGGTTATATACCTTGGCAACTACTGTCATGTACATCTGTGTGCCGTGTCATGCGCTCGCGTTCACGTTCACCAGACCTTTACACACGTGTGACGTCTACGCTTTACGTTGCACTCTACCGGTATAAATTCACCCAAAGCTGGATTGCTTTCCCTGTGGACGAAGAGTACATCCACCCCAGCTGGATGATTATCCCGGTTGGAAACCTAGTAGGGGCCGTGACAGCAAGATTAGTTGACCCTGCGTACATCGAGTGGGGCTGGTTCCAGTTCAGCCTCGGCAGCCTGCTTTGGCTCGCGCTCTGGCCAACCACCTTCCGCAAGGTACGCCCGTCCAATTCGCTCTGTTGGTTCAAGCGTCCACGTTGGAATCGTCCCGACTACGTAGGGTTCGGGAACGATGTCACTTTCGAGCCTGCGCGCTTTTGGTATTGTTTGACGGACCTCGTGTACATCGGCTGTCGGCGCTTGCCACCGACGAAGTGTGATATGTCACTTGGCCTGTTTCCGCCTCCCACCTATAGCTTGGTATTCGCTGATAAGGCATTGTAAATATGTCGATAGTACTTTTAATACTGTACTACAATATGGTCAGTGACATGTCCCTCTTCTAAAATATGTCCTGCAGGCTGTGTTGAGCCACAACAGCGACACCCGCCTTCGCAACCTCTACGGCGTGTGGGTCGCACCTCCCGCTGTGGCGATGCTAGCGTTTACTAGCTTGGAAAGTGCCGTCGCGATTGCACCCGTGCAGCATGTGCTCTTCTGTGAGTATCGTCTGCGACAGTAATGTTGTTTACCTTCGCCCAGGACACGCTTGTTTATTTTTACCTGGCAAGACCACTTGTCGGCACGGCATCAGACATCCCGTCATGCCATCGCACTCTCTCCATAGAGACGTACAATCGCTTGGACCCGTCCCATGTACAGCTAGCTGTAGTGCAGAGAAATGTCCGAGCCAACTCGTCCTCCGTTTTAATATACAATCAGCTATATATGAAAATATTTACCGTAGACAGATTAGAAATAATATATACCTATATTTCGGGCTATCCTCGTTGTGTCCTTCCTGCCATATTTCCCGATGGTGCCGCCCTCTATAGATGCGTCATTGTCCGTCGCTCTGGTTCTAGCGCCCTGCGTATGGCCTTTGAACTTCTTCCAGGGGGGGCAGTTCGACATGACCGCCTGGGCGTTCGCCTTCCCGCTCAATGCGCTTGCTGCAGCCGCGGTCACGATGTACGCGCTCTCTCCACACCGCAGTATGATGGTGAGTGGCCACATACCATGCATTGACATTGGGCTCGGAAATAACAGACCAATGTATAGTGGTGTATATATATGTTTATGGTGCGGGGGTCGGCGATGAGCAATGTTCCGCTACCCCCGCTCTTCGGTGTTATGCCGTCATATGGCACGTGCGTTCAGTGACCTTTTGGACTGGCGAGTGTCTTGAAGAAGCACGAAGAGAAACGTGTATGTTCAATGTGACCACAGCGAAGCCATGCACTGCATCTGGACTGAAAGCCCCGACCTATTATGTACACCACGTCGAGTGGAACCAACCAAGTCCAATACGGTTATCGATGTTTCATATACGTTGTTCTTCATCTTCTTGTTAGCGATATTGTGTCGGTGACTTCGTGCGTGCACTTCAGTGCGCGAAGCAGCAGTGAACCCCAAGCTGTCATTGTCGAGTGGCGGGAGGTATAGGTTAGGGGGTGTCCCCCGTTGTACCGACAACCCCCGAAAACTGTTGTATGACGAGCGGTGGTGCTATAGATCATGATTGCAACCGTTCTAAGCTAGCATCGGCGGTAGGGGTTTCCTTACCCCCCCCCCCCCCCCCCCTGTCCACGACACCGTGAAATTTGCCGCTCCGTTACTTTTTTATTGTTTTTGGCTGGTCGGCCACAGCTGGTGGTCGCTTTAGATCATGCGGGGTGAAGAACCTTGACTCCGCACGAGGGGGGACATCGTATCGTGTAGTGAGATGGGACGAGACCCAAGAGGCAGTTACTGAGTAATCTAATTGCTGTCCCTGGATGTGGCCACACTGCAAATCTAATGCATTCATTCAAGCCGTGATCTATATACAAGCCCCCCCCATAAGCAGTTCTATATTAGAATGCAGGTCACCCTTCATGCGACTCGCCGGACACCCCACGGCGCTTCGCGTTTGGTGCAAGCAGAGTCCGCCTGGTCGGTGAAAATCCGACGTGCTCCGTCCCGGCATTGTAGGGGTGCGAGGATATTTAGTCATACGACCACGGCATGCACAAGATCCCCCCCCCCCCTCTCTCCGCCGCTGCCCCCCGCCCTCGCCCACATTTCGTTGGTGGTTAAATTGGCCTTCGTGCGCCAACCCCTTGCCAAACTACTAAGGTCCTTTATGTGGTGACACTGGCGGCTGCTTGCGTAGTGAACGCTGTGAACATGCTGTTCACTCTGGCAGCCTTGAAAGCTCGGGAGATTTTCACTCCTGGAGTGAAGTGGTCTCCACTTTCATTCGTGGCACTCACTCACGAGGCGAGTAGTTCAAGTGTTACGATATCGATAGGTTAATTTTGATTTTTCATACCCTCCACGGTGCCAACGACGGCGGCCTTATTCTCCTGCCCCTCGGGTATTGAACAACCCTAACCCTAAGTATTGCCGTTTTCTCCGGCTTTAATTTTGGTGGGTGGCATTTACTGGCGGACCAAAACAAACACACGCTCGCATTTACGTTTCAATCATCCATTGCGGGCGAATAACACATGCGTTGCGTGGCACACGTAAATGAAAACCCAAACCTATGTAAGTGCATGTAGCCTTGCTACACAAAAATGTGTGATATTCAGTATAACATTTCACCTTGTCTGCGCAAACGTGTACAATCTGTCGAGAGCGCGACACTGCCGCGAAGCACTGTAGGCGAATCGTAGTAGTTGAAGACCGTTCTAAAAAAACGTAGTTTCTAGGATATCAGACTCCATGGATGGCAAAGATTAGTTACAATTATATGATTCCTCTCAAGTATATTCCACAAACCGAAGCGAACTCCAAGGTCTAGCTCACCCTTTACCATAGCCCCATGGCCACCATTCAGCCTAACGCCATCGACTCCTCTTGGGAGGAGCTCAAGCTAGGCGATGGAAACCTCTGCCTATACTCATAGGCGAACTGTTTGGGGCGTGTGCGTCGTAATATCACCGTACCCGCCCACTTGTCCGCTCTTCCCTTATCCCTTTACTAGGCCTTCCGCGAATCCGTCCAGACGCTTGGCAAGCTGTTGGCGGCGACAGTGAATTCCGTGGGGGAGGAGACCTCCACCCTCCGTCACCTTGGTGCAGCCTGGTCGGCTATGTCCCGTGCGCACCGCATCTACTCCATGCACCAAGACAAGATCATCTTCCCGGTGTTGGAGGCGTTTTTTCCTGGACAGGTGTGTTCCCTATTTAAATTGGTGTGGAATGCTTGCAACGGAGGCGGACGGGTGCTGGCGTAATAATTGTTTGGATTTACCAGCCCAGTATGCACAATATAAAATGTTCTGTTCTCGCCAGGTATCTTTACTCGCAGTTGGAATCCATTATAAATCATATGGATTCGGTGTACTCTCCCAAGCACTAAATATTGGATGGGGAGGATTGCGTGTAAGGCTGATTCTTGGGGCAAGTAAATAGTTTGGCGGACCTCTCCAGGTATGTGGTCGTATCGACTCGCTTTCCTAGAAACGCATAGTCTTCAGGCCGCGAGATGTCTCCAAAACGGATACCAGGTAACCGCTGTCGGCTGACAGAGTTATAAGTAATACTTTTGTGTGGGCTACTTTTGTTGGGCAGGAGTTCACGAGCCGAGAACGACGTTGCCATCGTTCAGCTTGGAGAACATATTTCAACGAACAGCGTCTGTGTTTGAGAACGATTGCGCTGGGCTCATTGTATTCGAAAAAGCCTACGTACCATCGTCGGGAAGCGAACCAAGCGGCAACCACAACCAAACTGTGTCATTTGAAGTGTTTTCAAACCACCCTCGACCAGAAGCGGGCAAATATGTAGTGCAACACATTTCAAAGTCGCATTGTGTGAGATATATGGCCAAGCGGACAGTTACCCTGAAACAAGATATATCGCACCGACTGCCGTTTCTTGTTTCTTGTTTCTGCCTTGGGCGGTGAGGTGAATTCTGCCCAACAAACGTTTCACTCCTTCGACTAACAGTACACATACCTGAGTAAAGCCAAACACCGCGTATTTGTAGCGCCTCCTAAACGTTTGTGGGCTGCATAGCGGAACCGTATCACGTATTTAGAGGGTTGCTTCAGTCATTTCCTGCTGCAGTCGTTTCCTGACAAACCGCGGTCAAACGCTCTTTTTCTCATGACGGATCTTGTCACACATTGTACACAGACTCGTATTGTGTCCGGAGACCATAAAAAGCACAAACGCCTTATGTCGAAGATTCAGGCAGCGATCAACACACTGCTCAGTGGTGCCGACGGAAGCATGGGCAAGGACAGCCGAGCTGCGCTGTTAGTCGAGTTAAAAGTTAACCTAAGTTTGTTCGAAAAAGAGCTGATTGACCACTTCGACCACGAGGAGCTATTCGCCGTCAGCCCTGTGGCACGCAAGGTCAGTTCGTGTAGCTGAGGACCCGACAGGGGATTGTTCCCTCAAGGGAATTACTAGGAATGTTCACGGTGTGCGAGAGTCGATAGGGGACCTATGATGGTCACAGGTGACGCTTTTGAATGACGAACGCTCGCACCCTTGAACACGAAGTGCCATGTGGATGGTATACTGTAGTTCGTTCATGGCTGCTATGCAGGAAAACGTTGTCGAAGGTCATGGTTCTAGCTTTTGCAAGAAGCTCCATTGGACCCTCGCTACTCCTTCCACCTTGTCCGTAGTCCACTAAGCTAAGCTTTACACTTGGCTGACTAGTGGCCGACTGCTGGTTCCTTGTTCGATGTCAGGACAATTCGCATTGTTGTACGATTACTGTATTGCTTGCAGACAAGAGCGAACGGAAGTGAAAGTATATTTATGTTGCTTCGCGTATTTCGAAGCCACATTGCTTAGTTTCGACTACGTAGTCGTAGGGGTATGCCGTCGATCGTTATAAACAACGGAAGGTGCTACGTGTTGTATCCGGATCGCAAAGCCGTCGAGTTCTCGCGATTTCAAGCAAATTATTTTGAAGAATTGCCTACAATAGCCAGAAACGAAATTCAGCCACTTCGATACATTGACCGAAATCAATTCGCTGGTCCCGCGCTGATTCACCGGACTGTTATGGTGGCAGCAGCATTGTTATGTTATAGATCTACCGTCGCGTTGTACGTATTAATAGTATTCGGCCTGAACAGTTTGTACGTTGAACTTCGTCGATTTCCGCCATGTTCTACATTCAGAGAGAGCTATGCCTTCCGTGGAACGCTGAGTGTACCTCGTACTTTGAAGCGTGAAGCGGGTCACGGGTTAAGATGAACGCACTGTTTCCCGGGTATGTGACCCGGCAGAACGCGATGCTTTGCATATTCATGAGACGTTGCTAGTGCAAGCTATGCTCCTCACAACACAGTCCGTGGTCGATTCGAGTAAACCCCCAAGATGGAAGCAAAAGGGCAACTTGCGTTATATACTAAATCACCCCGCGGACCAACAGAGCTACCCGGGCTCTCATATCATATTTCGTCGATTTGTCATATCACCCTCTGTGCGCCTCGTTATGTGAAACTGTCATAGTATCTACCACTTAAAACGGCAAAGGATTTGGTTCGGGAGAGCTGGAACGTCACGACGAGCTCGGACATGACTGATTTCGTCGGCTGGATCATGGCTAACCTGCGCGCCGGTGATCAGAAGGTAAGCTATAAAGTTATATGACGTACATACAAAGTGTTTGGGTACCAAGACGTTGTGTTGTGACGTTCAATGTCCTAGATCCCGTGATTTAGTGAATGTCTTCCATATCTTGGCAGGAGTATCAAAGCTGCAGCGTATCTGTAAATTGTACCCTTAGGGGGGGTCCCTGGGGTATACTGGTATGAAACAGGACGAGGGGCGACACACTTCGGCTTTTCAGGGGCATGAGGTGTCATTCTATAGACGACGCTTGGAGAGAGATGGCCGCAATGCCTATATCAAAGAATGCCAAAACTGATTGTTATTGGCGGCTTCACAAGCGCGTAGAAGGAACGAATTTGGGCAGACCCGTACGTGGCACCAATAGTAAAGGCTGGCGCTGCTAGTGGTTAGCCCAACGAGTGAGAGGTGACACAGCCTTGGAACAAGTAATATACTATCAGATATGTCGTGCTGTGCCCAACAAAACAAAGAGCAGCATAATATAGTTTCCTGACCCAAAGGGAGTAGAGAAGCGTAGCCGGTGGCTTATCCATCCTCCAGAAGCTCTGAAAGGGGCTCAGAGAGACTCGCAAAGAGATGCCCAGAGAGGTGCTCAGAGATATTATCAGAGAGGTAAATACTCTACGGCAAGGCGTACACTTGTCGACTGCCCCTACTCTTGCTCACGGCAAGCTCTGCGAGTACGTGGCTTCTCGGCAATGTTCTCTGTGTCCGTATTCGGGCGCTTGTGGGATTGTTTTTCGAACCCATAATTTTAATTACTGGTCCAATAATAGTAGTCGGATCTTGCGTGCGGCATATATTTACAGTAGGTTGGAAATACCAATCTCGAGCTACTGCGCAAACGAACGGCTGGTCTTTCGATTATACTATTCGAAACTGGGCATCGGCATATGTGTAAACGTACATAAGTGGTATATGTATCGAGGCCCATTCTATTAAATGTTGGAACGGCTGGTGCATTGAGTTATATATGTTCACACTGCAGAAGATAAAAATGTATATTTTCGAGACAACGCGGGCACCATCCCATAGATTTTGATAGTTTCACACGGCGTCCTGCTGCGGCAAGAGGGTCTCTCGCAAAGCGTGTTTTGTCAACCGCTCCGACCCACGCACTCGGCCGCGTAACTACTCATTTTTTGCAGTCTTGAGCGTCTCAGTGTCGTTGGTCTGGCGGTATTCAGCGTCATGGGGTGGTTTCGTTCGTTGCGCCTATCAATAAAAGCCTATTTCGGTTTTATTGAGGCGCAGCACCACTAGCACGAGTGGCCTAAACGCGGCAGCTGCCCCCTACCGTCGCATCCGTCCACGATGTGCCAAGGTCGCGTATAGAGTAGAGTATGACAAACGTACTTCGCTTACCTGTATGTTACTAGAACACGATAGAGAGTCTAAACATGGGCTCTTAGTCGTAAGGGCACCACCCGTATGAGCTCTGTGTGGCCTACCGATCGATCCCTTGTTCGAAATTGGACCATGGATCTGGCCAACGTACCAAATAACATAACATCGCACCAACAAAAATTAGATGTTCATGCCCTTCTCGCTGCTTGTTATTCTGCCCGCCAGACAAAGTTTCTGAGAACATGGGCTTGGGCGATGCCTGAGCGAGCTCAACAACTGGGACTGATGGTGTATCGCGTGGTAGACGACGTTACGTGGGTGCAAGTGGCTCGTGACCTGCCGGAGATGATACCGCGTGGTCTTCCTGGATACCGCCGCTACTATTAATAGTTATAACCGCTCCTAACCCTTGGAGCCCATTAAGGAGCAGCGGGGTATCCAGAATAATGAAATGGGCTGATTGGAAGTTGTTGAGTAGTGGCTTTCTATGCTCTGTAGGCCTTACGACAACGACATGGCTGAGAACAACCGGAGCTCAGCCTATTCAATTTGATGTTCCTTCTCCGCTGCATTGGATGGAATAGGAAACGTCGCGAGGGTTATCACATGATATATGTATCAGGTGCGCTCGTCAAGACTGGCTGTGAGAACATCGAGACAACGGTACGAAAGCAAATGATGTTTTTTTGCGGGGATCGTGCCTCTTGGGGGTACGATAGGCCACGAGAACGAGTAGTTGGAGAAGTGGAGGGAACAACGTGTCACTCGAGAAGAAATAACAGAGCCGGACAGGTTCTCTCGAATAGGATCTACCGTTTGCAATTTTTCCCATCGACCGAGCGCTGGCGGTCAATCAATCCGGCAAGCGTTTCCGACATGTTGAGCGAGCGACACACGGGTGCTAGATGCGCTTGTTCAATACGGAGGATCACAAATAGCCAAGCACATGGCGCTCGAGTTTCAAGCTGCGCAGCAACTTCAGACATCGTTGAGCTCAAAGTTCGGGTGAGGGAGGGACAGGATCCGCGTTGAAGGAGGCGTAGCAGCCGTAGCTAGGCCGGTTAGGAAATTGAAGGCACCCACCGAAACGTGGTGCTAGCATTCTTTCTTGGTGACACTCCCATCGACCCCTGCATATCGTCTTACAGTGTGTTGCCCGATGCCCTACCAAGTCTATGGTACCCCCCCCCCCCCCCGCCCCCCCCCGCCCCCCCCCCCCCCAGTACACTGCCACCACCCTTGATCGGTTGTGTCATCTTCACAGTCGTTATGAATTATCTTTCTTTTTTCATTTGTTCAGCCCTCCTTTTCTGCCTCTGCCCTCTTATTGACTCCTTGGCCCACCAGCTGGACATGGGACTGCTAGTGTTTCAGCTTTTAGTTCTTCTGCCTCTTCTTATCTTGTATTGCGTATATTTGTTTCTGTCGTCCTATGTTGGTTTATCAGATAGACGCACCATAGGACTGATTGTGCCAGTAATTACATTAGCAACCTTTGTCCCTCCGGCGTCGGCGTGAGTCCTTGATCATGTTTGTTTGTATTCGATTTAGTGCATTTCTCAACTTTTTTCTTTTAGTTTCTGCTTGATAGTATTGTATGCTCCTTGCTTTTCTGGTTACGATGGATAGGTTACAGGTATTATTTGGTCGCAGATGATACGGGATGGTATATCAGGTGGTTATTATCGTTACCGTGTGCTGAAACCGCGGCTGTTCATTTGTACTTGCTTGTTTTCTTTCGTCGTGACGCTTGGTTTTGAGCTTGGTTAGTGACCAAGGCATTGATTTCTGGAGCATGAGCTACGAACAGCAATGATATATCGCTTAGTCATTTTTATGATGAAAGCCTGCACCCTGAAGACTCTGGGCAGAATCATCGACGAACGCGTATAAGGCACAAAGCCAATGCCGAGTTTAATATTCAGACAATTGAGTCAAAGATTATAGTTTTATTCCATATATTTTGTAAACCTAACCCTAACACTAACCCTAATATATGTCATGCACTGTATGTAGAACACACGTACTCCGGCATAGTGTGGATTCGTTTATATACACCAAATTCGTCATGCCTGTATATTAACATAACCAACGCCATGCACAGAACGTTCTATTGAGTTCGACTTTACTGCTACTGCGTTCGTTATCGTTGGTATCATTGTTACCGTCGTGTAGGCTGTTACCGTCGTGTACGTTGCCACTCCAAGCGGATCGGCGGGGCGGAGTTGGTACTCCTGTCAGTGCAAGGCACGCCAAATGAAAAACGTAGGGTTAGGATCCTTTCCGCTTTGGACCGTAACTGCCTCCGGGTACAAACTCCATCCAGCGTATTAGTTGCCAGGAGCATTATAGCCAAGTGCACGTTTCATGTACCGACACCGTACGAAGCGCCGCAGTATTTTGTATGAGCAGGCCTTTTACCTAAACGGCACATCGATTTGGTCTACGTTAACTGCTTTACCTGTACACTCATACGTTCGTCTGGGTAGGTACTACTCTAATAACAGGTTTGAGCGTTGTTACGACTACGGTGCATGAGTATGTGCAAGTATTCGACCGAAGCTCGCACGAGTCCGCCAGGGTGAGTTGAGGCTGCAGCAGCAGTCGCTGCGTACACCACGCTTGTGCCCACTGGCATGGGCTGAACATGGCATGTGCGTTTTATCTACACAACGGAGAGTTGAGATAACCCTAAGTTCATACTCGATTTTCTGCCCTGATTGATGGTCAGCTGTTGCTGTCTTCGCCCTACCGTGTGAGCCAGGATGGCCCGTGCTGATATCACCCCTCCTAAGTGCTGCTCCCGAAAACAAGGTCAACGTCCCGGCAAAGCTGGCAAGGTATCGTCACATGGAGGTGCTACTGAGCTGCTGCGCCGCATTCGTACTTCCACTGTGACCTGCTGTACACTCGAGTGGTTGGAAAAACACATTGGTTGATGAAGAATCAAAATGGGCGAGCAAAACCAAATGAATATGAAGAAACTGTTACACAACACCGAAACACGGCACGGGAACGAGGTACGGGTAACTGTTTCCTAACTATTCTCGATCAAGCGCGCTTCTCTAGCCCAAATTCCATATGGTTAGGGTTGTGCATCGCGTCACGCAAAATCCATACATTATTGTCAGGATCGTTCGGGCACCAAGACAACCATGGCACATATGAGCATCCTTCTCGAATTATACAGGTCGCTCTGGTGCCGTTTGCGAGAAATCGAACATGCACTGGGGTGCCGAAGGCGCCATTCATGTGCTACAATCACATTCCCATCCAAGCACCAAAATACAGACTTTAGGTCGTCTCGAAAATGGGATCAATACTTCTTGCACGAACTGTCAATTCCAGGTCTTCTACGGACAACGGTTTTCATGAATGTGCCCCCAATACAGTGAATGACAATCTTTGGCAGGGTTTCGATTTGTTTCTGAATGGGTACAACAACTTCAGCAAGGTCTTCCATTTAGTACCAGAGAGTTCGCTTGAACAAGGTTGGACACGCCTTTATTTCAGGTGGATCTTGGGCCGGAGACAGTATCTGTTCATCACCTATTTGACCGTTTTGAAACACTGGCGTTGCGCTCACCGATAGGTGTGAGAGCATCACATTTGTCAACCCTGACTTAGGGTTAGGGTCAGGGATTAGGGTTAGGGTTAGGGTTAGGGTTAGGGTTAGGGTTAGGGTTAGGGTTAGGGTAAGGGGTTAGGGTTAGGGTTAGGGTTAGGGTTAGGGTTAGGGTTAGGGTTAGGGTTAGGGTTAGGGTTAGGGTTAGGGTTAGGGTTAGGGTTAGGGTTAGGGTTAGGGTTAGGGTTAGGGTTAGGGTTAGGGTTAGGGTTAGGGTTAGGGTTAGGGTTAGGGTTAGGGTTAGGGTTAGGGTTAGGGTTAGGGTTAGGGTTAGGGTTAGGGTTAGGGTTAGGGTTAGGGTTAGGGTTAGGGTTAGGGTTAGGGTTAGGGTTAGGGTTAGGGTTAGGGTTAGGGTTAGGGTTAGGGTTAGGGTTAGGGTTAGGGTTAGGGTTAGGGTTAGGGTTAGGGTTAGGGTTAGGGTTAGGGTTAGGGTTAGGGTTAGGGTTAGGGTTAGGGTTAGGGTTAGGGTTAGGGTTAGGGTTAGGGTTAGGGTTAGGGTTAGGGTTAGGGTTAGGGTTAGGGTTAGGGTTAGGGTTAGGGTTAGGGTTAGGGTTAGGGTTAGGGTTAGGGTTAGGGTTAGGGTTAGGGTTAGGGTTAGGGTTAGGGTTAGGGTTAGGGTTAGGGTTAGGGTTAGGGTTAGGGTTAGGGTTAGGGTTAGGGTTAGGGTTAGGGTTAGGGTTAGGGTTAGGGTTAGGGTTAGGGTTAGGGTTAGGGTTAGGGTTAGGGTTAGGGTTAGGGTTAGGGTTAGGGTTAGGGTTAGGGTTAGGGTTAGGGTTAGGGTTAGGGTTAGGGTTAGGGTTAGGGTTAGGGTTAGGGTTAGGGTTAGGGTTAGGGTTAGGGTTAGGGTTAGGGTTAGGGTTAGGGTTAGGGTTAGGGTTAGGGTTAGGGTTAGGGTTAGGGTTAGGGTTAGGGTTAGGGTTAGGGTTAGGGTTAGGGTTAGGGTTAGGGTTAGGGTTAGGGTTAGGGTTAGGGTTAGGGTTAGGGTTAGGGTTAGGGTTAGGGTTAGGGTTAGGGTTAGGGTTAGGGTTAGGGTTAGGGTTAGGGTTAGGGTTAGGGTTAGGGTTAGGGTTAGGGTTAGGGTTAGGGTTAGGGTTAGGGTTAGGGTTAGGGTTAGGGTTAGGGTTAGGGTTAGGGTTAGGGTTAGGGTTAGGGTTAGGGTTAGGGTTAGGGTTAGGGTTAGGGTTAGGGTTAGGGTTAGGGTTAGGGTTAGGGTTAGGGTTAGGGTTAGGGTTAGGGTTAGGGTTAGGGTTAGGGTTAGGGTTAGGGTTAGGGTTAGGGTTAGGGTTAGGGTTAGGGTTAGGGTTAGGGTTAGGGTTAGGGTTAGGGTTAGGGTTAGGGTTAGGGTTAGGGTTAGGGTTAGGGTTAGGGTTAGGGTTAGGGTTAGGGTTAGGGTTAGGGTTAGGGTTAGGGTTAGGGTTAGGGTTAGGGTTAGGGTTAGGGTTAGGGTTAGGGTTAGGGTTAGGGTTAGGGTTAGGGTTAGGGTTAGGGTTAGGGTTAGGGTTAGGGTTAGGGTTAGGGTTAGGGTTAGGGTTAGGGTTAGGGTTAGGGTTAGGGTTAGGGTTAGGGTTAGGGTTAGGGTTAGGGTTAGGGTTAGGGTTAGGGTTAGGGTTAGGGTTAGGGTTAGGGTTAGGGTTAGGGTTAGGGTTAGGGTTAGGGTTAGGGTTAGGGTTAGGGTTAGGGTTAGGGTTAGGGTTAGGGTTAGGGTTAGGGTTAGGGTTAGGGTTAGGGTTAGGGTTAGGGTTAGGGTTAGGGTTAGGGTTAGGGTTAGGGTTAGGGTTAGGGTTAGGGTTAGGGTTAGGGTTAGGGTTAGGGTTAGGGTTAGGGTTAGGGTTAGGGTTAGGGTTAGGGTTAGGGTTAGGGTTAGGGTTAGGGTTAGGGTTAGGGTTAGGGTTAGGGTTAGGGTTAGGGTTAGGGTTAGGGTTAGGGTTAGGGTTAGGGTTAGGGTTAGGGTTAGGGTTAGGGTTAGGGTTAGGGTTAGGGTTAGGGTTAGGGTTAGGGTTAGGGTTAGGGTTAGGGTTAGGGTTAGGGTTAGGGTTAGGGTTAGGGTTAGGGTTAGGGTTAGGGTTAGGGTTAGGGTTAGGGTTAGGGTTAGGGTTAGGGTTAGGGTTAGGGTTAGGGTTAGGGTTAGGGTTAGGGTTAGGGTTAGGGTTAGGGTTAGGGTTAGGGTTAGGGTTAGGGTTAGGGTTAGGGTTAGGGTTAGGGTTAGGGTTAGGGTTAGGGTTAGGGTTAGGGTTAGGGTTAGGGTTAGGGTTAGGGTTAGGGTTAGGGTTAGGGTTAGGGTTAGGGTTAGGGTTAGGGTTAGGGTTAGGGTTAGGGTTAGGGTTAGGGTTAGGGTTAGGGTTAGGGTTAGGGTTAGGGTTAGGGTTAGGGTTAGGGTTAGGGTTAGGGTTAGGGTTAGGGTTAGGGTTAGGGTTAGGGTTAGGGTTAGGGTTAGGGTTAGGGTTAGGGTTAGGGTTAGGGTTAGGGTTAGGGTTAGGGTTAGGGTTAGGGTTAGGGTTAGGGTTAGGGTTAGGGTTAGGGTTAGGGTTAGGGTTAGGGTTAGGGTTAGGGTTAGGGTTAGGGTTAGGGTTAGGGTTAGGGTTAGGGTTAGGGTTAGGGTTAGGGTTAGGGTTAGGGTTAGGGTTAGGGTTAGGGTTAGGGTTAGGGTTAGGGTTAGGGTTAGGGTTAGGGTTAGGGTTAGGGTTAGGGTTAGGGTTAGGGTTAGGGTTAGGGTTAGGGTTAGGGTTAGGGTTAGGGTTAGGGTTAGGGTTAGGGTTAGGGTTAGGGTTAGGGTTAGGGTTAGGGTTAGGGTTAGGGTTAGGGTTAGGGTTAGGGTTAGGGTTAGGGTTAGGGTTAGGGTTAGGGTTAGGGTTAGGGTTAGGGTTAGGGTTAGGGTTAGGGTTAGGGTTAGGGTTAGGGTTAGGGTTAGGGTTAGGGTTAGGGTTAGGGTTAGGGTTAGGGTTAGGGTTAGGGTTAGGGTTAGGGTTAGGGTTAGGGTTAGGGTTAGGGTTAGGGTTAGGGTTAGGGTTAGGGTTAGGGTTAGGGTTAGGGTTAGGGTTAGGGTTAGGGTTAGGGTTAGGGTTAGGGTTAGGGTTAGGGTTAGGGTTAGGGTTAGG